>CM056054.1:71779314-73204148 GCA_029574335.1 Rana kukunoris | reverse complement strand
TTTTCTGGCCCAGCAAGTCCCAGTCAGCTGCGTTTCTGGCCCAGCGTCCCAGTCTCTGCGTTTCTGGCCCAGCGTCCCATTCTCTGGTCCAGCGTCCCAGTCTCTGCGTTTCAGGGTCCCTCTCAGCGTCCCAGTCTTGCTCTATCCAGCGTAGGCTCAATTTCTGGCCCAGCGTCCCAGTCTGAGCGTGGCTGGCCCAAGTCCCAGTCGATTTCTGCGTTTCTGGCCCTCGTCCCAGTCTCTGCGTTTCTGGCCAGATCCCTGTCTCTGCGTTTCTGGCCCAGCGTCCAGTCCTCTCTTTATGTAATTTCTGCCCAAGCATGTCGGTCATAGCATCTGTCTGTCATGGCGTAGTTGTCGTTCGTTGGTTGTCACGTCTCTTTGTACTTTGTCATGTTGCAACCTGGGTTAGTTAGCTAGTACTCGCATCTTGGGACCTGTCACGTCTACAGATCCATACGGGCTGAGGTTTCGTTTTTAATGATTGTTGACCACAATCTTCTCACCCGTATACCATACGTCGCACGTTCATTCTCGCACCTATACGACCACCCACCACGCTCCGTACACTGGGTACACTAGCCTTGGGTGTTAAGTTAATTGCCTGTGTCTGCGCTGCAGGTCACCCGGGCACATTCACCACTCAAATAAGTGTTAATTCATGCACAGTGGTCTTGTTGGTTCTCCTTCTGTTTCTCATACTTGGGTAGGTGTAGAGGGGGTTGTTGTTGTCTTCATGTCTGGTTGTCTGTTGTCATGTTTTCTGGTTTATGTTCTTAAGCTTGATTCCAGGCCTACACGCGGGCCGCATCACTAGGTCGTCAAGTTGTTTGAGGTATTTGGCTTAGCATCAGTCATGCTTCATCGCCATCAAGCACTGGAGGCAGGGTGCTTGGTCTGTCTCCTTACCGTCATTTGGAAGGTGGGGCCACCATGGTGCCTAATGGCAAGTTCCAATGTCATTTGTGAGCTGGGCTACTGTTTCCAAATTGATGCCAACTTTCATTGCATTTACTTCCTTCAGCCCTGCGTAGCACAACCTGAGCGCTGTCAGGTGGGACCAATGTTCTGTGACTCTGGCGTGGTTCCAGGTGGCAAGTCTTACTTGAAGACGCTGACTACAAGCAAAACCATCCCCCCCCCTAAAGTCAATACTTTGTAGAGCCGCATTTTGTGGCTATCACAGCTCCAAGTCGCTTTGGATAAGTCTCTATGAGCTTGCCACATCTTACCACTGGTATTTTTGCCCATTCCTCCTTGAAAATCTACTCCAGCTCCTTCAAGTTGGATAGTTTGCATTTGTGAACAGCAATATTTTTAAGTCTGACCACAGATTTTCTATTGGATTGAGGTCTTGGCTTTGACTAGGCCTTTGCAACACATTTACATGTTTCCCCTTAAACTATTCAAGTGTTGCTGAAGATTGTCGTAGAAATTTTATGACAATGTATTTATTATGTATTGTTATAGTGTCTCCGAGTGTTAGTTCTCCTGCAACCCGCTCTAAAGAGCTGACTGTGGCAGACTGACGCTGGTTGAGTCCCGTCTGGTAGTGGGAAACATCTTAAGGTTGGAGAGTGAAGTTTGCAGAGTGGGGATATGTCCACCGACGAAGGGCCCTTGGTGCATTAGCGCAGACGATCGTCAAGGGGGGAAATATTCGCTCTGCAAGGACATTGGTTTTAGGCGGATTTGCGCTCTTGTCTCTATGGTGCTCTGATCTAGCATTGGTTGGACTACGTACGCGCACGACCTGCCAGATGGGCCTCCTCCCTTCTACAAGCAATAATATAGTATAATATCTGGATATGCGTTGTTTTCGTAGAAATAGCGCAAAATAGGATTCCTATCGGTGGTAAAACGGGGAGTCTTGGGTGTTATGCCCAGAGATGGCATCCATGTTTGTTTAGCTTCCATTCACCCTGTCTCAGCTCACACACCCATCAGAATCCTTTAATTGTATTGTACTGGTTTGTATTGTTATGTAATTGTGCATCCTGTTGGAAGGATGTCTTTATATGGTCATTTCCTGGGTGGAGCTGACATCCTGTGACATCACTTCCTGTTGGTATTTTAATAGAGCGAGACAGACTGGTCCCAGGCAGTCATGCTGGCCGAGCTGAGAATGTAGGATGGTGATGTCTTTTTTTACTTGAATGAATGGAATTTCGAATGATTGGTGAGTGGATTTTTAGCTAAGATGCATTAAGACAAAATGTGTGCTTATTTCGCACAGGAGATTTGGATGTGCGCTCTGCATACAGCCAACATTTCCACCTCCAAGATGAACCTCCGTCCTAGCCTCAAATCACACACAGAGTGGTACAGGTTTTGCTAAAGAATATCACTGTATTTAGCACCATCGATCTTTCCCTCCACTCTGACCAGTTTCTCAGTCCCGACTGCTGATCTTGCTGGTGTTCTTTGGGTGATGTGATGAGTTTGTGCCAGACATAGCGTTTTCTTTGATGGCCATACAGTTACATTTTAGTCTCCTCAGACCAGAGCACCTTCCTCCATACATTTTGGGAGTCTCCCACATGCCTTTTCACAAGCTCAAAACTTAACATTTTGTTTTTTGCTGAAAGTAATGGCTTTCTTTTGGCCACTCTGTCATAAAGCCCTACGCTATGGAGCGTATGGCTAGTCGTCCTATGTACAGATACTCCAGTCTCTGCTGTGGAACTCTGCAGCTCCTCCAGGGTTACCTTGGGTTTCTGTGCTGCCGCTCTATTTAATTCCCCCCTTGGCCCGGTCCATGAGTTTTGGTGTGCGGCCGTCTCTTGGCAGGTTTGCTGTTGTGCCATATTCTTTCCATTTGGTTATGATAGATTTTATGGTGCTCCTAGGGATCATTAAAGATTTTGATATTTTTTTATAACCTAACCCTGACTTGTACTTCTCAACAACATTGTCCCTTGTTTGGAGAGTTCCTTGGTCTTCATGGCAGTGTTTTGGTTAGTGGTGCTTCTTGCTTAGGTGTTGCAGCCTCTGGGGCCTTTCAAAAAGATGTGTATATGTAATGACAGATCATGTGAAACTTAGATGGACATCATTTTACTAATTATGTGACGTCTGAAGGTAATTGGTTGTACCAGAGCTTTTTATGGGCTTCATAACAAAGGGAGTGAATACATACGCACATTCCAATTATCAGTTTTTATTTCTGAAAAATAGTTTTATGTATATATTTTTCTGATTTTTACTTCACCAACTTTGCCTATTGTGTTCCAATCTATCACATATAATTCAGATTAAAAAAAAAAACATTTAACTACAGGCTGTAATGTAACAAAGTAGGTAAAAAGCCAAGGGGGGTGAATACTTTTGCATGGCACTGTAATGTATGTGACAGAACCCACTGTTACTGTGTTTTGGGCTTGCCTCCTAACCAAAGACTATGGCCCAGCAGAGAACAAGATACTTGGGGACAAAATGGCATTGGGATCATGTAATGAGGTCTCTATGTAAGCTGCATCCTTCTCCCCCATCCCCCCTCTTTTTACTGTTTCATTATGTTCGGTCATGGTACGTAGACAAATGGTGTAGAGACGCATTCCAGCGGGGTATGTGTAAGGAGAGGCTGCCTGCTTATCATAATCTCTTGGTGTTTTTCAACTGTAGTTGTTTGAACATACAAGTGTCGAGTTTCCAGTGGTTCTTCCTTGTCCTCTACCCTCTCTATGACAAGGCTAAGGGGAAGTATCCCTAACTGCTTAAAAGTTTGTTCTGTACCTAATGAACAGTTTCATGCTCTGCATGTTTAACCCTCAACACCTGTGCGATTTGCCTCGCGATTGGGGGGTTAAAGACTGGTTATGGCGAGTCTGCTGGCTGCGGGTGCGTTTGGAGAACATGAAACACAGGTCTGGCCAAGGTGCCCAGCTGGGGTATCCGAGATCTGTCGCAATGTATATGTACACTGTTTCAACTGGAAAAAATTGTGATTCAGACTACATTCCTCACTTTATAGCTAGCTCACGTCAATAACATTCAGAGCCAGTAGCTTGACTTGTCACCGCTCTGCCTCCAGCCTGTTCTTTGGACTGTTAATGACTGAATTGGTTCTGGGAATGCCATTTGCTATACAGGCCTGTGGACTCTTTTTGACATTTTCGCAACCATGGCTGACTTTCCCAGGGGGCTTCTGTTTATCCCATACCAGAACTGTTGGTAGAGGGACCTGTGCAAGTAGGCAAGGGCTGAAGACTTCCCTGTAGAGTGATTGCAAGCTTCCCTTTTGTGACTTCAACCATGCATCCAGTTATTTGGTTCAGTGTTAGATGTTTCCAGGGCCTCAAGCAGCCTTCTGTCCTTTTGAGGTCTTTAACCAATGGTGGTTATTTTTTTGCCCATCCATGTGCAGACACCTTTTTTCAACATACTGTTGTATCCTTCAACGAATGATGGAAAAAAAATAGGATTGTTGAAGTAACAAGAAAATCCTTTCCTCAAATGTAACTATGTAACCCTCTCATCTAGTTATATGGCTGTTATTGTTTGGAGTTGGTTTGGTCTCCGCAGATGGGGAAGGTTGACCACCAGCAAGGACTTCGTCTAGGCCATTTTGTCTTCGTACCTATTGTCCTACTTTCTCTTTCGTTCGTGGACGAACACAGCCTTAATCTTGACAAAGTGGGTATTGGCCTTCATTCAGGAGTGACTAGGCAGAAACTTATAGAAAGTGTTAAACACATCACACACCATACAGTACCGCCCAGGGAGCGGTGCCTCTGGATATAACCCCTCTCTCTGCAACTCGCAGATCAGTTTTTTTTCTGCCTAGCTGAGGAGACGACATGGCTCCCTTCGGGCCCATAGGCCTGGAGATCTATTCCAAATTGAATTTTTTATTTATTGTTCCTGTGATCTATGATCAACCGCCGACTCGGTGATAGTCGCCTCCGTAACCATGCGGAAGATGGTCTGTCTGGGATGCTTCCAGCAGAATCCACAGGAAGGGTAAGTAGTAATTCCCTGCTTCGGCAGGAGGACATAGCTGGACATTCCTGGGGAGGTCATTTTGCCTGTGGTCCACGCTGGGTTTGGCCTCTGTCGCTCCGCGGCCATGTTTTTGTGGTCCGCACTTTGTTTGGCCTCTATCTGCTAATCGGCAGCCATTTTGCATGTAAACCACGCTGTGCTCTGGTCCATCCGGTTTTGCCTCTACCCGCCAATCGGCGGCCATGTTCATGTGGCCCATGGCATTGTTTGGCCTCTATCTGCCGCTCAACGGCCATGTTCTCGTGGTCTGCGCCAGATCACATCATTTTAACGCCACAAGCTTGCAGACTGACACAAACCGCTGACAAGGAAGCAGCTCAAGCAGGAAGCAGACGGTAGCCCCTCGTCTCCCTCGCAGCTAGGAGGGTGGGTTGTTGTACCTTGCCTTGGAGTCCCTGTGCGTGTCAGGCACGTGGGTCAGCATGGCGTCAGAAGCAGACGCCTTTTCCCCTGAAACACCTGAGCTAGCAATTGATGCCTCTGCACCCAATGTATTGGACGCTATGTCGGCAATCCTAGATGCTTTTGTTGCCAAGGTGGAAGCGGCACGTGGGAACACGGGGGAAAAAAACGCCCCCTCCCCCCGCCATCTTCTGGGGACAACTCTGATGCGGAGGTGGGTCCAGCTATGGCTCATGACCCTGGCTCTGATTTATCTGATGACCGGCTGGTCAGTGAGGATGACTCCGGATCGGGGTCAGCACGTGAAAAGGCTCTGGCTGGTGATCTTATCACTGCAGTGCAAGATACTCTAAAAATAGAAGATTCGGCCCCTTTTTGGTTTTATGTAAGCCCACCCGCACTACTAAGGTGTTTCCTTGTGTGCCTTATCTAGACAAACTTTTATACAAGGAATGGGACAAACCACAGAAGGTTTTTTCTGTCCCTAAAAATTTGGTGGTGCCTTACCCTCTTGGGGAGATTTTCCTGAAAAAACGGACCTCTCCTCCTATAGTGGACCTTCCTGTGCCCAGACTAAACAAGGTAACCACGATTCCGGTAGAATGGGCTCCTGCTTTCAAGGACTCTGCGGACAAGAAGGCTGAGGCGGTCTCCCACAACCTATACACAGTGGTGGGCTCGGCTGTGTGCCCAACAATAGTTGGGGGCCCTAGTGTCTCGGACGAGGTAGCCCTAGCCGACCAGTTGGTACAGGGCCTAAAATTTGTCTGCGAATCAGCCTTGGACACTATTCATCTATTGGCCAGAACCTCAAGCTATGCGGTGGTGGTACGCCATCTGCTCTGTCTAAAGTGTTGGTCTGCGGACCATTCTTCCAAGAAGGCCCTGATGTATTTGATCTTAATCTTTAAGGGCGAAAAACTTTTTGGAGCATGGATGACATTATTAAAGATGCTACAGGAGGTAAGTGTACACTGCTCCCACAATCCAAAAAGGGTAAGGAGCCATGCCGTAGGGCAGAGTTTTTTCTCTTGCCCACCAAACAACTGTTTTTTGTTTTTGCCTCCAACCTCCAGCTTCAGCCAACCTGTCGGACAGCCCTGTTTGGTGCAGTTCAGGATCTGCTGGTACGCGGGGTAATCATTCCTGTCCCAGTACAGGAACGATTTCAGGGGTTTTACTCAAACCTGTTCGTAGTACCAAAAAAGGAGGGCGTTTGCCCAATCCTGGATCTCAGGGCTCTCAATTACTTTGTGAAGGTACAAGGATTCCGGATGGTGTCGGTTCACTCTGTTGTGACTGCCCTCCACCCAGGGTATTTTCTGGCATCCTTGGACATCAAGGACGCATACTTGCATGTCCCCATAAGCATCAGAGATGTCAGGCGTTTTGCGGTCGGGCAAGGCCATTACCAATTGTGTCTCTCCCCTTTTGGCCTGGCATCGGCACTGAGGATGTTCACCAAAGTGCTCGCCCCGATTCTGGCCCTACTAAGACAGTGTGGCATCGCTATCATGGGCTACTTGGACGATCTTCTTCAGAGTGCCACTTCAAACTCAGAATTAGAGGTGAGCCTGTCTATAACCTGTCAGACCCTCCGAGACTTTTGGTTGGGTGCTGAACACTCAGAAGTCCGTATTGGTGCCGATTCAACGCCTAGTGTATCTGGAATTGGTTCTGGACTCCTCAGAGGCAAAAGTTTTTCTCCCTGTGGAAAGGTTTCTGACTCTTTGGGCTGCAGTGTGGAAGTTGACATCCCAAAGATGGTCGTCACACCGCTTTTGCATGCGAGTCCTGGGTCTCATGGTAGCCTCCTTCGAGGCAGTACTGTATGCCCAATTTCACACTTGAGTGTTGCAGAAGGAAATTCTGTCCACATGGGACAAGTGCCCATCGTCCTTGGATTGTCAAATCCGGATGAGCCACCTAGTCAGGACCTCCCTGGTTTGGTGGCTGACATCGCCGGTACTTCTGCCGGGAAGTCGTTCCTTCCTTTTTACTGGATGATGGTCACGACGGACGCCAGCCTTACCGGTTGGGGGGAAGTCTGGGGGGTCCAGTTGGCCCAGGATTAATGTCCTGGAACTCCGGGCGATCAGGCTGTGCCTCTCCACATGGTCTCAGAGGCTACAGGAGCGTCTAGTCAGGATCCAGTCTGACACCGCCATGGCAGTGGCGTATGTCAACCATCAAGGAGGAACAAGAAGCTCGACTGCAGCGTCGGAGGTCACCCACATCCTGAGGTGGGCAGAAAGGAGTGTACCGCCACATTCCGGCGTTGAAAACTGGCAGGTGTACTACCTGAGTCGCAAGATGTTGCACCAAGGAGAATTGGTCTCTGCACCCTAAGGTGTTTTTAGCTCCTTTGCCAAAGATGGGGCATGCCAGACGTAGATCTCCTGGCTTCCCGACTAAATCGGAAGGGATTGAGGTTTGTGGCCAGGTCAAAAGACCTAGGGGCAGACGCGACAGATCCGTTGGTGGCACTGTGGAGTCAGTACCGGCTAATCTTTGCCTTCCCTCCACTGAAGCTCCTTCCTCATCTGCTTTGCAGAGTGGAGGCAGAGGCGATCCCAATGATTCTAATTGCTCTGGATTGGCCTCGGCATCCTTGGTATGCCGACCTAGTGCGTCTAGTAGCAGACGTCCCATACTCTATCCTGATTTACAGTCGCTGGCTTTATCGGCACGGCTATTGAAAGCCAGGTGCTAAGAGGCCGGGGTCTGTCCGATTCAGCGATTTCTACCATGAGGAGTGCCCGGAAGCTATTCTCTAGGAAAATTTACCATCGCACTTGGAAGGCCTACATATCCATTTGTGAGGAAATGAGGTGGAATCTGTGTACTTATTCGGTTTCCAGAGTCCTGCTGTTCTTACAACAGGGGGTGGACCAAAAAACACTTGCCTTAAGTACGATCAAAGGGCAATTTCTGCCATGACTGTCTTTTTTCAGCAACCCCTGGCGGCTCACTCTCTAGTGTGTACATTTGTGCAGGGAGTTCGGCATGTGGCCCCTCCGGTCCGTCCTCCGCGGAACCTGACCCTGTTTCTCTCGGTGCTTCAGAAACCACTGTTTGAAAACATTAGGGAGATTCCATGTTGACACTTTCTCAGAAAGTGGTCTTTTTTGTGGCTGTTACATCAGTTAGATGGGTTTCTGAGCTGGCAGCCTTGTCATGCAAGGCTCCCTATCTGGTCTTCTACAAGGATAACGTGGTGCTGCGTCTACAGCCTTCTTTTCTTCCTAAGGTCGTTTCAGCCTTCAATCTCAATGAGAACATTGTACTTCCATTCTTGTGACCTCGTTGGTCGCATCCTAAGGAGGCGGCATTGCATTCCTTGGGCGTTGTCCGAGCCCTGAGAGTATACTTGTCTGCTACTGCTCCGTTATGGAGGTCAGACACACTGTTTGCTTCGGTGGTTGGTCCTAAGAAGGGCGGTCTCATCGGTCACCATCTCAAAGTGGATCCTAATATTGTGATTTCAGGCTTACGCCATAAAGGGTTGCGTGCCCCCTTTCCTGTCACGCCGCATTTGACCAGGGCAATAGGTGACTCTTGGGCTTTGTGACCTCAAGCGTCTGTTTCCCAGGTGTGTAAGGCGGTGACTTGGTCGTCCGTTCACACTTTTACAAAATTCTACAAAGTTGATGTGAGTGCATCTTTGGATGCTTCTTTTGGAAGTTTTGCAGGCGGCTGAGTTGCAACTCCGAGGAGCTCTGTTTTTTTGTTTTGGGGTGAAGTTTATTTGTATGCTGTTCCCACCCCTCGCGTTTGACACTTCTTTGGGACGTCCCACTTTGTCAAGATTAAGGCTGTGTCCGTCCATGAACGAAAGGGAAAATAGGATTTTTGTACTCGCTGTAAAATACTTTTCTCTGAGTTCATGGACGGACACAGCACCCACCCCTTCTTTTTATGTTTGTACTGATTTTTGACGAACTGATCTGCGAGATGCAGAGAGAGAGAGAGGGGTTATACCCAGAGGGACCGCACCCTGGGCGGTACTGAATGGTGTGTGATGTGTTTAAAACTGTCTATAGGTTTCTGCCTAGTCACTCCTGAATGGAGGGCAATACCCACTTTGTCAAGAATTAGTCTGTGTCTGTTCATGAACTCAGAGAAAGTAAAATTTTTGCAAATGTCACTCAAAAAAACGCATTGGCCCAAAATCTACCGATCTTTGTTATGTGCTTCAATAAACACAGAGTGCAACAATCCTGTTTTTTTTTATACCTGCGCTTATGCTGCGCACACACGATCTGAATTTCCGACAACAAAACCGTGCATTTTTTTCTGACTGAATTTTGGCTCAAACTTGTGTTGCATACACACGGTCACACAAATGTTGTCGGAAATTCCAAAGGTCAAGAACGTACAACACTGCTAAGAGCCAAGAAAAATAAGTTTGGTGATTCCGAGCATATGTAGGATTTTATTGCGTCGGAATTCATACAAATGATCGGAATTTCCGACAAAAACTTCAGAAATTCCGTCAAAAAATGTCCGATGGGGCCTACACACGGTCAGGATTTCCAACCAAAAGCTCACATCGAACATTTCTTGTCATAAATTCAGATTGTGTGTACGCCGCATTAGAAAGCGTTTCTAGTTTTAGATTAGAGGTAAAGGGTATGTTTTCTTTGATTTGTCACTTTCTACAATTGAGGCATGTACCTGCATGGTTTGGAGTTTGAGGTTCAGGAGCAGAAATTTTTTAACTAGTTTGAAGGTTATAGAAAGCTGATGGATAAGTCATACCATGTATAGGGATGTAACATGGTGCAAGAGGTGGAGTTTGCCTTTATTAAGTGGAAACTATTAACAGGATCTTATCTATCTTCCAGAATAAACCTTACGATTCCAGAGGGCTCCTTGGTTGCAGTGGTTGGCCAAGTAGGCTGTGGAAAGTCGTCTTTGCTGTCAGCATTGCTGGGAGAGATGGAAAAGAAGGATGGATATGTAGCGATAAAGGTATGGCCATATACAGTAAATATAAATTTGGCATTCCTGTAATCGGCACAAAGGCAAATATTATCAATTTTTGATCACCCCCAAATGAAAAAATATATTGCAGTAAATATTTAATAAAAAGATAATCATTCTTGTGTTACATTTTTAAAATTGTAATTAAAGTGGAACACTAAGCAGCATTCCTATATGCTGTAGTTCAGATAAATACTGTATTTCAGACTTCGCTTAGTATGCAGCTAGCTCATGGCATTAACATCTAGAGCCTGTTGCTTGCCTTAACACATCCTTGCCTCCAGCCTGTTCCGTTAATGACTATTAGATCATCCTTCTACATTTTCAATTTGTAGGTACTCCAAACCATTTCTTCCCCATGCTTATATTGCTTAAAATGTGATGCATGAATTTAGGGCCGAAACAACTAATCGGGTAATCGACAACTAATCGATCATGAAATTAATCGATTACAATTTTCCTAATCGATTAAACGGCCAGTAACATAATGGTGTTAAAAAAACTAAAATTGGCCCTTTATAGTTCAATATACTTCGATGGAGAAGCTGCAAAATAGAATGTAATGTGTTTTTGCTGCAATTTGTGTGTTGTAATCTGCCCAACAACAAATTGGCCCAAAACAATTTAAAATGCTATAATTTTTTTTTAAGGCTATTATCTGACTAATCGATTATGAAAATAATCGTTAGTTGCAGCCCTACGTGAATTGTGAAATTCAGTAGTGCATGATTACTTTGTGCTGACACTCAAGGATATTGGGTGTAAAATTAAAAGGAGCAACATTATTGCAAAACATTATTACATTTATGCGAAAGAAAAAAAAGTCAATACTGCACTAAATACACAAATTGAAACTAATAGTGCTCATCTGACAACCACAGCATTAATTAATGGTATTGTGAATGGTCTGTGTGCTTAATTTGGATTAGAGTGAAGGACATGTTGTTTTTTTGTGTCACTTTCTACCCTTGAGGAATGTACGTGCATGGCTTTGATTTTTCTTGGTTCATGTGGAGAAATTGTTTAGCAGGCTATAAAACGCTGATGGAAAATTTATACCTGTTATAAATGTAAGCTTTCACATTATTTAGATATTACACTTTATATCACTTTTTTTGTTAGGGTGGGATTGCCTATGTTCCCCAACAAGCATGGATTCAGAATGCCTCTCTGAAAGACAACATTTTGTTTGGTGGAGAATGCAAGGAACCAGTGTACAAAAGAGTTATAGAAGCCTGTGCTCTGTTGCCAGATCTGGAGATCTTGCCGTCAGGTGACAGAACAGAAATTGGAGAGAAGGTAAACATTTGCTTTAAATAAAGTTAGTAAACGTATCAAATGTTTATGTGTATATAAAATAAAAACCAATCCCTAGACACAGTCTTTAGCTATTGATATAGATATTGATATTCAAAGCAGCGCTTACTACTAGACACAGTGTAAGTGTGGCTGAATCTTATTAAGTCCCATAAGAGAAATAAAGCGTGAGTTTGGGTGATGAAATGGACAGTCAGTGCGTGAAGATCACGGTCATTATCAATAAAGCGTGCACCTCATGAATCACTCAAACAGGCAGATGCCCTTAACCTTTTTTAATAGTAAATATTTTTATTGTTTTGAGGAAAGACATTACAGCGTTAGAACAGTAGTATTCATAACAGATGTCACCACCAGAACAGTCTTATACCATCAAAGACATTGAACGCAGTGTAAGTATAACAATAAAACTGGGTGAAAGAAAAAAAAAAAAAAAACAACAAGGTGAGAATATAAATTTGCAACACAGGGTTCCAGTGGTAGGGAAGAGGGAAGGGGGGGGAAGGGGTGGGGGTTGGGGAGGAAGAGGGTACCAGCATGAGCAGACAAAGGGAACAAGAGCAAGATGTCATTATTTGACAGAACATTTTGGATGTTGCAACCATTGGGACCACATAGTCAGGAATTTCTCAGAACGTAAATTCTTCCTAGCTACTATCCTCTCCATTTCGCATTGGTAGTTTAGATCAGCAATGGTGTTAGAAATGGAAGGGACAGTAGCAGATTTCCAAAGTCTAGTAACATTCAATTTGGCAGCATGAAGTAGGTGGATGACCACGCATCTGGCCGGTTGAGGGACCTTATCTATACCAATATGTAGTAGGGCTAGAGCTGGGGATGGGGACCAGGGCGTCCCAACGATTGAAGAAATCAACCTAAATACTTGGTTCCAGAAGGAGCTCAAGGATTTGCAGAACCAGAGAATATGTGCCATGGAGCCAATGCTTCCGCAGTTCCTCCAACAGGAGGGGGGGTGGCCAGGGTACATTTTGGACAACCGGTATGGCGTGAGATACCACCTGTGAATGGTTTTCTGATAAGCTTCCCAGTGGTTGGAACAGTGGGATGCTTTGTGGGTTTCCCTAAAGGCCTGTAGCCACTGGTCGTGGCTAAAAGGGATGCTTAGTTCTTCTGCCCATTTATTCAAAGAGTGCACTTGGGAGCAGGGTCTAGCGTCACTGAGGCAGGAGTACATTTGGGAGATGCCTTTAGGGGGAGTTTGTGGTGAGGAGTAATACAGGTATATTGGTGCTGGGATCTGTACCGTGGAGGATAGTTTAGTTGTCTTTAAGAAGTTGGAGATTCGAGTATAAGCAAAAAGTTCGGAGCTAGGTAGACTGAATTTGCGTTGGAGAGCCTCAAAGGTATGCAGCGCATTGTGGTGTAAGATGTCGCCGACGTTTAGTATGCCTGAAGAGTGCCATTGGGAGAGATTCAAGTCAGGAATGCAAGAGGTCAGGGCTCTGAGAGGTATCTGTAGTGTTTTTTGAGGTGAGTTGGGAGGGTATACAGCGAGAAGTTTCTTCCAGGCCATAATAGAAGCGGAGATCATTGGGTTAGTGTAATGAGGGGTAGGGGAGTAGCCTGCTGATATTAATAAGAGGCGGTCTGGAAGGTTTGCGGGCAGCTGGTAGGAGGCTTCCATGGTGGACCATTGCTTCTCAGGCGAAGGGTGCCACCAAAAGTACAGCTGGTCCAGAAGGGAAGCGTAGTAGTAATTGGCAATATGGGGCAGTCCTACCCCACCCTGTCGATGGGGTCTGGTAAGTATGTAGCCCGCACATCTTGGTGGTTTGGAATTCCAGATATATTTAGTTAATTGGCTTTGAATAGAGGACAGAAGGGAGCTAGGGATCGGTAAACTTAGGGTCCGGAATAGGTAGAGAAGCTTTGGCAGGATTATCATTTTGAAGGTGGCTATGCGCCCCATTGTGGAGAGGCCTACACTCCGAAGAGATTTCAGTAGTGTGGGTAAATTACGGGTGAAGGTGTGGAAGTTCAGTTGAATCAGTTGCTTAGGGTTGGGCGTGATCTGGACACCCAGGTAGGGGATGGACGTTTTCGCCCACATGTAGGGTAAGTCAGCTTTCAGGCGTGCAGTCGTGTGGGGTGGAAGATGTATGGGGAGGATTATGGATTTTGTAGCGTTAAGTTTGTAGTAAGATACAGAGCTAAATTGGTGGAGGATGTCTTGTATGGCTCGTAGAGACTGTGTGGGATTGGTGACCATCAGGACCACATCATCAGCAAACAGGCTGATCCTGTGGTCCGAGCCATTACACAAAAGGCCTGAAATTCTCGGGTCAGATCTGATTTTAGAGGCCAAGGGTTCCATTATCAGGGCGAAGATAAGTGGGGACAGGGGGCACCCCTGACGTGTGCCGTTCGTGATGTCAAAGGGGGTGGATAGCATCCCCCCAGTGAGCACCTTGGCAGTGGGGTTCGAGTAAAGGGAGAGGATGGCGGTTTGGAACCATCCAGTAATACCAAATTTGGTTAATACCTCCTGGAGGAAAGTCCAGTGGACTCTATCGAACGCCTTCTCTGCATCAAGGGAGAGAAGCAGAGAAGGCGTTCGATCTTGAGCGGCCCGGTGGATGAGGTTGAGCACTCTTCTAGTAGCGTCTGGTGCTTGTCTGCCCGGGACAAACCCAACTTGGTCAGGGTGAACTATCTCTGGTAGAAACGACATCAATCTGTTGGCAATAACTTTGGCGAGTAGCTTTATATCAGTATTCAGGAGCGAGATAGGCCTAAAGCTAGAGGCAACAGTGGTGTCCTTTCCAGGTTTAGGGATGGTTGAGATAAGTGAGCGCAGCATATCCGTAGGTAGAGAGCCAGAGGAACCAGCAGCATTGAAGAGGTCCGTCAGTTTGGGAGACAAGAGCTCGGCAAATTTTTTATAGAATGGGTTAGAAAAGCCATCCTCTCCCGGGGATTTGTGGAGAGGGAGGGCTTTGATTGCTGCGTGTACTTCAGCAGTGGTAAAGGGCTTGGAGAGAGTTTCAAGTTGCGTCTCTGAGATCGAAGGTAATGTGATCGGATCCAGAAAGCTACGAATCTGTTCTAACGTGGGCTGGGGAGTAAGGGGGTCTTTATGAAGGTTATAGAGTGATGCATAGAATTCGCTAAACGCATTAGCGATTTCTTGGGGGTTAGTTAAAAGTTGCTGCGAAGTGGGGTGCTTGAGGGAGGGAATTTTGGCTTTCGTACGTTGGGCCTTGACTTGGCGCGCTAGGAGTGATCCAGCTCTATTGCCCAATGAGTAGAAGTTAGCTTTAGAGTATTTAAAGTTACGTTCAAATTTGTGTAGCAAGAGGGTACGCAGTCGTTGTCTAAGCTCCAAGAGCTCAATAGAGTGTTTGTGGGAGGGGAGGGATTTATTAAGATTTTCTATATCTGAAATTTGAGATATGACCTCGTCAATCTGCCGGGTCCTCTGGCGTCTCGCTCGTTTACTCAGCTTAATAAAAATTCCTCTGAGGTAGGCTTTGTATGATGACCAGAGTGTAAATCTGTCGGTGTCGGGTAGATCATTAAATTCGAAGAAAGATTGGTGCTCAAGTTCTATTTCTTGGAGGACTTTGGGGTCCTCTAGTAAGGAGGTGTCCAGCCTCCATATCCTTGGTGGTCCAGGACGGAGATCACCGAGAGTCAATGAAATAGGGGCATGGTCCGACCAGGATATGATACCAATGTCAGAGTTCATGACATTCTGGAGAGTCCATTTGTCCACCAGGAACAAGTCAATTCGGGAATAGGAGAGCTGTGGGTGAGAAAAGAACGTATAATCACGTTCCGAGCCATGTTGTGCTCTCCATACATCAAAGAAATCCAATTCACGGAGCAGGGGGTTTAGGGTTGGTCGGCGGCGACCTTTAATGTTGGAGGTGTCCATACTTGGGTCGCCAATCATGTTTAGGTCACCACCCATGACTAGGTTACCTTGCCGCAAGTCGTTCACCCTCTTAAAGAGACGACGTAGAAATCGCAGTGGTCTGGAGTTCGGGCCATAAATGTTCACCAGGGTATAGGTGGTTTGAGCGATGGAGCAAATGAGAATTATGCATCGGCCTTGCGAATCTGCATGGGTATGGATGTGTTGAAACTGCAGGGTATCCCGGACAGCCGTCAGTACACCATTCTTTTTCTTAACATTTGAGGCGAGATAAACGTTGTCATAGCCTTTGAGACTAAGTTTAGGAGTTTTTGAGTCCGCAAAGTGCGTCTCCTGGATAAAGACAATGTCAGCATTTTGTTTTTTCAGTTCTCTTTGCAAAGTAGATCGTTTCTGAGGACTGTTGAGGCCCTTAGCATTTAGGGAAAATATTTTGATCGGCATGGTACGTTGAAGGATGGCGGTCCACTAGGAGTGGTCAATAGTGCCAGGTGTGGGGGAGGGTAAGCGCTGCGGGGAGAGATTCGGTAGTTCGTAGAAAGCTGGTGTAGAGCAGGTAGGGTAGTAGAAGGGGTGATAAAAAGGAGGAGCCCGTGATCAATACGGGATCAATGTGCAGAAACACTGCTAAACTGTACAACCAGGGGGGTTTTCCTTCAGTGGAGTCCAGATACTCGGACCCAGTGAATGGAAAGAAAGGCTCGGAGAGAAAAAAAAAGAAAAAGGACTCGTCATAGATCCGCTGTGACCCGGCTATGGATCAAAAAGAATTGTAAGCGTAAACAGGATAGGTTAGGCATCTTGTAGGGACCAGTCGCCTTCCATTTGAGAGGGGGAGGTGGGTGGCGGTTTAGGATTTTCCTCAGGAATTATGCGCCAAATTTTCAGCAATTGGAGGCCCGCTTGCAGCGTGCGTACCACGTGGGTTTTGCCTTGAAAAGTAATCAGCAACTTGGTGGGGAACCCCCATTTGTATGGGATGTGGTGGTTCTGAAGGCCTTTCGTAATTGTGGCCAGTTGTCGCCGGTTTTCCATAGTTGCCTTGGAGAGGTCCGTGTATAGTGCTACCGCAGTGAAAGGTTCCGGGAGGTTCGGATTACGCTTAGCAGCATGCATTACTTTCTCTTTAGCGTTGTAGAAGTGTATGCGCGCTAGTACGTCTCTGGGTTTCTCAGCTGAGAGGTGGGGTGGTTTGGGCAGTCTGTGCGCTCTGTCTATTTCTAGGTCCCTGTCGGACAGGTCAGGTGCTAGCGCGCGCATCAGAGATTGCAAGAAGCGTATCAGCTCGGGCTGTTGGATCGCTTCAGGTACATTGCGGAATTTAATATTATTTCTGCGTGATCGATCTTCAAGATCGGCGAGCTTGAGATTGATCGCCCGCATTTCATCGTCGTGCTCAGTGCAGACATCTATCACTTCATTATGTGCAGTGAAAAGATCAGACATTTTGTGCTCAATGTGCTGTAGGCGCTGATCCTGATGTTGCACAACATTAGCCAGTGAGGAGACTGCAGCTGAGAGATCAGAGTACAGTGTCTGTTTGAGTGATATCAGCATGTGCTTCATCGTCTGCTCTGATATGGGCTGGTCAGAGGCAGGGAAGTTGTCTATGGCTGCTGCGTTATGGATGTCAGGTGGAGGCAATATAAATGGTATCCTGGGGCTGCTTCCTGGAGCATCGTCCTCCCTCCTGGGTTTGGATTTGACAGGGGAGGACGAGGAAGGTGAACGGGGCGGTGAGTACTCACTGTGAACATCTGGGGAGAAGCCTGGGCTATAGTGGCCGCCGCTGGTGTAGTGAGGTAACGGCTGAGCCGCGAGGCTGAGGGAGCCGCCGGCGCCATCTTGATTTCGGCTCGCTCCGGCCAGAGGGAAAAAAATCAGTAAGCTTTTGCGGCATTGCAGGCTGTTTTCGTCGTTTGAGCATGGCGCTCGGGTGTCACTGGTCCCACCGGGATGAGGTACGGGCTGTTGGAGTGTAGTTTACTGCGCTGTGGAGTCGCTATTAGCCGGGTGTAGAGCGGAGCTATTCGTTCAGGCAGCCATCCTCGTTGCCGGCAAGCCACGCCCCTCTGTCGCCCTTAACCTTTTTAAGGCTTCTATATTTTAGCAGTCTGGTGTATACCTACCAGACTGTTAAAATATAGAAGCCTTTAAAAGGTCAAGGGCATCCGCCTGTTCAGGATTCCATCCGTTTAATCCATCACTCCATGGGTGGTTGATCACATGAGAAAGAGAAACCCTCCACATAGCGTGATTTTGTTTGAACTAATTTATTGTTTTTTGGGGGTTTTTTTTTAGGAAGAAACACCCCCCCTTAATATAATACTTACAAGATACAAAATGTAAAACTGCAAAGTAGTATAAACTAATTTGTTTGCTAATAGGAGAAATGAATTGGTCTTTTAAAGACCATTCATTGATAATTTATTCTTCATATGGGAAGGTTCAGAAGCTTCATTATGTGTGTATATATGCTATTTGAATGAAAACGAAAATATCAAAATAACCAGCCAATGGAGCAAGGAACAGATTATCTTGATGTCACTGTTTTTAGACGTAATAGCTTAGAAACTAAGGTATTTTCCAAACCCACTGATAGAAACAGTTACCTTATTTCATGAGCCCTGCTGGTGAACTTAGTTGGCAGGGTGATATGATATAAGCCTTTCTTTAATCCACTAATTACACCGTTAGGGCTCTTTCACACAGGACGGATCTGTGATGATCCGCCCCGTGAACCTCCACTTGCTCAGCGGGGATCGGATGAACAGACCGTCTTTCCGTGTTCACCCGATCTGTAGATGGATGGAAAAATAGGGTTTTTCTCCGTCTGCAGAATCGGAGGATTGCAGAGGTGGATGAGATCGGGTGTCGGCGGAAGTTCACCCGCAATCTCATAAGGATCAATGTATGTCCCTTTTTTATCCGTAAACGGATGGATGAAAAAGCAGACATACGGTCTGCATGTGTGAAAGAGCCCTTACTTCTATTCAAAGATACTTTGGAATGTTATATATGCAATTAGTATTTGTTGCAACACCATTGGTATTCTCAAATACAGTTCCACGGTCACATTAATGTGACAATGTTTATAACAATTTAATAGTTTTTGATTAGCTTCATTTTGTAACTGCTTAAACAATTCCTTATTGGATCTGTTTAAACTCGCATTTAAAAATAGTAAAAAAAAAAAATTTGGACTATATAGTATTTTGAGTTTATTACATACTTTAGTGTATATTTTACTTTCAAAATGTTTATTTGTTTTTTTTAAAAGCATGAAAGAAAAAAAAAAGCAATACAATACATTACAGTGTTATAGCTTACCCACGAGCATTACAAACTCGAGATCAAAGTACAGTGCCTGCCACGTTTAATGTGTTTTTAGCACGACAGCATCACGCTGATTCTCGGCGACAGGCTGCCGACATCTCGCACTCGCTGGAATAGTAAAATCACATTCCAGCGAGCGCGTCATAGAAGCGCCGGGGATCCAACGTGGATTCCCGCCAATTCTACACGTGGGCGGCGTTTGTTATGAATCCTGAAGGGGAAGTCCCCGCCGAATTTTAAATAAAAATCCAGCATGGGTTCCCCCCTCAGGAGCATACCGGGCCCTTAGGTCTGTTATGGGTTGTAAGGAGACCCCCCTTCGCCGAAAAAACGGCGTGGGGGTCCCCCCACAATCCATACCAGACCCGTATCCAAAGCACGCCAGCCGGCCGATCAGGAGGGGAGTGGAGGCGAGCGAGCGCCCCCCCCCCCCCCCTCCTGAGCCATACCGGGCAGCATGCCCTCAACATGGGGGGGTCAGGTGCTCTGGGGCAGGGGAGCGCACTGCGGCCCCCCACCCCAGAGCACCCTGTCCCCATGTTGATGATGACAGGGCCCCTTCCCAACAACCCTGGCCGTTGGTTGTCGGGGTATGCGGGTGGGAGGCTTATCGGAATCTGGGAGCCCCCTTTAATAAGGGGGCCCCCAGATACCAGCCCCCACCCTAAGTGAATGAGTATGAAATATTTTATTAGTTGGCCGCCGGGGGGGGGGGGAGGGGTGTGTGGTCGCTTTTATAAAAGCGTCCCCCCTCCGGCGGGCTTCTTCCGACATCTTTGGCAGGGGGTGGGTCTTCTCCGCTCTCCGGGGGTCTTCTCCGCTCTCCGGGGGTCTTCTCTGCTCTCCGGGAGTCTTCTCCCACTCTCCGGGGGGTCTTCTCCCGCTCTCCGCTCTTGATTCGGCACTCTCTGGGGTCTTCTTTCTCTTCAGGACTGGACGCCGCTTCTGTCACGTCGTCTTCTTCTTCTCTTCTCCTGATGTTGACACGACGCTTCTTCCCGCTGTTATGCCGGGCTCGCGGCTCCCGGCGACTTATATAGGCCTATCTTGTGATGTCGCAGTCCCATCATGCTCCGGTAGGTACCACGTGCACGTGGTACCTACCGGAGCATGATGGGACTGCGACGTCACAAGATAGGCCTATATAAGGGGCCGGGAGCCGCGCGCCCAGCATAACAGCGGGAGGAAGCATCGCGTCAACATCTGGAGAAGAGAAGAGAAGAAGAAGACGACGACGTGACAGAAGCAGTGGCCAGTCCTGAAGAGAAAGAAGACCCCGGAGAGCGCCGAATCGAGAGCGGGAGAAGACCCCCCGGAGAGCGGAGAAGACCCACCCCCCGCCGAAGATGTCGGAAGAAGCCCGCCGGAGGGGGGCGCTTTTATAAAAGCGACCACACACCCCCGACCCCTCCCCCCCGGCGGCCAACTAATAAAATATTTCAATACCCTGTGTGGTTTATTTGTGTTTACACTTTTCTTGCAGGTGAATGGGTAGGGGTATGATGTACCCCATACTCATTCACTTAGGGTGGGGGGCTGGTATCTGGGGGCCCCCTTATTAAAGGGGGCTCCCAGATTCCGATAAGCCTCCCACCCGCATACCCCGACAACCAACGGCCAGGGTTGTCGGGAAAGGGCCCTGTCCTCATCAACATGGGGACAGGGTGCTCTGGGGTGGGGGGGCCGCAGTGCGCCCCCCTGCCCCAGAGCACCTGACCCCCCATGTTGAGGGCATGCTGCCCAGTACGGCTCAGGAGGGGGGGGGGCGCTTGCTCGCCCCCCACTCCCCTCCTCACCGGCCGGCTGGTGTGCTTTGGATACGGGTCTGGTATGGATTGTGGGGGGACCCCCACGCCGTTTTTTCGTCATAGGGGGGTCTCCTTACAACCCATAACAGACCTAAGGGCCTGGTATGCTCCTGAGGGGGGAACCCATGCCAGATTTTTATTTAAAATCCGGCGGGGACTTCCCCTTCAGGATTCATAACAAACGCCGCCCACGTGTAGAATTGGCAGGAATCCACGTCGGATCCCCGGCGCTTCTACGACGGCTTTGTCTCCATCGCGGCAAGCCAGCTCAGCGCTGGCTCCCGCGATGGGGCTCGCAGGTGGTCAATCTTGCCGAGAAAGGGAGCGAGATTGACACAATATCGCAGTCACCTACTGTATGATGGTAGTAACATTTAATGAACCAATGCTCAAATTCTGTACGGTAATTAAACAATGAGCCATACTAACGAAATGCTCTGGGCTAACAGCCCACAAAAGGTAACATAGATAACTTTTCAATTTTCTATTAGACTATCCGCCCAAATGGCTTTTCTATTAGACTATCACGCCCTTGCTAGCGTTATTTTGGATTAAGAAAGTTAGTGTTTGGAGCTTTTTATGAAGTCCTGGGAGGGGGCAGTTCAGGAGTGCTAATTGAGGATCGGGAGTCACCTAAGTAACTATCACCATCCTAATTGTCTGAAAGTCTTTCCTCCAAAAGGATCTGATCCGGGAACAGGTCCACCAAATGTGGAACAACGTGCCCTCCAGCTCACAGCCCCTGAAACATAAAGGGGAAACCCCGGGGAATATAGAAGCCAGCCCAGAGGGCACATAGTACCACCTGGTCAAAACTTTAAGGCTAGTTTCTATCAAAGATTTGTTGAGAATACCCTTAAAACAGCGTTTGGATGCCTGATAACAATCTAAGGTTTTTCAGGAGCAACCCGTGTCCTCCCAGGCCCGAGCATAGGCCGGAGAGTCATTATTATTCGCCAGGGCGAAGTATATTCGAGAGATCCCTCCCCTCTAATCCGCAGTGTTTGAGCACCAATGTTCATATGGGGTGATAGTATAGGGTTTAGTTTTGTTGGTCCAGATGGAGTGTAGGAAATGTGCTATTTGGGAGTTGGGCATCTCCAGTGTTTTCCTGCAGTGTGCCAGAGTGAGGGGGCCCGCCTGGGAGAGGAAGTGTCCAATTAAGTAGAGGCCCTTATCTGTCCACCATTTAAAGGCTTTAATATTCAGACCCGGTGGAAATCTGGGGTTATGAAAAATGAGATAAGGGCTGTACGGGTGAAATAAGGGAACATTGAGTGTAGAGCACAAAGATACCGAATGAGAGTGTTGGGGACATAATTGCTGTTCTAAATTTTGGGTTACTCCATAACAAGAAGTCAATGGTATTCAAGGGGATGGCTTGTCTTTCCATATAGAGCCAATCGGGCTTAGGGCCCTTAGAGTATACTGTGGATATTTGAGTCAATTGGGCGGCTTGGTAATACCATCACATATTCGGCAAACCAATCCCCCCCCTGGGACTTCAAGCGAAATAACACTTTCTTGGGGCATAGCCCCTGCACAACTTTGGATTGGAATTTAGAGAGATATTGTTTTTTCTACTGGTACAGCAAACGGGGCAGCAAGGTCATCTTTACTGCATGAACTCTACCGAGCCAGGATAGACCACACTTTGACCACCCAGCCAGGTCCTCCCCACTCCTATGAATCATGGGGGGGTAGTTTGCTTGAAAGATTTTGTCTATGTCTGGGGTGAGTTTGATGCCTAAGTAGGGAATGTCATTTGAGGCCCATGAGAAGGCAAAGTTGTGTGTTAGCAATTTGTGTAGGTCTGGGGGTACTGTTACATTTAAACCAATTGACTGTCATGTTGACCTGCAGACCAGAGACTCTACTAAAATCTTGAAGGGTTTTATACACTGTAGGTGTGCAGGTGAGCGGGGAGGTGAGAAAGCGGAGTAAATTGTCTGCATATAGTGTGCATTTATGTTCCTTTTCTCCACAAACCACTCCTTTGATGTCAGGACTAGATCTGATCGCTATGGCCAGGGTTTCAATAGCTATCGCGAATAGGAGGGATAGTGGACGTCCCTGCCTGGTGCCCCTTCCTATAGAGAAAGTGTCTGAATATCTGCCCATCAGGCGCACTTGCGTGTTTGGGGAGGAATATAGCAAGTGGATTAGGTTTTGAAAGTCAGGACCAAATCCCCATCGACCCAGGATATTGTATAGGTATGACCAGTTCAAGTCGAAGGCCTTATGTAGGTCTATGGAGAGTAGGAAGCCTGATTGACGAGAACCCCCATCCCATTGAGACTTAAAGGGGTTGTAAAGGAAAACATTATTTTTTGGCTGAAATGACTGTTTACAGGGTATAGAAACAAAATGGTTAACTGATTCCTTTTAAAAACGATTAAAATAGATAAAAATCAATCATATAATGTACCTGTAGTTTCAGTTTAGTTTTTGCATGTTATCCTGCCTCTGTGCTATACAGAGCCATAGAGCAGTGATGGTTTAGAAAACAAAACTAGAAACTCCCAGTACTGTAGTCATCAGGAAACAGACAACCAGGAAGTGTCCAGAACAGAGAAGAATTACACAGTGTCACACCGTATTTACGCAGCTGTCTTACAAGGGCACTTTTTTTAATTTAAAAATAAGACAACAGTAAAATTAGCCCAATTTTTTTTATGATGTGAAAGATAATGTTATGCCGAGTAAAATGATACCCAACATGTGGCGCTTCAAAATTGCGCCCGCTCGTGGAATGGCATCAAACTTTTACCCTTAAAAGTCTCTATAGGTGACGTTTAAAAAAGGCATTTTGCACTAGTGGGAGCAGAGTTAGGCATTTTGGACTAGTGGGAGCAGAGTTAGGCATTTTGGACTAGTGGGAGCGGGGTTAGGCATTTTGGACTAGTGGGAGCCGGGGTTAGGCATTTTGGACTAGTGGGAGCCGGGGTTAGGCATTTTGGACTAGTGGGAGCCGATGTTAGGCATTTTGGACTAGTGGGAGCCGATGTTAGGCATTTTGGACTAGTGGGAGCCGATGTTAGGCATTTTGGACTAGTGGAAGCCGATGTTAGGCATTTTGGACTAGTGGGAGCCGATGTTAGGCATTTTGGACTAGTGGGAGCCGATGTTAGGCATTTTGGACTAGTGGGAGCCGATGTTAGGCATTTTGGACTAGTGGGAGCCGGGGTTAGGCATTTTGGACTAGTGGGAGCCGGGGTTAGGCATTTTGGACTAGTGGGAGCCGGGGTTAGGCATTTTGGACTAGTGGGAGCCGGGGTTAGGCATTTTGGACTAGTGGGAGCCGGGGTTAGGCATTTTGGACTAGTGGGAGCCGGGGTTAGGCATTTTGGACTAGTGGGAGCCGGGGTTAGGCATTTTGGACTAGTGGGAGCCGGGGTTAGGCATTTTGGACTAGTGGGAGCCGGGGTTAGGCATTTTGGACTAGTGGGAGCCGGGGTTAGGCATTTTGGACTAGTGGGAGCCGGGGTTAGGCATTTTGGACTAGTGGGAGCCGGATTTAGTCATTTTGGACTAGTGGGAGCCGGATTTAGGTTAGGGATTTTGGACTAGTGGGAGCAGGATTTAGGTTAGGGATTTTGGACTAGTGGGAGCAGCAGGATTTAGGTTAGGGATTTTGGACTAGTGGGAGCAGCAGGATTTAGGTTAGGGATTTTGGACTAGCGAGAGTGGGATTTGGGACTAGTGAGAGCTAGATTAGGAATTTGGGACTAGCAGGATTTGGGACTAGTGGGAAGCGGGGTTAGGGTTCTGGATTTGGGACTAGTAAGAGCGGGATTAGAGTATAGATACTTGCGTTACAATGCTCTTCCGAGTGCAATTTCTAAACAATTTCTGGGTGCACTCTCAAGTCCTCAACTCTCAAGCAACGCAAATTGTACACGTAAGGTGTGTTCTTGGAGGATGGGATGAACCCAATAGCGACGTTGCTGCCTCTGTTGGTGGATATTCTCCCAATAGAGTAATTCAACAATACAAGTAATACAACAAAAAAAATACAAATACAACAACAAAAAAATCTCCATAAACTCCATCTTTCTGTACCCTCTCACCTCCACGAGATACCAGGAAGTAAACAGAAAGTGATGTAGAGAGGTGGGGTTGTTCTTTAAAGCCCATGCTTCAAAAATGCTTTGAAAACGCTGTTAAACCGCCTGCAACGGTGCAGTAATTGTACCGCTAGCACCCCAAAAACGCGGTAAAAATTTTAAGTGTCAGAATACCCACCAGTTATGGTCACGAGTGGGGTTTAACCACTTAAGACCTGGACCAAAATGCAGGTAAAGGACCTGGCCAGTTTTTGGGATTCAGCACTGTGTCACTTTAACGGACACGTGCGACGTGGCTTTCAAACAAAATTGGCGTCCTTTTTTTGCCCCACAAATGGGGCTTAATTTTGGTGGTATTTGATCACATCTGCAGGGTTTTTTTTTTTGCGCTATAAACAAAAATAGAGCGACAATTTTGAAAAAAAATCAATATTTTTTTCCTTTTTGCTATAATAAATATCCCCCAAAAATATATATAAAAAAAATAGTTTTCCTCAGTTTAGGCCGATACGTATTGTTGTTGTACCTATTTTTGGTAAAAAAAAATCGTAATAAGCGTTTATCGATTGGTTTGCGCAAAATGTATAGTGTTTACAAAATAGGGGATGGTTTTATTGCATTTTTATTAATAAAGTTTACACACAGCTCTCCTCGTTCTTCAGCTCCGGGCATCAATCGCGGGACTCCAGCGGCGATCGGGTCCCGCGGTCATGGAGCTTCGGATCGGGTCGCGGGCACGCGCCCGCGACCCACGGCTGGGCACTTAGAGGACGTACAGGTATGTGCTTGTGCCATTCTGCTGACGTAAATGTGCAGGAGGCGGTCCTTAAATGGTTAATATCTGGATTTCACTCATAGTACAGAGAGGTAGAGAAGATCTTTTAAAGACACACTGGCATATTTTACATCTGGACAACCAGTTTTTCCCAATGCCTCGAAGTCCATTTATAGAAAGGCCGTTGGTTTTGGTGATAGAGTGGTTAAAAAACTACTCGATCAACCAACCAGACCTCCATCCTTTTGGGATCGTGATGTTTTTTGTTTTTTTTTTTGCATGCTAAACGTGTAAGGCCTGCAGAGAGGTCACCACCATTATGAGGGGTTTAAAAAAAGTTCAGTATTTCTAAGTACATCACATGGAATGCCACCCACTTGGTATACGCGTTAGAATGTCCATGTTGGTTGATCCACATTGGACGTACGAAAAGGCCATTGAAAATAAGAATTGAAAGAATGGGAAAAGCTAGGAATAATCAGACTGGCACAATTATATACAGGCGATACATTAAAACCTTTTGCAGTATTAAGGGATGAATATGATATACCAAACTCCCTGTTTTACACATAACTGCAGGTCAGGTACGCCCTCCAGGCTCAATTCAAGACGGACCCGGTGAGAGGGCAAAAAATCCCCCACCTTTATCGGTTGATTAAATCCGAGATCTCCAAGGGAACTATTTCAGACTTGTATGCACAAATCAGTGATGGATCGCTTGGAGCAGAAAGACTCGGAAAAAATAAACAAAGGTGGGAGGAGGATATAGGCCATATAACAACTGAGCAATGGGAACAGATCCTCGAGTGGGGGAAACTGGTGTCACTAGCCCCGTCACAGAGAGTCTCTCACCTGTTTTTATTTCATAGAGCTTATTACACCCCAAAGAGGCTATATCATTTTGGTAGGAAAGCAGATGATAAATGCCCCAGGTGTCAAAACACAGGAGATCTTATACACATGTTGTGGAAATGCCCGAAACTATATTAGATACTGGGTAAAAGTATTAGAGATTATAAATACAACCTTTGAGATCGACCTGGAACTGGAGGCCAGGGTTTGCATATTGGGGTGTATAGAGGAAAGGTCTGGGCAAAGAGGCAGCATGGTAGCAGCTACAAGGTGCTTGTTCCAGGCCAGGAAACTTATAGCACAAAAATGGCAATCAGAGAAAGCGCCTACATCAGCAGAATGAGTAAATGTGATTAATGCTACAGTATGGAAGGAGAAGGTAACTCTAACAAGACAGGGAAACTTTAAAAAGTTTAAAACATTGTGGGAGCCATGGTTGAGCAAAATGGGATTTGGGGAGAGGAAACGAGCCCAGTTGACGGGGAAAGGCCTGTGGGGAAGAGAGAGGAAATGACGAGAGAGAGAGAAACTTTGTACAGAGAATATGCTGAAAATCACGCAAAAAGATGTGAGAAAAAGCGAATACTATAGTAAAGTGTGCACGTTGGAGGAACAGATAAGAAGGTAGGGGGATAAGGGGCACAATGAAGGTTTAAGGATGTGATTTATTTATAATGATGGTTGCAATGTAAACAAATACATGTTTTTGTACTGAAGAAAATCAATAAAGAATATTTGAATCTAAAAAAAGAAAATACGAATTGTGGGACAATAAAATATAAAAGTGGGTTCCAAGGACCACAGCGTTTCTTTACACTTTAAATTGTGCTATAACCAGGATCCATCGGGCTTGACATTTTAGGTGGGGGGGTCACATTAAAGGGGTTGTAAAGGTTTGTCTTTTATTTTCTAAATGGGTTCCTTTTAAGCAAGTGCATTGTTGGTTCACTAACCTTTTCTTTCGATTTCCCTTCTAAATATTTTTTTTTTTCTTTGTTTATTTGAATCTCTCAATTCCTGTTTGTCCCTGGTAAGCTTTCCACTATCACCCGAGCAGTGGAAAGTCATTTAGAACAGCTTACTGAACACCTTACTGAGGAGAAACAGGAAGTGAAAAATGTAGACAAAGAAAACCAAGAAAAAAAACATTTAGAAGGGAAATTGAAGGAAAAGGTAAGTGAACCAACAATGCTTAAAGCGGAGCTCCACCCTCAAATCAAACTGTATATCAGTAGGTCTAAAATGTCATTAACCAAGTAATCTGCCTTCTTCTTGCACCGCGGTCCTTCTCCTATACTACCTAAGCCCCACAGACTCCTGGGAAATGAGTGTCATCATCTCCCAGGAGTCATTTTAGCTGGGGGCTCTTTGCATGGCGGGTGAGCCGGGGAGGATGCCAAGCATCTTACCTCTGCCTGCCATCTGCGTGTTGGATTAAGGCTCTGGGGGAGGTACAGTGTCCATGTCCTATCTGGGGAGGGTAATAGCTGCGTCTGCATTAGATCGGTTATTCATTGTAGCGTGACCTGCCTGAGCGGCAGCATGTTAGCCTCTGTTCATAGACCCAGCACAAAAAAGTGTTCCCCTGTCTGTTCTCCCGTGATTACACTCTATTGCGGGTCAGACAGTAGCTGTGGGTTGCTGAGGATCAGAGCAGTGGAGCGGAGCTCAGGACTTGATTATCAGCGTTGTCATAACAACGGGCATCCCAGCATGCCCTTCAGCAAGAAATACATAACATGGATGCCGCCAGATACTGAGAAGGAGAAGAAAAGGCAAGTGCGCACATAGATTGCTTTAAGGACGGGGGAGACCTTGCTATGTTTTATTGACTGTGACAAGTACGATCTAGCAAAAATAAAAAATTATGACCGGAACACCACTTTAAAGGAACCTATTTAGAAAATAAAAAACAAACCTTTACAACCCCTTTAACCACTTGCTTACTGGGCACATAAACCCCCTTCGTGCCCAGGCGAAATTTCAGCTTCTGGCACTGCGTCGCTTTAACTGAAAATTGCGCGGTCGTGCGACGTGGCTCCCAAACAAAATTGGCGTCCTTTTTTTCCCCACAGGGGCTCCAATTTATTTACAGACTTATCTAACCACGAGACCAAATGGATATATCTCACCGATTCCCTTACTCCTAAAAGGGTTAAATGTCGAACTTGACATTAACTGTTTTATTAGTGATGCATAGGATATATGTATTGCCATATAGTATTAAATTGCAGGTGTATTATAATTAGAGGTTCCTCATCTTGGTTGAAAAATTGCATATGTTATATAATTATTAATTTTAAATGTATTTCCCATTTTCAAGTTGTTTAAGGAATTATCATTCAGATAAATGTTATTGTTCATGCTACCAATAACTTATGAACTGTCTTGGGTTTATGAAATGCCATTGATCTGTACATGAATTTTTGTTTGTGTCATATGTAGTATACATCTCGCAAGAGATTTTACAAATAACCTTTTACCGGGTAATTTCTGAGTTTACTAGCCTATGGCGGTGAAGATGTTAATGAGATATATGGGAGGGAAAAAAAATAAACAGGAAGCACTCACAGCGCCACATCTGTAAATTGGAGGAAAAACATGAAAGGTTACTTAATACAGTAACCAAGGGTCGGACTTTTAAGGCATGGAAACAATGGAGAAGTATATATAAAAAAAAATTATTAGAAAAAATTACATGGTAAATAACTGTTCAAAAATAAAAAATCATATAAAATTATATAGTTTGTACAATGAGCCCTTGGGTGTCTATGCGTTTTGCAGTAAGGCTTCTTCAGAACAATGATCAAGGTTCAAAAGGGTTGAAAAGAAAAGAGAACAAGTCTCATTATCTGGAATGAGATGCATTCAAATAAATCTGTCAAAAAATACATACATGTATCATACATTTTATTAAAAAGCATATTCTGAGATTCATTTAAGTACTTGGTGGCCCCATTAGCCTTGTCTCTCTTCGATATCTTTACAGGCTCAATTTATAAGCGATATATATTCTTATCCATTTCAGATTACCTTTTTATGGGCAATAGACGTTAGGTGGGCCATTAAAACTCCCTGCCTGCATTTATAAGTTTCAGACTTTTTCCTTTACTGGATCTCTCAATGCGTTTTGCTTTTGATGTGCGAGACATAATTGCCCCTGTTCAAGCCTCAGCTGACTCTAATTGAGAGTTGGTATCTTTTATATACCCTTATCTGTGATGCATCAACATTTCTATTTTCATCTATATTGGGTCCATATGAATTATTTTCTTATTTTTAATAGAACCAGCGCTGTCCTGCCTATATTTTTGTAGCCAGTTAAAAGTGCCTTATACACTTTTGGTAATCTATATATCATTGGATATCTCCTTTGGATCCACAAATGGGTACCTACATTGAATAGATTTTTTTATATACTACCTACTAGTATATTTTATATTTACTGTATGCTTTATTAGAATCACCTATATGCGGCACACTTTTTCTACATTTGGAAATTTTCCATACTGTGATATTTTTCCATTTACCGGATCTTGTACATGAGGCTCAGTCCATTCTAAGGTACATTCTTTTATGTTCATCTATCCATTTCTATGTCCTCTTGTCTCCTAGTTGTCCCTTAAGACAGTTCAGCATATGCTTTTTAATTAAAATGTATGATATATGTGTCTTTTTGTCAGATTTATAATTTGAATGCATCTCATTCGAGATAGACTTGTTCTCTTTTCTTGTCATCCCTTTTGAACCTTGATCGTTGTCCTGAAGAAGCTTTACTGCGAAACGCGTAAACACCCAAGGGCTCATTGTACAAACTATATCATTTTATATGATTTAAAAATTTTGAACAGTGTTATTTACCATGTACTTTTTTCTAATAAATATTTTTTGATGTATACTTCTTCATTGTTTCCATGCCTTAAAAGTCCAACCCTTGGTTACCTTTCATGTTTTTCCATCTTTGGAATGGATCCATCTCTTGGCGGTCTGTGATCACCGTGGGCGTGCACAGCTTTGCAGCCGAGTGGCAGGTGTGATGGTTTTGGACCCCTCCTGTATGTAGGCTATATTGACCTAGAACACTAGGTCATGCCCTCAGTAAGTCGATATGATGAAACATGTCAGGGCGTGTCCTAGTGGCGTCTGGAAGCAAAGATAGCGTGTCACCAGTGGAGAGGATTAGCCTGAGACTGTCCGAGTTGTGGATGCACGAGATAGAGGATTGCATCTCCTCCTGAATGGTGACAGATTGATTTATATTACTTTGCTGTTACTTTGCAGACTCTGATGTTTGGTAAACGCTTTACCACTAATGACAGTGATCTTCACGCACTTACTGTCCATGTCATCACCCAACATCACGTTTATTTATCTTACATGACTTTATGCGATTTAGCCACATTTACCCTGTGTGTGATAGTGAGTGCTGCTTTGAATATAAATATCTAGAGACTGTGCTTAAAGGGGTTGTAAAGACAAAAATATTTTCCTCTTAAACTAAAGTCTGACAGTAGCTGATAAAGTAAAAAGCAATGTTTTGCATTATAACTAGTTTGATACCTGTTGAAATCGAGCTGTTTTATTCACCTCCGTCACTCCTGAATCGTTATTCTCACTGACTTCCTGGTTTGCGGTGTACATTCATTCTTGCTACATCACGGCCTAATGGGAACTACAGTTTCCATTAGGCTTAGCCTCCATGCCTGTGAGGGATAAGAGAGCATCTTCACGCAGGGATGTAGTCATGGGGAGGGGGTGAGCACATTCTGCTTTCCACCATGCAAAACAGCTCAGGTGCTGGTGGAAAGCAAGAAGAGGATAGACAGGAAATGGCATTTTCAAACCTGGATTACTGTATTTTAGAGGTCAAAAGGAAAAACGAGCTAAGTGATATTTAAATGCTCAACTTACAGCAATCAATTGAGCTAATAAAAAATGAACCTTTAGTGTTCCTTTAAGGATTGTTTTTATTCATTCACATTAGCGTACAAACCAGCAGACATGTCGGGCGGACGAGTTCCCAGCCGACAGATTTCAAAGCATGCTTTGAAATCTGTTGGATGGCCAAATCCGTCGGCTCGCCCGTACACACGGTCGAATCTGTCTGCTGGGGGTCGGGTCGCGCCGACCGTTTCCAGCAGATAGATTTGATCGTGTGTACGCGGCCTTAGATCTTTCTGCTGCTTTAGCACAGTTGGCCTCCACTCCTCCTAAACTCCATTCCCTTGGCCTCCGTGACTCGTTTCTAGTTTCCTCTTACCTAACTCAGCGCACTTTCAGTGTCACATACAACACCATCTCCTTTTCCTCTCTCTGTGGGGTACCCTATTGCTCTGTCCTTGGGCCCTCCTATTCTCTCTATAACTCTTCCCTGGGTCAGTTAATAACTCCTATGGTTTTCAATACTACCGCTACGTTGACAACACCCATATAATCAACACCCATGCATCTATCTCTCCAGTCCCCAACTTACCCTCTCCATCTCCTCTTTTTCATGGGTGGGTGTGAACTTATCAGGAGGACAGAAGCAGCAGAGAGTGAGCCTGGCCCGTGCTGTTTATTGCAATGCAGATGTCTACTTGTTGGATGATCCGCTATCTGCTGTAGATGCTCATGTTGGAAAGCACATCTTCGACAAGGTCATCGGGTCTAAAGGCTTACTTAAAGATAAGGTAAGTTCCGTATAATATATGTAATATGCATTGTTTGCATGAGAAGGTAATTCTTCGTAAAGGCTATCCACCAGTTCTCCACAACGAAGTACAGATAGCCTTACCCAGAAAAGCTGAAATGGCTGAGAAACTGTCCATGGTAAACCTATAACCCAGCTGAAAGTATTATGGAATAAATAATAATAATAAAATGCAGACACGTGTCCACTAACACCAGCCACCATCCAATCCTGTCTGCCAAAAACAGACAGATGGGGGACCAAGGTTGACCTATAGCTCTAAGGGGCTCTTTCTTTAACATTAACCAGATGTTGTTTATGCTTTCCTATGTCTTACTTTGAACCATCCAGAGGAATATTCTCTTTGCTGTCTTCATTTGTTACATGCTGTTAAAATATACAGTATCTCTTGGTTACTGACTCTTTTAGGCAATCAGATTTTCTCTCTGTCCTTCATGAGAGCTCTTGCAAGTGGCTCCCTGTGTCTCGCCCCACCATTTCTAGGTGAATTAGACAAGTCATAGTTTGAGCCTGTAGTCTGCCAGGTTTATCGGGTTCCAATTTCCCTGTTAAGACACAACAGATTGGTTAGTGCTTGATTGGCTTTTTCGCATCAGACACTTGTTTTTAGATTTGCAGGACTGACACCTTGTCTTCTATTTATAAATCCCAAAGGCAAATTGTTGAAGCATTCTTTATTCTCTTCACACGTTCATTAAGTTCTACTAGGTAAATCATCAGACCCTTCTGATGCAATTTTTCAGCCATAAGTTGCTACAGGCAGCTCTCCTAGTTTCTGTTGAGTCCTTCTTGACCTGTGGTGTTGGCCCTTTTTTTTTTTTCAGTGTTGCCCATCCCAGTTTATATTCTTTTGAATGTCCCATGGTAAAGACTAAGAGCCCTTTCACACTACCAGCGCAGGGACCCTGAAACTAGCGGCACTTTACCGTTTCTTCAGTGCGCATTTGCCGATGAGGTTGGCACATGCTGATACAGTGAATATCCACAGTACCTACAGGTAAGCCTTATTATAGGCTTACCAGTAGTCACAAGTGGTCTGTAAGGGTTTACAAACACTTTAAATGATACGTGCACCTTTTGGGATGAAAAAATGCACATATTTTTGCAGAGAAAAAAAATTCATCTGTGATCAGTGAATTGGAGGCGCAATGTCGGACTCCGGCAGCCATGTCCTATAGCTGTATGGGCAGTCTGTTAGAAAGCTTCTGGGCTTGTGAATGAACTATGACTGCGCTTATCAGCACCCTCACTGTTCATTGAGAACTACAAGTCATCAGCCATAGTGGAAGACAGGACTTGCAGTTCATTCATTCACTGATCACTGTGAATGAATGACGTGGCTGTGTGGGCAGAGCCTTGATGTTTTTGGAAAGTGACAGCAGGTGCGGGGAAAGTCATGTCATGGCAGACCAAAAAATGGGTGTAATGTGTAACATACTCCAAAGGGTTAACTTATAATTAAAGGGTCACTAAAGGAAAAAAAATGGGCTGAAATGACTGTTTACAGGGTATAGAGACATAAAAGTAGATAAAAATCAATCATATAATCAACCTACAGTTCTAGTTTCGTTTTTGCTGTTATTCCCTGTCTCTCTGATGTACAGAGCCAATAGAGGGCAGTTTGTCTAAAACCCCTCAGCACCAACGCAGTTTCAGTTTACACTCAGTAATCACACCTCCTTGATTAGTGACCACAGTGAGAAAGCTCCCAGCACTGTGGTTATAAGGAAACGGACAACCAGGAAGTGTTGAGATCAGTGCAGAATTACAGCAACATCAAAGCAAAAACGAACAATGAGGACATGAAAACAGCACTGCAGTAAGGTAAAGGAAGCTATTTAGCTAAAAAAAAAAATCCTTTAGTGACCCTTTAAGTGGGATTGCAAAGCTAGAGCAGTGTAGGTTGTAGGAACAGCAAAGCTTATATACTAACCCAATAAACTTGCATATGGGTTTAATACTCGTACAATCAAAAAGTGTGTTTTTTTTTTTTTTAAATCGCCCTTAAAGCGGAAGTAAACCCATCCATAAAACACTTTTTTAATTTAAGGCACGTGCCGGAAATTTAACACTCCCATTTGTTTCGCTTTCAACCAAACTGTCAAACCATCCAATGGCTGGTGTCATAACTGATCACGTGCAGCATCATAGCAGTTGTAGATTAACCACTTTACAGCTGGGCACCAGCTTGATAACCAGACCAATTTTCAGCTTTCAATGCTCGCATTTTAAATGACAATTACCGTATTTATCGGGGTATTGTGCGCTCCGGTGTATAGCACCCCTAATATTGACCTGTAAAAAAAACATTTTAGTACTTAGTTTTGGTGTCTTGGGTGGCGTCCATCGGCGGCCTTGTCCAGTTCGGCATCCGTCTTCGGCATCAGTGGTGTCCTCCCGGCTTCTCCAGCGCGCGCCCCGAGTCGTTTGAACGCCTCCGCCGACATATACCGAGTGCAGTACACTCGGGTACATTCGGCTGGGCTCGCCTTCGCTCGTGCTCACGCTCTGTGACATTTATGCGTGAGCACGAGCGAAGCCGAGCCTGGCCGAATGTACCCGAGTGTACTGCACTCGGTATATGTCGGTGGCTCACTTTAAACTGAGCGCGGGTATCGGTGTATATCGCACACCCACGATTTTCCCCTTATTTTAAGGGGAAAAAAGTGCGCGGTATACGCTGATAAATACGGTAACTCAGTCATGCAACATATGAAATTACCCATATGAAATGTCCGTCCTTTATTTCACACAAAGCTTTCTTTTGGTGGTATTTGATCACCTCTGGGTTTGTTTTTTTTTGTGTGCTATAAATAAAAAAAGACCGTAAATTTTGTAAAAAAATATATAATTTGTCTTCATTTCTTTTATAAAATTTAGCAAATAAGTAATTTTCTTTATCCTACACCATGGGACACAGAGCTATTACATAATGGGTTAAGGGTCACCAGCGGGAGGGGGGCGTGGCCGGGACTCCATGAGAGAGGCAGCGTGAGTTCCTAGCTCCTGCTTCTCACAGCCATCCTACAGGCATCCTTCCCCCGTTTTGACCCCAAAAGGCACCGATCTGCTCCTTAGGACGGCGGGCACCCGATCCAGGCATGATGACTAATAAATACGGGCCCCCGGCGCCCCAATCCGCGGCGGAGCAGCGGACCCGGTCACAGAAGCAAGATGGCGCCGATTCTTCAGCAGCACACGCGGCCACGCAGCAGCCTGCTCCATCTGCAGCCCAGGACTCCTACAAGGGGGTGAGTGGATCTGTCCCTGCCCTATTTCGCACCCAGGCTGAAACATCCAGCTCCCCTGATTCCCTGGGGTACTCGGAGGACCTTGCAGCCCCTAGCCCCCCCACGGCTGCTGAACCCACACTAGCAGAGATCCTGGTGGCCATTAAAGATGTTAAAACATCCCTTACTGTGCAAATGGAAACTATCCATGTGGCCTTTTCCCTCTTGAAACAAGATGTCCAAAATTTAAGGGATAGGACCGGGGAAGTAGAGGGCCGGGTCAGTTCGCTGAAAGATGTAGTGCATCCCCTGTCTGCCACTATGCGCACGACCACGGATGAGCTGGGGGCCCTAAGGGCCAAGCTGGACGATTTGGAGAACCGTTCCAGAAGGAACAACCTTCGTTTTGTGGGGTTCCCCGAAAAATCTGAGGGGTCCCGTGCAGAAAGATTCCTACACCAATGGCTGCGTGACGTTTTCGGGTTGGAGGAATTCTCCAGAACATTTGAAATAGAGAGAGCGCACCGCACCCCACCACGTGCTCCGCAGCCTGGGGCCCCCCCAAGATCCCTTATTGCCAAATTTCTAAACTTCAGGGACAAGGTGGCTATTTTACGCCTGGCAAGAGAAAGAGGCCCTCTCAAGTTTAATGGTTACAACATCTCCATCTATCCTGACTTCTCAGCTGAAGTGCAACGTCAGCGTGTATCCTTTGCTGCAGTGAAAGACCGTCTTCGCAACGAAGGTCTCCCCTATGCGATGTTGTTCCCGGCAAAATTGAGAATCATTCATGAAGGGAAGGCTCATTTTTGCTCCTGTCCTAAAGACGCTATGGCCTGGCTGGATGCAAGATTTGGTAAACGTCCCCGACATCGTCCCACTTAATCCAACGACCGACGGCTTGGAAGTTCCTATTTACTTCTCCCCACTCCCCCCCCCCTCTTTTTATTTTTTCTTCCCTCTCTCCCCTTCTTTTTCCAGAAGCGATCCCCTGGGAGATGGGCTCTGGAGAGCCGGGACCTGGCTGCTTGATTGATCCGAAGGGGAGGGGGAGTATGCCCCTTGCACTTCCCCTATGTCAGAGGTCTGTTACACAGGAGAAACCTGAACCGCTGCTTGATAGTTGATTCTGCTGTGATCCTGGTCGGTAATGCTGGCTGCATTACATGTAAGGTACTGTTACTATACTGCCACGAGTACTGTTTACTGTAGTGCCTTTTGGGAAACGTACTCCCTTTTTTTTTGGATCCTACTTCAGGGACGATTATAATGCATCTGTGAGCTTATATGGAACTGCCACTCTCCCCATTACCAATAGGTGGCGTGGCCACAGGACTTTCACCTCCCTTCTAAGATGTTTGCTGAAGGGAGTGGGACACTGTTTTGGGATCCAATGCTCGCTATGTTGGGGTTGGCAGAGCTGGGTGGGGGGTGGGTAGGGATGGAGATTTGGTAGGCTTTCCCACAGGACTGTCCGGCAGGGAATGTCCGCCCAGAGTGGAAGTTGGAGGATAGGTTTGCTCCTGTTTGTTACTATTGTCATTTTTTACTGTTCATATGCTGCATATGTCAACCATCTTGCAAGTGTTGCATTTTGTGGGGGGCTGCATTGACTGCTTACTATTGCTATACTCATATGCTACTTGCACATGCTCATGGCTGACACAGTTAAAATTATTTCTTGGAATATTAGAGGGCTGAATTCACCTCACAAGCGGTCCCTGATGTTTTCCTATCTGAAAAATTATAGGCCTCATATTATCTGTCTTCATGAGACACACCTTATGGGCCCTGCGCTTAAATATCTTAAGCGCCCCTGGCTAGCCTCTCTGTACCATGCCACTTATTCCAATTACTCAAGAGGGGTCTCGGTCTTGATAGCTAAGACTCTAGGAGCGAGACTCTGAGTGTACAAACAGATCCAGCGGGTCGTTTTGTTATACTTACTCTTCGCATAGCTTTTTCAATCTTTACGTTGGTGAATGTATATATCCCTCCACCGTTTTCACCAGAGGTCCTTTCTAAATTGTCCCTAATGCTTTTGCCTAGGTCTCCTGGTCCCCTACTTTTTGTAGGTGACTTTAATGCTGTGCTTGACCCATCTGTGGACCGCCTGCGGGGTGGGGGCAGACCATAACCTTCATTTGTTGATTGGACTCAGGTTTACTCTCTCACGGAACTGTGGCGGTGGAAGCACCCGGATGACAGGCAATTTTCCTGTCATTCGGACTCATTCCACACGATGTTTCGCATAGATATGGCATTTGCTCCATCAGATGTACTATCTTTGGTGCATTCGGCCACATACCTACCCAGAGGTATATCAGACCATGCACCCCTGATGGTCGGTCTCCTCCTCTTGCCAAAATCAGGCTTTAGGGCCTGGAGGTTAAATCCATATTGGCTCGAGGACGAGCTGGTACAGGCAGAGTGCCAAAAGGCTATGGTTGACTATTGGACCCTCAATCAGGATTCAACTGGTATCGGCAATGCCTGGGAGGCCTCCAAGGCAGTGCTGAGGGGGTCCTTTATGTCAATTACGGGTATATTGCGTAAGAACAATCAAATACACACTGAAGAACTTGAGCAAGGTATGGTGTTATCTGAGGCTGAATACTCTAAATGTCCCAATGCCGACACACTGGCCTCATGGCTAAATACTCGCAGGAAGTACGAACTTAGGCTGTTAGACCTGACTAAGAAACGCATGCTCTGTTACACAAAAGACATTTGAACATGGTAACAAGGCGGGTCGCCTGCTCGCGTATATTACAAGAGCGGAGAGTACCCCTATCTCTATTCCTAGGATATTGACTGTAGCAAACCATGTAAGTGATGTCCCTCAGGAAATAACAGAGGCCTTTCTTTCCTTTTTCCGTGACCTTTACACCTCCAGGGCTGACTACTCGGACGTGCAGCTTGATGACTACTTGACTCGGGTACCTCTTCCAACACTGACAGACCGGGTGCGGGAGGAACTGGATGAGCCGCTATCTGTGGAGGAACTGTTACTCGCAATCTCACAGATGCCGGCTCATAAATCGCCAGGATTAGACGGGTTTCCAATGGAATGGTATAGGCAGTTCCAAAATCTACTTGCCCCTCTATTACTTAAAACTTATAATGCAGCTTTGAAGGAGGGGGTGCTACCCCCCTCGATGAGGGAAGCATTGATTGTTCTACTCCTTAAGCCCAGAAAAGACCCCTTGAAATGTGACTCCTACCGCCCTATATCCCTTATAAACGTGGATGCAAAGATTCTGGCTAAGGCCCTAGCGAATCGCCTGAACAAAGTGGTTGCTCGCTTAGTGGGGTGTGATCAGGGTGGCTTTATCCCGGGCAGGTCAACTAGAATGAATATACGTAGACTGTTTCATAACTTGTCCTATGTACATGACTGCCTCCCGACACGGGTTGTGGTGTCCCTGGACACTTGCAAGGCCTTTGACAGTGTGGAATGGCCATACCTGTTCCGGGTCTTGCAAATGTATGGTTTTGGCCCTCGTATGGTTGCCTGGATTAGACTCCTCTATACCATGCCGCTTGCTCGTATTCGTATCAACTCGCAAATTACAGAGACCTTCCGAATTACTAGGGGAACCAGACAGGGGTGTCCGTTGTCACCCTTGCTTTTCGCCCTGGCCATGGAACCTCTCGCTATCAGGATACCTATCTCCCCGCTACTTAAAGGGTTGCCCATCAATGGTATGGAGGAGCGAATCTCGCTATATGCTGACGATATGCTGGTGTATTTAGCAGATGCCCAGGACTCACTAGCTAATGTGTTAAAAATGGTGTCTGACTTTGGGGACTTTTCGGGATTCCGAGTGAATTGGGAGAAATCCATTATCTACCCCATAGATCAATCACCCACCCCTCAAATCCACCCAGACTCTAAATTGTTAGTGGCCACCTCGTTTAGATATTTGGGAGTAGTGGTTCAGTTGCCACTGTCCCTGTACATTACCAACAATCTGAGCCCTGTGCTGCTACAGCTGCAGTCTCAGACTAAGCATTGGAAAGACTTACCTCTGGATCTGATGGGAAGAGCCAATGTTTTGAAGATGATATACCTACCTAAGTTACTGTATGTCCTAGCTAATGCCCCATGCAAAATCCCAAAAGCATTGTTTAAGAGCATTGACTCGATCTGTATAACATTTCTGTGGAATGGTAAGGCCCCTAGAATAGCTCTGGAAACACTTAGACTACCCTCCCATTTGGCAGGACTGGCTTTCCCTGACTTCTACCTTTATTACCAAGCTTCCCAACTGGTGAATATTCATGACTGGCTACACCCTGACCCCAATAATGCGTGCACCACCACTGAAGGGGCTATGGTCACTTCGTTTGAGACACTACACAACATTATATACCGTGGGCGTACCCCCCCAGGACCGGGACTGACTGTAATGCAGACGTCACTATCCCTGTTTAAAACAGTGACTCTCAAACATGCCCCGGGTTCCTGGGTGACCTCTCCAAATAATCCGCTATGGTTCAACACGTCACTTCCAGAATTTAATTCTTTACCTGACCCTCAGAGATGGATATCCAAGGGGATTAAATACCTATGCCACCTATATACCGCAGAAGGCCTTAAATCCTTTTCCCAGTTGAAAGACGACTTTAATCTGCCCCCCAAATATTTATTCTTTTATTACCAGCTAAGACATGCCGCGCGAGCCCAGTTTGGTTCCTTGGATAGTCCACTTGCGATTCCTGACCTAGAAAAGCTTTTGCGTTCCCCGGACAGAACGAAACTCATCTCTAACTGTTATTTAGCCTTAACGGTGAACTCTAATCCTAGATTTAAGGCAGCGCAGAGCAAGTGGGAATCCTTAGACATTACTATGACGGAAGATGACTGGACTGAGTTCTGTGACACTTTTAAGACCTCTGTTATAGCCTCTAGAGACAGGGTGATCCAACTAAAGATTTTCCACCAATCACACTTGACCCCGGCCAGGATGCACAGAATGGGCATACTGGCCTCGGCAGATAGCTTCCGCGGCTGCGGGCAGGTGGCTGATTTTATTCACTGCTTTTGGAATTGCCCCATTGTTGAAGACTTCTGGAGAAGTATAGGATCCTTCCTCTCTTCCGCCTTGGGGCTCCCCAATATACTGGACCCCAAAAACTGTCTGCTAGGGGTCTTTGGCGATCTCGCTGTTCCCTCCCAGGTCAAAAAATTACTTTGAATCCTATATTTCTATGCTAAAAAATCTATCCTCTTGACCTGGAAGGGAGCGGCGACCCCGACAAGGAGCCTATGGTTGAAACTAGTTAATGACGCCCTCCCGCTCTACAAGCTTACCTTTGAAATTAGAAAAAGAAACAAGTCATTCAATAAGATCTGGGGCAGGTGGCTGGCTAGCCCCCTGACCCTATCTCCTATACAGCCGTAAAAATAATGTTGGTAGTGTGGTATCCAATTGATAGAATAACCTTAATATGCAGTCCCACAAGGTGGTTCTACTGCCTTTCTACCCTGATTGTATGCAGCGTTCTACTCTGTCTTATTCTTTCAATATACATATGCTGTTTATAATGGTGTGATGTGATTGAGGAGCAAACAAGTTTGGATGTCTGTTCTGTGTTGTTTAATTTTTGTATGTGTTGTATTGTTGGTTTTGTAAAAATTCCAATAAAAATATCTTTAAAAAAAAAAAAAAGGGTCACCAGCGGTGATTAGACACTGGCACAACCAAATGAAGACAGTTCCCCTCCATATAACCCCTCCCATCAGGAAAGTACCTCAGTTTTTCCGCCAGTTTCTAAAGGTGTTGGACGCGATGGGATGCTAAAAGGAAAGCTCTACCAAAGAGACCCTGTGGGGGTTAAAATAGCTATGCTTCCGGACCCATCCAAGACGCCTAAAAGATTAAGCCACAACTGGATGGAATCCGGGCCTCATTCACGAGGCGTCGCCTGTAATGTCTCTCTGCGGAGTGCTGGGCTCTGGGATCCAGCACTTTCGCTACTTCGCTAAAAGTCCTGGTAAGAGTTTTTTTTACAAGGCCCAGGGGAGAGGTATCCTTTAAATAGGAACCCATATCCCTGAAGGTTGGCACACAAAGCCTGTCGTGAGTGGTGAAGATTGGTGCTGTCTGATTTCAGCAGAAAAACCTGCGCCGTGGATAAGGTAAGAGGTCAGGTCCTTAATTAAAATAGGGACCTTTCCTATGTTTGTGAGTGTCTTCTCAAAGCCGCCACTGGGGGAGTATAGAGTTTTGCTTAAGCAATATGACCAGAACAAAAAAGAAGCCGCTTGAGACAGAAGGCTCTAGCAATGCTGGCTCAGTACCTTCCTCACTGGTATTGGCTGACACACCTATACAGGATGAGCCATTGCCGCTATTGGGAATAGCGGCTTCCCTGGTGAGGTCTAGGCCCGGTTTGCATCAGAACTTGCGAACACACCAAATGTTCGTGTGAACTTTAGAACCCCGTTAAAGTCTATGGGGCTCGAACATTTGAAATCTAAAGTGCTAATTTTAAAGGCTAATATGGAAGTTATTTCCTAAAAAGTGTTCGGGGTCCTGTCCCAGGAAACATGTATCAATGCAAAAAAAAAGTTTTAAAAACGTCAGTTTTTTCAGGAGCAGTGAATTTATTAATGCTAAAAGTAAAACGATAAAAGTGTAATATTACTTTAAATTTCGTACCTAGGGGGGGTGTAAAGTCAGCATGTGAAAAAGTGCATGCTTTCCTGTACATAGAACTGTCCCTGCACAAAGTGTCATTTCTGAAAGAAAAAAAAGCATTTAAAACCGGCTCTGGCAATTCAGGGATGATTCATTCATAAAAAATAAAAATAAAAAGCGTGGGGATCCCCCCAAATTCCATTAACAGGCCCTTCAGGTCTGATATGGATATTAAGGGGAACCCAGCCATCAATTTAAAAAAAAAAATGACGTGGGGTTCCCCCCAAATATCCATACTAGGCCCTTCAGGTCTGGTGTGGATTTTAAGGGGAACTCCACCCCAAATAAAAAAAAATGGCGTGGAGTTCCCCCAAAAATCCACACCAGACCTTTATCTGAGCACGTTAACCTGGCCAGCCGCAGAAAAGAGGGGGGACAGAGTGCGCCCCCCCTTCTCCTGAACCGCACCAGGCCACATGCCCTCAACATGGGGAGGATGTCCCCATGTTGATGGGGACAAGGGCCTCATCCCCACAACCCTGGCCGGTGGTTGTGGGGGTCTGTGGGCGGGGGGCTTATCAGATTCTTTGGGGGGAACCCCACGTCATTTTTTTTAAATTGATGGCTGGGTTCCCCTTAATATCCATATCAGACCTGAAGGGCCTGTTAATTGAATTTGGGGGGACCCCCCACCCTTTTATTTTTTATTAATGAATCATCTCTGAATTGTCAGAGCCGACAATTCATTATAGCCGCAAAGCTGGTTTTAAATGCCTTTTTTTTCTTTCAGAAATGACACTTAGTTCTATGTACGGGAAACATGCGCTTTTTCACATGCTGACTTTAAACCACCCCCCCCCCCCCCTCCTAGATACGGAATTTAAAGAAATATTACACTTTTTTTATTTCACTTTTAGCATTATTAAATTCACTGCTCCCGAAAAAACGACCGTTGCTAAAACTTTTTTTTGCATTGATAGATGTTTCCTGGGACAGGACCCCAAATACTTTTTAGGACAATAACTTGCATATTAGCCTTTAAAATTAGCACTTTAGATTTCTCCCATAGACTTTAACAGGGTGTTCTGCGGCTTTTCGAATTTGCCGCGAACACCACTAATTGTTCGCTGTTCGCCGAACAGGCAATGTTCGAGTCGAACATGAGTTTGACTCGAACTCGAAGCTCATCCCTACTGAAGACACTTTAACCTCCCTGGCGGTATGATTCTTTAAGATTTTAGGTGCTAAAAGCGGTACCATTATTTGCAAGGGAATTTGGCGTTTTATACTGTAGGCTTGTAATTCTTAGGAATAACTCACTTAAATCTATTCAAACAAGAGTCTAATAGGCATCCCGGGTATGATTTTTTTTTTTTTTTTTAATTTAAAATTATAATATAATAAATAATTATAAAAAATGATCACAAATGATAATATAATTATAGTAAAAATTATTCAATAATGTAATCAAATCAAAATCACTGAAATTTGCTCAGTTGCAGAATTTTTGCTGTCATTTTTTTTTTTTTTTTTATGACGAATTTCCCCATAAATCGCTATCGCTAAATTTTGCAAGTGATTCTGATTTATTATCGCTGTTTTTTAGCTGCTCTAAAACAATTTTTGCCATAAAGGGACACTTTTGGTTGCTATGGGCAATCTACAGTTTGCAGGGAGAAAGAACAGTTTTTATTATATAAAAGGACATGTAGTGTACAGGGCAGACCACTAGGGACATGGGGGGTGTGTATTTTTTACATACAGTACTGTAATCTATAAGATTACAGTGTACTGTATGTATAGTGTTTGTTTACTTTTTTGAATTTGGCGCCGTTCCCCCCCCTACGTCGCGACGCTCGCAGGGAAGGGAATCGGCGGAACACACAGCATCAGGCGGACATCCGCCCGCCGAGTACTGCGGGGATTCATCGCTGGATCGCAGAGAAAAGGTAAGTAAACTTTTTCTGCATCCAGCGAGGTAAGCGCGTGTGTGGCACGGGGTTACCGATATTAGCTTAAAAATCTCACCCCGTGCCACACACGTGAAGACCGCCAGGGAGGTTAACAGTAGCCCTAGATAATTTAGAAGGGAGAATCAACACGTTAATCACTAAGTCCTCAAAGGACAAAAAGCGAGACAGTCTCCTTCTGTGGTAGACATCCTTTCAGAAAAATCTGAGGATGAGAATGATGCTTCACCTGCAGAGGAGTCTGAAGGATTAGGGATATCAGAGAAGACTTTTTCTGCATCCCAGATACTGAAGTCGGAGGTGGAATGTTATGCTAGAACAGTGCGTTCCGCATTTAAGTTACCCTCTTTGGAGTTAACTGAATCACCTGTCTCCTTCCTGGATTCATTAAAAGCCCAGCAGGGTGCAAGCTCGTTTCTGGTTCACCCGTTACTAGGACTAATGTACGCAGACTGGCAACACCCAGACAAGCGTTTTTCGCCTCATAAGAAATTTGATATTCTTTATCCGATGGACAAGTTTTCCAAGAAATGGAGCCTGCCTTCTGTAGACGCAGCTATTTCTTGTATAAATAAGAACCTGTCTTGTCCGGTGGATAATGCACATGTGTTTAAAGTTCCTTCTGAAAAGAAATGGAAATCTTTACTAAAATCCTCATTTCTCTTGGCCGGTTCAGTTACCCAACCTGCTGTAGCAGCAGTCGGTATGTGTCAGGTCATCAAGCAACAGGTAAAACAGGGGCTAAAGTATTTGCCTCCGGAACAAGCCAAATTTTGGGAAAATTAACCTAAAGCAGGGGTCTCAAACTCAAATTACCTGAGGGCCGCAAGACAAGTTTTTATATCCCATGGGGGGCCGCATGCAAACTTTAAAACTTCAAAAACAGTACTGGTGTCAGCGAACGTACCACTGCACACGGACCACTACACTGCACACGGACCACTACACTGCACACGGACCACTGCACTGCACACGGACCACTGCACTGCACACGGACCACTGCACTGCACACGGACCACTGCACTGCACACGGACCACTGCACTGCACACGGACCACTGCACTGCACACGGACCACTGCACTGCACACGGACCACTGCACTGCCGACAGACCACTACACTGCCGACAGACCACTACACTGCCGACAGACCACTACACTGCCGACAGACCACTACACTGCCGACAGACCACTACACTACACACTGACCACTTACCATCATGGCACAGCACATCAAGGCTCACAACCCAGCAAATTAGGGCACAGCACATCAGGGTACAGGGCACAGCACATCAGGGTACAGCACATCAAGGCACAGAGCCCAACAAATAAGGGCACATGGCACAGCACATCAAGGCAGAGGGCACAGCGCACATGAGGGCACAGCGCACATGAGGGCACAGCGCACATGAGGGCACAGCGCACATCGGGGTACAGGGCACAGCACATCAGAGCACAACGGGGTACAGGGCACAGCACATCAGAGCACAACGGGGTACAGGGCACAGCACATAGGGGTACAGCACAACAGGCCACATCAAGGTACAGAGCACGGCACATCATGACAGGACTTATCAGGACAAGGCACATGGCACATCAGGGTACAGGACATGGCCCATCAGGGTACAGGGCACATGAAACAGCACATCAGGGTACAAAGCCCAGCAAATCAGTGTACATGGCACACATCAGGGCACATGGGGCATATCAGGGCACATCAGGCACAGCACATCAGTACAGGGCACATGGCACATTAGGGTACAGGGCACAGGGTACTCTGATGTACAGAGCCCAGCACATCAGGGACTCATCAGGGTACATGAGGCACATCAGGGTACATGGGGCACATCAGAGCACATCAGGACACCTGGGGCACATGGCATATCAGGGCACAATCAGAGCACATCAGGCATACCTCCCAACGAAGTTGTTGAGCCGAGGGTGGTCCGCAGATGATAGTTGATGAGCGGGGGGGGGGGGTCCGCGGATCTGAGTTGTTGAGCGGGGGAGGTTCCGCGGATCGGAGTTGTTGAGCGGGGGGGTTCGCAGATCAAAGTTGTTGAGCGGGGGGGGGGGGTCCACGGGCACAGAGTTGAGGGGGGGGGGTCCGCAGATCAAAGTTGTTGAGCGGAGATTTATCGCGTATCGCAGGAATTTACCGCAAATCGCAGGGATTTATCGCGGGGGGGGGGGCGCCCTGCCTGCGGGCCGGTACTTTGAGACCCCTGACCTAAAGCCTTATGTTTTACAATATATGCTATGAGAGATTCTGTTCTACAAGCATCACGCCTTACACTCCAGCTGGTGCATATGTGCAGAGTTCTTTGGTTAAAGCATTTTCAGCAGAAGCTTCATGCAAACAACTTTTGGCCACACTCCCCTTCCATGGCCAACGCCTCTTTGTTGGACGACCTGGAAAAGTATATCCAAAAGATATCAAGTAGTAAAACCACTCTCTTACCCGAGAAAAAGAAAAACAAGCGACCTTGTTTTAAACTTTCTCTTTCCCCAGTTCCGGAAAAACCTGCTTCCAGCCAGTGGAAACAGCCTTTTCAGCCAGCCACAAAGGCCAAAGGAAATCGGGCTCAGAAAAACAAGAAGCCATAGGGTTCAAGAGCTAACAAGCAAGACCCCAAAGCCTCTCTGTGAAGGGGCGCCCCCGCTCGACCGAGTGGGGGGCGGCTTTGTCAGTTTTCAGCGGCATGCCAGACAAATGCAGGGTTGTGGGTAGTATCCACAGGGTACAAACTGGAACTTCGAGAGATCCCATCTTCTCAGTTTTGAAATTCAAGACTCCAAAGATCCACAAAAAGGATCCTTCTTCAAAGGTTTGGGTCACTTGTCTCAAGGGTAGTTGCAGAAGTACCCCCAAAAGAGCAAGGTTCAGGTTTTTATTCAAACCTCTTTGTGATTCCAAAACCAAATGGAGATGTCGGACCCATCCTGGTTCTAAGATCTCTAAATCGGTTTCTAAACATTCGCCATTTCCGAATAGAAACAATTCGATTTGTGGTCGCCACCCTTCAAGGTGGAGAATTTATGGCGTCCATAGACATCAAGGATGCATATTTACATGTACCCATCCATCCTGCGCACCAAAGATTCCTAAGGTTTGCGGTAGAACAGTGCCACTTCCAATTTGTGGCCCTGCCCTTTGGTGTAGCTATTGTACCCAGAGTATTGACAAAAGTGCTAGCTCCTCTGTTGGCAAATCTGAGGACACAAGGCATAGCGGTAACAGCCTATCTAGATGATCTACTGGTTATAGATCAGTCAGTGGCAGGATTAGATCACGCTGTGCTCACTACGGTAAGATACCTGGAGCATTTAGGGTGGTTTGTAAACCTACAAAAATCCTGTACAAGCCCAAAGTAGGGTAGAGTATCTGGGCATGATCATAGACACAGCCCAAAGCAGGGTGTTCCGGCCAGAGCCAAAGATAGTCTCTGAAAGACCTGATCCACATGGTCAGGACAAAGAAACGGCCATCTATTCGGCTTTGCTTGAGGCTTTTAGGAAAGATGGTGGCCTCGTTTGGGGCTGTCCCTTATGCCCAGTTTCATAAGAGACTACTTCAAAGCAGTATCCTAACTGCCTAGAACAAAAAGATCCAAGCTCTGGATTTACCCATGCGCCTGTCTCCACAAGTACGCCAAAGCTTCAACTGGTGGCTAAAGACCGAAAACTTGCGGAAAGGAAGATCCTTTCTCCCGGGCACCTGGAATGGTGGTGCCCACAGATGCCAGCCTGTCGGGCTGCAGAGCAGTGTCCGAAGAAGCTTCAGCCCAGGGAACCTGGGCCCAAGACCAAAGAGTCTGCCCATCAACATACTGGAGATCCGGGCAGTATATCTAGCCCTCAAAACCTGGACATGCAGGTTACAGGGCCACCCGGTTCGGATTCAATCCGACAATGCTACAGCAGTAGCTTGCATCAATCACCAAGGAGGCACCCGCCGTCATTGTGCCCAGAAGGAGGTGAATTGAATTTTGGCATGGGCAGAAGATCATGTTCCTTGTCTTTCTGCAATCTTCATCCCAGGGGTATAAAACTGGCCATCGGACTATCTGAGTCGCCAGCAGCTGTCACCAGGAGAGTGGACTCCCACCCCAATGTCTTTCAGGTCATATGCCAGAGATGGGGGCCCCCGGATGTAGACCTGCTAGCTTCCAGGTTTAACAAGAAGTTGGACAACTTTGTGTCCAGGACGAGAGATCCTCTTGCCTACGGAATGGATGCTCTAATTCCCTAGAATCAGTTCTCACTGATCTCTGCATTCCCTCCGATCCCCCTCTTACAAAGACTATTTTGCAGGATCAAAAAGGAGGGAATACCAGTAATTCTAGTGGCCCCAAATTGGCCCAGGAGGCCCTGGTACACCGAAATCGTAAAGATGGCGGTAGGAAGGCCCTGGAAGCTTCCGCTTCAACATGACCTGCTGTCGCAAGGTCCAGTGTTCCATCCTTCCTTACAAAAGCAAAATTTGACGGTCTGGCTGCTGAGACCTACATTTTGAAAAAACAAGGGATCTCTGGTCAAGCTCTTTCTATGCTCATTAATGCTAGAAAGCCAGCCTCCAGACTCCCCTACTATAGAGTCTGAAAAGCTTATGTTTCTTGGTGTGAATCCAGAGGATGGAATCCTTAAAAAATATGAAATAAGCAGAATTCTTGCTTTCAACCAGTTAGGAGTGTATATGAAATGAGCCCTTAGTACCATCAAGGGTCAAATATCGGCTCTAGCAGTCTTCTTTCAAAGACCGCTGGCATCTCATTCCCTAGTTCAGGCGTTCAATCAGGGGGTACTGCGGATCAATCCGCCAGTCAAGTCTTCCTTGTGCCCATGGGATCTAAATTTAGTATTGTTAGTGTTGCAGAAGCAACCTTTCGAACCTATTCGCCATATTTCACTGATTTTTTTAAGCAGGAAATTGCACTTTTTAATTGCGAAGTGTGCTGCAGTATAGAGCTTTGTGTCCGCAAGCGGCCTGCTTGATCTGGGTCTCCCACCCTTCATATTGAGCATTGCTCTGGGACGTCCCGTTATGTAATGGCTCTGTGTCCCGTGGTATACGATAAAGAAAACATGATTTTTATAACGGCTTACCTGTCCAATCCTTTTCTTTGAGTACACCACGGGACCACAGAGGTCCCCCCTTCTTATGGGAACCTTATTGCCTGCTACAAAACTGAGGTACTTTCCTGATGGGAGGGATTATATGGCGGGGAACTGTCTTCAATTGTTTGTGCCAGTGTCCAATCACCGCTGGTGACCCTTAACACATTATGTAATAGGTCTGTGTCCCGTGGTGTACTCCAAGAAATGGATTTTACAGGTAAGCTGTTATAAAAATTCCTGTTTTTCTTCATAAATTTGGCCAAAAATGTATACTGCTACATATCTTTGGTAAAAATAACCCAAATTAGTGGATATTATTTAGTCTGGGTGAAAGTTATATGGTCTACAAGCTATGGTACCAATTACTGAAAATGTATCAATTTGATCACACCTGTAATGACATCTCATTTCTTAAGACCCTAACAAGCCAGTAAAGTAAAACATACCCCCAAATGACCCCTTTTGCGAAAGTAGACATTCCAATGTTGTAATTAAGAGGCATAGTTAGTTTTTTGAAGTTGTCACCTTTTTCCCACAATTCTTTGCAAAATTAAGATTTTGTTTCACATCAAATTGTCATTATAACACGTTATTTGTCTCACATGGCATGTACATTCCACAAATTACACTCCAAAATATATTCTGCTGCTCCTCCTGAGTATGGTGATACCACATGTGACACTTTTTTACACAGCCTGGCCACATACAGAGGCCCAACATTGAAGTAGCACCGTCAGGCATGCTACAAGAATAAATTACACGTCTCATTTCTCAACCACCTATTAGTTTTGAAGAGCCTGGAGCACCAGGACAATGGAAACGCCCACAAAATTACCCCATTTTGGAAAGCTAACACCCCAACATATAATCTATAAGGCATAATGAGTCTTTTGAACGGTTCCTTTTTTTCCAAAAGTTTTTGGAAACTGGAAAAAAAAATGAAAACACATTTTTTTTTTTTTTAACACAAAGTTTTCCATTTTATAAGATATTTCCAACACATAGCATGTACATAGCAAAAATTACACCCCAAAATGCATTCTGCTATTCCTCCTGAGTATGGCGATACCAAATGTGTGAGACTTTTACACAGCCTGGCCACATAGAGGCCCAACATCCAAGAAGCACCATCAGGTGTTTTAGGGACATAAATTATGCATTACATTTCCTTACAATTTATCACATTTTTGAAGACCCTTCATATTTCTTGTTTTCAAAATATTTTATTAAGTATAGAACAAACGAATCACACGTAATGGATTACCAATTACAGGAAAATAAGTTAAGGTACAAGTACAATGTATTCAATAAGGGTGATAACTAGAGTGAAATTAACAGCTATAACGCTAAAATCCATATAGGAGGTAAAACCTGCATATAGTGCAACCCAGAGCCCTGGGAAACGGCGTAAGGCAAATATAAGAGGCATTCCAAAGAAAAGGTCAAAAATCATAGATAAAATACAAAACAAACAAAAAACAAACAATAGGATTAAGTTATTCCTGAAGTCTATATATGAACCAAGTGTTCCACTTGGCATCATAAGCTGGGATGGAATCATGTAAGGAGTGAATTTTTTTTTTAGCATCATTTGATCTACACGCGTAACCACCAGTGGGAAAGGGACCGACAATTTTTTCCAATGCAGTGCAATAGCCCATTGCATGGCAATACAACTAGAATGGATTGAATGAATGAATGAAAAACTTATATAGCGCGGCACATGCGAACTAAATCGCCTCTGGGCGCTTGTTGTTTCTGTCTCTCTTGACATCAAAAGAGCAGAGTTTTAATCTGTCTTCTGAAGGTCAGGTGGTTTTCCTCCAACCGAATGTTGGTTGGTAAAGCGTTCCATAGTCTGGGACCTTGGAAAGCAAACCTTCTTTCTCCTTTGGACTTGTATCTGGCTTTGGGTACCTTGACCAGATTTTGGTCGGTGGATCGCAGAACGCGATTGGAATTGTGGGCTTCTATCTTTTCGCATAGATATTGCGGGGCCTTCCCATGGGTGCACTTATGTGTCAGACAGAGTGCTTTGAAAGCAATTCTGTCCTTTACTGGCAACCAATGAAGGGATCTCAGTGAAGGTGACATGGATTCCCAGGGTTTTTTCCCAGTCACAAGTCTGGCGGCCGTATTTTGAACGACTTGCCGACGAGCGATTTGGTACTTGGGGAGTCCGAGGTAAAGGGCATTTGCATAGTCCAATCTGGAGTTTACAATTGTTCCTACCACGACTGCTACGTCTTCTTTGGGAATAAATGGAGTAAGTCTGCGTAGTAGGCGCAGCAGATGGTGAGATCCGCTGACTACTGACCCTATTTGTGCGTCCATAGTCATGTAGGTGTCGAAGATGACGCCTAGACTTTTGACTTTGGCGCTAGGGGTGATGATCTGGCCCAAAATGGGCGGAGGTTTCCAAGTAGTTGCCAGTTGACTCTTGTGACTGGCATGAAACAGAAGAAGTTCTGTTTTGGAACTGTTGAGTTTAAGATAACTCTTGGTCATCCAGTTTTCTATCAAAGAGAGACAATTCTCTAAACTGAGATGATGATCCTTTTTGTTGCAGATGCGAAAATACAGTTGCGTGTCGTCTGCATATGAGTGATAAAGTAGGTCTTGGCTACTGATAATTTCAAAGAGAGGGCGAAGATAGATGTTGAAGAGCACCGGTGACAAAGGGGATCCTTGAGGGACTCCAACGTGTGTCTCACTGTTTGTGATCGGTTTTCCAAAAAGGAGGAAAACCATGGTAGATCACCTTCTGCGACTCTGGCTACCTCAGCCAGCCGAGTCAATAAAAGTTTGTGGTCTACAGTGTCAAAGGCTGCGCTTAGGTCCAGCAGAACCAGGAGAGAGGATTCTCCTTAGTCTGCGGCCTCGTCCCATATCATCCCATATTTTGAGTAATGCTGTTTCCGTTCCGTGTCCGGGACGGAAGCCTGATTGAAATGGATCAAGTAGGTTGTGGGTATCCAGATGCTGTTGCAGCTGTTGTACCACTACTTTTTCCATTACCTTGGAGAGAACGTTAAGGGATTAGTTTCATAAGGGTTCTGGGAATATCAAGCTGGGCTTGAAATAGAAGGCAATGTTTAAATGATAAAGAAATATGCTCCCCAGCTACCTTATCTATTAACTCCAAGACCGCTCTCCAGGTAGGTTACAGATGTTCACACTCCCAGAACAAATGGAGAAACGAACCCCGAAAACACAACGGGGAAGACAGTGGAAAGATTTTACTAAGCCAGAGGGGGGTGTAATACCACCTCGTCAGCAGCTTAATGGCGGTCTCCCTAGCCGTTAGAGATTTAGTGCATTTGCGCATGTTTTCCCAATGCTTAGTCCAATTAAACTCATCAACGTTCAGTTCTCGTTGCCATTACTCTCTATATTTAAACATGGGGGACTCGCCCACAGATTCCATCAATCTATAGACCCCCGAGATGAGGCATTTTTGTCTAGGGGCCGAGTAACAAATATTTTCAAAGGGAGAATTGGAATCGGCAACAGGGAAGGGGTAGTGTTGCTGGAAGAAATGTCTAATCTGAAGGAAATTTATAAAACTCCCTTGACTGGATGGGGTGAAGAGATTGTAAATGGGAGAAAGTAGCAAATACGGAGTTTACCAGAAAGTCATCTAATTTTGTCAACCTGCAGTCCACCCAGATCTGGAAATAGTCAGGGTGTTCATATGCCGTGGGGAATCTAGGGTCACTCAAAAATGAGGCACCACAAGGGGTCTGTGACACTAGCAGAAATGTATCTTTTATAATGTTTCCCCATAGCTTCAAATTAATATCTACTATGAAGTTCTTAGAGTTCAAACCCAGCCAGGAGTGGTTCGAGGACCACAGAAGCCCTGGGAGATAAAAAGGAAATAGTCATGCTCAAATCTGACCCAGGGAACCCTAGAGTTACTCATGTTCCACTGAGCCAGTTGGGTGAATCTGCTAGCCAAATAGTATGGCCAGATTTGGGGCACCCCCAGACCGCCTCTTGCTGCAGGGCGGTATAATATATCTCTAGCAAATCTCGGGGGTCTATTCTGCCAGACAAACCTGTTAAGGTGATATTGAACCTCCATTAAATAAGTTTTGGAGATTCTGATCGGGAGAGCGCAGAACAAGAATAGAAGCTTAGGGAGAACCGTCATTTTAAGTGTCATAATCCTACAAAGGAAAGAGATATGAAGTGGGGACCAGAGTTTCAGTAACTGTTTCAGCTTAGCAATCAACTTAGGGTAATTAGCATAAAAAAGTTTGTGAAAGTCCCCGGTCAGGTTAATGCCCAGATATGGGAGTGAATCACCAGCCCATGTGAAAGAGAGTCTGTTTCAGATGGTGTATCTCTGTGGGCGAAAAGCCCACAGGAAGGGCCTCCGATTTTGAGACATTCTTTTAAATTATTTTTATTGAAAGGTTTTCAAAATACAAGACAAAGTAAAAAGTGCAAGTATTATCAAAAGTACAAAGTACAAAAGAAGGAAAAGCACGATAGGACGACAACAATAAATATCCCAAAGGGAGGGAGATAAAGGAGGAGGAAAGAAATAAGAAGGGGGTGGGGAAAGAAGGGTAATGGAGGTTAATGGATGGATAATAATAACATATACAGTGCCTTGCGAAAGTTTTTGGCCCCCTTTGCGACCTTTTGCCACATTTCAGGCTTCAAACATAGATATAAAACTGTAATTTTTTTGTGAAGAATCAACAAGTGGGACACAATCATGAAGTGGAACGAAATTTATTGAATATTTCAAACAGCCCCCTTAAGTTGATACTTTGTAGCACCACCTTTTGCTGCGATTACAGCTGTAAGTCGCTTGGGGTATGTCTCTATCAGTTTTGCACATCGAGAGACTGAAATTTTTGCCCATTCCTCCTTGCAAAACAGCTCGAGCTCAGTGAGGTTGGATGGAGAGCGTTTGTGAACAGCAGTTTTCAGTTCTTTCCACAGATTCTCGATTGGATTCAGGTCTGGACTTTGACTTGGCCATTCTAACACCTGGATATGTGTATTTGTGAACCATTCCATTGTAGATTTTGCTTTATGTTTTGGATCATTGTCTTGTTGGAAGAAAAATCTCTGTCCCAGTCTCAGGTCTTTTGCAGACTCCATCAGGTTTTCTTCTAGATTGGTCCTGTATTTGGCTCCATCCATCTTCCCTGTCCCTGCTGAAGAAAAGCAGGCCCAAACCATGATGCTGCCACTACCATGTTTCACAGTGGGGATGGTGTGTTCAGGGTGATGAGCTGTGTTGCTTTTACGCCAAATATAACGTTTTGCATTGTTGCCAAAAAGTTTGATTTTGGTTTCATCTGACCAGAGCACCTTCTTCCACATGTTTGGTGTGTCTCCCGGGTGGCTTGTGGCAAACTTTAAACAACACTTTTTATTGATATCTTTAAGAAATGGCTTTCTTCTTGCCACTCTTCCATAAAGGCCAGATTTGTGCAGTATACGACTGATTGTTGTCCTATGGACAGAGTCTCCAACCTCAGCTGTAGATCTCTGCAGTTCATCCAGAGCGATCATGGGCCTTTTGGCTGCATCTCTGATCAGTCTTTTCCTTGAGTGAGCTGAAAGTTTAGAGGGACGGCCAGGTCTTCGTAGATTTGCAGTGGTCTGATACTCCCATTTCAATATTATCGCTTGCACAGTGCTCCTTGGGATGTTTAAAGCTTGGGAAATCTTTTTGTATCCAAATCCGGCTTTAAACTTCTCCACAACAGTATCTCGGACCTGCCTGGTGTGTTTTTTCTTGTTCTTCATGATGCTCTCTGCGCTTTAAACGGACCTCTGAGACTATCACAGTGCAGTTGCATTTATACGGAGACTTGATTACACACAGGTGGATTCTATTTATCATCATTCGTCATTGAGGTCAACATTGGATCATTCAGAGATCCTCGCTGAGCTACTGGAGAGAGTTTGCTGCACTGAAAGTAAAGGGGGCTGAATAATTTTGTACGCCCAATTTTTCAGTTTTTTATTTGTTAAAGTTTGAAATATCCAATACATTTTGTTCCACTTCATGATTGTGTCCCACTTGTTGTTGATTCTTCACAACAAATTAGTTTTATATCTTTGCTTGAAGCCTGAAATGTGGCAAAAGGTCGCAAAGTTCAAGGGGGCCGAATACTTTCGCAAGGCACTGTAGATACGTCACACATATAAATTGACTTTTGACATACTGTTACTACCAGAAAACATAGAAAAGGCAAAGACGTAACGTTATTTAATTTGCATCAAACCACTCTGCCCAGGGCCTCCAAAGCTTATCGAATTTAACTCTCCTGCCCTCCCTATTAGCAAATCGGGCCTCAAAAGTATAGTTAGTTTTTGGAAAAACAAGGGGGTGAAAAGTGGGTGAAATCCAAGGGTGGTACGGGAATAAATCCCTGGGCTGGTGAACGTGGGGGGAGGGGGGGAGGGGTGGTGTTTTTAGAACAGAGTGATAGCGTACATAAGTTTAGTGTCAATACGTAACCCGTCAAAATGTAGCACAAAAGATAATATTGAATACTAAACAATGGCAAGTGACAAAGGAGTACAAATTCACAAGCAGTAAAATGTACACAATGTGCTGGTCCAGGTAATGTGAAATCAGGGAGAACTACCGCTAGGGGCGCCCCTGAATGTGTAACACAGTGAACAATACAAATAATAATATATAAATCAGTGAAGAAATGCAAAAAAGTCTCTGAAAGTGTTTCCCAAATGTCCCAGAAGACAGGTTCCAAAGATGTCCCAGAAGACGGTTTCTAAAAGATGGAAGAAATGGTGCCGGGAAAGGACGTGGTACAGTGAACACCTCAGGTGGTCCCTAGCCCCTCACCTCACGGCTATGGCACGGATAGCCAAATAAAACCACCTCTGGCAGGAGGAGGAGGAATACACTTCAATGGACAGAAACGACATCAGCACTCAGCAGTAAGGCATGGAGAAGATACAAAGCAAGTAGGATATGGTGTTATGGAAGTGTCTAAACAGGCAACATCATTCACTCATACATCCACTCACATGGAGGTGATGGATGGGGGGCCTATCTCCCACGAACACCGAGTTCGTCCTAAGTCCTGGCTCCTCTTCTGTGTCTGAGCTGGGTGGACACTTGGAGCAGATAGAGGGGACCCTCACACAGCATATAGGATGAGAGAAAGAAAGACCATAGTACAGCCCCGCAAAAATAGAACAGGTTTATTAAAACATATAGGTGCACTCACATTTGGATGATAAAAACTGGGCACAGAAACCAAACGGACGGCAGGGGGGTTCTTGCTGCGTCAGGCGTGTGGACTCTGATGCGTCTCGTCATGTCACATGACTTCCTTAGGTCCTTCATCCCCTAAGGAAGTCAGGTGACATGACGAGACGCGTAGGGATCGAGGAGCATCGGAGTCCACACGCCTGACGCAGCAAGACCCCCCTGCCGTCCGTTTGGTTTCTGTGCCCAGTTTTTATCATCCAAATGTGAGTGCACCTATATGTTTTAATAAACCTGTTCCATTTTTGCGGGGCTGTACTATGGTCTTTCTTTCTCCCATCCTATATGCTGTGTGAGGGTCCCCTCTATCTGCTCCAAATGTCCACCCAGCTCAGACACAGAAGAAGAGGAGCCAGGTGTGCATCCAGGACTTAGGACGAACTCGGTGTTCGTGGGAGATAGGCCCACCATCCATCACCTCCATGTGAGTGGATGTATGAGTGAATGATGTTGCCTGTTTAGACACTTCCATAACACCATATCCTACTTGCTTTGTATCTTCTCCATGCCTTACTGCTGAGTGAACGACTTACCCAAGTCCAATTCCCATTTGTGGAAGGGAGGGGATACATTAAAATTTAGTTTGTGCTGGAAAAGGTTGTAAAAGAGAGAAATCCCCCTAGTGGATGGGAGCGCCTTGGTAGAGAATCGCCATAGATTATCCTGGATTAATATCCGTCTGGATTTTAGTGATTTTAAAAAGTGAGATGCCTGAGTATACTTAAAAATATCTGTATGCGGTAAATCAAATTCTGCTGTGAGGGATTCAAATGGTTTAAGTGTGTCATTACAATACAGATCCTCAATCCAGAGAATACCAGTTGGAATAAGAGTTCAGAATGGCGTGGGTTAGGACCTCAGTGGAGATAGGGATAGATACCTGATTAGGTAGATGGGGTATCAAGTTGCACAAATCCCTCCAGGCCAACAAAGAGGCCTGCAGAGTTAGGGGAAGCTGGCGCAGGGGAAAGGATCTCAACACGTCAAGGAGCAAAAAGGAGCACAGGTCGGTAGTCGGACTAAGGGCCTGCTCCATGCCACATCATAATATTTTGGGGGATGGAGAAAACCAATGCACAAGCTGGGCAAGAATAGCCGCTCGATAGTAGTCCCCAATGTCGACCAGGCCCCTGCCTCCCACCGACCTATGTTTGTTTAAAGGGGACTTAGCGCATCTGGGTCGCTTTGAGCCCCAGACGTAGTTCCTTAATATTCTGTTTAAGGAGTTGAGGTGGCCCCGTTTTTAAAGGGATGGGTAAAGTTCAGAATATATATAAAATCTGAGGCAATAAGAGCATTAAAAGAGGCCAGACGACCTGACCAGGTCAATTCGACTCTGGACAAGCGACCAGTCTCCTTAGCCATTTTGTCTATTAAGGGGATATAATTGGCATCTGCAAGGTCTGAAGGGTACGCTGTTATCTGAAGTCCTAAATATGGAATACTAGATCCCGCCCAGGAATAGGGAAAGGCAGCTTGCAATTGGGATTTTATACGAGGAGGATCATTTAGGCCCAGAATGAGAGACTTTGTAAAATTAACTTTGTAATAAGAGATACGACTAAATTCCGTAAGGGCATCATGGGCATGGAGGAGAGATGTCTGTGGCGAGGTCAAAAAGAGGATAGTATCATCCGCAAAAAGACTTGTATTATGCGACCTGCCCAGAAGCGTGAAGCCAGGTACACCCGCATGTGCTCTAATTTTCTCTGCAAGGGGCTCAATAAGTAGGATTTTGAAAATGGAGGGGGACAGAGGACACCCCTGCCTGGTGCCGTTAGATATGCAGAAAGGACGGGAGAGCATATTTGAGGTATAGACCTGTGCACACGGGGATGAGTACAGCGCTAAAATGGCTGACAAAATATGACCAGTGAACCCAAACTTCTCAAGGACCGTGACATGTAGCCCCAATAAACCCTGTCGAACGCCTTCTCCGCATCCAAAGAGAGGAGCAGTGAAGGCGTCCGACAGGATCCAGTCCAGTGCACAATGTCCACCACCCTCCTAGTAGCATCGGACAACTGTCTACCAGAAGTGAACACCATTTGGTCGGGATTAATCAAAGTAGGCAATATAGGGAGCAGCCTATGCGCTAATATCTTGGCATAAAGTTTAACGTCTGTGTTTAACAGAGTAATGAGCTTAAAATTGGCCGGGTGGTAGGCTCCTTTCCAGGCTTAGGAATGGTTACAATATACGCTTTTAGCATTTCATCAGGGAAGGAGGCAGAGAACATTGCTTCAGAAAATACCTTACCCAGCTCAGGTGCAAGGATAGAATTGAAAGTTTTGTAATAACTATTCGGAAGTCCATCTGGACCAGGGGACTTCCCAAGAGGGAGGGTTTTGATTGCTCTCAAGATCTCGGGCTCCGTGATGGGGCAGTTGAGCAAATCCAGTTGTGATTTAGATAATGCAGGGAGCGTGAGCTCTGCTAAGAAAGATTGAATGGCAGTGTCAGCCGGTTGCGGGGTAGAGGGGTCCTCCCGTAGGTTATACAGTAATAGTCGGCAAAAGAATTAGCTATATCCTGCGGATTATAAATCTTACTGCCGTCTGAGTCACAAGGCAGAAAAGGGATAGTGGCCTTTACTCTGCGGTCCCTGAGTCTTTGAGCTAAAAACGTAGCCGCACGATTACCTTAAAATATAGGAGGGGGCCACTGGGTTTCTCCCATCCACCACAACAGACACCGGAGCGTGGTCCGACCACGTGATATGAATGGTGGATTACCCTTTTGGAGCAGATGTTTATCAACAAAAATCATGTCAGTACGAGAGTAAGAGTTATGTCTGGAGGAGTAGGAGTAGTCCCTTTCATTGGAGTGTTGGCACCTCCAGGCATCAAACATTTCCTCAGCGTGGAGTAAGGGCTGAAGGCCTGGTTGAGGACGCTTTGACTTGGAAGTGGTATCCATCACAAAGTCAGCCGTCAAATTAGTCAACGCACATTATTAGAGCACCCTTTTTAAACTTGGTGATTTTACAAAAGAGCTTCCTCAAAAAACGAACTTGGTGAGTATTGGGTGCATAGAGGTTGACTATTGTGTATAGTAGGTTATTGAATATCTCCACCAAGATCAGGAACCTACCGTCCGGGTCACTAAATGTCTCTTGGAGGGAAAAAATCACAGAATCCTTAACAGCAATTAGTACTCCCTTCTGCTTCCTGGGGGCAGAGGCCTGGAATATGTGCGGAAATTTGTTGTGGCGAAAGGAGGGTGCATTTGTGAAAGACCAGTGTGTTTCTTGCAAGCACAAAACATCGGACTGTAATTTAATGGCCTCTCTCCAGACCGAAGAACGCTTGGCCGGGTGATTCAAGCCCTGGACATTAAAGGAGGTCACCTTGAAAGCCATATGTTGAAAATGGGAGAAGAGTACCTCACAAAGTTCCTGGCTTCTTCTATGAGTCTTTGGAGCCTGGGCAGTGGGTGCAGACGGTGAGCAGGACATCTTCGGAGCAAACGACACTTTATCCATCACACTCAAAACTGGGAAAGGGGTAAGAACTAAAAAAAATAGAAACTAGAAAGTCAAAAGACAAACAAAAAACTGGAGATATAAAAAGGTAGATTCTATTCGGAATCTGAGGGCAGAGTCTCTGCACGTAACTCGGGGGATAGTGCGTGATTCATGAGCACCATGATGAGTTAGGAAACTCTAGGATTAAGTAATTTTGTAGATTCCGAGGCAAAGAGGCATTATGATTTCTTCTTGTTGCGCTTACGCGACACCATCTGCCAATCATCTTGGGCAGAAATTTTAGGGGAAGAAGTTGGCCTGTCCTCAGGTTGTTCTGGTAAAATATCCCACTTGCACAAAAGCGGCAAGCCTTCTTCAAGTTTTAAGACCACAGAGGTTTCACCCTCCTTTGTGATGGTAAGTTTGGCCGGCTATCCCCATCTGTACACCTTATTGTGATTGCGGAGCGCTTTAGTGACCAACAGGAGAGCCTTGTGTTGCTACATAGTGTACTGGGAAAGATCCGCAAATACCTGAAGGGCAGAGTATTGGGTAGGAGGTTGCAGGTTCTTGCGGAATGCCAGTGTGAACTGATCTTTCACGTGGTAGAAATGTACCCGCATCAGTACATCTCTAGGGATATTTTAGTTCTGATTCAGGCGTTGAGGGAAGGAAGGACCCCATGAGCTGTTGGGCAGGGAGGACACTTTCAGGGATGCCACGCAGTTTGACATTATTTCTACGTGACCTGTCCTCGAGATCTGCGACTTTAGCCTTGAGCCATGCAACTTCATCAGATTGGTCATTATGGGAGTCCACCAAAGAATTGTATGAGGATGCATATTCCCCCATTTTCTTTTCCACATGATCAATTCTACCTCCTAATTCACCCACTTCAGCCTTAAAATTCCTCATGCACTCCATCATGTCTGAGTGCAGAGAGCTGCGCAGAGAAATCAGCATGTCTTTTAGGGTAGTATCAGACAAGGGCATGTTAGTTCGTGTCATCCATTGAGCTCTGGTGTACACTCAGCTGGAGAGATCAGTAGATAGGCAAGGTTTTGATTTAACAGGGCTGCTGGAGAGAGGAGTCGACACAGCTGGAGAGAGGCTGAGCCGTTTCTAGGTCCAGGGCTTGGTGTTGTAGCAGAGGAGCTGAATGTGGATGCTGGAGAGCAGCCTTTGGCGCCATCTTGGACTGTACCTCTGCTCTTCGGGGGAGAAGAAATCCTTCAGCTTCGTCGGTTGCACGGCAGATTTCAGTTTCTTAGCCATCCCTGGATGTCAGGCGGGATGACGGCTAAGCTGTGGTGGCAACAGAAGCAGCCTACAGTGCCTCAGTGTGCTCGAAATCCCGACGCTGGAACGGAGCTCACATGTCAGCCGTCCATGCAGTCGCGTGGTAGCCACGCCCCCTGATTTTGAGACATTAACTGAAAGTCCGGAGACCCTTTAAAAACAGGACAGGGTCTGCATCAGAGCTGGTAAAGTGAGAAGAGGGTCAGTTATAAACATGAATACATCGTTCGCGTACATACAGAACTTGTAAGCGGAGGAGCCTTTTGTGTAACCTCAGATATCTGGGTTACCCAAAATGGCAATGGCTAGGGGCTCAAGGGCTAGAGCAAAAATCGAAGGGGAGAGAGGACATCCCTGTCTCGTACCTCTGCTTAGACTAAAAAACTCTGAACTACAACCTGGAATCCTAATCTGAGTTTTAGGGTTTTGGTACAGGTCCTGAAAAGCATGGAATAATTCCCCCAGAAATCCCATACGGTGCAAAAGGACAGACAGGTAGTTCCAGGACACGCTGTCAAATGCCTTATGGATGTCAAGGCCGAGTAAGAACAATTTGCGCGAGAAAAGGTTAGCATCCTGGATAATATCTGACGTATATTGTCGGTAATGAGTCTGTGAGGGATGAAGCTGGATTGGTAGGGCAAGATAAGTGAAGAGATCACTCCAGCTAGCCTGTCAGCCATGATCCTAGAGAATATCTTCAAGTCATTATTATTGAACGAGATGGGCCTGTAGTTCTGAGGGAGCGTATGATTTTTGTTGGGCTTAACGACTTATTGGCCAATAACATCTCCTCCCGGAAAATGATCTCCTTGTAATACCGAGTTGAAAAGCTGAACTAATCTAGTGGAAAGGGGTATAGCAAATTTCTTGTAATAAGCTGATGAAAAGCCATCTGGGCCGGGGCAGAACCCATCTTAAGGGACAGAACCCATCTTAAGGGACTTGATTACATTCAGGACTATAGGTGAATTAAGCTTCTCTAGTTGTGAGGAAGAAAGGGAAGGACTAGGAAGGGTTTGGAACCAGGGATCATCCTGTAAAGGAGGTTCAGGGCTAGGTGCCTAAGCCCCTCTTGTGGGTGAGAGGAGGTCTGACCCGTAGCCGATTTATATATGCGAGGAGGGTGTGTTGACCGTTTCAGCATTTTTGCAAACATGATCGAAGTGGTGTTACCATGGAGCAGGAACTTAGCCCTAGACCATCTTAGAGATTTCTCCACCTTAGCAGAGAGCAGTGTGTCCAATTCTAGTTGTTTCTGGTCAATGGTCCATCTAGTAGATTTCAAATGTAGGGAATCAGCCCTCTTATAGAGGAGATCCAACTCGGTAGAGAGAGTCAATATTTTTTTGTCTGCCTTGTTGCGGGGTGAGGCAATCCCTATAAGCTTGTCGCGTATTACCGCCTTATGGGCGGTCCAAACTGTATCAATAGCCCTACATCCAACTCGACCACTGTGTCCGAAAGGAGCGCCTCATTTAGCCTCCAAGTAAAAGGAGTGGGGGCCAATCCTATAAAATCCGTCGTAAAGGAAACCACCTGGTGGTCCGACCAGACACAGGGGTGGATCGTGGCCGATGAGAAATTTACAAAATGATAGAGGCGTATATATAGTCCAATCTACCTGAACTATTGTGGGGGTGGGAGTAAAAGGTAATCTCTCTGAGACCAACACCCTTCATATTTCTAACACCGCATGTACATACCAAGAATTACACCCTAAATTACATTCTGCTGAGTAAAGGGAAAACAAAAGATTACCTGTGGTCTTAGTAGTGCAATTGTCCACAGGAGGGGAGCCCTAATATAGGCAGCAGGCAGGGACGTGGTCAGCGACGGTAAATGGAATTGTCCAGGGAGCAAGCAGAAATATTGTCTCTAGTCAGTACAGGCAGGGATACTGTCCATATACAGTCCAGGGTCAGTGCAAGTAGTGACATTGCCAGCAGTGCCAAAATATTGGTACTGGTAGTAAGCAGGAATGTTCCAAGTAGCAGGCCAGGAAAGAATGGGGACAGGGGTAGAGGCTTCTCCCACCCAAATCTCTTTGAAGCCTCAGTCTCCAGACCCTAACCTGGGAATGCGAAAACTAAAAAATGTGTTTTCTTCATTCAGAAAAACAATTCTGGAGCCCCTCACATATGTGAGACCCCTGTGTTCCCACTAGCATAGCAGGTTAAAAGATTAATCCAAGAGGCAGGCAAAAAAGTGGTCAAACAGTCCAGGGTCAGTTCCAGAGCAGGCATAGGTAGGTACAGTTTAGCGTTAGGCAAAAGTGTGGTTGTATAACAGGCCATGGTCGGTTCCAGGAAAGGCAGAGGTATGTAAAGTTCAGTGCAGTGGCATAAGTGTTGTGGAGGAAAAGGACAGGAAATGAGAATTAGGCCGTGTACACACGGCAGGGAACCTCGACGGGCAGAACTCATCGTTCCGCCCGTCGAGGTTCCCTGCCGGCCATCGAAATCGGTGACCCGCCCGTCGGGAATGGCAACCAGCCATCTTCTAAATTTCTGCTCGACGGGCTTCCCGACGGGAAGCTCGCCGAGAGTGTACACACGGCCGAGGTCCTCGCTGGAATGCAGCTTCCAGCGAGGTTCTCGCTGGTTTCCAGCGAGAACCTCGGTCGTGTGTACACGGCCTCACATTTACCATACATCCCTAATAATGTTGGGAAGTATGGCAACGGTGGAAACGGTGACCTATACAGAGCCCTGGTTGGGAAGGACAATCTGGACAATAATACATGATGCCTCTTCCGACTCATCCTCTGGAGCAGACTCTGCATTTCTTCTGATGTCTGTCTTATGCCTGTTTCACAGGGGGGGATTTTCTCAGGAAAGTGGCGTTTGTGGAGTCTGCTCACGCAATCAGAGCGAATATTTTCCGTTGGTCTTTCAGGGTACAAAATGGTGGAGATAACTTCTTCTTGGTAGTGCAGATAGGATATGGGGTTCTCTGTCACTTTTTTGGTAAATTTACATAAGTGGTGTTATACATGGCCAAACTGAAAAACAAAAATGGACACTTTCTTATACCAGTGGCGAGATTTTCTTATGGGAAGTTAGGGTTCAATCATCTGATCGTTGAAGTCCACTCCCCCTATAAACAAATTATAATCGTACACGCTTGCTGGTTTCTGGATTGGGCCGTTGCTTCTGAGGACTTCCACGTAGGTGTCGTTGTGGATCGTTGTGAGCATGTGGACGTTTTGTCTGTCCCTACATTTGACAGCCAATAGCTCCTGGTTCCGCAAAGATGCCATCTCCCCTCGTCGTAGCCTTTCATTGACAAGTTTTTGCGGGAAGCCCTTTTCTGTTGGCTCTAAGGCCTCGTACACACCAGTAAATCTATCTGTTCAAATCGGTCGGACCGACCGATTTGAACAGATCTGTCTGCTGGCATTTTGGTTCGCTCGCGTGTACACACGAGCAAACCAAAATCCCCGCCAGCAGACATCGCGCTGACGTGTCGGTGACGTGGCGGTGACGTTGACGCCGCCACGTCACCGCACCAGGAAGTAAAACACTTCTGCGCATGCGTCAAAATCATTTGGCGCGTGTGCGAGAAGACATGTCTGCTGGTTAGCATACTAACCAGCAGACATGTCGGGCGGACGGGTTCACAGCCGACAGATTTCAAAGCATGCTTTGAAATCTGTCGGGTGGCCAAATCCGTCTGTTTGCCCGTACACACGATCAAATCTGTCTGCTGAAACCTTCTAGCAGACCGTTTCCAGCAGACAGATTTACTCGTGTGTACGAGGCCTTACTGTACCACATGCTGGGGTGTCCCTCCGGTGAAGATTGCGGAACAGGGGCAAGCTGGTATAAAAATTATCCACATAAAGGTGGTATCCCTTTCCAAGGAGTGGATAGACAAGCTTCCAGACCACTTTTCCGCTGGCTCCGATGTACTCTGGGCATTCAGTGGGATGCAGTTGGGATTCCTTCCCTTCGTACACCAGGAAGGCGTAGATGTACCCCGTGGCTCGGTCGCAAAGTTTGTACAGTTTAACCCCATATCGGACCCCTTTTCTGGGGATAAACTGTTTGATGCCCAGCCTGCCTGAGAATTTTACAAGGGACTCATCCACAGAGATATTCTGTTCAGGGATATATAACTGGGAACATTTTTTAGAGAAATAATTTAGGAGTGGCTGAATTTAAAATAGTTTGTCAAATGATGGGTCATTACGGGGAGGTCACTGGGTGTTGCCATTATAATGGAGAAACCACATCTTGGCATAAGGGATGAGAAGACTGGCATGTGGTGGATGGCTTTGGTAGACCAATAGGAGTAGAGAAAAGTTAGGCCTAAGATTTTTTTTTTTCTTTCAATAGTTTTTATTGGTATTTAGTTGTAAAACATTTAAAATTCAAATACAGTGTTGTTACATACAATGTGTTTATAAACATCATATAAAGTGTTAGATAGATATTAAATTGCAATATCAATGAGCTTATATGCATGAAGAATGAGAAGTGTAGGAAATAAAATAAAAATACATATCTACTAAATTATTATGTAGAGTAAACTTCAATACTGGATACAATACAAGGTCAATTTTGTGACTACATAAAAAAGTATGAACTCTTCTGAATGAAATCCAATTTAAACTATGCATAAAGTTTTATAAACATTCCGGATATAAATACCATCAGAGTGAGTACAAATAATAACAACATTTTAGAGAGAATATAAGTGTGAATAGATTCACTATCTTCATACCAAGTCTTCCAAGGGGCCCAGGAAATATCATGCTTATGTAGAGAATTCATGGATAAGGCTATTATACGTTCGTAAGTGCAATGGAGATTGGTTAAATTGATTGCTTCAAGAACAGAGGGAGGACAAGGGTCCTTCCACCTCTTAGTAATCGACAGTCTGGCTGCTTAAAGCAAGTGGACAATAAAACTTTGGATATTAATATTAATCAGGAAGTTGGTAATTCCTAATGATAGTAAGGCTGTAAAAAATGGAGGGTTGGGACTTTAAATGAGATGCGATTAGCGAAATGCGATTAAGTATATATATGGAAAAAAAAATAATAATTCCATAATGACCAGGCTCAAAAATACCAAACCAAGAAGCACAAACCAAATTAAACTGTCTAACTGTGTGTAATTAAAACAGAGGTTTAGTTGCAGAGATTTGCAAATACCTGGGAAGCTGCAGGCCAAGCGTCAAGGCACTCTGTAACTGCAGTCCTAACTATGATTTTTATAGCCTCCAAAGGAGGAGCACAGGTGTGCTAATTAATAGACAGGGAGCAGATGGAAACCTAGACCTGCCCCTATCTATAGTTGGTCTGGCAAATGAGAGCACTGGAAAGACAAAAAAACAGGGGTGAAACCAATACATGCCTGCCAAACCAAAATACCACCAAAATAGGTGCGGACCACATCAACCTGGGTCAGCTAGTCAAAAAATGACAATGCATAAATTAACTGTTGGTGGTAGATCTGTGGAGGCACTCTATTAAACTCCTGAAAATTTGCCAGACCAACTACAGATAGGGGCAGGTCTAGGTTTCCATCTGCTCCCTGTCTATTAATTAGCACACCTGTGCTCCTCCTTTGGAGGCTATAAAAATCATAGTTAGGACTGCAGTTACACAGAGTGCCTTGACGCTTGGCCTGCAGCTTCCCAGGTATTTGCAAATCTCTGCAACTAAACCTCTGTTTTAATTACACACAGTTAGACAGTTTAATTTGGTTTGTGCTTCTTGGTTTGGTATTTTTGAGCCTGGTCATTATGGAATTATTATTTTTTTCCCATATATATACTTAATCGCATTTCGCTAATCGCATCTCATTTAAAGTCCCAACCCTCCATTTTTTACACCCTTACAGGGATGGAGGCCTGTGGTGGTGCATACCACATGCCTCATACAAAGTCCCAACCCCTCTTTATTTTTCTAATGATAGTAAGGCTAAGGCTGGGTTAGGAACCACCCATGAACCTGTCAAAACTGATATTATACCAAATATATCCGTCCAGTATTTTGTAAGCACGGGACAGCTCCACAAAATATGTAGCAGGTCTCCTTTTATTTCCACAAAGTCTCCAACATTTGTTAGATTGTTGGCAGCTACATTTAGATAAGACATCAGATGTATAATACCACCTTAGAGTAATTTTAATCGATAACTTCCATAGAGATGTACATTTAGAAGTTGATTGGTTTATTTTACATGCAATGTGCCATTGGCTGTTTGGGCCTTGTAGAGTTTATTTATGTGGATCAGTCTCGATTTTGCCACTTTATAATTTGTCAAGTGTTATATTGTATTTTTTCTATACGATTAAATATTTATTATAAATATATATAATTCTTTTTTCTGCACCATTATATTTACGTTTACTACTGTTGCCTAAAAAGCCCCTCCTTTGGGGGAACTTTTCAATTTTCTAATCGATTTGGGGTGTCGGCAACTCCCACATTCCTGTGATGTTACATTCCTTTTATTGGCTGTTTGTATAGGATAGTTCCAAATCTTTTTCCCATTGTAAATGTGAAGGATTTTTTGAAAAGATACCTTTTTCTTGAAATATATTGTAAAAAAGGGTAATACCCCCTTTTTTCGGTTCAGGTGCGTGTAGGTATAGAGTGCTGATGTTTAATTTATATAAGCAGCTTACTATTCGTGTATACTGATCTAGATAACTTTGAGGAAGGTTAAATTCAGTCTGAATGGTTTGGAATGATCCTGTCTTTATCATAAAGATCACAAATAAATTTAAGACCTTGTTTACTCCAGAGGTCTAAGGGAATGTTATGTAATATAAGGTGTAATACTTTGAAAGGAATATCTATTGTTAGTTTTGAATCTGAAGATTCCATAGATTTTAAAGCCCTAATCCACGTTGATTGAGCGGAGTGAAACCATTCTTTTAATTGAGACATAATCGAGGCATAAAAATAATCTTGGCAGTCAACATAACCTACTCCCCCCCCCCCCCCACATCCTATGTTTAATCAATTTGTAGTGGGCACATCTAGATTTTTTCACTTTTCAAATATATTTGGAAAGGATTGAGCGTAAAGATTTAAAAAAATGAATAGGGACTGGAATGGGCAAACTTCTAAATAAGTATAAGATTTGAGGCAAATTAATCATTTTGAATGCAGATAACCTGCCCCATCAAGAGAATTTGTGTTTCCCCAGATTAATAAATCTGTTTGCAATTTTTTTTTTTTTTACCACCTCAGCCTAGACCAAGCTCAAGAGACCAGCTCATGATATTGTGCTCATTTTCGTATCTATTTCCGGTTTGCATCATTCGTGGTAATTCTTGTCGCCAACCATAAATATCTTTTTTTTTTTTTTTTAACAGGGTATAATGAAAGTGAAATTGAATCCCCCACCGATCATAATAGTGGTATAATGCCTGAGAAAAAGTACGAAAGTACATACACCCCGTACATTGAGACCACCCTAACCTAATCTCTATGCCCGTTATTTATTTTATTAGGCTGATTATATTATCCCAATATTTTTGGATTTTCGGGCAGGTCCACCACAGATGTGCCATTGTTCCTTTATATGGACAACCCCGCCAACACTTAGCAGACTGACCTTCTTTATAATTACAAGCTTTATCTGGCGTGATGTACCAGCCCGAAATGCATTTAAAGTTTGTCTCGGCCGTACGTGTGTCTATTGCGGAAAAGTGTGTCAAGTGCATAAATCTTTGAAAAGTGTTCTCCCCTCTAAGTATTCCCAGCTGCCTTTCCCATTTTTCTATAAAGAGGGCTTCATCTCTTGCTCCTATTTTAATAAGTATCCTATATAATTTAGTAATCGTGCCTTTAGAGTTTACTGATTTGCAAACCTTCTCCAGTGATGTCAGTTCCCCCTCCGTCCATAATGGGCAGGGAAGGGATGGAACAAAGTGATTCAGCTGCGAGTAATGCCACCAATCGAGATTTCAAAACTCTGTTTTGTTCCGTAGCTCTTCATAGGTCATTATCTCACCGTCTTTAATTAACTCACCTAGGTGCAATTCATCTTTCCTAATCCAGTTTCCCCCTACTTTTTTTTCCCCAGGTGCAAAAAATGGGTTTTCTTTTAAATTTCCTATCTTACAGTGTCTGAACCCTATCCCACATTCTTATAGTGTCTCGAGTCATTGAAAAAGTATTGTGGTCAGGTGCTCTATACTGGGGGGGAATCCAAATGATGTTACTCAGTTGTATATGGGCTTGGGCTTTCTCAATTTGTATCCACCTTTTGCTTTGTCTGTCCCTGGCCCATTCGACCGCCCGAAAGAGGACAGCCGCCTTATAATAGTTTTTAATATCGGGCACTGCTAGACCTCCGTATTGCTTTTCTTGTTTCAAGATGGAAAGAGATATTCTGTGTTTTTTTATTTTTCCATATATAGTTCATAAGTAAAGAGTTCAAAATTCTTAAAAATTGTTGGGGGACCGCAATTGGTAATAGTAAAAATGTATAAAGTATTTTTGGTACAACCGTAATTTTTAACATATTTATGCGTCCAACCCATGAAATGGGTTTATTTATCGTTTAACAGGGGGACATAGTTAATTTTATAGATCTTGTGAACCGTGTTAGCTAATTTGATGCCAAGATATTTTAATTGTGTAAAAGTAAGGGAAAAGGGAATGGGAATAATTGCGCTTAGTAAAAATGTATATTAGTGAAACAATTAAGATAGGGTCCTGAGAAGGACGTCCGGCTGCTAAACACTACAACTTAGATATAAAGTGTAAAGAAAAATGTACAAAAACAGTGTAGCGCTGGACAGCATATACCACATAAGTATCTAAAGTAACTGATGTAAACAGTGTTAATCTATAAAATGTAACAATCAAAATGTGAATACACAAAAGCTATAAGTGCATAGGTTGTTATAACACTGTGCCAATCAATATGGCACTGAGCATAAAGTACTTAAATATCAACAGATAAATAAAGAGTGTAAAAATAAAGTGACCAATTCAGCATATGAGGTGCAAAACAAATAGAGTCCACAGAAAAAAGCTGGGAGTTATTAGCCCCTTCCAATGCAGGTGATGAAAAGATGCAAACAATGATCCACAGGTGAGAAAGGAGGGAGATTTCAGACATCAGTGGCCCAACACCAGTAGAAATAAAGGCTTACCAGAAAGCCTGTGACTATCCTTTTCAGGAGTAGTCTAAACAGGCATAGCAGGAAATTCTAAACCTTTGGGGTGTCAGGAACGAATCCGCATCTCTCCACAGATTAGATGATAGAATCCACAGCTCCTCATGGGGTTAACCACTGCTTCCCAATGGAACTTGCATAGATGTATGTGAGCGTGTGTTTATCAAACACCATGTGGGAAAAAAGAAAGGGACAATCCCATAGTGTAGGCGTAAAAAACGAGAGGGTTTATTTAACCACTTCAATACCCAGCCATAGACAATTGACGGCCTGGGATGGGATTTACCATCCTAAGTGGCCGTCAATTGACGGCCTGGGCATTGCAGGTGAATATCTGGATGATGCCTGCAGCCAGAGGCATCATCCAGATATCCATCTCTTCAGCCGGCGATTCTGCACAAAGTAAGAACGATCATAGCGGCGGTTCCGCCGCTTGATCGTTCTTACAGGCCGCGGGAGGGGACATCCCCCCCCCCCTCCCGCCGCCATCCGGTGCTTCTCCGGGCTTACCTGTACCTTCGGGGGCCCGGAGAACGAATCGTCGGCGGCGGCAGGAAGCATAGAGATGACTGGTGACCAGATGGTCACCAGTCATCTCTATGACCGTCGGAGGACCCGGGCGCGATCTGATGACGTCACGCCCGGGTCCCCGTATGTAAACAAAGCCGCGATTGCGGCTGTAAGTCACCATTCATGAGATCGGTGAATTTTTTTTCACCGATCTCATGGTTTCCAGCCTGGAGGTGAGATGTGAGGTCTTATTGACCCCACATCTCTCCATAAAGAGGACCTGTCACACACATTTCCTATTACAAGGGATGTTTACATTCCTTGTAATAGGAATAAAAGTGGGAAAAAAAAAAAAATTGAAAAAAAGTGGAAAAATAAATAAAATATAAGTAAAAAAAAATAATAAAAGATAAAAAAAAAATGAAAACGCCCCTGTCCCCGATAGCTCGCGTGCAGAAGCGAACGCACACGCAAGTCCCGCCGACATATGTAAACGCCGTTTAAACCACACATGTGAGGTATCGCCGCGTGCGTTAGAGTGCCAGCAACTAATCTAGCACTAGATCTCCTCTGTAAATCTAAACTGTAACCTGTAAAAAATAAATAAAGCGTTGCCTATGGAGATTTTTAAGTACCGAAGTTTGGCGCCATTCCATGAGTGTGCGCATAATTAAAGCGTGACATGTTGGGTCTCTATTTACTCGGTGTAACATAATCTTTCACATAATACAAAAAAATTGGGCTAACTTTAGTGTTTTGTTATTTTTTTAATTCATAAAACATTTTTTTTTACAAAAAAAAGCGTTTGAAAAATAATTGCGTAAATACCGTGCAAGATAAAACTTTGGAATGACCGTCATTTTATTCCCTAGGGTGTCTTCTAAAAAAAACATATATAATGTTTGGGGGTACTGTGTAATTTTCTAGCAAAAGAATGATGATTATTACATGTAGGAGAGAAGTGTCAGAATAGGCCCGGTATGGAGGTGGTATAAAAGCCTAGTATTGAAGCGGTTAAAAACTAAAAAAATTGAAACAGCTTAAAATACTCTCATTCATAGAGAGTGATACAAAAGTCCTTGCAAGGATAAAAAGCTCCGTATGAATATCAGACCGCCTAAGGCCGTTAGCATATGCGCAATACGAGTGTGTCTGCCCGACGATCGTTTCGTCGTAATGACATCATCAGGGGCACACGTACGCCATTGCACACACGTTATTTATACAGCCCAGAGGAAGAGTATGACAAAACCATTGAGTAGAGGCGGGGATAGAACGAGCATATGATAGATCAATATAACCACTATATTGTGAATGGCAATCACCATGCCATCTTGTGGTTAAAAAAACGTATTACCGCTCAAAGAATAATAGGCTGATATTATGAATGGAAATCATTATGCCATCTTGTGGTGAAAAAGGCGTATTGCTGCTCAAAGAAAAGCAATAGGAATAATAGGCTAGTATGACCACTCAATTATAAATGGAAATCATTATGCCATCTTGTGGTGAAAAAGGCGCATTGCCGCTCCAGGAAAAGCAATAAGCCAAAAATTCCCTGAATATGAATATTCCTTGTTATGGAATTAAACGTATTAATCTTAATGATCAATTTCAGCATTGGTGTGAATATTTAATACTCATTGTTGAGCAAAATATAAAAACATGACAACTATAAGGCTAAAAAATGCATTAAAAAGGGGTGCGAATGAACACAAGATGCCATGGAGATTGAATATCCTGCACAGAATGCCATGGAGAATCAATGACGCTAGTGCCACATAGTGGTAAAGTACAAGTACGTCTATAGAATAATGAAAAACATTGGTAAAAGTGCAAATGTAAAAAGGAAAAAATAAGAGGACGAGCAATGGAACAATCCCCAGGGAATGGGGTTGACTCCATGTGAGTGAGACCCTCAACTGTTGTTGATAAAACAGTTGATGTCCCACTCAACGTTGAGTCCCCCAGGTACATGGCAGCCCAACTTGTGTATCCAATTAGTTTCGGCCCTGGAGATTGTTCTCTTGCTATTACTACCTCTCCAATGGGGAACATATTTCTCCAAGGCTATGAAGACAGTGCCCTTGGGGTTCTTGTTGTGTTTTAGGTCATAGTGTTTGGACACACTATGTTTGTCAAATCCTGCCAGGATATTAGTGATGTGTTCCCCCCATCTGACCTGCAGTTTGCGTGTGGTGCGTACCACGTATTCTAACCCACAAGGGCACCTCAGAAGGTACACTATGCATTTAGTACTACAGGTTATGAAAGTTTTAATTGGGTAGGTTCTACCAGTGCCTGTAGAGGTATAATCAGTGTGTCGTCTTCCCTGAAGGGCATTTATTTTGCAAGCCCTGCATTTTCTGCAGGGGTAGAAGCCATTAAAGTCACCAAAGAACGTAGGTTGGGATGGGATATCTAACACATTAGGTGCCAATGAGTGTCTGAGGTTTGGGGCACCCCTGAAAAGAACTCTCGGATTAGTGGTTAGGAGTGAGCCCAGAATCCTGTCATTTTTAATAACTGGCCAATGTTTTTTAATAATTCTTTTAATGACCCAATGTTGGCTTGAGAAGGTTGTTATAAAAGCCAGGCCGAAATCTTCCCTAGTAATGGCCTCTGGTGGTTAATCAGCCAGGATACTACGACAATCTCTCTGACCTACTTCTCTGATGGTAAGATCAAGGTTTGCCCCATCATAGCCTTTAGCTAGAAATCTGGATTTCAGAATCTCTGCTTCTCTATAGAACTCATTCAGGTCTGTACAATTTCATCTGAGATGCAGAAATTGACCCTTAGGGACCGCTTTCAACCATGAAGGATGATGGCATGAGTCAAGTGGTATGTAACCATTTCTATCCGTGGGTTTAAAGAATGTAGACGTGACAATCCTACCCTCAATGATAGAAATATCTAGATCCAAGAAGTGAATCTTGCTAGAACTTTTTCTCACGGGTCAGGACAATACCCCTAGCGTTGGAATTAAGGGTGGAGATGAATGAGTCAACCGAGTCCTCATCCCCATCCCAAATGCATAACACGTCATCAATAAATCTTCTCCAGAAGATGAGATTTGGTGATCTATCAAGGAGTATAGTGTCCTCCTCCCACTTAGACATGAAGAGGTTGGCCATGCTGGGGGCAAACTTTGCCCCCATGGCCACACCCCTAATTTGTCTGTAGTGGTTACCATTATGCCAGAAGTGGTTATGCTCCGTAGCAAAATCAAGTAGCTCCATCACAAATCTACAATGTGTGTTAGTTAAAGGAGAATTCTGTGACAAAAAATATTGAACCGCTTTGTGCCCTAGATGGTGGGAGATGGACGTGTACAGTGATGCCACATCTGCTGTGACCAGCATATAGGAGGGTTTCCACTCAATGTTGTCAAGAAGGTTTATGACATGTTTAGTATCTTTTTTTTAGAAATGAGGGGGTGCCCATCACCAGTGGTTGCAAGTAAAAATCAATATACTTGCCTATTCTTGAGGTAATAGAGTCAATACCACTGACGATGGGCCTCCCCGGAGGGTTTAACAGGGTTTTGTGTATTTTTGGTAAACTATACATCAACGGTAGCCTCGGTGCTAGAGGGATTAAATGTTCTTTTTCTTTTTGATTGAGGATACCCATATCCTAACCCTTCAAAATGAGAGCTTTTGTTTTGCACCTCATATGCTGAATTGGTCACTTTATTTTTACACTGTTTATTTATCTGTTGATATTTATAAGTACTTTATGCTCGGTGCCATATTGATTGGCACAGTGTTATAACAACCTATGCACTTATAGCTTTTGTGTATTTTGTATTTTGATTGTTACCATTTATAGATTAACACTGTTTACACCAGTTACTTTAGATACTTATGTGGTATATGCTGTCCAGCGCTACACTGTTTTTGCACAAGATATTTAATTCCCTACACCAAGAGAAAGCGCATATCTCTTTTACTAGTCCTTCTTCGATCTTATTCAGATTTATATTTAGTATCTCAGATTTTGTTACATTTATTTTAAAATTGGAGATAGAGCCATACTGTTGTAATGTGTAGGAAGCTTGGGGATGGAGACTACCGAGTTGGTTAGAAAAAACAAAATGTCGTCGGCGAAAGCCGCCAACTTGTGCTCTTCCTCCTCAACCCTGATACCCTTAATGTCAGAGTCTTTTCGGATAGTGGACAAAAGGGGTTCCAGTGACATGATGAAGAGCAGGGGGGACAGGGGGCACCCCTGCCTTGTCCCGTTCCTCATCTCAAAGGAATCTGAGAGTGTGCCATTTATTTTAATTTTTGCTGAAGGGTGATGTTAAAGTGATCTGATCCAGTTGGACAATCTGTTTCCAATTCCCATTTCTCCAAGGGTCTGCATCATGAATCCCCAGTCTACCCTGTCGAATGCTTTTTCTGCATTTACCGACAGGAATAGACCTGGGGACCCATTTTGCCTTAACTTCTGGAGCAGAAGCAGTGCTCTGATGCTGTTATCCTTTCCCTCCCTATTGGGGACAAAGCCCACCTGGTCGGGATGGACCAAGAGGTGTATAACACTTTTCAGGCGTTCAGCCAAAATTTTCGCGAATAGGTTAATGTCCGTATTCAGGAGGGATATCGGTCTATATGCTGAACAGAGTGAGCTATCCTTCCCTTCTTTTAAAATCATTGCCACAGAGGCGGCTACCGCTTCCTTGCTGGTTTCATACTCCAAACCTAAGCCATTAAAATAATTGCACAGTTTCGGTATGAGGATGTTACTAAATTTCTTAGAATAAAAAACCGAGAACCCATCAGGGCCAGGACTTTTGCCACCTGCTGTATTTTCTAGAGCTTTTTTAATTTCTGCTTCCGTTATGGCCTGATCCAGATGGGATCTTTCAATCATATCGATTTTAGGTAATCCTGCTTCCTCCAAAAACTCCTGGATTTTGGACTCATTTTCTCCTGTATGCCACCCTCCTTGGTCAATTGTGTATAGTTCTTCATAATAATTTTTAAAGGTTTCTGCAATTTCTGAGGTTGAGTATACCAAATCGCTGTTTCTTTTTTTTATTTTCTCTATATAGTTCCTAGTTTTCTTTTAATGGGACATTTTGGCCAGGAGTTTGCTCGATTTATTACCCCATAGGTATCTTTCTCTAGCAATATTAAAAAAAAAAATTGCGTCCTGTTCCATGATCTCCATAAGCTCGTCTCTTTTTAGGGTTAGCCTAAGATACGTCTCTTTTAGTCTTTGCTCTTTATGTTCACGTTCCAAAATCATTATTTCTTTGGACAGAGTATCAAACTTCTTGTTTTCTCTCTCTTTGTTTCCTTGCACCCTCAGAGATTAATATCCCTCTGATATACGCTTTATGCGATTCCCAAAGGGTAGCGCTTGAAATCCCTTCTGTGTCGTTGAACAAAAAAAATGTTTTAAGTTCCTCTTCCACCCTTCCTGCCCCTTCTTCATCTCGTATCAGGTTGTTGTTTAAATGCCAGACTGTTTGTTGGATCTTTTGTATAGATGATTTAGTTTTCATAGTTATTGGAGCATGGTCTGTGGAGGAGAAAAATACGTATAATTTTGTACGTGGGGGTGGAAGGCTCTCCACACATCCACTAGTTGGCTTTCATATAGCTTATGCTTTTATTTTTTGTATTTGTACGTTACTTGTCTCCTTCCCACGTGACGTACTGTCTACCCTTGGATTCATGGCAAAGTTCAGATCTCCCATCAAAATTACATATCCCTCTGTAAAGTTTTTCAATTTGCTGAGAATTTGTCTAAAATATTGAGTTGGGTGGGCATTAGGGGCATAAATGTTAGCCAGAGTGTATTCGGTATTACCTAATTTTCCTTTCAAAAATAGGAATCCCCCCTTTAGGGTCTGTCATCCTCGCCTTGAGGGTAAACTCGATTCCTCTGGCAAACCCAATTGCCACCGCCCTGGCACGGTTGGAGATGGAGTCTCCGTAATACCAAGTTGGATAGGTGGTTGAGTAGAGCTTAACATTGGAGTTCAAAGAGAGATGGGATTCTTGTAAGAAAACTACATCCGCTCTGTACTGTTTAAACTCCTCCAACACCTTAAATCTTTTATTAGCGGAATTCAGGCCCTTAACATTATATGATAAGAATTTTACCTCTGCCATATCCTTCTACCACTCCATTTACCATACTGTTCCTCAAAGGTCCCGGGAGCCACGTACCCCCTCCCACTATCTTCGCCCCCCTGCCCACCCCTCCCTCCCACCCCAGCCCCCCCCTCCCTAGGCACAAACATTGCCCCTGAACCGGAGGGGAACTTCGCTCCCAATTACCCGCCGGTTCTCGTGTAATGAGGTGAAACTATTCCACACCAAGCCCTCACCCTGTTCCGCCCAAATGTTGGGGGGCAGATGTTTTAAGGTGAGACCCTATATGAGACCCTCCCAGTGAGGAACTCCTCCTCAGCTCCCCTCCACCCCCCCTTTCCAATATTGCCTTTTAGGACTGAGGGGACTTAATCGACCCAATCTGGTCATTTCAGTAGGTGGATGTCTAATTTCTGACAAAAATCGAATAGTTCCTCAGGAAATGTTAGTTTTGCGGATTTCCCATCTTTCTGCCCGATGAGGCAGGCTCGAAAACCCCACTGGTATTTAATACCTTGTAAGCTCATTTGTTCCAGTAGAGGTTTAAGGTGCCGCCTCCTGGCCAGGGGGGTTTCCCATGCTAGATCTGTGAAACTCTGGATTTCGACCCCCTCATAACGCAGGGGAGACTTTTTTTTTAATTGTGACCAGATTTCTGCCTTATCTTCATATAATCTGAACCTAACTATTATGTCTCTTGGTCTTTCACCCACTCTGTCCTTTATTCTCCCTATGCGGTGTACACGCTCTATTTTGAGGGGTTCATCCTTGCCATTTTCCAGAGGGGGAGAAACAAGTTGTCCAGGATTTTTCTAAGGTCTTCCCCCTTTCTTCCTTAATGGATCTAATTCTCAGGTTTTGCCTTCTATTACGGTTCTCTTGATCTTCTAAGCGGAATTTCAAAAGACGCTGGTTCTGAATAATTGTATGATATTGGTTCTTTAAGAGATTTATTTATGCTTCCTGCTTGTCTAGTCTGGTCTCCACAGCCTCTACCTGCGACAAGGTGTGACCGAGATCGGTTCTTAGAGTGCTGATGTCGTCTCTAATAGCTTTCTCCATTCGCCTTAACATCCCATCTAGTTCAGCCATTGTTGGTATGCGTGTCCATTCTTGTCTCGTCGAGTTGGCTGGGGGTCCTGGTCCCCTTTGATTGACGTATCCATAATTGGCGGGTTTCCCCCGCAGCACCTTTTTTGGTCGCGCCCCGTTTTTCTGTTGTTTTTTTTTACGTTGCTTTGACTCCGGGGTCATGTATTGCCTTATAGTGCTAGTATTGGGGTTTATTTGGGGATTTTAGGGGCAGAGCCCCTTGTTACTTTACTCATAGTGTATTTTTTCCTGGCTCTGATTCGCTTCCCCAGTTTTTTTTTTTTTTTGTCTTTTTTTTTTTTTTTTTCACAGTCAGCCTTCACTGCACACAAGAGACCAGCTCATGGTAAAAGTGCTTATTTTTTTTTTTTTTTATATATTGAATATATTATTCAACCATGTTTAAGTATAATTATTTATATTTATATATTTTTGTTTCCTCCCCACTTCCAACCCCTCCCCCCACACCACTTTCATGTGCACCTATCTTATCGAGCTGGTTTATGGCACTGGCCTTAGGTTTTCTACATAGCTCCATGATCTTTTGAAGGCTCTCTATTTTTCCCATTTTATGTTGTCCCCATTATCTTCTAGGCTATCTCTGAGATCTTCCATCATGTGTGTCCTTCAACGGTATCTATCCATTCCCATATCGTGGGACATGTTTCCTGCCACTTCCTTGGTATCAACCTTTTTGCAGTGTTTAAAAGGTGTGGGACCAGAGACTTCCTATATTTTTTAATCCCGTCTCCCCCTCCGTGGAAGAGTACCGTCCATGGCTCTCTTTTAATTTTTTCCTTTGTGATATCTTCTATTATCCTCAGGATCTTTTCCCAATATATTTTAACTTTTGGGCATTCCCACCATAGGTGGGCCATGGTCCCGGGGGATTTACAGCCCCTCCAGCAGTCGGCTGACTGACCAATCTTAAATTTGCTGAGTTTTTCTGGTGTTATGTACCAGCCTGATAAACATTTAAAATTCATTTCGGCGGTTCGGCTATCGATAGCGAGGTATGGGTCAATTTTAGAATTTTTTCTATTGTGGTCCTATCTCGACGTGTCCCCAATTCCTTCTCCCTTTTTTAATAAAGGGAGGTACCTCGAGCTCCTCTAGTTGTAGTAAGATCTTATAAATCTTAGATATAGTTCCTTTCCCCCTTTCCAGTGAACATAGTTTTTCTATTTCTGAGAGTTGATCCCCTGTTCTTAATGGTTGGGGTAGTTTTCCAATAAAGTGGTTTAGCTGTTGGTACCTCCAGTTATTAAGTGTCAAAAAATTTTCTTTTTGCTCTAATTGCCTATATGCTAATAAGTGTCCTTGGTGTATTATATCTCTTACTTGTGCCTTATCATTCTTGATCCAATTTCCCCCGACCTCTACTTTTCCCGGGGGGAAGTAGTCATTATCCTTTAAGGAAATAAGGGGTGAGTTAAAATTTGTATCTATTTTTAGTGTTAGATCCCATATGTGAAGTGCATTTTTTGTGATTGCGTGTGCCTCTGTGTCAAGTGATCTAAATTGTGGAGGGTTCCATATTATTTTTTCTAATTTCACATTTGCTAGTGTATTCTCCAAACTAACCCATCTTTTTTGTGTGTTTACTCTGGCCCATTCCACTACCCTCGACAAAATTATTGCCTCATAGTATTTTTTGAGATCTGGAATGGCCAGTCCCCCCTTATTTTTATTTTTTTTTCAAAGTGTTTATTGAATTTTTTAACAGGGATAAAGAGTACAATAATGCACATTGGTGAGCATTGGGAGCATGTGCGGACGCAGCCGCCATATTGTTCTTGTAACATATAGAAATACAAACAAGGAGTCCAGATACTGCAGAAATGTAGCCATCAGTGGTAACAAACAAAATAAACAGAAACATGCACAAAGGAATGAAATGTCACGGGTGGGGTCCCCTGTCCGGGAGGCCATGAGAGGTGTCAGTCACACCCACCCTGGAACAGTCGATCGTGGGAGATGCTTCGTTAGAGGGCGTAGCGTTCGCTTTAGTCTCCCCATTGTCACAGGGGAAACGGCTTGGTGCAGGATATAGGAGACCAACTTACTTCTCATTAAGATACTTACGCCAGTCTCCTTAATAATTGTCTGAGTGGTAAGGTGGTGGTGTCTGGCAGTAGACAGCAGATTGGAAGCAATCAAGATATTATAGAGGGAGGGAGTAGGGGTCATGGCCACAGGGGGGGGAATAGCACTGGGGGAGAAAATAGGGAGGGGGACAGGCCGCCACAGCTCGGTAGGGCAGTGGGAGGTGAAGGCATCTGGCCAGGGTCGTCAGGGTCTGATAGTCTTGTATTCGTCAGTCGTAGTGAAATGGACCCAGGCTGCCCAAGTTTCAGTAAACTTAGTAGGATTAACAATTCCTATCTCCCATTTTTTTTTGGAACAACAAACAGTCGGTTAGGGATGGGGGGTGCGGAGAGAGCCACTTAAAGGGGTTGTAACGGTACGATTTTTTTCTTCCATGCATCCCACAATGCGGTTAATAACATCTAACATCTACCGCACCCCCCCCCCCCCCCCCCCCGTTGTACTTACCCCCCCCGTTCGAATCTGCCTCCTTTCCCCCCCCCCCTCTCCCCGTTGATTACCAGGCTGGGCGGATTAAGCAGCGCAGCCATTGGCTAGCGCTGCTTCCCACAGGGCTGACGCGCGCGCTCCGAGCCGAGTGGATCAAGTCACGGCTATGGCCGCAACAATCCTCTCATCCAAAGCATCTCACATGCCCACCTCCTGCATCCTCTCGCTTGAGAAGGAAAGCTTTTGCTCTAGGAGGAGCCCAGACAGCCGCCGAGGGACCCCAGAAGACAGGTTTCCGGGCCACTCTGTGCAAAACGAACTGCACAGTGGAGGTAAGTATCACATGTTTGTTATTTTTTTCAAAAAATATCCCTGACTTTAGTGACCCTTTAAGTGGGATGCACATTCGAGCAGCATTCACCATGTGCATGGACAGGGACCTGCAATAGCCTCTCGGAAAAGTGGAGAAGAAATTGGGCAGGCGTGTAATCTAAGTTGTCAGTCGTCACATGTGTAATAAGTCTATGGACCTCTGTCCAATAGGGTTGGATTTTAGGGCAGGTCCACCAGACGTGAAGGAAAGAGCCCATTTCCAAGTGGCATCGCCAGCAGACCCCAGGGAGTGCGGGATTAATTCTGTGTTTGGGTTCTATACCACCTGGAGATGAGCTTGTAGGCGTTCTCTTGCGTTTGAACATTGACTGAGCCTTTGTGGGCGAACCTATAGACTGTTTCCCATTCCCCCTCTGTAAGATCGAGTGCGAGTTCGCGTTCCCACTGTTGGTTAGCCCAGTGGATTTTGGAGGAATGTGTGGAAAATAATAGACCATAAATAATGGAGATTAGGTGTCTCTGTGGTTCCCTCTTGGAACAGAGGCTCTCGAAAGGGGAGTAGGGCCTGGACCAGTGGGAGGTTGGTGCCGTCTTGACTAAGAAGCGTCGGATTTGTAAGTAGGGCCAGAATGGGAATTCGTCCCTGCCGATGTTGGCGGCTAGTTCCGATTGGAGCATGAGTCTACCTGAGAGGAAAGAATTGGCCTGCCAGTACCGACTCGTGGGGCCAGCTGTCGGACAGGAAAGCGGGGTGCATGCCTGGCGGGAAGTCAGGGTTCATTCTGAGGGCGTCATGGGGCCGTGTCGGTCCGACAGTTTGTATTTGTTACAGGCCTCCCAGAAGGCTCGCAGGAGGGGAGTTTGAGGGGGTGTTCTTTACAGCGTCGGGGAATGTTGCCTTGTGAGACCCAGGGCAATTGGGAAATCGGAATGGGAGAAAACTCCTGCTCCAGTCTCACCCAGTTCTTTCGTCCCCCGTTAGCGACCCAGTCATATATTCTCGCGAGACCACAGGCCAGGTTGTACCTGCGGAGGGTCCGGTAAACCTAGGCCTCCCTTCAACTTAGGGACCGTGAGCCTGTCATAGCTTAAACGCGGACGGGCATCGTGCCATACGAATCTTACACAGGTCGATTTGTAGGATGATAGGAAGGCCGGTGGGAGTCTGATAGGGATCGTTTGCATGATATATAGTAGCCGGGGGAGAACGTTCATTTTGATCACCGCAATCCTCCCGAGCCACGATAGGTTTTTCGGGGACCAACCCCTGAGATCTCGTAGGATCGTCTGGAGTAGAGGGGCATAGTTAAGGGAATACAGGTCTGTGAGGGAGGCGGGAAGTTGGATCCCCAGATATGTGATGGCTTGCATTCCATTTAAAAGGGAAGTTGGTCTGGCATAGGTTGCACAGGGATTGGGGCAGTGAAACGTTCAGGGCGTATGATTTTGTAAAATTGATTTGGAAGTTTGACAATGCCTTAAAGTCCGCAAAGTCTTTCATTAAATTAGGAACAGTTGTGAGGGGGTCTTTGAGGAATAGGAGAATATCATCAGCGAACGCGGCAAGTTTGTACGTGCGGTCTTTAATGTCGATACCCTTGATCGTTGGGTTAGATCGGAGTCGTCTCAAAAAGGGTTCTAGGGTGAGGGACGAATATCAGGAGGGAGAGGGGGCACCCATGGCGGGTTCCTTTCGTTATGGAGAAGGCGTCTGACAGGTGGTTGTTCACTCTGACCCTTGCTGTGGGGCCAGAGTATAGTGCGGAGATATAGTTCAACATGAGCGGTGGGAGGTTCGTGGCTTTGAGGGTCGCTTGCATGAAGTCCCATGCCACCCTGTCAAACGCCTTCTCCGCGTCGAGTGACAGAAAAAAACCCCGGGGATCCACTGGAGGACAACCAGTGATGAACATTTAGGGCTGTGAGGGTATTGTCGCGCGCTTCCCTCCCCAGGGATGAATCCGGCCTGGTCAGGGTCTATTAGTGTGGGCAGGTACGGAAGGAGCCTATTCGCGATCGTCTTGGCAAACCATTTAAGGTCTACGTTGAGCAGGGAGATGGGTTTGTAGTTGGAGACAACGTTAGGGTCCTTGTCCCCCCTTATTTTTTTGTTTGTCTAAGGGTTTTAAGTGATATCCTATGTTTTCTGATTTCCCCAGATATAATTCATGGTCAGGTTTTTGAGAATGCGGATCAGTTGTTTTGGGAGTTTGATCGGGATCACATCTGAAACTTATATAAAATCTTTGATATCAACACCATTTTACAGAAATTTATTCGTCCCAACCATGAGATTGGTCTATTTTTTATTCTAGATATTTCTTTTTTGATTTCTTCTATCAAAGGGGATATAGTTAATTTCATAAATTCTTTTTTCCGTACTCGCCAGATAGACGCCAAGATATTTGAGCTCTTTTACCCATGGAAATTTATATTCTGTTTTAAGGATTTGCATATCTATCTTTGGTGTGCTGGCGTTTAGTATTTCTGTTTTATTAATATTTAATTTGAAATTTGAGATTTCCCCTATTGACTACATAGACTTAGTAGTTTTGGGATAGAAGTTCTAGGATTTGTCAGGTAGAAGAGCACGTCGTCCGCAAAAGCAGCCAGGTTTATGCTCTTCTTTTCCCACCTTAATTCCATTTTTTTCAGAGCATTTACGTATTCTAGATAAAAAAGGTTCCAGAGACAACACAAATAATAGTGGAGAAAGAGGGCACCCCTGTCTTCGTAACGTTTTCCATTATAAAATAATTGGAGAGACCTCCATTTATCTTAATCCTCGCTGTTGGAGCTTTATATAGGGCTCTGATCCATCCCAGCATCCTACTTCCAAATCCCATTGCTTCCAGGGTCTTCAGCATGAATCCCCAGTCTACCCTGTCGAATGCTTTCTCGGCATGGAGCGACAGGAGCAGACTGGGGATCCCACTCCTCCTCATTTCCTGGATCAGGAGGAGGGTCCTTACCCCGTTGTCTCTTCCCTCTCTGCCCTGAATGAACCCTGTCTGGTCAGAGTGAATCAGCCCTGCCATCTCTCGTTTTATTCTCTCGGCCAATATCTTTGCAAACAATTTAAGTCTGTGTTTAACAGAGATATTGGCCGATAACTCGAACAGATCTTGGCGTCCCTACCTTCTTTTGGATAACTGTAATTATTGCCTCAGCAGCTTCTCTTACTAAAGATATAGTCCTCTCCTAGACCATTGAAATATTGACATAGTCGAGGTATGAGGATGTTCTTGCATTTTTTATAGTAGAATGCAGTAAAGCCATCGGGGCCTGGACTTTTTCCCGATGCAGTACCTGATAGCGCTAGTTGTACTTCGTTTTCTGTAATAGGCCTATCTAAGTTGATGCGTCTAATACTGTTGGGAGTCCCGCCCCTTGTAGAAAATCTGAGGTTTTGGTTTTTTTCTCCTCTTTTGTCCAGTTTTTCTGTCTGACTGCATATAGATTCTCATAGTAGACTCGGAATGTTTCAGCTATATCTTTTGTTTTATACACCTCCTCTCCTTGCTTATTTTGAATTTTTTCAATGTAGTTTCTTCCTTTCTTTTTTTGGACCATCCTCGCCAGGTGTTTGCTGGTTTTTTTGCCCCCCATGTATCTTTCTTTTGCTATTATCTGGAAATCTTTTAGTTTCCTGGAATAGGAGATTTTTGAGTTGGTTACGTTTTGTTAACTAATTCTTGATAAACGTTTTGTTGCAAAACCCCTCTTTTGTGTTTTTGTTCTAACTTGCATATCTCCTCAATTATTTTCTCCTTTAGAAGCCGTTTCTCTTTTCTCTTTCTTGCTCCTTCCGATATCAACGTTCCCCGGATTAAGGCCTTTGTGTGCATCCCATAGTGTGGCTTTAGAGATGTCATTTGTATCATTTATTTTAAAGTATTCTTCTAGCTCCTTTGAACTCTGGTTTAACTATTTGCGTCTTTTAAAACCACTAGCCGACCAGCCGCCGCAGTTTACGGCGACAGGTCGGCTCTCTCTGCGCGAGAGCCCGTCATCCTACGTCGGGACTTTCGCCGGCCACTAGGGGGCGCGTGCGCGCCGGCGCCCCCCCGGCTCGCACCCCGTGTCCCGCGCGCGTGCCCGGCGGGCGCGATCGCCGCCGGGCGCGCGTGCTCGTTCGTTACAGAGCGGGGAACGAGAGCTGTGCGTGTATAAACACACAGCACGTTCCTGTCAGCGGGGGAAACGCTGATCTTCCGTTCATACAATGTATGAACGGAAGATCAATGATTCCCCCTAGTGAGTTCACCCCCCCCACACAGTAAGAACACAAATAGGAACACACTATACCCCTTTCCCGCCCCCTAGTGTTAACCCCTTCACTGCCAATGGCATTTTTATAGTAATCCAATGCATTTTTATAGCATTGATCGCTACGCTCAAAAATGCCAATGGTCCCCAAAATGTGTCAAAAGTGTCCGATGTGTCCGCCATAATATCGCAAAGTACTGAAAAAACGCTGATCGCCGCCATTACTAGTAAAAAAAAAAAATATTAACAAAAATGCAATAAAACTACCCCCTTTTTTGTAAACGCTATAAATTTTGCGCAAACCAATCAATAAACGCTAATTGCGATTTTTTTTTTACGAAAAATATGTAGAAGAAATACGATATCGGCCTAAACTGAGGGAAAAAAATGTTTTTTTTATATCTTTTTTGGGGATATTTATTATTGCAAAATGTAAAAAATATTGCATTTTTTTTCAAAATAGTCGCTCTATTTTTGTTTATAGCGCAAAAAAATAAAACCGCAGAGATGATCAAATACCACCAAAAGAAAGCTCTATTTGTGGGAAAAAAAGGACGCCAATTTTGTTTGGGAGCCACGTCGCACGACCGCGCAATTGTCAGTTAAAGCGACGCAGTGCCGAATCACAAAAAGTGCTCTGGTCTTTGGACAGCAATATGGTCCGGGGCTAAAGTGGTTAATAATTCCTCATCAAGCCTCCAATTTTGGGGTGGCCTTGGGTTACCTGAACAGTTGAGGGACACACTGATTGGGGCATGGTCTGATATAGTCATGGGCTCTATCTCTCGCATCCACGACCTCCTCCAATGAGCAATGGTCTACCAAGATTGGTCGATACGGGAGTAACACCCATGTACAGTGGAGTAGAAGGTATAGTCTCGGGTCGCTGGATTTAGCACTCGCCATGCATCTACAAGTTGGCTACAATGCAGGCTATTTTTTAATTTTTTTTTTGTTGTTTTGTATTAATCCCTGTTGTCTGGGTTGTCTTATCAACTTTTGGATCCATGCAGAGATTTAAGTCTCCTCCCAATAATAACCCTCCCTTTTTTTTAATCCCTTATCTTTCCCAGGATTTCTATTAGATATTTTATCTGTTGGTTGTTAGGTGAGTAAATATTCGCTAGGGTGCACTCTGTCTCCTCTACTATCCCTTTTAGTATCAGAAATCTTCCCCTCGGGATCTGTTAATCTATCCATTAGCTGGAATCTCACACTTTTGGCAAACCCAATAGCTACACCCTCGCACGTTTTGAGACAGTGTCCCATAGTACCAAGTTGGGAATTCGGTTGATATATTATCATATTTGAATCTAGAGTAAGGTGGGTCTCCTGTACATAGGCTACATCGGCTTTAATTCTCTTCAGCTCCTTTAGGACTTTATGTCTCTTTGTGGGGCTATTTAAGCCTTTTACATTGTATGATATAAATTTTTATTATCGGCATTATCTGTATTGGGGGTCTTCCTCTTTAATTCTAGTTTTAACCTCGACCTTTTTTCATTTACTTGCTCTATCAAGCTTTTTAGTGTGGTGTGTCCCCTTCTCCTCCCTCCCCTCCCCTCCCTCTTGCCACCTCCCCATCCCCCCCTCCCTACCCCTCCCCTGCCCCTCTCCCTAACCCTTCCCCCCATGGCCAAAAAATATGCCTCTGAACCAATTTTTATCCTTGGTTCAGTTTCCCTCTGGGGTGGGACCTATTGTAAATCCCCCCATCCTGCCTGGATGGGGGGTAAGAAGCAAATTAGAAGCATTGCGCTTCTTAAGGGTAGACAGACCACCTAGTTATTTCGGCTCACCCCCTCTCCCTCCTCCCCCAAAGAAAACAAAACACCAAAAAGAAAATACGAAGACCAAGGGGGAGGGGAAATGAAGAGAAAAACCTTTTACCACCTCCCTCTATTGCACCCAACCAGGAAGGTCTGGTATCTGTAGGTCTAGTTTATTGCAAAATTCCCTCAAGTCTTCAGGGAATCGCAATATTGCTGATTTCCCCTTCTTTTGAGCCTACCAAGCTTGCTGGAAATCTCCAGTTATATTTAACTTTCTTGGTCGTGAGTTGGTGAGTGGAGCGGTTTTAAGAGTCGTCTTCTAGCCAAAGTCTCTGGGGCTAAGTCCGCATAGATCTGTAAGGAGGACCCCCTCATATATAAGGGGAGGGTATCCCCTCAGTTTCTTCCAGATTTCGTCTTTCTCTTCAAATGAATGAAATCTGACAATAACATCTCGGGGCCTTTCTGTATCGCTTCTGTTTATTCTTCCCACCCGATGGACTCTCTCTATTTTTAATCGGGTCGTCTGGGCCTTTCCCCAATATTGGGTTTAATATTGTCCCTATTATTTTCCTAAGATCCTCCCCTTTTCCTTCTGGGACTGCTCTAATTCTCAAATTCTGTCTCCTAGATCTATTTTCCCTGGTCTTCTAGCTTGTAGAGTGTTGTTTCTCTGTTGTATATGTAGCTGGGCTATTTGTTCTTTTAGCTCATTTGACTCTTGTTTTTGTATCTCTAACTGCTCCTCCATTGTCTCGACTCTAAGAGAAGATGGCCAAAATCCGTCCTTAGGCTATGTATTTCTCCTTTAATCGCATTTTCAAAGTCGGCATCAGTATCTTTTTCCATGTCTCCCCTGTTGGGATTTGGTCCTCAGGTCTCTGTTCCTCCCCTCTACTTATCTCTCCCATCTCCCTCACAGGTCCTCTTCCTCTCGAGTCCTCTCTTAAATCCTTCGATGTTTCCCCTTGGGGTTAGTTTCTGTTTTTTTTTTTCCTCCATTTTTTTTTATCTGTCTTCCCTTGTGTAGGTTTTGGAGATCCTGTATTTCTTGAACTTTAGACATGTAATTGTTGAATTGAGCTTGATGAGGCCGTAATTCCAGGTGTCCTTGGGGTTCCTCCCTTTGTTGATCTCTGTTGACATCATGGACATATTAATTTTTCACGTTTCTAATTCTTTTCCCCAGGTGGCCAAACTTATTTTAATTCCTTACGACCTCTGAATCCAAGCTTTCACCTTTTTTGGTAACTGTTAATGGGACCTATAGGGGATACAGTTAGCCTCTAATTAAATGCGAGATTTACCCAAGAACCACTGAACTGGGTCTCACACTTTTTGGGTAGATGGCCCCCTATATCCCATTCCACGATCCCTTGGGTTGAATTTTTATATATTGTTGGGGTTGATGCGGTATGATACTCTCTTCTTTATTGGTCTTATGAACTAGCAATCTCTGACCTCGATTTATGCTACACGCGTTGGAATTTTTCTCTCTGGGAGGTTTTCCCAGGGGTAAGCATAGAGGCACAGAGGCTTTACTGGCTGTTAGTGTAGCTACTTATGAAACCTCCCCCTGTCCTCAGTTTTAAACAGAGGTACCTTCCCAGGGAAAGGAAGGGTAATAGTAGGAAGTACAAAGATGAACCTGTGCCTCCAATGCGCCCCCCCTGGGTATATCCTTTCCCCAAAAAGTATTTATTTAGTAGTATATTGTTCTAAGAAATCACCTAATCACTCACATACTCCTGTAGGGGGGTCCTTTTTGGCAGTTAATTTAATGCAGCGGTATCAAGTGTAGTTTTGTCATATTTATTCAAAGCCCGTCTCCAGGCTGAAGTCCACTTTCAACCATTTATCTCCCTCAGTGACCATCCCTGTTGCTTCATTTCAATTTGTTCTGATGGGAGAATGATATTCCCTTTATTTCAGCCTTCAAGTGTATGGTCCCCGATGATGTTGCCTTCAGAGTCATGTGCTATCTGCGATTTACTAATAGAGTTCAGTTATTTCTGATTTTTAGAGCTTTTAATGTTTCATCGCAAAGATATACTATTTTGCTATTAATTTATTATATTCATACTTTCGGTGTTTCACCACCTTCATATAAAGAGTCACTACTTTGCTGTTAATTTATTGCAGACACACCATCATACAAGGGGCATAACTTTTAGTTGCCAATTCATTGCCATGAGACCAGCATCCATCTGCCGTAGTTGCCTACTAGTTTTTACATTGAAAATCAATCCAGCATGCCTCCCCTCAGCTTTGTATCAAATTATGCAGCTGGCATTTAAACCTTTCAATGACATAAACATGGTAAATTTACCTTCAGGAACCAACCATTTTACCAATTTACATACTACCTGCTGTTCTCAGAGGAGGATTTGTTTGTTTTGGCTTTCAGGGCTTTCCCGTGTTGAGGGGTCTGTATCCGAACTCCTGCATAGGGTTACTGGAGAATTTCCTGGGAGAGACAGCCTCGATGAGAGTAAGGGGGGGGGGGGGTTGGTGTTAGTCACTATGGGGAGACGCGGCTCCTGTATTTCATGCCGCAGTCTCTCCTAAGTCATTTCCGGGTAATTCCTGGTCCGTTAGCGGCACTGTCTCAGGGCAGTCTACAAGGAGTTATCCGCGGCTTCTCCGGACTAGCCGACACGCTCTCCGGGACGCGGCTCCTCTTCCCTGCTTTCCCGTGCTTCCGCAGCGTCTCAGTCCCACCCACCTTGCGGCGCGTCACGTCCTCACGTGCACGCCATCCCCCGTCCCCCCTACTACACCTTCTAAAAAGATTTCATCTCAGGCCATCTCAGGCCAATTCTTTCCACAAATGTCTTAGGTCTTGTCAACTTTTCTTTTTTTTTTTTACATTCAAAGTTTATTGAAAAGAAGTGAGATGACATAGTACATATCAGAGCAATCATAACATGGAATGAAGTTTCGATTCTACATAACATATTATCGTGCGTCAAAGCAATAGTAGCAATCATAAGGACTAATGGCCACACAGGTATGACAGAAAAATTAATAATGAGAGCTCATAAACATTTATAGAGAACAATCTCTAAACCATTTGACTCACAAAAAAGAAAACCCAACTGAGTTGGACTTGCGTCATGTATGTAACTTGTATATTGTTGACCTGACATGTCGTTTATGAGTGTAGGAGAGATCAAGAGGGGCAGGAAAAGTAGAAAGAAATCTAGAACAAAGGAAAGGCAGGATTAAAGCGAGAGTTCAAGATGAAAGAGAGAGCATTCATATGTGGATCAATTCTGGGACCAGAGTTCTATATCCCCATGTGGAGGCCACGGGCATTACAGTGCAGAAAAAGGACAGATGAACACACAAGCCCACCACGGAGTGTTCCAATAAAAGCTATATTTTAAATGGTAATTGCAGTAACCAAGATGTGTGTGCCCGACGCTTCAGAAAAAGCACTGAGTACCTGAATATGATCCAGGGACGCCAAGTGTCATGAAAGCCTTCATTCAATTCTTTGAATTGGGCCAGTGTGTCTTCCATTTCATAAATCTCCGCAATTCTATGAAACCAATCCGCCACGGAGGGGGTTCTAGTTGTATTCCATAAACTGGGATCAGCGACTTGGCCGCATTAATCAACTGTTTCGTGAGTGAGTTCTTATATTTTTTAAGGGACCAATCAGAGATGTGTAAGAGACAGCAACAAGCAGCATTGAGCGACAGCGTGGTCTCAGTAATTTTGTGAATCAGATCTGTGACTTTCGCCCAGAATGTCTGTATCAGAGGGCAACTCCACCAAATGTGGAACAAAGAGCCTTTTTCACCATTGCACCTCCAACATTTATTGCTCTTTGAGGAGTTCCAGCTATGTAACTTAGCAGGTGTCAAGTACCAGTGCGTCATCAATTTGTACGCTGTCTCCTGCACCTTTGTGCTAATCGAGCACTTGTGTGTTAAAATACAGACTTTCCTCCACTGTTCCGTTGTTATGGTTACCTGTAATTCGGCCTCCCAGGTCCTCCTGAGTTGGTCCTCCGGGACGCTCCCCGCCCTCTGCAGCCAAGAATAAGCCACCAACGTTGCCCTGGGAAAACACTCACCTGTGTAACACACCAACTCAAATTCTGTCAGGGGTCTGCAAAATGTATCGGGTTTGCCTTTGCTATTTGAGATAACTACGGAGTTGAAGGTAAGCCCAAAAGGGGAGCCCAGTAAGGTTACTGTCTGTTCTCAGCGTGTTCCAGTCTTTTACAGTATCTTGTGCAAAGCAGTCCCCTGCAAGCAAGTGGTCACTGCCTTCAGAAGGACGGAATTGGGGGTTGCCCATCCCCGGGATGAAACCAGGATTGTCTTTAATTGGAGTTATAGGGCCTGTGGGAGTCAGGAGGGCTGATTTCTTGGCCAGCTCATGGATAAGTTTCAGGTTGGACCTGTGATGGGGTGGTTTTTAGTATCTTTAGGTAAGTCCGACCTGTGATGGGGTGGTTTTTAGTATCTTTAGGTAAGTCCGACCAATCTATCCAGAGTGAGAATTTTAAAGGTATAGAGTTCAGCTTAGACTCCAGACCAATCCAATCTTTACAGTCCTGATGGCAATGCCAATCATTGACCCTTGTTAAGTGGGCCGCCAAATAATAGTTTCTGAAATTGGGTAGTCCTAGCCCCCCCTGCTCTTTCAAATTAATTAGCAAATCGTATTTTATTCTAGGTTTCCTGTGGGCCCATAGGAATTTACGAAGAATCTTACGTAGGGCAGTGAAAAAGCTAGATTTTTCAGGCTTCTGGTGGTCCACCGAAAGGTGGAAGCCGCTTTGGCGGATGTCAGATCCCGTTCCGATAGATTGATATTCATAGCCTCCGATTTCGCAAAATTTATTTTTAAATTGGAAATATAGCCAAATTGTGTGAAATGTTTTATTGGGTTGGGTATAGTAGTATGAGGGTTAGTGAGAAAAAATAATAAATCGTCAGCAAAAGCGGCAACCTTATACTCCCTACCCCTAACTGTAAAACCATTTACCGACCCCTTCATATTTACAGTGCGGAAAATAACCACATATCTTGTGCTGCCACATTGTTACCTTCGATAGAAAGCAGCAGGGGGGGCGGAGAGGAGGAGGGCATTCCAACGAGCGGCGGGGCAGAGCGCATGAATGGAGATGCTCAAACAGAGGTTACGGCAACTCCACTATCTTTCGCCCTGCAACGCCGCCGCATCTGCCTCGGATCGTCCTCGGATCTTCCGACGCTCTCATCCTCCGACTCATGGAAGGGTTCGTGGCGTGGGTAGCTCCTCCCTCGCGCGCGTACTTCACGTACCGCGCGTCATCCCCTCCTGGTATCTTAAAACCTGCAATTTCTTTTTAAGGGGAATATAGTTATGTGTAAATAATGATTTAGTGGACCTGGTCAGATGTATACCAAGGTAGGGGATGCTAGTGTCTGCCCAAGTATAAGGGACTTGGTGCTGAAGTAGATTGCTTGTTACAGCGTCAATACAAATATCTAGGGCATATGATTTGCATTCATTAACTTTGTAAAAAGGTATTTTACCAAACCAGGATAATATTTTTTGAATTTTTTAAGCAGAGAAGAAGATGGAGATGTTAGCATTAAAATTATATCGTCAGCGAATAAGCTAATCTTGTGGACATGTGTTCCTATAGTAATGCTCGATATTTTAGAATTGGACCCAATATGTTCCACTAAAGGTTCTATCATTAAGTTAAAGATTAAGGGGGACAGTGGGCAACCTTGTCGCGTACCATTGGTTATATGAAATGGTTTAGATAGTAAGTTAGAGTTAAAAACTTGCGATGTTGGATTCGAATAAAGGGCTAGTATGGCTTTGAGAATAAGATCTTCAAAACCAAATTTTTGAAGAGTAAGCGCTAAATAGGTCCAATTAACTGTATCAAACGCCTTCTCTGCATCCAATGAAAGGAGCAGAGAAGGCGTTCTAGTTACAATTGTGGATAATATTGATCAATCTCCTGGTTGCATCAGACATTTGACGGCAACTGGTGAAACCAGTTTGATCTATGTTTGAGACTGGGAAGTATGTAGACTATTCTGTTAGCGAGTATCTTTGCGTACATTTTCAAATCTGCGTTCAGTAGAGATATGGGGCGAAAATTCGGGGGAGAGGTAGGGCCTTGCCTGGTTTTTAGGGAGTGATTATGAGTGCAATAAGCATTTCGTCTGGGAAAGAAGATAAAGAGGCAGTATGGTTATATAATTCATTCATGTGGGAAACCAGAAGTTTTTTAAAAGTTTTGAAGTATTCATTTGAGTATCCATCAGGACCAGGTGCTTTGGCTTTAGGTAGAGAGTCAATGAAATATAGAATTTCAGTGTTAGAGAAGGGGGTATTTAATTGTTTAAGCTGGTCATTCGATATTTTGGGTAGATTAATATGAAAAAGAAATGTTCGAATCTCTTCAGCGGAAGGATGGCGAGTATGAATGTCTCCGCTAAGATTGTACAGTTCACTATAATATGAACTGAACGAATCGGCTATGGATTGAGGGTTAATTATCCTGAGTAATAGGGTCATAAAGATGAGATATTCTAGTTTTTTGTCTGTGTCCCTTGATACGATTTGCCATAATTTTCCTGCTTTATTTGTGACATAGGAGTTTGCAATCAGGTTGTTGTAAAAGATAATTATTTATACGCCATAAATATGATTTATGATTAGAATTAGCATTCTTTAATTTTAAACTAACTGGGGCATTTTGTAGTAACCATTTGTCGGACACAAATACCGGTAAATCAATTTGTGAGTATGTGTTGTGACGTGGGGAATGGAATGTATAGTCCCTTTCAGCCGCGTTTATAACACCTCCAAATATCATATAAATAATTTTCCAAAAAAAAAGTTGTTAGAGGAGAAGCAAGCCTTTTAGTGCTGGAAGATGAATCCATGACAATATCTGGTACTAAAATAAAATCTCCACAAACTAAAAGATGACCTCTTTACATCTCTCATTTTGTTCATAGTATTCTTATGGAATTTCATTTGTCTAAAACCTGGTGCATAAATATTTACAATTGTGTACAAGATATTGTCCATACTAAAATGATGAATCTGCCTTCTGGATCTGAGTAACCGTTCAACAGATTGAAGGCTAAAGTGTCACGTATGGCAATCAATACACCTCTCTGTTTACAGGAATAATCTGCCTTAAAAATATGAGAAAAGGATTTATGCTGGCATTGTGGAGGATTATCCCGAGTAAAGTGTGTCTCCTGTATGCAAAGAATTTCACTTCCATAGGATAACGCTGTCTTCCACATTGAGGCCCTTTTGGCTGGATGGTTTGAGCCGTTAGCATTAATCGTGAGGAAGTTAATAGACATTTTTTAAATGGTGTGGCTAGTTCTCCTATTTTATACTCACAGTTCTGTATAATCTTCAATGGATGAAGATCAAATTAAATGTGTAGGATTTTTCAGAGACAGGTGCAATCAAGGAGAAGAGTTCAATCAGGCACTTTGTAACAACTAGAGAAATAAAAACTGAAACAGAAACAAAATTAAAACAAAACAAAATACAAATAAAAACAAAAGATAAAATTAAATTAAATACTGTAAGTCCAAATAGCTATAAACCAAAAGTATGTAATTGCTTGTAAATATTAGATGTAATGTAATACTATTGCACGGCCGTGAAAAAATAAAATAAAATACATACAAGCAATGTAATAGAGACTAACGAAGTCGGGTGCAATATCTAACTGACTAATAGGGGGGGGGGGGGGTAACGTTCAAACTAATGCTACACACCAGATACTAGGGGTATCAGTAGATAATAATAAGAGATAAAAAAAAAGCCATAAAAAAAAAGAGAAATATTCCATCGCCAATCAATTTCCTTTAGGTAGATGGTAACCGTGTGGTCTTCCTTCATTTTTCCTGTCTTCAGGGGAGATTTCAGGAATTATACCCCAAGAATGAAGAATTTGTAGACCTTCCTGAGGATTTGAAACTCCAGTGGTTGTTCCATTCTTGGTGATTATTAGTGTGGCAGGATGTTTCCATTTTATATTGAATCCTGTGATTATTTAAGGCTTTAGTAGTAGTTTTTAGTTGCTTTCTTAAGTTCAGATTATGTTGTGAGAGATCTGCATATAGATGAATTTCCTTATACGGATCAGGCAGTACTGATAGGATTCTGGCTTTAGTCAATAGTTTTTCCTTAGTAGGGAAGATATGAATTCTCATCAGGACGTCCCTGGGGACAGCAGCATCTAGATGTTTGGGTTTGGGTATGCGGTCAATACGATCTATCATACGCTCAATTTGGGTAGTGTCTGGTAACAGATTAGCAATCAAATCGTCCGCATATTTTGGCAAGTCATTAGGGGACACGGATTTAGGGGACACGGATTTAGGGACCCCTCTCAACTTAATATTATTTCTCCTTGAATGGACCTCGAGGTCAGCGAGTTTGGCTCTGATTCTCATGTTATCATCTGACAAGTCTTTATATGCATCAATAAGATCATTGACAGTATCAGATTGGTCGTCCATTTTGTTTTCAATATTATGTCTCTGTCTCCTAGAACTTTCATTTCAATCGCAAAGTTGTTCATCATAAGTGAGAAGTTAGACATAAGGGACGTTTGCAAAGAAATTGGCATATCCTTCATTGTATCTAACACCGGCTGCCCTGAGGTAGGGTAGTTTGGAATCGATGATGCATTAACTGTGCCTGTTACATCCTGCTGTACAGTCGCCATACCTGTGTACAGGATTTGTGCTGCGTCATCAATCCTTCTCCTTGCTTTTGCTGGACTCTGTGAAGAAGGGCTATGTGATGAGAAATCCTGAGCCTGAATTGCAGGTTGGTCAGATTCCCACGTATTGGGCACATCATCAGGGAGTTCTGAGTATGGTGATGGCTGTTTATTAGCAGCGTCACCGTCACCATCTTGGATCCATTTCCCCGCTGCATTCGGCATGTCAAAGAAGTCTGTGAGCTTCTTAGAATGTTTCTGGTCTTTCCTTTTACGCTGCAACATCAGGCAAGGTCCGCTCCATATAAGGCAGGATTTTCATCCGGTTACACCCCCTCTCGCCTAAGAAAATTTTGAATTCCTCTACGGTTCCCTCCACTCAAAGGGATCGGCGTAACTAGACCCAGGGTTGCTTACTATGTGCTGCTCTACGTAAAGGCACTGGGCCACAATGGACTATAGTAATGCCGCGTACACACGATCACTTTATGTGATGAAAAAAACGACGTTTTTAAAAACGTCAATTTAAATGACCGTGTGTGGGGGAAAACATAGTTTTATGTCTTGTGAAAAACGACAAAAAAAAAATTGAAGCATGCTTCAATTTTTTGTGTCGTTTTTCAAAACGTCGGTTTTTTGTTTCGCAAAAAATCACCGCGTGTAGCAAAAAACGTCGTTTTAACAACGCTTTTCAACCCGCGCATGCCCAGAAGCTAGTTATGAAGCGAGCTTCAATGGAAAAGTGTGGTGAACGTAACCTCGCTTTGCTAGAGCATTGTGAAAAAAACGATAGTGTGTAGGCAACATCGTCTTTCAAAAGTGAAGTTTCAAAAACGTTGTTTTTTACTTCACAGAAAACATCATTTTTTTTCATCACATAAAGTGATTGTGTGTACGCGGCATAAGTCTTTGGTGAAAACTAAATGAAAAAAATCGTTAATGGCAAAATCATCAGTGTTCACCTGGACACCTGGTTGGGCGGTTAAAAGGGGGATATTTGCTGCTCCGGAATTAAGGGGAAGCCACAGGGAGTTTTGAAGCCCATAGGGAAGGCGGGCATGGCCCCTATCCCTTTTGAGGCTGAGATCCCTACCTGGTGCCTGGAATTTGTTTGCAGTGGCACTGCTCGTGGGTTGGACGGCACTGCTCGTGGGGTGGACGGCCCTGCGCTGCTGGTAGTAGGCTGTTGCTCCACGTCAGTACATCTTCTTTTTATGGGCACACATTCCTCTTCAGATTCTGTATCGGACCCACTACTTGTAACAGGTTCATAGGCCGAATCTGAATCGGACTGAGACTCAGAAAGCTCCCCGCTGCCCTCATCGGTCATGCTGGTAGGCCTCCTCTCTTGTAAAAAAATGTTTTACCATACTGGTGGCTGGTGAGGCTGCATTGCAGAGCACCGTGGTGACACTGGTGGGCACCGGCGGCACTGATGTGGCGCAGGTGGCACTGATGAGCAAAGGTGGCACTGGTGTGTACTGTAGTGGCTTTGGTGGCACTGTGTAGCACAAAGGCGGCACTGATTGGCGCAGGTGGCACTATTGTGGCACAGATGGCACTGTTTTGGCACAGCTGGGCTCAATATAACACTGTTTGTCACAGAACTGCTCTCCTCTCACGTTGCATCGGTGTGAGGAGAGTGATGAACTGTGTCCCTGGTTTGTTTACATTTGCCGTCATTGGCCCTTTACCGCGATCCGTGTTGCGACAGGTCCCGTGAACCTGGCAAGCACGGATGTTCCCTTGTGCACGCCCCCGGGTGTGCAGGAACGATTCTCTGGGAGGACGTCAATGTACGCCCTCCCAGAGTTAAGAAACTGCCCTGTAGCCCTGTAGCTATGGGCCGGTAGTCAGATGGTTTAAACGGAGGCAAAGATGGCAGCTTCCTTGGCTGAAAACAATAGGTGCTTTACTTAAGCTTTAACTAGTTCTGGACAGCCCCACGTACATATACTGCAGCTGGGCGGCCCGGCTGCATAAAGTCACAGGTATCTGACTCGCGCCCGTGCCATCACCGCAGCAATCGGATTTGGTTCAGAATTGATCACTCATCAGGTCCAAGCCAATGATTTATTTTGCAGCTCTTATTTTTTTTGAAAAATGAAGAAAGGAAATGAAGAAACATCATTTTTTTTTTTTTTTCTTTTTCCAAACTTTGTGACAAAAAGCGAGATTTGCAAAATACTTATAATGCCTCTCGGCAAATAGCTTGGGGTGTCTACTTTCTGAAAAGGGGTCCTTTGGGGAGGTTTTGTGCTATCTTGGCATTTCATGGTCTCAAGAACTGTCATAGGTAGTTAAGATTGAAATAAAACAATAGCGCCCTTAGAAATCCTTTTACCCATTGCATGTGTGAGCAATTCAGTGACAACATTGTTTTTGTTTTTCTTGATCGTACATCACGGGACACAGAGCGCATAGTCATTACATATGGGTTATATGGGTACCTTCAGGTGTGGACACTGGTGTAATCAACTTCACAGGAAGTTCCTCCCTATATAACCCCCTCCCACTGAGAGTGCTCTAGTTTTTTCGCCAGTGTCTTAGGTGTTGGTCACGTCTAGCTGTCCCTCGGAGGTCTCGGGACCCAGGATAGCTAGCCGGATCCGTCCGAAGTGCTTCAGAGCCAAGATGTACGGTACCCGGGCCCTGCTGGAGTGGGGTTTTGCCTATAATGCCTCTCCTTGGAGGGCTGGATTCTGGGCTCCAGTGCCTTAGTCTCTTCCAAGAACTAAACGCTACTGATGCCAGGATGCTATATAGGTCCAGGGGTGTGGGTTCCTTAACACAGGACCCCGGTCCCTGAAGGTCCAAGACAATACCCACGGAGATGGGGGAAGGTTGGGCCTCTTGCATTTTGCAATACCCTGCGGCGTGGAGCAGGTAAGAGGGAACCTGCGGGACTTGGTTCGACAGTAGGTATCCCCCTGGGGGTTCTGGGTTGGCTAACAGTATGCTGGTGCATCAGCCACTATCTCCACTATGTCTGTTGAGGCAGGATGGGATTCTAATGTTTACCCAGATAATATGTAGATATGTATACTTGTGTAAGTTATATATTTGCTACTCACCCCAGGTCTGCCTGTTAACACTGATACTGCAACCCCACATGTTTTAAAGAGGAAATTGCTGGTAAAAAACTCCTGTTTCTTAGGAAGCCCAAGGGGACAGCTTCCTCGCTGTGTGTGCACTACAATAAGATTAGTGCTTACCTGGTCCATGTTGTTCCTCTGCTCTGCTTCCTCCATGTGGTTTCAGCGTGGTGCGCGCGATCGTGCGCGCGATCGTGCGCGCGCGCGCGTGTGTGTGTGCGCGCGCACGCCGCCTTTTATAGCGTCGGCGTGCGCCGGGGGGGCGGGCCAGCAGCGTCAGGGTCTGTATAAATCTCGGGCTGGTCTTTCCTCCTGGAGGCAGAGGAAGAAAGGATACAGAGCGTGCAGCTGGGTCTTTTGGCCACACAGGGACACCTAGTGGCGGTTTTGTGGATCTTCAGGTCTAGGACTTAGGTCCACTATTGACCAGAAAAAAAAAAAAAAAAGTTTTTTTTGCTTAAAGGGACTCAGCCTTAGATCCAGCAGTATCTGAGTCTACCTTGGACTCCGGCTAACGGGCATTGGTGTGTCAATACTCATAGGTTTCCTCAGTATTGCCACCTCCCAGGCGGGTAAAAAAAAAAAGATTTTTTTTTTGAAAAAAAAAAAAGAAAAAGAGAGAAATTAGTTCTTTTTCATTTTTCCTCATACCTGCCCTCATATTGGTTACTCCTAGCTGCAACAGTCAGGTGTTGGCTATAGGGGTGACCCAAGGTTGTACAATGGCTCCAAAGGGATCTGGACCAGCCAAGGCTGCTAAAGGTGCCAAAAAGCAAAAGGGGTCTCCATCGGGGTCAGAGGATTTGGGCCAGGCTTTAACGGCCCCACCCTCGCCAGTCAGGACACCGAGTGGCATAGTACAAGAGCCATTGGGGGTGCTGGGGGCAGAGGCGGCCCCCGATTCACCCATTCCCGTTTACGTGACGGAAGAAATGCTAGCAGCCACCATGTGTGGGCTAGAGAAAAGGTTAACTGCGTTGTTTTCCCGTCCTTGCCCAAGTAGCAAGCGGGCTAGATCCCCCTCACCCAGTGTGGGGTTTTCAGATGCGGAGGTCTCCTCTTCAGAGGAACGGGACCCACAAGGGGATCAGGCAGACCCAAGTCCCGACGGTTCAGACAGGGAAAATTCCACTATAGATGAATATTTTTCGGCCTCTCAAGCGGAGGGCCTGTGGATCCAGTCTTTGACAGATATGGTTCGCACTGCCTTTAAACTTCCAGTGCCAGAACTAGTAGCCCCGGAGGTATCCTCATTGGGTTCTTTAAAGGCTCCATTAACTTGTGCATCTTTTCCAATGCACCCCCTTCTGCGGAACGTGATTTACCAGGATTGGGCTCGACCTGATAGAATCTTTGTCCCTCCTAAAAGATTCTCTATTCTCTACTCTATGGAAGAGGAATATGTGAAGAAATGGGCTCTCCCTACAGTGGACGCAGCCATTTCCTGCGTGAATAAATCCCTGACTTGTCCGGTTGAAAATGTCCATATGTTCAAGGATCCGGTCGACAAGAAATTCGAGACCCTACTGAAAGCAGCTTTCACCTCAGTAGGTGCCATGGTTCAGCCAGCAGTAGCAGCCATTGGTGTTTGTCAGGCCTTGAAGGATCAGGCAAAACATATATTAAAGGACATGCCGGCTCAGCATACTCATGAATTAGCAGAATTCCCTAGGGCTCTCTGCTTTGCAATAGATGCTATTAAGGACTCCATCCAACAGGCATCTCGTTCATCTCTACTGATGGTTCACATGCGTCGTCTTTTGTGGCTAAAGAACTGGTCAGCAGAGGCACCCTGCAAAAAGCTTTTAGCAGGGTTTCCCTTTCATGGGGGAAGACTATTCGGGGAAGACCTAGATAAATATATCCACACCATATCAAGTGGAAAAAGTACTTCCTTACCGGTCAAGAAAAGACCGCGTGGGCCCACGTTTAAACGACAGGCCATTGTAGGCTCGGCCCCTTCGACTTCTCGTCAGTATCGACGGCCTCCCGGGCGTTCAGCAGTTAATAGTCGCCCACAGGGACAAGCCGCGGCAAACAAGAGGCCCTGGTCTCGCAAGCCGGCTAAACCAGTCATCAAGTCAGATTCATGAAGGGGCGCCCCCACTCTCTTGGGTGGGGGGGAGGCTTCAGTTTTTCTCCGAAGTCTGGAAGGCCAGAATTCCCGACGCTTGGGTTCGGTCCGTAGTAGCCTCAGGCTACAAACTAGAGTTTCGAGAAATCCCCCCTCCTCATTTTCAGGGGTCAAGTCTTCCAAGCGACCCGTTAAAGAGGGCCTCTCTCGTAAAGGCGTTGGATCGCCTCTTGCTCCAAGGAGTAATTGTAGAAGTACCAACCCAAGAAAAGGGTCTGGGATTCTACTCCAACCTTTTTGTTATACCAAAACCCAATGGCGACGTCAGGCCTATATTAGACCTCAAACGCCTAAATCGCTTTCTAAGGATTCAGACCTTTCGTATGGACTCCATACGTTCAGTGACAGCCAGCCTGCATCAGGGCGACTTCCTAGCATCTATAGACATAAAGGATGCATATCTGCATGTGCCGATTTACCCAGCACATCACAAGTTTCTTCGTTTTACGATAAACCAAAGTCATTACCAGTTCGTAGCCCTCCCTTTCGGGTTGGCAACAGCTCCACGGGTATTCACAAAGGTGTTAGCCCCGGTGCTAGCCGTCCTAAGGACAGAAGGCATCTTGGTCCTAGCATACCTGGACGATCTCCTGGTTATCGACAGTTCAGCTTCCAACCTCAATCATGCAGTAGTCCGCACAGTGCGGCATCTAGAAGAGTTCGGGTGGATTGTGAACCAAGAAAAATCAAGGTTACAACCCACAAGACAGTTGGAATATCTAGGCTTTCGGTTAGATACAGAATGCCAGAGGGTATTTTTACCTCAAAAGAAGATCAGGTCGTTGATTCAAACGATTCAAATAGTCTTAGGCAAAAAGAAGCCGACTATTCGCCTATGCATGCGACTGCTGGGAAAGATGGTGGCCGCCTTCGAAGCAGCGCCCTATGCCCAGATCCATACCAGAATTCTGCAAGCAGCTATTCTCTCTGGTTGGAACAAGTCCATACAGGCATTAGACCGTCCATTAGTTCTTTCTCCAGGAGTCAGGCACAGCCTGTACTGGTGGCTGATCTCTCAAAAATTATCAAAAGGGAAAACCTTTTGCCCCATCTCGTGGAAAATAGTAACCACAGATGCCAGCCTAACAGGTTGGGGGGCAATCTTAGGAAAACGGACCCAGCAGGGACAGTGGTCAGAGGCAGAAAGTCTGCTTCCCATCAATGTCCTAGAGATCAGAGCTGCTCGGTTGGCCCTGGTCGCCTGGACTCTTCCCCTGCAGGGTCTGCCAGTAAGGATACAGTCCGACAATGCCACGGCGGTGGCATACATAAACCACCAGGGGGGCACAAGGAGCCTGGCGGCTCAAAGGGAAGTAAACCTGATTTTTTCATGGGCCGAAGCCCATGTACCCTGCATCTCAGCAGTGTTCATCCCAGGGATAGACAATTCTCAAGCAGATTTTTTGAGTCGTCAACAGTTACTCCCGGGAGAGTGGTCTCTTCACCCCCAGGTATTCCAAGAGATTTGCCAAAGATTCGGAGTTCCCGATGTGGACATCATGGCAACAAGATTCAACAAGAAATTGGACAAATTCGTATCCCGAGCCAGGGACCCCTCGGCCTACGGGACCGATGCGTTGGTTTGCCCCTGGCACCAGTTTTCTCTCCTGTATGCGTTCCCTCCACTACAGATGATTCCCCGCCTTCTACGAAGGATCAGGGTGGAGCGCAGGCCGGTGATCCTGGTGGCCCCAGCCTGGCCCAGAAGGGCTTGGTACGCACTCATCGTGAGGATGTCAGTAAGGGCACCGTGGCCACTCCCCCTGCGCCCAGATCTGCTGTCTCAGGGCCCGATCTACCACCCTGCTTCACAGCAGCTAAATTTGATGGCTTGGCGGCTGAATCTCTAATTCTTAAGGGCAGAGGCCTCTCTGCCCAAGTCATATCTACGTTAATTCAAGCTAGAAAGCCAGTCTCTAGAAATATCTATTACAGAGTCTGGAGAACCTATGTGGAGTGGTGCGAGTCTCAAGGAGGGCATCCTCGCAAGTTTTTTATTGACAGGATCTTGCGATTCCTCCAGGTTGGCGTTGACAAGGGGTTAGCTCTTAGTACTCTAAAGGGGCAGGTGTCTGCCTTATCGATATGGTTTCAAAGGCCTTTGGCCACACATTCGCTTGTGAAAACCTTTTTGCAGGGGGTCTTGCATGTAAATCCCCCTATTAGAGCTCCCCTCTGCCCCTGGAATTTAAATCTGGTCTTGTCAGCTTTACAAAAGCAGCCGTTTGAACCTCTGACAGAAATCCCTCTTGTGCTGCTAACCCGAAAGTTGGTTTTCTTGGTGGCTATGGCTTCGGCCAGAAGGGTCTCCGAGCTCGCAGCCTTGTCTTGCAGGGAACCGTACCTGATTCTGCATAAGGACAGAGTGGTTCTGCGGCCTCAGCCTTCTTTCCTTCCTAAGGTCATATCCAGTTTTCACTTGAATCAGGACCTAGTCCTACCATCCTTCTTTCCTACTCCCCAGTCCAGAGAGGAAAGATTGCTTCATACTTTGGATGTGGTCCGAGCCATGAGGGTTTATCTCAAGGCTACAGAAAAGATTCGGAAAACAGATGTGCTTTTCGTTCTTCCGGATGGCCCCAAGAAGGGTCAGCCGGCTGCCAAGTCTTCCTTGGCTAGGTGGATTAAGCAGCTGATTTTTCAGGCCTATGGTCTGAAGCGCGTTCCACCGCCCTTATCAGTTAAGGCCCATTCTACGAGGGCCATGAGTGCCTCTTGGGCGGCACACCATCAGATCTCTATGGCACAGGTTTGCAAGGCGGCAACCTGGTCTTCCGTACATACGTTTACAAAATTTTATAAGTTGGACGTCACAAAGGCTGCGGACGCAGCATTTGGGCAGGCGGTCCTACGGGCAGCAGTATAGAATCCTCTGGCCCGGTTCACGCCCCTTTTTTTCTGTTGGTGGAGCTATTTTACCTCCTGATATATTTTCTGTTTGGCTATTTTTGGCCTTACGGTCTCCCTCCCTTCATGGAGCATTGCTTTGGGACATCCCATATGTAATGACTATGCGCTCTGTGTCCCGTGATGTACGATCAAGAAAAAGGGATTTTTAATAACAGCTTACCTGTAAAATCCTTTTCTTGGAGTACATCACGGGACACAGAGCTCCCACCCCTCTTTTTGGGGAACATTGTGTAACCTCAGAGAAATTGCTTGCTACAAAACTAGAGCACTCTCAGTGGGAGGGGGTTATATAGGGAGGAACTTCCTGTGAAGTTGATTACACCAGTGTCCACACCTGAAGGTACCCATATAACCCATATGTAATGACTATGCGCTCTGTGTCCCGTGATGTACTCCAAGAAAAGGATTTTACAGGTAAGCTGTTATTAAAAATCCCTTTTTTGTAATTTTTCTTGTTTTCCGTTTATATCGCAAAACAAAAATCCCAGAGGTGATCAAATACCATCAAAAGAAAGCTTATTTGTGGGGGAAAAGGGACATTTTGTTTGTGTACAGCATTGCATGACTGCTCAATTACCAGTTAAAACAGAATAGTGCCAAATTGTAAAAAGTGCTTTGGTCGTAAACCACTTCATCCCCAGACCATTTGGTAGCTTAAAGACCAGAGGACTTTTCACAATTTGGCACTGCGCTGCTTTAACTGGTAATTGGGCGGTCATGCAATGTTGTATTCAAACGAACTTTGCGTCCTTTATTTCCCATAAATAGAGCTTTCTTTTGATGGTATTTGATTGCCTCTGTGATTTTTATTTTTTGTGATATAAACAGGAAAAAGACAGAAAATTTTGAAAAAAAAATATATATATTTTCTACTTTTTGTTAAAAGAAAAATCGAAATAAACTCAAATTTAGTCATAATATATTCAGCCACATGTTTTTGGTTAAAAAAAGTCATTAAGCATATATTTATTGGTTTGCGCAAAAGTTATAGCGACTACAAACTAGGCTGCATTTTCTGGAATTTACATAGCCTTTAGTTTGACTGCCATCTCATTTTTTGAGGTGCTAAAATGGCAGGGCAGTACAAAACCCCCCAAATGACCCACATGTTGATCCATTGAATATTGTTTTTTTGTCCCAAGTGATTGAAAAATGGAAAAAAATAAAATACAAAAAGTTGGCACTAAATGATATATTGCTCACACATTCCATGTTTATATATGGAATTAAACCCCAAAATACATTCTGCTGCTTCTCCTGAGCCTAGCCACATACGGGACCCTGAAAAACAATCACCACCTTCAGGATTTCTAAGGGCATACATTTTTTGATTTCACTCCTCACTACCTATCACAGTTTTAAAGGCCATAAAATGCCCAGATTGCACACCCCCCCCCCCCACACACACACACACATTACTTCATTTTGGACAGTTGACACCCCAAGCTATTTGCTGAGAGGCATGGTTAGTCCATGGAATATTTTATATTTTGCCACAAGTTGCAGGAATTTTTTTTTTTTTGTACAAAGTTGTCACTAAATTATATATTATTGCTCAAACATGCCATGGGCATATGTAGAATTAAACCCCCAAATACACTCTGCTGCTTCTCCTGAGTATGGGGATACCACATATGTGGGACTTTTTGGGAGCCTAGCCGCGTACCGGGCCCCCGAAAACCAAGCACTGCCTTCAGACTTTCTAAGGGCATAAATTTTAGATTTTACTACTTATCACAGTTTCGAAGGCCATAAAATGCCAAGATAGCCCAAATGACCCAATTTGGAAAGTAGAAATCCCAAGCTATTTTCTAAGATGCATTATGAGTATTCTGCAGCTCTCATTTGTTTTTGAAAATGAAGAAAAGGAAAAAAAAAAAAATATATATATATATATATATATATATATAATTTATTGTGACGGTATGCGAGGTGCGATACATGATAATAGGTACATTTCACCTCGCATACGTTCTATTATGAGGGACTGAACCGGAATCCGGTCCGGGTTTTACAGCCTCTGTGGCTGGCTAGTGTTCCGGTCCAGATGTTTGGGTCCACTGGAGTCCAATGTCATCTGGACTTTAAAACGACCAGGAAGAGAGCTCAACAGTGCTCTGGTTTTGAGACTCAGGAAGGGACCTGAGTGAGTGGAGTGCTGAGTGCTTGATTAAAAAAGGTTTTCTTTACCTCATGTTTTTGTGGGTGACGGGGACCAGCCCTGCACTGTATAGAGAGGAGACTATTTGTTTAGTTAGCGCCAGACTGCAAGGATTTAATTTATTGTTTAGTTTATTTTTTTTAACCTGCAAACCGCCAGACTTAAAAATAAAGTGCCTGCTTGCTGACTATCATTCAGAAAAGTTGATCCCCACAAGCTAATCTCCCACTATATATATATATATATATATATATATATATATATATATATATAATATATTTTTTTTTCAATTTTCAAAACTTTGTAACAAAAAGCGACATCTGCAAAATACTCACCATACCTCTCTGCAAATAACTTGGGGTGTCTGCTTTCCAAAATGGGGTCATTTGGGGGGGTCTGTGCCATCTGGGAATTTTATGGCCTCCGAAACTGTAATTGGCAGTGAGGAGTGAAATCAAAAATGTACACCCTTAGAAAGGCGGTGCTTGGTTTCCGGGTCCCGTAGGCAGCTAGGCTCCCAGAAAGTCTCACACATGTGGTATCTCCGTACTCAGGAGAAGCAACAGAATGTATTTTGGGGTGTAATTTCACATATATCCATGGCATGTTTGAGCAATATATCATTTAACTCCTTAAGGACCGCCGCATGTACATTTACGTCGGCAGAATGGCACGGACAGGCACATTGGCATACCTGTACGTCCCTGCCTAGACGTGGGTCGGGGGTCCCCCTCGGTACTTGCGGCGGTCTCACACATGTGCGATCCGGGATGAGGGGGCGGCTGTTCGTTTTTGTCCACCCCCTCCAGATCGCTCCCAGCCAATCCGCTCCCTCCCTGCTCTGCACTTCCTCTGCCTGTATAATGTAAACACAGGCAGAGGAAGTGATGTCAGCTCTCCTCTCGGCGGTATTTTCAATCCGCCGAGAGGAGAGAAGACATCACAAGTAAGTCGCACCAACACTACACTGACACCACACACATAGGCACATTAACCCCTTCCGATCACCTCCCCCCCAGCCCCCTGTCACACTGTCACTGATTGCAGTGATCATATATTTACTGATCACTGCATTTAGTGTCAGTGTGACAGTTAACTGTGAAAGGCAGTTAGTGTTAGGTCCAGGGTAGCCCCCTACCCCCCCTAATAAAGTTTTTAACCCCTTGATCACTGCCCTAGTTAACCCTTTCACCCCCTATTGCCAGTGTCACTAAGCGATCATTTTTCTGATTGCTATATTAGTGTCACTGTTGCCGCTAGGTAGCTAGTTTTTTTTTTTTTTTTTTACTTAAGATATGTGGCTGAATACATTTTGGCCTAAATGTTTAACTAAAATTTAGTTTATTAGATTTTTCTTATAACAAAAAGTAGAAAATATCATTTTTTTTCTAAAATTTCGATCTTCTTCCATTTATCGCAAAAAATAAAAATCGCAGAGACAATCAAATACCATCAAAAGAAAGCTCTATTTGTGGGAAGAAAAGGATTTAGTTTGGGAGTCAAGTCGCACGACCGCGCAATTGTCAAAGCGACGCAGTGCCGAACTGTAAAAACACCTTTGGTCATTTAGCAGCATATTGGTCCGGTCTCTAAGTGGTTAATGACCACTTCTGTAAAAAAAAAAAAAAAATCCAGAAACTTGTGGCAAAATATAAAATGTTCCATGGACTCAACATGCCTCTCAGCAAATAGCTTGGGGTCATTTGAAGGGGTTTGTGCTATATTGACATTTTATGGCCTCCGTAACTGTGATGAGTAGTGACAAAGTGAAATCACCATTTTATGCCCTTAGAAAGCCAGAAGGCGGTGATTGGTTTTTGGGGTCCTGTACACATCTAGGCTCCCAAAAAGTCTCGCACATGTGGTATCCCCGTACTCAAGAGAAGCAGCAGAATGTATTTTGGGATGAAATTCCACATATGCCCATGGCATGTTTGAGCAATATATAATTTAGTGACAACTTTGTGCAAAAAAATTATTAACATTTATTTTTTATTATTGCCGCAACTTGTGTAAAAATATAAAATATTCCATGGACTCGACATGCCTCTCAGCAAATAGCTTGGGGTGTCTACTTTCCAAAATTGGGTCATTTGGGGGGGTTTTGAACTGTCCCGGAATTTAATGCACAACATTTAGAAGCTTATGTCACACATCACCCACTGTTCTAACCACTTGAAGACAAAGCCCTTTCTAACACTTTGTTTACATGAAAAAAATATTTCTTTCTCGTACATTACGTCACACAGAGAAGCATAGTAATTATGTGGGTTATAGATTCTACCTTTGGGTGATGGACACTGCCACGCCCAAGACAGGAAGTCCCCACCCCTATATAACCCCTCCCATACTGGGAGTACCTCAGTTTTTTCACCAGTGTCTAAGGTGGTGGTCACGCGATGTAAACATCTTGGAAAGCTTTGCTTTAAACCTAAGCAGGCTATTTCCGGATCCGTCCAAAGTGCTTTTTAGCCAAAGTGGATGGTACCCGGGCCTTGGTTGAGAAGAACAGGGTTTTGCCTGCAATGCCTCTCATTTGAGGGCTGGATCCTAGGTTCCAGTGCTTTGGACAGACCCAATACCAAAAGCTTTCTGTCGGTGCGATACAGGTCCAGGGGTGAACAGAATGCGAGTATAGCCTCATATAAAAAATGATAATAAAGGGTAAAAACTTACCATCATCCCGGTTTGAAATGGAAAAGAGGTAGGGTGGGGACAGGGGAATAGTTGCTGAGACTAGGTCTGAGACTGCCCACCCAGTTGAATGAAGGGACTATCTCGGTACTGATAGAACACAATAAACATAATTGTATAAAAAGATTTATTATAAATAAAATTGCAAAACAAGCAGATGTACACATCAATTGGTCAAGGTTTCGACTAGTTTCGCAGAATACCGCTTCATCAGGAAAACCAATCTAAAAAATTGAATAATACAATAAGAACATGTAATATGATTCAACAATAGGGTATGTAGAGCATAGGAACTGTAATAGCTTACCCAGTGAGCAATTTGCTAAGGGTGGCTTTTTTCCCCCCTCTCCTTCCTCCCCCTCCTTTTTCCCCCTCTTTATTGGCCTTTGTTCTTCTTCTCCCTCTTTTTTCCTCTTCCTTTTCTTTCTCCCCCACTCCTCCCATTATGTGGTTCACTCGAATTTACTTTCATTTTCCCTTTTGTTTTCCAAAACCCCTTCCCCCTCCTCTTTCTCTTCCCACACCCTTCCTCTCCCCCCCCCCCATTCTTGCCATGGTATGGGTCCCATGGGGTATATATATCTATATCTAAGGTTCCACGACCAAAACACCCCTTGTCCGTCGCAGGGGGAACCATTTGGGCTGCCCGGCTCTGCGCCTTAGCAAATTGTTCACTGGGTAAGCTATTACTGTTCTTATGCTCTACATACCCTTTTGCTGAATCATATTACATGTTCTTATTGTATTATTCAATTTCTTAGATTGGTTTTCTTGATGAAGCGGTATTCCGCGAAACTAGTCGAAACCCTGACCAATCATTGATGTGTACATCTGCTTGTTTTGCAGTTTTATTTATAATAAATCTTTTTATACAATTATGTTTATTGTGTTCTATCAGTACCAAGATAGTCCCTTCATTCAACTAGGTGGGCAGTCTCAGACTTGGTCTCAGCAACTATTCCCCTTTCACCACCCTACCTCTTTTACAGGTCCAGGGGTGTGTTGTTCCTGTCTATGGACCCCGATCCCTGAAGGTCTGCAGACTCAGCTCTCCGTGATGGGCAAATAATTGGGCTGCCTGTATTTTTGAGGAGTCCTGCAGTGCTGGATAATGTAAGTGAAGGCTCTGGCAGAACTTGGTTCTGCAGTGTCCTTCTTCTGAGCTAATATGCTAATGCCTGAGATTGCCTGTGGTTAAAGCGGAGTTCCACCCAAAAATGGAACTTCCGCTTATCCCACTCCTTACCCCCTTAACATGCCACATTTGGCATGTAATTTTTTTAGGGGGGGTGGGGGCTTCAGGAGGAGTGGGACTTCCTGTCCCACTTCCTGCTTCCGCCGAGGGGCTGGTTAGGCGATTAAGCTTAATCGCCTACACCAGCCCCTCCCTGTAGGCGATCGCATGGGACACATGACAGGTCCCATGCGATCGCCTGTCCAATCAGCGCCGTGCCACGCGCGCATGCGCAGTGGGTGCCTGGCCGTGAAGCCAAAGGCTGTCATGGCTGGGTGCCCATAGTCGGGATGGTGACGCCGGCCGGGGAGGGGGGGAGAGGAGCGAAGCCCCAGTCGGTGCGTCGCTGGAACGCAGGAGCAGGTAAGTGAGTGTTTATTAAAAGCCAGCAGCTATACTTTTTGTAGTTGCTGACTTTTAATAAACACCATTTTTGGCTGGAACACCCCTTTAAGTATGTGCTCTCTCCCTGCAATTTTGTATGACTTTTACTGTTTATGCTGACATTTGTTAATTAGTGGTTATGTGGGGTTGTCCAGTAGCGGGTACTTGCCTGGGTCCTCCTGTGTTTTCCAGTGGCTTGCTCCAGGGAAAGGGGGGTCCCTCTAAGGCTGATGGGCAAGGGTTCAGCTGACTTCCCCACATGCTACCTTCTCCAGCGGGACTACAGGGCAGAGCATGTCAGGTTAATGCACCTAGACTATAAAAGCTCAGTCTGCCTCAGCCATCCTGGCTGATGGTGGACACAGAGAGTTTGTGCACAGACCCTTCCCAGTACACAATTGTTACCTTAAGGTAGACTGACAGTGGCATTCTCAAGGCGCATATTTGGCTCTGCATTAGGCTGTCCATCAAAAAGCAACATAATTGCTGGTCTGTAGGTCTGCAGGTGGATGCAAATCCTGGCTGTGAGTACCTCGGCTTTGACTTGGGACTATGGCAAAAGGCTCGGGGACTAAGAATCCAAAAAAGCCAAAGGGTTCACTGTTGGGCTCTGAGGATCTCTGGCATGCTACTGCTGCTATGTCCTCCCCTGATTAATCAGAGGTGGCCCAGGGTGAACCATCAGGGCTGTTAGGTGCTTCATCTGCCCTTGGCCCTCCTGCCCCGGTGTATGTAACAGAAGAGGCTCTTTGCTGGAGCAAAGATTAGCGGCATTGATCGCATCTTCTCTTCCGGGAGAAAACCGCACCAGGTCTCCCTCGCCCTCTGTGGAGTTCCTTATGGCGGAACAATTATCCCCGGAAGAGGTTGACTTACCCTCAGGGAATCAGGTAGAGGGGCAGTCAGAGGTCTCTGCAGTCCTTAACTGAGATGGTCTATTCACCATTCAAGGTACCCCTGTAAGAGCCAGTAGCTAGCTCGGTTTCTTATTTGGGCTCTTTAAAAGCCCCTCAGGCTAACTTCTCCTTTCCGGCTCATCTGCTACTAGAGGATCTTATCTATCAAGATTTGGAACATCCAGATAGACGATTTCTGCCTCCTAAAAAGTTTTCTGTTTTATATCCTATGGAGGAGAAGTTCACCAAAAAATGGAGTGTCCCTACAGTGGATGCAGCTATCCCCTGTGTGAACAAGACTCTGACTTGTCTAGTGGACAGTGTGCAGATGTTTAAAGACCCGACAGATAATAGTTTGGAGACATTGTTAAAAACCTAATTCGCTACAGCCAGTGGGGTATCCCAACCTACAGTGGCAGCTATTGGTATCTGCTAAGCCTTAAAAGACCAGATGAAGCAGGTTTTTCAGGCACGGGATTTGGCCAACTTTCCCAAAGCATTATGCTTTGCGGTAGATGCCATCAAAAGACTCAATACATCAGACCTCCTGCCTTACGCTCATTTTAGTACATATGCGTAGGCTGCTGTGATTAAAAAAAACTGGTCAGCTGAAATGCCCTGCAAGAAGCTTCTGGCTGGGTTTCCTTTCCACGGGGAGTGTTTGTTCGGGGAGGTTTTGGATAAATATATCCAGAAAATATCCAGCGGGAAAAGCACGCCCAGAAAAGGCTTAGGCGTCCCTCCTCTTCCAACCAGTTCCGACGGCTACCGGGAGATCAAATGCGGGAGGAAAGTCTCAGGGGCAGCCTCAGGGTCCCAAAAAACCCTGGAACCGTAAGCCGGGCAAGTCAGCATTATGAAGGTTCACCCCCACTCAGCCGGGTGGGGAGAAGACTTCAGCTGTTTGCGGGCGTTTGGCGAGAAAGGATCCAGGACAATTTGGTCCTCTCCGCGGGATACAGACTGGAGTTGCGGGAATTTCTTCCACCCCGCTTCTTGGCTTTAAGCATCCCGAAAGACCCAGGAAAAAGAAAATCTCTAGTTTTGGCTTTGGATCATCTGTTTTCCCAAGGGGTGATCATAGAATTACCGGTAGAAGAGCAATGTTTAAGTTTCTATTCAAACCTTTTTACTGTTCCAAAGCCGAATGGAGACGTAACACCCATACTGGATCTCAAGGCTCTAAATCGGTTCCTAAATGTCCGATCTTTTTGGATGGAGTCAATCCGGGCATTGGTCGCCTCCTTACGGGGAGGAGAACTATTAGCGTCCATCGACACCAAAGACGCATGCCTGCATATAGTAATTATGTGGTAAAATTGCGCTCCCCTACATCTAGTGTCACCTAATGCTAAATATGAAATTTATAGTCACCTCCTGTTGCTATAAGGTAGTATTGCTCACCTCCACAAACAATCTACTCCACTACAGTGTACAATGTTGTGATATAAATAAATAAATAAAGTGAAATAAATGTGAATAAAAACCAATTTCTTAATGGGTGATACACTGGTATGTGCTCTTATAATTCATATACCTCTATGTTAAGTCAATGTAACGCATAAATCATACACCTGTAATTTTATATGTGAAAAACCATAAAAATTTTATATGTGAAAAACCATAGACAAATCATTATAGTTCATATAGGGGTGTGTAGTCCAATATTCTCCTCCTAATCAGTGTCCCATGTGGATGATCAAATGTGCATATTATTGATGTGCTCCTCTGTGATGTGTTCAAATTACAACCAAGTTGTCACCACTTAGTGATATCCCATCACCGTTGAAGATGGCCACTCACCAGATGTCGTATTAACAAGGGCCTTTACTTCATTACTTAGGATAACCACTCCTCTAATAGGTATTCCGCCTGCTGTCAAATGCCTTGGATGTGAAATGGGGTTTCGCCTTTTCCTATGAGTGCTCACAGAAATAGAGGGTGCTCCTCATAGTGTATTATGTTAAAAATATTTTATTTATTAAAAACAAATAAGTAATACACTCACATTTGGTAGTGCCCAATACGCCGGCACCAAGCTTCTCCAGCCGTGTATGCAAAAAATGGATGGGGTAACAAAGCCGTTCCTCTTACAGCCTCACAGCTTTCTTACAGTCCGTATGTGTAACCGTAGTGTTCAGCAGCCTCTACGCGTTTCGCAATCAGTGTTGCATCCTCAGGAAGCTCAGCATGCCTGCATATACCTATCTTTCGCGACCATCAGAAACTGTTATGCTTTGCGATATGTCAATGCCATTTCGGGCTGGCCACTGCGCCTTGGGTATTCACGAAGGTCCTGGCTCCCCTGTTGGCCAATCTAAGATCTCAGGACATATCTATAATGACCTACTTGGATGATCTGTTGTTGATGGATCGCTCGGTTGCCCATCTAAACCTGGGCAGACATGAATTTAGCCTTGAATACCATCAAAGGTCAGGTCTCGGCCTCATCAATATTTTTTCAAAGGCCACTGGCTACACATTCTTCAAGACTTTTTTTTACAAGGGGTGATTCCTATTAATCCACCAATTAAAACCCCCTTGTGCCCATGGGACCTTTTGAGCCTATGTCCCACATTCCCTTGGTCCTCTTGACCAGGAAGTTGGTCTTTTTGGTAGCCATATCCTCTGCCAGGAGGGTATCGGAATTGGCGGCCCTTTCATGTAAGGAGCCATACTATATTCTTTACAAAGACAGAGTGATCTTGCGGCCTCATCCAGCCTTCCTTCCCAAGGTTGTGTCAAATTCTCATCTGAACCAGGATCTGGTTCTCTCCATTTTTTCCAGAACCTAGTTCTGCAGAGGAAAAGTCATTACATTCTCTGGATGTAGTGAGTGCAGTTAAGGTCTATCTTGAGGCTACTGCTCAGATTCGAAAGACGAATATTCTATTTATTCTGCTGGAAGGCCCCAAAAGGGGACAGGCAGCATCTAAATCTACTATCTCTAAGGCCGTGTACACACGACCGAGGTTCTCGCTGGAAACTAGCGAGAACCTCTCTGGAAGCTGCATTCCAGCGAGGACCTCGGCTGTGTGTACGCTCTCGGCGAGCTTCCCATCGGGAAGCCCGTCGAGCAGAAATAGAGAGCACGCTCTCTATTTGCTCGACGGCCCGCCTGGAAGAATGGCTGGTTTCGACGGCCAGCAGGGAACATCGACAGGCGGAACGATGTGTTCTGCCCGTCGAGGTTCTCTGCCGTGTGTACACGGCCTAAGTGTATTCGACAAGTCATTACTTAAGCTTATGGCTTGAAAGGAAAGGTTCCTCTGTTTAAAGTTAAGGCACACCCCACTAGAGCGGTTGGCACTTCTTGGGCAGTGCATCATTAAGCCTCCATGGCTCAGGTCTGTAAGGCCACGACTTGGTTTGTCAGTTCACAATTTCACAACATTTTTATCAGTTGGATATAAGAAAAAATTAGGAAGTCGCCTTTGGGCGCAGTGTGCTGCAAACTGCAGTTTAATTCCCCGCATCTGATGGCATCCCTCTCCTCATTGGCATTGCTTTAGGACATCCTAATTACTATGCTTTTCTGTGTCCCGTGATGTACGAGAAAGAAAAAAGCATTTTTATAACAGCTTACCTGTAAAATCCTTTTCTTGGAGTACATCACGGGACACAGAGCTCCCGCCCCTCTTGTTTGGGGATATTGGGACACTTATTGCTGAGGTACTCCCGGTATAGGAGGGGTTATATAGGGGAGGGGACTTCCTGTCTTGGGCGTGCCAGTGTCCATCACCTGAAAGACTCTATAACCCACATAGTAATTACTATGCTTTTCTGTGTCCCGTGATGTACTCCAAGAAAAGGATTTTAAAGGTAAGCTGTTATAAAAATTCTATTTTTTTTGCAAGAAAATTACTTTGAACCCCCAAACATTATATATATTTTTTAAAGCAAATTCCCTACAGATTAAAATGGTGGGTGTTACATTTTTCTCACAGTATTTGCGCATCGATTTTTCAAACTAATACATTTTTTTGAAAAAACACATTTTTGTTTTTTATTTTAATGCACTAAAGCAGATGTACTGCTAAAATTCCTCCTGCCCTCGATCTGACCTTTACGGTGATACCTCGCATGCATGGTGCATTTGCTGTTGACATATGACGCAAGACCGACGCTTGCGTTCACCTATTATCATTTTATTTTATTTTTTGTTTTTGAAACTGTTCCTTTCATATATTTATTTTTTAATTATTTTTAATGTTATCTCAGGGAATGTAAATATCCCCTATGATAGCAATAGGTAGTGACAGGTACTTTTATTTTTTTTTATTGGGGTATTAGACCCTAGATCTCTCCTTAAAGCATCTGACCACACCAAGATCGGTGTGATAAAATGCTTTTCCAATGGCGCTGTTTATAGTCATGAAATGCTCGTAGCTTCCGGTTTCTTAGACCATAGAGATGATTGGAGCCGTTCTGGTCTCTGATCAGCTCTATGATCAGCTGACGGAACCACCAACTGCATTCTCAGGTTCCCTGTTGGGACAGGAGAGCCAGCGAAAACCATGGAAGACAGTGGGGCGGGGGGACATTCCCTCCCACTGCTTGTAAAATCGGTCTAGAGGCTAAGAGAGTCGATAGGATTGCTTTTATGTGAACAAAAAAAATAGATTGATCGGTGGGTATGCCCACCATTCGAAAACATCCCTTCATCCACCCACTTCTAATGATGGGCATACATGCACCATTTATATATGCTGAAGTATGGGCGCATCCAGCCGCAAAAGTTAGAAGCAAATCGCTCCTCCACCCCTGCTGCCCCCATGCTTCGGCATATATGCTTCTTTTTTTTAAACTGTGTTGGTGAAATCGTCACCTACAGAACTGGAGTTACGGCTTTATATATCGTTGGAGAAAACAATGTTACTGTCAAGATAAATCCACACTGCAGCTGAATGGCTTACCTGGAAAAAAAATGGTTAATAATAAAACACAGTAAACGGTAAAGTATAAAATGCATACCTGAAAAGCAAACGGTTCCAGATTTGGGTCTCTCAAAATGCGATGGCATCTTGGGAGACCCTGTGAAAGTGTGTCCTAGTCTGTGAAATGCTGTACCCTACGCTAAAACTGCACTAGTGTGTGGTAGCATTCAAAACATTCACCAATGCAAAGACCATGATTTTCAGGACAGGAGGGACAATAATGGGTGTCACACATATATGCGCTTTCTACAGACACAAAATTTTCTTTGGGAGGCTCGTTGGTTAGGGGTACTAGGGAGGACATATGGAAATTGCCTTTCATGCATGCAGCTGGCTCACTGCATTTGGTTGGGTATGGTGAGGTGAAGCACCGTCAGGATACAGAAGGACTCTTACTAGAATTTAAGGAAGGATCCATTCTGTCCTGAAGCTCTATATAGCACATGAGTGTTTAGCAGAGACAATTGAAATTTAGTATACAGACACTTTTTTGTACCAGCGTCTGGCCTTACGGGCAACTAGTTACGGCGCCAACAACTGGTGGTTGAGGTCCTCCCCCCCCCCCCCCCCCCATATTTTGGTTATATTCGTGGACACAGAGGGGTTTCTGCACAACACCAGTCGCCGTAGGAATTTGGACCATTGTGTCTGTGTGAAGGGAGGACAGAACGAAAACATTTTTATCCCTCCACTTCACAGTAAGCAAATTATTACACTTCAAGCAGGCTCTCTCCCCCAGTCTAAGACTGGAATCTACAAGCCTCTGGGGTAAGCCCCGGCGATTAGGTTACACGGTGCCACATGCGCCAGTTTGATGATCACGCAAGTGACTAAAAAGCGGCATGCTCGTGTAATATTTGTCCACACACAAATGGTACCCCTTTCCGAATAAGGGTCACACCAAGTCCCACACAATCTTGCCAGCGCTCCCTATGTAATCTGAGCAGTTCTCTGGCTCTACTTCCTTTTTAAACCATAAAACTATATGTATAGCCTGTTGCCCTGTCATAGAGATTTTCCATCTTGACCCCATATCTGGCACGCTTGTTGTGAAGATAATGTTTGAAAGATAAGCGGCCAGAAAATTCAGGGACTCATTAACGCAGACAACTTGATGGGGAGTAAACAAGGCTGAAAAACGTTCGTTAAAGTGGTTTACAAGGGGCCAAATTTTGTAGAGCCGATCGTATCCAGGGTCTCCACATAGACATCAGAGTTCATTGTCGTTAAATTGCATGAACCGAAAGATCTGCTCATATCGTGCCCTGGTCATGGAGGCAGAGAACACGGGCAAATGGTGAACTGGGTCAATGGACCAATATGACCGCAACTTACTCATTTTAACTATGCTCATCTCGATGGAAAGTCCCAGAAAGGTCTTAAATTCGAAAACCTTAATTGGTTTCCATTCTCCGGCGAGGAAGGATTGGGGATTAGCGGTGATGAATTGACCAGCATACAAATTACTTTGGTCCACAATAGATCTATAGAGATCTTTAGTGAAAAACAGCAAATAAAAATCATGTGCTGGAAAATCAACTGTTTCCACCTGAATTCCGTGTTGGCCAGTAAATGGGGGGAGTATGGGTGCTTCAGAAGCGGTGGGCTTCCAATTAGGATTAGCAAATTCTGCAGGAAGGACGCTATTGACACGACAGGCCATTTTTTGTCTTCTTGGTGGTAGCAGAACACTACTTGTGCTTGCCACCTAGCCAGCTTGAACTGCACTTATGAGACTCGCCACGTCACCAAGTGTTACTGCAGTGCTGGATGTACGACCAGGGTGTACTAGGCCGCTGGTGCTTGCCAGTTCACCAGAAGGATGAGCGGCACTTTAGTACTTCTCTGCTCCATACAATTGCCCTGCGGTTCTTGCACCTCAACAGCAGAAGAAGAATGGGGTCGGGTACGCCTGACCTTGGCAGGGACCACAACCCCGCCTTCATTGCTATGTGTCATGGAGCCACTGTCGTTTACAGGATCGTATTCTGAGCCTGAATCTGACAGATGAGTGACTTCCTCTTCACTATCTGCCATGCTCAGAAATGTGTAGGCCTCTTCACTAGTGCACCTTCGATTTTCCATTTTGGGCTCTAAATTTACTGGTACACTAGTAAGATTCACAGGGAAAAAAAGCACCTAGGCTGTCAGCAACTGTATCAAATGCTACCAAAAATAAATTATGGCAATCACAGGGATCAGGCCTGACCTTGTGAACGCTGCAGTTATGTGTTTAGTGTTTTGTAAGTCACGGTGATTAATCAATACTGCACTTGGGTGGGCTGGGCTGGGCAGAGGGGCAAAATGCAGGTGCTAGCAGGTATCTGGGCTGATCCCGCTAACACTGCATTTTTGGGAACCCTAAACTGCTGCTACTGGCACTAATCTGACGCTGCCTGGGGCAACGCAGACCCTATCTGACACTAAAACTTAATTGATATCACCCGCGGGGCGATTATTGGGTAATAAACGGCGGGTGCCCTGACGCTATAAAAAGCAAACTAACCAGCGTCACCCATAAACACTTATACAGGGATGACTGGTGACAGGGTGAAAGGGTTAACTTGGGGCAATCAGGGGGCTAAAACCTTTATTAGGTAGTATATGGGGGTACCTGATGCTATAAAAACCTGATGTGAACCTAAATAACTAACAGGCTAACTAGTGTCACCCGCAACACTAATACAGTGATCAGAAAAAAGATTTCTTAGTGACACTGGCCACGGGGTGAAAGGGTTACCTGGGGGGTGATTAAGGGGTTGAACCTTTTTTAGGGGGGTACCCTACACCTAAAGGGGCCTATCACTTAATACCCCCAACACTTTTTACAGTCACAAATGACACCAAATGCAGTGATCAGTAAAAAAAAAAAATAACACCGTGATCGGGGGGGGGGGGGGGGGGGTTGACTGGAGGGTGAAAATTGTGCCTATGTGTACTGTTGTCAGTAAAAAAAGGCACCGGAGAAAAAGATAGACACGAGGAGAATTACATTGCTTCCTCTGTCTGTGTTTATAGTTTCACAGGCAGAGAGCATACCATCATTCGTTGGGAGCGATCGTGAGGGGTTGGCCATGAATTGGTGGCCTCCCCCCCTCATCACGGATTGCTCCTGGAACTATTTCAATTGAGACCCCTGCCCGCTGGAAGGCAGGAAGGTACATGTACATCCATCTGCATGCCCGTGCCATTCTGTTGACGTACATTACTGACCAAATGTTTGGACACACCTTCTCATTCAAAGAGTTTTCTTTATTTTCATAACTATGAAAATTGTAGATTCACACTACAGGCAAAACTATGAATTAACACGTGGAATTATATACATAACAAAAAAGTGTGAAACAACTGAAAATATATCGTATTCTAGGTTCTTCAAAGTAGCCACCTTTTGCTTTGTTTACTGCTTTGCACACTCTTGGCATTCTCTTGATGAGCTTCAAGAGGTAGTCAGCTGAAATGGTCTTCCAACAGTCTTGAAGGAGTTCCCAGAGACGCTTAGCACTTGTTGGCCCTTTTGCCTTCACTCTGCGGTCCGGCTCACCCCAAACCATCTCAATTGGGTTCAGGTCCGGTGACTGTGGAGGCCAGGTCATCTGGCGCAGCACCCCATCACTCTCCTTCTTGGTCAAATAGCCCTTACACAGCCCGGAGGTGTGTTTGGGGTCATTGTCCTGTTGAAAAATAAATGATGGTCCAAATAAACTCAAACCGGATGGAATAGCATGCCGCTGCAAGATGCTGTGGTAGCCATGCTGGTTCCGTATGCCTTCAATTTTGAATAAATCCCCAACCGTGTCACCAGCAAAGCACCCCCACACCATCACACCTCCTCCTCCATGCTTCACAGTGGAAACCAGGCATGTAGAGTCCATCCGTTCACCTTTTCTGCGCAGCACAAAGACACGGTGGTTGGAACCAAAGATCTCCAATTTGGACTCATCAGACCAAAGCACAGATTTCCACTGGTCTAATGTCCATTCCTTGTGTTCTTTAGCCCAAACAAGTCTCTTCTGCTTGTTGCCTTTCTTTAGCAGTGGTTTCCTAGCAGATATTCTACCATATAGGCCTGATTCACACAGTCTCCTCTTAACAGTTGTTCTAGAGATGTCTGCTGCAAAAGGTGGCTACTTTGAAGAACCTAGAATATGTAACTTTCACACTTTTTTGTTATGTATAATTCCACATATGTTAATTCATAGTTTTGATGCCTCTAGTGTGACTCTACAATTGTCATAGTCATGAAAATAAAGAAAACTCTTTGAATGAGGTGTGTCCAAACTTTTGGTCTGTACTGTATATCGTTGTGTGGCGGTCGTCAAGTGGTTAAAAGGGTAAAACCTTTCGGGGCTGAAGTGATTAAATCTATATATGAACTTCAAATTGTAACACTATAAAATGTAGCTTTTATATATTTTCCAGCAGTTTAGTAATAGAACTTCATACTGTTTGTTTTTACCATGAAGAAGGGAAACTACATTTATTTACCAAACAATAAAAGGAGCTCAGTATACTAGATTTTAACATGTGCTTTGGTTATGTTTGTTGATATTTTAATTGCACTTGCCGACTGTAACTATAGTTTTGAATTATTTCTGTAGACTCGTATACTTGTAACACATGGAGTAAGTTACTTGCCACAAGTGGACTCTATTATTGTGATGGTGGATGGCAAAATAACTGAAATTGGTTCCTACCAGGCACTTTTGGAACAGGATGGTGCTTTTGCTGAATTCTTGCGTACATATGCAAATGCTGAGCAGAACAATGCACAAGGTGAGACACAAGCACATACAATTATACTGTAACTGATCTTTGTTTTGTAAATCACAATTCAACTGGATCTCTGCAAAGTTTTTCATAGTGCTAGGGCAGTAGTGGTAATCATATTAGTATAGATAGAAAAGGTTTAAAACAGTTAAATAAAAAAAAAAGTTTTTGAAGTTTCCACATTTTACACATTTTATCCCAAAAAAATTGTTATGCATTTATTTATTTTTTTTCATTTAAATTTAAGTTTATTATAATAAAATAAAGAGCATACAGAGTAATAAACGTAATACAATAAATGCATCAGGAAACATCGTGTTGACAATTATAGTAGTAAGCAATAGATTACATTTCTTAACTAGATTTCCCCTTCTCCTCCCTCCCCCCCCCCCCCCCAATGTCCCAACTATATACCTGGTAAGTCTAACATGGGAGTGTAAACGTGTATAATCAGGAGGGATGGGAATCAGTAGAGGTAGCGACACCCGACACCCCCACCGGGAGCAATCTGTGTCGAGGAGGGGGGGCAGCCCCCCCTGATGACAAAAAAATTAGATCCAAATGGAATTTAATACATACATCCAGTTAAACTAAATCAGCACTACCTGAGACCAGTGGAGAATATGATATGTAATGAATATCTCCTGTTCAAGAGAAAGAATAAAAATAAAGAAAAGGAGAGGGGGAGAAGGAGGAAAGAGGAAGGAGAGGAAAGAGAAAGGGAGGGTGGGCCTACCTGCCATAGGATTACATCAGTCTGAGTCCAGAGCCAAAACTAAACTTACATGTTGTGGGAGATTCCCATGTAAATCAACCAAGGTTCCCAAATTTCAGTGAACTGAGTAGAGGTATCTAACATAGAGTTAATTCTTTTTTCTTGTTCCATAATCCATGTAACCTTTCTCTTCATGTGTAAAATGGAAACCGACGGTTTCTTCCATGCAGCCGCTAAAGTGATTCTGGCGCCAGTCAGTATAAATAGAATCAGCTGTCTAATGGCCTTGGAGCTCTGTGGTATTAGTCCATTCAATAAGGCTATTGCAGGAGATTGATGGAGGTTACAACCGGTAACTCTCCTGATAATCTGGAATACCCTGTTTCAGAATCCCCGTATCCTAGGGCACTCCCACCAAGTATGGATCATGGTGCCTATTCCTTGACAACCTCTAAAGCATAGTGGTGAGGATGACGGATACATGGTGGCCAATTTAAATGGGACCAAGTACCATCTAGTGAACATTTTTATATTAGCTTCAATGAGGGATGGACTCTTAAAACCCTTAAGAGATCTAGAGTAGTTTTTTTGACAGTCCACCAAGTCCCAGTCCTCTTAAAGCTCTCTTTCCCAAGCTAGCATATGAGGTAATTTTATGTTATTTGATGCAAGAGATTTGTAGATGATAGAGATATTACCTTTCCTATTCTGAGCTTGTTCGCATTTGTGTTCATATGGGGTCAAAAGGCCAGAAATTGTTTTATCGTTCCAAAGTGTCTGAGCAAAGGTATGTATTTGGTGTAGTCTGGATCTTTCAGAGGGGGGGGGGGGGGCAAAGGTTGTCTATAAGGAATTGCTCAGGAAGAGGACCTGTATGTTGAAAGAAACGTCCAATGCGGTACACCCCCCCTATCAAGCCACCATTTGAAGGAGTCCACTTCCGTTTTGGGGCAGAAAGATGGGTCGAGAAAGATACTTGACAAAGGTTTGCCTCTAGAAATTAAGAGTGGATTGCTTTTAAGTGAATCCCATAATACCAATGTTTGTGATAGGGTGGGGGATAGTATAGGGGGGTCTACTTTTAGGAGTGCGCCACATGAGTTCTTCAATTGTGGACAGTGGGGAAGCCTGTTCTTCTATTTCTATCCAATCTGGGCGATCATTTTTAAGGTAAACCTCCGATAATTGCGCTAACCTCGCGGATTGATAATACCATAACAAGTTTGGCACTCCTAGACCTCCCTGTTCAGGTAAGTTAAACAGACTACGAGAGGGAAGACGGGGTCCCTTTTTGTTCCAGATAAACTTGGTGATTTTACCTTGAAAGGATTTTAGATGGCTTTTTATTATCGGGATCGGAAGGGATCGAAATAGATATAGGAGTTTCGGGAGGAGAGTCATCTTGGTAGAATTAATTCTGCCGATCCAGCCTATTTTCTGCGCTCCCCATTCGGTAAGGTCCTTCTCGAGTTTCCTATACATAGGAGGGTAATTGGCTAAGTATAAATTCTGGAAATTTGGGGTCAGGTTGATACCTAAATAGTTAGTGGACGTAGAGTCCCATTTGAAAGTATATTTGTTTCTCAAGAGGGACACTGTGGGTTCTGAAAGAGAAATATTAAGGGCCCTAGATTTAGGCATGTTTACCGTGAGACCCGAGACTTTAGAGAACTCGTCTAGCAGGGAGAAAATTTCTGGAAGGGAGGAGATAGGAGAGGTCACGAAGAGTAGCAAATCATCTGCGAATAATGCGCATTTGTGTTTTTTTATTACAATGAACTCCCCTGATATTCGAATTATCTCGGATGGCTATGGCCAGAGATTCAATAACAATAGCGAATATCAGAGGAGATAAAGGGCAGCCCTGTCTTGTGCCTCTTTGGATATTTATAGATTCCGAGAATATGCCTTGTAACCGGATTTTAGCTTCAGGGGAGGAATAGAGAGCGGAGATGATTCCTAAAAATTTAGAACCAAACCCCCAACGATTCAAAACAGAAAACAAAAATGGCCAAGATACTGAATCCAAGGCTTTCTGGAGATCAAGTGAGAGAAGCATACCTCTTTGTCTAGTGCTTCCAGACCACCCCGAGTACATTAAAGAGATAAGATCAATAGCTCTCCTGATCTGCTCCGGGCCTTGTCTCCCTGTGATAAAACCTACTTGATCTTTGGATATGTATTGACCTAAGAAGGCAGACATCCTATTAGCTATTATTTTAGTAAGTATTTTTAGGTCGTTATTAATGAGGGATATCGGTCTATAGTTCTCCACTAGGCTATGATCTTTATCGGGTTTCGGTATCAACGAAATATAGGCCAAATTAAGTTGTTAATCTAAAGGGGAGCCCTCAGTCAAATGATTGTAAAATCGTGCTAGGTAGGGTGATAGAATGATAGGAAATGTTTTGTAATAAGACCCTGAGAATCCATCAGGGCCAGGAGCTGTGTTTAATTTTAAGTTTTTGATCACTGACATAATTTCCTCAGCTGAAATGGGTGCCTCCATCAACTCCTTGTGAACCTTTGTCAACCTGGGAAGATTCAGGCTGTTCAAATATTCACCTATTTTGTCCGAAGAAAAGTTACTATCCTTAGCGTAGAGCTTGGAATAGAAGTCATGGAAGGCCCCCATCGCCCGCCGAGGATTTAGGGTAAGGGTACCATCTGCCATTTTTATCTTAGGGATGGTTCTCGATTTAAATCTGGGAGATAGTTTGCGTGCTAGCATTGGACCTATTTTATCCTTTAAATGGTAGAACCCGGCACCTGTCCATTTTAGATCATTTTCTGATTTTGCTGTCAGAGCTAGGTTTAAGGCCGATCTAGCAGCGTCAAGATCGTGGGTGGGAACACTGAGAGGGTCTAATTTATGTTTTCTACGTAACTCTAAATAGGTCTCTTCCAATTTCTCTATGGTCAATTTCTTTTGTCTTCTAAGTTTGGCTGCAATTTGTATTATTTTTCCCCTAACTGTAGCTTTATGGGCAGCCCATAAGGTTTCGGGGGATATCTTTAGTATCGTTAATTTCAAAATATTCCTTTATGGATTGTTCAATTTCTGCCATGAGAGTGGGATCTTTTAAGATCGACTGGTTAAGTGTCCAGTGAGACATTTTATGAGTTGTGTCCTCTTTTCTCAAGGTTAATAGAACCATGGAGTGGTCTGACCAAGGGACATCCTTTATAGTGGATTTAGAGGCTGCTGGGACATGATGGTTGGATATTAATATATGGTCTATGCGGGAGTACGATTTGTGAGGATTAGAATAGTGGGTGTAATCTTTAGTTTTCGGATTTAATTCTCTCCAAATATCGGTCAATCGGGATTGATGAAGCATGCGAGCTATTTGTGTGCTAATTTTGGTTGGCCTTATGAGTTTATTATTATTTGGCTTGGATTTATCTAAACCCGAATCGAAAGCCAGGTTGGAGTCTCCTCCCATAATAATGATGCCCTCCATAAGAGGATGGAGGACTTCAAGCATCTGAGAGAAAAACTTCTTCTGTCCCCTATTGGGGGCGTAATAGGAGACAAACGTGTATAGCTTCTCGTCTAGAGTTCCTTTTACCAAAATAAATCTGCCTTCCGGGTCTCTATATTCCTTTAGTAAATTAAAATTACAAAATTTGAATAACAAGATAGCCACTCCTTTCGTCTTGTTTTCCGCGTTGGATAAGTAGAATACTGGGAAGTGGGAGTGTAGGAATGAGGGGGAGTACCGCCTTGGGAAGTGTGTCTCCTGCAGGAGCACTATATCTACATGAAGTGCCTTGTATGCCTGGAGGGCTTTTCGTCTTTTAATAGGAGAGTTCAACCCCTGGGTGTTGTGTGTCACAACACGCAGGGGTTTAGTAGTGTTATTTGAGCCAGCCATGGGTCGTAAAGAGTGTTATGGACAGATCGTGTCTTGAAGACTGAGTCCATAGCTCAGAAGACACCTGTGATGGCAGGTAGGCCGGGAGGGAGGGTGGGAAGGTAAAGGGGGAAAAGGGGAGAATAGATACATGGAAATAAAGGCAAAAATGGTAACAACAAAGCAAGATGTAGTATTGCAAAAGGTCAAACCATGACCCAGATTGAAGGAAGGGAAGTTTGCTCCTTCCTTCAATCAAACAGAATTTATTAGAGTAGTCCATTTAGAGGACTAACTTCCTACTTGTCAGGGCGACAAAGTGTCGCTCCAAGAAGTAGGTTGAGGCTCAGGGCCTCACCGCCGACTGTCAGCGACAATCAAAAAGTTAATGAATTACATTTTGAAAAACAAAGGGTTGATCCCCCAAAAATAACAATTGAAGAGATGGTACCTGCCCCCTAAAAAAAAAAAAAAAAAAATATATATATATATATATTATTTAATACCATAGGAAAAAATAAAAATTGTAGAACCATATGGGTAAGTAGATATTGAAAAACCACAAGAATAAATAAATAAATTATATAAGTGAGCCAGTAAATATTAACTCTTACTCTACCAGAAATCCTTATAAGTAATTTGATCAAGAATTGAGAAACAATTCATATTAAAAGAAGGCCTATTGGGGAGAAAAAAAAAAAAAAAGAACACAACAACTTATATGAATGGGGGATGGACACCTCCGGAGCTAAGATTAAATCATTTCAGTTGATGTTTAGTAGAATTATTTCAGACTTTCCTGTGTTTGACTCTATTCCAGGGATTTGAGGTTGGACTATTGGGTGTATTTCTTTTAGCTGAGGTTTGTTGCGGTGGTAAAGTGTCCATGGCTGGTTCATGTGAAATAATTTTCAGGTCTAGTAATAGTCTTTCACCTTCTTGAAAGTTGTGTACTACGTGGAGTCTGCCGTTATATTTGAATTTTAAGGCGAATGGGAAGGCCCATTTGTATTTAATGTCTTTTTTCATTAGGGCAGAAAGTAGTGGTTTCATTGCTCTCCTCTTCTGAATGGTGTAGGGAGATATGTCTGAAAATATTTGAATCGTTGCACCTTGATATTGAAGGTTTTCTTGTTGTCGAGATTTTTTCATCACCTCGTCTTTGGTGGAGTAATAGTGAGGCTTTACTATCACATCTCTCGGTAAGCCGTCTTTTCTTGGTGGGCCTAGGGATCTATGTGCTCTGTCTAATTCCATTTTGTGAATAGGTATGGATGGGATCAGGATTTTTATGATGTCCTGTATAGCTCAGTGTACATCTGTGATGGACTCAGGTAGCCCCCTGAGCCTGAAATTATCCCTCCTTGATCTGTTCTCAAAATCATCTATTCTGGCCTGGGCCACCTCCAGTTGTTCTTGCAGGTGTTGTATGTGGTCAGTATTTTGTTCGATTCTAGAGACATTAATATCCAGTTTCCGTTCTATGGATTCGATCCTGTTTCCAAGACTTTGGAAGTCGGCTCTGATGTCCTTAGTGATTTTTTCAGTGTTCTGGGCGAGGCCCCTATCTAGAATTTCGATATCCTGTTGAATAAGTCAGTAACATTGAAGGGGGCTTCAGGGGAGCGTTCAGTATTAGAATGGATGTAGATAGGGTTTTGAGAAGGGGCCTCAGAAGGGGTTAATTGACCCGACATTGTGGATATTATTCCTTCTTTAACAACAGACGAGTATAGCGCTGTATGTGATATAGAGTCTGATGAAGGGGGTGGTGAGATGGCTAACAGGTGAGATGTCTGTTTGACAGACATAGAATTTTCGGTAATTTCCAGCGTATGTGTCTGGAGTTTGGAGTCCATGTTTTTAAGAGATTCCTTGACGGCTAAAGTTTTAATAGTATTCTTGTTCTTCTTGTTTCGCTTTCCCTTCATGTATTGAATGTATAGCAGAATATTTGCACCCACATGAGTCAAAGCTAAGTGAATATTAGGGTCGGCAGATTTATTAAGTATCCTGAATCAACCATTGGGAGGAGCATGATATTTTAGTGTTCAGTTCATACCTGGGTACCAGGGCTTGTAGTCAAACTGTGAAAACTGACAAAATCTGTTATAGGTGGAGTCCATGTTTAATATAATAAGTGGGTGTCATTACTGTAGATGGGGGGGGGGGATCTAAGATCTTCAGAACATTTTGTCATCAGACACCCGACGGTGAGTGGTGGGTCTTCCCTAAGTCGCCACCTTAAAAGTATCCCTGAAATGAATTATAGTAAATGACTTGCGATTATTGCAGATTAAGTAAGATATTGTTGAATGAAAGTTTTCCTCTTAAGGTTGCAGCCTTAAAATTATCTGGTGTATATTTCTTCGGGTGGTAGCCTTAATCTGAGAGGCTGTAATGTACTCTGACAGGGGGGGGAATATGGACTGAGGGTCTTGAGGAGCGATGCTGAGGTAACCACTAGTCCCCTGTCTCTGTGTATTGTATTCACTCAGATTGAATTGCTGGGGAGGCCTCAGACAAGGAATGAATCCTATTGTGTAAAGTCTATTGATGAAAGATAAAATATCAGATGATATTAATCCTTTATGCTGTCACCTTAATCTAGCCAGGTGTGAGGGCTAGTCAGGGGTTCTCAGTGTGGAAGAGTGTCCTGAGGAGATTTGACAGAGATTAGTGATATCCCCCCTGGTAGGGATCTGCAGTATGTGGTTATCTCCCGTGGAAATTACCTCACATATCTGTTATGCATTTTTTATTAAAAAATAAATATATATAATAAACATTTGCAAATATAAAGCTCACACACAAGCAATTATGAATTTGGGGCAAGTACTATTCATGTTCCTTTGCAGTTATCTAGCTATTCCCTTTTTTTTTTTATTTCAGTGAATGTTGGGGGCCACCAGGGACTAAAGATTCTGTGCTACACCATCTATTTGTCTACCTTCATATTTCCTTTTATGACACATTTAACAAATACCAACTAAGTTGTTATTTGTAAACATGTTCTTTCCTGCCCATTGAGAAACACAGGAGTCAGTGGCAGAACTACCAGGGTGACAAAGGTCACACTTGCAACCGGCCCTGGAGTTCCGCCTCCTGGGTCTGCCACTTACCCATACTCCCTGGCAGTGCCTTCAAGAAGGGATGTGTGGGTGGGAAGTTTGAAGCCCTGCAGCCAGATGAGGAAAAGTGCTGATGGCTGATTTAGCTCACCATTTTTCCACTGTGAGTTGTGTCTCCACTCCCTCCCTTCTTCCTCCTGCCTCTTAGTGAGTGTTCTAATGTAAGAGGGACTCGGACGTAAGGGGTGTTTTGTGGTCTCTGATGTAAGGGGCTTTGGTGAGCAAAGACCCCCTTACATCAGAGTTCCCCTTTACACCACAGCATTCCACCTTACATCAGCCCCCCCCCCCTTAAACCAGGGTTCCCCCTTAAATTCCAGTGTGCACAGAGATCCTCCTTATAGTGTAAGTGGAAATTCTGCAGTGGGGCTCTGCAGATTCTGATGTAAGGGGGGCTCTGCAGACTCTAATGTGAGAGTGGACACTTGTGATTAATTCCATATGATTGGAAACGTTGTTTAATAACAAACTGTATGTATAGTTTATACCGCATAAAAAAAAATTGCTGTACGCCAATAAAGTGTGTGGATTTGAATTGAAGAAAAGGTGGTAACCCTGCCTAAGACAGCAGGAAAGGGGCCTGCTGCAAAACATTTAAAAGTGTCCCTCTGGGCTGTAATTAAGGCCCTACAATGTGAGTAGAGAGCCCTGGGATCAATGGGAAAGGCCCCGGGCTTGGAGGGAAGTTTGGGGCCCTTCATGGTTTCTAGGTATGCCTCTGATAGGAGTTGATACTGATGCTTACAATGAAAAATGGACACTTGCAATAAACATGCCTGTTTTTTATAGCGTTCCAGAAGGCCCTTTGCACATTGCAGCTTAAAAAAAGCTCAGTCCTAAAGCTTAAGTGCTTCTTTATTTCTACCCTAGCTTACTAGGGGAAATTGTTTTATTTTGCAGAAATGTTATACATTACTGTATTCCCTCATTACAGCTTTACAACATAATTCACACCCAACTTACCCGGTTTGATTTAAATTGTAGGTTGTGCTTGTCAGGCACACCATGATTGGGACAGCCACCAGCATGTTTTTTCTAGGCTTGGACAGTACAGCATACATTATTGACCCTTTCGCTGCCAGGCCCAGTGCGCCACTTTTAAACTCAGGTGGCCAGACCATTTTTGCAATTTTTCCATTGCCTTTTTATTTTTCCCTTACAGCACTCAAAACCGCCCCAAAGATGCTGCTTACGGGAATGTTTTCTATTGTCTAGCAATCACACCACCAGCGTGTGAAAGCACCCAACGTAATTAATGGGAGGCAGTTTTCAAGCACTTTTAGCGCTAAAACGCCTAAAAAACTGCCTCAGTGTCAAAGGGGTCTTTTAGCTTTCAGAGTTTGTAAAGGAACCTTCAAACCATATATTTTCTGAAAGTACATGAACTTTACAAAAAAGACAAAGTGCTACTGATTTTTAAGGCTCTGCGATATTTGCGCAAATGTTTATTAAATCGGTATTGTCACTGAAAATACAATAAATTCATTATTAGCACACAAAAACACAGCACATTTTACACAATTCCTGCTAAACTACTACTAGATATAAAGGCTTAACCTGTGTTGAGTTAATAAATAACAAATCTTTGTAAATTACTCTAAAGATCTGGAGGTTTTCCTTTTTTCTCATACAGCTTTCAGAATTTGTTGAAGACCCCCCCAAACCATATATTTTCTGAAAGCACATAACCTGTAGAATAAAGAAAATGTGCTTATGATTTCTAGGCCCTGTGATATTTGCACAAATATTTATAAAAAAACGATATTTTTGCTAAAAATACACTTAAATCATTATTAGCAGATATAAACACAGCACATTTTACAAAATTCCTGCTAACTTCGTGCTAAATATAAAAGCTTAACCTTTTGAGTTAATACATTTTTGTTTTAATTGCACCTTTTTGCAAAATGGTGGAAATCCAATATACATAAATATTTCTCAAAAAATCGCCAGGTTTTAATTTTTCACTTACAGCTTTCAGAGTTTGTAAATTACCCCACAACCATATATTTTCTTAACGCACATGACCAGTAGAATAAGAAGAAGGTTCTAATAATTTTTAAGGCTTTTAATGTAATATTTGTGCAAAAGTTTAAAAAATATTTTGTTCACACCAAAAAACACTAAAATCACAATTTGCACACATAAACATGGTATGACCTACAAAATTCTTAACAAATTTCTACTAAGGCTACTAAGGCCTTGTTAACAAGAGGCTAACTCCCTATGGTGAGCCATGTTTACCATCACGGGGGTGCACATGTCTTCTGTGCATCCCTGTGCAGGTAGTCCTATCCATGTCAATTGGGATTCAGCAGCTGCAAGTACAGATCTGATATCTGTGTGGGTGTAGGCGTATGGCCCCAAACGCAGACCGTGTCAGTTCAGGGACATACACCCAAATGGATGTCAAGTTGGGAGCACTGGCTTTTTCCATGCAGCCGCTGCGTCCCAGTTGATATGGGTAGGACTGCCTGCACAGGAGTGCACGGGACACCTGTGCATTCCTGTTCAGCCGCTGTGTCCCATTTGACATCAATGGGACTGCCTGCATGGGATTGCATGGAACACCTGGGCATGTGCAGCTAAACACTGCATCACTGTAGTATAACCCACGTGAACAAGGCCTTAGGCCTTGTTTACACTTGCAGTTGGGGGGGGGGGGCTGCAAAAATAAGCGATTGAGCTGTGTTTCTGCTGCACGCCAACCACCCCCCATAAGCTGCACTAGGCAGCAGAGGGGGGTGCTTAAATGCTGCAGCCACGATGCTTCGCTATGCGCCCTTTGGCACAGTTGAGCCGACTTGTACTGATGTCGCTATTTGAATGCTACACAATCAAAAGAAAAATGCTGCAAAAGGCCCTGCAACTGTGTGCAATGCATGCGGTTGCAGCACATTGATCGGAAAAAATGGGGTTAAAACAGGTGGTGTGGAGGCATCCAATCGCTTCCTCATTGCCTGTCAGTATCTTCTGAAGTGCAATCCAAGCTGATCAGGTTTCAGCGCAAGGGTGATTTTAGATGCATGTCTAAATCTACTCTTATTAGATTTTTTTTTTTTACCATGGTGTAGGCAGAGAACGAGAGGAGAGGGGAGAAGAGCAGGCAACTGAGGTAGTGCAGGAGGGGAGGAAGCAGTAGGTGAGAGGTAGAAAGACAGTGGGGGGTCATTTTAGCTGAATAACTCTGATCAGCGGCTTGTTAGCTGCTAATTAAAGCGAATATTTTGTTCAGCAGAGTCTGCTGTACAATTCTGATATAGGTTTATGGTCACTATAGTGACCATGAGCCTATAACAGAGGATGGATGTAGGTCTGTGTGGTGTACAGACCTGGCCAGCTGCAAGCAGTGCTGTAGGTCTTTATGCTGTACGGACCTGGCAGTAAAATGGGTTAATGTAGAAAAAAGTGTGTGTAACCGACTCCAGTCAGTACTTGTTAAATCTGGTTTTAAAGCCTCTTCTGACTGATCACAAAGCTGCTGTGGAAGCAGCATTATATACGCTGACTCGCATTTTTCGGATCCCTTTCCAACTTTATCTGTAGCCACTTTTGGAAGATACAATACTGGTATGGATTATTTTTTTTTGACTGGTGTGGCTGTTAGTGTTACCCTTGTTTTTTTTTTTTTTTAATTCCTTTATTTTCAAAAAATATATAACTGACAAACAGTACAGCATACATATAGCAGCAGTAAACAGAACCGATCATACAAAAAAAAATAATATATTATTGAAAGAGAGGGGGTCGACAGACAAGAGAAACACAGCAGATACTCCAGCAACACACTGTAAGAAGGCATAAATGGCAAGGCATTGAAATCAGATCAGAGTATGGAGCCATGGAGGCCACTAGATAAAGGTTTGTATGACCCAGAACCTCTAGAAACATATACCGTGCTACATAATACAATATAATTTACATTTTCATAGCAGTGTGGAAAGCAGAGCAGCCCAACAACCAAACAGGACCAAACGTAGGGCACACAGAGTGATAGGTGCTCAATGGAACATAAACAACCTCCGATCAAAAAAGCTCATGACTAAATAATAGCTATGGGAAGAGGGTGTGAGCAAAAAAAAAAAAAAGAGAAGGGGGGGGGGGTGAAAAACAAACACAGCAGAAGGGGGGAAAAGGTCAGAGAAAGAAGGGGTAAGAGATTAAGAAAATGCAGAGGAATGGGGGTGGAGTGGGGGCGCCCCCGGACCAGGAGGCAGAGCGGACCCTGTGATTCAGCCAGACTGTGCTACTTCGTTAAGATATTCAGCTGTGTTCAGAAGTGCTGCCAGGGTCTCCAATGCCTTGTTTCCACTGAACGGAACGATTTGGGTCGGTACAATTTGGAGCACTTAGAATGGTCCGGTCTATTCTGCTGAGCGTTTCCACTGCAAATCGGACCATCCGGGACCATACAAGGTTTAGAAAAAATGCCTAGCACGTCCACCAATCAGTGAGATGTATTGTAGGTCCGCCCTAACCGAACCATTCCATTTTCTATGGCCTCACATCTGAAGCAGGACCCAGAATGGTCCGGTACGGTTTGCTTTTATGGCACGCTTTCATAATGGAAACATCCAAAATAGCGTACCGCACCGATCCGCTCAGTGGAAACGAGGCACAAGTCTCCTGAAAGGTCTCCTCCCTGTTGTGCAAAGTGGCAGTGAAGTCCTCCATATCTCTCAATTCATTCACTTTTGAAAACCACAAGGACTTTGCTAGCGGGTTCTTCGATCTCCAACAAAGAGGGATGCATGCCTTGGCAGCATTCAGCAACTGAATGGTAAGGGAGACCTTGTATTTCCGAATAGGGCACTCTGAGGGGTGAAGTAGACAGGCCGCAGGGTTTCTCTCCAGAGAGACGCCAGTCAGGTGCTCGATCGTGCGATTCACCTCAAGCCAAAAAGGGGAAGGTTTGGGACAAGCCCAGAAAATGTGCAGCATCGTCCCCTCCGCGGTGCCACAGCTCCAACATATGCTCCGGACCTGCGGGAAGAAACGGTGCAGAGTGGTAGGCACCCTATACCATCAGGTCATAATTTTCTAGCAGCTTGGACTAGAGGATTTCTGAGCAAAATGGAGTATCTTCTCCCTCTGTGTGTCAGTGAACTGGGTGTCCAGATCCGCCTCCCAACGCGAAAGGAATGGGGGGATAAACTCTTCCACCGGGTTAATCAATGATCAGTAAATGAGCGAGAGGCTGTGCTGCACCGGCTCCCCATGACGGCAGATTTGTTCCAGTTCAGTAAGCGGACGAGAGATGCCCGGAATCCGCATGCATCTATGCAGAAAGTTGCGCAACTGCAGGCCGCTCCAGAAGTCCAGTGGGGGGTCAGCAGCAGATACCCCAGCCACCCGATGATAGGTGGCCGTCAGGCCCACAAAATCACACAGACAGAGCCGGATTCGAGGTTTGCGATGGGACCAGACAAAGGCCCTAAACATAGAGTCAACACGCTTAAAAAAAGCCGGAGGGAGGCGAATGGGAAGCGCCTGAATACCCTTGGCAACAGGGTCATCTTCAGGGCATTGCATCTACCAAACCACGTCAACGTAAAGGAGTGCTAATGGAGAACTGTCTTGAGGCGTAGAAGCAACCGTGCGAAATTTGCAGAGTACAAGTCAGCGGGGTCACACGTTATGTCAACTCCCAGATATCGGATCAGACTGGTCGCCCATCTCAGGGGAAATGCCAATCAGAGATGTTGGACAGTGGCCCTATCCACCCATATATTGAGGATTTGGATAAATTGATTTAAAAGAGGGACAGCGCACCATATTCCTGCAGGGTTCGGAGCAGATTGGGGAGGGAGTCGAGCGGCTCTGTCAAAAAGAAGATAAGATCATCTGCGAATGCAGCCACCTTGTGTGACCCTGAAGATTTACGATAGCCAGAGATGCCCGTATCCGCCCTTATTCTACAAAGAAGAGGTTCCAACGAGAGAATGAAGATCAGAGGAGACCGGGGACACCCCTGCGGCGTGCCATTGCGGATGTTAAAGAAGTCAGATCTTGACTCGTTGATTTTGACCGCTGCAGTGGGATGAGAATAAAGGGACAGTATCCATCCTAGCATCTACAGGGAGTGCAGAATTATTAGGCAAATGAGTATTTTGACCACATCATCCTCTTTATGCATGTTGTCTTACTCCAAGCTGTATATGCTCGAAAGCCTACTACCAATTAAGCATATTAGGTGATGTGCATCTCTGTAATGAGAAGGGGTGTGGTCTAATGACATCAACACCCTATATCAGGTGTGCATAATTATTAGGCAACTTCCTTTCCTTTAGCAAAATGGGTCAAAAGAAGGACTTGACAGGCTCAGAAAAGTCAAAAATAGTGAGATATCTTGCAGAGGGATGCAGCACTCTTAAAATTGCAAAGCTTCTGAAGCATGATCATCAAACAATCAAGCGTTTCATTCAAAATAGTCAACAGGGTCGCAAGAATCGTATGGAAAAACCAAGGCGCAAAATAACTGCCCATGAACTGAGAAAAGTCAAGCGTGCAGCTGCCAAGATGCCACTTGCAACCAGTTTGGCCATATTTCAGAGCTGCAACATCACTGGAGTGCCCAAAAGCACAAGGTGTGCAATACTCAGAGACATGGCCAAGGTAAGAAAGGCTGAAAGACGACCATCACTGAACAAGACACACAAGCTGAAACGTCAAGACTGGGCCAAGAAATATATCAAGACTGATTTTTCTAAGGTTTTATGGACTGATGAAATGAGAGTGAGTATTGATGGGCCAGATGGATGGGTCCGTGGCTGGATTGGTAAAGGGCAGAGAGCTCCAGTCCAACTCAGACGCCAGCAAGGTGGAGGTGGAGTACTGGTTTGGGCTGGTATCATCAAAGATGAGCTTGTGGGGCCTTTTCGGGTTGAGGATGGAATCAAGCTCAACTCCCAGTCCTACTGCCAGTTTCTGGAAGACACCTTCTTCAAGCAGTGGTACAGGAAGAAGTCTGCATCCTTCAAGAAAAACATGATTTTCATGCAGGACAATGCTCCATCACACGCGTCCAAGTACTCCACAGCGTGGCTGGCAAGAAAGGGCATAAAAGAAGAAAAACTAATGACATGGCCTCCTTGTTCACCTGACCTGAACCCCATTGAGAACCTGTGGTCCATTATCAAATGTGAGATTTACAAGGAGGGAAAACAGTACACCTCTCTGAACAGTGTCTGGGAGGCTGTGGTTGCTGCTGCATGCAATGGTGATGGTGAACAGATCAAAACACTGACAGAATCCATGGATGGCAGGCTTTTGAGTGTCCTTGCAAAGAAAGGTGGCTATATTGGTCACTGATTTGTTTTTGTTTTGTTTTTGAATGTCAGAAATGTATATTTGTGAATGTTGAGATGTTATATTGGTTTCACTGGTAAAAATAAATAATTGAAATGGGTATATATTTGTTTTTTGTTAAGTTGCCTAATAATTATGCACAGTAATAGTCACCTGCACACACAGATATCCCCCTAAAATAGCTAAAACTAAAAACAAACTAAAAACTACTTCCAAAAATATTCAGCTTTGATATTAATGAGAGTTTTTTGGGTTCATTGAGAACATGGTTGTTGTTCAATAATAAAATTACTCCTCAAAAATACAACTTGCCTAATAATTCTGCACTCCCTGTAGGACCGGAGGCTGATGTGTTCCAAAGTGGCCCGTATAAAGGACCAATCCACGCGGTCGAATAGTGTTACCCTTTGATTAGTGGAAGCAACCACTCATTCTCCAGGCTCTATTGCCGGCCAGTTGTTCTCCCCTTTAAAGGGTTTGTAAAGGTAAAACATTTTTTCCCTAAATAGCTTCATTTACCTTAGTGCAGTCCTCCTTCACCTACCTTATCCTTCCATTTTGCTTTTAAATGTCCTTCTTTCTTCTGAGAAATCCTCACTTCCTGTTCTTCTGTCTGTAACTCCACACCGTAATGCAAGGCTTTTTCCCTGGTGTGAAAAAGCCTCTTGAGGTGGAGGGGGCTAGCAGGAGTGTCAGGACACTCTACTTTGCAGATAAAGTAGCTGTGTGTTAGTGGGCATCCTGACACTCCTGCTCCCCCCTCGAGGCTTTCTCCACACCAGGGAGAAAGCCTTGCATTACGGTGTGTAGTTACAGACAGAAGAACAGGAAGTGAGGATTTCTCAGAAGAAATAAGGACATTTAAAAGCAAAATTAAAGGATGAGGTAAGTGAAGGTGGACTGCACTAAGGTAAAGGAAGCTATTAGGGAAAACATGTTTTACCTTTACAACTCCTTTAAGCATACAGTGGGAAAAATAATTATTTGATCCCCAGCAGATTTTGTAAGTTTGTCCACTTACAAAGAAATGAAGGGTTTATCATTTTTATCATAGGTGTATTTTAAATGAGACAGACTATCAACCAAAAATCCAGAAATAAATTGAGTTCCAGTTCAGTGAGTAAAATAGGTATTTGATCCCCAAGCAAATTGTGACTTAGTACTTGGTGGAAAAACTATTTTGTGGCAAGCACAGAGGTAAGACTTTTCTTGTAGTTGGAGGGATTTTGGTCCACTCTGTGCAGATCTTCTCTAAATCCTTAGTGTTGCCAAATCCAGGACCCTGCATTCACTATATCTGGTCTCCCACAGTTCACAGAACACGGGAATGCAATAGTTTTAGTGAACATAAACTGCTAAATACCTTTTCTTATCAGCAGTGTAGCGCAGTCTTGTGACTTCTATCTGTTCCTACTTAAAGGGTCACTAAAGGAAAAATTATTTTTTGCTGAAATGACTGTTTACAGGGTATAGAGACATAAAAGTTAACCGATTCCTTTTCAAAATGATTAAAAATAGATAAAAATCAATCATATAATGTGCATGCAGGTTAGATTCACTTTTGAACTGGCTTCATGTTTCTGCAAAGTAGAAATAGAAACACAGAACAAAAACAAACAAATCCAAGGCAGTGTTTTGTTTTTAAAATGAATCTGATTGGTTCTGGGAAGTTTTAGACACACAGTAATGACAGCTTAAACCATCGTGAGAAAGCTCCCAGTATGGTGCTTATAAGGAAACAGACAAGCAGGAAGTGTGGAGAACAGAGCAGAATTACAGCAACTTCAAAGCAAAAACAAACACTAAGGACATGAAACCAGTACTGCAGTAAGGTAAGGGAAGCTATTTAGCTAAAAAAAAAAATTCCTTAAGTGACCCTTTAATGCTTGTAGGAGGAGTTTTCATAGTGCACTGGCTGCCCAATCAAGGATCCCTGACTCTGTCTGGACAATGCTGATTGGCCCTGGGTTGATCACATGCACTCTCACAAGAAGAAAAAAAACAATCTAGCAATACACACCAAACTGAGCATGTGCCTGCCTGACTCCAGAAGTCTGTCTTATCCGAACCTGTTCTAGTCAGTGGAAAAAGGGGAGGATCTGTGCACACAAGAAACAGCCTTTTTTTACAAAATGCAGAGGATTTACCCCTTTGGGTTCCACAGTGAATATATCTAGCATGCTTTACTGCATATAGACTGATTTTACTTTTGTGGGTTTAGTAACACTTTAAGGTTTCTTGGCTGTCGCTTGGCAACTCAGTTTCAGCTCCCTCCATAAACCTTCTACAGGATTAATGTCTGGAGACTGGCTGGGCCACTACATGACCTTAATGTGCTTCTTCTTGAGCCACTACATTGTTTCCTTGATGGTATGTTTTGGGTCATTGTCATCCACGACCTATCTTTAGTTTTCTGGCTGAGGAAAGAAGGTTCTCATTCAAGATTTTACAATACATGTCCCCATCCATTGGCCCCTCAATCCGGCAATGTTGGCCTGTACCTTTAGCAGAGAAATGGCCCCAAAGCATAATGTTTCCACCTCCATGCTTGACTGTAGGGATTGTGTTCTCAGGGTCATATTCAACATTTTTCTTCCTCTAAATATGGAGCAAGTTAATGCCAAAGAGCTCAATTTTGGTTTCATCTGACCACAGCACTTTCTTCCAGTCCTCTTATTTTAGATCTTCATTGGCATACTTCAGACTGGCCTGTGCATGCGCCTTCTTGAGAAAGACCTTGCAGGTGCTGCAGGATTTTAATCCATGGCGGGGTATTGTGTTACCAATGGTTTGTTTGGTGACTGTGGTCCCAACTGCCTTGAGATCATTCACAAGCTCCTCTCGTGTAGTTCTAGGCTGATCCCTCACTTTTCTCATGATCATCCTTAACCCATGAGGCAAAAATTTTTTATGGAGCTCCAGACTGAGGGCGAATGGTTGTTTTGTATTTCTTCCATTTGTGAAACATCGCTCCAACAGTTGTCTCCTTTTCACCAAGCTTCTTGTTGATGGTCTTGTAGCCCATTCCAGCCTTGTAAAGGTCTACAATCTTGTCCCTGGCGTCCTTTGTCAGCTATTTGGTCTTGCCCATGATAGTGGGTTTCAATGGAAATTATGTGGACCGGTGTCTTTCATACACATAGTGGTCGTTAGGTGCACCTTCTTAAATTGACAGGACTACTGTAGCCAGTCTGTGAGAGCCAGAATTATTGTTGGTTGGTAGGGAGATTTTCTGTAAAGGTGAACCTACAGTTTAACAATTGCAGATATATAGACCAATGTTTATTAACATCAAATACCCTCAGCAGGTCATATTTTTTGGCTGTCCATTGTTTTGCACAGGTTATTTCATCAGTTTTGCTGCCTTAGTAATTACCACAGTCGTTCCATCTGAGGGATATTCTGAAAACATGACCCATTGGGGGTACTTAAGGACTGGAGTTGAGAAACATTGATATAGACTTCTTGCAACTGCGACGTTTTGGTGTAGGAGGTTCCCGGGGCTGCAAATTGGATTTTTACTAATTAGCCTTCTGCTCATTTTCTCACCTCCATTCTTTGCGTTACCCACAGATTCTTCTCTCAGGTTTTCTGGATCAGGGTTTGCCTCACAGTTCTGTGGCAAAACAGTTTCATGGGTTTTACTCCAATTGGTTATAAAAATACTGATGGTCTTTATTTGAATATACAAATTCTGTATGTAATCCACCAAATCTGTCATTGTCCCTTTTCACCAGGGATATCTGTGGACATCAGAGCCACATATTTGCTTATTTACATATTTTCAGCACATTTAAATTTCCTCTGTTTTGCTGTAGAGCTCCTACACAAACCACTTGTTGCCCTGCTCTTTGGCCTGTTGTCTGCACCTCGGGGGTTCACCAAGGTTCTAGCCTAAGTATTAGATCTGTTGCACTCTTGCGGCTTATCCATTGTGGCATACTTAAATGACCTATTGTTGAGGGATGAGTTGGCGTGGGCTCAGACCAAGCAGCATGGCTTTAACTGTTCAGAAGTTGCAGCTTTTTGGGTGGAGCATGAACCTTCACATGTCTTCACTGGAACACACTTATCGTGAAAACCAGAGTCTTCCATCTTGAAGAGAACTCTACCGTTCTCCAGTCCCAGATTTGAGCTCTCCAAGCCAGTTGTTGCCCAACTCTCTGCTTTTGCGGGAGAGTCTTGGGCCTGATAGGTATCTCTAACTCTATATTGTGGATTCAAATAAAGACAATCTGTATATTTATATCCAGTTGGAGTAAGACCTCTGAAACCATTTTGCCACAGAACTGTGGGGTAAGGACATTGTTTACCTCAAGACCTTTTTTAACATAACATTCTCTCATCATAAAACAAGTCAATCTGTTTCTGGCTTGGTGGCTCTGGAGTCCAGCTCTGAAACTGAGGAAGTCCTTCATTCCGGTCTTTTGATGCCAGCATGTAAGCCCTTGAAAGGGTCGTAGGCACTGTGTTGGTGTAAGAGGCTTTGTACGAATTTCGTTTCTCAATCGGCATCCTGAACCTGATTGTGATTTAGCTGTTTCTTTTTGAACCATCTTGGTGGAAGTACATGTCATTTAGATCAGTATCCATCAACCATCTGGGAGGAACCAGAATTGTTAAAGCGGCAAAAAGGGTATTTAGGATCCTGCCCGGAGCAGAATTTCACGTTCTAGTCTTTTCAAACGCGTAAATCCCGGGTGTAGACTAGTAGGTTTAAAGTGTTGCGCCGTACAAACTCAAAAATTACATAAACGTGAAAATGGAACTCCCAAAAAAAGTCTGTGAAGAAACAGTCATCCAGATGAAGATTTTAAAACCCTCCTTTAAACAGGTAAGTGATCAAGAAATTATCACGCTCACCTTTTAAAAAGAACTACCACCTTAAAGGTTCAACCCTGGGTGACGGGTGAATCACATTCACATCCTTGCCTTGCTGACCCTCAATTGCTCCTCCTGATGAGCTGCTCAGTCATGTTGTTCACCTAAACTCTCAAGCCAGGAAGCTGTCAAAGCCAATCTTAGGCATTCCAACCCAGCAGCTTATGAGCATCTTCGGGAGGGGAATGCCTCTGCTGCCTATAGTTGACTTTAACAGCTTTCAGGTAGGATATCTCAGATTTTGGGTTCTTGTCCAAACGTGCCTGAGCTCACCCCCTGAGTGTACTGTGCTGTTTGCCACCAGCTCTGTTCTCCAGTCCATCTAAAATGCTGTTGGATGACACCATGTTGGATGGACAAGAGAGAAGGGCTGGTGAGGATCAGCACACCAGAACAAGTAGATCTGTCACAGCAGCTTCCCTGTGCTGCTCTGCACCAGGAAATCGCTTCTGTGCCATCCTGATCACCAACCCCTCCCCCTTGGTGTGCCATCCAGACCCCCCACTGGTGTGTCATGGGTTTTTCCACCCCCACCACCTTATTAATTTCAGTAGGCTGCACTGCCTGCTGAAATGTAGGGAATTAAATTCCAACCCTTTTTTAAAATCTTGGTGCACCGTGTTTGCCAATTCTTGGTAGTACCGTTAAGAATTAATGGCACCCCTGTGTGTCTTCTAAAGAGTAGTGCGTTTTCGTGTAGGGGAACACATGCAATTATGCATACGTTCCCCAACACGCAATAATATACTGGGGTGGCTTGTGACTGCAAATACTCTTCAAGGGCGCTTGACTGGAAAAATGTACAGAAACTGCCTTAGGGCCCTTTCACACGTCCGCCTCCGCTCGTCCGTTTTTACAAGTCCATAAACGGACTTGTCATGGTTCCCTATGGGATTGTGTCCGTTAGCGGATGATGCATCCGCTAACGTCCACAATGATTCGCGTCCGTCTGGATCCGGTTTTTCGGACGGAAGAAAACCCTATTTTTCTTCCGTCCGGCGTAACGGATCGGATGAAGACGGACAAACGGTCCGTTTTCATCGGATTCCCCATAGGGCTGAGCGGAGACCCCCCGCTGAGCTGAGAGACACACGGAGCGGACCAAAAAACGGTCCGCTCCGTGTGAAAGGACCCTTAGGTGATCTCTTGTGAATTTGTGAAGAGTTTCAGTCTGGTAAACTTGTCAGACTGAGTTCTGTTCTGTCTCTGCAACATTGTATCAAGTCTGTATAGCAGTTTACTCTCTGCAGTAGCTGATTCATTACACTGTCAGTGGCGAGCACAGGAATGCACATACACTGAATACTAGGGTTGTCCCGATACCGATACCAGTATCGGTTTCGGGACCGATTCCGAGTATTTGCAGGAGTACTTGTACTCCCGCAAATACCCCCGATACCCAAATAGAATACTCCAAAGACCCCCTCGCCGCCGTAACCCCCCTTCCCCCCCCCGCCGCCGCCGTATGTGCAAAGCCGCCCCCGCCACTAATACAAAGCCGCTGCCGCGAACATTACACGCACCTTTAGTTTGAATAGCTGTTTACCGCATGCCCTGTGTAAAGGACACTCCCCCTTGCTCGGGATTGGACGGATCTGTCCAATCCCGAGCAAGAGGGAGTGTCCTTTACACAGGGCGCGCGGTAAACAGCTATTGAAAAACTAAAGGTGTGTGTAATGTTCGCGGCAGCGGCTTTGTATTAACGGGTAGGGGGACATGACTGTATATGGAGGACATGGCTGTATGTGAGGGACATGGCTGCAATATGTGGGGGGACATGGCTGCAATATGTGGGGGGACATGGCTGCAATATGTGGGGGGACATGGCTGTATATGGGGGACATGGCTGCAATATGTGGGGGACATGGCTGCATATGTGGGGGACATGGCTGGAGGGACATGGCTACATATGTGGGGGACATTGGCTGGAGGGACATGGCTGCATATGTGGGGGACATGGCTGCCTTTGGGGACACATTTAAAAAAAAGTATCGTATTCGGTATCGGCGACTACTTGAAAAAAAGTATCGGTACTTGTACTCGGTCCTAAAAAAGTGGTATCGGGACAACCCTACTGAATACCATTAAAAAGTGCCATGCAACACCACTGTCTGTATTTCTCCCTTCGCCTTTCAGGATAGAACCTTGGAGAGAGCCTATCTCCACCTCTTCACAGGAAACACTGCGAGACAACGCCCCTTTAAAAAGCATCTGCTTCCACCATGCCTCCAGTTTTAGTGTTTCCTCCACCATGGAAGCACTGCTGGGGAACCAGAGGGACTGCGCTCTCTCCAGGAGGGTTTTTGCAGTACCTTCATCCATTGTTTTTCTCTCAGGCCAACCCAGCTCCTTCCCGTACGTGAGGGGGGCACTCCGGTGTCTCTTCCTTCGCCGGCTCACAGGAGTAATGGTCGGGGTGCTGCAGTTTTTCTCACACTGAGCATCCATGCCAGGTCTCTGCATGGCGGCGCCGAATCCCGGACTTCCGGTGGGGCGTAGCAGCGATTGGTTCCAGCTGCTGGAATGCAGGAGGAAGAGGCGGGTCATCTGGCAGGGACTTCCTTTCGCTCATAAACGAGCTAAGCAAAGGAAATAAGCTATTTAAAACTCAGTGGCGGCAGCTGTGGTGGTTCATAATGCAGGAAGCTGAACTATCAGCAGCGGTGGCAGATGCAGGCTCCCAGGTTCCCGCCCAGGCCCAGGTAGGAAAGGTACAGTGGTGCCTCTTTTTTTTTTTTTTTTTTTATGACACTGGGTGTTTTTTTGTTGGTGTTACTATTTAAACCTGCAGCTGTCTGCTTTAGTATTAATGCTCTAATAGCAGTTCAGCAATGAGTCAGACTCTGTAGTGTAGCATATAAGGTGTCGGCTAAAGGGTGCTGTGTGTTCTCTTAATTGGTGATTTATTTAACCCTAAAAAAGGGCCTGGGGTTTTTTCTGTTTACTTTTGTTTCAGAAAGCCACAGCTAAATCAGAGAGAGCAACAGGAAGAAAATGTCCCTCATGCAAAAACCCTTTAAGGGATTCTTGGCCAAAACCACTGTGCAGATCCTGCTTTGCACACCTAGTGAGGGAAGCATCTACACAGGAGTGTAAAGATCTCCTGTCCCCTGTAAGAAAAGAGTTGGCAGAGACCCTAGGGACAGTGCGTTCCCTGGTAGAGAAAAAGGGCCAGAGTTTCAGCCAGGAACAGAGTTCTCAATCCAGTCTCCCTCCGTCCACTTCCAGACTAGTGCAGAGTGAGTCTGAGGATGAAAGGGGAAGCGTTCCCCCCCTCACCTGTTAATTCAGAGGATGAGGAGGAAGATGAGGCAAGATCCTCTAGGTATAAACTGTCGCTTGAAGAGGTATACGAATTGCTCAAGGCAATATATACCACTTTGGAAATCCAAGAGGAAAAATCCAAGTTGTCGGTACATGACAAAATGTAACAAGTTAAACATAGTCTTCCTAGTTCATAAGATCCTAACAGATACTATTAGGAAAGAGTGGAGGGTTCCAGAAAAAGCAAATTTTCTCTCCAAAGCCCTCAAAAGACGGTTTCCCTTTGAAGAAAAGGAAGAGTTGGTTTGGAATAAAATACAAAAATAGCCGCCTTTTCCCAAGTATCTAGAAAGACCAATTTAGCTTTATTAGGATATGGGCATCCTTAAGGATGCTATGGAAAAAAGGGCAGACGGGCTACTGAAGAAAGCCTGGGACGCAGTATTGTCCGATCTAAAACCCGCAATGGCTGCCACGGTTGTTGCCAGGAACATGGAGTGTTGGTTGGAGCAACTTAAAAACCATGTGATGGCTAATGTATATGCTCTTTTAGTTATAAAATTAGAGTGGATGTCGTTTTCCCCTGAGGAAGCTGAAGTCCGCGAAACATGTAGGGATATGCGATTTTCCTGTCAAGTTCACCACAATCCCGCTTGTTGATGATCATTGGTATTCATGTAATCGATTAAACATCAGATTTTAAATTCATATATGTATTTTTTTGTATATTTATATGTATTAAAGCGGAATTTCACCCTAAATATAAGATCTCCCATGTGATTCAGCATACTGGCGTCAGCGCCAGTATGCTGTTTTTTTTTTTTTTTTTATCCCACACTTACTGTATTATCCAGTAATTTCATTTTTTTCCCCCGCGGTGGACGGCGCCAGTACAGCGCGTCACATCTTCCGAAAATACCCAATATGGACTCGGGTAATCTCGGAGAAAATGCGGTGCCTGCGCACAGTACACAAGGAGAGAAATGCGCAAAATCTAAATACAGTAGTACCTTGATATTATTCGCTAGGCAAACATGAATATGATGGTGGTTATAGTTAAATAAGTACGTACATACATATATCTTAATTGTTAAAATCAAATATATATTGTATATAGAGATTGAAAAATATATATATATATGTGTAAAAAAAAAAAAAAAAAAAATCACATAGCGGGTTTAATGTCCAACAAAAAAAGGGAAAGTGGGGGGAGGGGGGAAGAAAAATCCAGGGTAAGGGATAAAAGTTTATGTGGGGGTCACATCTATATCTTCAGGGCTGCCATCGTAGTAGAACAGAAACCGTGTTCAAAAACTGTGGTAAAAAACAAGGGAAGAGGCGCCTCTAAGTGTAGATGTTTTTTAAAAACAATTTTAATAAATAAAGGAGTACAGGCAACTCACATTTTACGAGTTAAAATCTGGCTTTGTACATATTCTTTTAAAAGTGGTCATCACTTGTGGTCCTTCGGCTGCTGGACACTGCACTGTAGAGCTGTCTTTCACCGCTATGAGATGATGAAGCCGGCGGCGGTGATGAAGATGGCTTGTAAACCAGGCAGGTGGAGTAGGTGTTTTTCTGCAGCAGGATGGCACCAGTGATTTTGCGATATTTTTGCGACGCGTTTCCTAAGCGTTCGAGCTGCGGTGGTGAGGCAGTCGCGCTCCTTTTTCAAAAAAAAGGAGCGCGACTGCTTCACCACCGCAGCTCGAACGCTTAGGAAACGCGTCGCAAAAATATCGCAAAATCACTGGTGCCATCCTGCTGCAGAAAAACACCTACTCCACCTGCCTGGTTTACAAGCCATCTTCATCACCGCCGCCGGCTTCATCATCTCATAGCGGTGAAAGACGGCTCTACAGTGCAGTGTCCAGCAGCCGAAGGACCACAAGTGATGACCACTTTTAAAAGAATATGTACAAAGCCAGATTTTAACTCGTAAAATGTGAGTTGCCTGTACTCCTTTATTTATTAAAATTGTTTTTAAAAAACATCTACACTTAGAGGCGCCTCTTCCCTTGTTTTTTGCGCCTGCGCACAGACCTAGGAGCTGACTGCGCAGGCGCCGTATTTCTCCGAGTCCTACGGCTATGGCGCGTCACGCCCTCCGAAATAGGACTCGGAGAAATACGGCGCCTGCGCAGTCAGCTCCTAGGTCTGTGCGCAGGCGCCGCATTTTCGCCGAGATTACCGGAGTCCATATTGGGTATTTTCGGAAGATGTGACGCGCTGTACTGGTGCCGTCCACCGCGGGGGGAAAAAATGAAATTACTGGATAATACAGTAAGTGTGGGATAAAAAAAAAAAAAAAACAGCATACTGGCGCTGACGCCAGTATGCTGAATCACATGGGAGATCTTATATTTAGGGTGAAATTCCGCTTTAAATAAAAACCTAATTTTGTATTTTTATAACAAAGACATTGTTTTTTCTCATCATTACCACCATTAGAAACGCACCGCAATTTATCCCCTTTCCATTTACTTTTCCAAAAAACTGTATATGAATGAAATGTATATAATTTTTTTCACACAAATATAGCTTTCTTTTGGTGGTATTTAATCACCACTGTTATTTCATTCATATAATAAAAAAAAGAAACATTTTGAAAAAACAAACTATATTTTCTACTTCCCCCCCCCCCCCCCCAATTTTTTATTTTGTTTTGTGCATTACAGCTTCGTCATATGACTGGTGTGGAGGTGATCAGGGTTACGGACTGGTGAAAGTATATAAAACATAATAAAAATGAAATAAATCTTTATTCATTTTTTTTTTTTTTTCTGTAATCAAAATAGCTCACTATAGTGACACTGTACTACTCTAGGGGGTAATTTGGAATTATTTTTCTTGTTAAACGGTTATTGCTTATACAGTGATGATCACTAGATATGCAATCGTTTTAGCTGTCACAAACAGCTTGCTTACAGTTGTGATCAGTGATTGGCTACAGCTAAGCAAATGTGATTGCTGTCGGCCAATCACAGATCACAACAGTAAGCAAGCTGTTCATAAATGGAAAGCCATTCATGACAGATCGGTCATAGCAATCGCATGATAACAATGTAAACAATCTAGCGATCACATGATACCTGGTTACCAGTAACAGCAATCCACTGTGTCCAGTGGACACAGCGTTTACAAGAGGGGTGCGCTTCATGCTCCTAACCCAGAAGAGGCAGAAGCACTAATGTATATGTGTACTGCGGCGGGGTGGAAAGTGATTATGAAAATGTAAACATAGTCCAAATCCTTAATGTTTGTACAATAATACACGATTTGTATTATTTAATCATTATCTTTTTCTTTGTGTCATCTGATTTTGACTAGTCTTTGCAACAAAAATTCTCAGGTTAGGATAATAGCCTACATAACTTATTTAAAAATACAGAAACCGTGGCACAGCACCTCCTATTTTGTATTCATTTTATGTGGGAAGTACATAAGTGTGGTCAGCAACATCTTAACATAAATGTAAATAAAAATAAATATGCGCTAAATATACAACTGATTAAGTGATAACAAACAGTGATAAATAAATAAAAAATAAATATTTTCTGAGGCCAAAGGCCAAGAGGTAAAATAAATAAATTAATAATGATATGTGTCCAACTGAATGTGCTCTGAATAGCGTCACCTTATTCAGACCTTAAATGCTGTATTCCATCCATGGGACTAATAACCCTTACAAATGGAATCAGACAAATTTAAACAATGGATGCGTCAAAAACTGTCCAACCATAGAAATGATGCTGAAAAAACAATACCAATCAGGCAATGCTGGGACAATAACATTCATTGATAACTTGCACCCAGGGTGAAATGACTCCAGAACCATAAGCAGTCAATCAGGCAATGCTGGGACAATAACATTCAAGGATAGCTTGCACCCAGGGTGAAATGACTCCTGAACCATATGCAGTCTCAATGGATAAAGTTCATATGATTCCCGATGCATGTAAGGAAAAAAGGGGATAAAAAAACATACATAGCATAACACTGTTGATAACACCGTTACAATGTAACTCATGTGTTAGTATCACTCACGGATCCCCAATAGCAATAGGTGTTCAAGCGAAAAAAAACAAGCCGCTCAGTACTCGCTGAGATGCGTATGAGAAACCCTCTCCTCAGGTCTCAGTACGCTAGGCTCCTCCCTACGCGTTGCGTCACCGCCAACGTGACTTACTCATGGGAAAATCCAATTGTAATGGTGTTATCAACAGTATTATGCTATGTATGTTTTTTTGTCCCCTTTTTTCCTTGCATGCATCGGGAATCGTATGAACTTTATCCATTGAGACTGCATATGGTTCAGGAGTCATTTCACCCTGAGTGCAAGCTATCCTTGAATGTTATTGTCCCAGCATTGCCTGATTGACTGCTTATGGTTCTGGAGTCATTTCACCCTGGGTGCAAGTTATCAATGAATGTTATTGTCCCAGCATTGCCTGATTGGTATTGTTTTTTCAGCATCATTTCTATGGTTGGACAGTTTTTGACGCATCCATTGTTTAAATTTGTCTGATTCCATTTGTAAGGGTTATTAGTCCCATGGATGGAATACAGCATTTAAGGTCTGAATAAGGTGACGCTATTCAGAGCACATTCAGTTGGACACATATCATTGTTAATTTATTTATTTTACCTCTTGGCCTTTGGCCTCAGAAAATATTTATTTTTTATTTATTTATCACTGTTTGTTATCACTTAATCAGTTGTATATTTAGCGCATATTTATTTTTATTTACAATTATTCTCTTGGTTAGTGCACCATTTTTGATTGCTGCTTTTTTACATTTGGTCATTGGTTATGTGGTGTAATTATTAGGTTTAGTAGCGCTGTATCTATTCACTATTATTTAACATCTTAACATACATTTCTTGTTTAATAGGTTTGCGCAGAGAATAATTTTACTTATTATTGTCCATATACGAATACCTAGCCCCATCAAGTGGCCAAGTGCTATATTTTCTGTTTTTATTTTCCATTTAAAGGGGTTGTAAAGGTTTGTTTTTTATTTTCTTAATGGGTTACTTTAAGCTAGTGCATTGTTGGTTCACTTATCTTTTCCTTCCATTTTCCTTCTCAATGTTTTTTGTTTTTTTTATTTTCGTTGTCTGAATTTCTCACTTCCTGTTCCTCAGTAAGGCGTTCAGTAAGCTGTTCTAAATGACTTTCCACTGCTCGGATGATGGTGGAAAGCTTACTGAGGAGAAATGGGAAGTGAGAAATTCAAACAAAGAAAAAAAACATTTAGAAGGGAAATTGAAGGTAAGCTAAACAACCATGCACTAGCTTAACCCCCTGGCGGTATCCCCGAGCCTGACTCGGGGTGTTTTGTTTTTTGCTAAAATCGGTATCCCGCGCTGGCTTACCTTGTTCCTGGATCCAGCGATGCATCCGCGCTGTGTGAGCGAGCGGGTGCTCACTCGATTCACACAATGTCCCTGTGTGCCGTCGATCTCTGTTCCCTGCGACGTTACGACGCACGGGGGCAGATCACAGCGCCAAATTCAAAAAAGTAAACAAACACAATACATACAGTATACTGTAATCTTCTAGATTACAGTACTGTATGTAAAAAATACACACCCCCCTTGTCCTTAGTGGTCTGTCCTGTGCCCTGCATGTACTTTTATATAATAAAAAATGTTCTTTCTGCCTGAAAACTGTAGATTGTCCATAGCAACCAAAAGTGTCCCTTTACAGTACCTGCCGCCGAGAATGTGTTTTTAGCACGACAGCATCGCGCCGATTCTCGGCGACAGGGTGCCGACATCTCGCACTCTCTGGAATAGTAAAAGCACATTCCAGCGAGCGCGTCATAGAAGCGATGGGGATCCGACTTGGATTCCCGCCAATTCTTCACGTGGGCGGCGTTTGGTATGAATCCTGAGGGGGAACTCCCCGATTGATTAAAAAAAAAATCCAGCATGGGTTCCCCGCCTCAGGAGCATACCGGGCCCTTAGGTCTGGTATGGGTTGTAAGGAGACCCCCCACAATCCATACCAGACCCGTATCCAAAGCACGCAGCCCAGCCGGCAGGGTCAGGAAAGGAGTGGGGGCGAGCGAGCGCCCCCTCCTGAGCTGTACCAGGCAGCATGCCCTCAACATTGGGGGGTCAGGTGCTCTGGGGAAGGGGGGCGCAGTGCGTGGGTAGGTACCGGAGCATGATGGGACTGTGGCGTCGTAGGTGGCCTATATAAGTCGGTGCGAGCCGCCGCACCCGGCATTGCAGCGAAAGGAAGCGACGTGTCAACATCTAAAGGAATGAAGAAACGAAGACAGCAGAAGAAGACAGAAGAAGAAGACAGAAGCACACCACCCCCCGCCGAAGACGTCGGAGGAAGCTCGCCGGGGGGTGGGCGCTTTTATAAAAGCGACCCCCACCGGCGGCAGAAGAGAACCAGACGGCGGCGAAGGACAGCGGCATACCACCCCCCCCCCCCCCCCCCGAAGACGTCGGAGGAAGCCCGCCGGGGGGGCGCTTTTATAAAAGAGACCCCCCGGCGGCGGAAGAGAACCAGATGGCAGGAAGGGGCCCTGTCCTCATCAACATGGGACAGGGTGCTCTGTGGTGGGGGGGTCGCAGTGCGCCCCCCTGCCCCAGAGCTCCTGACCCCCCCCATGTTGAGGGCATGCTGCCTGGTACGGCTCAGGAGGTAGGGGCACTCGCTTGCCCCCACTCCTTTCCTGACCGGGCGGCGTGCTTTGGATACAGGTCTTGTATGGATTGTGGGGGGACCCCCACGCCGTTTTTTCGGCATAGGGGGGTCTCCTTACAACCCATACCAGACCTAAGGGCCCGGTATGCTCCTGAGGGGGGGAACCCATCCTGGATTTGTATTTAAAATCCGGCGGGGAGTTCCCCCTCAGGATTCATACCAAACGCCGCCCACGTGTAGAACACGCGGGAATCCAAGTCGGATCCCCGTCGCTTCTATGACGGCTTTGTCTCAATCGCGGCAAGCCAGCTCGGTGCTGGCTCCTGTGATGGGGCTCGTAGGTGGTCAATCTCGCTGAGAAAGGGAGCGAGATTGACACAATATCGCGGTCACCTACTGTATGTCAAAAATAGTTTTAGATCAGCTAGAAAACGGCGATAATAAATTATAATCACTTGCAGAATTGAGCGATAGCGATTTGTGGGGAAATTCGTCCTAAAAAGACAGCGACAATTCTGCAACTGAGCAAATGTCAGTGTTTTTGATTTGATTACATTATTAAATATTTATTATAATTACATTATTATTTGTTATAATTAATTATAGTTAGTTATTATATTAAAATGTATGATTTATTTTGTTTTTCAAACTTTATCATACCCGGGATGTCTTGTTTGGTCAGATTTAAGCGAGTTATTCCTAAGAATTGCAGGCCTACAGTATAAAACGCCCAATTTCCATGCAAAAAATTGTACCGCTTTTGGTATGTAATTCCAGACAGAATCATACTGCCAGGGAGGTTAAAGGAACCAATTTAGAAAATAAAAGACAAACCTTTACAACCCCTTTAAGTAGCACATAATTTAGCCTGTTTACACTTGTTTTTTTGCCCCATGCGCACAAACAAATGTTTAAATGCGCTTTCGCTGAGCGGATGGCTATGCAAATCTTTGTAAAGCAATCCCTTAGTTTACAGTGCAGTCTTCTCTTGGGATTGAAGGTTTAAGAAGGTTACAGTTGAAAAACAATAAAATTTGTGCATATGACGCTACTTAACTACTTCAGCCACGGACGAATTTACCGCATTCCTGACCAGAGCAATTTTTGTGATTCGGCACTGCGTCAATTTAACTGACAATTGCGCGGTTCTGCGACATTTCACCCAAACAAAATAGACGTCCTTTTTTTCCCCCCACAAATAGAGATTTCTTTTGGTGGTATTTGATCACCTCTGCAATAATTTTTTTGCGCTATTAACTAAATGCCGACCGCCCACCGCAGTTATACGGTGGCAGGTCGGCACTGCTGCGCGGGAGCACGTAGCTCTACGTCCTCCCTTTTGCAGCTGCTAGCGGGCACATGCGCGCCCCCTGAGTCCCGCGTGACCGCCGCCGGGCACGCACGCTCGTTCGTTACAGAACGGGGAACGAGAGCTATGTGTGTGAACACAAAGCTCTCGTTCCTGTCAGCGGGGGAAACGCTGATCTTCTGTTCATACAATGTATGAACAGGAGATCAGTGATTTCCCCTAGTGAGGCCACCCCCCCCCCCATACAGTTAGAACACACCAGAAACACACTTAACCCCTTCCCTGCCCCCTAGTGTTAACCCCTTCACTGCCAATGGCATTTTTATAGTAATACAATGCATTTTTATAGCATTGATCGCTATAAAAATGCCAATGGTCCCAAAAATGTGTCTAAAGTGTCCGATGTGTCCGCCATAATGTCTAGGTGCTGAAAAAAAACGCTGATCGCCGCCATTACTAGTAAAAAAAAAAATATTAATAAAAATGCCATAAAACTACTCCCTTTTTTGTAAACGCTATAAATTTTGCGCAAACCAATCAATAAACGCTAATTGCGATTTTTTTTTTTTTTACGAAAAATATGTAGAAGAATACGTATCGGCCTAAACTGAGGGAAAAAAATGTTTTTTTATATATTTTTTAGGGATATTTATTATAGCAAAATATTGATTTTTTTCAAAATAGTCGCTGTATTTTTGTTTATAGCGCAAAAAATAAAAACCGCAGAGATGATCAAATACCACCAAAAGCTCTATTTGTGGGAAAAAAAGGACGCCAATTTTGTTTGGGAGCCACGTCGCACAACCGCGCAATTGTCGGTTAAAGCGACGCACTGCCGAATCACAAAAAGTGCTCTGGTCTTTGGGCAGCAATATGGTCCGGGGCTGAAGTGGTTAAACAAGTGAAGAGTGACAATTTTGAAAAAAAAAAGCAATATTTTTTTAACTTTTTGTTATAATATCCCCAAAAAGTAAATCGCAGTAAGTGTATATTGATTGGTTTGTGCAAAAGTTATAGCGTCTACAAAATGTGGGGGGGGGGGGATAGGCTACCAGTGACACGACAGTGATCACTGCTCCCGATGACCGGGAACAATAGATCATTGTCCTGTCACTAGACCGATTAGGGAAATGCCTTGTTTACATCTCCCGTTCTGCCTCTCAGTGACATGATCGCGGGCCGCCAGCAAACATCGAGTTTGCGGGGGCCCGCGGGCACAGTCACGGAGAGTGCATCAGGCGTGCGCTCCTGGCTTCTTAAAGGGGACGCACCTGTACGCCCATTTGCCCACCGCTGCCATTCTGCCGACATATATGGCCGTGCAGCGGTCGGCAAGTGGTTAATCAACTATGCCTTGAGATATTACCTGGGGTATATAATGTCAAAAATTCCTTCCTAGTTATACCGACAATAGAAAAGGTATACAAGACGGGTCATAAATTCCTGTAATTCCTGACATCTAATTATGTCTGAAAAAAATAAAACTAATACTCTTTATACACACCCTCTTAGATGCTGAAAGTGCACAGAGCTTCCAATGTATCAAATAAAATGTGCTATATAAACATACCAAATGAAAATGTTTTATAGAATAAAGTGCGTAGGAGAGGAACATCCATGAGAATATTGTACGGGTAGAGAGGTTACTGCTAGTGAAAATATATAAGTGAAATCATAAACAACATATGGTGACAAGGACAAAGGAGTGTCTTGCACAACATTTATTGGGAGGGGGATTCAAGAAGGAAGAAAGAAAAATAAGGGAACAAAAACATGGGTAGCACACACCTTGATAAGAGTTCTAGAAGGCTCAGGTTGAAGCCAGTAGGGATACATTTAGGCTTCATGTACAAAGGACGTTTTGCATACTCTCCTGGAAGCCTTTGCTCCTGGCAGCAGGGGTTTGGGCAAAAAAAAAAGAAAACATAGAACACATTTAAGCACGTTTAGGCACGTCAAGTGCTTGGGTGTTCATTTCATTGGCCAGAACAATCATTTATTTGGGCTATTAAATTACGGTCCAATGTACTAAATGCACTTGGTGTTTAAAGTTTCGTTTACATGCATCGAGTGTTTTTTCCCCGCCCAAAACGCTGCTGCGCCTGGACGCATTGACAGTCGATTATTTACATTTGGATTCTCCTGCCTCTGAACGACTGCATGCGCATTAACACATAGGCTAACGTGCAGGTGCATTTGGAGGCAGGATAAAATGCCACATGACCCTAGGAGTAGCTTAAAAAGATGTCCATTGTGTCTGAGGCCAAAAGGCTTCAGGTTTGAAGGATGGCCAGGAGTTTATTAATTTTGTCTGTCAATTTGGCTGAATGAGTTGATTCTATTTTTTGTTTTCAGTAAGGGAGACAGTGGATGATTAACAGGCTCTTGTAATTGTTTGCTTAGCTGCTGTCAGGACATGATAAAGAAGTTGGAAGATATTTCTGGAAAGGCCCTTTAAACATGCTGTGGTCTCTGCTGGAGTCAGCCTGCTTAGAGGGGAATCTGTCCGCTGATCCCTGCTGCGCAGGTGGATGTTGCTACGTGCATCGCCAGCACCTTGGTATTTCGAGAGATTCCCTAATTGCCTACAAGACCCGACTGGAGCAGTGACTCCCTTTCCCTGCGCAGGTGGATGGCTGGTCTGTATCTGCTCCACTCATGCAGAGCGGACACGTCTGGCAGTCCTTTATGGGCTGTTGGATGTTTACACCCAGCTGGCATCCAATCCTACCCACCTAATGGCTGGGCAGACGGGATCAGACTGTATGTCGACAGGCATCAATGGACACAAGTCCATTGACTCCCGTCGCTCCATACATAGAGGAGACTGGAGGGCCTGATTTGGGTCTGCCTAAAAAACATGACAGCTGACCCCATCGGTCCACCCTGAGGGAAAAGGCCCTGAGATTTAGCAGAGCGTGTTGGGCTAAAAAGGGAATCCAGAGTCCAAAAGCTTAGAGATCAGTTGAAACTTTTTTAACTACAAGACATGTCCACCATGCGGTATATGGAGAGAAGTTCGCACCACCTCAAACATGGCTATTGATACCCAGGCTTCCAGTGAGCAATTCTAAAGGGTACCAGGTACTAGCTTGTTAAAGTGTTGTAAACTGCTGATAAAATACTAGCACATTATAGAATACCTAAGAACGAAGCCTTTCCAGCGGCACCTGCTCACCGCTGTGAAGGCTGACATCTTCCCCCCGGTGTGTGTTCCGGGTTTGTGGGCTCTGACACTGACTGGTTGGAGCTACAATGACGTCACTCCTGCGCATGAACTCGAGAGCCGCCATTTCCGACATGGACTCAGAAGGTCTGGCACTGTAAGCCGCACCTTCAGAGCGCATGCGTCAATGTCATTGGCTGCATGCACATTGAATATCTCCTAAACTGTGCAAGTTTAGGGAATATACACAGTACCTACAGGTAAGCCGCCTTATAGGCTTACCTGTAGGCAGGGGTGTATTTAGGTTTTGTGCTGCCTTAGGCCTGACTAAACTCATGCACCCCCTAATTTAAAAATGACCCACCACTTCCTGTCAAGACCACACCCCTTTCTGTTTAAGACCTGCCCTGAAAATTTTCGCCTGGGGAGGTGGGGCAATGGATTCCCTTAATTTGCATAGATTTCCTCTCACTTCCTGTTTGGCTATGGGGCAGGAAGTGAAGGGGAATCTCTGCAATGGGACAAGGATGGTAAAAAATATACTGACCGGGGCTATAACCCTCCTTTACTCTATCCAAAATGGAAAGAAAAAAAGTGTTGCCTATAGTTTTACTTTAAGCACAAATTTCTGATCACTTTATGGAGTGGACTAAGAAGATATAACCTTGCCAATGGTGCACAGTGAGGAAGGTTTGTGGTCCAGGATGATAGGACAGTCAAAAATAGAAGCAGCACCCCCCTCCCACAGTTGTGAAATGACAGCCGCCCACATACCGGAAGCTGTGTGGCCGCTTTATGGGGGCACTAGACTAATTTCTCAGCCCAGTCCACCCCATAAGACTAGTGCTACATTAACAGTGTAGTGCAAGCCGACGGGGACTCTTTCCATGCTGCCCCCCTGCAAAGTGCTGCCCTAGGCCTGGGCCTTGTTGGCCTAGGCCAGGATACAGCGCTGCCTGTAGGTACAAGTGGTGTACAGGGTTTACAACCGCTAAATAGTTGGTTTCAATTTCCAGAACATTCCATTTGTTTCATTTGTTTTGTGTAAAATGCAAAAAGTATTATTTGGTGTACAGAGATCAGATCATGCAAATAAACTAAAATTTTCCATATTATTTATCTTTTTTACCTTATGCCGCCATGTATGCAGAGCATACAGAACTGGAAGAGGAAGAAGGTTTGTCTTGGAGCATGCTGGTGTCTGTTTTGTGCATGTGTATTACAGTTAAAGTAGAACTGTTTTTTCACAGTGTTTTAGGAATGCATGGGGGTGGATTTACTAAAGGTAAATAGATTGGGCACTTTTTCAAGTACAATTGCACTAACTTTCTCCAGAGCTTCGTAAATGTGGTAAAGCTCTTTTTCGTCATCCAATCATGTGCAAGCAAACATTTTTTATTTGTTTTGCTTGCACCTGATTGGGTAGTATTTACAAAGGGAAGCTTTACCAGGTTACATTTACTAAGGGACATTGGTGCAACCGCACTTGCAAAGTGCCCAGTCTCAATGCCTTTAGTAAATCAACTCCAGTGAGTCAGTAGAGATCCTTAGATAATTGTACGTGGCCTGTTTTTCTTTTAGTAAACAGAATTTGTTGGTTGAACTGCTAGCAATTGATTATGGAATGCCATGTTTTGATATTGATATGCAGTGTTTTATGTAACAACTGGTAACTAAAAAAAAATTACTTTTTGTGTTTTTCTTTTTGACATGTTTGTTTTTGGCAGACTGGGGCATGGTTTCCTTTTCCTATTGTTGTAGCATCGCCTGGCTTTATGTAGGGCAGCAGTGTTACTTAACCTTTGCCCAGTTCTCTTATATTTCAATGTAAAATGCAGCAGGGAAGGGTAGCAAGTTCTTGCTGACCTCTGTTCAAGGCTGTGTAAGAAGTATCTATTTGGAAGTCAGTGGCGGCTGGTGCAAAACATATTTGGGGGGGTGGGTGCACTAACTGAAAAATTAAACTTTTAGTAATGCAGGGCTGTAAATAGCCATTTATCAGGTGATTTTATATCATTACTGCTAGGTAAAACTGTGCCCGTCAATTGCAGCCTCACTGTGGCCATTATGAGGGGTTGCCACTATTCCTGTACTGTGTTCCCGGGTTTGTACACCTGCTGTGCCCATTATAAGGGGGTTCCTATCATCCCTGTGTCAAGTTCCCAGGTCTGTACACCTGCTGTGCCCATTATGAGGATTTACCATCATCCCTGTGCTAAATTTCCGGGTCTGTACCCCTACTGTGCCCATTATGAGGGGCTCCCATCATCCTTGTGCCAAGTTCCCTGGTCTGTACACCCACTGTGCTCATTATGAGGGGTTACCACCATCCCTGTGCTGAGCACCCAGATCTGTACACCCGCTGTGCCCATTGAGGGGTTCTCACCTTCCCTGTGAGGAGTTCCCAAGTCTGTACACCTGCTGTGCCCATTATAAGAGCTACCCACCATCCCTGTGCCGAGTTCCCAGGTCTGTACGCCTGCTGTGCTCATTATGAGGGATTCTCATCATCCCTGTGCTGAGTTCTTCTTTACAAGTGTGGTCTCAGATCTAGGAATTCCTCTCTAGGGGACCAATAACTGACCGACATCCTCTCCATCCCACATTACGTTTTTCTTTCTCGTACATCACGGGACACAGAGCAGCATATTCATTACTATATGGGTTATATGGAGTACCTTCAGGCGTGGACACTGGCAATCTAAAACAGGAAGTCCCCTCCCTATATAACCCCCTCCCATAGAGGAAGTACCTCAGTTTTTTCGCCAGTGTCTTAGGTGTTGGTCACGGAATAGCTTTGCCTCCACATCCTTGGGATTAAGGCGGGCTAACCGGATCTGTCCAAGGAGCCTCAGTGCCAAAGTGGACAGTACCCGGGCCCCAAACCGTGGGGTTTTGCCTATAATGCTCCTCTCTAGAGGGCTGGACCCTGGGCCCAGGACTTGGAGTTTTTCTAAACCAAAAGATCCTGTTTGCCAGGGTGCTGTATAGGTCCAGGACAGCGGCTCCTTCCAGGACCCCAGTGCCTGAAGGTCTACTACGCTACCCACGGAGATGGGAGAAGATTGGACCGTTTTGCAAAACGTCCTGCGGCATGGAGCAGGTAAGAGGGGAGCCTGCGGGACTTGGTTCGACAGCAGGCTCTCCAGGGGAGATCTTAAGGGGGGTAGCCTGAGTATGCTCTGCATTGGCACCATGGTCACTATGTCTGATGGACAGGATGCCCTGAAATGTTTCCCCCCCATCACTTGATCCCCCTACCTATCTAGGTATGTTTGCTGGCTACCTGCTGCTCGCTGGTTGAAGATCTTTTTAAAAAAAAAACAGATCTGTCTCTAGGCTAAAGGGACTCATTAGGGGCCTGTTTTAGCCTTACCTTGCCGGGATTCAAAATCTGCAGCCTGATGCGTCCTCCAAACCTGCATTCCTGGGCTCCAGAGTGCGTCTCCTCCTGGGCTCTCCTCCCCCGACAGTCGCGCGCGTGCACGCGCGCATGCATATAGAAAATGTTCGCGCCGTTTGGGAGGGGGGGGGCGGGGAGCGTGACTGCAGTGTAGAGTGGGCGTGCCTTCAATTGCTGTTATACACAGCAGGCGCGTTCTTAGCTCAGTTCAAAGCTGAGCTGGAGAGAGAGGACGTAGAGCTGGCAGCACAGTGACTCCCGGTGGCGAGAAGGGGTACTACATGCTAAAGTCAGCTCCAATACTTTTTGTTAAGCCAAAATCCCCTTGGCAACAGGTTGAATGCTGGCAAACATGTTGGGGGTGGGGCTGTATGTTGTGAATAATATTATAAAGGAAAACATACTGAGCCCCACCGTTTTTGTACTCCTGGCTATAACAGTCTGTTGTTGTAAGCGGAGTCCCTCGGTTTTGTATTATGGCTTCCAAGGGTTCAGGATCAAAACACAAAAAAAAAAAAAAAAAAAAGGCCAAGACAAAGGGGTTCCTCCTCTGGTTCTGATGATATGCCAATACTTTCCCCACAGGTTATTCCTATAGGGGTCACCCTGGATATGCCATTAAGGGGGTCTGGTGCTGAGGCTGGCCCAGGTCGGCCCAACCCTGTGTTATCACAGAGGAGATGCTAGCCGTCACCCTAGGGGGGCTAGAGAAAAAAAGTTAACAGCTATGATCGCTGGCTCCTTTTTTCTGGCAAGAAGCGGACTAGATCCCCATCGCCAAAAGGGACAGAACCTAGAGGAAGGATCTACCACTGAAGAATCGTTTTCAGCCTCCCAGACGGAGAGTCTGTGGGTCCAGTCTTTGACAGACATGGTCCGCTCGGCATTTAATTTGCCATTTCCAGAGCCTCAGGTTCCTGCGGTATCCTCTTTGGGTTCTTTTAAAAGCGCCTTTAAGCAACGCAGCTTTTCCGGTCCATCCTCTGTTAGAGGAATTGGTTTTTCCAGGATTGGGACGACCGGACAGATTTTTTTCTGCCGCCTAAAGCTGACGAGAGGGTAGTCTTTATGCACGTCTGCCAGGAAATATTTGTGCTTGCAGGCACTCTTTCCCCTGACCAATTGCTCTTTAAAAGGGGCCCGGATGGCTCAGTCGGTAGAGCATCGGACTTTTGGTCTGAGGGTCCAGGGTTCAGGTCCCGGTTCGGGCACTGCTTTTCAACTACCCGTGAGGTCCTTGAGGTCACATCTCCCGGAAAGCGCCCGATCTCGTCTGATCTCGGAAGCTAAGCAGGGTCGGGCCTGGTTAGTGCCTGGATGGGAGACCACCTGGAAGGTTTTCTGTTATTTACCCTACGGAAAATACATTTTTCTAAGAAAGGGGGCGCTCCCAACTGTGGACGCAGCCATCTCATGGGTGAATAAATCATTAACTGGCCTAAGGTGAAACATACAAATGTTTAAGGTCCCGGTCGATAAACGTTTAGAGACACTTTGTGGCTGCAATTGGAGTTGTGTCAGGCATTAAAGAACCAGACAAAACAGATGCTTAAGACATCCCTGCCCAATAGGCAGAGGAGTTATTGGATATTCCCAGAGCTCTGTGCTTTGCGGTAAGAGGTTATAAAAAGACTCCATCCAGCAGGCGTCTCGTTGTCACTATTTTTAGTGCATATGAGAAGGCTCTTATGGTTGAAGAACTGGGCGGCCGAGCCCCATGTAAAGGACTGCTGGCAGGTTTGCCCTTCCATGGAAAGATCTGGATAAATACATTCAGACTGTTTCAAGTGGCAAAAGTACCCCCTTTTACCAGTCAAAGGAAGTTCCGGGGTCCTGCGTTTAAAAGGCAGCTCCCCCCTGTTCCGGGGCCCTCAAATTTCCAGGCAGTACGGACCTCCTGCGCGATCAAACTTTTAACAAAGGATCGCAAGGACAGGCCTCTGGGGATCGATCCCCGACAGAGAGGGTCCGATCATCTGTGGCCACAGGCTACAGATTAGAATTTCTAAAATTTCCTCCACAAGGAAGGCCTCAATGCGGGCGGCGTTGGATCATCTGCTTTACCAGGGCATAATGGTAGAGGTACCAGCCCAAGAACAGGGGCTAGGTTTCTATTCCAATCTGTTTGTCATACCAAGGCCCATCGGCGATGTCAGACCAATTTTGGACCTAAAAGGTTTAAATGCTTACCTAAGGGTTTGCTCTTTCCGGATAGAATCCGTTCGGTCAGCAGCCGCCACACTCCAGAAGGATCTGGCTTCTATAGACATAAAGGATGGTTACCTTCATGTACCAATTCTTTCAGCCACATCAAATACTTTTGTTTTTACGCTTCGCAGTGATACAGCGTCACTTCCAATTCGTGGCGCCCCCCTTCGGGCTGGCTACGGCCCCTGGGTATTCACGAAGGTCCTAGCTCAAATTCTAGTCAGTCTAGAGGATCCAAGGGATCTCGGTCCTAGCATACCTGGACGACCTCTTAATCATAGATCACTCGCTTCCTTGGTGGAATGCGTAGTAACCCTCATGGTTCAGTACCTCGAGAGGTTCGGCTGGGTCCTAAACCGGGGAAAGATCAGCATTTCAACCTACAAAGCAGTTGGAATATCTCGGCATGAGATTAGACACAGAACAGAAGATGGGTGTTCCTGCCCCTGGTAAAGGTCGAGGCTATCAAAAGATTGATTCAGTTGGTTCTAATCAAAAGAGAACCAACTATTCGCCTATGTATGCGATTACTAGGCAAACTAATGGCCATGTTCGAGGCGATACCACACGCTTCCACACTCGTGTCCTACAGACAGCAATTCTAGCAGATTGGTTCTGCCCAGTGGTCTGGAAGGCTGGAGAGCGGTCTTGAACGGGTTCACTCGCCAAGGAACTTGGGCAGAGGCGGAGAGGCAGCTGCCCATCAAGGTCTGGGAGATCAGAGCGGCTCGGCTAGCCCTCCTGGCATAGACATCCAGATTACAGGGGTCCTCGGTGAGAAGTCATTCAGACAATGCCACAGCGGTGGCATATATGTGAACCACCAAGGGGGAACCAAGAGTCAAGCCACTCAGAGTGAGAGGAGCTTGGTTTTTCGGTGGGCAGAGGTTTATGTACCCTGCATATCGGCGACATTCATTCCCGAGGTGGACAACCTGCAGGCGTACTTCCTAAGTCGCCAAACCCTGTCGCCGGGGGAGTGGTCTCTGCATCCACAAGTTTTTTCAGACAATCTGCCAGAAGTGGGGAGTGCCAGACGTGGAGGTCATGGCATCAGGATTCAACAAGAAGCTAGACAGGTTCATGTCTCGAACGAGGGACCCTATGGCCTGCGGAATCGATGTGTTGGTTTGCCCTTGGCATCAATCATAACTTCTATATGCATTTCCCCCGCTGCAGTTACTACCCCGCCTGTGGCGCAGGATCATAGCACAGGCCGGTTATCCTGGTAGCCCCAGCTTGCTGCCGGAGGGCATGGTACTCACTAGTCCTGAAATTGGCAGCGGGAGGCCCTTGGACTCTTCCTCTATGGCCAGACCTACTCTCACAAGGCCCGATCCTCCACCCTGCATTACGGCGTCTAAATTTGACGGCCTGGCGGCTGAATCCCTGATTCTCAGGGGTAGAGGTCTGTCTAGGCAGGTAATCCCTACCCTCATTAAGGCTAGAAAGCCGGCCTCCAGGGTAATTTTGTTACAGGGTTTGGAGGGCCTACGTAGGCTGGTGTGAGGCTAAGAGATGGGTTTCCCACAAGTATACCATTGATAGAGCATTAAGTTTTCTCCAGCTAGGAGTGGATAAAGGCCTGGCATTAAGCACGATCTAGGGACAGATTTCAGCCTTATCAGTGTGGTTTTAGAGGCCGCTGGCCGCCCACTCGCTGGTTAAGATCTTCGTACAGGGAGTCTTACGTGTTAATCCTCCGGTCAAATCACCACTTTGTCCATGGGACTTAAAATCTTGTTCTGTCAACTCTACAGAAACAACCCCTTGAGCCGTTGGCTGAGGTACCTTTGGTTTTACTGACTATAAAGTCGGTATTTCTGATCACCATAGTTTCGGCCAGGAGAGTATCGGAATTGGCAGCCTTATCTTGTAAGGAACCATATCTCATTTTACATAAGAATAGGGCGGGGTTCCGTCCTCATCCTTCCTTCTACCAAAGGTTATATCCAGTTTCCACCTGAACCAGGATGTGGTACTTCCATCCTTTTTTCCAAAACCCACCTCTAGAAAGAAGGGGTTGCTGCATACGTTGGATATTGTCAGGGCCATAAAGGCCTATCTTAAAGCTACAGAGAAGGTTCGGAAAACAGATGTGGTGTTTGTTTTACCGGAAGGGCCCAAGATGGGTCAGGCAGCTGCTTGATCCACCATCGCAAGATGGATTAAACAATTAATCGTTCAGGCCTGCGGTTTGAAGAGGTTGCCTCCTCCTTTGTCGGTAAAGGCCCATTCTACCAGGGCCATGGGCACCTCCTGGGCAGCACATCATCAGATCTCTATGGCTCGAATATGCAAGGCAGCAACGTGGTCGTCAGTCCACATGTTTACAAAATTTTATCAATTGGACGTAAGAAGGAATGCGGATACAGCCTTTGGGCAGTCAGTACTACAGGCCGCGATTCAAGCTCCTCAGGATCTGAGGGGGCTCCCTTGACTTGATTTGAGATTTACATTTCTTGTTTAAGTTGGATTTACTAGTATTTGAGTATACCTCTAAATTAAATCCTTTTTTGGAAGATGTCTCCCTCCCCTCATTAAAGCATTGCTTTCGGACATCCCATATAGTAATGAATATGCTGCTCTGTGTCCCGTGATGTACGAGAAAGAAAAAGAGATTTTTTAATACAGCTTACCTGTAAAATCTTTTTCTTGGAGTACATCACGGGACACAGAGCTCCCACCCCTCTTTTGGGGAACATTTTTGGGAGGCATACTGCTTGCTACAAAACTGAGGTACTTCCTCTATGGGAGGGGGTTATATAGGGAGGGGACTTCCTGTTTGAGATTGCCAGTGTCCACACCTGAAGGTACTCCATATAACCCATATAGTAATGAATATGCTGCTCTGTGTCCCGTGATGTACTCAAGAAAAAGATTTTACAGGTAAGCTGTATTAAAAAATCTCTTTTTTTCTCTCTTCCAAACTGTTCAGCAGCTCAGTACAGTCTCTGCATCCATTTGAGGTTGCCATAGAACAGATGATTCCTTTTTAATTTCATTCCTACTACGGCCACCTTAACCACTTAAGACCTGGACCATTATGCAGCTAAAGGACCTTGCCCCTTTTTGCAATTCGGCACTGCGTCGTTTTAACTGACAATTGCGTGCGACGTGGCTCCCAAAAAAAATTAGCGTCCTTTTTTTCCCACAAATAGTTTTTTTTTGGTGGTATTTGATCACCTCTGTTTGTTTTTTTTGACATTTAAAAAAAAAAAAAACAATATTTTTTACTTTTTGCTACAATATCCCCAAAAAAAGATATACATTTTTTTTCCTTAGTTTAGGCCGATACGTATTCTTCTACCTATTTTTGGTAAAAGAAATTGCAATAAGCGTTTAACGATTGGTTTGCGCAATTACAAAATAGGGTATAGTTTTATGGCATTTTTACAAATGGCGGCGATCATCGATTTTTTTTCGTGACTGCGACATTATGGCGGACACATCGGACAATTTTGACACATTTTTGGGACCATTGTAATTTTCACAGCAAAAAGTGCTATAAAAATGCATTGATAACTGTGAAAATGACAATTGCAGTTTAGGAGTTAACCACTAGGGGTTAAATGTGACCTCATATGTGTTCCTAACTGTAGGGGGGCGGGGCTGGACTTTTGATGTCATTGATCGTCTTTCCCTATATCAGGGAACAGACGATCAGTGACACTGCCACTGTGAAGAATGGGGAAGGTGTGTTTACATACACCTCTCCCCGTTCTTAAGCTCCTGTGACTGATCGGGGGACACCGGCGGCCCGCGGCCGTGGAGCTTCGGACCGGGTTGTGGGCGCACGTGACCCACGGCCGGGCACTTAAAGTGGACATACCCTTACGTGATTGTGCCCAGTTGTGCCAGTCTGCCGACGTATATAGGCATTAGGCAGAGAATTTATTGAGGTTCTGAACAGTTTGGAAGAGATGAAAAGTAATGTGGGATGGAAATGAAATGGTAGGATGTGAAGAGCTATGTGAGCAGTGAAGATCTATGCCAGGGGAGAGCAAACGGGAGTTGGTGAAGGAGGTGGGTGATAGGGATTGTGTAAATACGTTCATTACAAGGAGAGAGGGGAAGTAAAGTTGGAGATTAAAAGTGCTGCTGTAGAGTTACTCAGGACACAGTGATAATAACTTTGGGGTGGCTGTGCCCCCTATTGACGGGCTGCCACTGCATATACCTTCAAGGGGGTGTGAGATAGTCTTTAGGTAATATTTTCTTAATATTATCTTCCATTAGATCCAGCATACTGCTGACATCTGCAGTATACTGTTTTTATGTTTTTGTACTTATCGTTTTACCAGGCTTTGTTATTCGGCTCCGAGCAGGGATTCCTTCCGGGTATAGGCGTTCCCAAGCCAAGCGTAGTTGATTGACGGGCTGCTAAAGCGCGTCACGCCTTTCGAAAATACCCGAAGTGACACTCGGATGTTTACGGCGCCTGCGCAGTCAGCTCTACACGGCAGGCGCCGTATAGCGGCGTAAACACCAGAGTGTCACTTTGAATCTTTTCGGAAGGCGTGACGTGCTTTAGCAGCCTGTCAATCAACTCCGCTTGGCTTAGGAACGCCTATTCCCCGCAGAAATCCCCGCTCGGAGCCGGATAACAGCTGATAAAACGATAAGTACAAAAAAAAAAAAAAAAAAAAAAAACAGCTTACTGCAGATGTCAGCAGTTTGCTGGATCTAATGGCAGAAAGTTGATTTTTGGGTGAACCTCCGCTTTAATGATTATAAATGCACTTTCAGATACAGTACTGAAGAATTGCTTCCACGTGTATTTGCCTCCCACTCACCCCACCCTACCTGCTCCACTTGGGAGCCCAACGGGACCCCAACGGGGCAGAGGGACTCCCCCTATGAGGGAGTGAGGGGGTCTAGCCCACCCAGCCAGCCCCGTAGGTCGTTTGCCTCTCTTTATTTTAGGAGACCACATGGCCAAAGTGCGTGCGTGTTAAACCAATTTTGTGTGCGTGCAAGTGTGGTGGTTTTTGTGGGGGAGTGGGCGTACTAAGCACAGGCGTACCTTGCATAGCACACCCACCGGGAGCCAGGCTGAGACCACCAAACTCAATTCACATGTAGCTGAGACCGGGATCCGAACCCTTGGCTGCAGAGGTGAACGGCTTGTCAGCGCAGTGCCAATCACGTTGAGCCACCACAGCTCCCTTGGCCCTTTCTTTGGATCGATTCTTTGATCGATCCTTCCTTTGAACTCTTCTATCAAAGTTGCATAGGAATGCTTCTATGCTGATGCGACTTGTATGCAATAACATACAGTAGAATTCTATTGCGCTTCAATCGCACTGAAGTCCATCAGGAACCTTTTCCAAAGTCGCATTGATTAGAAGGGTACTATTGTGATTTCCCTCATCATGGGATAATGTGAACCTGGGCTTGAGCTTTTTCTTTTTCATTCATTTCAATGGAGGCAAAGTTTTTTTTTTTTTTTTTTTTTACCGGACCAAGCATGCACCAAAATAGCAGCAGGCCGAATTTTTTTTTTTAAGTGCAACTGAAGCACAACAAACCAGTGTGAAGCGCTACATTGGATTTAAAATGATGCTGTTTTCTTCTACTTTACTTCCACTTTGTGTTAACAAAAGTGGGTCATTGTGAAATCAGCCTAAGGGCTACAGTGTTCTGAGACAAGAGGTTTATACAGCTTCCTACTGGAGATGAAACACTTGTAGACTAGCCAACACCGATATTAGTCAGATATATAAGCCCTTCTACCCTTACTATACTCCAGTTTTCTGCTAGTATCTTTGGAGAATAGACATCTCTTTTGAGACAAGCAAACTCTTGCTTCTACTAGACGTTTTCTGATTTATCAATATCCTTTTTTTTCCCTTCAATCAAGCTTCTTTCCTTACTGTAAAGCCAGGGAGCTCATTCCTTTCACTTTTCCAGATTGGCTTATCCTCCGCATAGTCTGGGAGACTGTACACCAGGGGGGCCCAACCTTTTGAAGCGCCAGGGCCACTTAATCAACCAGGTAACTGGTCGCGGGCCAAAATCAGCGGAGCGGGTGGATAGCAGGTCCGGGTCCGCTCTGCATAAGAAGAGCGGACACGGACACAGCCGGATTAGATTGCAAGTAGGACACAAATCGGTTTATATGTGCTACTCCTTAGAGGTAAATAGAGGGTCCAACTGGGTTGGACTGACTTTGTGAAAGGGGCCCATGACTGCTTTCACGTGATGATCTGTGGGTTACCCGCATGTGGGTGCAACGCAGTGTACCTTTTGGCTTTTCTGCACTTTGCAATAGATTTCTATTATATTCTGCAGGTTTGGTGCACTTTCAGGAAAGCTCACCAAACTCGCAGGTAATAACAGAAGTCTATGGCTCAGTGCAGGTAACCCACAGGTGCACTGCTTTGCATCTGCGGATTAGTTTGAAAGCAGCCCAGTAAACACTGCAGGACAGATATGCCCATGTATACACTGATTTTAGTAATAAACTGACCTTTAATGACCGTATTCTATCCCAGAGCAGGAGGTCGTGGGCCACATCAGAAGGCTTTGCAGGCCACTGGTTGGGCACCCCTGCTGTACACAGACCCTGCCTTGCTGAATATTTGGATATTTGAGCCTGTGATCAGCCTCACTTGTTTGCCTTCCAATTTGCCAGCTTCAGGCCAAACAAGTGGGATTTAATGACCGCCTTGCACCAACTTCTGGTACAAGGCACAGTTGTACCTGTTCCTTCTGTTGAAACCTAATCACAGTCCCAAAACCAAATGGGCGCATCCACCCCATGCTGAACCTAAATTCTCTAAGCCAATTTCTTCAACGATAAGGATAATTTCTGGCATTGCAGAACATTAATGATGCCTATAAATGCATATCGTCCCCCTCACATTAACGTTTTATGCATTGTGAGGCCAACACTTCCTATTTGTAGCACTACCACTTGCAATCTCCGTTGTGCCCAAAGCTGTGCTTGCTCCACTGCTTGTTCTTCTGAGGACCCAAGGCATTCATGTCACAGGCTACCTGGCCGAAGGACTCCTCAGCCCCAACTTTGTCAGCCAACATTCAAAGGGGTGGTTCAGTTCCTTCAAACCTTTGGCTGAATAATCAAATATCCAACATCTGCTCTTCAGCACTCACTGTCTGGAGTACCTGGATATAATCTTGGACACAGCTTAAAACAAAATCTTCCATTCACAGGGGAAAGTTGCTTTCATAGGGTCTCATATGAGGACCATCAGTTCAAAATGACAGGTCGCTTCTGCGTGAGGTTTCTGGGTTTGTTGGTAGCCTTCTTTGAGGCAATTCACTTTGCCCAATTCTACTCCAGACCTTTTTAGTCCAACTGCTTCTTTCCAGCCAGTCAAAGCTCCCCTGCAGTGCCCTAACTGTCAAGAGAATTGGTCCCCACAGGAATTTAAAACTTCCGATCAACATTCTGAAACTGGGAACCATTAGATTATCCTCTACAAATTCTCTCTACAGAATCGCTCCCTTCTATAAGATCTCAGCAAGGAAAAAGTGATATTGAAAATTGGGTAAGGTGCTGCACATCCCAAATTGTTGTAGAAGGAAAAGTTACCCCGGGGGGCTTTGTATTGCAGCAAAAAAAATAAATTAAAAAATTTAGTTAATAGAAACGTTTTAATGTAGTTTTATATGTCTCACAAGGAAACATATCTGATATATTTTAACCAAAACAGTCAAGTAATGGCAATAAAAACATGTACATAAGAAATTAACAGCATGTTGATTGGGCCGTAAGGGCAAACCTGCAAAAGCATGGCATAATGTTAAAACAATGGTACACATGATGAACATGATAAATATGATAAAATCCGACGTGTTTCGACCTTGTAGAGGGCGGTCATCTTAAGGGTGTAAGAAGGAGATGCTCTAGAACAGGGGTGTCAAACTGGTGGCCCTCCAGCTGTTGCAAAACTACAAGTCCCATGAGGCATTGCAAGGCTAACAGTTACAAGCATGACTCCCGCAGGCAGAGGCATGATGGGACTTGTAGTTTCGGAACAGCTGGAGGGCCGCCAGTTTGACACCCCTGCTCTAGAATAAAATACATTGTATAGGTGAGATTGTTAAAAAACAAACAAAAACACTCTCAACAAAGAAACATCTACCATATTGACAATATTGTGAATGATGAATATATTTACCCTTTAACGGTTAAGGCAGGGGTGGCAAACACAAGGCCCGCGGGCCGAATCCGGCCCGCCAGGCCTTGCCATGTGGCCCGCACGGCGGTGGCAACAGATTGTTACCGATCCATGACACCATGCGATCCGCTCCGCAGCCTCGGCCATAGGAAAGTCCCCGGCTTCGGCCTAGCTCCGGAGCGGCGGCCATCTTGGTACACCCGGCGGCGGCTGTCTCGTCAGGAAGTGACGTTTCGCCGCCGCCATCTTGCTCCACCCCAGTCGGCTTGCCTAGTAACCAGTGCACGGTGTGACACTGCACCGCCTCAGCTCACTGATTACAGACCCGGGACCACAACCGCAGACATGAGGAGAACTGCAAGATCTGCACCTGCAGGTAGGATAGACCATCACCCGGGGAGCATGGCTGTCTGTACTGAGCAGAGGAGGGGGACACCTGTGACACAGGAGAGGAGGGGGACCAGTGTCACTGGGGCTCCTTACCTCTCTGGTGTCACAGGTGTCCCCCTTCTCTCCTCTCTGGTGTCACTGGGGTCCCCCTTCTCTCCTCTCTGGTGTCCCTGGAGTCCCCAACCTCTCTGGGGTCCCCCTCCTCTCCTCTCTTGTGTCACTGGGGTCCCCCTCCTCTCCTCTCTTGTGTCACTGGGGTCCCCCTTCTCTCCTCTCTGGTGTCCCTGGGGTCCCCAACCTCTCTGGGGTCCCCCTCCTCTCCTCTCTGGTGTCCCTGGGGTCCCCAACCTCTCTGGGGTCCCCCTCCTCTGGTGTCACTGGAGTCCCCCTCCTCTCCTCTCTGGTGTCCCTGGGGTGCCCCTCCTCTCCTCTCTGGTGTCCCTGGGGTCCCCAACCTCTCTGGGGTCCCCCCCCCTCTGGTGTCACTGGGGTCCACCTCCTCTCCTCTCTGGTGTCACTGGGGTCACCCTCCTCTCTGGTGTCACTGGGGTCACCCTTCTTTCCTCTCTGGTGTCCCTGGGGTCCCAACCTCTCTGGGGTCCCCCTCCTCTCCTCTCTGGTGTCCCTGGGGTCTCCAACCTCTCTGGGGTCCCCCTCCTCACCTCTCTGGTGTCACTGGGGTCCCCCTCCTCACCTCACTGGGGTCACCCTCCTCTCCTCTCTGGTGTCCCTGGGGTCCCCAACCTCTCTGGGGTCCCCCTCCTCTCCTCTCCGGTGTCCCTGGGGTCCCCAACCTCTCTGGGGTCCTCCTCTCTGGTGTCACTGGGGTCCCCCTTCTCTCTTCTCTGGTGTCCCTGGGGTCCCCAACCTCTCTGGGGTCCCCCTCCTCTCCTCTCTGGTGTCCCTGGGGTCCCCAACCTCTCTGGGGTCCCCCTCCTCTCTGGTGTCACTGGGGTCCCCCTCCTCACCTCTCTGGGGTCACCCTCCTCTCCTCTCTGGTGTCACTGGGGTCCACCTCCTCTCCTCTCTGGTGTCCCTGGGGTCCCCAACCTCTCTGGGGTCCCCCTCCTCTCCTCTCTGGGGTCCCCAACCTCTCTGGGGTCCCTCTCCTCTCTGGTGTCACTGGGGTCCTCCTCTTCTCCTATCTGGTGTCACTGGGGTCCCCCTCCTCACCTCTCTGGTGTCACTGGGGTCCCCCTCCTCACCTCTCTGGTGTCACTGGGGTCCCCCTCCTCTCTGGTGTCACTGGGGTCCCCCTCCTCTCTGGTGTCACTGGGGTCCCCCTCCTCTCTGGGGTCACTGGGGAGAGGAGGGGGACCCCAGTGACACCAGAGAGGAGAGGGGACACCAGAAAGGAGAGGAGGGGGGACACCAGAGAGGAGGGGGGATACCAGTGACACCAGAGAGGGGGGGACAACAGTGACACCAGAGAGGGGGGGACACCAGTGACACCAGAGAGGGGGGGACAACAGTGACACCAAAGAGGAAGGGGGACACTCCTGAACCCTGCGCTTCCTACGCAGCGCACTCCTGAACTCTGAGCTCCCTACGCAGCGCAAGAAAACTGGAGTGCAGATATAACCGGCCCTTTGAGGGCAACCAAACTGCTGATGCGGCCCCCGATGAATTTGAGTTTGCCACCCCTGGGTTAAGGGAAAGGACAACAGCACTTTTCCATGTGCTGCAACTGTGGACCGACTAGGAACCATGTAACTGCCGCCAGTACACATCATGACCCCCATGGAGGCGGGGGAGCTAGGATGGAAAAGGCTCAACCAAGTGGGCAGACCAAAAGAGGCTCAGAGCCTGCGAGGGGTCTCACTGATACCCCACGCTTGGGGGGATCCGGAGGGAGAGACCCAAAGACCAAAATGGTGGCCATCAAAGACTGAAACCGAAAAGGGGCACCCCAGGCTGTAAAAGTATTAATATAAAGTAAAAAATAGTTGGAAAAATGTAATACTGATATATTAATGATAAACTAAAATATATGAAAGAAGTAATTGAAGCCATAATTAAATGCCATAGCAAACAGTAAAAATGGAATTTGCAATGGAAAATATAATTGATGAAGAAACCCAGTAAGGTATCGAGGTATATAAGTGTAGAGGTAGTGCATGTGGAATGTGACTGTGATGATGAGTGAAATGAAGTGTGGAAAAGTGTGAATGTAGTTGACCGAGACAACAGTGTATGGTGAAAATAGAATTAAATAAGTGTGCAAAACGCATAATCAAAAGAAGTCCAGGTGGGGACGTGAATATATTGAAGTGTGAATGGTAAAAAAAATAAAAAATGTTGTGAGGGTGGATAAACACCCGCTCCCCATGCTTGATACTAGTGGGTTTAACATGAGTTAGGATTGTTCATGTTCAACATTTTTTGCTATACCCACGTGAGGATACTAATTATACCAGCGTTTTTCAACTCCAGTCCTCAAGGCACACCAACAGGTCATGTTTTTAGGCTTTCCATTTTTTTGCACAGGTGATTTGATCAGTTTCACTGCCTTAGGCTGGGTTCACACTTGTTTCCGACAACGCTCCTACATTGGGAGCTCATGTAGCATGACGTGTGAAAATCAATGTTTCCCTATGAGAGCCGTCTTAACTGATCCGACACAAGTCGGTCCGACTTTGAAAACACTCCCTGTACTACTTTGCTCCAACATTCATCCTACCTCAGCCCATTGAATACCATTGAAGTCGGACCAAAGTAGGAGCCTTGTCCTTATCAGACATCCGACATGTGATTACAGCAGCAGTAAAAGGAATTGATCTCACCCTGGGATTGTTTTGATTGGTCAAAGAACAAGTCAGACTATCACAAAGTCAGTTCAAAGTAGTATCCTGTTCATGAAAGTAGGATGGATGTAGGACCAATGTAGGATGAATGTAGGACAGATGTCGCAGAGCAAAGTAGGATGAAAGTTGTACTGCTGTCGTGTAGTATAGTGTGAACCCAGGCTTAGTAATCACCACAGCCATTTCATTTGAGGGAAATCCTGAAAACTTGACTTGTTGGTGTGCCTTGAGGACTGGAGTTGAAAAACACTGAATTATACCAACATACATTTGAAATGTTTAAATTTCTCTTGTCGCCATTTTTCAGATTACACTTCCGCTCATGGACGACGTTTGAATATATCATTACTACATTTTTCCAACTATTTTTGCATACTATTTTTTACTTTATATTATTACTTTTACAGCTTGGGGTGCCCCTTTTCGGTTCCAGTCTTTGATGGCCACTATTTTGGTCTGTTGGGTCTCTCCCTCTGGATCCCACCCTCGCAGGCTCGGAGCCTCTTTTGGTCAGCCCACTTAGTTGAGCCTTTTCCGTCCTAGCTCCCCCGCCTTCATGGGGGTCGTGCGGTGTACTGGCGGCATTTACATGGTTCCTAGTCGGTCCACAGTTGCAGCACATGGGAAAGTGCTCTTGTCCTTTCCCTTAGCCGATTAAAGGGTAAATATATTCATCATTCACAATATTGTAAATATGGTAGATGTTTCTTTGTTAAAAAATAAACCAAAAGACTCTCAACAATCTCACCTGTACGATGTAATTCATTCTAGAGCATCTCCTTCTTACCCCCTGAAGATGACCGCCCTCTACAAGGTCGAAACGCGTCAGGGTTTTATCATATTTATCATGTTCATCATGTGTACCATTGTTATAACATTATGCCATGCTTTTGCAGGTTTGCCCTTACGGCCCAATCAACATGCTGTTAATTTCTTATGTACATGTTTTTATTGCCATTACTTGACTGTTTTGGTTAAAATATATCAGATACGTTTCCTTGTAAGATATATAAAACTACATTAAAACTTTTGTATTAACTAAATATTTATTTATTTTTGGCTGCAATACAAAGCCCCCCCTGGGTAAATTTTCCTTTTTTCCTTCTATAAGATCTCCAAGTCAAGGTGCAGTTGGACAGTGCCACCAGTTTGGCCCAGAAGAACTTGTTACATAGATATACTTGCATCTGGAGGACAAACCTTGGCCTCGTCCAAACAGATCAGACTTGCTCGCCCAAGGACCTGCTTCTCAGTCATTGGCCTTACAACATGGGTGTTAAAACCCAGGTCCTCAAAGTTGAGGGTATTTCTACCTTTTATTTCCACCTTTCTCAGAGCAAGAAATTCCAAACCCCATAACATGTGGAAGAATTACTTTGGTGCGAGGACAGGAAGTGGAAACTCAGGGAATACTCTATCATTTTGTATTTCTTGATCATACTTAACAGGACACACAGCCTTAATGGGTTATGTAGTCACCACAGGTGATTGGACACCGGTTAACCCAATTAAAATGGAGTTCCTCCCCTATATATCCCCTCCCAAATGGAGAGTGCCTCAGTTTTTGTTGCCAGTGTTTGAGGTGGTTGGTCACATTCAACATATGCTAAGAAGAAAAATGCTCTTTTGATGGTCTGGCTGCGGAGACCAAAGAGCTATAACCGGATCCATTCCTCGAGCTGTTATCAAAGGCCTAAGATGGTTGGTACCCCAACCTTGTGTAAGCAGAAACAAGGTTTGCCTGTAATGTCTCTCTGCCGAGGTCTGGGCTCTGGGATTCAGACTTTGGTGTACTAATACATCTGTGGCACAAAAAGTTTCTGGCAGGTCCAGGTATGAGATTTTCTCGAATAAAACCCTTGGTAAACCTGAAGTTTGGCACAACTTGCCCTCCGTAATGGGTGAAAGCTGGAACTACTTTTAGTATCTTTTCCTGCAGCGTGCATAAGGTAAGAAGAGGATAATTTATTTTGTTATCTCCTGTGTGTAGGATGTCTTTCCTGGTTTTCACCACTGGAGGGAGTAAGTGCATACCTGGGGTATTCTTACATAAGCCATTCAGGAACAAGCTCTGTGAAGTTGGTCAATAAAAAACACCACTCACTTCCTTCCGCTGCAGGCTCTGCCACAAAACGCATACAGGGGTCCTCCAATGATGCCCCAGTAATCGCTCTCCCTCCTCTTCATTGCCCTGGGCGCCGCCATGACAGTGGCACGTGTGCGCATGAGTTCCAGGAGCGCGTTTTTATGTTGTCTAAGTGGGCAGATGTAGAGGGGGGGCCGTGGTTGCCCGTGTGCGGACACGGCACACCTGTGTGCAGGCGCCAAGAGGCTGATTAAAGCCCAGCACGTCAGAAGCCTTCTGTAAGTGCCATGGACACAGAGCTGTAGGCTGTAAGCATCCCTGTGGATTGAACTAGGCAAACCAAGTCTCCTACTCGGCATCAGGTTGTGCAGTGAGCTGATATGTGTATTGTAAGACTATAACACAACAGTGATTGCATTTCTTTGTGGATAGTACCTTTGCTTTACAGTAAGGACTATGTCCCCGAGAAGAGGGGATAAGGGCTGGTAAAGAGGCATCAGAAGATCCCCACTTATGGCTAAGAAATCTGAGCTTGCCTGCAGTTTACCATCCCCCTCTGTCAGCCCGATAGCAGCCTCACAGGATGAGCCCCTGTCTGTTTTTTTTTTTTTGTTTTTTTTTTGTAGCTTCTCATATGACGGCTCCTGTATACATTACTGAGGATGCTTTTAAAGTTGCTTTGGATGGCTTAGAAAGAAGGATTGCTAATATTGTTGCAACCTCCTTGAATAATAGCAGAGCACGGGGTAGATCCCCTTAAAGACGCAGGTGCAGGTGTGTGCCATTACAAATTGCCTTCTGTGGAAGCTTCTATGTCCTTTGTTTCCTCTTTGGGATCTCCGAAATCTCTACAGATTGCATGCTCCTTTCCAGTTCATCCCTTGCTGGATAAACTGATGCATGATGACTGGGTTCACCCAGATAAACTGTTTCTCCTCCTAAGCATTTGTTTCCATTGTATCCTATGGAGGAATGTTTCACTAAGAAATGGGGGGTACCTGCAGCTATTTCTTGTGCAAACAGCCTGATCTGTCCTATAGACAATGCTCAGGGCTTTAAGGATCCAACTGATAAAAAGCTGGAGTCCCTATTGAAAGCCTCCTCTTCCATGGCTGGGGCTGTAGTATAACCTGCAGTTGCAGCCATTGGTGTATGCGAGTTCCTCAAGGAACAAAGGAAGCCGATGATTAACCTCCTCCCTTCAGATGAGATTGAGGTTTATGAGTTGTGTTTTGTGGTTGATGTGATTATGGACTCTGTTCAGCAGGCATCCCGCTTGAATCTCTTTTGGGGAAAGATGCCTGTTTGGGGATGACCTGGATATATACATCCATAAGTTTACCGGAGGTAAGTAGAGTAAACGTCCTTCAAAGGACTTGGGGTTTAAAATCTAAGCAGACCCCCAAAACTTCCCTATGAAGGGATGCCCCCGCTCGGCCGAGCAGGGGGAAGGCTGCTGCAAATTGCAAATGTTGGCCGAACAAAGTTCAGGACAAGTGGGTTATCTCCACAGTGTCCTCAGGCTACAAGCTAGAATTCAGAGAACTTCCGCCACCCCGTTTTCTGAGATCAAGAATTGCCAAAGATCCAGAAAAAATAAGGCCTTTACTGTTAGCCTTGGAACGCCTGTTGTCCCAAGGGGTAATTGTGGAGTTCGCCCCAGAGGATCGGGGATCAGGTTTTTACTCTAACCTTTCACAGTTCCAAAACCAAACGGGGATGTCAGACCTATCCTGTATCTGAAAGGCCTGAATCAGTTTCTGAACATTCGCTCCTTTCACATGGAGTCTGTCCGTTCAGTTGTTTCCAACCTTCAGGGAGGAGAATTACTGGCATCAATAGACATCAGAAATGCATATCTGCATGTGCCAATATTTCTCTTATCGTCCATGGAAGGACACAGCTCCTTAAATCTTGACAAGTGGGTTATGTTCCCTGTTTACAGGAGAGGACTAGGCAGAAACATGTTGGATAATTAAATACATGTTACATTAACAGAGTTGAACAGCCCCGCCCAGGGGGCGGTCCCTCCAGACATAACCCTTCTCACTGCAGCATGCAGCCTCAGTTTTGTTCCTCCTAGCAAAGGAGAAGGACGTATGTCTCCCTTTGGGCCCAGCACCCGGAGGAAAAGTTTATTTTATTTTATTTTTGTCTTTTGACTTCTGTCAACTGTCGGCTGAGAGACAGGCTGGATATTATAGATCCTTGTAGTCTTCTCAGTCTGGCCAGCGAGCGTGAGCACACCTTTGCAAGAGGCTGGGTCTGCCACGACATGTCCCATGACTCCTGGGGTGGTCGGTGAGCCTTGTTCCGAGGTCTGCACATGACTGGGCTGTGGTGTTGCCTTATTCACAGTGGACCGGGCCAACAGCTACCTCCATTGCGGTTGTACGCCTGTCTGGAATGCGTCGGTGAAGTTGTCGCGTGGACGGCTAAGTACAGTCCCTCCCTCTTAGGTGGGGTGGTACGGCTTAGCATTCCTGGGGTTTGGATATCCTTCCTTCCCTGCTCCCTTTTTCCCTCTGCTGTTTCATTGCTGTCGGGTGGGGGGGGGCACCTTGCTGAGGGACTGTGCACTGGCCTGTGTGTTTTTTACTGCTGGGGTCCTCTTTTTCTGGAGGTTTTGTGGTGCTGTGGAGCCTTTTTAGGTTTTCACCGTTTAAATTGCGTCGTTTTGCCGCCATTCTGGCGGCTATTTTTGAAAATCCCATTGGCTGCCATTTTGTTGTAGCCACGTTGTGATGCAGCATATTATTGCGGGTCGGCCATTTTCCTGTGGCCGCGTCAGGCTCCATATGCTGCGGTTGGTCCCCATCTTGCCTGATTTCTTAGCCTCTAGTGCTGATTTCTATGGTGCACAGGGCCGTTCACCTCACACAGCACCACCAAAGATTACCTCACAGCTACCTCACGGTTTTCTCCTCACACACAGCCGTCTGTGTGTGAAGAGAAATGGGCAGCGGCGCTGAGCAGGCTCCTCGGGTGAGGTGTGGTAGGTCCCCTGGGTAAACCCCCCCCCCCCCCAGTCAGCGCAGGAGTGGTAGGTTTTTGTTCAAGTCTGAACTGGGCCCTGGGAGTTTTTCCTTATAATGGAGTCAGTATCTGGGTCCTTCCCCAACATGCTGGTGATGGCAGCAGGTGTTGGCACCTGGGATTCCCACAGAGGAATCCCCCCCCCCCCCGTTATCCCCTGGCGAATGCTCTGTTATGGAGCGGCGGACTGGATACCTGGGTCGGTGCAGGATAAGGCATTATGGGTGCGCTTCTCACTGCTGTACGGGACTCTATTCAGCTGGATAGTGCAGCTGGGTTTCCGCCGAGGGCTTGGTCTTTTTTGGTTCACAATTCAGACCGTTCTGTGTAGGTTTTTTCCTTCTGTGCTCTTTTTTGATAATTAGATGCGGAATGAGGAAAGCTGCTGAGGGCTTTTGTAGTCCCTCACCACCAGGCAGTTCAGTGCCCCTTTGAGGAGAGCCCTTTCAAGAGGTGGGCTTCTTCTCCGGTGGTGGACCCTCCAGGTGTAATGTATAGGTGACCATTCTCCCTATTGCGGGAGGCCCTGCTTGTATTGATCTGACTGATAGCAGGTCCGAAGTATTGACCCTTTCCATGTTTATCATGCTGGGGTCTGACTTGCGGGCTATTGTGGCCGCTACTCTGGGGTCTCAGTCACTCACGGAGTGAGCATTTTGCACCAGACAGTGGAGGAGCGCTGACTCTCCCCCGAAGTTATTAGGCTAGCGGACCAGCTGGTCTAGGGCCTCATATAGGTCTGTGATGTTTCGTTGAATGCAGCGCCCTTGTTATCCAGGGCTTCTGTTTCAGAATGAGTTTATGCACACGGTGGTGTAGTGGTTAACTCCATTACTTGGCAGCAAGTGTGACGGACACTGACACCAATCTGCCTGGAGCTTGCATTGTCGCTCCCTGTGTCTGCGTGGGTTTCATCCGGGTTCCTCCAAGGGCATGTGTGCCTACACCTACATAATATTCATACACACTATGTGTGTGTATTGTTTATGGGCAACCTTCCCAGGCCCAGCTGGGGGTCTAATCTATCCCTGGGTGCGTAAGCCTATCACGCCGGCACCCAAATCCTGCCACTGTATGTAGCCTTCCCTCCCCGTCTCTAGGTGGGGGGGCGGCTTGCAGGTTCACAATTCGGTGAAACCTCTCTGCTCTCCGACCAGTGGGTCTGCGAGGTGGTGGAGTACCAGATAGGGTTTCCTCCTATCCACAGAACAAAGTTGTTTCCTCGTGTCTTCCTCTCCCGGCCCCCACGGTCTGCCTTGGGCAGTGTGGGACTTGCTAAGCTGCCGGGTAATTTTACCTTTTCTGCAGGACAAATGTAATCCATTAGTTTGGTAGGGACGCATACATGCATGTCCCGTTTTGCGCATGTTGGTGTTCTTTCCGTGCTTCATGGTGAGAGAGGGCTCCCTGTTGATCTGGCATCAGCACCATGGGTTTACAGCTAAGAGTTTGCACTTATCCTAACTTTGTTGGGACAGCGAGGCTTAGCCTCGTTGGCTACTTGGACGACTTTCTTCTGAGAGCAGCTTCTGTCTCAGACCTAGTGGATGTGTTATTCCCATTCAGACCCTCCGAAGGTTTGGGTGGGTGTTAAACATTTGGGCCAGAAGGTGTAGCTCAGTGGCAGCAAGCCTGCCTCAAATCCTGGGCATGCTAGGTTTCCGACTCGGCGTTGGAGTATCTAGGCGAAGGTCCTTCTTCCCCTGGAGAAATTGCGGACGCTTCAGTCTGTGGGGAAGGTATTGGCATTACGCAATTGGTCTTCTCTCCGGGCACCTGCTGGTCCGGGGCCTGTGGGTAGCCTCCTTCAAGGCGGTACTGTGTGTCCAGTTCCTCACTCGCCACCTAGTCAGAGTCTTTCTGAGTTGGTGACAGAGATCCCAGACGCTTCTTGCTTCCAGTGGTCAGTGTTTACGACGGATGCCAGCCTCAAGGGTTGTGGGGGCACCTGGGGGGTCCCATCGGCTCTGAGTTACTAGACTTGCGTGGATCTGTGGCCACACCTCTCTGTATGTGCCCGCTCTCGTCTGGTCTCGGTAGTTACCCAGGGTCGGGCCTGGGTGGGAGACCAGCCTGCCACTACCAGATGCTGTGGACCATGTTTACCGTTCACTGTCCTACTATTTTAGGCGATCAGGCTATGCTTCTTCTCGTGGTCGAGGAGGTTACAAGGTTGTCCGATCCGGTTTCAGCCGGACAACGCCACAGCCATAGCTTCGGTCTACCTTCAGGTAGGTGAGCCTCACAGGGCATGTATCTCCTGGCCACTCGTCTCCACCGCAAGGGTGTCGAAGTTAGTGGTCAGGTCTAGTGATCTGGTACAGACGCGTCAGTCGCGCTGGTGGCCCTGTGGGGTCTGTATCAGCAATTTTTTGCCGTTCCGCCATTGTAGTTGCTTCCTCGGCTGCTCCACAGTGTTGAGGCTTAGGAGATCCCGATGATTGTAATCGCTCCAGCTTGGCCTCTGCGTCCTTCGACGATCTCGGGCGCCTGGTAGCAGAGGTACCTTGGCGGTTGCCAGGGCGGGAGGTCCCTCTGTCTCGAGGTCCCATTCTTCATCCTGTTGTACAGTCACTGACTTGCTCAACATGGCTATTGGAAGCCAGATTTTAAGAGACCGCGGTCTGTCCGACTCGGTCATCTCAACAATGCTGAGGGCACGGTAGTCTTCTTCCAGAGGATCTACTGTCGCGCCCGGCAGGCTTACATCTCTTGTACTCGGTGTTCAGGGTCCTGCTGTTTTTTATAAGAAAATTGGATCTAAAAATTGCTTAAAACACCGTTTGGGGGCAGATTTCAACCTTGGCTGTGTTCTTTCAGTGGCCTTTTTGCGGCCTGTTAACTGATGGGATCCCTTGTTTGTGCAGGGGGTTTGCCATATACTTTCCCCTCTTGGCCCATCTCTCCCCCCATGAGTTTTGACTCTGGTGCTCTCGGTTCTTCTGGAATTTTCCTTTTGGAAACATCAGAGACATTTTCTCTTGACACTATCTCAGAAGGTGGCCCCTTTAGTGGCCTTTACCTCTGTTAGAGGGCTTTCTGAGTTGGCGGTCTTGTCTTACTAGCCGCCATGCTTGATCCTCCATAAGGATTAGGTGGTGATGCACCCACGACCTTTCCTTCTTCCGAAGGTGGTTTCGGCATTTTGCCGGAATAAGGACATTGGCCCGGATTCACAAAGCTGACGTATCTCCAGGTACACCTCGTAAGTACAAATGTGCGCCGTTGTATCTGTGCGCCGGACCCACAAACTGAAATACGCCTAAAAACTGACTTCATCCCACCAATGTAACTTGCCTACGCCAGTGTAGAGTGGGCACATATTTACGCTGGACGCATGTGGTGCTCCCATTGATTTTCTTTTCAAATATGCAAATGAGGGAGATACGCCGATTCACAAACGTACTTGCACCCGGCGCATGATTTAAGCGGTTTGCGTAAGTTTGGCGTAAAGTTATTCCCCATAGATGAGGCACAACCCATGCAAAGGTATGGACCAAGGAACACAAGCCTACTTATTGTACGTTGGACGTCTGAATGTGGGTCTGACTTGGGGGTAGGTTACGTTCACGGCGTACACAGTGATCTGGCGTATCTTAGGCAGTTGTTCCGACGCGGTTGTGCGCATGCGCACGGGGATACGTTTACGGCTCGACGCATGCGCAGTTCATTTTAAGTACTTGTCTGGCGCCCGGTCCATCATTTGCATGGGGTCACGCTTCAATAACATGGATCATGCCCACTTCCACCTACTTTGGCTTACGCCTACGAAATATACGCTACGCCGGGGCAGAGTTGGGAGCATTTGCTTTGTGAATTCCATGCTTGCCTCTCCGCGGCGGCATAGCGTAAAGGAGATATGCTACGGCAGCATAAATATGCGCCGATGTCTGTGAATCTGGGCCATTGTTCTTCCACCCTTCCATGTCCTCGGCCGGCGCATCCTACTGAGGTTGCCTTTCATACTTTAGGTGTGGTACGTGCTTTGCGGGTGTACCACCCTTCTTCAGCTCTGTTTCAGAGATCTGACTCTCTTTTGTGTCAGTGTCTGGTCCACAAAAGGGCCTGGCGGTCTCGTCGACCACCATTTCTCGGCTGATCAGATAGGCTGTCATTTCGACAAGGGCAATTGGTGCTTCCTGATTTATTTATTTTTCCGACATCCTGCGTCGGTCCCACAGGTGTGCAAGGCGGCGACTTGGTCATCCGTTCACACCTTTTCCAGAATTTACATGGAATTAAAATAGATTTTACTGATGTATTTCCCACCCCTCGTTTTTGACACTGCTTGGGGACATCCTACTTGTCAAGATTTAAGGAGCTGTGTCCGTCCATGGACGATGAGAGAAAATAGGATTTTTTTGTACTCGCCGTAAAATGCTTTTCTCTGAGTCCATGGACGGACACAGCTGAACCACCACTCCTTTTTAGGTACTGCTTGTTACGAACTGAGGCTGCATGCTGCAGTGAGGAGGGTTATGTCTGGAGGGACCGTCCCCTGGGCAGGGCTGTTCAACTCTGTTAAAGTAACATGTATTTAATTATCTAACATTTTTCTGCCTAGTCCTCTCCTGTAAACGGGGAACATAACCCACTTGCCAAGATTTAAGGAGCTGTGTCCGTCCATGGACTTAGAGAAAAGGATTTTACAGTGAGTACAAAAAATCCTATTTTCCTGCTCACCTAAGGTTTGCGATGGTTCAGCACCACTTTCAGTTTGTGGCCCTTCCTTACGGGCTGGCTACAGCACCTTGAGTGTTCACAAAAATGCTGTCCCCGGCCCTGGCAAGGCTAAGGACACGAGGCATAGCAGTAACAGCCTATCTGGAGGATCTGTTGATCATAGATCAGTCCGCTGTACACTTGGACCATAATGTGCACAACACAGTGGAATATTTAGAGTACCTAGGCTGGGTCCTCAATCTGGGGAAATCCTCCTTGAAGCCTCAAAGAAGGCTGGAGTACTTGGACATGATTATAGACCCGTCCCGAAGCCAGGAAAGCTTTCCTGATGACGCAATAACTGTGAAACGCGTAGAAGCTGTGAGGGTACGCACAGAGTGGAAGTGCATCACGCGTTAAGATTGGCTGTCGAAATGCAGGGCAATAAAAGCGTGGAACGCAAGCCGCCCGAGGAGCAAAAAACGAACGCTGGTGATCGGCTATAACGCTCGACACTGCCAAGGGAACTTGGTTCCGGTCAAAGGCACTTTTCTTGTAAGTGTACCACTTTTTTTAATTATTTTTATTAAAAATCCTTTTGACATACTACACCATGATGAGCCCCTTGTTTTTGAGACATTAAGGAATTTGTTGTGAGAGGGAGAAGGAGGACAAATCCAGTGGCTATCAAAAACGCAATCATTTGGGGCTTTTTATTGTTCGGGTCTGGTGAGTGTTCAATCTAGCAGTTGGTGATGGTGGCACGTGTTTATCGGGTGGAAGAAACAGTTGCACCTTTAATGACCTATTTTTTAAATATTGAGTGTAAGGAGCACTACCAGCGGTGGACATTCTTTCTTATTGAAACGCATTGCGAATTGGATTTGTTCTTTGTTGTTCCATATTGATAATTGTTTGCAGTTTCATATTGGAATTTTGAAGTATTTTTTTGCACATTGCACGTCCTTTTGGAGCACCGCTGGACTTTTCACTATTGGAACACTTTGTGAATTGATTTTTTTACTTTACTGTTCCATATTGACAATTGTTTGCTGTTCCATATTGACAGTTAGCATTTATATTCTAATGGTCTTTTGTATTCACACATATATATATTTTCCTGATTGTTTATCCATTTAGAATATTTATTAGCAACTTTGCACTTAATCTAGCAAGTTATTTGCACATAATTTAGCACTTGATCTAATAGTATCTCATGAATTGCATTTTTCTTAATTGCAATCAATTTTGTCTTGGATCAGCGCAGTAACCATTTTTCGCATATTAACCACTTAAGACCCGGACCAAAATGTAGGTAAAGGACCTTGCCCCTTTTTGCGATTCGGCACTGCTTCGTTTTAACTGACAATTGCGCGGTCGTGCGACGTGGCTCCCAAACAAAATTGGCGTCCTTTTTTTCCCACAAATAGAGCTTTCTTTTGGTGGTATTTGATCACCTCTGCGGTTTTTATTTTTTGCGCTATTAACAAAAATAGAGCGACAATTTAAAAAAAAATGCAATATTTTTTACTTTTTGCTATAATAAATATCCCCCAAAAATATATAAAAAAAACATTTTTTTTCCTCAGTTTAGGCCGATACGTATTCTTCTACGTATTTTTGGTAAAAAAAATCGCAATAAGCGTTTATCGGTCGGTTTTTGCAAAATTTATAGCGTTTACAAAATAAGGGATAGTTTTATTGCATATTTATTAATTTTTTTTTTTTTACTACTAATAGCGGCGATCAGCGATTTTTTTCGTGACTGCGACAATATGGCGGACACTTCGGACAATTTTGACACATTTTTGGGACAATTGTCATTTTCACAGCAAAAAATGCATTTAAATTGCATTGTTTACTGTGGAAATGACAGCTGCAGTTTGGGAGTTAACCACAGGTGGCGCTGTAGGGGATGTGTGCCTATGTGTGTTTGTTTACAACTGTAGGGGGTGTGGCTGTAGGTGTGACGTCATCGATCGCGTCCCCCTATTACAGGGATGACGCGATCGATGCTGCGGCCACAGAGAAGCACGGGGAAGCCGTGTGTACACACGGCTCTCCCCGTTCTTCCGCTCCAGGGACGGATCGCCGCACTGCAGCGGTGATCGGGTCCGCGAATCCCGCGGTCCCGGTCCCGGAGCTTCGGACCGGGTCGCGGGCGCGCGCCCGTGACCCACGGCTGGGTACTAAAATCAACGTATATATACGTTGATGTGCCCAGCCGTGCCATTCTGCCGACGTAAATGTGCAGTAGGCGGTCCTTAAGTGGTTAATAATTTAACAGTTGGTGGAATAAACCCATCAAACCCAAGACAACTGGGGAAATGTCCTAACTAGTCTTATTAGAGGTGTTAAAACAGGTTTTTTTTTTCCCCGCTCCCTAAATTGATAGGTGCAGACAACATTTTTGATCTCATTAGAGGTGTAAAAGGCTGGGCTTACGCTAGCCCCCCCCCCTTTTTTTTTCAAACAGCTAGTTTAATGAAAAAAATACTTGACTTCTCCATCCACACACTCAATGTGCATGTATAAATCCTTCCCGTTAGGCGATTTGTATTCTGACAGCGGGAATATCTCCTTGCCGGCGCTGATCAAGAGCACATTTTCCAACAGGTTGGTTGTACATAAGCCCATACATGAATTCAAATTGAGCCAGCGGACCATGCTGCAGTGGCCAAATGTTGATACATGTAAGCCTGGCTTTAGTCTGACTTACTGCTCCATGTATCCTTAATTCATGATTTAACATAATGTCCTAAAGCTAAAGCAAAATTTTCAGCATATTCTTTGGGGAAAGCATACGGATACATTTGGCCATAACTGTATAAACATGTTGCTTTGTCAGTTTGTTTCAAAATATTTTATTGAACAGAATGGTAAAGGTACAGACAGTACAATGTATCAATAAGGCAACGAACTGCAAAGTTGCGGATGCAGCCGCAGCGTATCCAAGGTCATATAAACAATGAACAAAAGAAACTTCCATAACCACATTAAAATTTAGCAAATCAGGGTGAAAACCTGCTTGACATAAAACTAGTCATGGGTGAAGGGAGACTAAAGTGGGCAACCTCGGGGTTATGTGGGCAACTTGTCGTTTCGTGGTTGGTCAAAAGCAAAGTGGCAAGCCATTCTCACGATGTAGGATGGTGAAACCCATCCAATAGGGAGATGTAAAAAATATGAAATTTGCCTGGGAGGGGTCAGGAAGGGAGCAAGTGCAAAATAGATTCAAGGGGGTCCACGTTAGGAGACTTATGCATAGTCTTTTATAGGATCGGGACCTGGCGGAGCATGGGGGATTTGGTGTGGGAGATGGGGGGGGGGGGGAGATGAGAGGACCAGGACCAGATGGGGATGGGGGGGGGCGTGAATTAGGCAGGTGTGGGGAATGTATAGGTTTACAATTTTTCAGTTTCCCACCACAACTCTCGGGAGTCCATTAAGACATTGCCGTCTTATAATCATCCGTCGCGGTAAAGTGTATCCAGCAAGCCCAAGATTCAGTATATTTAGGTGTGCTCTGTGCCTGATGGATCAGGTTCTCCATGTCTGCAGTCTGGTTTATACGCCTGAACCATTCAGCCATCGTCGGTGGTTCTAGAGCCCGCCATTTTTACGGGGATGCAAAGTTTCGCTGTGTTAATCATGTGCATTGCCAAAGAACGGGAGTAAGTCTTCGGGGTTATGTTGGGGTGGTGGAGCAGAAACTGTGCTGATGAGAAGTCTAGGTCCATAGGTGGAAATGCTGTTGGTGAGGTGATGGACCTCTTTCCAGAACGGTTGTAATTTAGGGCATGACCACCAAATGTGTAGTAGGGAGCCCATCTCGGGTCCACATCTCCAACACAGTGGGGAGACAGAGGGGTAGATGGCGTGTAGTCTTAGGGGATCCTGTACCATCTTGAAAATATTTTAAAAGCATTTTCCTGGGTGTGTACATTCACCGTACCCTTGTGAATACAAGAGAATATAGCTTCCCAATCCCCATCTGATAGGTCTACTGATAGTTCTGTTTCCCATTTTTGGCTGGCCCAATTGTCTTTTGGGTTACAACCCAGGAATAATAGTGCATACGTGGAAGAGATTAGGTGGGTCAAAGGTTTGGTACCCGAACATAGCGTTTCAAAAGGGGTGGGTTGGGGGAACCAGGCCGGTTTCGGATGAGGTTTGTCAAAGAAGTGCCTGATTTGGACGTATGTCCAGAACGGGAATGATCCGTTCCTCATCCTGGATTTCAGATTTTCGTAAGAGAGAAGTTGGTCATTTTCAAAGAAGTGGCTCGCGCGCGCATGTGAGCGTGAGGCCAAGCCTCAGCTAGAAAGGTGGAAGAGAGACCCAGGGGGAAGTCTGGGTTAGGTCTGAGTGGAGTCATAGGGCCTAAGAGAGAGGAGATCCAAAACATAGCGCATGTCGTCTTAAAAGTTGTCAGAGTTGGGGAGATTAGGGGGTGAATCTGACATTAGGGGGGAGGAGGTGTGGTTTGATCCACGGAGTTTGAGCCAGTGAGAAGAGTGAGAACGTGCGCTCCAGTCTCACCCAAGCTTTAAAAGCGACGTGGACATTCCAATATAAAATTCTGGATAGGTGGCATGCCTGGTTAAATTTGTTTAGATCTGGGAGGCCCAAGCCCCCTTTCAGTTTAGGGATCGTGAGTTTGGCATAGATTATCCAAGGTCGGCGCCCGCCCCAGACAAAGTCTGTGCAAGCCTTTCGGTATGTGGAGAAAAAGTTTGATTGGGACCGTTTGAAACAGGTGGAGGAGCCGGGGTAAGACGTTCATTTTGATAGCAGCTGCCCTACCAAACCACGAGAAGAGGCCCGTGGACCAACTTTTAAGGTTTTTCTGAATGTTTTGCAGCAATGGGAGGTAGTGGAGTATAGATCCGATAGGGAGGCGACTGGCTCTTTTAGGAAAAGTAGAATGTCGTCGGCGAAAGCCACCACTTTGTAATTGTGTTGATTGATATCAATCCCCTTGATATTCGGGTTGGCTCTGAGGCGTCTTAGGAGCAGCTCAAGTGTGAGGACAAATATGAGTGGAGAAAGGGGGCATCCCTGACGGGTGCCATTAGAGATAGAGAAGGCATCCGATAGGTGGCCGTTGACGTGTACCCTAGCAGTGGAGTTGGCGTAGAGTGCAAGGATAAACTGAAGCATACGCTGGGGGAGACCCAAGAAAGTTTGTGTCTCTGCCATGTAGTCCCAGGCCACTCTATCGAATGCCTTCTCCGCGTCAAGGGAAAGTAGGAATCTGCATTGTCGATTCGTTGTGAGCCAGTGGTGAATGGCGATAGCTTTGAGGATGTTATCCCTTGCTTCCCTGCCAGGGATGAAGCCAACTTGGTCTAGGCCTATCAGTCGGGGTAAAAGGGGGAGGAGTCGGTTTGCAAGCATTTTAGCATACCACTTGAGGTCTACATTCAGCAAGGAAATGGGCCTGTAATTCGTGACCAAAGGGGGTCTTTTCCCGGTTTCGGTATTACAGTAATATAAGGCGCAAGCAGGTCACGGGGGGCGTAGGAGAAAGGCCGAGGTGAAGTTGGAGATGAGAAGGTGGGCAAAAGATTTGTAGTATCCGAACGTCATTCCATCGGGGACTGGGCTCTTCCCTGGTTTCGTTTGTTTTAGCGCGGTTGTTGCTTCTGCATCAGTCAAGGGGGAGTCTAGGTCTTTAGCTAAGGAATCTGAAATTGGATTGGGGCTATATTCGATCAGGAATTCTTTTATGGCTGTCGTCCTGGAGAGTCAGAGGGTGAGTCCTTCGGGTGTAGATTATACAGTTTTGAGTAATATGACACAAATAGTTTATCTATGTCGGGGGATGAGGAAATTTTTTGGCCTCTAGAGTTAGTTATGGAGTGAACCGTAGTGGAAGCTTTTTTTAGCCTATAACGCTCTGGCCAATATTCGCCCCACTTTATTACTAAACTCGTAGAAGACCCTTTGGGAAAGGACATTATTTGCGTTTAATTTGTTTACTTAATAATTCTAACAGCTCGGATCTGGCAAGTTGGAGCAGTTGTAGGGTGGTGAGGGCTAGGGAACGTTTCTGTGCCCTCTCCAAATGGTGGATGTGAGCGGTAAGTTCTGAGAATCGTTTACGTTGTTCTCGCCTTCGTTTGGCTGCTGCAGCTGTCAGGGCTCCCCGGATTACGCACTTGTGGGCTTCCCATGTAATGAGGGAAAAAGTGTCAGTAGGTTTGTTCTCCTCAAAATATTGTTTTAAGCAGAGTTCGACATCTGCTGCAATCAAGGGATAAGTGAGCAGTCTCCATGAGTGTGATGAGGGGCGTTTTTCAGGGAGTGCCGGCGTCATTGAAATTGGGCAAGGTCGGAGAGGAACATAGAGTCAATGGAGGTGTGGTCTAAAACAGAGATCGTTTAGTGATATAAAAAAGTAATCAATCCTGGAGTACTTATTGTGTGGGGCCGAAAAGAAAGTAAAATCCCTACCATTAGGATTCAGGGTGCGCCAAGTGTCATGAAGTAGCAGTGTCTGGAGTTGGGATTTAATGTTTTTGAGAGCTGCGTATCGGCAGTGGGACGAGCAGGGGCCATCAGTGCGGAGGGCGTGGCTGTTAGAAGGTAACAAGTGGGAGTTCCGAGAGCTGTGGTGGGCCTAGGAGAAGGGTTGTGGCTGGCAAATCAAATCAGTAAGGGGAATACGGTAGTCTGTAAAGTGGTCAGGGGTGATTGTAAGAGGGCGAGAAGGGGTACAGGGGGAAGGTAGAGGAGAAAACCGGGCACGTGGCAGCAGGTGTGGAGAAGACAGTTGAGGAGCCCCTCACCAGCCTAGTAACATAGGCTTACGCGGAGTTACCTGAGAATGTCAGTGGTGTGAGAAATGTTAGATGTCGTGTGTAAGAAACCTAAAAGTAGAACCACTGTGTGGGAGTTGATTTGTCTTAAAAGGAGAAGAGAATGAGAAAGGCAGACGGACCGTCAGACGCTTAATGCCAAAGGATGGAAACCGTTAGCTTGTGCAGGCCAAAAGAATAATGGTATGGGGTGTTGAGAAACCAGAGGGTATGTCTCTAAATAAGATTAGTATGTGTTAGGGATGTTGAGAAGCGTAAGCCCATGTGTGTCGTGTGGTAACCTCAATGAGGAGATATCTCACAACAAAACATTATAACAATATACAGTGCCTTGCGAAAGTATTCGGCCCCCTTGAACTTTGCGACCTTTTGCCACATTTCAGGCTTCAAACATAAATATATAAAACTGTAATTGTTTGTGAAGAATCAACAACAAGTGGGACACAATCATGAAGTGGAACGAAATTAATTGGATATTTCAAACTTTTTTAACAAATAAAAAACAGAAAAATTGGGCGTGCAAAATTATTCAGCCCCTTTAAGTTAATACTTTGTAGCGCCACCTTTTGCTGTGATTACAGCTGTAAGTCGCTTGGGGTATTGTCTCTTATCAGTTTTGCACATCGAGAGACTGACATTTTTGCCCATTCCTCCTTGCAAAACAGCTCGACCTCAGTGAGGTTGGATGGAGAGTGTTTGTGAACAGCAGTTTTCAGTTCTTTCCACAGATTCTTGATTGGATTCAGGTCTGGACTTTGACTTGGCCATTCTAACACCTGGATATGTGTATTTGTGAACTATTCCATTGTAAATTTTGCCTTATGTTTTGGATCATTGTCTTGTTGGAAGACAAATCCTCGTCCTAGTCTGAGGTCTTTTGCAGACTCCATCAGGTTTTCTTCCAGAATGGTCCTGTATTTGGCTCCATCCATCTTCTCATCAATTTTAACCATCTTCCCTATCCCTGCTGAAGAAAAGCAGGCCCAAACCATGATGCTGCCACCACCATGTTTGACAGTGGGGATGGTGTGTTCAGGGTGATGAGCTGTTGCTTTTACACCAAACATAACGTTTTGCATTGTTGCCAAAAAGTTCGATTTTGGTTTCATCTGACCAGATGGCTTGTTGAAAACTTTAAACGACACTTTTTTGGATATCTTTAAGAAATGGCTTTCTTCCTGCCACTCTTCCATAAAGGCCAGATTAGTGCAGTATACGACTGATTGTTGTCCTACGGACAGAGTCTCCAACCTCAGCTGTAGATCTCTGCAGTTCATCCAGAGTGATCATGGGCCTCTTGGCTGCATCTCTGATCAGTCTTCTCCTTGTATGAGCTGAAAGTTTAGAGGGACGGCCAGGTCTTCGTAGATTTGCAGTGGTCTGATACTCAATATTAATGCTTGCACAGTACTCCTTGGGATGTATAAAGCTTGGGAGATCTTTTTGTATCCAAATCCGGCTTTAAACTTCTCCACAACAGTATCTCGGACCTACATGGTGTGTTCCTTGTTCTTTATGATGCTCTCTGTGCTTTAAATGGACCTCTGAGACTATCACAGTGCAGGTGCATTTATACGGAGACTTGATTACACACAGGTGGATTCTATTTATCATCATTAGTCATTTAGGTCAACATTGGATCATTCAGAGATCCTCACTGAACTTCTGGAGAGAGTTTGCTGCACTGAAAGTAAAGGGGCTGAATAATTTTGCACGCCCAATTTTTCAGTTTTTTATTTGTTAAAAAAGTTTGAAATAGTCCCTCTTGTTGATTCTTCACAAAAAATTAGTTTTAAATCTTTGTTTGAAGCCTGAAATGTGGCAAAAGTTTGCAAAGTTCAAGGGGGCCGAATACTTTTCGCAAAGGCACTGTAACCATAGAACAACATAACAGTAATATCACATCAACCAGTTTTGAAAACGTGCGACATCATGAAACCCAGACAGACAGAAGAGAAGGGGGATGGGGGAGACTTGGATGGAGGGGGAGAAGGGGAGGATAGAGGAGTGAGGAAGAGAGAAGGGAGGGAAAAGAAAAGGGAGGTGGGAGGAAAGAGATGGGGGAAGGGAGGAGGGGAGAAGAGGAGGAGATTGGGGGGGGATCTGAGAAAAGAATATAAGATGGGATGAACTGAGGGTGAGAGCCGAAGGGAGAGGTTTAGAAAGAGGACAGTCCCATGTTAGGAGGGAACGAGAAAGAGAGGGTGCATAATGATTCCGAGTTTGTAGCTTAGAATTCAAATAACTAGGCTCATCAAAAGATATCGTACATAACGAGCAAAGTCAGGAAGGGGAGTCCAAAGGCTAGTGATGACCGGGGAGAGTGGTCAGACAGCCCGACCCAGGGTGGCAATGGTGGCTACGAGATCGCGCCACTAGTTCCAGTCCGGTGTGGCGCCACCGCCAGACGATTAGTGCGGGGACGGCCTAAGCCTGAGCATGTCATATTAACATTACAGAGGCTAAGGATGCGAAAGAGGTTGGGGGACAGAAAGGATAGGGAAGAGGGAGGGTAGACGATTGTAATCAGAGCGTATACATAGGTCAATGCAAAACAGTAGTACATAAAATGAAGGTAAGTATCGTTTATAGTGTAGCTTAAAGTGGATGTAAACCCAAAACATTTTTTTTTGTTTTTTAAGTCACAATGTACAGTATAAGATTTCCTATCATCTGTGCCAAGTCTTGCCACACAGAGTTAATCCAGATCTGAGAAATCCTCTTTTAATGTTCAGTGAAAATTAACAGAATTAAAAAACCTGCCTAAATAAAAAGTCAATTTCTGTCTTCTTGCTTTAAATGGCAGGTTATTTACATATCTAGCTTGGATATGTTTATCATATGTTATTTTATGTTTATCATAACACGAGGTGATTCACAGTATAAAAAGTGAGAAATCCACCCCTCCCCCACATAACACATCCTGGTAATATACAATGAACTTTGGATCACCTCATGTTATGATAAACATAACATATGATAAACATGTCCAAGCTAGATATGTAAATAACCTGTCAGTCAAAGCAAGAACAGAGAAACGGACTTTATAATTTGGCACGTTTTTATCTGGAATTCTGTTCAGTGAAAATTAACATTAAAAGAGGATGACTCAGCGCTGGATTAACTCTGTGTGGCAAGACTGGGCACAGATGATAGTAAAACTTATACTCTACATCAGGGCTCAAAATTTCAAGCCCTGAGCTACTAGCCAGGCCTCAAGTGTTACTCGCCACCAGTTGCCCCACCTAATTCATACACTGCCCGCACCTAATTGCGCCCCTAAACACGCCCTCATAGATTGTCTCATGGAATGACACTTAAATGTTTTATGCAGAATCAAGTTACACAATTAAATATTACCTACAACAACTTTAACAAAAAGGGACAGGGCACTGGGGGCAGACCAGAGGGACAGGGCACTAGAACCGGGTCTCTTCCCCATTCGCTTGGTGTCTCCTCTGCAACTCCCATCCATCCTCTCTCTCTCTCTCTCCCTCTCCTATTTATCTCATCAGGAGCCCCTGTGTGTGGCTCCACGCTTGCATGTCCCCACTTCCCCCTTTTATTGAGGCTGGCAGTGAGGAGAGGAGCTGCAGCACAGCTCAGAGAGGTCATACTGTTAGGTTCCATGGCTTAATTGAGAATTGTAAGGAGAGCACCTGTGTTCTGCTCTGCCTGTGTGCGGCTCACCAGACTACTTTTTCTTTATCGTACATCACGGGACACAGAGCGCATAGCCATTACATATGGGTTATATGGGTACCTTCAGGTGTGGACACTGGTGTAATCAACTTCACAGGAAGTTCCTCCCTATATAACCCCCTCCCACTGAGAGTGCTTCAGTTTTTTCGCCAGTGTCTTAGGTGTTGGTCACGTCTAGCTGTCCCTCGGAGGTCTCGGGACCCAGGATAGCTAGCCGGATCCGTCCGAAGTGCTTCAAAGCCAAGGAGTACGGTACCCGGGCCCTGCCTACGTGGGGTGTTGCCTATAATGCCTCTCCTTGGAGGGCTGGATTCTGGGCTCCAGTGCCTTGGTCTCTCCCAGGACTAAACGCTACTGATGCCAGGATGCTATATAGGTCCAGGGGTGTGGGTTCCTTAAACACAGGACCCCGGTCCCTGAAGGTCCGAGACAATACCCACGGAGATGGGAGAAGATTGGGCCTCTTGCAGTTTGCAATACCCTGCGGCGTGGAGCAGGTAAGAGGGAACCTGCGGGACTTGGTTCGACAGTAGGTATCCCCCTGGGGGTTCTGGGTTGGCTAATGGTATGCTTGTGCATCAGCCACTATCTCCACTATGTCTTTTTAGGCAGGATGGGATGTACTAATGTTTACCCAGATAACATGTAGATATATGTATACTTGTTTAAGATATATATTTGCTACTCACCCCAGGTCTGCCTGTTAGCATTGATACTGCAGCCCCACGTACTATAAAGAGGGAATTGCTGGTGAAAACTCCTGTTTCTTAGGAAGCCTATGGGGACAGCTTCCTCTCTGTGTGCACTACAGTAAGGATTAGTGCTTACCTGGTGTCTGTTGGTGCTGCTGGCGCTGGTCCATGCTTTCCTCTGCTCTCTGCTTCCTCCATGTTGTTTCAGCGTGGGGGGGGGGTGCGCGCGCGTGGGCGCGTGCACGCCGCCTTTTATAGCGTCGGCGTGCGTTGGGGGGGCGGGCCAGCAGCGTCAGGGTCAGTTAAAAGTAAAATGTTTCTCTCTGGCTGGTCTTTTCCCTCCTGGAAGCAGAGGAAGAAGGACACAGAGCGCGCAGCTGGGTCTTTTGGCCACAGTGACACCCAGTGGCGGTTTGTGGATCTTCAGGTCTAGGACTTCCACTATTGACCAGAAAAAAAAAAAAGAGTTTTTTTGCTTAAAGGGACTCAGCCTTAGATCCAGCAGTATCTGAGTCAACCTTGGACTCCGGCTAACGGGCATTGGTGTTGCAATACTCACAGGTTTTCCTCAGTATTGCCACCTCCCAGGCGGGTAAAAAAAAAAAGGGTTCTTTAAAGGCTCCATTAACTTGTGTGTCTTTTCCGATTCACCCCCTTCTGCGGAGCGTGATTTACCAGGATTGGGCTCGACCTGATAGGATCTTTATCCCTCCTAAGAGGTTTTCTATTCTCTATCCTATGGAAGAGGAATTTTTAAAGAAATGGGCACTCCCCACAGTGGACGCGGCCATTTCCTGCGTGAATAAATCCCTGACCTGTCCGGTTGAAAATGTCCAGATGTTCAAGGATCCGGTCGACAAAAAATTAGAGACCCTACTGAAGGCTTCTTTCACCACAGTAGGTGCCATGGTTCAGCCAGCGGTGGCAGCCATTGGCGTTTGTCAGGCCTTAAAGGATCAGGCAAAACAGATATTAAAGGACATGCCGGCTCAGCAAACTCGTGAATTAGCAGATTTCCCTAGGGCTCTCTGCTTTGCAGTAGATGCTATTAAGGACTCCATCCAACAGGCATCCCGTTTATCTCTGCTGGTGGTTCACATGCGTCGTCTTTTGTGGCTAAAGAACTGGTCAGCAGAGGCACCCTGCAAAAAGCTTTTAGCAGGGTTTCCCTTTCATGGGGGAAGACTTTTCGGTGAAGACCTAGATAAATATATCCAAACCATATCAAGTGGTAAAAGTTCTTCCTTACCGGTCAAGAAAAGACCGCGTGGGCCCGCGTTTAAACGACAGGCCTTTGCAGGCTCGGCCCCTTCGACTTCCCGTCAGTATCGACGGCCTCCCGGGCGTTCAGCAGTTAATAGTCGCCCACAGGGACAAGCCGCGGCAAACAAGAGGCCCTGGTCTCGCAAGCCGGCTAAACCAGTCATCAAGTCAGATTCATGAAGGGGCGCCCCCACTCTCTTGGGTGGGGGGAAGACTTCAGTTTTTCTCCGAAGTCTGGAAGGCCAGAATTCCCGACTCTTGGGTTCGGTCCGTGGTAGCCACAGGCTACAAACTAGAGTTTCGAGAAATCCCCCCTCCTCATTTTCAGGGGTCAAGTCTTCCAAGCGACCCATTAAAGAGGGCCTCTCTCGTAAAGGCGTTGGATCGCCTCTTGCTCCAAGGAGTAATTGTAGAAGTACCAACCCAAGAATGGGGTCTGGGATTCTACTCCAACCTTTTTATAATACCAAAACCCAATGGCGACGTCAGGCCTATCCTAGACCTCAAACGCCTAAATCGCTTTCTAAAGATTCAGACCTTTCGTATGGATTCCATACGTTCAGTGACAGCCAGCCTGCATCAAGGCGACTTTCTAGCATCTATAGACATAAAGGATGCATATCTGCATGTGCCGATCTACCCAGCACATCACAAGTTTCTTCGTTTTATGATAGATCAAAGTCATTTCCAGTTCGTAGCCCTCCCTTTCGGGTTGGCAACAGCTCCGCGGGTATTCACAAAGGTGTTAGCCCCGGTGCTAGCCGTCCTAAGGACAGAAGGCATTTTGGTCCTGGCATACCTGGACGATCTCCTGGTTATCGACAGATCAGCTTCCAACCTCAATCATGCAGTAGTCCGCACAGTTCGGCATCTACAAGAATTCGGGTGGGTTGTGAACCAAGGAAAATCGAGGTTGCAACCCACAAGACAGTTGGAATATCTAGGCCTTCGGTTAGATACAGAATGCCAGAGGATATTTTTACCTCAAGAAAAGATCAGGTCATTGACTCAAACAATTCAAATAGTCCTAGGCAAAAAGAGGCCGACTATTCGCCTATGCATGCGACTGCTGGGAAAGATGGTAGCCGCCTTCGAAGCAGTGCCCTATGCCCAGATCCATACCAGAGTTCTCCAGGCAGCTATTCTCTCTGCTTGGAACAGGTCCATACAGGCATTAGACCGTCCATTAGGTCTTTCCCCAGGAGTCAGGCGCAGCCTGTACTGGTGGCTGGTCCCTCAAAAATTGTCAAAAGGGAAAACCTTTTGCCCCATCACGTGGAAAATAGTAACCACAGATGCCAGCCTAACAGGTTGGGGGGCAATCTTAGGAAAACGGACCCAGCAGGGACAGTGGTCAGAGGCAGAAAGTCTGCTTCCCATCAATATCCTAGAGATCAGAGCTGCTCGGTTGGCCCTGGTCGCCTGGACTCTCCCCCTGCAGGGTCTGCCAGTAAGGATACAGTCCGACAATGCCACGGCGGTTGCATACATAAACCACCAGGGGGGCACAAGGAGCCTAGCGGCTCAAAGGGAAGTAAACCTGATTTTCTCATGGGCCGAAGCCCATGTACCCTGCATCTCAGCAGTGTTCATCCCAGGGATAGACAATTCTCAAGCAGATTTTTTGAGTCGTCAACAGTTACTCCCGGGAGAGTGGTCTCTTCACCCCCAGGTATTCCAAGAGATTTGCCAAAGATTCGGAGTTCCCGATGTGGACATCATGGCAACAAGATTCAACAAGAAATTGGACAAATTCGTATGCCGAGCCAGGGACCCCTCGGCCTACGGGACCGATGCGTTGGTTTACCCCTGGCACCAGTTTTCTCTCCTGTATGCGTTCCCTCCACTACAGATGATTCCCCGCCTTCTACGAAGGATCAGGGTGGAGCGCAGGCCGGTGATCCTGGTGGCCCCAGCCTGGCCCAGAAGGGCTTGGTACGCACTCATCGTGAGGATGTCAGTAGGGGCACCGTGGCCACTCCCCCTGCGCCCAGATCTGCTGTCTCAGGGCCCGATCTACCACCCTGCTTCACAGCAGCTAAATTTGATGGCTTGGCGGCTGAATCCCTAATTCTTAAGGGCAGAGGCCTCTCAGCCCAGGTCATATCTACGTTAATTCAGGCTAGAAAACCAGTCTCTAGAAATATCTATTACAGAGTCTGGAGGACCTATGTGGAGTGGTGCGAGTCTCGAGGAGGGCATCCTCGCAAGTTTTTTATTGACAGGATCTTGCGATTCCTCCAGGTTGGCGTTGACAAGGGGTTGGCTCTTAGTACTCTAAAGGGGCAGGTGTCTGCCTTATCGATATGGTTTCTAAGGCCTTTGGCCACGCATTCGCTTGTGAAAACCTTCTTGCAGGGGGTCTTGCATGTAAATCCCCCTATTAGAGCTCCCCTCTGCCCCTGGAATTTAAATCTGGTCTTGTCAGCTTTACAAAGGCAGCCGTTTGAACCTCTGACAGAAATCCCTCTTGTGCTGCTAACCCGAAAGTTGGTTTTCTTGGTGGCTATGGCTTCGGCCAGAAGGGTCTCCGAGCTGGCAGCCTTGTCTTGCAGGGAACCGTACCTGATTCTACATAAGGACAGAGTGGTTCTGCGGCCTCAACCTTCTTTCCTTCCTAAGGTCATATCCAGTTTTCACTTGAATCAGGACCTAGTCCTACCATCCTTCTTTCCTACTCCCCAGTCCAGAGAGGAAAGACTGCTTCATACTTTGGACGTGGTCCGAGCCATGAGGGTTTATCTCAAGGCTACAGAGAAGATTCAGAAAACAGATGTCGTTCTTCCGGATGGCCCCAAAAAGGGTCAGCCGGCTGCCAAGTCTTCCTTGGCTAGGTGGATTAAGCAGCTGATTTTTCAGGCCTATGGTCTGAAGCGCGTTCCACCTCCCTTATCAGTTAAGGCCCATTCTACGAGGGCCATGAGTGCCTCTTGGGCGGCACACCATCAGATCTCTATGGCACAGGTTTGCAAAGCGGCAACCTGGTCTTCCGTACATACGTTTACTAAATTTTATAAGTTGGACGTCGCAAAGGCTACGGACGCAGCATTTGGGCAGGCGGTCCTACAGGCAGCAGTATAGAATCCTCTGGCCCGGTTCACGCCCCCTTTTTTTCTGTTGGTGGAGCTATTTTACCTCCTGATAATGTTTTTTGTTTGGCTATTTTTGGCCTTACGGTCTCCCTCCCTTCATGGAGCATTGCTTTGGGACATCCCATATGTAATGGCTATGCGCTCTGTGTCCCGTGATGTACGATAAAGAAAAAAGGATTTTTAATAACAGCTTACCTGTAAAATCCTTTTCTTGAAGTACATCACGGGACACAGAGCTCCCACCCCTCTTTTGGGGAACATTGTGTAACCTCGGAGAAATTGCTTGCTACAAAACTGAAGCACTCTCAGTGGGAGGGGGTTATATAGGGAGGAACTTCCTGTGAAGTTGATTACACCAGTGTCCACACCTGAAGGTACCCATATAACCCATATGTAATGGCTATGCGCTCTGTGTCCCGTGATGTACTTCAAGAAAAGGATTTTACAGGTAAGCTGTTATTAAAAATCCTTTTTTTTCCGAGCATGCACCTTTCCTCTTCGGCCGCCAATCGCATTGGGGCTCTAAGTGTAGGCACAGATTGGAGGGAGATTGGTCATGTAGCCTTGTCATCACTCGCCCCCAGCTTAAATCCACTAGCCAAATGCTAGCAGACGAGTGGAAATTTTGAGGGCTGCTCTACATTGTGACATCCACTTTAAGTGATACCTGCTCCGGACTGAATAATTAAAGCTGCAATGCCCAAGGACAGCAGACGGTTAGTTCACACAGTTAACCATTGAGTGTCAATAAAATCGGGTAGTCTTCAGCCCAGCATGCAGAATTCGACTGGGGATCTATGCCAAGGGAATGTCATGGTTTCAAAAGGGTACAACACAGAAGTGTCAGAGGTGGGGTGGAAGCGGAAGGATTTTGTTTACAGTACTGCACGCATGGGGAACAGATATGTCTGAAGGATGAGGCAGGGGGAGGGTAAGAAAGCCAACAGTATGAGGCAAGGGGCATCTTTTCCAGCACCGTCTGCATATCCAGGGGGGAGGAAAACAGAACACAAACATTGGTAGAGTTACTGTAAAGCGGGTGCAGACAGAGAAATGGGTGGGGAGCGGTGATAAAATTAATCGCACAACAAAGCGGGATATCTGTTCATGCATAGGACTGGACAAGGTGGGGAGACAAAGCAGTGTGGGGAAGGGAAATGGCCGGTTTGGGACAGGAAGGTTCGAGAAATCAGAATGGTTGAACTTATATGTCAGTCCTGGGTGTTGGAAGCCGACTTTTCCTCAGTGGTCGCGGCGCGCCCTGCAGGGTTGCGGAGCCGCCTGTGGACTGGAAAGGCTGGCATCTGGGTGACGGAGTTGGAGCAGGCCTGTAAGTGGATGGCGAACGACGTCTTCGGTAGCGCGTTGCCTGAGCATCCGTTGGCTCTTTTCTAGGCGAGCGGTGGTGCAAGTTTGGCACGTCGAATTCGGCGTACCAGTTTGGCAGCTCAACATAGGGGATATCCAGTATTCTGCAGAAGTCTTCCATTTCTTCTGGAACCCTCGGAAGGGCGGTCTGCCCGAGATGAGTGGTGGACAGGGCAAACGGGAACTCACAGCAGTATTGGATTCCCCTGGTACGGAGAACATCCAGCAGAGGACGGAGAGCCTTGGGGTGTCTGAGGGTGATCGCCGACAGATCTTGATAGACATGTATTGAATGTCCCTCATGGTCAATCTGGGGTTTCGCTCGCGCCTTCCCGGAGGATGTCCTCCTTCATTTGAAAGTTGTCCAGGCAACAGACTACATCCCTAGGAAGGTCAGTGTCCTTGCCTCGAGCCCTCAGTGCACTGTGGCTGCGTTCCATTGGGATAGATGTCTGTAGGGGCCTTTCTAGAATGTGGTTGAAGAGCCTTGTGACAGAAGGCAAGATGCGTTCGGGCTCCACCGATTTCGGGAGGCCTCTCACTCTGAGGTTCCGGCGCCGGCCACGATTGTCCAGGTCCTCGACATGCCTTTTGTAGGTCACAGAGTTGTAGGGTATGAGTATCTAGCTTGTGGCCGACCTTCCTCAGGACCGTATGATGCTGTGAGGTGGTGATCTCGACCTCCTGTACTCTGGTCGTAATGGCACCAATCTTGTGGCGGAGGTCTGTAATGGCCGCAAACAGGGTGTCCTTGATGTCAGCAGCCACTTCATGCAGATCGGTCAAGCTGAGGGGCCACGGTACCTTGTGCGGGTGGAAAGGGTGTCGTGGTTGTAAGGACGATCCCAGATGAGGTGAGTGAAGGGGCTGAGGCAGGAGACGGCTCCGCCATGTTGGATCTCTGCATCCGGAAGATGTCTGGTATTTGCTGGGTTAATCTGCCGCTTGTGTCCCTCGGGGAGCACGATCGAGAGGCTCCCCATAGTTTGTAAGTCAGAACTTGGTGATAGTCTCCTATAACAGCCGAAGTGTGGCTATGGTCCGTCGGAGCTCTGGAGCTAAGCGTCCATCTTCTTCCAAGGCAAACCACACTCCCTGCTTTGTCAGTTTATTAAGCTTCGCTTTAAAGTAATGGTGCTCTGTGTTTTTTCTGCACTCGAGAGATAAGAGAATAAAGCATGTTATTTATGTCTAAGGTACTGTATTTATCGTGCTCTGGCGTATAGCGCGCACCCCTAATGTGGACCTGTAAAAAAAAAACGTTTTAGCACTTTTAGTACTTACAGTTTTGGTGTCTTGCGCGGCGTCCATCATCCGTTCCGGCATCCGTCTTCGGCTCCAGTGGTGTCCTCCCGTCTTCTCCAGCGCTGTCTCGAGTCAAATCCCTGCTTCCCGTGCTCAGTTTGAACGCCTCCGCCGACATATACCGAGTGCAGTACATTCGGCCAGGCTCGGCTTCGCTCGTGCTCACGATTTGTGACGTTTATGCGTGAGCACGAGCGAAGCCGAGCCTAGCCGAATGTACCTGAGTGTAGTGCACTCGGTATATGTCGGCGGCTCAGTTCAAACTGAGCGCGGGTATCGGCGTATATCCCGCACCCACGATTTTCCCCTTATTATAAGGGGAAAAAAGTGTGCGGTATACGCCGATAAATACGGTACATCATGGCTTGTTCATTTATGGGACAAAGAAGAGTGCATGGAGTACAGCACAGCAATCATTCACTTATGCTCTGATTTCAATGCAGATAACTGTAAAGAAAATACAAATGAATGCAATTAAGGCTTCATGTCACAACCTCTTCTGAACGCTGGAACTTGACAGCTAGTAACCGACTGTTAACATCCGTTTTGCCACTTTTACATTCTGTTTTTAGCTGCATTTAGAAGTGTGTGTTTTTTTTATTTAATGGGTAGCCTCAGGAGACCCTCCCAAAATGCAGTAAAACTAGGATTATTCTCTATCTATCTATATCTAGCTCTATATCTAGCTCTATCTCTCTGCGTTCTGGTCCGAGGGGATTTTGGTCCAAGTGTGTGTATGCACAACAGACCACTTGAGCCTGGTCCGATGAAAACGGTCTGTCGGACAAGTTTCTTCAGATATGTTTGATCGTGTGTACGCGGCCTTAGTGTTAATTTAATAAGGTAGATTTTTCCACAATTAATTTTATTTGGTTGTTGCTCGGATTTACATTTAAAGGTTCGACTCTCCTTCCTCCCCACAGAAGTGCCGAGCCCTACAGAAGAGAAACACGTGGAAAATGGAATGGTGATTAATGAAAAGAGTGAGAAGTTTCTACAGAGGTATGTAAAATAAAATGTATCCACCAACCTGCAAATACAGCAATACTTTTTTATAGTGACATGCCTTTTAAAGAGGAGCTACAGTCTCTCCCCCCCCCCCCCCCAAATATTGTAGCTGCTGACTTTTAATATATTGACACTTATCTGGACCAGGATCCAGCAATATCAGAACCTGAGCCGATTATTGAACTGGGCATTTTAGGTGAGGGAAACCGACAGTGAAGTTTTACAGCTTCACAGCCGGTTTCCTAATGTGCATGCGTGAGTCACGAGTTTCTGAATGATTTCACAGTGTTCTAGAAACCGTGTGTGCCCCAAAAGACTATGAGAGGGAGCAGGAGGGGCCAGACATCGTCGTAGATTGCCGTGGCGATCTAAGCAGGAAGTGAGAGAGAGTACCTGCCCCCCCCCCCCCCCCAATAAGTGCAAAATGTGGTGTGGGTAGGGATAAAAGCCAAGGGAGCTTCCCTTTTGGGTGGGCCTCCGCTTTAAGATGTTTTAATTTAATAGAAAAGAGAGCAAAAGTGGGTTGGAGATAAATATCCTGTTTCATTTTTTCAGAGAAATAAAGTCAACCTGTGCCCAGACTAATTAACCCTGGGATCCATTAATGATCCTGTAGGGATGGAGGATGTGTTTACCTGCTTCATAATGCCAAATGTCTGTTTTACTTGGCCATGACGCTTGTGATGATACTCCTGCTTCATATATATGCATCCCAATGTATTGTATGTTTATTTTGTTCTAATAAAGTCTTTTACTTGATTTAAAAAAATATATATATATAGCATAAGCGCACAGACTGCAAAATGTTACTTTAAAAAAAAATCACAATGTAAATACATGACCATAAAATAACCAAATAAATTCCTGTCCCTGGAACCTAGAAGTTGTTACCGGTGCTGGGCAGAGGTTAGCATAGTAATTATCATAAAGAGCAGCCAACATAAACTGCTAATCCAACTCTAGCAACTAATAGCTGACAGTGTTATAATTAACATAAGATAATTAACCTGGCACGTAAGGGCCTTGCCTGTTTTTCAGATTTGGTGTTTACAAGATTAAAACCGTTTTTGTTTTTTTTTTGCTAGAAAATTACTTAAAACCCCCAAACATTATATTTTTTTTTTCTAACACCCTACAGAATAAAATGGCGGTCATTGCAATACTTTTTGTTACACCGTATTTGCGCAGCGGTCTTACAAGCGCACTTTTTTTGGAAAAAATTCACTTTTTTTAATAAAAAAATAAGACAACAGTAAAGTTAGCTCAATTTTTTTTATATTGTGAAAGATAATGTTATGCCGAATAAAATGATACCCACATGTCACGCTTCAAAATTGCGCCCACACGTGGAATGGCGTCAAACTTTTAACCTTAAAAATCTCCATAGGCGGCGTTTAAAAAATTCTATAGGTTGTGTCTTTTGAGTTTCAGAGGAGGTCAAGGGCTAGAATTATTGCTCACTTGTGTGGTTTGAACACCGTTTTCATATGCGGGCGCTACTCACATATGTGTTCGCTTCTGCGTGCAAGATTGTCACTTTTTTTTGTTTTCTTATTTATTTTTATTTATTTTATAAATTTTTACAAAAATGGGTCACTTTTATTCCTATTACAAGGAATGTAAACATCCCTTGTAATAGAAAAAAGCATGACAGGTCCTCTTAAATATGAGATCTGGGGTCAAAAAGACCTCAGATCCCATATTTAGACTAAAATGCAAAAAATAAAAAATAAATTGTCATTTGAAAAAATGACAATAAGAAAATATGGCTTTAAGAAGCATGGGTGGAAGTGACGTTTTGACGTCGCTTCTGCCCTGCTATGCTATGGAGGTGGGTGGGGGCCATCTTGCCCTCACTCGTATGCCAGCTGAGCAGGGGACAGGACCCGATCGCCTCCGCCGACGGCTGCGGTAAGGCAGAGCGGCCGCCAATAACGGTGATCTCGCAGTGAATCCAATGCGGAGACCACCGTTATCGTTTACAGGACCACTCAAAGAAAACATTTATATTTCGGTTGTGGCAGCAGCTGCTGCCGTTACAAGATATAGGTCGGTACTTTAAAGATGGATATGTACATGAGCTGGTCCTTACGTGGCTAAACTAGCCCAGATGACCAGACCATTTGGCACCTACAACATTGAATACAAAGTACTGTACGATACACATTATTACAAGTATAAACACATAGATGCCAAGACAGACAAACAATAGGGGATCCAATTAACAATAGGAGGAAGACACTTAGGAGGCACACAATGGCAGAGACTTACTAACAATAAAAACATTATGGCAGGTGACCCCAGTGGTTTGAGCTGATTACAGTGGAATCTTGAATTACAAGCATAATACATTCCAGGAGAATGCTTGTGATCAAAAGCACTTGCATATTAACTGCTTGCCGACCGTGCGCCGTCGTTTTACGGCGACAGGTCGGCTCTCCTGGGCAAGAGCCCGTAGCTCTACGTCGGCAGTTTAGCGGCCACTAGGGGGCGCCGGGCACACGCGATTGCTCGGTACAGAGCGAGGACCGGAAGCTATGTGTGTAAACACACAGCTCCCGGTCCTGTCAGGGGAGAAATGCTGATCTTCTGTTCATACAATGTATGAACAGAAGATCAGTGATTTCCCCTAGTGAGTCCACCCCCCCTACAGTTAGAACACACCCAGGAAACTACTTAACCCCTTCCCTGCCCCCTAGTGTTAACCCCTTCACTATGTGTATGTGTAAGTATTGCGCAAATCCTAGGTAAATGTGTAGGCAGCCAACACAATAAAGAAAGTTGTAAAAGTATAATAAAAAATTAGTGTAGCGCCAAAAAGAATAACTCCACTTGTGAGGTGGAAAATGGAGACAGGAACTCCAGTCCCCCTTCCCACTAGTGCTAGGGGCATCTCTCCCTTAAGTGATTATTGTATATCAAAAGTGAAAAAACAAATAATCAAAATAGTATCAACATGTATGGCCGTGATCTGCCTTACCATAAAAAACAAATAAAAACATGAAATTATGAAAGTAATGATAATGAAATTCGTGTTGTACAAACAGTGTAAACAAGGGCCCCAAGTATCAAAACTTGGACCGATAAAAAGATATTAATCTGTAATAGTGATCACAGTAACACCTCCAAACCAATGTGCACAATCAAATAAAGGGGGTTGTGAGTATACTAGGTTTATATGATCAAACACCATCTAAGAATATGTTCATAAGCCTAAACAAGGTCCCCACAGGACGTCGACACTGGGTCCAAGAGATAGTCCTGAAAATGGAAAAGGTAAGTCCACCCACTCTATGGGTCTTATGAACAGAACCTTTCTTCCCACGGTAGATGTAAGCAGGCTCATACACTTCAGAGGATGTAATCCAATAGTATGGTAATGTAAGAATAATGAGGTACTCTTACCAGATTCTGTGGACCCGTAACTCACCGTACGGTGGAGGGTCTAGAGAGCATAGATCAATCCGTGGCTGAACTCCTCTTTGTCCTCTACGTGATGTCATCAGGGAAATGTCAGGATCCAGAGGGCCTCCGGTGTTTGTAGATTGTATTCACGACCAAGAATACAGGGATGTGACTCCATAAACCGAGAATGGTGTAATCAATCAGTGGATAATCACACCCAAAAACAGAGAAAAAATTCTCATAGTGTGAAAATGTATAAAAATTTATTTAAAAACCATAATAAAAAAATATGCAGTCCCACAGCAAAATGTCACACTCCAATCCAAAGATATAAATTGGTCCCAATAGGAAACCACATCACAGAATAAATATGCACCTTAGCTCCACCACCTTGGATAGGTAGGAGTATATCAAAGAAAATGTGCAAAAAGTTGGGAATGAACCCAGCGTACCCGACCGGTTTCGTCTTAGATAGACTTCTACAGGGGTATATGGCCTGGTCCTCATCAACCTATGCACATATATATGTTTTAAAAAAGAATAATAACCCACCTGTTCTAGATTATCGCTCCCCCTCTGGGAGGTGGCGGCGTGCGTTCCAATTAGGCATGTTACCTTCATTGTGCGTTCCAAGCCCCGGAAGTATGGGGGCGGAACAATGGTTACCAATAGTGGAGCTTGTATTAGCAACTCTCCGCACATCCTATACTGTTATGCCTCCTCCTATTATCATATCATCTCTCCCATAGGAGGATAGTGAGTGGCGCTGTTCATTTGCGACTTTCCAGCGTGATGACGTCACGTATACGCCAGGGTCAATCACGCCGCGTGCCCCGCGCGTCTCACACTGCGTTCCACGCCTCGTTCTGGCGCTGCGTTCCACGCCTCGTTCTGGCGCTCACCCTTTGGAATGTCTAAACGCTGTTATCGCGCTGACAACCAGTGGTGCCATACAATGCAAAGTCGGAATGCGCTCACACAGGATTCATAGTGCATAGCAGTGCATCAGGGATGTTAATTTGAAATACAAATGTATGTGCATGCATGCCCCCTCTTGTGGACATCATAGGTGTATACAGCCCAGACTTGTCTCCAAATCATGTCTCCAAATCATTGGGGAAGTGGAATAAAATAATTTATCTAAACAGGTGTAAGATTTGGAGGAACACTCACTGCCCAGCAAAGTACAGAGATGGAAATCTCTCAACCTTCAACTAGTGACGCTAAGATTCTTTCTTTTTCCCAAATGCTGCCACCAGTTACAGCCCCAGGAAAACAACAAGAATCTAACCACAGGGGGGGGGGGGACCCCGAACTCCAAATACTACATATGGGGGTCACCCATCCAATAATAGAGGTAAAGGAAGAGGTTTTCGGGGTAAACCAAACAATCACAGAGACCGTTCATATGATGGACGGCCATATGACCATTCACCTTATAATAATGGGAATCATCGTTCGAGGAATCCCCATACCACCCCCAAACGTGGAGGGGGAGGTCCCCCTATGGTCAAGGAGTATCCACAGAGATCGTATGATCATCACTATGGATATATGGACAGGGAGGATGACTATTCTGATAGATCCCCATATCATTATAATCAGGACCAGCCAAGATCCAATTATACAGGGGATTTTCACAGGGACCAGAGCAATCATCCCAGGGGGGAAGAACAAAACGGGGCACGAGAGGGGGGAGGCGCGCCCGGTCGAAAAAGGCAAAGAGTCTAATAGGAGCTGGCATTTTCAACTTAAGCAACACGGTTCTCACAGTGGCAGAGAAGGTGGTTCTGGACAAAGGTTTAAAATGTGTCCCTCCCAAAACGCTGAATAAATTCAACACATTTATAGATGTTCAAAAATACGTTCGTAAACTCAACATTCAAAGGTACTTTCTGAACAAACCGGGGGTGTCCAACCTCCCAGAAATTTCCTCGGATGTTGTTCACACAGGATTGTCCAACCCGTCCTTATTTAATCCTCCATGCCCCATGGCACCGAGTGTTAAAGTGTTTCGGGACTTAGTCCTTAAAGATTTGGAGGAACTTCCTGTAAAAAGGACATACTTTGATCCCAAAATCAAAGAAGGCTTAAAAAGCCTTTGCGAACAGAAGGACCTCATTATTCGCCCCGCGGATAAAGGGGGGGGGGGGATTCTAATCATGGACAAACCCTCTTATGAGGAGATGTCCAGGATTTTAGGGGACAGGGAAACATATACCAAATTACCATCAAACCCCACTCACAGTTTCAAAACCTCTTTAATCACACTTATAGAGGCGGGAACTAAAAAGGGGATTTTGGATAAGAAGGAAAGTGCATACCTTGTTCCAAAGGTCCCACGCATTCCTGTAATGTATTTTTTACCAAAAATACATAAGGACAGCATACACCCTCCAGGACGACCCATCATAAGCGGGATCAACTCGGTTACCGCTCGTCTGGGGAAGTACATCGACTTTCATTTACAGCCAATAGTCAGGGACATTCCCTCCTACCTTAAGGACACCAGGCACACTATTGCACGTCTTCAAGACATCACATACACAGACGACATCCTCCTGGTAACAGCGGATGTCGCCTCGTTGTATACGAGTATTGCCCATCATTTGGGGTATCAAGCTGTGGAGAGTTTTTTAACCACTTACCTACTGTGCACCTACACCCCCTTCCTGCCCAGACAAAATATAAGCTTCCAGCACTGCTTCGCTTTAACTGACAATTGCGCGGTCGTGCGACGTGGCTCCCAAACAAAATTGGCGTCCTTTTTTTCCCACAAATAGAGCTTTCTTTTGGTGGTATTTGATCACCTCTGCGGTTTTTATTTTTTGCGCTATAAACAAAAATAGAGCGTCAATTTTTAAAAAAATGCAATATTTTTTCCTTTTTGCTATAATAAATAACCCAAAAAATATATAAAAAAAATATTTTTTCCCTCAGTTTAGGCCGATACGTATTCTTCTACATATTTTTGGTAAAAAAAAAATGCAATAAGCGTTTATCGATTGGTTTGCGCAAAATTTATAGCGTTTACAAAATAGGGGATAGTTTATGGCATTTTTTTTTTATTTTTATTTTTTTTTACTATTAATGGCGGCGATCTGCAAATTTTTTATTGGGACTGCGACGTTATGGCGGACATTTCGGACACTTTTCTGACATTTTTGGGACCATTTACATTTATACAGTGAAAAATGCTATAAATATGCATTGATTACTGTATAAATGTGACTGGCAGTAAAGGGGTTAACCACTAGGGGGCGGGGAAGGGGTTAAATGTGTGTCCTATGAGTGTTCTAACTGTAGGGGGAGGGGGGGGGTGACTGGGGGAGGTGACCGATTGTGTCCCTATGTACAAGGGACACAATCGATCTCCTCTCTCCCTGACAGGGACGTGCAGCTCTGTGTTTACACACAGAGCTGCACGTCCCAGCTCAGTTACTGAGCAATCGCGTGTGCCCGGCAGCGATCGTTGCCGCCGGGCACTCGCACGGGATCCCCGCAGAGCGGCGGGTGCACGCGCCCGGCGACGCGCGCGCGCCCGCCCGCGGCTTTAAAGGGACATCACGTCATATGACGTGATGTCAGAACAATGGAGTCGTCTGCCCGCCGTCATTTGACGGTGGGCAGATGACAAGTGGTTAAACAGCTGGCCATCTCCCTACTGCACAGAGGGGTTTCATTTTAGATCTTTTGCGCTTTGCCACTGCGCATAACTATTTTTGGTACAGTGGAGAGTTTTATATTCAACGCAAGGGAGTGGCGATGGGGGCCAAGTTTGCCCCCAGTCTGGCGAATATCTTCAGTCACCAAGACTTATTTTAAGAGCACTGACCGGAATGGATACATTCCGGTCGATAGTTGCCACCATCCTGCCTGGCTTACTTAAGTACTTAAAAGCCAGCTATTACGGATTAGGCGCAACTGCTCAAATACTGAGGATTTTCAATCGCAGGCACAAACTCTCAAACAGAGGTTCTTGGATAAAGGATACCCTAGCCATGAGGTAGATAAAGAGATCGATAGAATCTCAAAGGTTGATCGAACCATATTAACTAAAGAAAAACCAAAGACCACTCAAGATTCAAAGTTTAAAAACTCCTTTTTCACCACCTTCTCCACACAATATAAACAAATCAAAGGGATAATTGAAAAACACTGGAAGATCTTAAAAGGTGATAATGTCCTGGGCCCTTTACTTCCAGATCGAGCTGGAATTATTTACAGGGGAGCCACTTCCCTGAAAAACCAAATTGCCCCCAATGTTCCTGATCCCCCCAACAAGCCATCTTTTTTCCCTCTTTCCAAAGGTTATCACCCTTGCAGAAAATGTTCTGTGTCAATAACACGTGTGGAAGAAAGAAAACCACCAGTTTCAGATCCACACAGACGGGAATTGAATACCCCATGAAACATTTCTTTACCTGTGCCACAACACACATTGTGTACTTGATCACCTGCCCTTGTGGGAAGCAGTATGTGGGGCGCACCATACGCAGTTTCTCCACAAGGGTGGGTGAGCATGTGACCAAGATCACTAAGGGCCACGACAACCACACTGTGCCCAGACATTTTTTGGAGCGTCACAACAAAAAATTGGGGGGTACGAGTTTTCAAATCATTGATAAATTTGTACCCCACTGGAGAGGAGAACCCAAAGTCAGAGGGGTATCCAAGTTAGAGGTCTACTGGATATACCAGTTGAAAAGCTATTTTCCACATGGTTTAAATGTGGAGTGGGATGTAAATGCTTTTATCAGCCAGGCATAGACACCCCATTCATACGTTGTATATTTTTTTATATTTTTTATATTTTTGCGAGGATCGATACTGCTATATACACATGTCTATTGCTGTACAATGGCCACTGAAATATTACTAGGTCCATTTGTTGCTAACTGGGTTCCATTATATGTATAGTACCAGTGCTGATCATTCTATGTTTTTTCTTGTTTTTTAATATACCCACCTGTTTAGATAAATTATTTTATTCCACTTCCCCAATGATTTGGAGACAAGTCTGGGCTGTATACACCTATGATGTCCACAAGAGGGGGCATGCATGCACATACATTTGTATTTCAAATTAACATCCCTGATGCACTGCTATGCACTATGAATCCTGTGTGAGCGTATTCCGACTTTGCGTTGTATGGCACCACTGGTTGTCAGCGCGATAACAGAGTTTAGACATTCCAAAGGGTGAGCGCCAGAACGAGGCGTGGAACGCAGCGTGAGGCGCGGGGGGCACGCGGCGTGATTGACCCTGGCGTATACGTGACGTCATCACGCTGGAAAGTCGCAAATGAACAGCGCCACACACTATCCTTCTATGGGAGAGATGATATGATAATAGGAGGAGGCATAACAGTATAGGATGTGCGGAGCGTTGCTAATACAAGCTCCACTATTGGTAACCATTGTTCCGCCCCCATACTTCCGGGGCTTGGAACGCACAATGAAGGTAACGTGCCTAATTGGAACGCACGCCGCCACCTCCCAGAGGGGGAGCGATAATCTAGAACAGGTGGGTTATTATTCTTTTTTAAAACATATATATGTGCATAGGTTGATGGGGACCAGGCCATATACCCCTGTAGAAGTATATCTAAGACGAAACCGGTCGGGTACGCTGGGTTCATTCCCAACTTTTTGCACATTTTCCCAAGGCGTCTTCCAGGACAGCCCTTGAGAGATGGAGCTCCTCCCCGGACAGGAAACACATCACCACCAGCTCTTTAAAAGGCGGTCCCTCAGGCATCTGGTCAGTTTTATGTGTTTCCTCAGTCGGAGGAGACATGTCACTGAAGGAACCGTCTTTTAAAGGGGGAGATGGACCCAGGAGAGTGTCCATCACGCAAGGGCTGTGCAGCTGGTGTTCCCCTCTTACCTCTAAAACCTCTCCGTGGCCACGGGTTCCCTCCGCATGGGGTCTGGAGTTCCCCGTTCCCCCTTCTCTCCGGAGCCCGGCGAGGGAGTGGGCAGCGTTGATGGGCATGGCGGCGGCGTCAGTGGCCGGAGATCTTTCTCTTCGCGAGATGCGCGTCATCGCTGTGCGCCGGAAACACTGGTTCCGGTTTTCGGCGCAGAGACTGGGGGAAGGCCGAGGCGGCGTTTTCAAAGGCGAAAGCATGGGCTGTGGATCGCCTACGAATGGAGCACCATGGAAGCATCCCAGGCTTCAGAGGAGTCTAACGCCGCTTCATCACAGGTAGGCTGGCCTGGCCAGAGCCTTTTTTTCCTGTGTCTATTTGTCACCTGCTAAAAGGGGGAGTTAGGAGTTCAGGGAACTTCTTAGAGCTCCGTGGGCACCTTAGGATGGGGGAGACTTGCTGCATAGGCACTAAAGGCTCTCTATATATCTTTTTTGTTCTATAGAGGGCCCAGAAAAACTTAGCACAAGGTCCACTTCCAGTGACAATAGAAAGTGCCCTACGTGTAATGCTAAGCTGTCATCTACTTACACTGAATCCCTATGTGCCCCTTGCACTACAGCGGTAGTAAACAGGAGGGATTCCCCTCTTACCAAAATTTATTTTAGAGATGCAGTCTACCTTTCAGTCCTTCAGGAAACTTATAGCAGATATGCAATTTCCTTTAACGGTTAGACAACCATAGGTGCCCACCTCTCCTACTCCAGTAACATCAGGATTAGGTGAACCTGTGGAGAAGGAGATTTCCCTTAGAAATTCTGACCCGGATTCCTCCCAGTCAGATTCTGGGCAGGAGAAAGGTCAGGATGACTCCCGCGCACCCACCCTATTCAATCTCTCCCAAGAGGAAGTAGACGAATGGGTAGGGGCTATTCAAAACTCACTCTCATGTCATGATAAAATGTACAAGGATTTAAGAAAAGGAAACCTAAAATTATTCCCAGTACATAAACTGATGTCAGATTCGGTAGGCAGGGAATGGGGAGAACCTGACTGAAGAATTGAAAAGGTTTCCTTTTGATAAGGACCACAGTACAAGTTCGCAACTAGCTCCAAAGCTGGATACCCCGCTAGCGAAGGTGTCAAAACACTCAGACTTAGTCTTGGATGGCATGGGACACTTAGCGGATCTGGTGGATATAAAGGGGGGATGTTATCCTCTAAAGATCCTGGGACACGGCTATGGCCAACCTTAAACTAGCCCTAGCAACGACGTGTGTAGCCTGTAATTTTGAATTCTGGCTTAAACAATTAAAGGAACACCTGACGGCAGGTACCCATAGAGTAGAGTTGCTGAAATCCTTTCCCATGCTTTTTAAAGCAGTAGGATTTGTCGCAGGTGCCTAGATGGAATCTGTAAAACTTTCAGCCAGGGCAGCTTCGCTATTGGTTGCAGCCAGGAGGACTCTTTGGCTCAAACATGGCCGGGCGATACCGCCTCTAAATTACGCTTATGTAGCATTTATTTTTTTCAGGTCAATTCTTGTTTGGCACCCCGCTAGATGAAGCGTTAGAACGCACAGGTGATAAAAAAGACTTTTCCTAAAAGAAAAAGTCATTTCCCAGGACGTTTTTTCATCCTTTTAAGGGACAAAAGAAAGCAGAATAAGGGAAGCCAAACAACCCCTGGGCGGCACAAGGAGGCAAACAAAAGGCAATAGTGCTCTTTAACCCTCCTGACAAAAATCCCAAGCCGCAGTGATGCCAGCATCCAGGTGGGAGGAAGGCTGAGGGGAAGGCTAAGGTTTTTTCTCGCACACTTTTTTGGTGCAGAAGCCATCAGGCAAATATTGCCTGATCTTCAATCTACTCTAAAAAGATTGTTTCATGGCTAGAATAGATCTGATTGATGCCTACCTTCACATCCCTATCAGGAGCCCTAAAAATTCCTCCACATAGCCATTAAGGGGGGGGAAAGGGTCTACCACTTTCAGAGTCAAGCACTCCCCTTCGGCCTCTCTTCATATCCGAGGTTCTTTACCAAGACCCTAGCAGAAACACTGGCTCTATTAAGACTCCAAGCCATAACAGTTATCCCTACTTGGACGACTTACTGTTCCTGGCACCAACAGGCCCTCTGGTGGTGGAGAAACCAAAGCGACTGGCAAAAAAGGTCTGCTATGGAACCTCCCGACTACGTGCATCCTAACTACGGACGCCAGCAGCCAGGGGTGAGAAACCCATCTGAATGGACAGTAGGTACAGGGCACTGGGAGTCGCCTAGAGAGGAAATGCTCGTCCAATTACAGAGAGTTAAAGGTCATAGCCAAAGAAATCTCAGCATTCCAAAGTCAGCTCAGACACCAATATCTACAGGTCAGATAACACAACCTCTGTAGCATACCTAAACAAACAGGAATTAGGAATGCCACCCTGATGTGCATAGCACAAGAAGTTTGTTTGGGCAGAGAAAAAATCTCTAGTCGCTATCGGCAATCCATCGCAAGGGATCAACCAGTGGCAGTCGATGCCCTCCAGAACGCATGGACGTTCACTCTGTCTTATGCCTTCCCGCCTCTACATCTCTTACCGAGAGTCCTCTCCAAGTTTAGGACAGAAAAGACTTCTCTTATCCTGGTAGCAACATTTTGACCCAAAAAAAAAAAAGCGTGGTTTTCACTTCTGCTATCTTTAGTAGATCGACCACCTTGGATGTTATTGTGCAGTCAGGACCTGCTATCCCAAGGTCCAGTACGGCACTCCAATCCAGCCATGCTAAAACTAGCGGCCTGGTATCTGGAATAGACGTCCTGAAATCCAAGGGTCTATCGGCCAGAGTGATTGAAACTCTGTTACAAAGTCGCAAACCAAATACCAGCGCAATTTACCTGAAACTCTGAAAGAAATTTAATTTCTGGCTAATAGAAAATGGCAAAAGAGAATACGATTCTCCAACAATATTGGAGTTTCTACAAGAGGCATTGACAAGAGTTATCTTTAAGCACGCTTAAGGTACAAATTGCTGCCCTAACTGTCTATATACAGCACTCCTTACAGTAGGACCCGCTTATTAATTGCAATGCAAAGCAGTTGTTTACCAACGCCCGGCTCCATGCTGTAAATTTCCGGCATGGGACCTTTCTATTATGTTGGATGCAGTCATTAGGGATCCGTTTTGAGCCAATTTTAGAGCCATCCTTAAAACTGATTATTTTTAAATATAGTCTTTCTAGTCGCTATGACTTCTGCTCGCAGAGTCAGCGAACTCCTAGCTCTGTCATTCAGAGAACCATATGCAAATACTAGAGGATAGAATTATATTAAAAGACTGACCAGTCATTTATCCCTAAAGTTACTGTTTTCTTTCAAGAATCAGAACTTCATACTTCCTTGTTTTTGCAATAAACCTGCAAATAGCAAACAGAAACTACACTGGCTAGACGTCAGAAGAGGTCTCCTTCCTATCTGGAAGCGACTAAAAATTTAGAAAATCAGAAGGGAAAGCAGGCTTCAAAAGAAACAAGAGCCAGGTGGATAAGGTGGCCATCTTGGAAGGGTACAAAAACTTTGCGCTTGGACCCTCCACAAGGCTTGAAAACACACTCTTCAAGGACATTTGCAACGTCCTGGGCAGAAAGAGCCGGTGTTACCTCGGAGCAGGTATGTAAGGACACCACGTGGTCAAGCATGTCCACGTTCATTCGACACGATCGATTGGACGTCTTAAAGTGATCAAGATCAAACCTTTGGGAGGAAAGTCCTCCAAGCAATAGTCCCACCCTAAACTGGGGAGTGCTTGCTCATCCTCTCAAGGGCTGTCCTAGAAGACGCCTTGGGAAAATCAGAGTTAGTCTTACCGGAAACTCTGTTTCCAGGAGTCTTCCAGGACAGCACGTTCCCACCCTATTTTTTTGAGGTAGGTATATATACATAGATAATATAAGTTGTTTGTATGTATGTTAATAACTGTATTTCAGCTCCGTCCTTCGGTTCTTGGATTAAAACTGACCAGATGCCTGAGGGACCGCCTTTTAAAGAGCTGGTGGTGATGTGTTTCCTGTCCGGGGAGGAGCTCCATCTCTCAAGGGCTGTCCTGGAAGACTCCTGGAAACAGAGTTTCCGGTAAGACTAACTCTGATTTTCTTTGATATACTCCTACCTATCCAAGGTGGTGGAGCTAAGGTGCATATTTATTCTGTGATATGGTTTCCTATTGGGACCAATTTATATCTGGATTGGAGTGTGACATTTTGCTGTGGGACTGCATATTTTTTTATTATTATGTTTTTAAATACATTTTTATACATTTTCACACTATGAGAATTTTTTCTCTGTTTTTGGGTGTGATTATCCACTGATTGATTACACCATTCTCGGTTTATGGAGTCACATCCCTGTATTCTTGGTCGTGAATACAATCTACAAACACCGGAGGCCCTCTGGATCCTGACATTTCCCTGATGACATCACGTAGAGGACAAAGAGGAGTCAGCCACGGATTGATCTATGCTCTCTAGACCCTCCACCGTGCGGTGAGTTACGGGTCCACAGAATCTGGTAAGAGTACCTCATTATTCTTACATTACCATACTATTGGATTACATCCTCTGAAGTGTATGAGCCTGCTTACATCTACCGTGGGAAGAAAGGTTCTGTTCATAAGACCCATAGAGTGGGTGGACTTACCTTTTCCATTTTCAGGACTATCTCTTGGACCCAGTGTCGACGTCCTGTGGGGACCTTGTTTAGGCTTATGAACATATTCTTAGATGGTGTTTGATCATATAAACCTAGTATACTCACAACCCCCTTTATTTGATTGTGCACATTGGTTTGGTGGTGTTACTGTGATCACTATTACAGATTAATATCTTTTTATCGGTCCAAGTTTTGATACTTGGGGCCCTTGTTTACACTGTTTGTGCAACACGAATTTCATTATCATTACTTTCATAATTTCATGTTTTTATTTGTTTTTTATGGTAAGGCAGATCACGGCCATACATGTTGATACTATTTTAATTATTTGTTTTTTCACTTTTGATATACAATAATCACTTAAGGGAGAGACGCCCCTAGCACTAGTGGGAAGGGGGACTGGAGTTCCTGTCTCCATTTTCCACCTCACAAGTGGAGTTATTCTTTTTGGTGCTACACTAATTTTTTATTAACCCCTTCACTGCCAATGGCATTTTTTTAGTAATTTCAATGCATTTTTATAGCACTGATCGCTAAAAAAATGCCAATGGTCCCAAAAAATGTGTCCGAAGTGTCCGCCATAATGTCGCAATACTGAAAAAAAGTGCTGATCGCCGTCATAACTAGTAAAAAAAAAAAAAAATTATAAAAATGCCATAAAACTACCCCCTATATTGTAAACGCTATAACTTTTGCGCAAACCAATCAATAAATGCTTATTGCAATTTTTTTTTTTTTTACGAAAAATATGTAAAAGAATACGTATCGGCCTAACCTGAGGACATTTTTTTTTATATTTATTTTTGGGGGATATTTATTATAGCAAAATGTAAAATCTATTTTTGTTTATAGCGCAAAAAATAAAAATGGCAGAGATGATCAAATACCACCAAAAGAAAGCTCTATTTGTTGGGAAAAAAAGGACGTCAATTTTGTTTGGGAGCCAAATCGCACGACCGCGCAATTGTCAGTTAAAGCAACGCAGTGCCGAATCACAAAAAGTGCTCTGGTCATTGGGCAGCAATATGGTCCGGGGGTTAAGTGGTTAAAGAGAGTTTCCCTATTGAAGTCAATGGAAACGAAAATAATTTGTCCCACATTGACTTTGAAGGCATGCAATACCGCATGTGGCCAGAGGTTGGGGGGGGGGCTTTGGAGAGACTCAGAAATATTCAGAGATTGTTCAGCTGCACTAAGGAACGGAGTGTTTCAGAGTATTTCCGAATGGCTCAGAGTGTCACCGGGGGCCCCCACACCTCTGCCCAAATGTGATACTGCACACTGCAGAGGCTTGAATCCTGCTCGTTTTGCGAGACTCACAAACCGAGTCAGAGTTTTTAACCACTTAATCACCGGGCCTATTTTGGCACTTTTCTCCTTCATGTAAAAACCACAATTTTTTTTCTAAAAAATTAATCAGAACCCCCAAACATTATATATTTTTTTTAGCAGACACCCTAGGGAATAAAATGGTGGTCATTGCAACTTTTTTTTCTTGCACGGTATTTGCGCAATAATTTTTTAAACGCCTTTTTTTTAGGGAAAAAAACTGTTTCGTTAATTAAAAAATAACAAAACAGTAAAGTTAGCCCAATTTGAAAGACGATTTTACGCCGAGTCTGGTCACAGTCATCTCTATGCTTCACCAACGAGCGCCGGCCGATTCGCTCTCCGGGCCCCCGATGGCACGGGAGAGCCCGGAGAAGCACCGGATGGCGGCGGGAGGGGGCGGCGTCCCCTCCCGCCGCCTATAAGAATGATCAAGCGGAATCGCCGCTATGATCGTTCTTATGGTGCACAGAATCGCCGGATGAAGACGGTGATATCTGAATGATGCCTGTAGCTGCAGGCATCATTCAGATATCACCGCACAAAACCAAGGACGTCCATGGTGATTAAGTGGTTAAAGAATAGTTGCTTGTATTGCGAAACGCTCTTTAACTGTGTTACTTGCAATCTGAGGTTCCACGGCACATTAACATCTACAGCCATTGCTGGTTTGAGGCATAGAAGCCACAAATATGTATAAATAAGTTCCCAGAGTCTGTGTGTTTTTGTGGAGATATTGACACACAAGACCACTCCAAGGGTCCCCCAGGCACACACCTCCCAAAGAGGAGTGTTCCTTACAAGCCAGGGCCCATAGTTGGTAGGCAAGAGGACACCCTGCAGTCTCCTCCAAAAGCCCATGTCCTGGTTGTGTCTGTCACACACTGAAATCATAACTCTTTTTCAGGTAAGATTCTGCTCTCCATTAAAAAATGTTTGTCAATCCTGCAGTATAGGACACAAGCATGGGTACAGGTAACTGAACCCTGGCAAACTTTTGAGGACACACCTCCCCGAGTGCCTTCTCTATAACCCTACCCCATTCCCTGAGTCCTCAGTTTTTTGCTAGTGTGTGTAGGCGATTGAGTTGTTGTTCCCACAGTTAGCTTCAGGGTGCCATACAGGTCCAGGGCTATGATCCATTGCTATGGAACACAGTTACTAAAGACAATCTTGGGGGTATGCCCCCCATGTCAGGCAAAGCCTGGACAACTTGCACAGTCAAGCATCGTGAACAGGTAATTAGTTGCAGTATGGTCTACACCTGGGTTACTGCATACTCCTACCAGACACGTTTACCCGGTCTCCCAAGCTCTACTCCTTGAGTACCCTGCGGGGGAGTAACCTTCCCTTGTAGCTGTGGTGGAGACCAGGCAAAAGGAAGCCAACTACAAACAGCAGGCAAACACTCGCTCAGCCAAAGACCTGCACAACACCCAGGCTCTGTGTGACAATGCACCCCTTGTACCAGAGCAAGAACCGGTCATAACATCAGTCGCAACATCCAGTTCCAGGCATTTGAGGCACTACTTGATGAAAGCAGAATTTTCGGAATCTGTCCTGATTTCTCAGAGAGATTGTGGTCTTAATTCAGCCATCTGAAGAGCTCAAAAATGCCCTGCCTCTTCTCCCATTTCTGTTTCTCAACCCGAGTTGGACCTTTATATACCAGTCATAGACTGCAGAATCAGAAAGGAATGAAGAAGAGGTTGAGGTGGTGTTGGTGGAAGTTTTTCTATTTCCCAAATTTTACTATATTGAAGAGGGAGCGTTATGCAACATGCTTGCTAACATTGAAAAGCTCATTGCCTCTGTCCACAAAAGCCTTGGTATATGAACATAAACAGATAGAATGGGCAGTCTATGACCATTGGGTTTCTCCTTTATGGATTTTTACATAATACTATGATATATACCTCCTTTAGGCTTTGGCATCATGAATTCATGGTGCCAAAGCCTAAAGGAGGTATATATCCTAACCTGGACTTAAAATCGCTTAACAAATTCCTTCACGTTCTCAAGCTTTGAATGCAATCTGCAAAGTCAGTAATTGTCTCTCTAAGGGAACGCTTGACTTCCAAAGATATTCAAGATGAGTGCCATTTTGTTTATAGCTCAGATGATGTCCAGTTGACAACAGAATTTCTGAAACAAATAGTTAATTTTTTTTCCCCATTAAACAGACAGTTGAGTTCATCATCTGAAACAAAGTCTACGCAGCAGAATAGCACTGCTGACCTCCAGAAATCAGGAGCTGAGAAGGATGACTGGAAACTGACTGAAGCTGACAAGGCCAAAACTGGCAGGGTGAGGTTCTGCTTGATTTTGGTTTCTCGATAAGATAAATCAATTGTTTACTGTGTTTATAGAGATGATTTGAGAAGGACCGTTCTGTGCAATAATCCTTCACAAACAATCAACTTTTACTTATCTGTTTCAAGCTTTAATATTAATACATGAGTTGTTTCTTGTTTATTTTTTATGGCTTGCTTCATGTAACAGATTTCTTATTCCCTTACTGCTTAATTGGGGCTTTTTTGTATACATTGCCGCAACAGTATATCACATGTTTCAGAAACCTGTTAGGAACACAGAAAAATCTGGGATTATTACAGGAACTGTGATGTTTGTATTTCAAGATGTACAAACACCAGTTTGCCTAGTGCAGAAAAAAATCCTGCCCTGGTTTGCGTACTTGGTATGGCTTATGCACACTTGCAACAGCCCTTGCTGTCCCTGTGAAAAGCGTTTCACAGTGCATCTCTTTTGAAGGGCAGTTGACATACAACCTGCCTCCTCACCATTTGTTTTGACCCTAAACAGCCTGCACCACCGCAACATTATGCATTACGTATGGTTGCAGGACTGTTGTGGTATGGCCCTAATCACTTGAATAGGTTGTTTGGCAGCAGTAATAAATACCGTACACCACATGGGGTATCATGTTTGTGATTTCTGCAAAGCATGTCATCAGTACCATGTGTACTACCCCATCAAGCCCCATCGTAGCTTAAGTCGACGATAAGGTCGCAAGTGTGATCAAGCCCTTATAGCAATTCATAGCACAACCTACAAGTCATTCATCATTTTCTTTAGTTTGACAAACCACTTACAACCAGCAGTAAATACTCAAATAGAGCCAGCTATAAACAACTAGTCTTAAAATAAAGTGACTTTCTTGTTCCCTTTACAGGTTAAAATGGCAGTGTTCTGGGAATACATGAAAGCCATAGGACTCATCCTATCTTTTCTGAGCGTTCTTCTTTTTCTCTGCAATCATGTATCTTCCTTGGCTTCCAACTACTGGCTCAGTTTATGGACAGATGACGAAATAATCAATGGCACCCAGAAGAACACAAAAATGAGACTTGGTGTTTATGGAGCACTAGGAATGTCACAAGGTTAGGATCAACTGTCTTTCTTGTTTTTGTCACGATCTGTTATACAGTATATTTGTTTTTCTGCTGTATCATACAGATTTCTCCCTTGGACCCCTTTCCCGCTGAAAGAGCTTTCCGCTAATATGGCTGCACTGGCAGTGTGAAAGTGCTCTTAAAGCAGTTTAAAATCCCAAACCAATAATGTATTATATTCCAGCTTGTCAATCGTTAGATTTGGTGGTTGCATTTGTTTTCATTTTTTAGGATTTCGTTTTTCACCCGTTGTTCTAGCCAGTAACACGCCTATTTTATTGGGGTTCCACCACTATGGATGAAGGAACACACACCTTTGGACAGCAGAAATGTCAGTCTGGGGGACGCAAAGTGTTAGCTGCACTAGCAGATTAAGCTGGCCATACATGGGTGAGTTTTTCAGCTGGTTGAGTGGAAAACAGACTGGCCCGATTAACACTCCCCCCCCCCCCCCGTTACACATTTGAGGTGATTATGGGAATCCTTAGCACTGTCGTATTCTGACAACAGGGAGATTTCACCACCATCAGAATATACAGATCAGAGTCGCGGCCTCTTGCCTGCGGCACTGATGGAGCAGCAATGTACTTACAGGGCAGTTGAACAGAAGTTGATTGGCAGATCAATTTCTGTTCAGCCACAGTGGCTACACATAAATCGAACATCAGCTGGTCCCTGCTCAACAAACTGAAGCCAAACTACAGCCAACACTTTTTTTAAGCCGTTACAGCAACAGTTTTGTTCCTTGTGGATAAAATCTTGCATAAAATAAGATTGTAAGCATCCCTGTCAGTGTTGAATGGTTCGTCTCAACCCTCTGCTACATCTGCAGCACAGATTGTTTGGTTAAACAGACACTGGCAGTATCACCAGGTGAAAATAAAAGCCTGAAGGTAAATTAATGCAGCCACCACATCTAAAAATTGTTAAGCTGTGATAAAATGTTTTCTTTTGGGTTTATTACAGCTTTAAAACTGTAAATCCCAGTGACTGCATAGCTGATGTTACTCTGTAAGCATTTATTACATTTTAATATGAAATATTATAAATATGATTAGCGCTAATCCTAGAAACCAACAAAAGCATGAAAATGCAGTAGAAAAAAATAAGATAAATACTGCGCTCCCTATTGTCGATTGGATTGCGATTGATGCTCTAGTTGAAGTCCTTTTTGGACGAAATGCGTAGGGCTTGGTTTTGCCACTTCTCATATTGCCCCTTTTTATTATTTGTGATCACTTTTAATGTTATTCTGTGGTTTTATTACAATAAAACCTTTATATTTTTTGACCTGTACCATTGGGGCTTTTTTTTTTTTTCCTTTTCCCCATATGCTGTTCGGAGATTTCCAGTTCTTTTTTGTCCCATCCCTCTGTTGTAGTATATGTAGTAATATGTTGGGTGTTATAGATATAGATATGTATATATATATATATAGATATGTATATAAATAGTTATCTATATTTTTATGTACACAGTATATATATTGTGTAAGTCCAACATATACAGGCCAGATTTCAGTAACCTGTAATTACATGTTACACATCAAAAGACACTTGTCCATTGTCAAATGGGCAAGGAGATAGGAAATCCGTTTTGCACATCAAACCTGTAATTACATGTTACACATCAAAAGACACTTGTCCGTTGTCAAATAGGCAACGAGACAGGGTGGAGTCTTGTTTACACATCAAACCATTACTTAAGCCACAGGTAATCTAATTACTTATTAAAAGAGAGCTAATTGGTATGCAAGGATGTATACTAGTTGGCTCCCTAATACTAATTGGTGACTCCTGCTAGGAGTGACAATTACCGGACACTCTGGAAGACAGGACTAATGCCGCGTACACACGGTCGTTTTTTGCGATGAAAAAAAACGACGTTTTCTGTGAAGTAAAAAACGACGTTTTTGAAACGTCACTTTTCAAAGACAATTTTGCATACACACCATCGTTTTTTCACAAAAAGCGAGGTTACGTTCACCACTCTTTTCCATTGAAGCTCGCTTCATAACTAGCTTCTGGGCATGCGCGGGTTGAAAAACGTCGTTTTAAAAGACGTTTTTGCTACACACGGTGACTTTTTGTGAAACAAAAAACGACGTTTTGAAAAACGACACAAAAAATTCAAGCATGTTGGAATTTTTTTTTGGTCGTTTTTTTGAAGACAAAAAACGACGTTTTGCCCACACACGATCAATTTAAATGACGTTTTAAAAAACGTCGTTTTTTTTCATCGCAAAAAACTACCGTGTGTACGCGGCATTAGTTCCTGTCTTTCAGATCAAAGACGACCAATCAAATTGCTCAGCTATTCAGTGAATAGGATATATATTCTGGGAATTCTGGTTGTCACTCAGAGAATATACCCCTATGTATTCTCTACATGAATATATGTTGGTCTGGAAGTGATCAGCATATATATATTCTCGAAGATGAGACTTTGAAATACTCTCTGGATTTTTGTATCATCTGTGGAATTTGGACTTTATTCTGTATTGAAGTTGCTGAATTGAATTTGCGTTCTCTGGAGGACCTGTGTTGCTGTGAAAATAGCTTAATTTTATAATCATCATACTAACATCTAAACATCAATCATCTAACCGGAGGACTAGACTATACTACACACTATATTTAAAGACTACACCCCCCAAGGTTTTTTTTTTTAAATCAAAAAGGTATTTATTGGGGGGAAAAAAAACATAAAAGGGCACATACATAACAAGTCAGCAGCCAAGAAAAGGAAACAAAGGGCCGCATAGGATACATTGACAGTCGTATAAATATAAGGAGCACTATATAAACACAAAAATATCCCTGAAATAAGTACAAAGTACAACTTCCAACATACCCCTCAATTTAGCTTGCAAAAGGAAAAACAAAGGCATAAAATGTAACAAAAAGGGGGGGGGAGCAAAACATAAACCACCTCAACCTGATGACACCAGCAGAGCACTTGTCAAATCAAATGACCCAATACCCATTCATCCTGTAACCCTAAAATAAAAAAAAAGGGTAAGTAAAAAAACACCCGATCGACGCCTGATGGCCCATCTATCCCGATCATTATCACTGCAATAGCCTATTTAGGGCCAGTTGTAGGGGAGTTACATCCGGGGAACCCAACCAATACTGCCAGATTTGTTCAAACTTTCGTTATGATTTTCTGTTGGAGTATATATTCTTTTTTCTTATAAGAATCCTGTTAACTGCCTGGATCTACTGCCGACTCGTTGGAGCCTGGGTGAATGGCCAATATCTCGCAACCAGATTTCTTGCCAAATAAAGCAATATAAGCAGGGCAACATAAATAGGAGGGGAATATGAATCCTCCTCCAGGCCCCCAAGCAAGCACACCAGTGGATTAACAGGCAACTGAATTTGATGAGTAGAATTAAGAATCCCAACCACAGCATGCCAATATCTCACAAGCTTGGGGCACCTCCACATCATTTGGAGAAAGTCTCCCGGATGAACCTCACACTTGGGACAAATGGGAGGGTCACGCCTACCCCATTGATGTAGTTGCACCAGAGTCCTATACACTCTGTGAAGCATGAACAAGTGCGATAGCCTTTGTGCTGCCAACACTGATACCAAGGGTCCAGTTAGCAATATTTGCTCCCATTGTTCCCCATTGATGGGCCCGATGTCCCTCTCCCACTTTTCTCTGCAGGGCAGAATATCAGGAGCCTGTATATGAGCTAGTAACTGCAAATAAGTTCTGGAGATCATGCCCTTTTCTCCGTCTCATCAAATATGAAACCCAAAAAATTGGAATCTACCAGGTGCAGGATCAAACAACTTCTCTGGGATCTAATGCATGTGGGTAGTTTTCACAGTATCCCTAGGATACAAGCTGGAATTTCGAGAGATCCCACCTTACCGGTTCCGAAGTTCAAGGCTTTCCAAAGATCCATTAAAAAGAAAATCCTTCTTCATAGGATTGAATCACTTAATGTCTCAAGGGGTAATCATGGAAGTACCCCTAAAGGAGCAAGGTTTAGATCTAAGATCTCTGAATCGGTTTCTGAACATTCGCCATTTCCGAATGCAGATGATTCGATCCATGGTCGCCACCCTACAAGGCAGAGAATTCTTGGCGTCTATAGACATCAAAGACGCATATTTACATTTTCTTATCCATCCCGCTCACCAAAAGTTCCTATGGTTTGCGGTAGAACATCGCCACTTCCAGTTTGTGTCTCTGCCCTTTGGTTTGGCAACCACGCCCTGGGTATTTACAAAGGTTCTAGCCCCTCTGTTGGCAAGGCTGAGGGCACGGGGCTTAGCAGTGACAACCTACCTAGACGATCTACTTGTGATAGATCAGTCAGTGGCAGGATTAGATCACACATGTGCTCAATACAGTAAGATACCTGGAGCATTTAGGATGGATCATAAACCTACATAAATCCTCTCTACAAACAAAGAAGGTAGAGTGTTTGGGCATGATCATAGACACAGCCCAAAGCAGGGTATTCCTATCAGAGCCAAAGATCAAGTCTTTACGAGAATTGATCCACAAAGTCAGGGCGAATTGACCATCGATTTGCCTCTGTATGAGGCTATTAGGGAAGATGGTGGCCTCCTTCAAGGCTGTTCCTTAGGCCCAGTTTCATTTGAGACTACTGCAAAGCAATATTCTAGCTGCCTGGAACAGGAAAAGCCAAGCTCCTGGATTTACCCATGCGCCTATCTCCACAGGTGCACCAAAGCTTCAGTTGGTGGTTAAAGACCGAGAACTTGCGGAAAGGAAGTTCTTTTTACCAAGTCACCTGGAAGGTGGTGTCTATGGATGTCAGCCTGTTGGGCTGGGGAGCAGTGTTAGAAGAAGCTTCAGCCCAGGGTACTTGGGCAAAGACCGAAGAGAGCCTGACCATCAACATACTGGAGATTTGGGCAGTATACTTAGCCCTCAGAACCTGGACACCCAGGTTACAAGGCTGAGGCTAAATTTGACGGTCTGGCTACTGAGACCTACATTTTGAAGAAACGAGGGCTCACAGGTCCAGTTTTTTCTACACTCATTAATGCAAGAAAGCCAGCCTCCAGGCTTATCTACTACAGAGTCTGGATGGCGTATGTTTTCTGGTGTGAATCCAGAGAGTGGAATCCTCAAACGTATGCTATAAGTAGGATTTTCGCCTTTTGCCAATTAGGAGTGGATATGAAATTAGCCCCAAGTACCATCAAGGGTCAAATATCGTCTCTCAGTCTTTTTTCAGAGACCGCATCTCATTCCCTAGTTTGGGCTTTCATTCAGGGAGTACTACGGATTAATTTGCCAGTCAAGTCTCGTCCACAGCCGCCGCCATTTCCACTCATGGTTGCTTCTTGTTATCGCCGCTCCGTTGCTGTGATTGGTTTTAGCGGTGACGACGTCACTCCCACTCATGTGTGCGGGAATACGGCATTAACACTGTAATGCCATTCACGAAAAAACGGCACGCTCAGTGCACCGTAGACATCGGTGCATCCCTTATTGCAAATACCTCCTTAACCGTGTAGGTTAAGGAGATATTTCGTGCACCTACAGGTAAGACTTAATCTAGGCTTACCTGTAGGTGAAAGGGGGGGGTTACAACCACTTTTAAGAAGCAAGATTTCTCCTTTTGCTGTTAAGGCGCACTCTACCAGGGCAAAAAGTGCTTCATGGGCAGTGCATCACCAGGCTTCCATGGCTCAGATCTGTAAAGCTGCGTCTTCAGTCCATACGTTTACCAAATTCTATCAAATAGATGTAAAAGGAAATGAGGATTCCGCTTTTGGTCGTAGCGTGCTGCAGGCAGCATTATAGGGCTTCTTGTCCGTTAGCGGCCTGCTTGATATCTGTCTCCCACCCTTCATTGAGCATTGCTCTGGGACGTCCCACTATGTAATGAATAGAGGCTCTGTGTCCCGTGGTGTACGATAAAGAAAATAGGATTTTTAATAACAGCTTACCTGTAAAATCCTTTTCTTGGAGTACACCACAGGACACAGAGGTCCCCCCCTTCTATGGGAACCTTACTGCTTTGGTACAAAAACTGAGGTACTTCTCTTATGGGAGGGGAACTTGCCTTTATTGGTTGTGGCAGTGTCCAGTCACCTCTGGTGACCATACAACCCACTATGTAATGAATAAAGCTCTGTGTCCCGTGGTGTACTCCAAGAAAAAGATTTTACAGGTAAGCTGTTATTAAAAATTCTATTTTTCTGCTATGCATTGCTCTGTTGACAAAACTGATAGTTCTGCTGATATGATAATTTCTTCTTTCTTCACATTCCAGGCATTGCAGTTTTCGGATACTCCACAACAGTGTCTCTAGGGGGTATCCTTGCTTCCCGGTACTTACACATGGATTTACTTCATAATGTTCTGAGATTCCCTATGACATTTTTTGAGCGGACTCCCAGCGGAAATCTTGTGAATCGTTTCTCCAAAGAGATTGACACTATTGATTCAACAATTCCACAAATTATTAAGATGTTCATGGGGTCTTCATTTAACGTAATTGGGGCATGCATTATCATTTTGATTGCAACACCGATCGTAGCTGTAATAATTCCACCTTTGGGGCTGCTTTACTTCTTTGTGCAGGTTGGTATTATGCAATTTCTCATGATACAGCAGATTAGTTTAGAGAGTTAATGAAGACTTGCAATAATACACATTTTCTTGAAGTGATTCTAAAGGTCTTTTTCTTTTTCTTTTCTAAATAACAAAAATGTTATACATACCTGTTCTCTGCCAGCTCTCCTGGCTCCTCCCCCTTCTGAGTGCCCACTCATGTGGGCTCGCCACGCTGTTTGTCGCCATTGACATACGCACGGTCCAGGCCCCTCCCTGATTTCTCCGTACAGGCTGTGATTGACAGCAACAGGAGCCAGTGGCTCACCCTGCTGCATCTATGGCCAGAGAGGAGAGAGCACAATGCTGGATCAAGATCAGGCTCAGGAAAGTAAAAAGGGGGCTGGGGGATTGCTGCATACAGACGTTTTTTTCCTTAATGCAGAGAATGCATTAAGGTAAAAAAAAATTCTGCCTTTAAAACCACTGTTTATGCATATATTTTTAACACTGGGCCTCTCAAAAGAAATGGGGGGGGGGACACCATAGCGAGAACAGCTATATTTTTATTGAACATTTGCACAGAGGCACAGGTAAGTACTCACCAGAACAGCTGGTATAGTGTGAAGTGCTTACGCCTGTGACTCCACTACAAATTATTTATTTATATTATGTCCAATTAGATGAAACATGTAAATATGTGCTTTCTTAATCCTACATTGCAGAACTTGTAGTCAAGGTGATGGCATATAACCCATAAACTATAAGGCATGGGTGCTCAACCTGTGGCCCTTCAGCTGTTGCGGAACTTCAACCCCCATGAGGCATTGCAAGGCTGACGGTTACAGGCATGACTCCCAAAGGCAGAGGCATGAAGGGACATGTAGTTCTACAACAGCTGGAGGGCCACAAGTTGAGCACCCATGCCTTGAGCTGATTAGACACGGGCAGAAGCTTTGCTGGGAACACCCCCAGTGTGTAGACCCAACATACTCCAGTTTTCTACCCATTCTTTTGGACTCCAGGACCTGAATTTGGCCTGGAATCAGCCGCTTGATGAAAAAGGGTTGCACTAATCACCGATCAAATGTGCTTGTATGCTCATGGGAGGACCTGCTGAGAGGAGGAAAATATGGGGGGGACCAGCTGATCAGCCTACTACTTGCCCTTCATTGTCCACTGAGAGGTTTTGGGCAGGGAGGTGTCTCCTCGAGCTGTATTGCTCATGCTGCAACAGAAGTGTCTTGTCACCAACATAGCTCTGCGATCTGCCTGGTAGGGCTGTGTAAATCCCAGAACTGACTGGCAATATAATTATTTTGCAGGTAAAGCAACTACCATGTATTGTTTTTAACTGTTAATTTAGCGTTTGCCCAGAGCTCACCTTTAAATATAAACAAGTACTTGCTCATTGCAACCAGTCAGATCTAGCAGTAATTTTTTTTCTGTTTGAAAATAATTTAAACCCAACACCAGGAAATTTGAAATTTCCCCCTTGCAGTGGGACTATGCCCATATTGCTATTAACTCATTGTTTATTCTAGGGGAGGTTAAATGCACTTTTGTTTACCCCATCCGCTACGCCTATGGCAAATGGTGCTCCCACATGCTCTGGCGTTGGGCGGTCCCTCTGCATTATCAAATCCAGTGCAGAGCTATGGACCCTTCATGAACTCGGGACCTTTGACTGATAAAAGCATTAGAGAGAAGATGCTGCAGGGACCTGTCTAGCCTTGCAAAGGGTTGGGTAAATAAAACTTTTATTTTCCTGCCCCCTGGACCTAAGCAGGCAGTTGATGTTGTGGTGTGGACGCAATCCTACTGCAAGGGAGAATTCTGGTGTTGCCCTGAACTTTAACAGGGGCAAAAAACATTATTGAAATGTGTCTTTAAAAAATGGTGTGTACTTTTTTACTTTTGTTTTTAACAAATAACATCCAAGTTTTGTCATATGCTTTTTGTGCAAACTATTATGAGAACTATTAATAGTGAAAACATAAAATGGCTAAGCAAATGTGATCAACATTCCTGAATACATAAAGATGAGATAACGCATTTGTTGACTACAAACTACTTATACAGAATTCTATTTTCTTATAGAGATTTTACGTGGCTACTTCACGACAGTTGAAACGCCTGGAGTCCGTCAGTAGATCACCTGTGTATTCACATTTTAGTGAGACACTGCTAGGAGCAAGTGTGATCCGAGCATTTGGAGAGCAGAAGCAATTCATCCAAATCAGTGACTTCAGGGTGGATGAAAATCAAAGAGCTTATTACCCCAGCATAGTCTCCAACAGGTACATTATCAAAATGTTTCCACTGACACATGGGTTGTTCCTGTCACACTACCCTATCCATTAGTCCAAAAATATAGGGAATGGGGAAACATAAAAGCACTCACATGTAGCCGACATCCGAAGTAATTGAATCAAAAATAGAAAAATACTACATAGGGTAATAGAAAGGCGGACTTTTTCAGGCAATCACAAGGACATAAAAGTTAAGAAAAAATATTTAATTATATATCATAAAATCCAAAAACAAAGAATAAAATATACAAAAACAAGGTATACAGAATATACATAAGCAATGTTAGCTTGCATCTCGCCTACGCGTTTCGCCTAGCGGCTTCTTCAGGGCGAGTTTGAGAGAGGGCTGGTAGTATATAATTGCTAATTTCATACATCAAAAGAATTGCTATCCATCCGGTTACATCGAAGATGAAGAAATAAGTATTCGTATGGCTTGTAAGAGCTCAATGCGACAGACAGAGTACTCCAAGATACACGAAAAAATATATCTATATATCCTATAGTTGGCAGCGAGTCATCATATAAGGATGTACACGTGTATTTCTGAAATAAAGCCAGAAATCAAGAAACAGACCCGGGACTAATCACAGCAGTGAACATGGAACATAGCCAGGGAGGAGTAAGTATCCAATCAACTAGGCTAGACCAGGTTAAAGTGTCCAATATAGGGCAGCCCAGTAAGTCAGGAGCCTTGGTAAAGAGCGCTGTTCATGTGTCCCGGGGGGGTTTAGCCTGTGCTGCACAGGCTAAACCCCCCCGGGACACATGAACAGCGCTCTTTACCAAGGCTCCTGACTTACTGGGCTGCCCTATATTGGACACTTTAACCTGGTCTAGCCTAGTTGATTGGATACTTACTCCTCCCTGGCTATGTTCCATGTTCACTGCTGTGATTAGTCCCGGGTCTGTTTCTTGATTTCTGGCTTTATTTCAGAAATACACGTGTACATCCTTATATGATGACTCGCTGCCAACTATAGGATATATAGATATATTTTTTCGTGTATCTTGGAGTACTCTGTCTGTCGCATTGAGCTCTTACAAGCCATACGAATACTTATTTCTTCATCTTCGATGTAATCGGATGGATAGCAATTCTTTTGATGTATGAAATTAGCAATTATATACTACCAGCCCTCTCTCAAACTCGCCCTGAAGAAGCCGCTAGGCGAAACGCGTAGGCGAGATGCAAGCTAACATTGCTTATGTATATTCTGTATACCTTGTTTTTGTATATTTTATTCTTTGTTTTTGGATTTTATGATATATAATTAAATATTTTTTCTTAACTTTTATGTCCTTGTGATTGCCTGAAAGAGTCCGCCTTTCTATTACCCTATGTAGTATTTTTCTATTTTTGATCCTATCCATTAGTCATTCTAGCCATATATTTTATGGCCACTTTGGAGAACATACAGCTCTCATGTTTAGTGTGCAAGCCCATGTAAAGCCCATTCTTAATAAAATATCCAAATACAATAAGGTCAAGGTTTTTTTCCCTCATTTTGTGAGAGCTTCAGGTTTTCGTGAATATGAATGTAGAACTCTACCAACCAGCAGATTAAAGACCTCTTTGGTGAAGGCCCTACACTGCTTCTGGTCTGGAAACCTATTTAAGCAAATTTTCTGATGCCAGAGGGTTAAATGTATCAGTTCTTGGCGTTTACTTTTAGAATACTGTATACAGTCAGTGGTTTCTTGTGTTAATATAATTAACTAGCAGAAAATAATATTTTTTAGGTGGCTGGCCATCAGACTGGAATATGTTGGAAACTGTATTGTCTTATTTGCATCCCTGTTTGCAGTAATTTCCAGGTCAACACTCAGTCCTGGGTTAGTTGGGCTTTCTGTCTCCTATGCTTTACAGGTAAGTTGTCTTGTTAATTTTTTCTGTACATTTTTGTAACCAAATAACTTTAAAGTAAAAAGTATTAGTCTCAAAATATTAAAATCAAAGCAAGATAAAGCAGTCAAAAGTGATATGTCCTTTATCATCCAAAATATACAAATACATTTTTTATGATTGGTACAAAGGTGCTTTAAAAATATACCACAGTTATCATATACCTAGTTTTTTGCAGCATATAAATTTAAAACACACATTTAAAATAAAAAAAATTGAGATGGAAAGTGTATGTATGGTGTCAGATTAACAATACGCAGCAAGCATAAACGTACACCAGAGCAGTGTTTCTCAACTCCAAAGGTGCCCCAACAGGTCACGTTTTCAGGATTTCCATTATTTTGCACAGGTAATTTGATCCGTTTCACTGCCTTAGTAATTAGCACAGCTGTTTCATCTGAGGGAAATTCTGAAAACATGACTTGTTGGAAAACCTTGAGGGAGTGGAGTTGAGAAACGCTGCACCAGAGTATATGATTTTTCATTGAATTACTTATTTTCCCTTGTTCTTGGATTTTGATTATTTAATTTCCTTGTAGGACAAATATTTCATTTATAAGGTGCCAAAAATGCATTGACCATGTATGTTTGGGGTCCCACTACGATAAAGCAGTGGTTCAATATATAGGTGTTGCTTTGGGCTAGGTGTAAAATGTGCTTTGTTTTGGGTTTCTGGCTTCCAATAGGGATACATATACATTACAGTTATAAATAGAGAGAGGAAAAGGGTCTAACACCCACATACATGCATTCTCTCTGAATCTCTCATATCAAGGGCCCTTTTTGTCCAGAGTTGAAATTGCAGTCAGTGAAGAAATCTTAAAAGGTCAAAAGTGTATTCTTGTCCCAGGCTTACAGTTGACTTCTCGATCACCACATCCACTGTCCACATGATCTCTCAGCCCAGAAGGTAAACTGTAATTTTAGCTAGATCCATGCAGTAAACCCTTGCAGGGGTCCTGGTATTCAGAATGTCCATTCTGTCCCTCCCTTTTCAGTAACCCATACTGTCCAGGTTTAGGGGCAGGGGGCCTACTAGTCAAGTGTTAACAAACTCCTGCATTTATCTATCCCTCTTTGATGTTGGCTAGATGTGGTTTTTGTTGTTTGTTTGTGGCTTTTGCCTGTGATCTGCTGTGTTCGGTCACAATGCAGTTAACGGATTTGTGCAAAGAAGCACTACCAGTGCATCCTCCAAGAACAATAGGGGAGCCGTATATGTGTAGTTGCCAGTCTGCAGTAGGTTTAGGGGATTTTGCCACCTGATAGGATTTGTGAATGCTGTGGAAAAGCTTTCTAAACACTCAACCTAAATGTTTGGAAAATGTAGGCAGATGACAAGTATTTGATTAGAACTGGAGTAATTTCTCAGTGTCACTTTGGTCCTGCATTGAACCCTGGTAATAAAATAGAAGTGTTATTTATCTTACATTGTTATGTTTTATACCAACAAACTGCAGTTATCATGTTAACAAGGACCTACAAGAATAGCAAATACTCCTGCGTTTCAGAGGTTGCTGTGTAAATGTGTTTCTCCACCGGTACAGCCACCACAAAGGCTGTGCTGCCACTCACAACAGGTTAGGGAAACCCAGAGGGACTCTAAAATGTAAGAAAACGGAGGGCGCACCAGCCAAGGGCATTACCTTTGCGACAATTTATTATTTAAAAATGTGTACATTATACTCGCAATTAGAAGGCATGTGTCAAGCAAAATATAAAATCCGCTAGTTGCTCCACTCAAACATCCACTAATAGTATATTAGTCATGGAATAAAAGGGTAAACAAAGCTAAAGCGTTTCGAGGGGTGGCTCCTCTTTTTCAGTGCTGGGTTTAAATTTCAGGTAGCCGTTTTTTTATATGATGAGTATGATCAAAGTCCCATGTGACCTTTAATTTAGGCCCCTCCCTTGAATGGGCGGGCTGACGGCAATCAAGTAAGAAGGGTAGGTGAATGGGTACAAACGTATACATTTCCTACAATTAAGACTATGCATCGTAAAAACAAATTTGTATAAATGTGGCACGTGTTTAATACCAAAGGGATCAATCCACTCACTGGGTTATGAAGTGGTCCAGAGTGACCGACTAGTGCAGGTGGGGCCAGGCTAATGCTGTCTCATGCATAGGCGGAAGGGGCATTAACAATTGTACAGAGTGCCATCTAAAATCTGACATCTGGCTCTTGGAATGCAAGTCAGCCGAAACCCAGAAGTGTGGCCACGTTGTGCATTCCAGATGCTGGCCATGGGACACACAGACATCAATTCCGGTGTTGCAGGAATGTGTAATTTCTGGTCAATAGAAGCTGGAAGCCTGAATGGTGGGCGCTGTGAGCCGCAGACATCGCTTATAGCCTCCTGTGGAGCATGGGGGCATCCGGAAGTTGTTGGAACCTGGTGTCACTGCTATATTTTTCGTGGCATATGCCTTTCAATTGTAAGTATAATGTACACTATAGTATAATACATTTTTAAATAATAAATTGTCGCAAAGGTAATGCGCTAGTCTGGTGCACCCATTGTTGTCTTTTATAGCTATAGTACCCCGTTCTTGATTCAGAATTTTTTCAAGCTTACATTTTAAAAGGTGGGGATAAAAAAAAAGCTTTAACGGGTGGATTTTAGTTTAGTTCTGCTTTGTAGCCTACTTGTGTTTTTTTTTTTTGTTATAGGTGACAGCATACCTGAACTGGCTGGTAAGGATGTCATCAGAACTGGAGACCAATATAGTGGCAGTAGAGCGAGTGAAAGAATACTCCGATCTGGAGCAGGAGGTACAGTGCAAATATTCAAAGAGTTATGCTACTCTCTGTAATAGTGGTCTTGGAGCAACTTTGGACATTACAGTGCCTTGAAAAAATATTCATACTCCTTAAAATGTTCCACTTTTTGTCATGTTACAACCAAAAAAGTTAGTGTTTTATTGGGATTTTATGTCATAGACCACCAACACAATGTGGCCTATAATTGTGAAGTCGAAGGAAAATTATAAATGGTTTTCCACATTTTTTACAAATAAATATCTGAAAAGTGTGGCATGCGTTTGTATTTAGCCCCCTTTACTCTGATACCCCTAACTAAAATCTAGTGCCTTCAGAAGTCACTTAATTATTAAATAAAGTCCACCTATGTGTAATTTAATCTCAGTATAAATACAGCTGTTCTGTGAAGCCCTCAGAGGTTTATTGGAGAACCTTAGTAAACAAACAGTGTCATGAAGGCCAAGGAACAAACCAGACAGGTCCGGGATAAAGTTGTGGAATAGTTTAAAGCAGGGTTAGGCTATAAAAAAAATATCCCAAGCTTTGGACATCGCACGGAGCACTGTTCAATCCATCATCTGAAAATGGAAAGAGTATGGCACAACTGCAAACCTTCCAAGACATGGCCGTCCACCTAAATAGAAGGCCGGGCAAGGAGAGCATTAATCAGAGAAGCAGCCAAGAGGCCCATGGTAACTCTGGAGGAGCTGCAGAGATCCAGAGCTCAGGTGGTAGAATCTGTCCACAGGACAACTGTTAGCTGTGCACTCCACAAACCTAGCCTTTATGGAAAAGTGGCAAGAAGAAAGCCATTATTGAAAGAAAGCCATAAGAAGTCCCGTTTGCAGTTTGCGAGAAGCTATGTGAGGGACACAGCAAACACGTGGAGGAAGGTGCTCTGGTCAGATGAGAATTTTTTTTTACTATTTGGCCTAAAAGCAAAACTCTGTGTGTGGCAGAAAACTAACATTGCACATCACCCTGAACACACCATACCCATCATGAAACACGGTGGTGGCAGCATCATGTTGTGGGGATGCTTTTCTTTAGTAGTTGCAGGAAAACTGGTCAGAGTTGATGATATGATGGATGAAGCCAAATACAGGGCAATCCTGGAAGAAAACCTGTTTGAGTCTGCAAAAGACTTGAGACTGGGGCAGATATTCACCTTACAGCAGGACAACAACCCTAAATATACAGCCAGAGCTGCAATGCAATGGTTTAGATCAAAGCATATTCATGTGTTAAAATGGCCCAGTCAAAGTCCAGACCTAAATCGAATTGAGAATCTGTGACTTGAAAAAGACTTGGAAATTGCTGTTCAGATGTTTGCCATCCAATCTGACAGAGCTTGAGCTATTTTGCTAACAAGGGGAAACAAATGTCACTCTCTAGGTGTGCAAAGCTGGTAGAGACATACTTAAAAAGACTTGCAGCTGTAATTGCAGCGTTATCATTTTCCTTCAACTTCACAATCATGTGCCACTTTGTGTTGGTCTATCACATAAAATCCCAATAGAATAAAAATTTACGTTTATGGTTGTAACAAGACGAAATGTGGAAGATTTCAAGGGGGATGAATACTTTTTCAGAGCATTGTGCAATAGTGGCCACCTGTGCAGACACAATTCCAGTGCTCTCTAACAACCAGCATGGTCAAAGATAAGTACATTCATGTGGGGTGAATAGAAATGTAGAAGTATAGGCAGAAGCTGCTAGTGCCTCTCATGTCTTTGGAGTAAAAATAGCAAAATAACCTATTCAATTGATGTTCTGCACACTGCATATATTTATACAGTATTTCACAAACGCGAGTATACCCCTCACATTTGTGTAAATATTTTATTATCTTTTATGCGACAACACTTTACACTTTGCTACAATGTAAAGTAGTGAGTGTACAGCTTGTATAACAGTGTAAATTTGCTGTTCCTTCAAAATCACTCAACACAGCCATTAATGTCTAAACCGCTGACAACAAGTAAGTACACCCCAATGTGAAAATGTCCAAATTGGGTCCTAATTAGCCATTTTCCCTCCCCAGTGTCATGTGACTTGTTAGTGTTACAAGGTCTCAGGTGTGAATGCGGAGCAGGTGTGTTAAATCTGGTGTTATCGCTCTCTCTATCATACTGGTCATTGGAAGTTCAACATGGCACCTCATGGCAAAGAGCTCTCTGAGAATCTAAAAAAAAAGAATTGTTGCTCTACATAAAGATGGCCTAGACTATTAGAAGATTGCCAAGACCCTGCCGGCACTGGGGAGCTACAGTTCATTAAGGTAATGATGAATGCCAACATGTACTGTGACATACTGAAGCACAGCATGATCCCCTCCCTTTGGAGACTGAGCCACAGGGCAGTATTTCAGTATTACGACCCCAAACACGCCTCCATGACCACCACTATCTTGCTAACGAAGCTGAGGGTAATGGTGATGGACTGGCCAAAGATGTTTCCAGACCTAAACCCTATTGAGCATCTGTGTGGCATGCTCAAACGGAAGGTGGAGGAGCACAAGGTCTCTAACATCCACCAGGTCCATGATGTTGTCATGGAGGAGTAGAAGAGGATTCCACTGGCAACCTGTAAAGCTCTGGTGAACTCAATGTCCAAGAGGGTTAAGGCACTGCTGGAAAAAATGTTGGCCACACAAAATATTGACACTTTGGGCCCAATTTGGACATTTTCAATTGGGGGTGTACTCACTTTGGTTTCCAGCGGTTAAAAATTAATGACTGTGTTGAGTTATTTTGAGGGCACGGCAAATTTATGCTGTTATACAAGCTGTACACTCAATACTTACAAAAAATGTGAGGGTGGGTATACTCACTCTTGTGAAATACTGTATATAATAATGCAGATTGAGTGAAAAAGAAAAAAATGCTCTAGTAACTAAATGGTTAATGTGTTGAATACAATGCAGCATTAATTTGTGTTTTTAATATCTGCCTAGAGATTAGATGTAACCTTTTTATTACAAAGCAACCCTTTTAAATACTTTTTAGGCTCCAGTAAACCCCTTCTAAAAATCATAATTTCTCTTGATGGGCACCGCTCTTCTGATTCTTGACCATTTTTTTTTTTTTTTTTTTACCACCATCTATAGGAGACTTCCAGTCCTAGTGGGTATGAAACTCAACTCACCTCTGCTATAAACAAGCCAGGTTTTTCTGTCTAGTGCTTAAGAAGTAGCTGCTGAAGAAAAGGTGCTAGTGGCCACCCTGATTTCCTCACTACGAGAGACATTAAAAATTGAGGACCACTCTGGGGCTGACGATTAATGTGGCTATCCCTCTTTGGAATGCATAAACCGGCTAGGGTTGCTTATTTTGATAGCTTTATTTACAAGGATAGAGAATGTCAACCAGACAAAATCGGTGTTGAAAAATGTCAGGAAGATAATCTCAGTCCCCCAAACAATGGATCAGAAGGAATGGTCCCTACATTGGGACATGTTCCATCTGATCTGCCTGCACTGGGGGAAGTTACGAAAGTTTGTGGTGAGAGCACAGGAATCCCTGCCAAATGCAACGGTTGCGCTGGTAGCATTGTGGGACAATTATCTCATTTACGCCTTTCCTCCTCTCAAGCTGCTTCCTCGCCTGTTGTGCAGGATAGAGGCTAAAGGGATTCTGATACTTCTGGTAGCTCCAGACTGGCCTTGTCTCTTGTATGCCACCATGGTGCAGCTGGTCACAGATGCTTCGTGGCAATTGCCTTTTTGGGAGGACCTCCTGTCCCGGGTCTGGTCTACTACCCTGCTTTACTGTCTCTGGCTTGGACGGCGGGGCTATTGAAGCCAGATTTTTGAGGAAGAGGGGATTGTTGGGTTTGGTGATCCCTATAATGTTGAAGGCACACTGGTCTACCTCTTGGAAAATAGAGTCACACCTGGAAGGCTTATATTGCCTGGTGCAAGGATCTGGGTGTCCATCCATGTTTCATCTTGGTGGATAGGGTTTTGGCCTTTCTTCAACGGGGCGTTGCACATCAGCTTGCCTTAAGTACCATTGATGGAAAATTTCCGCCCCTGTGTTTTTTTTATCAATTTCCCTTGGCCATGCATCCCTTGATTCGCACTTTTATCTTCTCCTTTTTTTTTTTTTTTATGTGGCACCTCCTGTGTGTTTCTTGTTGTGGCCGTGGGTCCTGAACTTTGTTCTTTGGGCTCTCAGGGAAGCCCCCCCCCCCCTTTGGAAATGTTAACCGTTTTAATATCACTTAATAAAGGGTCAGACTCCTCCCTTCCCCATTGCAGAAGGCTCCACCAGGGGTATTAGTGCCTCCTGAGCGTTCCGACCTAAGGCATCTGTGTCTCAGGTATAAGTTAATGGGTCTGCATCTTCGATGCTTGTTTTGGTTGCAAGGTTTTGCAGGCTGCTGTTTTTAATCCCTTGTTTTTTGGTTTGCCCATTCCTCCTTGAGACACTGCTTTGGGAGAGCTGTGTCCATCAATGAACGTAAGAGAAAGCTGAATTTTTGTTTCTCACCCTACAATCCTATACTTTGAGTTTGGCAGACACAGTACCCACCCCTTTTTTTTGGAGTTTATACTTCTGACACTGCTTTGTGACTAATTGGCTTGCCTATAGCAGAGAGTGGGTATATACCAGCTAGGACTGCCCATAGGCGGTGCTGTGTTCTTTTTCTTTTTAGTGTCCACTCCTGTAGGTGGTGCTATAAATCCTATGATCAAGAATCAGAAGGAGCTTTGTCGGTCAATGAACTCAGAGAAAGGGATTTTACAAAACCCTGTTATCTAGTTTCAAAACATTAGCTTGATTAGTTAGTTTTCGTTGTAATCACAAAGCAATGTGGCATATCTGACACCGAAAGGAGGTCATTATTAACAGCTGCTTGCTGTGGGCAACAAAATTATTTAGGTAATCATGTAATACTATTTTTATTTTTAAGAATGGAAGGTCAGAAAAATTGACTGAGGAATGGTTGAATGATTATGCCAATGGTCTCTGATGTCTGCTGGCAAATTACACCTTATGTGAATCTAAGGACATGGCGTGAGCCCTTTTTTTTTTTTTTCCTTGGTTAAGAATTTCTACACAAAAATGCCGTTTAAAGCGGAGCTCCACCCGCATTTTTATTTTTTTTTTCAAAGTCGGCAGCTACTAACAGTGTAGCTGCTGACTTTGAATAAGGACACTTACCTGTCCTAGGCGCCCGCGCTGACGGCCCCCGCCGATGCCGATCCTCGATCCCGGCACCGCCATCCACAGTCAGGGAAACAGGCAATGAAACCGTGCGGCTTCACTGCCCGTTTCCTACTGCGCATGTGCGAGCGACGCAGCGCTTTGTGAATGGTCCGGCTGCTTTCTGGGATACACACAGTTCCCAGAATGCAGCGCGGCCCATTCACAAGAAGACACCGAGAAGAGGAGGAGGAAGAAAACCGCACCGCAGATCATGAGGGCAGATTCGGGACTTCCGCATAGCAACAGCCTATTTAGGGTGAGTATTATTTTTTTTTTTTTCCATTTCATTTTTTTTTTTTTCAGATTTAAAAAAAAAAAAAAAAATCAGGGTGGAGCTCCGCTTTAACCTCAACATAAGGGGGTATTTTTCATTGTAATTTTTGGTCATTCCTTCTCTAATACCTGGCACGTAGAATTTGTGATGTATTACCAGCTGACAAAGTGTCCATTAGTATTGCGACAATTAGATTTTACACAATGAGCAGTTCTTGAAGGATTTATTTAAACTGTAACAAGCACATGAATTTGAACATTACAACCTAGTATTTGTAGTGGAAATTCAAGCAAAACTATAAGATCTTAGATCAATGAAATTTGCCCAGCAATAGCACTAATTCTACAGCACTAAAAACAGGGGTGCACCTGCCCACGCACCCACTGAGCTAAAGAATCTTTGCTTTTATTCAAATTTTAAAAAGTATTGCAAAGTGATGCTGTATATTTTTCTGTAAATGACAAATTTATGTGAGAGATAGAATGTCACAGATTATATCCACCATATGGCTCCTATAACTCGTCTATGTATATCTACATCTATGCTATCAGCAAGAGTGTGAATAGTAAAGGACAAGTGTGTTCCCTGTTCACTAGTAAAGAGCTTTGGCTCTATTTTGCAGGGCACAGCGGACGCTAAAAGGCTTTGGCGCCTGGATGAAGTCCAGCTTACCAACAGTGTGGATGTGTACTATGTTTTTTTTTTCTTGGATATTTATTTAGGCTCCATGGACTCTTCTGGAGACTAAACCAGAAAGCAGCTGGCCTCATGAAGGAAAGATCGAGTTTCAAAATTTCTGCCTGCGTTACCGTGAAGATTTAGACCTGGCATTGAAGAACATTAATGCTACTGTCCTAGGTGGGGAAAAGGTAAGTGGATGAAAATGAATAACCAGTTATGATTTCCTCCTACTTTTTATACAAAAAAAATAAAACTTTTTTTTTACAGAGCCATCGTTTGCAGATAAATTGTGAACTGTTTGTGCAATCTTGGCAATGGCAGGGGTTTGGGACAATTTAGAGCACCAAGGAGTGCTCACAAAAAAGTCACCTTTTTATTCATGTGGTTTAACCAACAGACAAATTCAGTGTGGAACTTATTGTTAGAAAGATTCCTTAAACACTAGTTGTGTGTTTTCGTGGAAATCGCATGTAGGCTGAAAACATTTGTTTACAATTCAAATTCTTCAGCCTGCAGATGGAATTGTGGGTTTCATTGCTGTGCACAGAGGAATAACTGAAAAGTAGCCAAAATTCAATGTTAACATTTTGAATATTCTTAGCTTATATTTTAAAGCTGAATTCCAGGTATGATCTTTATTGCATACTCACATTGGCCCAGCTTGGAGCACTTACCAGTGTAAGCATGCATATTTCATACTGGGAGAAAGCTGACAATCACTAAAGTAGTTGGCACTATTACAGTGAAATACCTTATCTTCTGGGTCTTGTGCTAGGTGTGTCACTCAGCACTGCTGCAGTTTGTAGAATGCCTTGTATTTATTTATTTTTTTGTTTTTCAATGAACAGACTTTGAGAAGGAGTATTATTATTGTGAATGTAGTACAGAACTGGTAGCGTTTTATATCAACTGTATGCAAACACACTGCAGAACACAGCAATACGTTTAAAAGGCTAAAAGTAAAATCTATGTAACTCTCATTGAAAAAAAAAAAAAAAATCGAAAGAGGAAAGGGCATTTAATAAGTTCATAGGTTCACCTTTACAAAATATATATATATAATCTAAATCCACATTTGTTTTGTTTGTAAAAAAATATGCATGTATTTCTTTTTCTTTCTCGTACATCACGGGACACAGAGCGGCATATTCATTACTATATGGGTTATATGGAGTACCTTCAGGTGTGGACACTGGCAATCTCAAACAGGAAGTCCCCTCCCTATATAACCCCCTCCCCTAGAGGGAGTCCCTCAGTTTTTTCGCCAGTGTCTTAGGTGTTGGTCACGGAATAGCTTTGCTCCACATCCTTGGGATTAAGGGCGGGCTAACCGGATCTGTCCAAGGAGCCTCAGTGCCAAAGTGGACAGTACCCGGGCCCCAAGCCGTGGGGTTTTGCCTATAATGCTCCTCTTTGGAGGGCTGGACCCTGGGCCCAGGACTTGGAGTTTGTAAAAACCATAAGTTCCTGCTTGCCAGGGTGCTATATAGGTCCAGGACAGTGGGTACCTTCATAGGACCCCAGGGCCTGAAGGTCTACTACGCTACCCACGGAGATGGGAGAAGATTGGATCAGTTTGCTGGACAAACATCCTGCTGCATGGAGCAGGTAAGGGGGAGCCTGCGGGACTTGGTTCGACAGCAGGCTCTCCGGGGTAACCTAAAAGGGGGGATAGCCTAAGTATGCTCTGCATGGGCAACCTTGTTCACTATGTCTGAGAGAGACAGGATGACACCCTTTCTCCCCCATCACTAGGTTCCCCTGTCTAAAAATGTGTTGCTAGCTAAACCTGCTGTTTTCTTCCTAGGGCTAGTAAGGATCCCTAGGGGCCTTTGGAGAGTCCTACCTGGCCGGGGGTTTGAATCTGCCGCCTGTTTCTGCGTTCCTGGATCTCCAGCAGCGCGGCTCCTCCATGTTCCTCCTGTTTCCGGCATACGCGCGCGCGCGTGCGCGCGCACGTCTTATAGACTTTTTTCGCGCCGTTCAGACAGGAGGGCGGGGGGGGGGCGTGCCTGCGGCGTCATACAGGAGGCGCGCCTTAGTGCTGTTATAGACAGCAGGCATTGTCAGTGCTCAGTCTGAGGCTGATTTTCAGAAGGAGAGGACGCAGAGCGGCAGAACAGTGACTCCCGGTGGCGGAAGAGGGGTAGTACATGCTGGACTTTGTTCCAATGCCTTTTTTGTTAAGCCAAAAAATTCCCCTTTTTGCAGCAGGTTGGAGGCTGGCAAACTAAGTTTGGGGTCACTGTATGTTGTAAAAAGAAAATATATAATATATATTTAAAAAAAAAAAAAAAAAAAAAAAAGCATACGGGATCCCATCAGTTTTTGGGCATTAGTGATCTATTGTCCCCTAAACTCTGGTTTTGTACTCCTGCCCACTACAGTCTGTTGTGTGGGCGGAGTCCCTCGATTTTGTATTATGGCTTCCAAAGGTTCGGGGTCAAAGGGTACAAAAAAGACCAAAAAACAAAAGGGTTCCCTTTCTGATTCTGATATGCCGATACTTTCCCCGCAACTTATTAACATAAAAGGTGCCTTGGATGAGCCATTAAGGGGATCTGGTGCGGAGGCTGGCCCAGATCAGCCCAGCCCTGTGTTTATCACAGAGGAGATGCTAGCCGTATCCCTAGGGGGGCTAGAAGAGAGAATAGCAGCATTGATCGCTAGAGCTATTCCTGGTAAGAAACGGGTTAGATCCCCATCACCAAGAGGTGTATCCTCAGATGCTGAGATTCTCTCTCTGGAGGAATTGGAATCACAGGAGGATCAACTAGACCTGAACCAAGAGGGTTCAGGGATTGAGGGGTCTGCCTCGGAGGAACCATTTTCAGACTCCCAGACAGAAAGACTGTGGGTACAGTCTTTGACGGACATGGTCCGCTCGGCATTTAGTTTACCATTGCCAGAGCCTCAGGTTCCTCCGGTATCCTCTCTGGGCTCTTTGAAAGCTCCGTTAAGCAACGCAGTTTTTCCAGTCCATCCTCTTTTGGAGGAATTGATCTTTCGGGATTGGGTACGGCCGGACAGGATTTTTCTGCCACCGAAAGATTTGCGGTCATTTACCCCATGGAGGAAAAATTCTCCAAGAGGTGGAGGCTCCCAGTAGTGGATGCAGCCATCTCATGTGTGAATAAATCACTAACTTGCCCGGTGGGAAACATACATATGTTTAAAGATCCGGTTGATAAAAGGTTAGAGACACTTTTAAAAGCATCCTTTGCTACGGCAGGAGCAGTGGTGCAGCCAGCTGTGGCTGCGATTGGTGTTTGTCAGGCGTTAAAAGACCAGACAAAGGAAATGTTAAAGGACATGCCTACCCAACAAGCAGAAGAGTTTTCTGACATTCCCAGAGCTCTGTGGTTTGCGGTAGATGCTATAAAGGATTCCATCCAGCAGGCCTCTCGTTTATCACTATTTTTGGTGCACATGAGAAGGCTCTTATGGCTGAAGAACTGGGCGGCGGAGCCCCCATGCAAAAAGCTTCTGGCAGGGTTTCCCTTCCATGGAGGACGACTCTTCGGAGAGGATCTGGATAAATATATTCAGACTATTTCAAGGGGCAAGAGTACCCTTTTACCGGTCAAAAAGACATTCCGGGGTCCTACATTTAGAAGGCAGCTCTTTCCTGTCTCGGGGCCCTCAAATTCCAGGCAGTATCGACGGCCGCCTGCACGATCCAACGTTAACAGTAGATCGCAGGGACAGGCCCCTGGGGGTAAGAGGCCATGGTATCGCAAGCCGACAAAGACAGCCCCTAAGTCTGCCTTATGAAGGGGCGCCCCCACTCTCGCGGGTGGGGGGAAGGCTTCGTTTCTTCTCAGAAGTTTGGGAAGCCAAGATCCCCGACAAATGGGTCCGGGCATCTGTAACCACAGGCTACAGACTGGAGTTTCTAAGGTGTCCTCCGCCTCATTTTTCAAGAATCAAGGCTACCAAAGGATCCAGCAAGGAAGGCCTCATTGCTGGCAGCTTTGGATCACCTGCTTTGCCAGGACGTAATAATAGAGGTGCCAGCCCAAGAGCAAGGGCTAGGTTTCTATTCCAATCTCTTTGTCATACCAAAGCCCAACGGCGATGTCAGGCCAATCTTGGACCTAAAGAGGTTAAACGGTTACCTAAGGGTTCGTTCCTTCCGGATGGAATCCATCCGGTCAGCAGCCGCCGCGCTTCAGAGGGACGATTTTTCTGGCCTCCATAGACGTAAAGGATGCTTACCTTCATGTACCAATCTTTCAGTCGCATCAAAGACTTTTACGCTTCGCGGTGGGGCAGCAGGGCGCTCCCCTTCGGGCTGGCCACGGCCCCCCGGGTATTCACGAAGATCCTAGCCCCAGTTCTGGCCAATTTAAGGATCCAAGGGGTCACAGTCCTAGCATACTTGGACGACCTTTTAATCATAGATCACTCACGACCGGGTCTGCAAAAGGCAGTAAACCTCACGGTTCGGTACCTCGAAAAATTCAGCAGGGTCCTAAAACCGGGGAAAGTCAGCGTTCCAGCCTACAAAGCAGTTGGAATACCTCGGCATGAGGTTAGACACAGAACAGCAAAGAGTGGTCCTGCCCCTGGTAAAGATCAAGGCTATCAAGGGATTGGTTCAGTTGGTTCTAAACAAGAAAAAACCAACTATTCGCCTGTGTATGCGATTACTAGGCAAGCTAGTGGCCACGTTCGAGGCAGTACCATACGCTCAGATCCACACTCGCGTCCTACAGGCAGCCATTCTAGCAGCCTGGGGCAAGAGGGCACATGCCTTAGAGTCCCCTTTGACGCTATCATCAAAGCCTGGCCTGGTGGTTGAACCCCCAGAATCTTCTAAATCCTTCAGCCCTGTTGTCTGGAAGGTAGTTACCACAGACGCCAGCCTGGCAGGCTGGGGGGGGGCGGTCTTCGAGGGGTCCTCTCGCCAGGGAACTGGGGTGAAAGCAGAGAGGCAGCTCCCCATCAATATCTGGGAGATCAGAGCTGCTCGCCTAGCCCTTCTGGCATGGACCTCCAGATTAAAGGGGTTCCCGGTGAGAATCCAGTCAGACAATGCCACGGCGGTGGCATACATAAACCACCAAGGGGGAACCAGGAGTCAGGCCGCTCAAGAGCTTGATTTTTCAGTGGGCAGAGGTTCATGTACCCTGCATTTCGGCGATATTCATTCCCGGAGTAGACAACCTGCAGGCATACTTCTTAAAGTCGCCAGAGTCGGTTGCCAGGGGAGTGGTCTCGGCATCCCCAGGTCTTTCAGACAAACTGCCAGTGGTGGGGAATGCCGGACGTAGATATAATGGCATCCAGGTTCAACAAGAAACTAGACAGGTTCGTGTCTCGAGCGAGGGATCCTATGGCCTGCGGAACCGATGCGTTGGTTTGCTCTTGGCATCAATTCAAACTTCTATATGCATTCCCTCCGCTACAGTTACTTCCTCGCCAGGTTGCGCAAGATCAGAGTGGAGCACAAGCCAGTCATTCTAGTAGCTCCGGCTTGGCCCCGGAGGACTTGGTACTCACTAGTCCTGAAGATGGCAGTGGGAGACCCTTGGACTCTTCCTCTACAACCAGACCTACTCTCACAAGGCCCGATCCTCCACCCTACATTACAGCGTCTAAATTTGACGGCCTGGAGGCTGAATCCCTGATTCTCAGGGGTAGAGGTCTGTCTAGGCAGGTAATTCCTACCCTGATTAGGGCTAGAAAGCCGGTCTCCAGGGTGATTTATTACAGGGTGTGGAGGAACTACGTAGGCTGGTGTGAATCCAAAAGATGGAATTCCCGTAAATATACTATTGACAGGGTGTTAAGTTTTCTCCAGCTAGGAGTGGATAAAGGCCTGGCACTAAGCACAATCAAGGGACAGATCTCAGCTCTGTCAGTGTGGTTCCAGAGGCCGCTGGCCACCCACTCGCTGGTAAAGACCTTCTTACAGGGGGTCTTGCGTATTAATCCTCCTGTCAAGTCACCACTTTGTCCATGGGACTTAAATCTTGTTCTGTCATCCCTACAGAAACAACCCCTTGAGCCGTTGGCTGAGGTACCTTGATTTTACTGACTAGAAAGTCGGTATTTCTGATCACCATAGTCTCGGCCAGGAGAGTATCGGAATTGGCAGCCTTATCTTGTAAGGAACCATATCTCATTTTGCATAAGGATAGGGCGGGGTTCCGTCCTCATCCTTCCTTTCTACCAAAGGTTATATCCAGTTTCCACCTGAACCAGGATGTGGTACTTCCATCCTTCTTCCAAAACCCACCTCTAGAAAGGAGGGGTTGCTGCATACGTTGGATATTGTCAGGGCCATAAAGGCCTATCTTAAAGCTACAGAGAAGGTTCGGAAAACAGATGTGGTGTTCGTTTTACCGGAAGGACCCAAGATGGGTCAGGCAGCTGCTTGATCCACCATCGCAAGATGGATTAAACAATTAATTGTTCGGGCCTGCGGTTTGAAGAGGTTGCCTCCTCCTTTGTCGGTAAAAGGGCCCATTCTACCAGGGCCAGGGGCACCTCCTGGGCAGCACATCATCAGATCTCTATGGCTCGAATATGCAAGGCAGCAACGTAGTCATCAGTCCACACGTTTACAAAATTTTATCAAGTGGACGTAAGAAGGAATGCGGATACAGCCTTTGGGCAGTCAGTACTACAGGCCGCGGTTCAAGCTCCTCAGGATCTGAGGGGGCTCCCTTGATTTGATTTGAGATTTACATTTCTCGTTTAAGTTGGATTTACTAGTATCTGAGTATACCTCTAAAATTAAATCCTTCTTTGGAAGATGTCTCCCTCCCCTCATTAAAGCATTGCTTTCGGACATCCCATATAGTAATGAATATGCCGCTCTGTGTCCCGTGATGTACGAGAAAGAAAAAGGGATTTTTAAATACAGCTTACCTGTAAAATCCTTTTCTTGGAGTACATCACGGGACACAGAGCTCCCACCCCTCTTTTGGGTGACCATTTTGGGAGGCATACTGCTTGCTACAAAACTGAGGGACTCCCTCTAGGGGAGGGGGTTATATAGGGAGGGGACTTCCTGTTTGAGATTGCCAGTGTCCACACCTGAAGGTACTCCATATAACCCATATAGTAATGAATATGCCGCTCTGTGTCCCGTGATGTACTCCAAGAAAAGGATTTTACAGGTAAGCTGTATTTAAAAATCCCTTTATTTTTGTCAGGAGCCTGTAAAGCGGCAGTCCCCATCCATTTTGGCAGGGAACAGTTTCACAGCAGCAAGTTTTTCCAAGGGGGGTTGGAGGGGGCCCCTTTTTAGCTCAGTCCCCCCTTTTATATCAGTGTCCTTTGTTCGCCTTCACATCACAGCCCCCCTTTACTTTACAGTACAGTCCCCAATACATCACAGTGCCTCTTTACATCAATGTAACGGGGCTGCACTTTAATGATTACAGTGTAGCCCACTGTATGTTACAGCACCCTCTTTACAGTACAGTCCCCTTTACATCACAGTTTCCCCCCCCCCCTTCTCTCTAACATGACACTTACCCATGCTAATGTCTGCCTCCCCTGCACAGGGATTGGATTCTACTTGCTCGGAAATCTTTAATTTGCACACAAATCCAAGAAACCATCTGTGCCGGAGGTTTAAAAATACCGCTGGTTACAACCTTTTCTTTATCGTACACCACGGGTCACAGAGCCTTAAATCAATTGCATAATGAGTTGTATGGTCACCAGAGGTGATTGAACACTGGCATAACTAATCAAAGACAGATCCCCCTCCATATAACCCCTCCCATCAAAGAAGTACCTTAGTTTTTTCGCCAGTGTCGAAGGTGTTCGACGCAAGGAAAATATGCTGAAGAAAGCTCTGCCTAAGAACCCCTATGAGGGTAGGGAGCTACACTGTGGGTCCATCCAAGACTCCTAATTATATTACGCCAAAACTGGATGGTATCCGGACCTCATGGAAGAGGTGTCGCCTGTAATGTCTCTCTCCAGAGGACTGGGCTCTGGGATCCAGCACTTTTGCTCTATATGCTAAAAGTCCTGGTAAACTGCCTGGCAGAGAACCTGTGGCGGGGACAAGGTGAGTTAGGAAAAAGTCCTAGGTTTTAAACTTGGTGATTTTTGCTATTTTAAAATGGGTGTCATTTTTTAAGCCGACACTGGAGGGAGTAAAGATCTGAGTTTTCCCTTACCAAGCTTCAAAGAAGTGTCGGTCCAAACGACAAGCACACTCCTTTCGCTGCAAGCTCTGCATTGTCCTCCTCCATCTTCTACAGAAGGCTGAAGAATCCCCAAACACGGGAGAACACCATGAACCACACAGGGGTTCGGAGGATGCCCCCAGAACTCACGTGCGTGCACGGGGGGCGCGCTTTATGACAATCTCAGTGGGAGGGGGGTGGGCCTGAATAGGGGCATGCTTTTAATGGCGGTCAGACAGGAAGGAACAAACCTCACATGTACGGAGCTTCCCTGCAAGAGACACAGCAGCGTTTAAGGGCACGCAAGATCTCCATGTGGTTGACTGAGCACTCCCAAAGGATAAGACACCCACTCTGGCATGAAACTGTGTGTTATTAGTTGCATACTTATATGTAGATTGCTAAACTAGCACAGTAGTATATGCATTTGTTGGTACCTTGGCTTTGCTTAGCATTATGTCTTCCCAAAGAAGAGGCTCTGGGAGAAGCAAAAAAGCATCGCCACCAGAGACAGTAGGCTCTAGCTGCGCCTGCTCGGTACCCTTATCTCCTGTAATACCTGAAGTATTTATACAGGATGAGCCATTACCCCTATCAGGAGTTGCAGCCTCTCCTGTGGTGCCTGTGCATGCATATGTCACTGAATACACTTTGGCAACAGCCCAAACAATTTAAAAGGGAGAATCACTGTGTTAATCGCAAAGTCCTCAGAATTAGACAAGATCTCTTTGCAGAAAGATCTGAGGAGGATGAGGCCCCATAAGGGGATGAGGACTTGGAGGGATCCCAGCTATCAGAGTAATCTTTCTGCATCTCAGGTGCTAAAATGACAGGTGCAATATTATACTGAAGCAGTGCGCTCCACATTCAGATTACCCTCTAAGAAATTAACTGAATTGCCTGTCTCCTCTCTGGGCTTGTTAAAATCCCCACAGGCTGCTTGTGCCTTTCCGATTCATTCTTTATTAGAGAATCTGATTTACGCATACTGGAAAAACCCAGATAAGCGTTTTGCTCCTCCTAGGAAGTTTGAAGTGCTTTATCCTATGGAGGAGAAGTTTATCAAGAAGTGGAAAAGCCTAAATTGTGCGGTGGACAATGCCCATGTATTTAAAGATCCTTCTGAAAAAAGGTTGGAAGCTTTACTAAAATCATCCTTCCTCCTGGCAGGGGCAATAACCCAACCTGCTGTAGCAGCGGTGGGTATGTGTTAGGTCTTAAAGGACCATGTGAAACAAGGGATAAAAGATCTGACTGCTGAACAGATTACATTTTGGGAAAATATGCCCAGGGCCTTATGTTTTACAGTGGATGCCATATGAGATTCTATACAACTGGCATCCCGCCTCACGCTGCAGCTGAGATAGCCTGTGCTATACAAGAGTACATAAGTGTATAGCACAGGCTGTCTACCGGGGGCTCATCAGTGTTTCTTTATCGTACATCACGGGACACAGAGCGCATAGCCATTACACTTGGGTTATATGGGTACCTTCAGGTGATGGACACTGGTGTAATCAATTTCACAGGAAGTTTCCTCCCTATAAAACCCCCTCCCACTGGGAGTGCTTCAGTTTTTTCGCCAGTGTCTTAGGTGTTGGTCACGTCTAGCTGTCCCTCGGAGGTCTCGGGACCCAGGATAGCTAGCCGGATCCGTCCGAAGTGCTTCAAAGCCAAGGTGTACGGTATGCGGGCCCTGCTGAAGTGGGGTTTTGCCTATAATGCCTCTCCTTGGAGGGCTGGATTCTGGGCTCCAGTGCCTTAGTCTCTTCCAAGAACTAAACGCTACTGATGCCAGGATGCTATATAGGTCCAGGTGTGTGGGTTCCTTAACACAGGACCCCGGTCCCTGAAGGTCCAAGACAATACCCACGGAGATGGGGGAAGATTGGGCCTCTTGCATTTTGCAATACCCTGCGGCGTGGAGCAGGTAAGAGGGAACCTGCGGGACTTGGTTCGACAGTAGGTATCTCCCTGGGGGTTCTGGGTCGGCTAATGGTATGCTTGTGCATCAGCCACTATCTCCACTATGTCTTTTGAGGCAGGATGGGATGTACTAATGTTTACCCAGATAACATGTAGGTATATGTATGCTTTTAAAGATATGTATTTGCTACTCCCCCCAGATCTGCCTGTTAGCATGATACTGCAGCCCCACGTGCTATAAGGAGGAAATGCTGGCAAAACTCCTGTTTCTTAGGAAGCCTATGGGGACAGCTTCCTCTATGTGTGCACTACAATAAGATTAGTGTCTTGCCTGGTGTCTGTTGGGTTGCTAGCGATGGTCCAGGCTTCTCCTCTGCTTTCTGCTTCCTCCATGTTGGTTTCAGCGTGGGGAGGGGGGGGCGTGCGCGCCGCCTTTTACAGCGTCAGCGTGTGGGGGGGGGCGGGCCAGCAGCGTCAGGTCTCAGTTAAAGCAGCAAAGCATTTCCTGGCTGGTCATTCCCTCCTGAAAGCAGAGGAGGCTGAGGACACAGAGCGCGCAGCTGAGCCATTTCTGGCTATACAGTGACACCCAGTGGGGGTTTGTGGATCTTCAGGTCTGGACTTGGCTCCATACTGACCAGAAAAAATAAAAATAAAAGGGTTTTTTTCTTAAAGGGACTCAGCCTTAGATCTGGCAGTATCTGAGTCGGTGCAACCTTGGGCTCCAGCTAACGGGCATTGGTGTGGCAATACTCACAGGACTTCCTCGGTATTGCCCCCTTCTCGGGCGTATGAAAATTTGGAAAAATTTTAAACATGGCCTGTTCTTATTAATGGTTCACTTCTAGCTACAACAGTTGGGTGTTGGCTTTAGGGGTGTCTCAAGGTTGTGCAATGGCTCCCAAGGGATCAGGACCAGCTAAGGCTGCAAAAGGTACCAAAAAACTAAAGGGGTCTCCATCGGGGTCAGAGCATTTGGGCCAGGCTCTAGCGGTCCCACCCTCACCAGATAGACCACCGAACAACATGTTGCAAGAGCCATTTAGGGTGCTAGGGGCAGAGGCGGCCCCCAATCAACCCATTCCCGTTTACGTTATGAAAGAAATGCTAACGACCACCCTGGGTGGGCTAGAGGAAAGGTTAACTGCTTTAATTGCCCGCTCTTTGCCAGGTGGCAAGCGGGCTAGATCCCCGTCACCTAGATTGGTGTTTTCAGATGCAGAGGTCCTCTCTTCGGAGGAATTGGACCCACAGGGGGATCAAGCGGACCTGAGTCCCGACGGTTTAGACATTGAGGGTTCCACTGTAGATGACATTTTTTCGGCTTCTCAAGCGGAGAGCCTGTGGATCCAGTCTCTGACAGATATGGTTTGCACTGCTTTTAAACTTCCAGTGTCAGAACAATTAGCCCCCGCGGTATCCTCTTTAGGTTCCTTGAAGGCACCGTTGAGTGGTGCGTCTTTTCCGGTTCACCCCCTTCTGGAGAGCGTGATTTTTCAGGATTGGGCTCGACCTGATAGGATTTTTATCCCTCCTAAAAGGTTCACTATTCTCTATCCTATGGAAGAGGAATTTGCAAAGAAATGGGCACTCCCTACCGTGGACGCAGCCATTTCCTGCGTAAATAAATCCCTGACCTGTCCGGTTGAAAATGTCCAGATGTTTAAAGATCCAGTCGACAAAAAGTTGGAGACCCTACTGAAGGCTTCTTTTACCACAGTAGGTGCCGTGGTTCAGCCAGCGGTGGCAGCCATTGGCGTTTGTCAGGCTTTAAAGGATCAAACTAAACAAATATTAAGGGACATACCGGCTCAGCAAGCTCGTGAATTGGCTGACCTCCCAAGGGCTCTCTGCTTTGCAGTAGATGCCATTAAGGACTCCGTTCAACAGGCGTCCCGTTTATCTCTGCTATTGGTTCATATGCCGCGCCTTTTGTGGCTGAAGAACTGGTCAGCAGAGGCACCCTGCAAAAGGCTTTTAACAGGATTTCCCTTTCATGGTGGGAGACTATTCGGTGAAGACCTAGATAAATATATCCAGACCATATCAAGTGGTAAAAGTTCTTTCTTGCCTGTCAAGAAAAGATCGCGTGGGCCCGCGTTTAAGCGACAGGCCTTCGCAGGCTCGGCCCCTTCAACTTCCCGTCAGTATTGACGGCCTCCCGGGCGTTCAGTATTTAATAGCCGCCCACAAGGACAAGCCACGGCAGGCAAGAGGCCATAGTCTCGCAAGCCGGTTAAACCAGTCATCAAGTCAGATTCATGAAGGGGCGCCCCCACTCTCTTGGGTGGGGGGAAGGCTTCGGTTTTTCTCCGAAGTGTGGGAGGCCAGAATTCCCGACTCTTGGGTACTGTCTGTGGTAGCCACGGGCTACAAGCTAGAGTTTCGGGAAGTCCCCCCTCCTCATTTTCAGGGGTCAAGTCTTCCAAGCGACCCATTAAAGAGGGCCTCTCTTGTAAAAGCATTGGATCGTCTCTTGCTCCAAGGAGTAATTATAGAAGTACCAACCCAGGAATGGGGTCTGGGATTCTACTCCAACCTTTTCATAATACCAAAGCCCAATGGCGACGTCAGGCCTATCTTAGACCTCAAACGCCTAAATCGCTTTCTAAAGATTCAGACCTTTCGTATGGAGTCCATACGTTCGGTGGCAGCCAGCCTACATCAAGGCGACTTTCTAGCATCTATAGACATAAAGGATGCGTATCTGCACGTGCCGATCTACCCGGCACATCACAAGTTTCTTCGTTTTATGATAGATCACCGTCATTACCAGTTCGTAGCCCTCCCTTTCGGGTTAGCAACAGCTCCGCGGGTATTCACAAGGGTGTTAGCCCCGGTGCTAGCCGTCCTAAGGACAGAAGGCATTTTGGTCCTGGCATACCTGGACGATCTTCTGGTTATCGACCGATCAGCTTCCAGCCTCAATCATGCAGTAGTTCGCACAGTTCGGCATCTAGAGGAATTCGGGTGGATTGTGAACCAAGAAAAATCGATATTGAAACCCACAAAGCAGTTGGAATATCTAGGCCTTCGGCTAGATACAGACTGCCAGAGGATATTTTTACCTCAAGCAAAGGTCAGATCAATAACTCAAGCAGTTCAAGTGATCTTAGGCAAGAAGAGGCCGACTATTCGCCTATGTATGCGACTGCTGGGGAAGATGGTGGCCGCCTTCGAGGCAGTGCCCTACGCCCAGATCCATACCAGATATCTCCAGGCAGCCATTCTCTCTGCTTGGAACAAGTTCATTCAGGCGTTAGATCGTCCGTTAGTTCTCTCCCCAGGAGTCCGGCGCAGCCTGTTCTGGTGGCTGGTCCCTCAAAATTTGTCAAAGGGGAAATCCTTTTGCCCCATCACGTGGAAGATAGTAGCCACGGATGCCAGCCTGTCGGGTTGGGGGGCAGTTCTAGAAGGACAGACCCAGCAAGGGCAGTGGTCGGAGGCAGAAAAACTGCTTCCCATCAATATCCTAGAGATCAGAGCTGCTCGGCTGGCCCTGGTCGCCTGGACTCTCCCCCTTCAGGGTCTGCCAGTAAGGATACAGTCCGACAATGCCACTGTGGTGGCATACATAAACCACCAGGGGGGCACGAGGAGCCTAGCGGCCCAAAGGGAAGTAAACCTGATTTTCTCATGGGCCGAAGCCCATGTACCCTGCATCTCGGCGGTGTTCATCCCAGGGATAGACAAGTCTCAAGCAGATTTTTTGAGTCAACAGTTGCTCCCGGGGGAGTGGTCTCTTCACCCCCAGGTATTCCAAGAGATTTGCCAAAGATTCGGAGTTCCAGATGTGGACATTATGGCAACAAGATCCAACAAAAAGTTGGACAAATTCATATCCCGAGCCAGGGATCCCTCGGCCTACGGGACCGATGCGTTGGTTTGCCCCTGGCACCAGTTTTCTCTCCTGTATGCGTTTCCTCCACTGCAGATGATTCCCCGCCTTCTACGGAGTATCAGGGTGGAGCGCAGGCCTGTGATCCTGGTGGCCCCAGCCTGGCCCAGGAGGGCTTGGTACGCACTCATCGTGAGGATGTCAGTCGGGGCACCGTGGCCGCTCCCCCTGCGCCCAGATCTGCTGTCTCAGGGCCCAATCTGCCACCCTGCTTCACAGCAGCTAAATTTGACGGCTTGGCGGCTGAATCCCTAATTCTTAAGGGCAGAGGCCTCTCAGCTCAGGTCATATCTATGTTGATTCAGGCTAGGAAACCAGTCTCTAGAAATATTTATTACAGAGTCTGGAGAACCTATGTGGAGTGGTGCGAGTCTCAAAAATGGCACCCTCAAAAGTTTTTTATTGACAGGATCTTGCGATTCCTCCAGGTTGGCGTTGACAAAGGGTTGGCTCTTAGTACTCTAAAGGGGCAGGTGTCGGCTTTATCGATATGGTTTCAAAGACCCTTGGCCACCCATTCGCTTATGAAAACCTTCTTGCAGGGGGTCTTGCATGTGAATCCCCCTATTAGAGCTCCCCTCTGCCCCTGGAATTTAAATCTGGTCTTGTCAGCTTTACAAAGGCAGCCGTTTGAACCTCTGACAGAAATCCCTCTTGTGCTACTAACCCGAAAGTTGGTTTTCTTGGTGGCTATGGCTTCGGCCAGAAGGGTTTCCGAGCTGGCAGCCTTGTCATGCAGGGAGCCATACCTTATTCTGCATAAGGACAGAGTGGTTCTGCGGCCTCAACCTTCTTTCCTTCCTAAGGTCATATCCAGTTTTCACTTGATTCAGGACCTAGTCCTACCATCCTTCTTTCCTACTCCCCAGTCCAGAGAGGAAAGACTGCTTCATACTTTGGATGTGGTTCGAGCCATGAGGGTCTATCTTAAGGCTACAGAGAAGATTCGGAAAACAGATGTGCTTTTTGTTCTTCCGGATGGCCCCAAGAAGGGTCAGCCGGCTGCCAAGTCTTCCTTGGCTAGGTGGATTAAGCAGCTGATTTTTCAGGCCTATGGTCTGAAGCGCGTTCCACCTCCCTTATCAGTTAAAGCCCATTCTACGAGGGCCATGAGTGCCTCCTGGGCGGCACACCTTTAGATCTCTATGGCACAGGTTTGCAAGGCGGCAACCTGGTCTTCCGTACATACGTTTACTAAATTTTATAAGTTGGACGTTGCAAGGGGTACGGACGCAGCATTTGGGCAGGCGGTCCTACGGGCAGCAGTATAGAATCCTCTGGTCCGGGTCGCACCCCCTTTTCTCTGTTGGTGGAGCTACTTTACTTCCTGATAATTTTTTTGTTTGGCTATTCTTGGCCTTACGGTCTCCCTCCCTTCATAGAGCATTGCTTTAGGACATCCCAAGTGTAATGGCTATGCGCTCTGTGTCCGTGATGTACGATAAAGAAAAAAGGATTTTTAATAAACAGCTTACCTGTAAAATCCTTTTCTTGAAGTACATCACGGGACACAGAGCTCCCACCCCTCTTTTGGGGAACATTGTGTAACCTCGGAGGAATTGCTTGCTACAAAACTGAAGCACTCCCAGTGGGAGGGGGTTATATAGGGAAGAAACTTCCTGTGAAATTGATTACACCAGTGTCCATCACCTGAAGGTACCCATATAACCCAAGTGTAATGGCTATGCGCTCTGTGTCCCGTGATGTACTTCAAGAAAAGGATTTTACAGGTAAGCTGTTTATTAAAAATCCTTTTTTTACCAGCTACTATACTGTGCTGGCCTGACTTTTCCAGAGGACTACTTACTATGTATATGCTCCTAAATCTAGTATATCTACTGCGGCACAGATGTAGCATATGAGCCCCCAACACCTCTGCTTAATACTGCCCCTCTGTCAATACCTTCACATTTTTAGAATTAAGCTTCGTTGGCACCCCCTACTATTTTTCTTATGGAATTTCTCTGTAAAGTTCCCTACATATCCTTCCGCCTATGTGGTCTGGATCACTTTGAGATAGTGACATTTACTTTTCACTTCTCTTGTCCATCCTAAAGAAGCCTTACGGCGAAACGCATAGACGTAAAGGGGACATTTTTTCATATTCTATATGGTTTTTCCTATTTATACTGTGTTCTATATATATTTTTTGTAATAAAGTATTTTATTTTTTATCATTCATGTTTGTGCTGCCTGCAAAGTCCAACCATCTATTACCTTTTTAGAGTAATTTCTTCTTTCTCGCTAACAAGCAAAACCCCAAAGCCTTTTCATGAAAAGGCACCCCCGCTCGGCCGAGTGGGGGGACGACTTCGGCAGTTTTCAGTAGCATGGCAGACAGAAATCCAGGACAAGTGTGTAGTATCTACAGTATCCCTAGGATACAAACTGGAATTTTGAGAAATCCCATCTTCTTAATTCCAAAGCTTAAGACTCTCCAAAGATCCACTAAAAATAGTTTCCTTCTTCAAAGGATTGGATCACTTGCTGTCCCAAGGGGTGAACACAGAAGTACCCCTAAAGGAGCAAGGTTCAGGTTTTTATCCAAACCTCTTTGTGATTCCAAAACCAAATGGAGACGTCAGACCCATCCTGGATCTAAGATCTCTAAATCCGTTTCTGAACATTCGCCATTTCCGAATGGAAACTATTCGATCAGTGGTCGCCTCCCTACAAGGCGGAGAATTCATGGCGTCGATAGACATCAAGGATGCATATTTACATGTGCCTATCCATCCCGCGCACCAAAGTTCTTTAAGGTTTGCGGTAGAACATGGCCACTTCCAGTTTGTGGCTCTGCCATTTGGGGTGGCTACCGCCCCCTGGGTATTTACAAAGGTACTAGCCCCTCTGTTGGCAAATCTGAGGGTACAGGGCATAGCAGTAACAGCCTATCTAGACGATCTACTTGTGATAGATCAGTCAGTGGCAGGATTAGATCACGCTGTGCTTACCACAGTAAAATACCTGGAACAGTAAGGATGGGTTGTAAATCTACAAACATCCTCTCTACAAGCCCAAAAAAGGGTAGAGTATTTGGCCATGATCATAGACACAGCCCAAGGCAGGGTATTCCTGCCAGAACCAAAGATCAAGTCGCTAAAGGAACTGATCCACAAGGTCAAAGCAAAGAAAAATCTGTCTATTCGCCTTTGCATGAAGCTACTAGGGAAGATGGTGGCCACCTTCGAGGCTATTCCTTATGCCCAGTTTCACTCGAGACTACTTTAAGGCAGTATCTTGGTGGCCAGGAACAGGAAGATCCAAGCTCTGGATCTACCCATGCGCCTGTCTCCACAAGTGCGCCAAAGCTTCAGTTGATGGTTAAGAACCAAGAACTTGCGGAAAGGAAAATCCTTTCTCCCAGTCACCTGGAAGGTGGTGTCTACGGATGCCAGCCTAAGGGGCTGGGGAGTGGTGTTAGGGAACCTGGGCCGAGACCGAAAGGAACCTGCCCATCAATATAGTGGAGATGCGGGCAGTATACTTAACCCTCAGAACCTGGACACACAGGTTACAGGGCCACCCGGTGCGGATTCAATCTGACAATGCTACTGCAGTAGCTTACATCAATAGCTTACATCAATCACCAGGGAGGTACCCGCAGTCAGGGCGCCCCGAAAGAGGTGAATCAGATTTTGGCATGGGCAGAACATGTTCCTTGTCTCTCTCTGCAATCTTCATTCCAGGGGTAGAAAACTGTCAGGCGGACTATTTGAGTCACCAGCAACTACTACCAGAAGAGTGGTCTCTCCACCCCAATGTTTTTCAGGCCATATGCCAGAGATGGGGGACCCTGGATGTAGACCTGCTAGCTTACAGGTTCAACAGGAAGTTGGACAACTTTGTGTCCAGGACGAGAGATCCTCTGGCCTACGGATCGGATGCTCTAATAATTCTGTGGAATCCGTTTTTACTGATCTATGCATTTCCACTGATCGCTCTCTTACAAAGGCTACTTTGCAGGATCAAGAAGGAAAGCATTCCTATAATCGTAGTGGCCCCAAATTGGCCCAGACAATCCTGGTACGCCGAAATCATAAAGATGGCAGTAGGAAAACCGTGGAAGCTTCCGCTTCGTCGCGACCTGCTGTCGTAAGGTCCAGTGTTCCATTCTTCCTTACAAGAGCTAAATTTGATAGGTTGGCTGCTGAGACCCACATTTTAAGAAAACTAGGGATGTCGGGTCCAGTGCTTTCTATACTTATTAATGCCAGAAAGCCAGCCTCCAGGCTTATCTACTATAGAGTCTGGAAAGCATATGTTTCATGGTGTGAAACTAACAAATAGAATCCTCAAAGATATGGTACCATTTAAGGGTCAAATATCGGATCTACCATTATTGTTTCAAAGACCGCTGGCATCTCATTCCCTAGTCTGGGCTTTCATTCAGGGGGTACTGCAGATCAATCGGCCAGTGAAGTCTCTGTTGTGCCCATGGGATCTGAATTTGGTATTGTCAGTGTTGCAGAAGCAACCTTTTGAACCTATTCGCCATATTCCGCTGATTCTTTTTAACAGGAAATTGGCCCTTTTGATTGCTATCTCTTCGGCTAGAAGAGTATCTAAATTAGCAGCACTTTCTTGTAAAAAGCCTTATTTAATTTGTCACAAGGACAAGATCGTTCCACGACCCCATTCATTTTCACCAAAGGTGTGGTGTAGACATTTCATTTGAATCAAGAGTGTGGCAAACCTAGCCACTTCTGGAACGCTGGACGTTACATGTCAAAAGGTTGTCTGTATTATATGCTATGCATTCTGCTGGGTCTTATGTGGGCATAGTAATTCGTATGCTGGCAGCCGTAAGCCACTAGCATTCAAGTACTTTGTTTTATGTTGCCCAATCGGTGTTCGGCAGTTTTAAACCGAACTCCCACAACACATAACCCCAGACCCCAGCTCTCAAATGACTTTTCCCTCGTGCAGCAATGCCTGATGGGAGAATTATCCAAAATGTTAAGTTCCCCATCTGATCCTCCCTGTATTACCCCTGCTTAATCTATTTGGCTGTTTGTAAACCCCTTGCATAGGGAATTATATAAATATGGAAGACTGTGAATAAAAAGTCAGTTGACTCTCAGAGCTGTGTTTCGTCCGGTTACTGGGGGGGATTTGGGACATTGCCTTACTTTTCAATGCTGACTGTGGATTTACTCTGGCTACCAGCGGAGATTGTGGAGTTTAATATTGTACTCCGCTACAATTGGTGGCAAGCGACGGGATCCAACCTTACAGCCGATAAGCGCAATTAGTGCAATGTGAACTACCGATGTAAATGGAGATGGATTATTCTGGGCTAAAGCGGCAGACATTAAAGGAACTGCTAGAAGCCAGGGGTAAGGTAGCCAGCAACAAATCCAAAGCTGTACTAACTGCCGAGCTGATGGAGGGAGACGGAGCCCGCAGCGCTACACCACCAGCAGCCATAGAAGAAACCCTCTACCAGAGAGAAATGAGGACCAGGCTGGAATTTTTGCCACAGCCTATATCAGATGCCATGCTGCACATGGTAATGGAGAATGTGCTGGAGTACGTGATGGCACACAGTCCGCAGTATACACAGTCTCGAGCAGAATCCACTACTGGGTCACTCTACAACCAGGTAAAACCCAAAATTCCCTATCATGCCTTTAAAATGTTTTGCGAGGAGAAGGATGCGATTGATGGGTATTTACAGTATTTTGAGAGACTGTGTGATTTACATGACTTGGAACGGACAGTATGGGTCCCATTGCTAGCAGGCAAGCTGGCAGGTCGGGCAGCAGAAGCATATCGCTCTGTACCCAGTGAGGACAGCAAGGATTATGGTAAAGTAATGCAAGTGATATTAGAGAGATACGCCATTACTCCAGAGGCATACCGGCGCAAGTTTAGAAACCTGCGCAAACCAGAGAAGGATTCACATGCTGAATGGGCACACAAGCTGGACCAAGCTTCCCAAGGGTGGATACAAGCCAGCCAAGCCACTACTATGGAGGAATTGCGACAGTTAATGCCGTTGGAGCAATTCTTCAACGGTTTGTCCCCAGAGGCACAAGAATGGGTGCGAGACAGGAAACCTCTCACCCTAACCAAAGCAGCTTGATTAGCGGATCAGCATTTTGATGCGAGGAGACATCATGGGCCCCTAACAAAGAGTTATCCTTGACCCGCGGGACCACCCAGTACTCTACCACCCCCCCGCTCTCACAGCCTCCCCTTTTCGTCAATCCCAAAGGACTTTACCACCACCCTCCAGATATAACAGACGTGCCAACATCCAATGCCACACTTGCAAACAGTGGGGACATATGGCACGCGAGTGCACCCAAAACCGGGGCAGACCCGCCTGGAACCAAGGCCGACCGAACCCGGCACCAAGGGCTGCTGCCCATCATTATCAACGGGAGCCGGCCACTCAGATGTTGAGCATTCCAGCGGAAGAACCCCTGGGAATCTTGCATGAGGTGATGACAGTCCGAGCCACGAATAACCGGCAGCATCATCAACAGCCAGTGACCTTGGAGGGGAAAGAAGTTCAGATAAATGTTGAAGGTGCCAAGGAAGCATAGGAACGATGCTGCATATATTCTGGGATTGTCCCTTGTTAAATGGTTTTTGGTTAGAGATCAGAAGGGCCCTCCAATTCTGCTCAGAATATGAGATACCTGAAGATCCAGAATTTTACCTCTTACATATGAATCAAATCCCAGAAAAAGTATATAGAGAGATAAGCATACGCCACCTATTAGATGCGACAAAAACCTGTATAACAAAGAGGTGGAAATCACCAGCCCCACCAACTATAGAGATGTGGATAAATAAGGTGAAAGAAATTAGTAAGTTAGAAGAACTTGTACTGACAGCACGACATCAACAAGAAAGATACTTAAAAACATGGTCTTCCTGGGAAACCTTCCTGGTATCTAGGGTAGTGACGTAAGGGCAACTATTATAGAGAGGGATAGGTACAAAGGGAGGATAATAGGGAGGGGAGGGATTTCTCCTTTCCATCCCCCCCCTTTTTTTTTTTTTCTTATCATTATTATATATTATTTCTCTGTTTGTCTTCCTCCTCTTCTTTTTTTTTTTTGGGGTTCCCCCTTTTTTTTTGTGGTGCGTGTTTCAGGTAGTGCCGTTGTTTCCCCCCAGATAACCAGGTGGAGGGAGGGTTTAAAGAGGGCTGGGAAGTACGGATGACGATGACCAAGGTTTAAAGGGGCACACGACAGTATGTACTGTATTGTTGTATATTATATGTTTAGTTGTATTACCTGTACATGTATTCTTTTTTTTTTTTTTTTTAAATAAAATAATAAGTTCAGGGGCTTCGGGATTCAGGAGCTGCTTTAACCTTGATAGCACCCCATTTGGTCCCTGACTCGGCACACACTGGCGGATCCATGGCAGTACGAGTGGCAGGGGGAGCAGTGTACAGACTACCCATTGCCAAAGTACATTTGGATTGGGGTGTGGGAGGGGGGACGGTAGAAGTGGGCCTCATGCAAAATTTGCCAGCAGATGTTGTGCTGGGAAATGACTTGGGCCAGATGACCTCTGCTTTTGTACCCCAGGCCCCATACCAGGAAGCCCATCCAGTGACCACACGGCAACAGGCTCGCACCACGTTTCCACCGACACACTCTGAGGCTCCGGTAAGAGACCATGACCCCCATACGACACGTATGTCCTGGGATACCCCGACTAAGTTTGAGGCCGAGGTGAGGTCAGACCCCACGCTACAGGTATACAGGGACAGGGTACACGCTGACCAGGCTGGGCTAGAGGGGGAGCGGTACACCTGGGAGAAAGGGCTACTTTACCGCATTGCTGAAAGAGGACTGGGAGGGTCGGCCACAGTAACGACTAAACAGTTAGTGGTTCCCCAGAAGTATAGGCAAGAACTGCTTCGGATTGCCCACGACATTCCCCTATCTGGGGATGACACGTACCCGATACAGGTTGACCCACGCTTTCTTCTGGCCAGGGATCTTCAAGGATGTGAGGCAATACTGCACCTCCTGTGACATTTGCCAGCGAGTAGGCAAGCGAGGTGACCGCCACAAAGCCAAGTTATGTCCTCTTCCCATTATTGAAGAACCCTTCAGTAGGGTGGCCGTAGATATAGTGGGGCCCTTACCAAAACCCAGTCCCTCCGGGAAAAGATATATTTTAACTGTAGTGGACTATGCCACCCGGTACCCCGAGGCTATAGCCCTCACCAACATTAATGCCGAAACTGTGGCAGAGGCCTTAATGAAAAAAATTTCCAGGGTGGGGTTTCCCCAAGAAATCATATCCGATAGAGGCACCCAGTTCACCGCCGAGGTAACCCAACAACTATGGAAGATATGTGGCATTAAGCCAATAGTAAATTCGGCGTACCATTCCCATGTCCAATGGTCTATGCGAAAGGTTTAATGGTACGCTGAAGCAGATGCTCCGTACATTTGGGGAGGCTCATAAAGACTGGGAGCGCTTTCTACCCCATCTGCTCTTCGCTTATAGAGAGGTACCCCAAGAGTCAACAGGGTTTTCCCCTTTTGAATTACTGTTTGGGAGAAGGGTGCGAGGGCCACTAGACCTAATTAGAGAGCATTGGGAGGGGGAGAGAAGCCCAGACGGAACCCCTATTGTCTCCTACGTACTGGAGTTCAGGGACCTTCTGGAGGCCCTAACCCAGGCTGTGCGCACCAACCTCCGGGCGGCCCAACAACGTCAGCGCCGCTGGTATAGGGGAGCCAGAGACAGCAGCTTTCAGGTGGGACAAAAGGTTTTGATTTTAAAACCGGTCCGCACAGACAAGCTGCAGGCCATCTGGCAAGGCCCATACCAGGTGGTGGAACAGAGATGTGACACCACCTATGTGATTGGCCCCTGCTCAGGGGTAGGGGAGAGATGCATGCTCCATGTGAATATGCTCAAATCATACCATGAGAGGATAGAGGACGTGGCCGCCATATGCGCTTCCGCCTCGGAGGATCAGGAGAATCTGCCACTACCTGACCTCTTAGGACAAGAGGGACAGATGGAGCCCTCCAAGGGGTTTCAGCTGGGGGAGCGGCTAAGCCCTCAGGAGCGTGCCCAGGTACAAGAGCTGATTGTAGCTAAAGGGGCTCCGTCTCCAATTTACCTGGGTACACTCCGCTGGCCACTCACCGAGTCGAGACCCCGGGACAGCTACCTATGCGGCAAACCCCATATCGTGTCCCTGAAGCAGTCAGGACGCATATGAAGACTGAGATTGACGAGATGTTGCAGCTGGGGGTTATCGAACCTTCCGATAGCCCCTGGGCATTGCCAGTAGTGCTGGTACCAAAGAAGGATGGCACGACACGTTTCTGTGTCGACTACCGGAGGCTAAATGACAAAACGGTGTCTGATGCCTATCCGATGCCCCGGATAGACGAGCTGCTGGATAAGATGGCACGGGGCCAGTATCTCACTACCATAGACTTATGTAAGGGATACTGGCAGATTTCACTGGCTGAGGAGGCCATCCCCAAGTCGGCGTTTGTCACCCCGTTTGGCCTGTATCAATTTCGGGTCATGCCATTCGGGATGAAGAACGCCCCGACAACTTTTCAGCGGATGGTCGATCGGTTATTGTACGGATTCCAGGAATACGCATGTGCCTATTTAGACGACATCGCCATATTTAGCCAGACCTGGGCAGAGCACCTACAACACATAGGGGCCATTCTAGATCGTATTGGAGAGGCAGGGTTAACACTGAAACCCAGCAGTGTTATATAGGGATGGCCGAAGTGCAGTACTTGGGCCACCGGGTGGGGAGTGGGCTACAGAGACCCGAACCAGCTAAAGTTGAAGCTGTAGCTAAATGGCCCACCCCCAGGACGAAAACCCAAGTGCTAGCGTTTCTAGGTACCGCGGGGTACTATAGAAAATTCGTACCCAATTATAGTGCTCTGGCCAAACCCTTAACTGACTTGACACGCAAGAACCTGCCCCGACAGGTTGTCGGGGCCCCAGAGTGTGATCAGGCATTCCAACAACTTAAGACTGCTCTAACTAATGCCCCTGTACTTGCTGCTCCTGATCCAACTAAAAGATTTCTTGTCCACACGGACGCTTCAATGTTTGGATTGGGAGCAGTGCTGAGCCAAGTGGGAGCCGATGGCGGAGAACACCCCGTAGCTTACCTGAGCCGAAAGTTATTGCCACGAGAAGTAAGCTAAGCCGCCATTTAGAAGGAATGCCTGGCCCGTGGTGTGGGCCCTCAAAAAGTTGCAGCCGTATTTGTATGGACAACCTTTTTCCCTACTCACAGATCACAACCCGTTGGTGTGGCTAAACCGTGTGGCGGGAGACAATGCCCGGCTGCTGCACTGGAGTTTGGCGCTGCAGCCGTTTGACTTTACAATCCACTACCAACCAGGGAAGCAAAATGGTAACGCCGACGGGTTATCTAGACAAACTTAACTTGAAAAGTGATCTGTGAGTACTTCCCCGGACATTCCCAAGCCGATCCGTTGGGATCAGACTGTGTATGCCGGCTTGGTTGTGGGGGAGCATTGTGGCAAACCTAGCCACTTCTGGAACGCTGGATGTTACATGTCAAAAGGTTGTCTGTATTATATGCTATGCATTCTGCTGGGTCTTATGTGGGCATAGTAATTCGTATGCTGGCAGCCGTAAGCCACTAGCATTCAAGTACTTTGTTTTATGTTGCCCAATCGGTGTTCGGCAGTTTTAAACCAAACTCCCACAACACATAACCCCAGACCCCAGCTCTCAACCGATATTTCCCTCGTGCAGCAATGCCTGATGGGAGAATTATCCAAAATGTTAAGTTCCTCATCTGGTCCTCCCTGTATTACCCCTGCTAAATCTATTTGGCTGTTTGTAAACCCCTTGCATGGGGAATTATATAAATATGGAAGCCTGTGAATAAAAAGTCAGTTGACTCTCAGGCCGTGTACACACGGCAGAGAACCTCGACGGGTAGAACACATCGTTCCGCCCGTCGAGGTTCTCTGCCGGCCGTCGAAATCGGCGACCCGCCCGTCGGGAATGGCAAACAGCCATTCATCCAGGCGGGCCGTCGAGCAAAAAGAGAGCGTGCTCTCTTTTCGCTCGACGGGATTCCCGACGGGCGGGGCGAGCGCTCTGTGTACACACGGGCGAGGTCCTCGCTGGAATGCAGCTTCCAGCGAGGTTCTCGCTGGTTTCCAGCGAGAACCTCGGTCGTGTGTACGCCGCCTCAGAGCTGTGTTTCGTCCGGTTACTGGGGGGGATTTGGGACATTGCCTTACTTTTCAATGCTGACTGTGGATTTACCCTGGCTACGAGCGGAGATCGTGGAGTTTAATATTGTACTCCGCTACAAAGAGATTATTTTGCCTTCCTTTTTTCTGAATCCGCATACAGCGAAGGAAAAGTTATTGCAATCTCTAGATGTAGTGAGAGCAGTAAAGGTGTATTTGCAGGCAACCGCTCAGATACATAAAACTGATGTTTTGTTTATTTTGCCAGATGGTCCCAAGAAGGGGAAAAGGGGCATCCAAATCCACCATTGCGCGGTACATTCGACAAGTAATTATTCAAGCTTATGGTTTAAGGGACAACATTCCTCCTTTTGTTAAGGCGCACTCGACCAGTGCTATGAGTGCTTCATGGGCAATGCATCACCAGGCTTCGATGGCTCAGATCTGTAAAACTGCAACTTGGTCTTCTGTCCATACATTCACCAAATTCTATTTCTATATTCTATTCTGCCTTTGGGCGTAGTGTACTGCAGGCAGCAGTCTAGGGCTTCTTGTCCGTTTACGCCTGGCTTGGATCTGGATCTCCCCCCCCCCCCTTCATATTGAGCATTGTTTTGGGACGTCCCATTATGTAATGATGTAAGGCTCTGTATGCACAAAGGCAAGTATTCCCAGGACAAGAGTTTAAGGGACTTTGGAGGCAACCCACGTAAGAAGTAATGTAACACTATAATTAATAATTTAATTAAAATATGAATAGATATTGTAACGGCAGGGCCCGTGGAACCCAGAAGCTCTTAGAAAGTATGAGCCAGAAAAAAATAGACATTCAGAATATATCTTGGACTACCTGAGATGGGACTGTTGTGTGGTTATTGTCCACAATGTATTCCAGGATATCTGTGGAAAACTGGTTTCTGTTTGTTGGTTCTGAACTCAACAGGTTAATTGAAAGAGTGACTCATTTATTATGTGGGGACACATACTATTAGGTTAATGTCATCAACTCCAGACCACCTGTCTGTCTGTTGTGATGTAAATGAATCAAGGATGGCTTCTGAGGATCTTTCATTGTGGCTTGTGCTTATAGACCCTGTATTGTGTGAAGCAGTCCTGTGTTAATGTGTATTATAAGTTAGCAGACTGCCTAAAGGTCATGTGTCTGAGTCATCAGCTGTAGTTAATTAGCTTATGTAAATTAGGTCAGGACCCGGAGACAGGGTGTCTGCTAAAGAGATTTATTAAGGATTATGTGTATTGGGTCATTGTTCATTTGGTTACTGCAGTATCCTAAATTGTATATAAGAGCTTGTATTTCTCAATAAAAGGGTCAGACCTTGTCACGTACCTGATGGTGGTGAGCCCGATATAGCAGAGGGAGGCCTCCCTTACGGCTCCTACTCTCGGCCCCTGGTAAAGTAACAGGAGGCGCAGGAGTGAGGAGTTGTACGAGTGCCTGGCAGGATCAACAGATGTAGAGGTAATCCGGACGTTCAGGAACTCCTCAGGAACTGGGAAGCTGAAGCAGCTGACAGGTTAGGCAGACAGGAGCTGGATCACTGGACCGGAACCAGGAACAAACCGGCTCAGCAGACCAGAACAGCTTGGACTGGAACCAGGACAGACAGGAATCGTTCAGCAGACTGGACTGGAACTAGGAACAGACTGGAGCCGTTCAGCAGACTGGAACAGACTGAATGGTCAGACAGGCCAGGTCGGTTATCAGGCGGTCAGCGAGGTACAGAGGTGCAGACAGAAGGGTAGTCAGAACAGGCCAAGGGTCAGGTACAGGCGGATGGCTGGAATAGTCACAGGTAAACTGGAGTCTTTCACAGGTTAAGTCACAGATCAGGTTTCAGATACACAAATGCTGTAGAGCAGAGAGCGGGGATGGTGTGTGAGAGGTCGGCTTAAATAACCTGCCGGACTCCAACATGGGTGTACACGTGCACGCACCCGCATGCGCGGTTGCAGCCGCGATCGGGAACTGCAAAGTCTGAGGCGCCTGTTTTTGGCAGGATCTTCATTGACAGACTTGCTTGAACTTCATACAGATCTGTGTCGCGTATTATTCTATGGGTCCCGTTTGCCTGACTGTGGAGTGTCGGTAGCTGCCTTGTGTTCGGAAAGGGAATATCCCAAACAGCTTTAACCCCTGTCCCATTTGGGGTTCCATTACAGATATAAAATACAAAGGGTGTAATAAACACCGACAATGTGGTTATCAAAACATGTACAATAATACAAAGATGAGCTGATATTTATTGTCCGTAGTCACTCCAACGCGTTTCGGGACTTGTAGGCGGTCCCTTCATCAGGGGTGTTCCGAATAGACTGACCATAGCATGTTCGACTCAAAAATTTAAAGCCATATGCATCTCCAGGTGTTGTGTCAGCACCATGTGATATGACAGTAGAGGAAGATGCTGCTAGATGAGCGTGAAGGATATAGCTAAAAAGCTACTTATGGATGTGAAGTTCTCTTTGACATGGTCACAGTAGTGTATGCACAATATCTTGTTAGAATAGGCTCCAACGAGACCTAATCTTAGCAGAGTCCTAGCACGTCCAAGTGTTGGCATCCAGAGACAGCCTTATGTAATAATTTAAGGTTCTGTTCAGTTCAGTTCAGTTTTGGGCACCAGTTCTCAAAAAGGATATCGGAGAACTGGAGAAAGTGCACAGAAGGGCAACCAAACTGATAAGAGGCATGGAGGAGCTCAGATATGAGGAAAGATTAGACAAACTGAATTTATTCACTCTTGAGAAGAGGAGAATAAGGGGGGATATGATCAACATGTACAAATATATAAGGGGTCCATATAGTGAACTTGGTGTTGAGTTATTCACTTTGCGGTCAACACTGAGGACAAGGGGGCACTCGTTACGTCTAAAGAAAAAGAGATTTCATCTCCAAATACGGAAAGGTTTCTTCACAGTAAGAGCTGTGAAAATGTGGAACAGACTACCTCCAGAGGTGGTTCTGGCCAGCTCAGTAGATTGCTTTAAGAAAGGCATGGATTATTTCCTAGATGTACATAATATAACTGAGTACTAACATTTATAGGTAAAGTTAATCCAGGGTAAATCCGATTGCCTCTCGGGGGATCAGGAAGGAATTTTTTCCCCTCCTGTAGCAAATTGGATCATGCTCTGCTGGAGTTTTTTTTTTTTGCCTTCCTCTGGATCAACTGTGGGTATGGAGTTGGGTGTATGGGATTGTACTGTTTTTTTTTTTTTTTTTTTTTTTGTGGTTGAACTGGCTAGACTTGTGTCTCTTTTCAACCTGACTAACTATGTAACTATGTGTCCCGTGGTGTACGATAAAGAAAATAGGATTTTTATAACAGCTTACCTGTAAAATCCCTTTCTTTGAGTACACAATGGTACTAAGGTGCCCCCCCCCCTTCTTATGGGAACCTTATTGCTTGCTACAAAACTAAGGTACTTCCTTGATGGGAGGTGTTATATGGAGGGGAACTGTCTTTGATCGGTTGTGCCAGTGTCCAATCGCCTCTGGTGACCATACAACCCATCATGTAATGATTTAAAGCTCTGTGTCCCGTGGTGTACTGCAAAAAAAGGATTTTGCAGGTAAGCTGTTATAAAAATCCTATTTTTTGTCCCTGCCCACTACTACAGCCTTTTTTGAAGAAGGTCAGACTTTACTGTTCCTGATTGCCCAGCATTCTTCCTTCTGCACCATTCCTCAATACTTCTCAAGATATACAAGAAAAATTGTTCTTCACCACCTCTTAAATGCTGTAAAGGCCTGCAACCCCCTAAAAATGGTCCTCCCCTGCCAGCCCGACGTTATTCTATTAGCAGGACAGGAGCTATCCATTCTAATCTGCATCTCCTCCCGCCTGGCGGCAAAACAAACTGCATAGTGGAGGGAAGTATGACTTTAAAGCGGAGTTCCAGCCTTTTACTGTTAATTAAAATTCAGCCGCTACAAAAAGTGTAGCTGCTGACTTTTAAAAAATAGACACTTACCTGCTCCACGGTCCAGCGACTCGGCCACCTAGAGCTCCGCTCCTCTCTCCGCAGGCGCCTCCCTTCATAGAGTGGGCACCCGGCCGTGACAGCTTTCGGCTTCACGGCCCGGCACTCACTGCGCATGTGGACAGGAGGGGAAGGGCTGCCTAAGGTGAGAGGAGGAGTCGCCTAGGCGGGCCCTGGGTGGAAGTGGGACAGTAAGTCTCACTTCTATCAAAGCCCCCACTCCCCCCCCCCCCCCCCAAAAAAATGACCTGCCAAATGTGGCATGTAAGGGGGCAAGAAGTGCTTAAAGCGGAATTTCCACTTTTGGGTGGAACTCCGCTTTAAGTAGCTACACCTGTTAGTTTCACTTTTTAGTCAGGAAATTACTTGAGAGTTTGATTTAAAAAAAAAAAACACATAGAGAATTTGCTAGTAAACAATGAGTGAGTGAGTGAAAAAATTATATAGCGCAGCACATGCGAACTAAATCGCCTCTGGGCGCTCGTTGTTTCTTTCTCCATCATCAAAAGAGGGTTTTGATCTTTCTTCTAAAGGCCAAGTGGTTCTCCAACCGAATGCTGGTTGGTAAAGCGTTCCATAGTCTGGGGCCTTGGACCGCAAATCTTCTTTCTCCTTTGGACTTGTATCTGGCTTTGGGTTTATGGAGCAGATTTTGGTTGGTGGATTGCAGAACGCGATTGGAGTTGTGAGCTTTTAGTTTTTCGCATAGATATTGGGGGGCATTTCCCAGAACACACTTATGCGTCAGACAGAGGGCCTTAAAAGCAATTATGTCTTTTACTGGCAACCAATGAAGGGTTCTCAGTGAAGGTGAGATTGATTCCCAGGGTTTTTTCCCTGTCACAAGTCTGGCGGCCGTATTTTGAACGACTTGCAGACGAGTGATTTGGTACTTTGGAAGTCCAAGATAGAGGGCATTTGCATAGTCCAGTCTGGAGTTGACAATTGTTCCCACCACGACTGCTATGTCTTCTTTAGGAATAAAAGGAATAAGTCTGCATAGGAGGCGGTGATGGGAAGGAAGATTTCCCCAAGTGGGTCCCCACCTGCTAAACCATCCCCCAACAATAGTTGGCACGGATTCATAAAAGATCGAAGTTGTCAAACAAATCTGATTTATTTTTATTGAGAGGTAATCAAAAACGTAGCAAGGGAGTGCTTGTGGATATAGTATACTTGTTTTTTTGCCAAAGCGTTTAGCACAGTTGTCCACACATGGCTGTGTAAGTTGAAGTCTGCAGGCTAGAAAAATGCATTTCGTGAACCCTTGGCGAACAGATTCTGCAATCAAAGGCATAGAACTAGCAGACCACCAACATAAGCTATGTTTATTCGCTGAGGATTTTCATGTCCTCCCCCCATACCACTGCTCCCAACCTTTTAAATAAATTTAGATCAATTTGCCCATATATAGGGATTAGTCATAAACACGCAAAAATCTAAGGCTTTAAATATCTCTTTATCCCCACATACAACAATCTAAATTATCCCTCCTTTTTACATGGTCTACATCTCACCTCACTTACCTAGGTATTACCCTTACCGCTAATTTAACTGACTTTTACTCAGCTAACTGCCCTCCATTATTACAGAAAATTACAAATTAATGTAACCACTTCAGCCCCGGACCATTTGTCAGCCTAAGGACCAGAGGTCTTTTTACAATTTCACACTGCACTGCTTTAACTGGTAATTGCACGGGCATGCAATGTTGTACCCAAACCAAATTTGTGTCCTTTTTTTCCCCACAAATAGAACTTTCTTTTGTTGGTATTTGATTGCCTCTGCGATTTTTATTTTTTGCGAAATAAACGGAAAAAAGACTGGAAATTTTGGGGAAAAAATGATATTTTCTAATTTTTTTTATAAGAAAAATTGAATGAACTCAATTTGTCATATATTTAGGCCAAAATGTATTCAGCTAGATGTCATTAGTAAAAAAATTGTCAATAAGCGTATATTGGTTTGCGCAAAAGTTATAGCGTCTACAATCTAAAGTACATTTTCTGGAATTTACACAGCTTTTAGTTTGACTGCCTATCATTTCTTGAGGTGCTAAAATGGCAGGGCAGTACAACCCCCCCCCCGCAAATGACCCAATTTTGGAAAGTAGACACCCCAAGGAAATTGCTGCAAGGCATGTTGAGCCCATTGAATTTTTTTTTTCAAATGATTAAATGATGACAAAAAAAAATCCAAAAAGTTGTCACTAAATGATATATCGCTCACACATGCCATGGTTTTATATGTGGAATTGCACCCCAAAATACATTTTGCTGCTTCTCCTGAGTACGGAGATACCACATGTGTGGGGCTTTTTGGGAGCCTATCCGTGTACAGGGCCCCGAAAACCAAGCACCGCCTTCAGGATGTCTAAGGGTGCAAATTTTTGATTTCACTTCTCACTACCTATCACAGATTTGAAGGCCGTAAAATGCCAAAATAGCACAAACCCCCCCCCCCCCATATGACCCTATTTTGGAAAGAAGACACCCCAAGCTATTTGCTGAGAGGCATGTTGAGTCCATGGAATATTTTATATTTTGCCACAAGTTGCGGGAAAATAACAAACTTTGTTTTTGCACAAAGTTCTCACTAAATTATATATTGCTCACACATGCCATGGGATATTTGGAGAAGCAACATAATGTTTTTTGGGGTGTAATTCCACATATGCCCATGGCATGTTTGAGCGATATATCATTTAGTGACAACTTTGTGCAAAAAAAAAATTATAATAGTTTTCCCACCACTTGTGTCAAAATATTAAATATTCCATGGACTTGACATGCCTCTCGGCAAATATCTTGAGGTGTCTACGTTCCAAAATGGGGTCATTTGGGGGTGGGGGGGTTGAACTGTCCTGGCATTTTATGCACAAGCTCACCTTCACTGCCATTCCAAGGAGGAGGATGTCATCGATGTACCGGGCCCAAAGGATCACTTGAGATCTAGTTTGGACACAGACAACATCCTCCTCCCATTTGGCCATGATCAGGTTCGCCAAACTGGGGGCATATATAGCCCCCATAGCGACGCTCCTGTCCTGCCTGTAAAAACGGCCATCGAACCAGAAGAAATTGTGGGTTGCTGCAAATTCAAGCAGTTCCATAATGTAATCCATCAGTCTGGTTGGAAGGTTGTAGTCCCTCCTTAAATGAAATCCAATAGATGCAGAACCAGAAGGACTACAAGTTTTAGTTCTGGGTGTACGTCTAAGAGCTATACTATTGAGCTGTTCATTACCTGCTCCACGGTTGGAGTTGTGTTCATGTTGCAGTGCCCGTGCGGCCTGCAGTATGTGGGCAGGACCAAGCGCCCACTGCAGGTACGCCTAAACAAGCATATTAACAACATCAGGAGGGGCTATACCAAACATTGTGTCAAAACACTATTTAGCTGTACACAAGAGGGACCTAAGCAACACCATCCGCTCTCCGCACCCTCCCCACCCCCTCTCTGAAAAAAAAAGTACCGAATCTGGCATCGGGAGCATTTGCGCGAGTGCACGTACTCGCACAAATGCTCGGTATCGGTACTGGGACAACCCTAACCCCTAATTATGTGATGGTGTATTAACATTGCTTTGAGTTTTTGAATATAATCACAATATAGGCCTTTTTGTTCTGCTGTACAGGTGCAGTCATTATGGCGGATGGCATCTTTCTTCCCCTTGGTGATCTAGCCAGAAAGTCTTCTGTTTTCCAACAGAACAAGCTGTCCTGCAGATATAGCATTTAGAGGCTTGAGACAAACCATTGAACACTGACATGGATGAATAAAAATGGTCAGCTTTTATCTCACAAGGAACAACATTGTTGCTGTAACTGCTTAAAGGGTTAGTTTACATTTAACCACTTCAGCCCCAGAAGAATTTACCCCCTTCCTGACCAGGCCATTTTTTGCGATATGGCACTGCACTGACAATTGCGCGGTGGTGCGATGCTGTACCCAAACTAAATTGACGTTTTTTCCCCCCCCAACAAATAGAGCTTTCTTTTGGTGGTATTTGATCACCTCCGCGGTTTTTTATTTTTTGTGCCATAAACAAAAAAAATATAGCGACCATTTTGAAAAAAACAATATTTTGTTTTGCTATAATATATAGTTTTTATTATTGTAATTTCTTCATCAGTTTTGGCCAATATATATTCTACATATTTTTGGTAATAAAAATCGCAATAAGCCTATATTGATTGGTTTGTGCAAACGTTATAGCGTCTACAAACTATGGGGAAAGATTTATGGCATCTGTATCTTTTTACTAGTAATGGCGGTGATGTATGTTTTTTTTATAGGCACTGTGATGTGGCAGACAGATTAAACACTTTTGACACATTTTTGGGATCATTGACATTAATACAGTGATCAGTGCTATAAAAATGCACTGATTGCTGTGTAAATGTCACTGGCAGGGAAGGGGTTAACTCTAGGTGGTGGCGATCAAGGGGTTAACTGTGTTCCCTCAGTGTGTGGTCTAACTGTAGGGAGATGAGACTGACTAGAGGAGAAGACAGATCGTTCCTAGCCAGTTGGAACACGCAATCTATCTCTTCTCTCCTCACAGAACAGATATTTGTGTTTACACACACACGTCCCTGTTCTGGCTCTTATGCCCGTGATCGCGCATGGCCGGCGGTCATCGCGACCGCTGGCTACGTGCATCGGTTCCCCCGCAGTCCAGCAGACGCACGCCCTGCTATCCCTGCTTAAAGGGCTGACGTACAGCTATGACAGCTCGCGGGAACCTGCTGCAGTATTATGCCGGCGGCTGGTTGGCAAGTAGTTAAACATCCTACGTTCCAGTTAAGGGGGCCCATATTTATAAAAAGCACTGTGCAGGTAAAAAAATCCATTCCTTTTATTTTCTTTTAGTCCCTGTAAAGCGGCTAATTCTGATTGCAAGTATTTTGAATGTTGCATTTCAATTAGCCTTCTAGGTACCTCTCTCACTAGATATGGATAAGATTCCTGAATCCCATGATGCCTTCCCCTTTCCTCTCTTTCTTTCTCTCCCTGTGCACTCTGTGACACCCCCTCCCGCTCAGTACTCTCAATTAGGTCTCCAGGTCCTGCGTGATTCCACCTGCTACGATCCGCAAAGGTTTGCTTGCAGGGATTAGCTCGATCCACTCCTTACGCCTCCGTTATATGCTCAAATATAGACAAAAGCTCTTTTAGTCATACATTTAGACCAAAATGTATTCAGCCATATGTCTTTGGTAAAAAAAAAAAATGTCAATGAGCGTATATTTATTGGTTTGCGCAAAAGTAATAGCATCTACAAACTAGGGTAAATTTTCTGGAATTTACACAGCTTTTAGTTTATGGCTTCCTATATTATTTCTTGAGGTGCTAAAATGGCAGAGTAGTACAAACCCCCCCCCCCCCCTAAATTACCCCATTTTGGAAAGTAGACACCCCAAGGAAATTGCGAGGAGGCATGTTCAGCCCATTGAATATTTTTTTTTTGTCCCCAATGATTTGAAAAAACGTTGTCACTAAAATGATATATTGCTCACACATGCCATAGGCATATGTGGAATTACGCCCCAAAATACATTCTGCTGCTTCTCCTGAGTTCTCACTACCTATCAATGTTTTGATGGCCATAAAATGTCAAAAACCATTTTGGATGTAGACTCCCCAAGGAAATTGTTGAAAGGCATGTTGAGCTTATTGAATAAGAATTTTTTTTTGTCCCAAGCGATTGAAAAATTCCCCCAAATTTTTTTTTTTAAAGTTGTCACTAAATGATATATTGCTTACACATTATATGTTGAATTACAGCACAAAATACATTCTGCTGCTTCTCCTGAGTACGGGGATACCACATGTGTGGGACTTTTTGGGAGCCTAGCCACATACGGGAACTCCGAAAACCAAGCACCGCTTTCAGGATTTCTTAGGGCATACATTTTGATTTTACTCCTCGCTACCTATCACAGTTTTGAAGGCCATAAAATGTCCAGATGGCACAAACCCCCCCAAATGACCCCATTTTGGAAAGTAGACGCCCCAAGCTTTTTGCTGAGAGGCATGTTGAGTCCATAGTTCAAGTTATATCAGCATCAGTTGGCAAGACTGCATTTCAGGTGTCTGCAAACTTTTTTTGTTGAGGCCATGGGATCACAGCTTAATGTGGTTGTAAACCCGTCATTTAAAAAAAAAGACAAAGGCATAATGAGCTAGTATGCATAGCATACTAGCTTATTATGTATTACCTTGAATGCGTGCGAGCCGCCGGTTACGGCACAGCTAACTGAAGCAACGGCATGCTGTGCACTTGCTTCAGTGCGCATGTGCTGATCACTTCGACACATGCAGACACAGGGATATCTCCTAAACCGTGCAGGTTTAGGAGATATCCAGGCTATCTTAATATAGGCTTACATGTAGCAAAAAAAAAGGGTTTTACAACTACTTTAAGATCCCTGGACACGGAGGTGAAGATTCCAACCCAGGTAAATGGTAACATACGGTGTTAAACATGCAGTAACACACAGAAATGGAGTGACACATAGCGCACTGAAATATATGGTGTTAAACTTGCAGTAACACACTGAACTATACTGTGCTAAACGGAAGATAACACAATGAAATAGCGTTAAAATTGCAGTAATGCACAGGAATGTACTGCATTAAACGGCATGTAACGCACTGAATCATACTGCGTTAAGCGTGAGGTAACGCACAGAAATGTACTGCGTTTAATGTCTTGTAACGCACTGAAATATATGGCGTTAAACTTGCAGTAATGCAATGAGATATACTATGTTAAATGGTCACAACACTCACACTGACTGAACTATCCCTACATTCACACTGATGTAAAGATAAATGGTGGTCGCACTACGCTCTCACTGACTGTACTATCCCTGTAAAGATGAATGATAGCACTACACTCACACTGAACCATCCCTAGATTCACACTAAACTGATATTCTACACGGACAATAGAATCGGCATAGCACACTGTCTAATAGCACTAAACAGAGCCCTATTCTATCTCTCTCCACACCGATATTGCACTGAAAATGTCTGCTATTGAAATAATACTCCATGATTGGATAGAGTCGTCATGGAGCCAATCATGGCTCTGACAGTGCTCTGTGCCCCAATTGGCTGAAACAATGAAAAACCTTTGCTAATAAGGGATTTCAACGCATTGTGCAGCGGCGCAGTGCATTGTGTTTATTCAGCAGGCCAAACAAACAGTCCAATGTCCTGATAATTCGGTGCTCGGGCCGAACCGTTCGCCCATTCCTAGTTTAAAGTGAGGATACATCTGCCGTTGCTAAAAAAATATAGTGTTTACTAAAAAAACTTGTATGCTTATTCTTAACTACCACTAGGTCACCTGTTGGTATCACTTATTCCTTGCAGATACTTATGCTGATTTCATTTCCTGATTGGTTTGACTAGAATACATTGATTTACTTGTCGACATCCTTTTCTCTCTTTTGTTTATGTTGGAATAGACCTGTTCAGTTTGCTCCCCTAGGGGTGAATAGGTTTACTAGCTAGAAACTGAATTTAAAGATATGAATTTGAAGGATTATTCACGATTATTATACTGACTTAATGTATTTATCAAAAATGCATTTGTTATACTATGTAACTGTAATGGTGTGAATCCTGTTTTACTTTTGCTAATGTCTTTGTGTTATTATGTTCTGATAACTAAATAAAAAAATCGAATGTTTAAAAAAAAATATATTTATTGTTGATCCTCCAGTTCCAATCTGTTTAGTATTTGTATCAAATTCTTTGCATCTCTCAGGTAAGAACAAGTATTCTGCACTAATAGCTGTAAAAAAAATATTAATATATTCTCCTAGCCTCGGGTTAACAGATTGAATCCCATTCATGATGGGTCTGCCCAGCGGACAATCTTTGTCCTTTGTGTATTTTAGGAATAGTATAGATAATAGGGGACCCTACACGTATCTGGTACTAAATATCTAGCCTCTCCTTCAAGAATTTTTCTTTGGTACCCCCTTTGGATTAATCTTTCCAGCTCTTTTCTGTATATATTTGTCGGATTCCCCATCAGTTTAAGATGAGTAGAATTGATGCAACACCTTATTACATTAATTCTTTTGAGCGAAAACACAATATCCCCCCCACCCCCCATTATCAGTTGGTATAATCACCAATTTTTGTCTTTCCTCCAATTGCTTTATGCCCAACTTAATTTCCTGTGGGTGCTTCGTTTTCTTAATCTTTAATTTCTCCAATTCTTGCAGCATCATTTGATTGAACACTTCAACATGTTCATTGTTGTGATCAGATGGATTAAAGAGTGATCTATTTTTCATTTGGCTTACGCACCATGTCATTACTTTCATCAAATGTTTCTCCTACTAGTTCATTTCAGCTTATTCATCATGTATTTATGAATGTTTAATGTCCTTGTATACCTTTTTGTATGTCTATGTATGTGTCAAACTTATTTAAATTGCGTTTAGGAGCAGATTTAACCCCTTATGTAACACTTTCAACACTGGTTCAACACCACTTATATTGAACACCCCTTCTCCGTTTTTCATAATAATTCCTCAATTGTTCAAACCTATGGCAGGTGGGTACTGGACGACTCCTTGGGTCATTTTAATAGTTATAATTTCCATAGTTATACTGTTGGTTCCTAAATTCATAATTGTTGTACTGTTGATTCCTTGGTTCATAGTTGTTATACTGTTAATTCCTTGGTTTGTTCACATTTTTATTGTTCCAATGGTTTTTCCAGGGAGGTCTTCTTGGGGATTAAGACCAGGGTGTCTGGTTCCTTCTATTTTGCCACCAGGGTCTCTGTGTTCTGAGTCCTTGGTATTCCACCCCCTTGGTTCTTGTCTTGGGAGGGAATAGATGTTCTATACCCTTGTTCTCTCTATGGGGAGGCTATCCTTACCGCTCTTACCAGTGTAGTAGCAGTTGACAAAAGATTACCTTCTGTCCCTCAGCAACTCTGCACTGAGAATCAAGCCATCGAACACGCCAATGGCTCGGTTCTCTCCGCTCCCCAAGCGGAGAGTTATTGCCTGTCAATCAGCAGTTGTCCTGCTCTGCTCCTTCACGCTCACTGGAGAGCTGAGCTATGGAGGGGCGGGGAGCGCCCCCCTCACCGGCTCGCTAAGAGGCTGAGACAGCTATCAGTCTAGGCACCTTGGGGATCCAGACACCCAGAGTGGCGATGATGCAGTTCCTGAACTGACATTGGTGACGTCAGCAGAGAGCGGACCGCTCTTTGCTGAAAACAGGTCACAGGAGTGCAAAATGAATTGCTCTCCTGTGACCCATAGGAGAAGCCCAGCCAAACTATATCAGGCTGGACTACTCCTTTTAACCGTTGAGTCCTTTTGTTCCAGAACCCTGTTCAGCTGATTAGTTGCAAACTGTGGTACATCCTTAGCTGGTTCTAAATTCTCTTTTGCACTCTATTTGTTGGTTGATTCTAGCCATCTTTCTTTGTTTCCTTTTTATAAGGAATTGCAAGACCTCCAGGCCTTTTTCATGAAAAAACTTGTATCATTCTTCTATGGAATCTTTTTTACGAAGACCATCATTGATGGGAACATCCCATCTCAGTCTTCTAGGTACTGAGTTTTCTTTGTATTGTTCATGAGTAGCAAGATCCCATCAAAGACTTACTTTTTCTTTCATTAAGTGTCCAAATCTGCTAAAAGTACTATCTAAATCTCCCATGTCCATGTTATTGTTTGGTGTAAAGACTTAATTTAGATTTTTATAGTGCGGTTTCCAAGGAGTTAAATATCCATAGCTTTGGGCATAAGTGCAAAAATCAGTTGCCCTTATTCTAGTGATCAGCCGCAACCATTGATGAGTGAACTTAAACACTGCAACCCAATTATAAATATATACACTGTCATTCATAAAGAAGTATACAGTTTCAACGCACTATTAAACAAGAACAATGCAAGATACTTTTACCTGTAATGGAATTGTAGGGGAAGGTTTCAAGGTTTTTAGAGAGTCACATATGTTCTATGCGTGCATCCTTAGTCACATGACACTTATCGAGACGGTATTCCATTTCCGCCCAAACGCGAATTAAGATATCTGAATCAAGTGCAGTGATAGTGGCTGTGATACAAAGTTTCAGCTTCGCTAGGTCAATAGGAAGGGGAGGGGTGAATACCTTATCCTTTACGTAGCCCCACAGGAGAAATTTAGGTGTTAAGTCAGGACTTGTGGGTGGCCGTTGGGTCAGTGGCATGTTGTAGTCTGCGGCTCATCCAATCCATCGATGAGGAAGAAGTTCATCAAGGTAATTTTGCACGTCGCTTGACCAGTGTGGTGGTGCATCATCCAATAAGTTTATAATCTAACATTTTCCTTACAAGTACAGTTTTATTGGCACCATTCTAAAGAAAAGTTATAGATACCCCTAGTTTGTACCCAATATTTAGGTTTTTGAGTTTGTGGTATTCATTTATTTTTATTTTTTTAATCTGTAGGTTGGGATTGTTGGAAGAACAGGAGCTGGAAAATCATCTCTTACCCTAGGATTGTTCCGTATTAATGAAGCTGCTTCTGGTGAAATCCTTATAGATGGGTGCAACATAGCCAAAATTGGTCTGCATGACCTTCGATTCAAGTTAACAATTATTCCTCAGGTATGGTTATCCATAGCATTGCTTTTCAGATGATATTTATCAAAAAGCGATGTGGGCTTCTTGGGAAAAGAACATGTCTTTATCGTACATCATGGGACACAGAGTCTTAGTCATTACTAAGTGGGTTATATGTTCCACCTTCAGGTGCTGGACACTGGTGTAATCAGTTAAAACAGGAAGTTCCCTCCCTATATAACCTCTCCCATACTGGGAGCACCCTGGTTTTTTCACCAGTGTCTAAGGTGTTGGTTGGTCGCCCTTGTGCTCGGAGGATTGGGTCTAGTTTTGTTGGCTTATAGGGTCAGCTCCTTGGGCCGATGCACCATATTTCCCTTCATCCTTCTAACAAGGGAATTGGTGTTCTTGGTTGCGGTAGCCTCCGCAAGAGCATTTCAGTATTGGCAACTTTCGAGCCATACTTAATTATACTTACAAGTAGGGTGATGTTAATCCTCACCCAGCCTTATTTACTAGAAGGATGTAGTGTTCATTTGAATCAAGATATTCTTGCCTTCTTTTTTTTCAAAACCTTGTTACGCGGACGGAAAGGTTATTGCTTTTCTCTCAATAGAGGTGAGAGCAGTTAAAAGATCTGAAGGTTTCAGATATAGAAATCTGACGTTTTGGCCTGCTGCCAGAAGACAGGCAGTGTTCAGATCAGCTATTAAAATGGTTACACTCTCTCGTTAGAGTGAGGCCGTGTACACACGGCAGAGAACCTCAACGGGCAGAACACATCGTTCCGCCCGTCGAGGTTCTCTGCCGGCCGTCGAAATTGGCGACCCGCCCGTCGGGAATGGCAACCAGCCATTCATCCAGGCGGGCCGTCGAGCAAATAGAGAACATGCTCTCTATTTCTGCTCGACGGCATTCCCGACGGGATGCTCGCCGAGAGCGTACACACGGCCGAGGTCCTCGCTGGAATGCAGCTTCCAGCGAGGTTCTCGCTGGTTTCCAGCGAGAACCTCGGTCGTGTGTACGCCGCCTCAGAATGGTCAAGGCCTATCTGAAGCGGCTGCTCGGATACGGAAAACTGATGATGTTGCAGTATGCTGCAGGCAGCATTATAAGTCCTCACGTCTGAGGGCGGTCTGCGTTGTTGGTGTCTCCCTCCCCTCAGTAAGCATTGCTCTGGGACATCCCACTTAGTAATGACTACGACTCTGTGTCTCCCGTGATGTACGATAAAGAAAATAGGATTTTTTATAACAGCTTACCTGTAAAATCCTTTTCTTGGAGTACATCACGGGACACAGAGTTCCCGCCCCACTTGTTTGGGGATATTGGGACACTTATTGCTTTGCTACAAAAACTGAGGTGCGGTGAGGTATGGGAGGGGTTATATAGGGAGGAAACTTCCTGTTTTAATTGATTACACCAGTGTCCAGCACCTGAAGGTGGAACATATAACCCACTTAGTAATTACTAATGCCGCGTACACACGATCACTTTTTGTGATGTAAAAAACGTTGTTTTATCTCACAAAACAAAACAACGTTTTTCAAACTTCATTTAAAAAAAACGACGTTGCCTACACCATCGTTTTCTGAAAATGCTCTTGCAAAGCGCGGTTACGTTAGACACTTTCGACGGCACTCTGTTCCATTGAAGCTCCCGTCTCATAACTTGCTTCTGAGCATGCGCGGGTTTAAAAAAGTCGTTTTGCCCACACACGATAATTTTTTGTGAAACAAAAGACGACATTCTGAAAAACAACATTAAAAATTCAAGCATGTTCGAATTTTTTTTTTGTCTTTTTTATTTGAAGACATAAAACGACGTTTTGCCCACACACGATCATTTTGAATTTTTTTTTTTAAACGTCGTTTTATTTCATCACAAAAAACCACCGTGTGTACGCGGCATAAGACTCTGTGTCCATGATGTACTCCAAGGAAAGGATTTTACAGGTAAGCTGTTATAAGAAAAACTCATATTTTCCTTTGACAGCCTGGTAATCGTGCCTGTTTTAGAAGAATTTTAAAAGTTCTACTTTTGCAGCTCTTTTATTGTATATTTTTTTTTTTTATACAAGCTTTGTTTGTGATCCTGTGTCTGGAATATTTTGCATGGATTTCTCTTTCACATATTAGGATTTGTAATTTTATATTCACTTTTTACTGTAGACATTCATGAACAAAGATCAAGCAAAAGCAAATTTAGTCACCGTTAAATAAGCCCACATCTTAAAAAAAATTAATAGAAAGCCAAATTTTTAGATACTATGTAGCATTCTTATGTTTCAATATAACTAAAAACTAAAGTGTGGCAATATATTGCAGTGACTAATGGCCCATACACACGATCCAAATATCGGACCAAAACGATCGTCCAAAGAAAAATCGTACGATTTTCGGATTGTGTCTACACTAATTTCGAGAGCCGATCACGACCGTTCATCTGATATTCGATTGAACAAGCATGAAAATTTTCCTCGTACGATGTCAGATCGTACGATTTTCGTTCAGTCAGTATAGTTGTCGTCCGAAAATACAATACAAATACATTACAACACATGACATCACTTCCGTCAATTTTTTTCTGTCGTACGAGAATTTTCGTGACTTTAATAACCTATTTAATTTTACTTGCGACAATTAAGCGAAAAAAGTCGTACGATTCGTCGTATGATATTCGGATCGTGTGTACGGGGGATTAGAAACTCCTGTTGGGGATCAAGGTTGTCTGTAGCTGTCATTACATTTGCCAGTTTGAGTTCTGAAATGCAAAACTTCTTAGGTTTCTGGCTAATGCTTTATTTATTTTTTGTTTTATCCCCTGTGACAGGACCCAGTGTTGTTTTCTGGTTCTCTCCGCATGAACCTCGACCCCTTTGAAAAACACACAGATGAAGAGCTCTGGTCTGCTTTGGAGCTTGCTCATCTTAAGAACTTTATTTCAGGTCTTCCTGACAAGCTTAACTATGAGTGTGCAGAGGGTGGAGAAAATCTCAGGTGAGTGGGGGGGGGGGGGGGTGTCTATTATTCACCACTTCCTCTATTAGATTCTATAACAAATAAAATATTTCTCAGCGTAGCCCGATCAATGGTGTCATCCATGCTGAGAAATACAGGCAGATACTTCTCCATTATGCAATATCACCAGGGAGGCGTATAATTGGCCCCAATTTTTTTCTGGAATAAACAACTATGCCATACATACAGCCAATGTCATTAAAGAAGAACAAGGAGTCCCAGAAGTGATGGTTTGGCCCCACAGGAACGCTGATCCCAACATCATTGAGTCTGTCTGGGATAATATGAAGAGACAGAAGGCTTTGAGGCAGCCTACATCCACAGAAGAGCTGTACTTAGTCCTCTAAGATGTTTGCAACAACCTACCTGCCGAGTTCTTCCAAAAACTGTGTGCAAGTGTAACTGGAATAATATACAAACGGAGTGCAGCTCTATAAGAGACATGAAACAGAATTTAAAAAAGTCCAAATATAAAATCAGTGTTGATTAGTGTAGAATCCCCACACCAGCTTCTGTGTGATAGATGTGCATGCACGCTCAACACCATTGCGGAGAGGCAACCCTGCTTACCGAAAACAGTAGACCAGTCGTCATTAAAGGGGTTGTAAAGGTTTGTTTTTTATTTTCTAAATAGGTTCCTTTAGGCTAGTGCATTTTTGGTTCTTACCTTTTCCTTCGATCTCCTTCTAAATGTTTTTTTCTTTGTCTGAGTTTCTCACTTCCTATTCCTCCTCAGTAAGCTTGCCCCTATTATCCAAGCCATTCTGGCTGGGGGTTAGTCTGCGTGCTCGTCCCCTCCCTTGGGACTACATCCCTGCGGGGTCACATAGAAAGTTGGCTGTACGCAGAGCGCACACCATATCCCCAATCTCCTGTGCTAATAAGCACACAATTTGTCTAATGATATAATGCATCTTACCTAAAAACCCACTCATCCAAGTAAACAGACATGACCATCCTTGGGTCCTCATCTCAGCGTACCAGCCAGAGACCAGTCTGCATGGCCGCTGACTAACCCCCAGCCAGAAAGGCTTGGAAGATGGGGGCAAGCTTACTAAGGAGGTATAGGAAGTGAGAAACTCAGACAAAGAAAAAAATCAGTATTACCAGAGTGTGTGGAGGAAACCGTAAGAAAAGTGACAGAGTGCGTTGTGCGCCAAGAAAAGAAAAAAACGCATACAATCTTTCCTGGCATGGACTTGTGATTCGGACCTCGGCTGGAATTTTTTTTTTTTTTAAGTTACTGGACCACCTTGAATTTCAATTCACTACCCCTGCAGTCCCTCAAATTATAGAGGTCTATATCAGCATGATTACAATCAATGGACAAATAGAACATTAATACTGAGGGTTTGGCTGCTGTCACTGGAGGTGGTATACATAAGCAGTGTTGCTCATCTTACTTTAAAAAAGTAATTAGTTACAGTTACAAATTACTTCTCCGAAAAAGTAATTGCGTTAGTGACTCAGTTACTACATTGAAAAAGTAATTAGTTACTCAGCAAAGTAACTGATTTTTTTTTTATATTCTACAATGCTTTGTTGAGAAGCAGGTGACAGGCGCTTGCCAGGGAGCAGTGAGTTAGTACTCCAAGACAAAAGAATGCCAGATCCTCGAGAGAAGAAAACCGGAGACAAATGGTGATCTCGTGTATATCCCAGCCTAGGTGCATCCGTCCCACCATGTATGCGCAGCTAATAGGACTTAAAACCTTTATCCATCTGCTACATATTACATCCAAATTATAAGCTGGATTAAAATGTATGTTTATAATATACATTCCCTTGACGTTTACAGAGTCTGTAATTTAAAATCTTATATTAGGCTTTATTAGAATTTTCTATAGTTTATTGTTTATTATTTTATTTATCTTATATAATCTTTATTAGGTGCAAGGGATCTGGAATGGGGATGTCAGATTTTTCTTTGTTGTCTGATGAAGAGATGAAATCACTGACCAAAAATAACCTGCTGGTAATTGGTCTGTATAGGTGTCCTGCACTTACCATGTTGACCACTAGATGTCGCTGTGTACACTGTGTTGTATAGGGAACGTTTGTTCTGTGGAACATGTGTTCCCCGAATCATTGATCAGGTTGCGCACACAGTGTGTGTGATCGATGTGAGTTGTTCCCCCGGTGATAGATCAGTGTGAGGCGGGTGGGGCTCATTGTATCCAGGGCTCCTTGCGATTGGGAGTTTACAGACCGCTGTGACAGACCATCACAGCGGTCACATGATTCTAAAGTGGAGTTCCACCCATATTTATGTTCACAGCGCCGGCAGAAGCAATTACTCTGCTGCCATCTAGTGGTGGTAGATGTAATTGTGGTAATGCCACCCAAGTAATGGGAACTGCGTTACTGTGAGGGGAAGAGTAATCAGGTAGATTACTCGTTACCCTCAAAAGGGGCTGCGTTAGGTAACTGCGTTTATTGTAACTCCGTTACTTACAACACTGTACATAAGTAGCCTGGATTAATGGATAGTGCCTGTGAACCAGTGAAGTTTGTGTGTTCTATTTGGCCATTCTATGACCTCTCTGTGATTTAAGGGGGTCAACTGTTTCCAGTAAGCAGGCTTGCCCCTTGCATGTGGTGTACATGCATATCTATCTCACATTAGTTGGTGTGAGGATTCTACTCTTTCAATATTGATTTTAGATTTGGCCTTTTTTTTTATTTTATTAATTGTCATGTCTTTTTTAGAGCTGCACTACTTTTATATATTAAAGCGGAGGTTCGCCCTAAATTTGGACTTTATCTCAATCAAACTGCTAGGCATTAACAGTAACTAATACGTTTTTTTTTGTTTTTTTTCTTCATCCTTACCCCTTTTCTGCTTCAGTTTATGCCCTGTCAATCACAATCCACCGCGGGGAGTGGGCGTGTATGTGTATTCTCCCCCGACAGCGTTATGTCTCCTGGGAGTCAGTCCTGACAATCCCAGGAGACGCGCTGTGCTCAAATCGCGTAAGATCTCGCCGGTCACGTGACTCGCAACGGCTGGCGTCATAATGACCCGCCCCGTTGTGACAAGTTACAACATGTTTCCTCAAAATCGGGACAATCATGGCAGCAAAGACAGGACTGGTGAGTGTAACATTAGGTATATTAACAGAGCCCGAATCACCGTAAAAATAAAATAAAAAATTCCCGCAGAACTACCGCTTTAATATAGATAAGCAGTGCAGCGCAAGCCAAAAAACAAATCTATAAAGTCCAGAATTATCAGGAGCTTTAGTGATCCAATATTTAGGATTCTCCACCAAGTGAGACCAGTAAATATATGGTGAAATAATAAATATATAAATAAATGGATAAATATGATCAGTAGAGTCCAAAAATATCTGGAAATACAACAATCCGGGTTATCCACCACGTGAATAATAAGCACACCACACTCTTAAAGCGGAATTCTGGCCACAATATCACTTTTTAAAAATAAATGACTCTGTAATACACAAGCTTAATGTATTGTAGTAAAGTTAGTCTGTAAACTAAGGTCCGTTTTGTTAGGTTGTTACAGCATTTAGATACTTTATAAAACAGGAATTGACCGGGGCCATCTTAAGTGTGGGAATCCATGAAGCCAGACTGTATGACTTCCTGGATTTCAGCCTTGCAGATCTCGCACATGCTCAGTGCTCAGTGCTGCACAAGCAATGTAATAGGTTTCAGGTCAGGTTTCCATAACGGGAGTGTCAGAGGGAGTTGCCACCCCTTATCTATGCAAATCTCTCCTCCCCTCCTCCTTCCAGGAACCAGTAAATATACAAAATAATTTGTTCCTGTGCAGATATATCTACATAACAAGATTATATATATATATCTTGTTATATATGTAGTGTGTATACATATACTAGACATGTGCACTGTCAATAAATTCATTTTGTTTAGTTCCGTTTCGCATTAGCCGTTATTTCGTATTTTGTGCCCGAAACTCAATTCGGATTCGTACGAATTTTCGTTAGATTCGTTCACTTTTCGTAACAATTACCAACATTCGTTATGATGAATTTAAAAATCTGGACACTTAAAGAGGACTAATAGTATCTGCTGTGCTCATTATGAGGGGTTCCCACCATCCGTGTGCTGTGCTCATTATGAGGGGTTCCCACCATCCCTGTGCTGTGCTCATTATGAGGGGTTCCCACCATCCCTGTGCTGTGCTCATTATGAGGGGTTCCCACCATCCCTGTGCTGTGCTCATTATGAGGGGTTCCCACCATCCCTGTGCTGTGCTCATTATGAGGGGTTCCCACCATCCCTGTGCTGTGCTCTATATGAGGGGTTCCCACCATCCCTGTGCTGTGCTCATTGAGGGGTTCCCACCATCCCTGTGCTGTGCTCATGAGGGGTTCCCACCATCTCTGTGCTGTGCTCAATATGAGGGGTTCCCACCAACCCTGTGCTGTGCTCATTATGAGGGGTTCCCACCATCCCTGTGCTGTGCTCATTATGAGGGGTTCCCACCATCCCTGTGCTGTGCTCATTATGAGGGGTTCCCACCATCCCTGTGCGGTGCTCATGAGGGGTTCCCACCATCTCTGTGCTGTGCTCAATATGAGGGGTTCCCACCATCCCTGTGCTGTGCTCATGAGGGGTTCCCACCATCTCTGTGCTGTGCTCAATATGAGGGGTTCCCACCATCCCTGTGCTGTGCTGACTTCCTAGGTTTGTACTTCTGCTGTGTAAAAACCCAGGAAGTCAGCACATCACAGGGATGGTGGGAACCCCTCATATTGAGCGCAGCACAGGGATGGTGGGAACCCCTCATATTGAGCGCAGCACAGAGATGGTGGAAACCCCAACATAATGAGCACATCACAGGGATGGTGGGAACCCCTCATATTGAGCGCAGCACAGGGATGGTGGGAACCCCTAATGAGCACAGCACAGGGATGGTGGGAACCCCTCATATTGAGCGCAGCACAGGGATGGTGGGAACCCCTCATATTGAGCGCAGCACAGGGATGGTGGGAACCCCTCATATTGAGCGCAGCAGAGGGAGGGAGGGGACCCCTCATAATGAGCGCAGCACAGGGATGGTGGGAACCACTCATATTGAGCGCAGCACAGGGATGGTGGGAACCCTGACATAATGAGCACAGCACAGGGATGGTGGGAACCCCTCATATTGAGCGCAGCACAGGGATGGTGGGAACCCCTCATATTGAGCGCAGCACAGGGATGGTGTGAACCCCTCATATTGAGCGCAGCACAGGAATGGTGGGAACCCTGACATATTGAGCGCAGCACAGGGATGGTGGGAACCCTGACATATTGAGCGCAGCACAGGGATGGTGGGAACCCTGACATATTGAGCGCAGCACAGGGATGGTGGGAACCCCTCATATTGAGCGCAGCACAGGGATGGTGGGAACCCCTCATATTGAGCGCAGCACAGGGATCGTGGGAACCCTGACATATTGAGCGCAGCACAGGGATGGTGGGAACCCTGACATATTGAGCGCAGCACAGGGATGGTGGGAACCCCGACATATTGAGCGCAGCACAGGGATGGTGGGAACCCCGACATAATGAGCACAGCACAGGGATGGTGGGAACCCCTCATACTGAGCGCAGCACAGGGATGGTGGGAACCCCTCATACTGAGCGCAGCACAGGGATGGTGGGAACCCCTCATAATGAGCGCAGCAGAGGGAGGGTGGGGACCCCTCATAATGAGCGCAGCACAGGGATGGTGGGAACCACTCATATTGAGCGCAGCACAGGGATGGTGGGAACCCCTCATATTGAGCGCAGCACAGGGATGGTGTGAACCCCTCATATTGAGCGCAGCACAGGAATGGTGGGAACCCTGACATATTGAGCGCAGCACAGGGATGGTGGGAACCCTGACATATTGAGCGCAGCACAGGGATGGTGGGAACCCTGACATATTGAGCACAGCACAGGGATGGTGGGAACCCCTCATATTGAGCGCAGCACAGGGATGGTGGGAACCCCTCATATTGAGCGCAGCACAGGGATGGTGGGAACCCCTCATATTGAGCGCAGCACAGGAATGGTGGGAACCCTGACATATTGAGCGCAGCACAGGGATGGTGGGAACCCCGACATAATGAGTGCAGCACGGGGATGGTGGAAACCCCAACATAATGAGCACAGCACAGGGATGGTGGGAACCCCTCATATTGAGCGCAGCACAGGGATTGTGGGAACCCCTCATATTGAGCGCAGCACAGGGATGGTGGGAACCCCTCATATTGAGCGCAGCACAGGGATGGTGGGAACCCCTCATATTGAGCGCAGCACATGGATGGTGGGAACCCCAACATAATGAGCACAGCACATGGATGGTGGGAACCCCTCATATTGAGCGCAGCACGGGGATGGTGGGAACCCCTCATATTGAGCGCAGCAGAGGGAGGGTGGGAACCCCTCATATTGAGCGCAGCAGAGGGAGGGTGGGAACCCCTCATATTGAGCGCAGCACAGGGATGGTGGGAACCCTGACATAATGAGCGCAGCACAGGGATGGTGGGAACCCCGACATAATGAGCGCAGCACAGGGATGGTGGGAACCCCTCATATTGAGCGCAGCACAGGGATGGTGGGAACCCCTCATATTGAGCGCAGCACAGGGATGGTGGGAACCCCTCATATTGAGCGCAGCACAGGGATGGTGGGAACCCCTCATATTGAGCGCAGCACAGGGATGGTGGGAACCCCTCATATTGAGCGCAGCACAGGGATGGTGGGAACCCCAACATAATGAGCACAGCACAGGGATGGTGGGAACCCCAACATAATGAGCACAGCACAGGGATAGTGGGAACCCCGACATAATGAGCACAGCACAGGGATGGTGGGAACCCCGACATAATGAGCACAGCACAGGGATGGTGGGAACCCCGACATAATGAGCACAGCACAGGGATGGTGGGAACCCCTCATATTGAGCGCAGCACAGGGATGGTGGGAACCCCTCATATTTAGCGCAGCACAGGGATGGTGGGAACCCCTCATATTGAGCGCAGCACAGGGATGGTGGGAACCCCTCATATTGAGCGCAGCACAGGGATGGTGGGAACCCCGACATAATGAGCGCAGCACAGGGATGGTGGGAATTCCGACATAATGAGCGCAGCACAGGGATGGTGGGAACCCTGACATAATGAGCGCAGCACATGGATGGTGTGAACCCTGACATATTGAGCGCAGCACAGGGATGGTGGGAACCCCTCATATTGAGCGCAGCACAGGGATGGTGGGAACCCCAACATAATGAGCACAGCACAGGGATAGTGGGAACCCTGACATAATGAGCACAGCACAGGGATGGTGGGAACCCCGACATAATGAGCACAGCACAGGGATGGTGGGAACCCCTCATATTGAGCGCAGCACAGGGATGGTGGGAACCCCTCATATTTAGCGCAGCACAGGGATGGTGGGAACCCCTCATATTGAGCGCAGCACAGGGATGGTGGGAACCCCTCATATTGAGCGCAGCACATGGATGGTGTGAACCCCTCATATTGAGCGCAGCACAGGGATGGTGGGAACCCTGACATATTGAGCGCAGCACAGGGATGGTGGGAACCCTGACATATTGAGCGCAGCGCAGGGATGGTGGGAACCCTGACATATTGAGCGCAGCACAGGGATGGTGGGAACCCCAACATAATGAGCACAGCACAGGGATGGTGGGAACCCCAACATAATGAGCACAGCACAGGGATGGTGGGAACCCCGACATAATGAGCGCAGCACAGGGATGGTGGGAACCCCTCATATTGAGCGCAGCACAGGGATGGTGGGAACTCCTTATATTGAGCGCAGCACAGGGATGGTGGGAACCCCGACATAATGAGCACAGCACAGGGATGGTGGGAACCCCGACATAATGAGCACAGGGATGGTGGGAACCCCTCATATTGAGCACAGCACAGGGAGGTGGGCGTATCATTGTCAACATCTACAATCAAGAGAAGACTTCACAAGAGCATGGCGTTGGGTGCTTTGGATCATGAGCTGTTCCAAGCCTTCTCCACAAGGTGAAAATCATTCGTAAGCCTATGCAAACATTTTAATGATTTTTTTTTAAATATATAAACTAAATCACCACGTGAAAAAGTGTTATAGTGATTACACATGATAAAGAGAAAAAAATAAGAAATTATATACTAAATATATATACATCATCTCTAAATAAGTGTTCATCCAATATCCACACCTGAGAAGAATCAAAAAAAATTAAATTCATAAATTGTAGTCTTTTTCCAGGTGTTCAAACTTAACCACTTAAGACCCGGACCAATACGCTGGTAAATGACCCAAGGTGTTTTTGCGATTCGGCACTGCGTCGCTTTAACAGACAATTGCGCGGTCGTGCGACGTGGCTCCCAAACAAAATTTGAGTCCTTTTCTTCCCACAAATAGAGCTTTCTTTTGGTGGTATTTGATCACCTCTGCGATTTTTTTTTTTGCGCTATATACAAAAATAGAGCGACATTTTTGAAAAAAAAACACTATTTTTTACTTTTTGTTAAAAAAAAAATCAAATAAACTAAATTTTAGTCAAACATTTAGGCCAAAATTTATTTAGCCACATGTCTTTAGTAAAAAAAAAAAATCGCAATAAAAAAAAATAGCTACCTAGCGGGAACAGCGACACTAATACAGCGATCAGAAAAATGATCGCTTAGTGACGCTGGCAATAGGGAGTGAAAGGGTTAACTAGGGCGGTGATCAGGGGGTTAAAACTTTATTAGGGGGGGTGGGGGGGCTATCCTGAACCTAACACTAACTGTTTTTTACAGTGCCTGTCACACTGACACTAAATGCAGTGATTAAATCACTGCATTCAGTAACACTGTGACAGGGGGGTGGGGGGGGCGATCACAAGGGGTTAATATGCCTATGTGAGTGTGTGTCAGTGTTGTGTTGGTGCACACTTACTTGTCATGTCTTCTCTCATCAGCAGCGCTGGGAAACAGCGCTGCGATGAGAGAATACATAATTTCCTCCTTCCTGTGTAAACACAGGAGGAGGAAGTGACAGGCTGGGAGCTCGCTCCCATTGGCTGGGAGCGATCGCGGGGGGGGCGGAAAACACGGACATCCGCCCGCAGATCCCGGATCGCTCCCAGAGGTAGGGAGACCCCCGCACGCCGCGGAGGGGGTCCCGATGGGACCCCCGAACCGCACTCAGGCGGGGACGTAAATTTACGCCCTTGTGCCTGTACGAGCCATGTTGTGGCCGTATATGTGCGTGCGGGGGTCTTTAAGTGGTTAAACATGCAATCTTCTCAAAAAAAAATTAATAATTCTTCCACCACACCACTTGTTGCTGTGACTCCGCACCCTTAAGGATTTGAACTCACTACAAGAATATGCCTTGCAATTTTCACTATTGCAAGCGCTTATTTTTTCATGTGGAGACCATTGGTTCACCTAACACTGTTTGAATTGCTTGGAGATCTTGGAGAGTTCACTAAGTTTTAATGCCGAGCTTGAGAATGCAAGGCATATTCTTGTGGTGAGTGCAAATCCTTAAGGGTGTGGAGTCACAGAAACATAAGTGGTGTGGTGGAAGAATTATTTCAATTTTTTTGAGACGATTGCATGTTTGTTTAAGTTTGAATACCTGGAAAAACAATATTGGATAAACACTTATGAATACTTGTTTAGAGATTATGTATATATATATTTAGTATATAATTTCTTACATTTTTCTCTTTGTTATGTCTATAACACTTTTTCACGTGGTGATTTTGTTTATATATTTTACATGTTTTAGATATGTTTATATGATTTATGAACACAGCTCAAATTTTTTCATCAACATTTTTGCATATAAGCCTGAAGAATAGAAAAGCCAGATTAGACTTTTACAAAAAAACATCTGAAAAAGCTCTAGAAAAGCATTCTTTGGGCGGATGAAACTAAGGTTAATCTGTACAAGATTGACAGGAAGGAAAAAGTGTGGAGAAGGCTTGGAACAGCTCATTAACCAAAGCACAGTCATCTGTAACACATGGTGGAGCTTGTAGTGTGATGGCATGGGCATGCATGGCTTCCAGTGGTGCTGAGTCATTGGTGTTTATTGATGATGTGACAGAAGACAGGAGCAGCTAGATGAATTCTGCTGTGTTTAGAGATATTCTGTTGGCCCAGATTCAGCTAAATGCAGCAAAGTTGTTTGGATGGCGCTTTATGGTACAGATGGACAATGATCCAAAACACACCGCAAAAGCAACCCAAGACTTTTTGATGGAAAAGAAGTGGTATATTCTGAAATGGCCGAGTCACTTGATCTCAACCCAGTTGAGCATGCATTTTACACTTGCTGAAGGCAAAACTAAAGGCAGAAAGACCCACAGATGCAAAAAAGAAAACAGCTGCAGTTAGAGCCTGGCAAAGCATCAGAAGAAAACCCAGTCTTTGGTAATGTCCATGGTTTCCAGACTTCAAGCACTCATTGCCAGTAAAGGATTCTCAACAAAATATTAAAAATTAACATTTTATTATTGATTGTATTAATTTGTCCAATTACAGTTGAGACCCTGAAAATGGGGGGACTGTGTATACAAATGGTTGTAGTTCTTAAAATGTGTACGTTGATATTTATGTTCAACCCCTTTAATTAAAGCTGAAAGTCCTGTTCTTCAAATTTCTTTGGATTTTTACATTTTAATTTTATTCTGGTGGCATACAGAGCCAAAAGTATGAAAACTGTGCCCATGTCCAAATATATGTGGGTAAAGAAGTATTAAATACATCACCGTTTTTCTAGGAAAATATATTTTTATAGGTGCTATTGACATGAAATGTTCACATGTTGATAACAATCCATGAAATCAATACATACAAAGAAACTAAAACAAATAAGTTCAGGATTTAAGTTATGTGTAATCAAATGGAATGACGCAGAGAAAAATTATTAAACGCACTAACTGAAATCTATTTAATACAATACTTGGTACAAAATCCTTTTCTGGTAATGACCAATTCACGATGCTTCCAGTATGAAGAAACTAGTTGTATGCATTGCTCAGGTGGGATTTTGGCCAAATCTTCAACGCACACAGTATTCAACTCGTGAAGGTTCCGTGGGCCTTGTTCTATGATCTTTAGTTCTTTCCATAGATTTTCTATTGGATTCAAGTCATGTGATTGGCTTGGCCATTCTAGCTTCTTTATTTTCTTTCTTTGAAACCAATTGTGAGTTCCATTGGCTTTGTGTTTGGAACCATTGTGTTTTGCTGAAATGTCCATGCTTGTTTCATCTTCATCATCCTGGTCGATGGCAGCAGATTTTTATGAAGAATGTCTTACATTTTTTCAGTCATCCTTCCTTCACTGATATGAAGTTTGCCAGTACTATATGCTGAAAAACAGCCCCACATCTTGATGTTCCAACCTCCAAATGTTACTGTTGACAGTGTTTTTGGGGTAATGTGCAGTGCCTTATGACCTTCAAACAGGGTGTGTATTATAGCATCCAAATGCCGCATACACACGATTGGACATTCCGACATAAAAAAATCAAAATCAAAAAAACGGATTGTTCGCATAAACTTGTCTTGCATACACACAAATGTTGTCAGAAATTCCGAACGTCAAAAATGCGGTCACGTACAACACTACTTTTGTTCATGTCAATAGCACCATTAAAAATATATTTATTTTACCCGCTCGCTGTGTGTTTGTGTATGGATAGATTAGATAGATATAAATTATTGCAACTGTCCCACACTCATGACATCCAGTGCTTTTGCAATGGTATTTTGATTAAAGATTACGGGTTTCATAAGGTAGGATAGAGTGTTTCGTTTTTTTAAACAGCATTTAGGTTAAACAGATTACTGTATGGAGGAAAGAAATGTATTTGAACGTGTATTTGTGATTGCATATTTCTTTATATATTTGCATATAAAATATCTCTCCCTCTCTCCCTCTCCCTCTCCCGTTTTACAGCATTGGCCAACGTCAACTTGTGTGTCTAGCAAGAGCACTTCTCCGAAAGACCAAAATCTTGGTATTGGATGAAGCCACGGCAGCTGTGGACTTAGAGACTGATGGACTCATTCAATCAACTATTAGAAAAGAATTTGAAGATTGTACAGTTATTACCATTGCACATCGTTTAAATACCATCATGGATTACACAAGGTATAGCTTTGCACAGTTTTTCATTCCTTCCTTTTTACATTTCCATTTATTTTTCATACTTCATGGGAGTAATGCTAATATTCATTACCTGCTGGGTTATACTTCATCATACTTCATCAGGTGAATGGACACTGGTAGATCAAATGTCCTTAGACAGGAAGTGATCCCTTATATAACCCCTTCCATACAGGAAGTTTTCTAGTGTCTGCAAGGTGGATAGCACGGTTGTTTTAGCTCTCTAAAGCTCCAGGTCTCTAGTCCCACAAACTGGTCTTAAATGAATCAAGGGGTTGACCGATCGGATCCATTTGACACAGGCTTTATATGCTTAGATAAATGGTACCAGAGACTCACAAAGACAACTCAAAATCCTGCAAGGTTTTGCTTGTAATGTGGCATCCGGGCGCTGGACCCTGCGAAGTGGAATCCTAGACACTACATTGCTAAGGCATTCCTGCAGGGTGCTGTACAGGTCCAAGGGAGTGGACCCGAAACATGAAAAGGGTACCCAGTTCTTGAAGGTCCTCAAGTGACAGGAACCTGCCGTGAAGATTGGGCTCTTCATTTCTAAGCTTCCCTGCACCTGGACGAGTTAGTGAAACCCCTTATTTACTCATTGTGGAGTCTCCCAGTGATTGTAACAATCAGTTAAGCTAGCTAGAGACTGGACACCTGTGTGCAGTGACCATACTAAGGCATTTTGGGCTTGCTATGTGGGGGTTTGCAAAGCGTACCTTTTTTTGCTTGTATCTGGCCATTTTTTACCTGTATGATGGCGCATGATCGTTTGTGGCGCACGTGCATTTGCACAAGCACCGCTGAACTTCTCAGTTTGGCGGCCATGGCGCACGTAGCTTCGCCGCAAATGCTCAGTAGCCTTTTCTGGGCCCACAAAGATTTACGTTGTACGCCAATACAGTCACACCGTCTGCCGGCACCATGCACGCTCGAACGTTCCGGCCCACACCCAGCTTATTTTAAGCTGTGTAGGCCAAGCATGCAGTGCTTTCCAGAAGGCAGCTGTGGGACACAGAACAGGCTCTGAACAAGGCATTTTGCAGTGGTTCATTTCTCCTTACCCAGGTCACGTGAGTCACCAGGTATTGCTCGACAGGCTAAAGGTGCTTAGCAGGATGGTCGCATAGTGGCTTGGTGATCACATCAGATGGCCTGAAAGGCCTAATCAGGAGGATGATCTACCTGAAAATAAAGTGTTCCTCAAGTGCTGTGTTTTGCTGTTGACGCCTTAAAGGTAATACATCAGGTTTCTCGTTTGGCTCTCTTGTCTGTACATATGCGCAGACTTTTGTGGCTTAAGAACTGGTCACTCGAATTTCCTTGTAAGAGGTTATTGGCAGGTTTACATCTGGACAAATATATCCAAAAAAAGAGTTCTCTACTTCCCCGTGAAGAAAAGCACCAGGCATCCCTTGTTTAAAACTTTAGGGAATGCTTCCTCAAATGTCTCAGCGCCAAGGCAGTTCCGCTGCCAACAGGGCACTAGAGCCAGGGGCAAGCCACAAGGCCTGGGTCCAACATGCTTCTAAATACAGCACAAGCCCTCCCTTTGAGGAGGCAACCCCACTGTATTGGGTGGGGGGGGAGGCTGCTGCACTTTGCGGACATTTGGAGAACAATAGTTCAGGACGAGTGGGTCACCTCAACTATATCCCGCGGTTACAAGCTGGAGATGCAGGGGGTTCCCCCTCAGAGGTTTTTAACCGCTTCAGATCCGCACTATAGCTGAATGATGGCTGCAGCGCGGACCTACTTTGCCAGCAGGGCGTAAATAGATGTCCTCCTGTGTTTGAGCAGCCTGCACACCCCCTGCAGGGCAAGCACGGCTCGCTGTGTGATCAGAGTCTGAGACTCGCTGGATCACAGATCGGAGTAAGGGGTCGATCCCGGCCTGTCAAACCACGAATTGGACCGAGACAGAAGTACAGTTAAATAAAACTTGTTTAATAATAAAAATAAAAAGGTAAACAGAGTAAGCGTAGTCAAAACATAGCCAGAGTTCAGTAACCGGCTCAGGTAGTTGGCCAAGCCAATGTCCAAGAGCCAGCGATAAAGGTAGTAGTACAGCAAGCAGGTCTTCAACAGGAATGCAGGAGAAAGTCTCTTGTGATGTTAACACAGGTGAAGGCAACGAGCAAATGAACTGGAAGGCTTTAAGTAGGCAGAGCTGACGAGCAGGATCATCAACAGGTGGATCACTGTGGAGAGATGGGAGCTGGCAATTAGCTGACAGATGAGCTGCCAGCACAGAGAAGAAAGGGCTGAGCCCAGCCCTGACGGTACCCCCTTTAATGACCCTTCTCCCCTCAGAGGACCACCGGGCTTGAGGCAAAAATGTATATGGAAATCACAGAGGATGACAGGGGCATGTATGTCAGAGGATGGGACCCAAGAGCGATCCTCTGGACCGTACCCCTTCCAATGCACCAGGTACTGTATGCACCCACTGAACCTACGAGAGTCAACAATGGACTGTACTTCATACTTCTCATGGTTCTAAACCTGTATAGGGTAAGGACGTAGCACTAAGGTGGTAAAACGGTTGCATACCAAAGGTTTCAACAAGAAGACGTTTATCCTGCGAAGGCCCAATAAACCGAGGTGCGAACTTCAGAGAAGGAACACGAAATTGGAGGTTGCGAGATGACAGCCAGGCCCTGTCCCCAACCTGGTAGGAAGGCGCAGGCAGGCATCTGCGGTCAGCATGGAGTCTGTACCTCTCGTTAGCCTGTCGCAAAGCCTCCTGGACTTGTACCCAAGTGGAACGAAGACCACAGAGATGTTCCTCTAACGCAGGAATACTCTGAGGAACAAACGAGTCGGGGAACATGGTAGGTTGGAAACCATAGTTCGCCATAAACAAGGACAAGCGGGAAGCAGAATTTAGAGCACTATTGTGAGCAAACTCCGCCCAAGGTAAGAGGTCTGACCAGTTGTTGTGATGGTCAGAAATATAGAAACGCATGAATTTCTCCAAAGACTGGTTGCCTCGTTCTACAGCCCTATTAGGTTCAATAAGTTTTTATTACATTTTTCAGACAAGCATAACAGAAAACAAAAGAAAAATCGGGCCAAGCGCCCGGCAAATGGCAGCCCAAACTGCAAAATGTAAAACATGAACATGTACATTACCATACCATATAAACAAGTATGCATAAAAGGGTACTTCATAGGCATTTTAGAAGTACAAATAAAAACAAACAATGCCCACCTGCGTCAGATAGAGGTTACCCTTGGCCTGGAAGCCCCAATGGGAACCTGCTGCGACCAGGACCCGGGGAAGTAAAGAAAAGAAAACTAAGGCTGGAGTGCAGGTAGCAACAAAATAGTGAGGGGTCTTTTTAAAGCCCTGAAAGCACAGCTGACATATACAGTACAGACCAAAAGTTTGGACACACCTTCTCATTCAAAGAGTTTTCTTTATTTTCATGACTATGAAAATTGTAGATTCACACTGAAGGCATCAGAACTATGCATTAACACATGTGGAATTATATACATAACAAAAAAGTGTGAAACTGAAAATATGTCATATTCTAGGTTCTTCAAAGTAGCCACCTTTTGCTTTGATTACTGCTTTGCACACTCTTGGCATTCTCTTGATGAGCTTCAAGAGGTAGTCAGCTGAAATGGTCTTCCAACAGTCTTGAAGGAGTTCCCAGAGATGCTTAGCACTTGTTGGCCCTTTTGCCTTCACTCTGCAGGCCAGCTCACCCCAAACCATCTCGATTGGGTTCAGGTCCTGTGACTGTGGAGGCCAGGTCATCTGGCGCAGCACCCCATCACTCTCCTTCTTGGTCAAATAGCCCTTACACAGCCTGGAGGTGTGTTTGGGGTCATTGTCCTGATGAAAAATAAATGATGGTCCAACTAAACGCAAACCGGATGGAATAGCATGCCGCTGCAAGATGCTGTGGCAGCCATGCTGGTTCAGTATGCCTTCAATTTTGAATAAATCCCCAACAGTGTCACCAGCAAAGCACCCCCACACCATCACACCTCCTCCTTCATGCTTCACAGTGGAAACCAGGCATGTAGAGTCCATCCGTTCACCTTTTCTTGCACAAAGACACAGTGGTTGGAACCAAAGATCTCAAGTTTGGACTCATCAGACCAAAGCACAGATTTCAACTGGTCTAATGTCCATTCCTTGTGTTCTTTAGTCCAAGCAAGTCTCTTTTGCTTGTTGACTTTCTTTAGCAGTGGTTTCCTAGCAGATATTCTACCATGAAGGCCTGATTCACACAGTCTCCTCTTAACAGTTGTTCTAGAGATGTGTTTGCTGCAAAAGGTGGCTACTTTGAAGAACCTAGAATATGACATATATTTTCAGTTGTTTCACACTTTTTTGTTCTGTATATAATTCCACATGTGTTAATTCATTTAATTCATAGTTTTGATGCCTCCAGTGTGACTCTACAATTTTCATAGTCATGAAAATAAAGAAAACTGTTTGAATGAGAAGGTGTGTCTAAACTTTTGGTCTGTACTGTAAATCTAACAGTGTACCAATGAATTAAAGGTATGGCTATGTTAAGTAGCCCAGAAGAAGGGCAGGAAGACAGAGAAAAAAGGTATAGAAAAAGGTCAAAGAAAGAGGGGGAAGTGGAAGGGGTAAAGGGTAGGGGGAAAAGCTGACGGTGTGCTCAACTCCACCAAAAATCACAATAGTCTATGGTGAACTAAAACTTAGGCCAGGACCCGACCCGGGTTCAGGAAATCACATTGGGTAGGAGTCTGTTCTTAAGTTTATCTGTGGCGGAGTAGTGTCTCCAAACACTCCAAGTGAAAGAGAATTTAGCGTATCTATCAAGAGATTTGGCCTGCAATTCTTCCATCAGCATAATGCCATTCATCTCACTCACCCATTCGACTGCTGTCGGGGAAGATGATTTCCAGTGCCTAGAAATCAATTGTCTATCATCGCTAAGACAGAATTTTAGAAGGGAATGTTTTTGGAATTTCAGGGAACCCGGGAGAATGGAAAAGAGGGTTATGGAAGGAGATGGGGTGAGAGGTTTGTCACAGAGATCAGAGTATATTAGAAAAATTAGGTTCCAGAATGGACAAATCATATCACAATCCCACCAGATATGACAATACGTACCTGTAGCAAGAGCACATCTCCAGCAGGAGTCGGAAGCAGACGGAAACATGATCCTAAGGGTGGTTGGCACTCGAAACCATGTGGAGATCACTTTATAGTTCTTTTCCTGGGCATAACTCGATATAGAGGATTTGTGAGTATATAAAAAAAGCTTTGCGCCACTCTGCCTCGCTAATGTCTCTCCTGAGGTCCTCTGACCAAGCCGCGGTAAATTTGGTAAGGGAGTCGTGAGTGTGGTCTAAAATCATCTTCTAAATCTGTGAAAGAGTATGTCGGGGGGGGGGGGGGGGGGCTGGGAGCGAGGAAAGTTGCTTGTAGCCCGTGAGGAGCCTGTGGGCCTGTCCAGAGTCACAAAGCGACTTACAATAGGTTGTCAGATGCATGTGGGTGAGCCATGTCACTCGAGAATACGCAGCAGTCTCAGACGTTACAAAGGAACCAGAGAAGGCATTCACAACGCGTTGTGCAGTAGGCCAGGAAGCCCTATTATAGTTGTCAATGACTTGGATCAGTCTGATCTCCGGAAGAGACGGATTATCAAATAGGGGAGTCAGAGGGCCTGGATCATTTGAGCGAGCGCATATCTCCCTCTTTTGGTACCAAATCAGTAAGGCATCTCTAGTAAGGGGGGATAGCTCTGAGAGAGACTGGTGTAACCCAGCGTGCCCCCAAAGAAGTGCCCTAACATCAACTGAGAACAAATCCTGCTCAACTAAAGTGGATATTTTTTTGCAGTGGGCGAGGGAACCACTCCAGGATCCGAGAAAGCACCGCTGATGTGTGGTAAAGCTCAAAATCGGGGAGACACGTTCCACCGTTGGTGATGGGTGAACAAAGGAGTTTGTGTTTCAGTCTTGGGTGTTTACCCCTCCATACAAACTGTATAGCCATAGAGCGTAGGCTCTCCAGAACCAGGACACAAACGGACTTCCCCTGTCAGAGACAATGACTTTGGGTAGACCATGTAAGCGAAAGATTTCCCAAGCAAAAATGGAAGCCAATTTCTTAGACGTAGGCAACATTTTAAGTGGAATACAGTGAGACATTTTCGAGAACCGGTCTAACACCATAAGAATAACTGTGTTGCCCTGGGAGTTGGGTAACTCCACAATGAAATCCATAGACAGGTGGGTCCAGGGCCTCTCTCCATTGGGTATGGGTTGTAGGAGGCCCACTGGAAGGTATCGTGGAGTCTTACTCTGAGCACACATGGAACAGGCAGCTATGAAGGTGGTCACATTAGCACTTGGACTAGGCCACCAGAATTGTTGGGAAATGGCCCAAAAGAGTTGATTCTTCCCAAGGTGGCCAGCAGCCTTGGGAGAATGGTAAGTCTGGAGCATGGCAGTACAGAAACTCTTAGGAACAAAGCAGCGGTCACAAGATTTGTCAGGAGGGGCATCGACCTGAGCAGCAAGAATTTGGTCTCCCAAAGGAGAAGTGAGACTGGTGCGAACCGTATCCAGAATGTCGGGACAAGGCGTCAGCCCTTACATTCTTAGTACCGGGTAAGAATGAGACAATGTAATTCAAACTCGACAAGAAAAGAGCCCATCATGCCCTTTTGGGAGAGAGGCGCTTAGCCTCAGACAAGAATGTGAGAATTTTATGGTCAGCAAGAATGAGAACCGGCACAGTGGTACCTTCAAGGAGATGTCTCTATTCTTTCAGGAATAAAATGATCGCCAACAGCTCTCTGTCACCAATTTCGTAATTGCACTCCGCAGGTGACAATTTCTTGGAAAAGTAGCCACACGGATGCATAGCGCTGTTAGAGCTAGGACATTGAGACAAAAGGGCACAAACTCCAGTCTCTGAAGCATCAACTTTAAGGATAAAAGGCAACGTAGGATCGGGATGTGCCAACACAGGAGCAGAAACAAAGGCAGCCTTAAGACTCTCAAAAGCCTTAATGGACTCTGGAGACCAACTCTGTGGGTTACCGTCCTTTCTGGTCATATCAGTCAGGGGCTTGACTAGAGACGAGAACATACGAATAAACTTCCGATAATAGTTGGGAAAAGCCAAGAAATTGCTGCAGATGATGTAAACCCATGTGCCAATGCCCCAGTAGGACAGCAGAAAGTTTCTCTGGGTCCATCAGAAAACCCGCTGTGGAAATTACATTACCCAGGAATTGTATAGGTTTCCGATGGAATTCACACTTCTGCAGCTCACAATAAAGATTGTTCTCTCTCTTAGTTTCTGAAGCACTCTAAAGGACATCTGTGTGGTGGCTCTCCAGGGACTTGGAAAATATAAGGATATCATCGAGAGAAACCACCACACATAACTGCAACAAATCTCGGAGGAGATTGTTAATAAAGTCCTGGAAACTGCCGGAGCATTACAGAGGCCAAAAGGCATTACAAGATACTCATAATGACCTGTTCTGGTATTAAAGGCAGTTTTCTACTCGTGGCCCTCCTTAATCCTCACAAGATTGTATGCCCCTCTCAAATCAAGCTTTGTGAAAACCATTGCTGCCTTGAGGCGGTCAAATAATTCTGTAATCCACGGAATCGGATAGGCATTCTTAATGTTGAGACGATTGAGACCCCTATAGTCAATGCAAGGTCCCAGTTCACCACTCTTCTTCACAAAATAGAAACCAGCAGCAGTAGGAGACGAGGATTTGCTGATGAAACCTCGAGAAAGTGCATCTGCAACATACTCCACCATGGACTTATCCTCCAAGACTGACAAAGGGTAAACCCAGCCACGAGGGGGTATGGCACCAGGTTGAAGTTCAATTGCACAATCATACGACCGGTGTGGAGGCAAAGTACCGGCTTAACCTTTGTCAACGACATCACTAAAATTGTTGTACTCTTCTGGCAGGGAGGAGAGTGAAGAGGTGCATAGGACTTTGGCTACCTTCTGGAAGCATCTCTTACTGCATTGTGGAGACCAGGACAGAACCTCAGCACGGAGCCAATCAAAAGAGGCGTTGTGCATCTGTAACCAAGGATAACCAATAACCAGTGGAGCCCCTATGGCCATGGACAACGGAACAGTCTCATGAGTCACATGTAGAGGTCTCCCGTCAAGAGCCTCAATGGCAAGTGGAGGGTCACGCAGCTGCAGCGGAATGGAGTGCTTTAATACAAAGGCAGCCCCGGAGTCGATTAGAGCCTGTATCTCGATTGACGACTCAGCCCACGACAGGGTAACCAAAACCAGGGGCTTATCCTTGTCCATGACGGGGCCTCAAGGTTTGGACGTTCCCTGGACGGGTAGGACAAGACTTCAAGAAGTGACCAGCCTGACCACAACAAAGGCACAATCTCTCCCTCCTCCTAAGAGCTCTCTCGTCCACAGAGAGACGCGTGAAGCCCAAGTGCATGGGTTCATCTTCACAGACTTGCTCGGTACCAGGAGGTGAGGGAGGCAAAGGTGGGCGACCAATGTACAGGAGGCTTTCGCAAGCGCTCCTTAAGAGAAAGTCTCTGAGGATGGAGTCAATGAAGATGGCAAATGTGATCAACTTCTCCAGCTCAGTGGGTATATCTCGAGCTGCTATCTCATCCTTGATGTTATCTGAGAAATCATGAGAAAAAGCAACCACGAGGGCCTCATAGTTCCAAGCAATCGTTGGACGTTGTCCGGGCAGTCAAAGTTTGTCTAGATCTGTGGAGATCCAAGGATCAGACTCCTTTTTTGTTTTACCAATGGGACCCAAGAAAGGGCAGGCAGCTTCCATTGCCAATTGCGTCTGTCAATTGGTCATTCAAGCCTACAGTCTGAAACGCAAAGCTCCTCCCTTTAGGATGAGAGCTCATTCTACCAGGGGTGTAGGAACCTCCTGGGCTTTTCGCCAATGCTGCTACCTGGTCTTCAGTGCATACGTTCGCAAAATGTTATCAAGTGGGTGTTATCAAGTGGGTGTTCGAGCAGCCGAGGATTCGGCCACAGTGTACTGCGGGCTGCCATTTAAAGTCTGATGGCTATTGTTTGGCAGATTGTCTCCCCCCCCCCCCCCCTCAAGGCTATTGCTCTGACGTCCCAGCAAGTAATAAATATTAGCCTAACTCTGTCGCATGATATATGAAAAATAAAATAGTATTTGTTGAGGAGACAAAAAATAGGATTTTTTTTTGTCATACTTGCCTGTAAAATTCTTTGCTTTGAGTACATCATGGGACACAGAGGTATCACCCCTCTTTTTGAGGTTTCAGTACTTGCTACAAAACTGAAGTAACTTCCTGTATGGGAGGGGTTATGTAAGGGATCACTTCTTGTCTAAAGACTTTTGGTCTACCAGTGTCCAATCACCTGATGATGAAGTAGAACCCAGCAGGTAATGAATATTACCTAACTCTGTGTCCCATGATGTACTCAAAGAAAAGGTTTTTGTCAGGTAAGTATGACACACAAAAAAATTGTCTCCTCAACAAATCTGAAAACGCAAAGAAATTACCCTGATGACAGAGTAGATAGTTATTTGTGACAGTTGTAAGTACATAAAATAAACAAATAGTCTGTGACAAGGTTGACCAGCACTAAAAAATCACATGCATCTATCTAAACCCAAAAACACAAATGTAAGATATTGCAGCTTACAGTTTTCTTCTTTTTTTTTTCTTTTTTTTTACCTGGTAATCCTACCAGTAACACACTAGACTTTTGATGCTTTCCTCACTGTACTGTATTTATGGCGTAGCAGCACTGTCACCATAGAACAGGCAGTGTTAAAACTGCAAAACACACCCCCTGCCCTTTCCTCTTCTACTTAACATAGTCGGAAGTGTTATGCAGTCCACTGAAGTGAATAGTGCAGGACTGATAACACTGCGCAGTGAGCAGAAAATAGGACAGCACTTGAATTCTGGTATTTTCAACAGTAATTCTGTTACATATCAAAGAGGCATAACAAAATTCTTTCAGTTCTATATTTATATATATATAGTTTTTTTTAGTTAGAGTAAGGGAGGGTTATAACCCCTGTCAGTTTTTTGTTTTGTTATTGCCATCTGTGTCTGGGAGATTTTCTCGAACCATACTCAAAATAGGAAGTGAGAGGAAATCCCTCCAAAGTGAGGAAAATGGTCCATCAGTCTGTTTTCATCAGACGAACCGATCGTGTGTACAGGGCATTAATGTTTTCTAGGACATGTTAAATGGATACACTCTGTTTCCCATTGATTTGTCCACTTCTGACAATTTTATATTTGTTTCTTCAGGGTGATGGTTCTGGATAAAGGTCAAATTGTGGAGTTTAATTCTCCAAGCAACCTTCTGCAGAAGAAAGGGTATTTCTACAATATGGCCAAAGACGCTGGATTAGTGTGAATCTGTTACACTTGAACATTGTTTCTTCAGAGAAACGCGCTCAAGAAATTCTGCTTTATTAACAAGGTGTTCTACTGGACTGCTGGTTAAACCCTCATTACCCACAGATCTAGGCAGAAAAGATTGTAGACTCTGAATGCCTTTTTTTTATTTTCTTGCTTTCTTTCAGGAATATATGTTTTTCTGTGACTGAAATTTTCAGGCTCTCTTCACATATTTAATGTATAGTTTTAGTTAGTTCTACAGCTAAGTTCCTATGACATGGCATGAAAAAGTATGACCCCCTAGATTATTTTACTTGCTTGAAAGACATGCTTATCTACAATTTATTTAGTCTACAGTTAGACACTCCAGTTTGGTTTGATAAGGCATGTTTTCAACCCCAATGTATAATGAAAAATTGCTGCTTTGCTATGTTGCTGAATCTGATTTGTATTCTAAAAGTTATCAAATATAATTTTCCAAACAAGCTAGCACTTAGAATATTTTAGAATTAAGTAACCTCCACCCTGTATATTCGTACTGAAATGCTAGATAATATCATAAATATATTCTGCACTTTCCGTTGTCACTATCCTAAAACTGCAGTAAATGACAAGTATTCTGGGTAATACTGATTTTAAATAACTGCTTTTGGTGGAACAATGGCTAAGTTAATGGCTTTTTTATCAAGGGAACGCTGCAGAAATGTGAAAAGTGCATTAACTCCTAGCAGCCAATCATTACTATATATCTCAAATAATCTGAATACAGAATACAGTGTGGATTATTGCACTTTGCATAGCACTGCTTTTTGCACTGCTATACCGAATTATCTTATATGTTGATTCAAAAATAAGACCTTAAAGCAATCATGTCAGAGTAAAAGACAACCCTACAGGAATGATGTTTTTAGCCTTTGCTAGCCTAGGGCTAAAGTTTTTAAAGAAATATATATTATAAGGTTGGCTGAATAAGTAGTAAATACTACTGAATGGTTAGTCTTACCTGTGTATGGATTACAGATGCAGTTTGGATGCTAAATCTTTGCATTCTCACGATTACTGCCTTTACAAACACACTTTGGCCTCGACCAGATAAGTGCATCTTGTGTCACACTGAAACAGGAAAACTACTTCTACATGACTGTTATGTACATATATTTGTACTCAGTGGGACTACAGAGCTTTTCATGTATTACCATGGCATAGCATTCTCGCTTTTTATTCTTTAAAAATGCATCCTGCGACATCAAAGAGGGGAAAAAAATTATAATTCCGTTTATAAAGATGCAGAGAACAAATTACATATCTAAAGCCTATTACAAACAGGCCGAGTGTGGGATGACATCGGCAGGTTAAAAAAAAAAACGGCCGCCATTCGGCCCGTGTGTATGGCAGCCGGTCCAACAGAAGCCAGCAGTTCATCCAACTTCTGTCAGATGTGCATGCTGGAAAGCCAGTGGCCAATGGCTGAGAGCGCTGACCGGAGTGTTCTGGCAAGGGGGCTGTTCCCCTGTTCGAATACAATAGCTCAGCGGTGAAGATCGCTGTACTAACATCGGATTGTTAGCACAGCGTCCTTTACGACCAAAGCTGTCAGTTTGGTGTGTACTAGACTTTATTTAACTTTCCAGTGTCCTGTGTGCAATAATTTGGTGGGTATTCCATATGTTCCACAAAGAATTGTGATAAGCTCTTCAAGGCACACCTCAGGTAAAATGAAATACTTCTGTTAAACATATACTGATAGAAAATGTATATTTCAAAGTGAGAAGAAATTGAATTTTTTTGGTTACATGAAAACGGTCAAACTTTTGTACTTTGGGGGGGAAAAAAGCTAAAGCGCCCCCTCCCCCCTTATATTCCTATAACCTATAAAATAAACCCATAGTTTTGTTTTATTTAAAAAAAAAATATGTATGTATGATGGCTATGTACTGTGGTGGCACACATCTTTGCAGCTAAACAGGTAATCTGCCTGATTGGTCAAAAGAAAAAAAAAAACGAAAACCTCTCCCAAAAAACAGAATGATCCCCATACAGAATTTTTATTTTATGAAAGCTTTGCAATGTTCTATTTCATTAGCAACTGAAATTTTAAAATTCATAGCTTTTGAGAACACCCTTCGGTCTTTGCATATAAACTAGTTATTGAGAACTGGGGACCGAGAAAACATTTTCCTGAAAAAGTCTTAAAGGGCTTTTTTCTTCACATTAAGATTGGACCACTGCTGTGGACATTCGGGGCCAGATCCACAGAGCTAGTACGCCGGTGTATCTCCTGATACACCGGCGTACTTTCAAATTACCCGTTGAATCCTCAAACCATGATACGACGGTTTTGATCCGACAGGCTTACGTCTTCGTACGCCTTCGGATCTAAGCTGCACTATTTCTGCGCCCGCTGGGTGGAGTTTGCGTCGTTTTCTGCATCGGGTATGCAAATGAGCTTTTTACGGCGGTCCACGAAGTTACGAGCGACCGTCGCATTCTCTTACGTCGACGCTAGTCGGCTTTTTCCGGCATATAGTTAAAGCTGCTATTATCCTGTTTATAGTTAGACTTGCCATGTTAAGTATGGCCGTCGTTCCTGCGTCGAAAATTTCAAATTTTTTTTTTTCGTAAGTCGCCTGTGAATAGGAATGTACGTAATTTACGCTACAAAAAAAAACGACGTTCCGACGTAATTTTGCGCAATGCTTGGCGGGAAATTTCTGAACGAAGCATGCGCAGTTCGATCGCCGCGGGGACGCGCTTCATTTAAATGATTCACGCCCCCTACCCACGTAATTCAATTCCGCTGCAAGAAATACACTACGCCGCCGTACCTTACGGGCCGAAATATTCCTGGATTTGATTTAGAGCCAGGTAAAATACGACGGCGTAGTGTATCTCTGATACACTGCGCCAGGGCAATTGTATGTGGATCTGGCCCTCCATTTTTTTTTCCTCAGCTTCTAGAAATATGTTTACTGGTCCGTGACCCAACAGACTGAATCCATCCTCTTAAATAAATAGGAATTGTATGCATGTGAATCGACAAGCTACAGATGGGTATGAAATCCAATACTTGGTATCGCAGTGAGTTAAGAAGGCAAAACCTTATCATGATACAGGGAATAACAACAACCATACAGTTGGAAGTGGTAAACCAGTACTCACAAAATAATTGCCTCCACAGTATGTAGGCCTCAGGTGACATTTAGTATCACTTCTACTTCATCACTTGCTTTTTTTTTCTGCCTTAAACCACTATTTGATGAAAGGTTAAATGCTGTCATATACGTAATCTCTTCAGTTTAGTAATTTAAAACATTTGGGGTTTTCAGAACTGTGTTGCATTGCAATATTTAAGCTATTTTTCTGGTCGTTTTAATTCGTTAGTGATTTTTGTGCCATGCTGATTTTTAGGTTGCTACAAATGTGTCTGGATCATTATCTGTCCAAGTTGGCAATGTCCTGTCAAAATCCTATGGTGTAAGTTATTTTAACTATAAAACTGACACTCAGAGTTTCTTCCCTTTTTGCTACCAAGTAGCACTGCACTTTTATACTGCAATATATACATATATTCTCTATATTTATATTTTCAAAATTATTTCAAAACACCAGCATACTAACTGTACTTGGCACTTTTTGGGTCTCTAGAAACTTAAAAGCTTAATTCTTTCAATAGTAAGAAAAGGGAATCTGTTACACTGATGAATCAACACCCTAAATAGAACCAGCCCTTTTCACTTGCCGGATGCATCAATTTTGAGCACTAGAAGTCTTATGCATATGTAGTTTTTTTGCTAAGCTATATAAATATTTATCTCAGACATGTTGCCTTAATTTGGGGAGGCTGCATTGTCCTAAACATGTTTCCTCAAAAATGATTGTGTTAAATGGCAAGATAACAGGTAATCTTTCCATAAAGACTACACGTATCCAGAATAACTTTAAATGTTCTAACACTTATCAAGTGTGCAGATGACAATGTTATACAGAAAGTAGAGCTCCACCTCACTGACATTTTATGTTGCAAGTCAAGGATTTAACATGGCGTTCATCACTTCTCTTGTTTATATCTGTGAACTTTAGAAATATTCATTGCTTTCAGTCACAAATACTGATTAGTAGGGAGGTTCATCTACAGTTGATTGCTGACATAAATACACAATGTTTGCCTTTTAGGCACACCATAAATATAATCTATACAGTACACCTTTCCATCCCCGCAGGGGGTCTAATTTCTGCTGTCCTGAGGTTATTACTAGCTTCACTGCGTCTCAGGTTGTTCAACAATGAGCTACCCTTCCTGGCAAGCACAGTAGAACTGGCCTCTAAGTGAGTAGGGTGTGAATGAGTTGCTACAAAGCTTCTTAAAGCTCATTGGACTCCTAATGTTAGGCCTTGAAATAGATGTCTGTTACTGGGGAAAGGATGATGGGATAGGGGCTAGTCTCAGTGTTTGAGACTTGCAAGAAAGACTTGTAGCCAGGATTGGTGCCTGTGTTTAAAAAAAAAATATTACAGCATCTAAAGAAATACAATTTACATACAGCAAGACAGTTCTCAGCAATTACAGCATTCCTTGTATTCCATTTAGATTAGCCAGTCTACCCAAAGCGGAATCTTTACATTTTAAATGCGTGCTGGCAAATTAAACGTATTATTTAAATTAAGATCTTTACAACTGAGTTCACAGCCGCACCATTCTTTGAATAATATTTTAAGTAGGTTTACTGTTTTGTTGGATTTCTAATTTATTTTAAGTAATCGGGATAAAAAAAGGGAGACTAACATTGTTGCAACAGAAATAATGAAATTGCATCAGTTGAGACAACTTACTATTTGGTTCAGAAGCCAGTAGAAAGAATGAGCCATTCAGCACAGATCCAAAATCATAGTTTTTGGATAATCTGACCTTTTTATAGAATCTGTAGAAATGTAAACAAATTAGAATTATGATTTCAGTGGTTGATTTGTTCATCAGCCTTGCCTTGATCAAAATTGTGTGGGGGGAATAATGCTGAACTTAGGAAAAAAAGTGAAGGCTGGACCATAAACAATGCAGTTTGGAAGGCGGTTTAAGACTAAATATATTCTAAATGAAATTTAAAGCTAGAAAATGCTTTAACATTTTTTTCAGGAACTTTGTACTTCACTAGAATTGTATTTATTTATTTTTTATTTAATATCCAAAGACTCCAAAAACCCAGATCCAAAAGTTTATACATATTTTCAGTGGCTTTGAAAATCATAGATGTTTTTGTATTTCATCTTTATCCCAGATCACCAGTCCTTAGTTGGTCCAACTCCATGCCTTTTCATTACATTTGTGTATTGGCAAACATAGCTTTAATATTTATCTTTTATTTCCAGAGAACGTTAGGAAAGGTTATTCTGGGCAACTAAAAGTAGCTATAAACGTAGCATGTACAAAAATCCGTTGATTAGCTGTAAAAAATAAAAGTACTCAGAAATATAGTGCTTTAACAATAAGCATAATGGTGCTAAATAACACATATCTTCTTGGCAGACAGTTGTATGAATGTCTTTTGAACTTGCTTAATAATTGATTGGTAAAACTCAAAACTCCATTTGTAACTGAACTACATCCCTCATCGATCACAATCAGCCTGAGACTGCCAACAAGGTTTGATAAGGGATATTGCAGGTTTGAATAACAATAAATGGTTGAACAGTCACTGACACCATATCCACATATACTCTTGGAGGAATTGTTCAGAATTGTTGGAATGTTTAAACCAGACCCAGTGGTTTTCCTCCAGTGTGGCTAAACTGGCATCCATTTTGTGTTTAGAAATAAGGTGGCATACTATTACCTCCGTTAGAGATAAATCTATTCTTGGGTTACAAGTTTATTTATTTTTTGGTAAGTTATATTCTCTCATTTTACAGAATGCTATTTTTTTTTTTGGCAATTTTTTATGTAACAATTAAAGATTTGTAAAGAACTTATTATTGACAACCATTGTTGTGCTTGTCTTTATATGTGTATTCTTGACATAATGATGCAATGTGTGTTGTAAGAACCTGCTGTGACTTGGCTTGGGTATAAAATATATGTACCTTTTTATATAGAAACAACTGTGTGCTGCCTTTTTTATGTATAGGTATGTGATGTAGTATCCTTGTCAGAGATCTATCACTTGCAGGATGAATGTAATTTAAAACACAGCTGAAGGATTGATAGAGCTTGTCCCCATTCATCGTCAGTGAGTGATTCAGTTTTGTGTTTTGCTACAATGTAAAGTAGTGCTTGTACAGCTTGTATACCAGTGTAAATGTGCTGTCCTCTCAAAGTAACTTCACGCACAGTCATTAATGTCTAAGCCACTGGCAACAAAAGTGAATACACCATAAGTGAAAATGTCCAAATTGGGCCCAATTAGTAATTTTCCCTTCCCGGTGTCATGTGACTCGTTAGTGTTTCAAGGTCTCAGGTGTGAATGGGGAGCAAGTGTATTACATTTGGTGTTATCGCTCAAACTCTCTCATACTGGTCACTGGAAGTTGAACATGGCATCTCATAGTTACATAGGTTGAAAAAACACACAGGTCCATCCAGTTCAACCATAAAACAATAAAAAATAAATCGTACAATCCCATATACCCAATTCTATGCCCACAGTTGATCCAGAGAAAGGCAAAAAAAAAAACAGAGCATGATCCAATTTGCTACAGCAGGGGAAAGAATTTCTTCCTGATCCCCCGAGAGGCAATCGGATTTTACCTGGATCAACTTTACCTATAAATGTTAGTACCCAGTTATATTATGTTAATTTAAGTATCCAGGCCTTTCTTAAAGCCATCTACTGAGATGGCCAGAACCACCTCTGGAGGGAGTCAACATTTTCACATCTCTTACTGTGAAGAAACCTTTCCATATTTGGAGATGAAATCTTTTTTCCTCTAGACGTAGAGTGCCCCCTTGTCTTTTGTGTTGACCGTAAAGTGAATAACTTAACACCAAGTTCACTATATGGACCTCTTATATATTTGTACATGTTGATCATATCCCCCCTTATTCTCCTTCTCAAGAGTGAATAAATTCAGTTCCTCTAATCTTTCCTCATAGCTGAGCTCCTCCATGCCTCTTATCAGTTTGGTTGCCATTCTCTGCACTTTCTCCAGTTCCCCGATATCCCTTTTGAGAACCGGTGCCCAAAACTGAACTGCATATTCCAGATGAGGTCTTACTAATGATTTGAACAGGGGCAAAATTATATCTCTCTCTCTCTCTCTCTCTCTCTGGAGTCCATACCTCTCAATATAAGAAAGGACTTTGCTCACTTTGGAAACCGCAGCTTGGCGATGCATGCCATTATTGAGCTTATGATCTATCAAAATCCCCAGATCCTTCTCAGCTACGGATCCCTCCAGTCGTACTCCCCCTAGTATGTATGATGCATACATATTCTTGGATATTAAAAAGTAAGGGTCCCAGCACTGAACCTTGAGGTACACCACTGATAACTTTAGACCATTCAGAGCAAGTCATTAACCACTACTACTACTGAATTCTGTATTTTAGGCAGTTTTCTATCCATTTACAAACTGATATTTCCAATCCTGTAGACTTTACCTTACACATGAGCCCATGTGTGGGGAACTGTATGGAATGCTTTTGCAAAATCCAAGTATACCACGTCCACTGTCACACCTCTGTCCAAGGTTTTACTTACCTCTTTATAAAAAGAAATCGGGTTTGTCTGACAACTTCTGTCTTTCATGAATCCATGCTGATCTCTTGCTTAACTAGTGGTTTTCCAGCAAGAACTCATCTATGTGGTCTTTTATTAAACGCTCCAGTATCTTCTCAACTATAGAGGTTTACCTAACAGGTCTATAGTTGCTTGGTAAAGACTTTGTTTTCTTTTTAAATATAGGCACCACATGGGCCCTGCACCAATCCAGTGGTACTATTCCAGTCATTAATGAGTCCCTAAAAATTAGATACAATGGCTTTGAAATTACAGAGCTCAACTCTTTAAGGATCCGTGGGTGTATGCCATCTGGTCCAGGTGCTTTATCCACCTTTAGTTTGTCTAAATATTGCTGGACCATATCACTTTTTGAGCCATTGTGGATTTGGGGCTGTGTCACTACCACCCCCCATTATTATGAGCTCCCCCATGCTCCATTGTATACACAGAGCTGAAGAAAGTATTTTATAAATTAGCCTTCTCTTTGTCCCCAGTCACCAACTCTAGATTATTTTGTAAAGGACCTCATGGCAAAGAACTCTGAGGATCTGAAAAAATGAATTTTTGCTCTACATAAATATGGCCTAGGCTATAAGAAGATTGCCAAGACACTGAAACTGAGCTGCAGCATGGTGACCAAGACCATACAGCGGTTTAAAAGGAAAGGTACCACTCGGAACAGGCCTTGCCATGGTCGAACCAAAGAACTTGAGTGCACATGCTCAGCATCATATCCAGAGGTTGTCTTTGGGAAATAGACTTATGAGTGCAGCCATTATTGCTGCAGAGTTTGAAGGGGAGGGGGGGTCAGCATGTCAGTGGCCAGACAATATGCCGCACACTGCATCAAATTGGTCTGCATGGCTGTTGTCCCAGAAGGAAGTCTCTTCTAAAGATGATGCACAAGAAAGCCTTCAAACAGTTTGCTGATGACAGACTAAGGATGTGGATTACTGGAACCATGTCCTGTGGTCTGATGAACTTATTTGGTTCAGATGGTGTCGAGCGTATGTGGCGGCAACCAGGTGAGGAGTACAAAGACAAGTGTGTCTTGCCTACAGTCAAGCCTGGTGGTGGGAGTGTCATGGTCTGGGGCTTTGAGTGCTGCCGACACTGGGGAGCTACACTTCATTGAGGGAACCATGAATGCCAACATGTACGGTGACATACTGCATGATCCCCCCCTTCAGAGAATGGGCCCCAGGGCAGTATTCCAACTTGATAACAATCCTTACCACACCTCCAAGATGACCACTGCCTTGCTAAAGAAGCTCAGGGTAAAGATGGACTGGCCAAGCATGTCTACAGACCTAAACCCTATTAAGCATCTGTGGGGCACCCTCAAATGGAAGGTCGAGAACGCAATGTCTAACATCCACCAGCTCCATGATGTCGCCATAGAGGAGTGGAAGAGGACTCCAGTGGCAGCCTGTGAAGCTCTGGTGAATTCCATGCCCAAGAGGATTAAGGCCGTGCTGGAAAATAATGGTGGTCACACAAAATATTGACACTTTGGGCCCAATGTGGACATTTTCACTTAGTGGTGTACTCACTTTCTTTTTTATACATCATGGGACACAGATCATATTCATTACCTGCTGTTATACACCATCTCCAGGTGAATGGACACTGGTAGACCAAAGATCTTTAGACATATAACCCCTCCACTACAGGAAGCACATCAGTTTGTTTGAGCTCTCTGAGCTCCAGGTCTCTAGTCCCACAAACGGTTTCAAGATTAATCAAGGGATTGACCGATCGGATCCATTTGACACAGGCTATATGCTTTGATAAATGGTACCCGAACCTCGCACAGAAGATTCAAGATCCTATGAGGTTTTGCCTGTAATTCAGCCTCCAGGCGATGGACCCTGCGAAGTGGAATCCTGGACACTAAAGCGCTAAGGAATTCCTGCAGGGTGCTGTACAGGTCCAAGGAAGTGTACCCTAAACATGAAAAGGGTACCCAGTCCTTGAAGGTCCTCAAGTGACAGGAACCCGCCGTGAAGGGTGAAGATTTGGCCCTTAGATTCTACGTGGCCCTGCGCCTAGACATGTAAGTGAAACCCCTTTATTATTATTATTATTATTGTGGGGTGTCCCAGTGATTGTAACAATCCGTCAAGCTAGCTAAAGGCTGGACACCTGTCTGCAGTGACCATATGGGGGAGTTTTGGGCTAGCCGTGGGTGTTTGAAAAGTGTACGTTTTTGTTTTTGCATGTGTCTGGCTGTTTTTTACCTGTATAATGGCGCACAACGGCGCGTCATTTTGCCTTGGTTCCCAGGGCGCACGTGCGTTCACAAGAGTGCCGACGTGCTCACCAGTTTGTTTGGCGGCCATATCGCACATGCATTCGCAAAAGCGATGCATTCGCAAAAACGCAGCTAGACTTAGCAGTTTGGCAGCTTCGCCGCACTGGCGCATTAACCTTTGTTTCGACGCTCAAAATTTGCGACATATTCGAATACAGCCGGGACTGCGCACGTGCGTACTTTCTGGCGCTCACCCAGCTTATTTAAGCTGTGTATGCCAAACATGCAGTGCTTCCAGAAGGCAGCTGTGGGACACAGAGCATGCACTGAACAGGCACTTTCAGCAGTTTATTTCTCCTTTCCCGGGTCACGTGTGGCACCAAGTGTTGCTTGGCAGGCTAAAGGAGCTTAGCAGGGTTGTTACATAGGGGCTTGGTGAGCCCTATTAAGGGGGACTCCCTTGGGTGTTTTAATACTACTTCCAAGTGCTCTATTTTTGTGGCTATTAAATGTCTTCAAAAAAGGAGTGGGACTAACACTACAGGGAAGGGCAGACCTATGTTGTCAGTAGTTTCTGATGAACCTAGTCGTATCCCTAGTGTTGTATCCCCTGAAGGACCAGAGGCTTCAGGGCAATCTGGGTTGCTGCGCCTATCTGGTATGGTGCCTACAGTCAACACTGCTGCTTTACCCCAAGGATGAACTGTCCTTGGCACTAGCCGGGTTTTAGAACAAGGTTGCTGGCATGATTGGCCTCCATCCCACAGGGTAGCAGAACGTGTGACGGATCCCCTCCCTGGAGCCTCCTAGTTTGGAGCAGGAATCAGTTGAGAATGAGTAAGCGCTAAAAGCTCAGGATTTAGTGGAGTGCCTGGCAGGTGAGTCTGCTTCTGAAAACAGGATATCCTGTTGATGTAACGTTGAGGTAACTGAGCCCCCCTGGTCCTCTTTGGGATCCCTGAGGCCTCTTCAGGCCGCACAGCCTTTCCCTCTACACCCCCTTTTGGAACAGGCAATGTATGCTGATTGGGAACATCCTGACAGGATTTTGTCCCTCTTGAGAGGTTTTCCCCTTTTTTATCCCATGGATCAAGGGTTCGTTAAGAAATTGACCATGCCAGCTGTAGATGCAGCTGTCTCTTCCTTAAACAAAAACGTAACTTGTCCGGTAGATAAAACACAGAGCTGGAAATATCCTGTTGACAAGAAATTGGAGTGATTATTAGGGCTTCCTTTTCTTTGGCCAGTTCAGCTATTCAGCCAGCTGTTGCAGCAATTGGTATTTCCCAATCTGTAAAGGATCAGGTCAAATGGCCTGATAGGCCTAACCAGGATGATGATCTGCCTGAAAGTAAGACAGATATCCATTGAACGCTGTGTTTTGCTGTTGACGTCTACAGCAGGTTCAATACAGCAGGTTTCCCGTTTGGCTCTGTCTGTTCATATGCACAGACTTTTTGGCTTAAGAACTGGTCAGCCAAGCTTCCTTGTGAAAATGTATTGGCAGGTTTTCCTTTTCATGGGGAATGTTTATTGGCGATCATTTGGATGAATACATCCAAGGATTTCTGGAGGGAAGAATTCTCTACTTCCTGTGAAGAAAAAGCACCAGACGTCCTTTTTTTTAAAAAGACGCAGGGACTGCTTCCTCAAATGGCGGGGGAACCACCTCGACTCTGAGACAACAGGACACTAGGGGCAAGCCGCAGGGCAGGAAAAGGTCTTGGGTCCAAAATTCTTCTTAACCCAGCACCAAGCCCTCCTTTTGAGGAGACGCCCCCACTCCATCGAGTGGGGGGAAGGCTGCTACACTTTACGAAAATGAAGAACAATAATTCAGGATGAGTGGGTCACCTCAATTATATCCCACGGTTACAAGCTGGAGTTGCGGGGGGTTCCCCCACAGGTTTTTAAGATCCAGCGTTCTCTTGGATCCTCCAAAAATACATTTATTGCTTCAGGCACTACATCATTAGTGCATCAAGGATTATACAGGTTCCTGTATCCGCAAGAGCGAACCTGTTTTTACAGTTTAAAAACCAAGTGGGGTCACAAGGCCCATTTTTGGACCCAAGATCCCTGAACCAGTATCTACTAATCCAGTCCTTTCGGATGGAGTCTGTCTGTTCAGTTGTAGCCTCGCTCCAGATGGGAGACTTTTTAGCCTCCATCGATTTTTAAAAGATGCGTATTTACGAGTACCTATCTTTTAGCTTCATCAGAGGTTCCTGTGACTTGCAGTAGAGGAACGTCATTTTCTGTTTGTGGCTCTACCCTTCGGTCTTCCTACAGCTCCCCAGGTGTTCAAAAAGGTCCTAGCACCAGAACTGGGTCTTTTAAGGGCCCAAGGGATCCTGGTGCTCAGGTACTGTATCTGGATGACCTCCTGCTCAGAGATCACTCATTACAGGCTCTAGAAAAGAGCATAATATACACAGTGAGGTTTTTTTAAAAGCTTAGGCTGCATCATAAATACAGAAAAGTCAGCTTTGAAACCAGCTCAGGGTCTAAAGTATCTAGGTCTGATACTAGACATGGTTCGAGCAAGAGTATTCTTGCCATTTGTAAGGATCTGTGCCCTGAAGAATCAGATAAGGGGCACCAGACAACCCTCCATTTGCCTCTGTATGCGTCTTGTAGGGAGGATGGTATCCTCCAAGGCAGTGCCCTATGCCCAGTTCCATTTCAGGCCTCTACAAGACATCTTGTTGGCTTGGAACATGAGAGGAAAAGCCTTGGATTATCAAATGTGCTTATCTTCTCGGGTGCGTTTAAGAATAAAAACTGGGGGTGCAGAATCGGAAACTGTGAAAGAGAAAATCCTTTCTCCGGGTAACTTGGAGAGTACAGACTACAGATGCCTGTCTCTCTCAGGCTGGGGAGTGACCCTAGAAGGGCTCAAGGCTCAGGGAAGATGGTCAAGGACAGAACAGATCCTGCCCATCAACTTCCTGGAATTATGGGCAGTATGGTTCTGGACGGTGGAGCTTCAGGACTACCCTGTAAGTGTTCAGTCTGACAATGCCACTGCAGTGGCCTATATAAATCACCAAGGCGGTACCAGGAGTCATTCAGCTCTGAAGGAGGTGAACCACATACTAGCCTGGGCAGAGGGATGTGTGCTAATTATATCTGCAGTCCATATCCCAGGAGTAGGGAACTGGAAGGAAGATTATCTCAGCCGCCAGCAGATCTGTCCCTACATCCAGAGGTGTTCCAGGAAATTTGCCAACGTTGGGATGGCCAGAGGTCGACCTACTGACATCCAGGTTCAACAACAAACTACAGCAGTTTGTGTCCCGACCAAGAAATCCTTTGGCAATCGGAGCAGATGCTCTGGTAGTTCCATGGAGCCAATACTCCCTGGTTTATGCTAGCCCTTCGATCCCTCTCCTTCCACATTGGTTGCACAGGATTCAGAGCGAGGGTGTTCCAGTCATTCTGGTGGCACCAGCCTAGCCCTGAAGGCCCTGGTTCCTGGAAATTGTGAGGCTGGCAATAGACAAGCCATGGATGCTTCCATGTCACTCCCATCTACAGTCTTGAGGTCCTATATTCCACCCCAATTTACAGTCTCTAAATTTGAATGCATGGCTAGGTGCTAAAGGACCGTGGCATTTCGGGACCAATAGTGTCTACCCTAGTGAATGCTAGAAAAGCTGTCACTAGAAAGATTTTATAAGGTCTGGAAGACTTATAGTGCTTGATGGGAAGCCAGAAAATGGCATCCTCAGAAATACGGTATTGGTAGAATTCTCTCTTTTCTTCAGTCAGCTGTAGAAATCAAATTGGTTTTGAGTACAATCAAAGGTCAGATTTCGGCCTTGTCCGTATTCTTTCAAGGGCCTTTAGCATCCCATTCAATATTCTGAAACTTTATGCAACTTATTTGTTTCCCCCCATTAGGTCACCTATGTGTCCTTGGGACTTGAACTTGGTGCTGTCTTTGTTACAGAAGCAACTGCTTGAACCTATTAAGGAAATTCCTTTAGACTTGCTGTTGCGCAAACTACCCTTCCTGATTTCTATCACCTCGGCTAGAAGGGTGTCAGATTTGGTAGTCCTCTCATGCAGGGAACCATACTTGATCCTTCACCACGTGTTACAACCTGTTCCATCTCTTTTGCCAAAGGTGGTGTCGGCCTTTCATTTAAAGTGGAGTTCCACCCAGGAAAAAAAAGTAGCCCAAAAATCCTAAAAAAATAATAAAAAATTATACTCACGCGAAATACCTGTTGCTATGCGAAAGTCCATAATCTGCCTCTTCTGTAGCCGCAGTCCGTTGTCTTCTTCATCTTCTAGTGAATTGGGCGCGCTGATTTCTGGGAACTGTGTGTGTTACCAGAGAGCAGCCGCCCATTCACAAGTCGGCACGAGACATGCGCAGTAGGAAATGGAAAGTGAAGCCCTAAGGCTTCACTGCCTGTTTCCCTTAGTGTGAATGGCGGCACGGGACCTGCATCGATCGAGGGATCGGCATCGGGGGGCCATCAGAGCGGGCAAGTAGGACAGGTAAGTGTCCTTATTAAAAGTCAACAGCTACATTGTTAGTAGCTGCTGACTTTAAAAAAAAAATTGCGGGTAGAATCCTGCTTTAAATCGGGACATTTTGTGTTTTTTTCTCTCAGCCTCGTTCGGCAGAAGAGAGACGACTGCATTCTTTGGACGTTGTCAAGGTTTATTTGTCTAGATATGCGGAGATCCGAGGATCAGACTTTTTTTTTTTACACAAAAGAAACCCAAGAAAGGGCAGGCAGCTTCCAAGACTTCCATTGCCAATTGGGTCCATCAATTGATCATTCAGGCCTACAGTCTGAAATGTAAAGCTCCTCCCTTTAGGGTGAAAGCTCATTCTACCAGGGGTGTAGGAACCTCCTGGGCTTTTCGCCATCAGGTATCTGTGGATCAGATTTGTAAAGGTTTTTTTGTAAGGTTAATTTTATCAAGTGGATGTTGCAGCAGCCAAGGATACGTACTGCATACTAGCGCTGCACAATTAATCTTTACAAAATCATGATCTCGATTCAACCCCCCTGACGATCTCCAATGCATAGTTTGCCGATTCTTTCATATAACAAGTAGAGAGATTTTATCTGCTCACTCAGCTGTCAAAAGAAAATATCCAGGTAGTCTGCCAAGTTCTAAACAGGAAACATTGTAACTAATGCTTCCTCCTTAAATTAAAGGGATAAACTTCTGTGTGTAAAGAAAAAATTTGGGCAGACTGCCACATTTTTAACATGAAACATTGTAACCAACTTCCTTCTCAGTGCAAACTTGTGTGTAAATGCACAAAATGTAACCACTTAAAGTCCAAATCTTTTTCTGACACTTTTCTTAAGTTAAAATCAATTTTTCCCTTTCGTTCATTGACTGACACAGCACTTCTTGACCTTAGGGTTATATCACCACCTTCAGGAGATGGCTAGGCAGAACATGTAAAAAACAGCAAAACTGCACAGTACCCCCCTAGGGGTGGTCCTATTGGCTATAACCCCTCACACTGCATTCAACAGCTCATTTTTTTCTGCCTGGTGTAGAAGGACCTGGCTCCCAGTGGGGAGCCTCCTCCCCATACTTGGGCCGCTGCCTGTCTGGCCGGGTGGCTCAGTGTCTGGTGGGGGGCTGCGCTGGGTGTTGGGGGTCTGCTGTTCCCCAATTTTAGTTGTGGGGTGTTTTGGTGTGCACATTGTGGGGGCCACCGTGCGGAGGGTCAGTGTGGTTTTAGTCAGGAAGTTCGGCAGCCATCTTCCTGTAGTCTTGGTTAGGAAGTCTGGCGCCCATCTTTTCGGAGCCCTCAGACCTTTTTTCTTACTGAGGCGGTCGGCGGCCATTTTATTGGAGTCTCGGCTTGGTTTTTGCCCCTAGTGCTGGCTATCCATCTGTAACTGCGCAAATTGAACAGAACACCTCATGAGGGAAGACGGATAGCGCAGCGCAGTACCTGCTCCGGGGTGGCGAGTCCTGCGGGTGAGCCCTCAGGTCAGTGGCAGCTAGGGTGGACCTTTTTGTGTAACTGGCCTTAATGGGTGTCAGGCATGGCGTCAGAAGCTGGCGCTTCTTCCCCAGACATACCTGCGGTGGCAACCTGCACCTGCAGTGCCTATGGAGGCTTTGTCGGCGGTCCTGAGGTCCTTTTGTTTTCAGGGTGGAAGCGGCTTGTGGGCACAAGGGGTTAAAAAATGCCCCTCCCCCACCGTTTTCTTGGGAAAGCTTTGGATTCAGACTCGAGCCTTGCTGTGGCAACCGGCCCCTGTTCTGACGTGTCAGAGGATGCAGACCAGGACCATTCGGACAGTGAGGATGACTCTGTGTCAGGGTCAGCACAGGAAAGGACACTTGTAGGAGCACTTATCACAGTGGTGCGGGATACCCTAATAATGAAGCATACGGCTGGGGCTTTCTACAGAGGTGTCAGTCCCTTTTGGGTCCCACAAGCCAGCCCGCATGGCTAAGGTGTTTCCCTACCTAACTTACTTTGATACGTTTATTTACAAAGGATGGGAACGCCTGCAGCGGGCCTTTTCGATCCCAAAACGCATCGCGGTGTGTTACCCCTTTGAGGAGAATCTCCTGAAAAAATTGACATCTTCCCCGATTGTGGACCCCCCGGAATCCAGGTTGAATAAGCTAACCACGATTCTGGTGGAAGGGACCCCGGCCTTAAAGGACCCTGCCGATAGGAGGGCCGAGGCGGTTCCCTTGTCCATGTTTACGGTGGTGGGGTCAGCATTGCGGCCAGTGTTGGCCACAGCCCTGGTGTCTCAGACACTTACTAAATGGGCAAAAATGTTGCACCATGAGTTGGAAAAGCAACAGGCTTCCCCCGGTCCGCGTGGAACTGGCAGACCAGTTGGTGCCTTGCCTTAAGAATGTTTGCAATGCGGCCTTAGATGCGGCCCCCTTGCTTTCTAGAGCCTCAGTATCTGCTGTGGGGGCAGTGCAGGACCTGTTAATGTGCGGGTTGATAGTGCTGGTACCGTCACAGGAAAGGTTCCAGAAATTCTACTCCAATTTGTTTGTAGTCCCAAAAAAGGAAGGAGTCTGTCCGATTCTGGACCTCAAGGCCCTCAACAGATTTGCGACGGTGAAAAGATTCAGGATGGAATCAGTTCGCTCTGTGGTCGCTGCACTGAATCCGGGGGATTTTTTGGCGTCCCAGGATATCAAGGACGCATACTTGCATGTCCCCAAATGCGTCACGCATCAGAGGTTTCTGTGCTTTGCGGTCCGGAAAGAGCACTACCAGTTTGTAGCTCTCCCTTTTGGCAGGTCGTCTGCACCAAAGGTGCCTCTATCGTGGGCTAACTGGACGACCTCCTTCTTAGAGCAGCTTCAGCCTCAGAATTAAAGGAGGATGTGGCGATAGACAGTCAGACTCTTCGAGAGCCAGAAGAGGCAAGGGTCTTTCTCCCTTCGGACAAGCTTTGGACTTTTCAGCTGTTGACGTCCCGCAAGTGGTCATCGCTGCGTTTTTGCATGCAAGTCCTGAGTCTCATGGTAGCCACTTTCGAGTCAGTACGTATGCTCAATTCCACACTCGAGTCTTGGAAAAGGAGATCCTGTCCAAATTGGACAAATCTCTGTTGTCTCTGGATTGTCGTATTCAGGTGAGCCGTTCCTTCCCTTTCATTGGACGGTGATCACAACGGACGCCAGCCTGATCGTTTGGGGGGAGTTTGGGGCGTGCTGGATGCAGGGAGAATGCCGCCTACCGATCAATGTGCTGGAACTTCAGGCGATCAGGCGGTGCCTCTCCAATTGGTCACAGAGGCTGCAGGGACGCCTAGTCAGGATCCATTCGGACAATGCCACGGCGGTGGCATATGTCAAACATCAAGGAGGAACCAGGAGCTTGGTTGCAGCATTGGAGGTCGCTCACATCCTAAGGTGGGCAGAGCGGCGCGTGCCGGTTCTATCGGCCATGTACATTCCGGGCGTAGAAAACTGTCAGGCAGACTATCTACCGTGTTTCCCTGAAAATAAGCCCGGGTCTTATATTAATTTTGGCAACAAAAGACCCAGTAGGGCTTATTTTCGGGGTAGGTCTTAATATATTCGCTCTCTCCCTGTCTGTCAGGAATCCACAGTTCGAACAAACTTAAAATGCCCAAATTCTTTCTTTTACAGCAGTAGCACACAATACAGAATGTGTGTGCTTCTGCAATCCAACAGTGCTAAACACCTCAGCCTTTCTCCACCTCTCCCAGCCACCAGCGAGGAACCCCAGCCCCCCTCCCTCTGCAATGCTCCAAGCAGGGAAGAGGGCACACCAGCATGTGAGGAAAAAGAAATCCATGCTGCATACCACACACGTTGATTGCAGAGGCTCTGCACCGTGGATTCAGTGACACGTCAAAGCTCTGTGAAGGGAGGGGGACCAAGCTCCCTGCAGACAGGCAGGAGAAGAGACAGGAGTATTCGTGCTGCATACCACACACACACACACGTTGATTGCAGAGGCTCCACACCGTACAATGCTTTCAATTACCTGCCAAAGCTCTGTGAAGGGAGGGGGACCAAGCTCCCCGCAGACAGGCAGGAGAAGAGACAGGAGTATCTGTGCTGCGTTGATTGCAGAGGCTCCGCACCATACAGTGCTTTAAATTACCCGCCAAAGCTCTGTGACAGGCAGGCGGAAGAAGAGGAGACCAGGGGAGATCAGCTGAGCGCCGATCTGCATTAAAGACACCTGACACCGCCACTACAGGATTTTACTGTGTTTCCTCAAAAATCAGACAATCACCTCGAACTAGGGCTTATTTTCGGGGTAGGGCTTATATTGCAGCCCTCCTGAAAATAGCGCTAGGTCTTATTTTCAGGGTAGGTCTTATTTTCAGGGAATCACTGTAAGTCGCCAGATGCTGGACCAAGGGGAATGGTTCGCTACATCCGGAGGTCTTTCGACTCCTTTGTCTGAGATATCGCACGCCAGATGTGGATCTCCTGGCCTCTCGACTCAATCGGAAGGTTTTGAGGTTTGTGGCCAGGCTCAAGGATCTCTGGGCTGACGCTTTGGTTAGCAAGCAAGAGAAAAGTAAACAAAGGTGCACCAGCCTAGTGTATTACAGTTAAAGATTTTAATAAATTAAAATATATACAAGGTCTACTCACAAGTGTAGTAGAAAGAATCGCATATAAGCTTAATCGACATAAGCTGAAGACCTCGAACCACACTTCGATCAGTCATGGAGAAAGTGAAAGGGGTCACCGCCGGCTGACTCGCTTCAAAGCTCTAAGCCTCTTCATCAGAGCCCAGCAGTGAAGTAGCAGTAGCTCCTTGGGGGCATTATCGGCTGATTTACAACTTTCCCCTGATAAGACTTCTCCCTCGTCTGCTTCGAAGAGAGGAGACCAAGGGGATTCCGGTGATTCTAATTGCCCCAGATTGGCCTTGGCATCCCTGGTACACCGACATGCGAATGATGGCGGATTTTCCTTGGTGAATGCCGCTGCGACAGGACCTTCTGTCGCAAGGCCCTATACTTCATCCTTCTTTTTACAGTCCCTGGCTTTATGGCGTGGCTGTTGAAAGTCAGGTGCTAAGGGACTGAGGTCTGTCAGATTCGGTAATCTCTATCATGCTGAAGGCGCGGAAGTCATCTTTTTGGAAGATTTATCATCGCACATGTGTGAGGAGATGGGGTGGCGTACGCGTACGTATTCGTTTCCAGGATTCTACTGTTTTTGCAGCGGGGAGCGGATCAGAAACTTGCCTTAAGCACCATTAGGGGGCAAATATCAGCCTTGGCTGTTCTTTTTCAGCGACCCTTTGTGGCTCATTCATTGGTTAGTACGTTTGGGCAAGAGGTTCGACATGTGGCCCCTCCGGTTCGGCCACCGCTGCCTCCGTGGGATTTAAATCTGGTGCTCTCCGTGCTTTAGAAATCGCCGTTTGAGAACATTAGGGAGATCCCCCTTATTGACACTCTCTCAGAAGGTAGTTTTTCTGGTGGCTATTGCATCTGCCAGGAGGGTTTCTGACCTGGCGGCCTTGTCTTGCAAGTCTCCGCAGCCTTAATTTCTTAAGGTTGTTTCAGCGTTTCATATGAATAAAAACATTGTGCTTCCATCCTTGTGTCCTCAGCCGTCGCATCCCAAAGAGATTGCTTTACATTCCTTGGATATATCTGTCCGCTACGGCTCTGTTTCAGAGGTCAGACTTACTGTTTGTGTCAGTAACTGGTCCGAAGAAGGGCCTGGCAGTCTCGTCGCCCACCATTTCTCTGTGGATTAGACAGATCGTGATCCAGGCCTATGCCTTGAAAGGGCGGGCACCTCCCTTTCCTGTCACGGAACATTCGACCAGGGCAATTGGTGCCTCCTGGGTTTTCCGACATCATCAAGTGTCCGTTTCCCAGGTGTGTAAAGCAGCGACCTGGTCGTCCGTTTACACTTTCACTAAATTTTACAAGGTTGATGTGCAACAGCAGGCGACTGTTTAAGGTTGCAACTCCTCCGTTGAGGAGCTCTGGTTGTTATGGATGGAGTTTTTTTGTTTGCTGTTCCCACCCCTCGTTTTTTTTACACTGCTTGGGGATGTCCCTAAGGTCGAGATTTAAGTGCTGTGTCCATCAATGAACAAAAGAAAATAGGGTTTTGTACTCACTGTAAAACCCCTTTTCTCTGAAGTTCATTGACGGACACAGCACCCACCCTTCCTTTTTCTGTTTGTACTGCTTTTTGACGAGCTGAGCTGCTGAATGCAGTGTGAGGGATTATAGCCAGTAGGACCACCCCCTGGGCAGTACTGTGCAGTTTTGCTGTTTTTAACATGTTCTGCCTAGTCTTCTCCTGAAGGTGGCAATATAACCCTAAGGTCAGAATTTAAGTGCTGTGTCCGTCAATGAACTTCAGAGAAAAGGATTTTACAGTGAGTACCAAAATTCAATTTTTTTTTTTTTTTGCTAGAAAATTACTTGGAACCCCCTAACGTTATATATATTTTAGCAGCGACCCTAGGGAATAAAATGGCAATTGCTGCATAATTTTGTCACATTGTATTTGCCCAGCGGTCTTTTAAATGCAATTTTTTGGGGGAAAAAAAAGTAAAGTTGGCCCAATTTTTTTTTTGTTTTAATGTGAAAGATGATACGGTGCAAGAATCGTGATCCATCTTCTAAGCAAACAAATTGTGACTCTCATTTTAGCCAGAATCGTTCGGCTCTACTGCATACTGAGTGTACTGCGGGCTGCCGTAAAAGTTCTAAAAGCTTTTATTTTTGCAGGGTGTCTCCCTCCCCTCCTCGTCCTAGGCTTTTGCTCTGGGACGTCCCAGCAAGTAATGAATATTGGCCTGACTCCATGTCCCATGCTGTATGAAAAAGAAAATAGTATTTTTTCGTCATACTTACCTGTTAAAATTATTTTCTTTGAATATATCCATGGGACACAGAGGTTCCTCCCCTCTTTTTTTTTTTTTGAGGATTCAGTTCGTGCTACAAAACTAATGTGCTTCCTGTATGGGAGGGGTCATAGAGGGAATAACTTCCTGTCTAAAGACCTTTGGTCTACCAGTGTCCATTCACCTGGAGATGGAGTATAGCTCAGCAGGTAATGAATATTAGCCTGACTCTGTGTCCCATCATGTATTCAAAGAAAAGGATTTTACAGGTAAATATGACAAAAAAATCCTAGTTTTGTTGCCCGCGGTTTAGACATTAATGGCTGTGTGTTGAGTTATTTTGAAGGGACTGCAAATTTACACTGTTCTACAAGCTTTCTTCAGTGTTGTCACATGAAAAGATATAATAAAATATTTACAAAAATGGGAGGGACGTACTCACTTTTGTGAGATACTGTGTATATATACAGTCATGGCTGAAATTGTTGGCACCCCAGAAATTTTTCCAGAAAATCAAGTACGTCTCACAGAGTACAAAGTATTGCAGTAACACGTGTTTTGCTATACACATGTTTATTCCCTTTGGGTGTATTGGAACAAAACAAAAAAAGGAGGAAAAAAAGCAAATTGGACATAATGTCACACAACTCCAAAAATGGGCAGGTCAAAATTCTTGGCACCCTTAACTTAATATTTGGCTGCACACCCTTTGGAAAAAATAACTGAAGTCAGTCGCTTCCTATAACCATCAATAAGCTTCTTACACCTCTCACCTGTGTATTTTGGACCACTCTTCATTTTCAAACTGCTCCAGGTCTCTTATTGGAAGGGTGCCTTTTCCCAACAGCAATTTTAAGATCTCTCCACAGGTGTTCAATGGGATTTGGATCTGGACTCATTGCTGGCCACTCTCCAGCGCTTTGTTGCCATCCATTTCTGGGTGCTTGTTGACGTATGTTTGGGGTCATTGTCCTGCTGGAAGACCCAAGATCTCGGATGCAAACCCAGGTTTCTGACACTGGGCTCTACAGTGCAACCAAAATCCTTTGGCAATCCTCAGATTTCATGATGTCTTGCACACATTCATGGCCCCCAGTGCCAGAGGCAGCAAAACATCATTAAACCTCCAACATATTTCACTGTAGGTACTGTGTTCTTTTCTTTGTAGGCCTCATTCCATTTTCAGTAAACAGTAGAATACATCATCAAGCTCTATCTTGGTCTCATCTGTCCACAAGACTTTTTTCCCAGAAGGATTTTGGCTTAGTCAAGTACATTTTGGCCAGCTCTAGTCTTGCTTTTTTAAGTCTCTGTGTCAGTAGTGGTGTTCTCCTGGGTCTCCTGCCATAGCGTTTAATTTCATTTAAATGTTGATGAATAGTTGGCACTGACACTGATGCTCCCTGAGCCTACAGGACAGCTTGAATTTCTTTGGAACTTGTTTGAGGCTGCTTATCCACCATCCGGACCATCCTGCGTTGCAACCTTTCATCAATTATTCTCTTCCGTCCACGCCCAGTGAGATTAGCTACAGTGCCATGGGTTGCAAACGTATTGATAATGTTGCGCACTGTGGACAAAGGCAAATCTAGATCTCTTGAGATGGACTTGTAACCTTGAGATTGGTCCATCAGACAGTTCTCTTATCCTCTTTCTGTTGTCAATGCTTAGTGTGGCACACACAGACACACAATGCAGACTTAGGCTTCTTTCACACTGAGGAGTTTTTCAGGCGTTACAGCGCTAAAAATAGCGCCTGAAAAACTCCTGCCCCATCTTTCACACTGAGGCGATGCACTGGCTGGAGAGAAAAAAAATCTCCTGCTAGCAGCATCTTTGGAGCGGTGTGTATACCGCTCCTTCACCGTTCCTTCCCATTTAAAACAATGGGAAACCGCGGTAATACCCTTTTTCGGCCGCTAGAGGGTGTTAACCACTTGCTTACTGGGCACATATACCCCCCTCCTGCCCAGGTAAAATTTCAGCTTCCGGCACTACGTCGCTTTAACTGACAATTGCGCGGTCGTGCGACGTGGCTCCCAAACAAAATTGACGTCCTTTTTTCCCCACAAGTAGAGCTTTCTTTTGGTGGTATTTGATCGCCTGTGCGGTTTTTATTTTTTGCGCTATAAACAAAAAAGAGCGACAATTTTGAAAAAAAATACAATATTTTTTACTTGTTGCTATAATAAATATCCCAATTAAAAAAAAAAAAAACATTTTTTTCTCAGTTTAGGGTGATACGTATTTTTGGTAAAAAAAAAAAAAATCGCAGTAAGCAACTGGTTTGCACAAAAGTTATCGCGCTTACAAAATAGGGGACAAAATTATAATTTTTTATTATTTATTTTTTACTAGAAATGGCGGCGATCTGCGATTTTTATTGGGACTGCGACGTTATTGCGGACACATCGGACACTTTTGACACATTTTTGGCGCCATTCACATTTATACTGCGATCAGTGCTATAAATATGCACTAATTACTATATAAATGTGACTGGAATTGAAGGGTGTTAACACTAGGGGGTGAGGAAGGGGTTAAATGTATTCCCTACATAGTGTTTTAACTGTGGGGGGAGGGGGGTGACCGATATGTGTCCCTATGTACAAGGGACACACATCGGTCTCCTCTCCAGAGACAGGACGCTGTCTCTGTAATACGGCAATGAGAGATGATCTCATATGTTTACATATGAGATCATCTCTCATTCGCCGCACAGATCGCAACGCAAACGGCCATTCTGATTGGCCATTCGCCGCGATCTGTGATTGGCTGTGTCCAAGGCCAACACAGAGCTTCCCCGCTGCGCGCTCTGGAGCGACCAGTCATCTCTATGACCATCTGAGGCGCAGGTGCAACATTATGACATCACTCCCAGCTTAATTTGAGTCTGGAGTTTGGGAAGTTCCTCCTTTTGGTCTTCTGGAATACCCTTACGATGGATGCCAACCTTTTGAATTAATGAGGAGTCCTGGTAAACTTCTTGGTGCAGGTAACTTGTGCTTCAGAGAAATCTCCTCTCTAATCAACATTATGGAACTTTGACTTTGATTGTCTCTTCAAGGCTGGACCTTCAAGCTGCAGGCTAATCTCATCTATATTCAGTCAGACAACACCACGTTGGTGGTGTACATCAACAATCAGGGAAAACCCCAAAGTCACAGCAAAACAAGGCAAACATCCTCAGTTGGCAGCATCTGGCCACCCAGAAGTGTTCCTGAACCTTTGTCATAGGTTGGGCCTAATGTGGAAAAAAAATGGGGTTTAGTTGCACACATTTACACATATATGTGTAAGCAGCAGTGACCATGTCAAGGCATACCAGTGTACTGCAGTCCCATCTTTATAATTTAGGGAATCTCCCAAGTTGGAGCACATATAGTAATGAGTAGATTAAAGGCAAGCATGCCTGGAGGGATCCCACCCCTCCTTAAAAGGTACAAGAATGCACAAGACACCCAGCAAGGGCCCAGTCGTAGGTGAAAGTATCCAGTGTGTCCCTGCACTAAGTCACTAACTATACAAACAAATAGCACCCACCCCAACCTATAATTAACAAAAAAGTCCAGCTCACTTACTAGCCAGCTACTGCAGCTTACACGTATATTTACACATGTGTGCAACTAAACCTCTTGTTTTAACGGTTCGGGTCAATTCAAAATGCAGCCTGGCTGGTGGCAGAAACCATGAATCAGACCGAGTCAGAAGTACAAATAAATCACACTTGTTTAATTATAATAATAAAAAGATTCCTGATATAGACAAATTCACTAAAACATTCTTGCATGAAACATTTTCTGCTAGAAAAATTATAGCCAGACAGTGGATGATACCCACTCCCCCCAGCTTCAGCAATTGGAAAATAGATATAAATAACACACTTCCCTACAAAAAGTTCATATACATTAACAGATGTTGTCCAGATAAGAACAACACAATCTGGGATAGATGGCTCGAGTCCGCAGACACATGCACTGATGGTCAGTAAAACTATAATTCCTTTTAGTGTACAATCCCACGAATAGCGTGGACATAGGGTTTTCCACTCATTGATAGTTGCTGAGTCCAGTGTTCAATCGGAACAATTTTTTATTTATTTTTTTATCTACTGTGCCTATATGTGTTTAACTGCTTAAGGACCGCCTCCTGCACATCTACATCGGCAGAATGGCGCGGCTGTGCACATGCACGTACAGGTACGTGCTGTGCTAGTACCCAGCCGTGGGTCACGGGCCCGTGGCGCACTCCCGTGACCCGGTCCGAAGCTTCGGGATTCGCGGACCCGATCGCCGCACTCCAGCGGCGATCGGGTCCGAGAATCCCGTGGTCCCGGAGCTGAAGAATGGGGAGAGCTGTTCTTCACTGTGGGGGGACACAATCGATGATGTCACACCTACAGCCACTCCCCCCTACAGTTGTAAACACACTTCAGGTCACATATAACCCCATCAGCGCCCCCTGTGGTTAACTCCCAAACTTCAACTATCATTTCCACAGTAAACAATGCATTTTAAATGCATTTTTTGCTGTGAAAATGACAATGGTCCAAAAAATGTGTCAAAATTGTCCGAAGTGTCTGCTATAATGTCGCAGTCACGAAAAAAATCGCTGAACGTCGCCATTAGTAGTAAAAAAATTGCAATAAAACTATCCCCTATTTTGTAAACGCTATAAATTTTGCGCAAACCAACCGATAAATGCTTATTGTGTTTTTTTTTTTTTTACCAAAAATAGGTAGAAGAATACGTATCGGTCTAAACTGAGGATTTTTTTTTTTTATATATATATATTTTTGGGGGATATTTATTTTAGCAAAAAGTAAAAAATATTGCATTTTTTTTTTCAAAATTGTCGCTCTATTTTTGTTTATAGCGCAAAAAATAAAAACCGCAGAGGTGATCAAATACCACCAAAAAAAGCTCTATTTGTGGAAAGAAAAGGATGTCAATTTTGTCTGGGAGCCACGTTCCACGACCATGCAATTGTCAGTTAAAGCGACGCAGTGCCGAATTGCAAAAAGTGGCCTTGTCTTTGGCTGCATTTTAGTCCGAGTCTTAAGTGGTTAAGCCACATTCCTTTGTTTTATGCATTTCTTCAGTATTGCCTTGTAACTTGCAGAATTATGTTCCAAATGTAAATTGTTCCATAAAAACGTTTTTTTCCAAAAAAAAAAAGATAAACAGAGTAAACGTAGTTGAAACGTAGCAAGAGTTCAGGAACCGGATCGGATACTCAGACAAGCCAAAGGTCAGGGAGCCAGAGATGAACATAGTAGAACAGAAAGCAGGATCAGGAGCCAGAAGGGATGTCAGCCAAGCAAAGTATTCAACAGGAATGTAGGCGAAAGTCTCTGTGATGTTGGCCAAGGCAAAGGCAGAGATCATCTGAACTGGAAGGCTAAAGTAGGCAGGACTGACGAGCAGAATCATCAACAGGTGAGTCACCTTTAATTTGAGAGCTGTGTCCCGCGATCAGGTCATAGAGCTGAAGAATGGGGAGATGTCAGTGTAAACACAACATCTTCCTGTCCTTCCCCTGACATGTCACTGATCGTCTGTTCCCTGTCATTGGGAACAGCAATCAGTGACATGGCATGGCAAGCCACGCCCCCTAACAGAAGCACTCCCTACGTCACACTTAACCCCTTCAGTACCCCCTACAGGTTAATCTCTTCATTACCAGTGTCATGTTTACAGTAATCAGTGCATTTTTATAGCACTGATCGCTGTAAAAATGACAATGGTGTCAAGTGTCTGATGTGTCCGCCATAATGTCACAGTCACAATAAAAATTGTTGCCATTACTAGAATTTTTTTATATAAAAATGCCATAAAACTATCCCCTATTTTGTAGACACTATAACGTTTGCACAAACCAATCAATAAACACTTATTGCTATTTTTTTACCAAAAATTTATAGAAGAATACATATCGGCCTAAAATGAGGGAAATACAATTATATCTTTTTTGGGGATATTTATTATAGCAAAAAGTAAAAAATATTATTATTTTTTTCAAAATTGTCGCTCTATTTTTGTTTATAGCGCAATTAATAAAAACCGCGGAGGTGATCAAATACCACCAAAAAAAGCTCTATTTGTGGGAAGAAAAGGATGTAAATTTTGTCTGGGAGCCACGTCGCACGACCGCGCAATTGTCAGTTAAAGCGACGCAGTGCCGAATTGCAAAAAGTGGCCTGGTCTTTGGCTAAGTGGTTAAAGTGAAACATTAAAAATTAAATATTCCTAAATATCGTGCATGGGGGGGGGTCCCCTTAGTCTGCCTGTAAAGTGGCATATCTGAGTGAGTGAGTGAGAAACTTATATAGCGCAACACATGCGAACTGAATCGCCTCTGGGCGCTTGTGTGATGTATAGAACAATGCCGCAACAATAATGACATTTCTAAAGAAAAAAAATGTAATTTAAACTTGCTCGTAGCTGCAATGAATTACAGGCAATACAGATCGAAAAATACATTTAAAAAACAAATCGTGGAGTCCCTTTGGGTCTGGTATGGATTTTAATGGGAACCCCATGGCAAAAGTCATACTGGACCTTTATCCAAGCATGCAGGTCAGGAAAAAGAAAAGGGGGGGGGACGAGCGAGTGCCCCCCTCCTAAACCATACCAGGCCACAAGCCCTTAAATGAGGGGTGGGTGCTTTGGGGCGGTGGGGGGGAGCAGTTTTTGACAATTCCTTTATAAAAAAAAAGTGTCCCTAGATGTAATCCATCGTCAATTATACCTCCCGACTGACCTGAAAAACATATAAAAAATTGCCCCTTCTGACATCACGAAAACCATCTGCTGCACCTCAGAAGACTGTACTCTGATTTTATGCATGTTTTGTTTCAGAATAATAAAGTGTTACTTCACCTTTGTTGGGTAAAAAAAAAAAAATCCCAATTTTTGTTGTTGATTCTTACCTCTTTCTGTTCACACTTCCCTGGTGTGGTTTTGCTGAGCTTTGGCCAAAGCACAGCTGACCTGCGGCCCCTTCCCATTTACTTCTACTAGGTCCAGCGGTTATGGTGCGCTTTCAGAAAGCGCACCAAAGATGCAGGACCTCATAGAAGTCTATGGGAAAGCGAAGGTAACCCACTCAAAAAACACATGTTGCAACTGCTGTCAGCGCTGGAATAAATATTTGCAAAGAAGAAGCTATTGTGTGCCGGACTTTCCGAAATATGTGAAGTGGTCTGGACATTTTAGCCTGAGCACTGATACCCAGCTATCTAATCTTTTACAATGTGGTGGAGCCAGGGTGAGTCGTTACACCAGTTTGAAAGGTAAGTCCTTTCCAGATGGATTCGTGAATGGGAGGCTAAGTAAACATTATAATTTTTTTGTTGCACACTTAAGCTTCTGATGAAGAAAGTTGCAGTGTTTGGATCCCATGTAGTTCATTGTTAACATTTCCTGAATTGCATATGCAAAGGTTTCCAGGGCTTGTTAGGTTGTTGGCACACCAAAGATGACCTTCGGATTCCAGTTCCTGCACAGTTACCGCTGCCATTCTGAACAGTCTGGGGGCTGTTCAGGTAGGGACTTGTGTGGAATTAAATTTGAGGGCCATCACCCATCATTAAGTGAATAGTATCATATGTAAGAGAGGAAGAGCCAAATTAATATTTGCTGTTGACACACTGATCCTCAATCCAACCAATCAGAAGTGGGTGTGAGACCTGTTTTCCGATTAGCAGAAAAGAGAAGACTCCCGATTGGCTGCTGAGATGGAGGGAGGAAACGGAAGCCGCCGTCGTCATGATGACCCGTGGAGAGCAGCAGAATGAGCAGGGGAAGCTGGCGGTGTTGGGGTAAGTGGTATCAACAGACTGAACGGGGGGGACATACTGTTTGCTGCTCCCCCATAAAAAATTACACTGGCTGTCACTGGTTTATTTTAGTTAAAATACAATTTATATTATTCCCTTTGTGATTCTTAGTAATCTATCTAGCTTTACGGGGCTGATTGTGGCCAAGCTAGAAGTAAACCAATTCATATCAAATACACGGACTGCTGTACATTACACAATTCTGATTGCTTCACGCAATATGCTATGTAGCACACTAAAACACCTGCAAATGTAAGTTTTTCCTAACCAAAGTTTTATTTTTTTAACAGTTGCTGGTTGCAATGTAGTTTACTATGTTTAATTAAACTCTTAAACACAGGCAGCATTACAAAACAGACAGGGCACTTAAACCTGCCTTTCAAAACTGAAAAAAGTTTAATTGGTTTTCAACTTTAAGTCTGCTTTCACACTGGGGCGCGAGTGGCGTCGGCGGTAAAGCGCTGCTATTTTTAGCATCGCTTTACTGTCGTTTTTGGGTATTTGGCCGCTAGCGGGAAACTTTTAACCCACGCTAGCAACCGGAAACTGTTTAAAAACACCTCTGCCATTCCTTCAACGTCCTGCCAGTGCATCGCCTTAGGGCAGGGGTGCCCAACCAGTGGCCCAAGGAGCCCTCTGATTTGGCACGCGAGCTCCTGCTCTGGGATGGCTGGTTGGCAAGCCCAGATTGCAGGTTGCATCAGTGTTGTAAATGAAGCCGGCGGTAGAGGAAGCAAGCGGCTTTTCAGAAAGTGCACCACACCTGCAAGATATAATAGACGTCTATGGCAAAGTGCAGCTAACTGCGGGAAAACCACAGGTACACTACGCCGCAATAGACCAGAAACCATCAGTATAAAAGCAGCCTTAGGCCCCTTTCAAGCAATCGATTGGACCCTCCATTCACTTCTATGGATCGGCAGATGTAAACCGACTTTTGTCCGTTTACACCTGCCTACATCCAATCCGATCTGCTAAAAAAACAGAAGTGGATCTGTCCCTTTACATCTGATTGGATCAGAGAGCCCATAGAGTAGATTGGGCTGTGTCTGCTTGGCACATGCAGACTGGACACAGACCTGTCATCTGCCCACTCCGCTCCATGTGGCCCACGACTTAAGTCGCTTTAAGTGTCCCTCGGCCTTCAGAAGGTTGGGCACCGCTGCCTTAGAACTTTCACACTGAGACTGCAGGTTAGCCATTTTTCAGGCGCTTTACAGCTATTTTAAGCCCAAAAAAACGCCTGTGTGAAATGGGTCTAAAGCTGATTTGTTGTTCCCACACAATTGTATTAACAATAGAAAAGACCATTTATATCTATATCATTACTCTGCATGCTCCTCTGTTTTCTATGAACTTCACAGCTTTTCCCAAACATTCATCCCAAAAGTCTCTTTATAATTATGTATATTAGATATAATTTGGTACTTCCCTTTACCTTCATTTACTGTTATTCTGTGTTTTGAAATTACCAGAATTTTTGCTTTTACGGTCTCTCTGGATTTCGGGCATTCTCTTGCAGAATATTCAGTACATTGTATAGAACATGGTTAACCCTCAGGAGAACGCTGGGAAAATAATGTCAAGACAACAGAAGTTTCTAAACTACAAAGCTTTTGCATCTTTGCAAAAATAGTGTTTCCTTTTGCTCTATTGTCCAGGGTAAGACAATAAAGGAATTTCTCTTCCCATGCAGGAAGTTAGCCTGAATACTGAAAAAATGTAACCGACATTTCCTCGGCAGAAGAGATCAAGGATTGAAGGCAAAGTTTAAAAGAAGAATGAGAGACTCTTAGAATCATGTGCTATGCAGCTGTCCGGGAGCTTATTCACACTTATGCATTGTGGCAACATGCACTAAAATGTACGCTACCACAATGCATGGCAATACACCTGCTACTATTCACAGTGGCGTCACTATGGGGGTGTGGGGGGTGCAGACTGCGCCCAAGTGAAACCCGCCAGAGGGGCGACACCAGAGGAGGACTGGGCGGTGATGCCCCGTAAAAAGGCTGCACTGGTCTAGAAGGAGTGTGCTGGCATGGGCACTGGGGACACCTGCCTTACATCAGTGTCTGGGGTTCCATACGCTGTTATCGGCTCCTCTGCAGCAGCTGGCATCTCTCCCGGCTAGTCCGGCTGCCTGTACACACTGCAGAGTGGATGCCTCCTCTTTCTCAGATCAGACATTGTACATAGATGGGAGGAGGGAAACCAATGTCTGAGCCATGCTGATCTGAGGACTGCAGTGAGTCTACTATGAACAGAGAGCTACATGGAAAGGGGACACAGTGATCAGGGTGGGGGGAGTGAAGAAAGGCAGGTAAAAAAGGGTGTACACATGGATTTGGGGGGTCGAGAGTAAAAGGATGTGTACTGTGGGGGGTGCTTTGGGAGGAGAGAGGTCTTGTGCTAGATAAATTCCCCCCACCCCACCTTCTAGCACAAGTCCTCATTACTCCCAGAGCATCCCCCCACATATAATCGGGCCTTCCAACCCACCTTCTATTACAAGTCCTCTCCAGTACATATTAGCCCCTTCACTCCACCTTCTAGCACAAGTCCGCTCACCTCCCAAAGCACCACCCAGTACATATCAGCTCCACCACCTCACCTTCTTGCACAAGTCCTCTCCCCTCCCAGAATACCCCCCCAGCACATATTCGATCCCCCCCCCCCCCAACCCATGTTCTGAATTTTGTTTAGCTATGCCCTTTAAGCTCCTCCTAATGTAAAGTTTGACCACACACATTTTTTTGCCGCAGTGTGCTCCTCAGATCTTGGCTTCCCTTAAGTGTTATATGGGAAAAATATTGGGGGAGGGTTGTGACACCATGTTTTACCACACCAGGTGAACCCAACCCTAGTGACGCCACTGCCTATTCAATTTAAAAATAGTCCTATATCTATGGGTAATTTGTGACCTCTGCAGACATCCCTTAGCCAACTAATCTCACAAAGCAACTGATTGTGTGGGTTAGATTTTTCCAGGCAATCTGTATTTTCTTCTATACAGTATGACTGGCTTCACCAAGGCCATAATTAGATAAGAGTAGGATGACGTCATATGATATAAGAATAATAGAGCCACCGCCTGCCCCTCATTTGTCAATAGTATACAGCAGATGAGGGGTAGTTAAATTGAAACTTAAGGCAAATGTAGACACCGCTCTCCCGTCCATCCCGGCCTCTGCTATTGAAAAATTAGAAACACCCCTGACTGATGTTGACTTTCAATTGGTTATTACAAAACTCAAAAATGGTAAGAGCCCTGGCCCAGATGGTTCACTTCACGTTTTTACAGGATGTTTGCTCCCCAGTTAGCCCCTCTTCTAGCGAAGGCATTCAACACCATTGATGAAAATGACTCTCCTTCTTCCCTCCTTTTAGCCCAGATAGTCCTCCCCAAGCCAGGCAAGGACCCAACTCAATGTTCCAATTATAGGCCGATATCTCTTCTAAATATTGATTTGAAGCTTTATACTAAAATCCTTTCGAATCGTCTTTCACCATTACTACCTAACGTCATTCATAGAGACCAGGTGGGTTTTGTCCCGGGCCACAAAGCTCGAGACAACACTACTAAGACCATTGATCTAATAGCTTATGCCCAACGTAATCATATACCGACCTGCCTTCTCTCTTGTGACGCTGAGAAGGCCTTTGATAGGGTCAGCTGGCTGTTCTTACAATCTACCCTTTCTCAAATAGGTCTAGGCTCGTGTCCCTATATTCCACTCCCTCGGCCTCCATCTTGGTGAACGGTGTTCAATCCGGTACGCTGTCAATTAAGAATGGCACTAGGCAGGACTGTCCTCTTCCCCCCCTCCTTTTTGCATTGGTAATAGAGCACTTAGCCCAAGCACTTAGAGCGAACCTGAGTATACATGGGATACAAACGCCTTCATCCCACTGTAAACTTTCTCTATACGCGGACAATCTAATTCTTTGTCATTCAACCCCACATCAGTATCCCGTCTATATTGTCAGAGCTTGACAGGTTCGGTAGATTTAGTAATTATAAGTTAAACCTTTCCAAAACAGAAGCACTGAACATATCCTATTGGAAGAATGAATGCACTGAAAATGGACATCCTACCCAAAACATTATACCCTTTCCAAGCTCTCCCGATAGCCCTCCCGTCAGTTTTTTTTCGTACATTACGCTCTATGGCTATACGGTTTGTTTGGAGGGGTAAACGCCGAGGACTGGAACACAAACTCCTTTGTTCATCCATCACCAACGGCGGAACGGGTCTCCCTGATTTTGAGCTTTACCACACGTCGGTGGTGCTTTTTCGGATCCTGGAGTGGTTCCTTCATCCACTGCAAAAAATATCCACTTTAGTTGAGCAGAATTTGTCCTCAGTTGATGTTAGGGCACTTCTTTGGGGGCACGCTGGGTTACACCGGTCTCTCTTAGAGCTATCCCCCCTTACTAGAGATGCCTTACTGATTTGGCACCGAAAGAGGGAGATATGCGCTCTCTCAACCAATCCAGGCCCTCTGACTCCCCTATTTGATAATCCGGCTCTTCCAGAGATCAGACTGATCCAAGTCATTGACAACTATAATAGGGCTTCCTGGCCTACTGCACAATGCGTTGTGAATACCTCCTCTGGTTCCTTTATAACGTCTGAGACTGCTGCGTCTTCTCGAGGTGAAATGATTCACCCACATGCACCTGACAACCTATTGTAAGTCGCTTCGTGACTCTGGACAGGCCCACAAGGCCCCGTCACGGGCTACGAACAACTTTGCTCGCTCTCAGCCACCCCTCAACATACTCTTTCACAGTTTTATAAGATGATTTTAGACAACACTCATGGCTCCCTTTCCAAATTTACCGCGGCTTGTTCTGAGGACCTCGGGAGAGACATTAGCGAGGCAGAGTGGCGCAAAGCTTTTTTCTATACTCGCAAATCCTCTATATCGAGTTATGCTCAGGAAAAGAACTATGAAGTGATCTCCAGATGGTTTTGAGTGCCAACCACCCTTAGGATCATGTTTCTGTCTGCTTCTGACTCCTGCTGGAGATGTGCTCTTGCTACAGGTATGTATCGTCATATCTGGTGGAATTGTGATATGATTCGTCCATTCTGGAACCTAGTTTTTCAAATATACTCCGATCTCTATGATAAACCTCTCATCCCCTCTCCTTCCATAGCCCTCCTTTCTATTCTCCCAGGTTCCCTAAAATTCCAAAAACATTCCCTTCTAAAATTCTGTCTTAGCGCTGGTAGACAATTGGTTTCTAGGCACTGGAAATCATCGCCCCCCCCCCCCCAACAGCAGTCGAATGGGTGAGCGAGATAAATTGCATTATGCTGATGGAAGAATTGCAGGCTAAATCCCTTGATAGATACGTTAAATTCTCTCTCACTTGGAGTGTTTGGAGACACTACTCCGCCACAAATAACAGACTCCTACCCAACGTGATTTCCTAAACCCGGGTCGGGTCCTGGCCTAAGTTTTAGTTCACCATAGACTATTGCGATTTTTGGTGGAGTTGAGCACACCGTCCCCTTTTCCCCCTACTCTTTACCCCTTCCACTTCCCCCTCTCTTTCCTTGATCTTTTTCTATACCTTTTTTCTCTTTGTCTTCCTGCCCTCCTTCTGGGCTACTTAACCTAGCCATACCCTTGATTCATTGGTACACTGTTAGATTTATATGTCAGCTGTGCCTTCAGGGCTTTGAACAGACCCCTCACTATTGTGTTGCTACCTGATCTCCAGCCTTGGTTTTCTTTTCTTTACTTCCCCCGGTCCTGGTCGCAGCAGGTTCCCATTGGGGCTTCCAGCCGGAGGGTAACCTCTATCTGACGCAGGTGGGCATTGTTTGTTTTTATTTGTACTTCTAATATGCCTATGAAGTATCCTTTTATACATACTTGTTTATATGGTATGGTAATGTACATGTTTTACATTTTGCAGTTTGGGCTGCCCTTTGCCGGGCACTTGGCCCGATTTTTCTTTTGTTTTCTGTTATGCTTGTCTGAAAAATGTAATAAAAACGTATTGAACCTAAACTTAAGACAAATGTAGATGTCACAAATTATTAGAAACTGGAGGTACCGGAGCCACCTGTGCCCTGGCCATATGCGCCTTGACCACCTCCATCCTGTCCTGCATCTGCGACATGGAAGTGGACAAGGTGTTCAATAAGGCATGGATCTGCATAAGAGAGTTCTGTACCGACCTCTGACTGAGATTATCTGAGGTCACCTCTGACTGAGATCATCTGCAGGGAGAGGCTGTGCTAGGCTAGGGAAAAGTAACCTAAACAGTTCCGCTCTCCTGGCCAAGGCTGGAAACGCAATGCCCCTATGACGAAGCTCCGCCATAACAACAAACAACAACAACAAACATTTGAAAACATCATGCCAATCGAGACGACCGCCCCCCCCCCCCCTCCCCCGAATTCACCGCTTAACTTGAAGGTGTAGTAATGTGTCACTAGCGCGTGAATGAAACCTGATGCACAACCACTGTGAGTGAATGAACCGAGCCACCTGCAGCGCTAGGACAGGTAATTAAATAACAAACACTCAGGGCTACCATACCCACAGAACTTGGTGGGTATGAAGATGAGAGTAAGATGTGAAGTGCAACGTATGATGTATGAATGTCGACCGAGAACCTGTATGACACTTAGAATAAAATTCTGGCCCGAATGACCTACGGACGTGACGGATCCTGCCCTGTGCACGGCCTATAACCCCCAAGAACAAAAAAAATATAAACATGCGCCTGCAGCTTCACGAAAGAGCTGGGAATGACACGGATCACACAGCTACAAACGTTAATGACAGACAGAGAAACCACATAAAAAAAAAAACACAACCAGCAAGAAACGACCCCTTGTCATGGATATGCAGTGTGTCTGGCAGCTTACCTTTCTCTCCATGTGTTCATTAGAGGCCAGGCTCTCTTATCCGACTGCCTTTATCATCTCTCCTCCCTGTATAGCTCCACCCCAGGCCATCCCAGGAACTCTATATTAACCACTGCAATGCAGGTCTGCTTTGCTGATCAACGGTGTTTGTTAGTATTGTGTTCCTGCTTCATGCAGCATGTACCCAATACTGTGTTCAAACAGTTTGTGGGACTCCTCAGGAGGTCATGGTGGGACTAAGGAAGGAGTAAGTGATGCCATTGAGCAGAGGGAAGAGGATGCCTTGGGAGCTACTTTGCCAGACAAAGTACCCTGAGCATGGGTGAGAGAGGATGAGGAGGATGAGGGTGGCTTGGTCATCCACTCTACCAAGTCTTCGGCATGTTGCGGCTCAACACGGCCAGCTGCCGAAAACAAGGACGAGTGTGTCACACAGCCACTTGCTGATGAGGATGCACTGTGTCCACGACCAGCACTGTTGCCTGTAGACGCGGAGGCTTCTTGCCCTCGTGACTCTCTGCCTCTCCTTGTTGCCCTTCCAGACATTATAATGTCAAAGGCAGTACACACACCTCATAGCTTTTGGTGCAAACTGCAGAGGACATGTGCAGTACACAACAAGAAAGCTTTATGTGCAAAGTAATGAGCACACTTGCACTATGCACCACCAAGTGGGTTTAGTTGAAAAGTAAGTAATGAGCACACTTGCACTATGCACCACCAAGTGGGTTTAGTTGCAAAGTAATGAACACACTTGCACTATGCACCACCAAGTGGGTTTAGTTGCAAAGCAATGAGCACACTTGCACTATGCACCACCAAGTGGGTTTAGTTGCAAAGCAAAGAGCACATTTTCACTATGCATCACCAAGTGGGTTTAGTTGCAAAGCAATGAGCACATTTGCACTATGCACCACCAAGTGGGTTTAGTTGCAAAGCAATGAGCACACTTGCACTATGCACCACCAAGTGGGTTTAGTTGAAAAGTAAGTAATGAGCACACTTGCACTATGCACCACCAAGTGGGTTTAGTTGCAAAGTAATGAGCACACTTGCAGTATACAGCAAGTTGATTTAGGTGCACTGAGCACACGGGCAATACAACACGTGAGAACACTGCAGCTAGCACAATCAACTGCCTGACAGATTAGGAAGAACTAATCTAACTAAACTATACAGTGTATAAATATATGTACAACTCCTGGGATGTATATATATTCTCTACACACTGTAAATTTAAATGACTAGCCTGCCTGCTCTATCTAGCTAGAAAAAAAGACAATCTCTCTCTCTGTCTGATGTGTAACAACAAGCCCGGAACACACTACACGCGGCCACGCTGCAGGCAGCCTTTTATAGTGTGAGGCGTGTGCTAAAGCCCTGAGCCATAATTGGCCAAAGCCACCCTGGCTTTGGCCAATTATGGCTCTCAGTTTTTTGCGCGCTGTGATAGGCCAAGCATGCGGGTCCTAGTGCATGCTTGGCCAATCATCAGCGCGCAATGCCGCAGTGAATTATGGGCCGTGGCACGTCACTCGAATTTGGCACGAACGACCCGTTTTGTTCGATTTTCATGGGCTTGACTTGAACACGAAGCTCATCACTACTCATCAGAACAATATGCCTGACACGTGTGTTTTGGCAAAAAAAGGCATACATCAGGACCTCTCAAGATAGGTTGTATAGGGTATTCCAAATTACTCCACATAAAAGATGAAAAGAAAGAAGAAGAAAGTGCACAATAGTGTAATACCGAATGGTCAGTTTTAATAAAACACCACAAACAAATCTTCAACCGTTGCACTCACAAAAAAGATTAAAATCAAAGCAGTGAATCACAGCAAGGCAATCTCCATCAAACTCTTCAACTGGTGCAAAAATGGTCACGGCGGACCCGCAATTAGCTATGAATTTTCTCACCACTCCACCGCACTGCAAATACCCTGTTTGGAAGTTCTCTTCCTTAATTCCTGGTAAAACTTTAATGCGCCACACGTATCAATGCTTCACGTTGATTCAAGAGCTACAAATGTGGCCACGCCCCCGACATGTTTCACAATAAGTGACTGCTTTGCGCAAAAGTTATAGCACCTACAAAATAGGGGACATAATTATGATTTTTTTTTTACTAGTAATGGCGGCGATCTGCGATTTTTATTGGGACTGCGATATTGCGACGGACACATCGGACACTTTTGACACATTTTTGGCGCCATTCACATTTATACAGCGACCAGTGCTATAAAAATGCACTAACTACTGTATAAATGTGACTGGCATTGAAGGGGTTAACACTAGGGGGTGAGGAAGGGGTTAAATGTATTGCCTGGGTGTGTTCTAACTGTATGGGGGGAGGGGGTGACTGGGGGAGGTGACCGATGCTGTCTCCCTATGTACAAGAGAAACAGCATCTGTCACCTCACTGACAGGACGTGAAGCTCTGTGTTTACACTCAGAGCTCCACGTCCCTGCTGTCTCACCGACGATCGCGTGTACCTGACGGACATCGCGGCCGCCGGGTACACGCATCGGATCCTCGGTGATGCGTCGGGACTGTTTTTCCCCGCCGCACGCCACCCTGTGGCGCGCGCGGGGAATTACAAGCAAATGACGTCCAAAGACGTGACCCCGGCGCCTCAGGTCCGCACTGTTCACGTCTTTAGACGTGAAGCAGTATTGAAGTGGTTAAGTGGTTACACGTCACAACATCTTTTATATTTTCTCAAAAATGTAGTAATATACGGCACTGTGTCGCTTTAACTGACAATTGTGCAGTCATGCAAAGTTGTGGCACTTTAGAAAATCAACTCTGATAATCCTCTTCTTGACATATCAAATCGGTAGTAGATACCACTCCCCCATTTCTTATCAGAGTCTTTCTTCTACAAAAATTCTTTCCTAAAATAACCCTCTTAGGCTACAACAATTAACCACAATTCGTGATAAACTATTGACGTTATCACATAGTACTTATTCTCTTTTTTTTTTTTTTTTTTTCCCTCACCCTTCCTCCTTGCAGCAATCACCATGGCAAATTTCATGGGTCAGGAATGGGATACTTTAATGGAGGGTTATTTAAAGCAATATGGTGACAACGAGCATATGGATGCCGAAATTTCAAACCTTTTTTACAAATTATCTAGGACATTAGAGAAAAAATCCTCTCTATTCTGGCATATTCGGTCATTTCAAGACTACATAAGTGCAAAGATTAATCCACTAGGCCTTCGGGTCCAAATCTTTCCCACACTAGACGATATGAGCCTTGAATTCAAATCAAAATGGGAGGAAGCACTATTTTCTTGCTCATCTAGATTGATGGAACTATTAATCGATGAATACACTCAAAGATCTAAAAATCTAGACATCGATATTATTAAGACCTGTGAAAAACTACAAATCTTTAAGTCTCATAAATCTGTCCCTGAAAAGGAAAAGAAATTAAAAAATCATCTGGAAACATTCAATAAAGAAATTCTCATCAAAAAAAGCAGCAAGTTCAGAAGAGACAAAAACGCATTCGAGAACGGCAAAGCATATAGATGGCACGCAAGTCAGCAATCCTCCAATAGAACCAAGAAACCCCCGACCACAGAGGGTTCTCTTCCTTTACAAACATCGACCTCCTCAGGGTATGCACCACGAGCCCCTGGCAAAGGGAGTCAAAGTACCAAACGACAATACTATGGCGATTCAACACAAGTTCAACAAGCCAAAAAATTAAACCTGGAATCGATATCTAACAGCTCTTCCACTGCACGGCAAGGCCATGATACTAGTTCTTCTACACAGGACATTCCGATAGCACCGAACAATACAACTGCGCTAGTAGCTGCATATACGCAGAGAAACACAGTCCCTTCTCATAAACCAATATCAGCCAGTCAATCCAACCGTTCTCTCATCGATTCGTCTTTTTTAGAACAGATTTTGGCTCAAACACGTTCCCCTTCTCCTATAGGGAACACACAACAACAAAATCTCTAAAAGACAGCGATCATAGCCATGAAGCCGACATGCCAGAGACCCAATTGAATATCATCAAGCTGTCATCGCATCAAATGTCCTCTACGGAAACTTACATCCTAGGGAAAGGGCTCAATTTTTGCCCCAACCTTAACCTGGATAAATTTGAAGTATACAAAGATTTACAGCTATTCATCAGAAAACTCTTACTCAAAAGTCTCTTTAGCAAACAACACTCTGATGCACCATTCACCCTAGAAGAACAACAAGCACTTGCTCAACTAAACTCTCTTCTGGAAGAAAACGAAACAAACATATTGCCAGACTATACAATCTTACCTTCGGTCGACACCAAAACTATTGCTTCAGCAACCCCAATCGATAGTATTAATTCAAAATTAAAGAAAAAATCGGACTTTTGTCCTGCACCCAGCATAAATTCCAACGCAGTAACCTTCCTCAAACTCGTCAATCAAGATCTGGCGAAACTAAAAATTAAGAACAAAATTCAGAACAATTTAAACTGTGATGAGAAAAAAGCTCTTCAAACCCTCTCAGCAAATCAAACCATTACCATAAAGTCAGCCGACAAAGGGGGCAACATTGTAATCCTAGACAACGATCAATACACTGAAATGTGTCGCAAAATCCTGAGAAACCAACTATGGTACAGACGTATCCCTTTCGATATTATCGAAAAATACAATAAAGAATTCTACTCAATTGTAGATCGAGCACATCTCAACGGCGTTATCAAGAAAACCACATGGGATTTTATAAGGGTTAAATTCCCAGTCACGCCAACCTTCTATGCACTACCCAAAGTGCACAAAAATCCCAATGATCCCCCAGGGAGACCCATCATCTCTGGGAGAGGATCATTAACTGACAATGCCAGCAAATTAATTGACGAGTTCTTGCAACCCCTAGTAATCCAATTACCTTCTTACGTCAAAGACACCATCCACTTCCTTCAAATTATCAATGATCTCTACATTCCAGACCACGCTACTTTAGTCACCATCGATGTAGAAGCACTTTACAGTTCGATCCCTCACGACCGAGGAATCGCACTAATAAAACACATCCTACAAACTAAAGGTATAGGCGATCCTTCCTATCATGAGTTCATCATCTCTATTCTGGAATTTATTTTGACACACAACGTCTTCTCCTTTTTTGGCTCCCACTACCTCCAGATACAGGGAGTTGCAATGGGGACCTCGTGCGCCCCCTCTTATGCAAACCTGTATCTGGGGGAGTGGGAGAAAAACCTTTTTTCGGACGACATGTCCGCCATTTATACGGACCATATTACAGCGTGGTATCGTTACATAGACGACATTTTCTTAATTTGGGACGGTCCACCTGATTCACTACAACCATTCTTGCAGCGTCTAAACAAAAACGAGTTCAATCTATCATTCACTATGAATCATGATAAACAGTGTATTCCCTTTCTTGATGTTGAAGTCTTTAGAGACAGTTCACAGAAATTGGGAAGCAAGCTCTATAGAAAACCGACATCCGGTAACAACATCTTACACGCATCCAGCTTCCATCCTCAAGCACTTATTAAATCCATTCCTTACTGACAATACTTACGGATCCGGCGAAACTGTTCCCGCGATGAAGAATTTAGAGACCAAGCACAAAATCTAAGAGACAGACTACTACAACGTGGCTATTCACACTCTTGCCTTAAGCGCGCATATCAACGTGTACTCGCAGTACACAGAAATACCATACTGTATTCGACCAAACCCCGTGACACCAGCAATCCCAGTCGCATCATTACTAGATTTAACATGCAACATAATGCGATCACCAACATCATCAAAAAATACTAGCACTTACTGTCCATGGACCCAACTCTGGGACAATTTGTGCCAAAACATCCACTATTCTCCATGAAAAGAGCTAAATCTTTAAAAGACAAACTTGTCACAAGTGAATATAAAGGAGATGCAAGATCTGATCCCTGCAAAGCCAAAGGCACATTTATGTGCGGAAAATGTAACTACTGCAAATTTATGCATACAGTAAAGAACCCTACACTCCCCAATGGTCAAACCTTCTATCCTCAACACTTTGCCAATTGTAGAACATTAGGTGTCATTTACATGTTATGTTGTGACTGCGGATGTTTTTACATTGGCAAGACCAAACTACAATTCTGGCAACGCGCCTACAAACACATCAGAAGTATGCGCAAAAACGACCCAGAACTTCCTCTTGGACGCCATACCTTATTGGTACACGCAGGCAAATTTCCGAACATCAAATTCCTAATCCTTGACCGCATCCATCCCAATCCCAGAGGTGGGGACTGGAATAAGTCCCTCCTCCAACTGGAATTGCGATGGATTTATACTTTACAAGCCACCCTGCCCCCCGGACTCAATGAAGCAATATGCTTCAAACTCTTCCTCGAAGGGTTCTCCTCCGGGGGAATGGAAAAATAATTATGCAACTCATTAAACACCACCACATGCTGCTACTCCCTCAAAATAATTAACTTTAAACACATCATTTACTTTCCTTTTCTTTTCTCTATGTAAAAAAAAAAAAAAATTGTTTTCTTTGTTACAAGTTCCTCCTCCATTACACATTAGATTGTAATTTACGTCTACATTGTGCTCTTGCCCAGCAACAAGAATCCCGCAACATACTTTACAACCCTGGTTTAGGCCGTGTAAAATAGCATATATATTTAAACAATGTAACATGTTTGTTTCAAAAACCACAATGTATTGATAATTATTCGTAATAATTTTTAATTCTTTTTTCATGTTCTCAAGTTACCAAATTACCATTTCATAAATACCTGTATCTCCAACACCTGGCAAAATAGACTATATAAAGCAATTATATAGACACAGGGCTTTATTGATATATAGGCAATTATATTTATATCTATATTTAGCAATCTTGATTATCATGATGCATATATTTCCTAGCATAAGCTCAAATTACATCACTGCCAACGATATACATCAATTGTTTGTTACAATTATACTTAGCATAATTCTGCAAATCAACTTTGTTCCCCCCTTCCCCCTTTTCCTTCTTTGCAATCCCTTTCCCCCCCCCTCCCCTTCTCCCCCTTTTTCTTTCTGACTTTGTACTATGTCATAATGTCTGTCACATTTTAAAAGTAATACTTTATCAGCAATGTTCTTTCCTGGTCCGAGCCAAGTTGATCTGTCCCTGACAAACTCAGCAATTCTATAATTTATCCACTAGAGGGCGCTCTGCCTATTCAATATATCTATTTGTGAAACAAGATATAAAACACAAGTTTCTTGTACTGCTATTTGTTGCCTAGTTTAATTATGCTGCCCGACATACTTTTCACTACAGGAGACCAATCGGTCTCCTTGTTGGTGAACTTTTGGCAACCTGGCATTTACTCATGCCATGGCCGCCATCTTTCTCCTCCTGTGCGCATGCTCCGTGCGCACAGTGAGGTCGACGTCGGTTCAATCCGTGATGCCGCGCCATCCCGCCGCGCGCATGCGCGCTGCGGGATACGCGCGTCATGGCGTGTCATCCTGCTGCGCACGCATGCGCATCTCGGATGTTATGCGCCATGACCCATGGAATCAGTTGCCCTGTGAGCCCCACACCTGCCTTAATTAGCCGTCCGAGCACAGCTGCAAACTCTTTGCACTGGGCGTCGCAGTTTGGCTGATGGGCACTTTATATAGCAGCAGAGGAACTAGTCATTTGCTGTCCAGCAACTTGCTGGACAACATGACGGTTCCTCTGCATCCATCTTCCCAAGGTAAAAAACGTTTCATTTTATTTTATTTTTATTTTATTTTCTTCATATCAATCACAGCTACCACATTATCAGTTTCCCTGCTGGTTTTGGTTATCTACATACATTCAGTTTCATACTTACAGGAACACAAAAAACACCTGCCTTAATTAGCCGTCCGAGCACAGCTGCAAACCCTTTGCACTGGGCGTCGCAGTTTGGCTGATGGGCACTTTATATAGCAGCAGAGGAACTAGTCATTTGCTATCCAGCAACTTGCTGGACAACATGACGGTTCCTCTGCATCCATCTTCCCAAGGTAAAAAACGTTTTATTTTATTTTCTTCATATCAATCACAGCTACCACATTATCAGTTTCCCTGCTGGTTTTGGTTATCTACATACATTCAGTTTCATACTTACAGGAACACAAAAAAAAAAAAAAAATGTCCTTTTTAATCAACTCCTTAACCACTTAAAGACCCCCGCACGCACATATACGGCCACAACATGGCTCGTACAGGCACAAGGGCGTAAATTTACGTCCCCGCCTGAGTGCGGTTCGGGGGTCCCATCGGGACCCCCTCCGCGGCGTGCGGGGGTCTCCCTACCTCTGGGAGCGATCCGGGATCTGCGGGCGGATGTCCGTGTTTTCCGCCCCCCCCGCGATCGCTCCCAGCCAATGGGAGCGCGCTCCCAGCCTGTCACTTCCTCCTCCTGTGTTTACACAGGAAGGAGGAAATGATGTATTCTCTCATCGCAGCGCTGTTTCCCAGCGCTGCTGATGAGAGAAGACATGCCAAGTAAGTGTGCACCAACACAACACTGACACACACTCACATAGGCATATTAACCCCTTGTGATCGCCCCCCCCCCACCCCCCTGTCACAGTGTTACTGAATGCAGTGATTTAATCACTGCATTTAGTGTCAGTGTGACAGGCACTGTAAAAAACAGTTAGTGTTAGGTTCAGGATAGCCCCCCCACCCCCCCTAATAAAGTTTTAACCCCCTGATCACCGCCCTAGTTAACCCTTTCACTCCCTATTGCCAGCGTCACTAAGCGATCATTTTTCTGATCGCTGTATTAGTGTCGCTGTTCCCGCTAGGTAGCTATTTTTTTTTATTGCGATTTTTTTTTTTTTACTAAAGACATGTGGCTAAATAAATGTTGGCCTAAATGTTTGACTAAAATTTAGTTTATTTGATTTTTTTTTAACAAAAAGTAAAAAATAGTGTTTTTTTTTCAAAAATGTCGCTCTATTTTTGTATATAGCGCAAAAAATAAAAATCGCAGAGGTGATCAAATACCACCAAAAGAAAGCTCTATTTGTGGGAAGAAAAGGACGCAAATTTTGTTTGGGAGCCACGTCGCACGACCGCGCAATTGTCTGTTAAAGCGACGCAGTGCCGAATCGCAAAAACACCTTGGGTCATTTACCAGCGTATTGGTCCGGGTCTTAAGTGGTTAATACTCAACCTTTAAACGCCACCTATTGAGCATTTTTTGCTATAACATCTAAATATCCCCATTGAACGCCATCTATTGAGCAATTTTTGCTATAACATTTAACTATATATGGTTTAACCACATTAATATAACATGGATATTTTTACTTACATACATTGTACATATTTACTCATTATTTCTTATTACTTTTGTACACTTCCAGCCTAATACGAGCCTCTCCATCGCTATTTACTAGGCTCCAATGTCCTCTGATTCCAGCAGCATATTTATATCTGGCAACAACACACCCTGCTCACAATTCTGCTCTGTCGTCAGTGGCCAGGCCAGCAGACTCGGATCATCCGGAAACCCATGCTTTTAAATACATGATCTACTGACTTGAAGTACCATACAGTTCACTGTAAGTACTTCAGTATTAATCTATATAACAACATCATCAACATTATTAGGATTATCCTGATCATTTCCCATACATTTTTAGAGCTGTGAATCCTGGAATACCCCTGAAGAAAGGGACTATGTCTCCCTGAAACGTCGGGACCACACAGGGCATCACATCACACAGCAATATATGTTGAACTATATTTCATTATTTTGTATTTTTTGTATTTGTTATAGATCATGTAATCAACTTTTATCTGATACTTCTTCAATAAATTATATTGTAATACTATGTTTTCTCTAACTACATTTGACACACCACAGTGCCTTTAAAGTCCGACTAGGGGGCTTTGCCTTTATTCCTTTCAAATAAAATTGATGGGTTTTTTTCCCCACAATAAATTTTGGTGGAATTTGATCACCTTTGTGTTTAATGTTTTGCTATAATAAAGATCCCCCCAAAAAAAAAAATTCAAACAAATTTCGTCATCAGTTTAGGCCAATGTGGGAAAAGGGAATAAAGGTTTCTAGCCCTCCTTTTCCTCATGGGATAATGGCAACACAGAATCTTCAAGTAACCCCCCTCAGGGCGGTTGGGCTTGTGATGTAAGTGGGGAGCCTGGTAACTGCTTTTGGGGGGGGGGGTGCCAAAACGTATGGAACATTCCAGAACCCCTGGTGGACCCTATAAAAAGGGGTCAGTAATGTTTTTTTTTACAGGCAGTCGCATAGCAGAACATATAGCTTTAAGAGCTCCCTATCCCCCCTCCCTTTGTTGCAGCCAGTTATTGTGGTGGGTCACCTTTCCTATGAAAGGGGGACAGTTGTAAAAATACTGATGAGTTTGTTATACTTCAGTTTGAGCTGTCATAGCTGAACTGAAAATGGTCATTATATTTAATTGTTTTGGTTAAAAAATGTAATTTATTGAAATAAATTTTAATGATAAATTTATATTTATTAAAACCAATTAATAAAGGCCGCGGCCATATTTTCTTCCAAACAAATAGAATGGGTCTATTTATTATTTATATCTGTTGGTCATTAATTATTAATTGATGCCTGTTATCCCATATATATTCTTCTACATATTCTTGGTAAAAAAATAAATTACAATAAGCGTACATTGATTGGTTTGTGAAAAAGTTATAGCTTCTACAAGATTGGGGATAGTTTTATGGCTTTTTTTTTAGTTTTAGTAATGGCGGTGATCTACCGATTTTTAGCGGGACTGCAAAATTGCGTTACATAGATTGAACATTTTTTTCGGACCGTTGACATTTATACAGGGATCAGTGCTATAAAATGCACTGATTGCTGTAAAAAGGTCACTTGCAGGGAAGGGGTTAACACTAGGGGCGATCAAGGGGTTAAATGTGTTTCCTAGGGAGTGTTTCTAACTGGGTGGGATGGGACTGACTGGGGGAGGAGACATATCGCTGTTCGCAATTACTACGAACAGCAGATCCGTATCTTCTCTCCTGTCAGAACGAGGATTTGTGCGTTTACATATGCAAATTCCTATTCTGGCTCTTGTGCCCGCAATTGCAGGTGGCCAGTGGCGATCGCGCCCGCCGGCCACATGCATCAGGTCCTTCACTGTGCAGCGGGCACGATACAGCGATGGCAAGCACTATCTGCTGCCAGAGCGATGGTGCACACTTGGGACGACCTGTGAGAAGGACAGGGCCTACAGCTTAGTTCAGCACTCCCTGGCTTCCCTAGAACCTGTCTCAACAGGGGTACCATCCGACCTTCCTCAATCATTTGGTCTTACTACAAAACAAACATGTTGATGTGTCTGGGAGTAACACAATCAATACTGGGGATCAAGGGGAAGGGTTGGGACTTATAACAAGCTGTCAATTGATTGTGTTTCCTGTAGGGAGGAGCCCTCATCTCTCAGGTGTGCCGTCCTGAGAGATGGCACACCTGAATCAGCCTTTTGTTTTTGCTAGAAAATTACTTAGAGCCCAAAACTTCATATATTTTCTGAAAGCAGAGGCACAGGGAAGTAGAACATTGGTCGTGGCAATTTTATTTTTATTTTGCAAGATATTTGCGCAGCCATTTACTGTATATAAAGAAAAAAAAACACTAATACACTTAACCACTTGCCGACTAGTTCCAAAAAGATATACGGCGGCAATGTGGCTCCGTCCCACGAATTTCTGCACCCAATACGGCAACTCCTTTAAAAACATAGCCTGTGTAGCCAGGAATACAGATTTCTGGGTGGAAAAGCTGACCAAGCACCTGTCTCAGGGATGCGAGTCAGATGATATCATTGATTCCCTAGCAGTGATAGGAAAAGCTGTCGCTTACCTTGCAGATGCTGCAGTTGAGTCTGCAAGAGCCTCGGCTAAAATGGCCACATTAATCAACTCAGCTTGGAGAGCTGTCTGGATTAAGGCCTGGGAAGGAGATGTCACATCTAAGGGTAAACTATGTGGCCTTCCTTTTCAGGGTTCATTGCTGTTTGGCCAGGGCCTGGATGACGTTCTGTCTAGGTCCTCAGAAAAGGGTAAAAGATTCCAAGTTAAGCTCAAAAAAGAAAAAAAAAGAAAAAAAATGTTTTGAGCCCAAGGAGCCCAACAAACGGTGGGGCTATGGTAGGGGGAGGCAAAAGAACAATTTACTGTTTCCCTCCCCAAAAGTTGGCGCCAAAGAAACCAAGTGATGCCAAGGTCAAGGTGGGGGGGCGACTGTCCCACTTTCTTCCGCAGAGTAAAAAGACTTCAGCCAGCATTAACATCTGCCATGTCCTGCGAGAAGGTTATCGTTCGGCGTTCTGGGCAAAACCCCCCTCTATGATCACCCTTGGGCTGCGTACACACGATCAGTCATGTCCGACGGACCGTTTTTATCGGACCAGGCTGAAGTGGTCTGTTGGTCTGATGTGCGTACACACCATCGGACCAAAATCCCTTCGGACCAGAACGCGGTGACGTAGAACACAACGACGTGATGAAAAAATTAAGTTCAATGCTTCCAAGAATGCGTTGACTTGATTCTCAGCATGCGCAGGATTTTGGTCCGATGATTTTGTGTACTAACCATCGAACCTGTCTGACGGACATGTTTTGAAACTTTTGTCCGCTGGAAAACGGTCCGATAGGCCGTACACACGATGAAACATGTCCGCAGAAACTGGTCGTGTGTACGCAGCATTACACATCCTCCCAGGGATGCAGTAAAACGATCTGCCCTCCTGGAGGATATCCAGGAATTGGTAGAACAGCAGGTGGTGGTACCAGTATCGAAAGTACAACAAAACCAGGGATTCTGTTTCCACATATTCGTTTGCAAGCCATCAGGGAAGTACCGACTGATAGTAAACTTAAGAAACCTGAACAGGTATCTCGAATACAAAAAGTTTACTATGGAAAGTCAGTACACAAAAACCTCATGAAGGAGGCCTTCATGACGAATCTGGACCTCAAAGATGCCTACCTGCTGTAACAGCACTAGAGAAACGGGAGTGAATCACAACTGTGGATACAAGGACCTCAATGCGCTTCTGTATGCGACAACTCAGTATTAGCCCCAGGCGTCACTCCTAGCAACAGTTTGGGGGGATCTTTACCTCATCTTCCTGTCACATATAGAAGGGCGTTGATTTACTAGGGAGAGAAGCATTACAACATGCGACCAGACCATAGCGTTTAAAATATATATTTTAGCTTCAAGGACTTTATTCCAATACACCTCTTCATGCGCGTGATTAAAGTAAGGAACCCAAGGCTTCGCTCCTAGCAACAGGAGTTTGGAGGTTCTCTACATGATATTACCTGCAGCATGCAGGGATGTATTAGGTTACTAAGGGAGATGCCACAAAATAGCATCAACCCTTAGCCAAGAAAAGTGTTTAAGGAGAACAAGTTCGAACTATTAGACTGAGGCCTATAAGACATTTGTACTTTGCCAAGCTTGTATTATTTGAGAGTTGTAGTAACAACTGGGTACTTGTATACTGCATGTACTATAGTAACAGCACCTGCTTATATGTAATAAAGTAGTTTAGGTCAGGGATGGACTGGCCATTGGGACTACAGGGAGTTTCCCGGAGGGCCGATGGCTCAGTGGGCCAGCTTCAGTGACAGCGGACCACCACCCCCCTTTGCTCCTTTTGTCTCTCCCTCCCCGCAGCCCTCACCTGGGGGGAGCAAAGAAGCAGAGGGAGGACAAGAGAAGCAAAGAGGATGACAGAGGAGCATGGGGGAGGGGACAGACAGCTGACTCAACAGCTATGGCCTGGGAGTTTCTCACTTCTGCCTAATCTTGTCCCATTAGGGGGGGCACCAAACTGATTCTTTGCCCCGGGTGAAATAATGTCTAGCTTCCCCACTGGTACTGCCTATAAGAGTACCAGTACCAGCTGTTCTACTCTAATAAAGTAGAACGGCTTGTGAAGAGAATGAGAGGGCTTGGGTGGCCGGGGGGGTGCGGGAGTTGTCCGGCCGCCATGGGAGAGACCTGTCAAAGTGGGCCAGTCTGGATAAAGTCCAGGGCCAAACTTTTGTCCCAGTCCAGCCCTGGTTTAGGTAATTACAATAGCATACTTGAAGTAATTCCTATTGAGACATATTATTGCTAAAGAAAGGCAGTATAGCTCAGGTATATAGTATGCATATTTTATATGATATATAAATAGACATACAATTGGTATCTTGTAGGTTGTTGAGCCTTTAAGTTAGTATTTAGCAAACAGGATTTAGCATAGTAGTAACTCCCATATAACATGTTGGTAAGCAGACAGCATATGTAGTGACATCATGGTCACAGTTGAAACACTAATAGTAGATCTTCTATATGACTATAAATGTAACAAGGGTTACCTATCCGTTTGTAGCTTCTTAACCTCCCTGGCGGTATGATTCTTTAAGATTTTAGGTGCTGAAAGCGGTACCATTATTTGCAAGGGAATTTGGCGTTTTATACTGTAGGCTTGTAATTCTTAGGAATAACTCACTTAAATCTATCCAAACAAGAGTCTAATAGGCATCCCGGGTATGATTTATTTTATTTTTTTAATTAAAAATTATAATATAATAAATAATTATAAAAAATTATAACAAATAATAATATAAGTATAGTAAAAATTATTCAATAATGTAATCAAATCAAAATCACTGAAATTTGCTCAGTTGCAGAATTTTTGCTGTCATTATTTTTTTTTTTTTATGACGAATTTCCCCACAAATCGCTATCGCTAAATTCTGCTGATTATAATTTATTATCGCTGTTTTCTAGCTGATCTAAAACCATTTTTGACATAAAGGGACATTTTTGGTTGCTATGGGCAATCTACAGTTTCCAGGCAGAAAGAACAGTTTTTATTATATAAAAGAACATGCAGGGCACTGGACAGACCACTAGGGACAGAGGGGGTGTATATTTTTTACATACGGTACTGTAATCTATAAGATTACAGTATACTGTATGTAAAGTGTTTGTTTACTTTTTTGAATTTGGCGCCGTTCTCCGCTCCTGTGCGTCGTAACGTTGCAGGGAACGAAGCTCGGCGGCACACGGGGACGCTGTGTGAATCGAGCGAACACCCGCTCGCTCACACAGCGTGGATGCATCGCTGGATCCAGGAAGAAGGTAAGACAGCGCGTGCTGCAGCCTCTGCATGTCTACCCCGAGCGTGACTCGGGGATACCGTTCTTAGCATGAAAAAACCACCCCGAGTCACGCTCGGGAACACCGCCAGGGAGGTTAAGCCCTGTAAACACGATTGGTCAAACCGATGAGAACCGTCTTATGGATTTTTCTATCGGTTAAACGATGAAGCTGATGGTTTGGTCAGTCGTGCCTACACACCATCGTTTAAAACGATTGTGTTAGAACGCAGTGACGTAAAAAACACAACGACGTGCTGAGAAAAATTACGTTTAATGCGTCCAAGCATGTGTCGACTTTATTCTGAGCATGCATGGATTTTTAACCGATGGACGTGCTTGTTAAATTTAAAACAAGTTTGCTTTTTTTTAAATAACCGATGGCGCCCACACACGATCGGTTTAGTCTGATAAAAGCGGTCCATCAGACCGTTCACATTGGTTTGACCGATCGTGTGTACGCGGCCTTAGGAGACAAGTTCTCATGAAGAAGATGGTTGCCAAATGTCCTGTAGTTGGTTTGCAGAGAGCTGTATCGCAAGGAAGTTTTCAGCAGCAAAGGAGTAGTGGTTTCCAGGAACGGTGTTGCAGCATAGGGAGCTCAAGTAGCGGCTGGTGTAACAGGGCCTTTATACAGACAAGCTGTAGCTCACTTTAGCACTGCTCCATGACGGACATACTGGTGGTTATGGCTGGTATACGGCTGGCAATGATAGCAATGGCTAGCAATAATAGAATGGCACCTGTATCTCCTATGCATGCCTTTATAGGCAGGAGATCAGGTCTATAAAATTGCAGTCAGATTTTGAATGGAGCGCCGTATAAGACGCACTTCCGAGTTCCAGGCTGGAACACATCACGGCGCCCGGTGCAAGTGCCGTATGCGTTCCACCGTGGAACACATTACGGCGCTGGAGCGCTCAGACAGAGAGAGGAACAGCAGCGCAGCAGCGCTTGTTACACCTGCACATGCCAATTCATGTGGAGCAACAGGCATACTTGAGGTTCGCAGTAGTAGTCAGAGGAGAGATTTTTTACTGGCAGTTCAGAGCCCTCTCATTCAGGTTAACAGCCAGCCTAGCAGAGGCATCTCCACTGTATACTACTAATCCCTTACCTGGACGACCTACTGATTTCTGGACCATCAGTCCCCAGGTCAGATCAGATACCAACAAGGTAATGGCAGTCCTGGAAAACCTTGGTTGGATAATTAGTACGGAAAAATCCTCCCTCAAACCAGAACAGGTCAAGACCTTTCTAGGCTATATAGTGGACACCAGACAATAGAAGCTCTTCTTGCCAGAAGACAAGGTGGCAAAACTAGCTTCATCAGCGAGGGATCTCCAGAAGGGAGGTGCTAAGAACCCTAGGTCTGATGTCAGCGAGTATACCAGCAATAGTCTGGGCACAACTTCACTCAAGACCCCTTCACTTCTTTCTCCTGTCTTCATTGGACAAAAGGGAGGAGTCTTTAGATCAGGACATACGACTAACCCCTCAGGTCTTGTCCTCCCTGGAGTGGTAGAGAATACCAAAAAACCTAAAAGGGGGCAGACCATGGACCCAGTGGAAGTCCGGTAAAGATTACCACCTTCGGGTTCAAATAGCAGCCCTCTCGGTCTATCTCAATAGAAGACTGCCAAAAGAGGACCTCATTAAATGTTTTCTGTCGGCATAGGGAAAGGGTTTCCCCTGTCCCCAAAGATAGTTTTCCACCTTGGGCTTTGACTAGGATGTTAGAGGCGTTATCTAAACACCCATTTGAACTTATAGAAGAGGTTCCCTTCCCTTGCGTTAAAAATTGCATTTTTGTTAGCAATTACTACCGCCAGGAGGGTAGGGGATTTTCAGGAGCTGTCCATGAAGGAACCATTCCTATTGATACAGCCAGCTAGTCACCCTCACAGCAGACCCCTTGTACCTACAAAAGGTAGCATCCTTATTTCATAGGACGCAAGACATAATATTGCCGTGTGATAAACCAAAAAAACGAGAAAGAGAAGAAATTTCATTGTCTAGATGTTAGAACATGTAGTGTTCTCCTGCTGGTGTCTGACGCTCAGATGATGGCTCAGGTATGTCCCTTGGTATTTATCAGGGTAAAAAAGGGAGGGTATCCCTTGGTGAAGTATGTAGTAAAAGTTTAATGAGGTTATAAAATAACTTACAAAGTAAATGGTAGTGTAGCCAACGAGTTCCGTAATACTTCCGTTTTTTCTTGCTGTTTCCGGCCCTTAAATGTTACGCCACGTCACGTGGCTTCATCAGAGGTCCTCCTTTTTTACCCTGATCAATACCGAGGGACGTACCTGAGCCATCGTCTGAGCGTCGGACACCAGCAGGGGATCGCTACATGGGAATCACTTCAGGACACAATTACACCGACACAGATCACTCAGAAAAGCAGAGTTCCTTCTGCAAGAAGGTAAGTGCTCTGAGAGCACAGCCTATACAGGAGCACTTTAGAAGATTGTGGAAGATTCCTTATTCACGAAGATCACTTATTCACATATGGGACTGTTTATTTGTTTATTGCACACTGCCACTTTTAGTCTATTTATATATTTGTTTACATTATATGCGCTGATCACTTCCCTGTTTCAATCACTATTGGTATAGTTGTTGGCGCGGGAGCACTTTACTTTTATTCCATCTGTTCTTTATAAAAACAGAATGCTTGAACATGCAGCAGTTCCCTCATTTGAGAAGCACATAATGAGATCCTGTTCACACCTGTGCAATTTGTTGCGCTTTTTCCTGAAGCTTGACAAGTATGACAAATTCATTCTCCTTATGTTCTATGGTACCTGTTCACATCTGTGGAGTAAGCTTCTTTGTGCTGTGTAAAAAAGGTGTGTGCGCTTCTTTTAGTGGGACATGATGCGACATGGGACATGAAACTGTTTAGTAAAGCACAACCACACCCCAACAAAACACAGAACAGTCAGAAAGTGGGTACGAGGAGGATTTCAAGTGATGTTACAACATATATAGCTTGCAATTGTTGGAAACAGAGGCTGCGTGTCCAGGTTGTTGCACCCATCCTTGCCTACCTGTTAAACTCGGCTGTGCAACCAGTGCATATCTATTCACTTCATATTGGCTGCCTAAATGCAGCACTCGTAGAAAAAGTAAACAAATACTTTTTATGCTGCACAGGGCAGAGTTCGTGTGTGAATTAGCCCTAAGGCCTTGTTCACACCTATGCAGGCAGGGCCGATCCTAGGCCGATGCGCGAGGTGCAGTTCACCTGGGTGCCACAGAGGTGGGGGCGCTCAAGAGCCAGAGATCTCCCCTCCCTCCTCCTCCTCTCCTTGTCGGTGTCCAGAGGCCGCTCTCTCCGCTGGTCACTGCTGCCGGGTTTGTGTTTGCTGCCCAAGCCTCTCCCCTTTCCATCCTCCTGTCAGAGGAGATCAAAGCGGCTGTCTCTGTTTGGCGAGAGACCCGCACAGTGATGTCATTTGGGGGTGGGGCAGGGCTTTCCGTCCCGTGCCTGACATTTGTTCTTCCCCTCCTCTCTGTCACAATCTCTGACCCAGGCGGTGCAGCTGCACACTGTCCTCTCCAGCTGCCCGGGTGGGGTTTGTCCTGTGGGGGGTCTGTACTAATGGAGGGGGTCTGTACTAATGGAGGGGGAGGTTTGTACTGCGGGGGTCTGTACTAATGGGTGGTTTGTGGGGTTCTGTACTAATGAAGGGGTTGTTGTTTTTCTAGGGGGTCTCTACTAATGGAGGGGGGTGGTTTGTCCTGGGGGTCTGTACTAATGGAGGGGGTGGTCAGTTCTGGACTCACCACGGGAAATTCAGAGTGAGATGACTCCTGATCAGAGAACTGTTGTTGCATTATCGCTGGGTCAGGTGAGAGGGCCGATCGGCCATTTTCTCCTGTAGTATGTCTGCAGTCTCTGACCATCTCCTGTGCTACGTCTGCAGTCTCTGACCATCTCCTGAGCTATGTCTGCAGTCTCTGACCATCTCCTGTATTATATCTGCAGTCTCTGACCATCTCCTGTAATATGTCTGCACTCTCTGACCGCCTCCTGTAATATGTCTGCAGTCTCTGACCATCTCTTGTATCATGTATCCAGTCTCTGACTGTCTCTTGTATCATATCTGCAGTCTCTGACCATCTTGTGTACTATGTTTGCAGGCTCTGACCATCTCCTGTACCATATCTGCAGTCTCTGACCATCTCTTGTATCATGTCTGCAGTCTCTGACCATCTCCTGTATCATGTCTACAGTTTTTGACCATCTCCTGTATCATGTGTGCAGTCTCTGACCATCTCCTGTATTATGTCTGAGGGCTCTTTCTAACAGACTCTCTAACAGAAGCCCTCTCTGTGTGCATCAGAGAGACTCCCCTCCAGGTCTCATTAGTGATCGCTTTTCCTGTATTTTCTTTATTGTTAAAAGATCATGGGAGGATCCCAGGGTAACAAAGACTTCTTAGGGGAACATCTCTGTGTTTGAGTTGTTGCCATAGAAACATATGTAAAGGGGAGGAGTTTGTAAGGTGACCACACCCATGTGGGGAAGCCAGAAATATTTCTGCACCCAGGCGTCTGTGACCCTAGGATCGGCCCTGTACCTTTGCATTTTTTTAATGAGCTTTCAGTTTTGCAGAAACATACTACAGTCCATTTAACATGGTTTCCTATGGATGTAGTTCACATCTGTGCATTTTATAGAAAGGGACAAGGACTTTTTTTTATGGTTTTTGGTTTCATAGACTTCAATTGATCAAAAACGTTTGTTAAAAAATGCAAAATGCACTTGAATATGCAAAGTGCAACCTGCATAGGTGTGAATCAGGCCTTATGCCCATACACACGTACGGGTTTGCCGGCGGCCTTTTTTCTGCCGGGAAACCCGAGGGGAAAGCCGAGAACTGGCTCTGCAGCTTTTTCCCCCTGCACAAGGCCGGTTTTTCTGGCAGGAAAGCTTTGGCCGGGAAAACGGTCATGTGTATGCTCCACCGCAGTGTTTACCATAGGAAAAATGCCGGGTAAAAAACGTCAGTTTTCCTGTCAGGAAAACTGGCATGGAGCATAGGCCTCGTACACACGACCTTTTTCCTCGACAAAATCCATCAAGAAACTTGGTGGCAGAGCTTTTTTGCCGAGAAAAACGGTTGTGTGTATGTTTTTCGTCGAGAAAACTGTCGTGGATCTCGACGAGAAAAAAGGAGAACAAGTTCTCTTTTTTCTCGTCGGGAGTCTCAATTTCCTCATTGTTTTTCTCGTCTGTAACAGACTGAAAAGCGTGAATCGTCTTTTACCAAACTTTTACTTAACACGCAGTAACATGAGATTAGCAAAAGCAGCCCCAAGGGTTGTGCCAGTGGAATCGAACTTCCCCTTTATAGTGCCATTGTACGTGTTGTACGTAACTGCGTTTGAGAACAACGAGATTTTGTCTTGACAGTGTGTACGTAAAGAAAGCTTGACAAGCCTGACAAGGAACTTGTCGAGGAAAACGATGTTTCTTTTAGGACGAGATTCTCTACACATGGCCAATTTTCCCCGCCAAAAGCTGTCATGGCAGTTTTCTCGAAGGGAAAACTGGTCGTGTGTATGAGGCATAAGGCTCTATTCGGACCTGTGCAAGCTCATTTGCGTATGCACAATGCTGGTGGGGCAGCCCATTCATTTCAGTGGACTGCCCTACCTATTAAAAACCAGAGGAATACCATTCCTCTCTTGTTTGGTCTGAACCCTATGCACGTACCATGAAAATGTGCACAAAAAACCCACGTTCGCAAAATGCTAAGTGTGAACTTAACCTAACCCTGTTACAAAACCACATTATAAATACAGAAGCACGAACGTGAACACAGCCTGCAAAGGCTTTACCCCTTCCCCTAAATGAAATGTTTCACATTCTAAAGCAGCAAAGTAAGTAATATCAGCAGGTCAACCACATACTTTTAAAAACAATACAGTGGAAATACTTCTTCATATGTGAAACCTAAATTGCTTGCAAGCGTGACATTTTCATCTGCACTACACTGACTTTAGGTAACTGTCATTATGAGCTAAATGGTATATTTGCAAATCTCCCATGTAGCTGAGCCCACGTGGTGTGAGTGCAGTAGCAGCAACACCATCCATCTTCTGTATATAGCTTGGAATAGTTATCTCTTGTCACATATGTTCTGCGTGAGCTCCACCTTCCCAGGACATGCCTCTAACCAGCTAAAGCATTAGCCTTAGTCTTGCCTCCCAGCCCGCCCTTGACATAGTGAAAGCATGAAATAGGAGCAGAGAGGGAATACTATGTGCACTAAAAGAACAGAAGGCATTGAGAACACATGTATGGCTTGCTGCGTGTGCTAGAAGACCTCCAGGGTATGTAATTAGCCTTGTTTACATGGCACAACACTGTATTTTGTATGTTACTACTTTCCCTACAGCACATAGCAAGCTGACCTCTGTCTGACAGTAATAAGAGGAACTCCTATTCTCTATGTACAGTATATGTGGGCATTGCCAGCTCTGCTAAACCAGAGTTAATGAGGATGAATATTTTACACACACGCACGTGTGTGTGTGTGTAATATATATTATATCATAAATGTATGTCGGTTCCAGTGTATAGCTGTATAAATGTGTACAGTATTTGTATATTTACATTAGCCTTTTAGATTTTATATATAATTTACTATTTGGTTACCTTGAGGGAAAACGTGAAAGATTTGTGCATGGATATTACCACAAGTCTGAGTTGTACACTGTTGCATAGCAGTAACGCATTGCAATACATGTTTTGCAGGTTTTTGCGCTGCATTATTTGGCTTCATTCACACAGGCAAAATTTGTGCTCAAAAATCTGGGTGCAGGCAGTTTTATTCATGTTTATTGGAATGCAGGGACACAGCCACTGGTCCCAATTTGACAGCCATGTGGGTGCGTGTCCATAAACTGTCTGCATTTGAGGACAGACATCGAGGTGACTGTCAAATTGGAACTAGCTGTTATGTTCCATAAGACATGAATGGAACTTCCTACATGCAGGACTTGTCTTTGCACCTGCCCATCTTGTGTGTGCAAAGACGGTCCTATACACAGGTGTATGGACAAATCACCAAATAACCCCATCCAAAACCAAAACAACATTTCCAGTGAAATACTTGCAGTGAACAAAGTGTAAAAGAGCACAAAAAAACAAACAAAATTATGAAAATATATTGTGTCCAGGAATTATAATTTATAATCAAGTCCATTTGGGCTCCCACCCTGTGTTGTATCTTTTGGATGAGTGAAAGGGGCTTCAAATTATTGACTCCTTGGGGGTTATTTATTAAAGGCAAATTCACTTTTGCACTACAAGTGCACTTGGAAGTGCAGTGGCTGTAGATCTGAGGGGGACATGCAAGGAAAATAAACAGCATTTTTGCTTGCACCTGATTTCAGAGCTTCATCTCAGATCTACAGAGATCTACAGCAAGTGCACTTTCAAGTGCTCTTGTACTGCAAAGTAGATTTGTCTTTAGTAAATCCACCCCACTATGTAAGTGATTAACCTCCCTGGCGGTATGATTCTTTCAGATTTTAGGTGCTGAAAGCGATACCATTATTTGCAAGGGAATTTGGCGTTTTATACTGTAGGCTTGTAATTCTTAGGAATAACTCACTTAAATCTATCCAAACAAGAGTCTAATAGGCATCCCGGGTATGATTTTTTATTTTTTTATTAAAAATTATAATATAATAAATAATTATAAAAAAAAATTAACAAATAATAATATAATTATAGCAAAAATTATTCAATAATGTAATCAAATCAAAATCACTGAAATTTGCTCAGTTGCAGAATTTTTGCTGTCATTATTTTTATTTTTTTATGACGAATTTCCCCACAAATCGCTATCGCTAAATTCTGCAAGTGATTCTGATTTATTATCGCTGTTTTTTAGCTGCTCTAAAACAATTTTTGCCATAAAGGGACACTTTTGGTTGCTATGGGCAATCTACAGTTTGCTGGGAGAAAGAACAGTTTTTATTATATAAAAGGACATGTAGTGCACAGGGCAGACCACTAGGGACATGGGGGGTGTGTATTTTTTACATACAGTACTGTAATCTAAAAGATTACAGTGTACTGTATGTATAGTGTTTGTTTACATTTTTGAATTTGGCGCCGTTCTCCGTCCCCGTGCGTCGTAACGTCGCAGGGAACGGAGATCGGCGGCGCGCGGGGACGATGTGTGAATTGAGCGAGCACCCGCTCGCTCACACAGCGCGGATGCATCGCTGGATCCACGGAGAAGGTAAGTAAACAGTCTCTGTGGATGCTGCGAGGCGAGCCCGAGTCTGACTCGGGGTTACCGATCGTAGCACAGAAATCTAACCCCGAGTCAGACTCGGGAACACCGCCAGGGAGGTTAAGACAATGCTTTTCAGTGTGATCCCTATATGTGGCAGGCTTTCAAGAAACTTCCCTTATCCATTTCTAATGTATGTTCATCCAAATTCCATCCAGCAGGTCTTGATAACATTCATCCCTCGATGAAACCTAGGTATGTAGCTCCATGACTTACGTCACCTCTCAAAGACTAATAGCCGATATTAAGACAGAAAAAAGAATATACACTTGTTAAAAAAAATTAAGGGAACACTTTTGAATCAGAACTTCTGGGAAATTGATCTGGTCAGTTAAGTAGCAGAGGGGGAGGTGTGTATACAGAAGGGGTAGTTAATCAGTTTCAGCTGCTTTGCTGTTAATTGAAATTAACAACAGTTGCACTAGATGGGCAACAATGAGACCACTTCCAAAACAGAAATGGTATTTCAGGTGGAGGTGTCTGACATTTTTTCCCTACTCATCTTTTCTGACTGTTTTTCACTAGTTTTGCATTTGGCTAGGGTCAGTGTCACTACTGGTAGCACAAGGCGATACTTGGACCCTATAAAGGTTGCACAGGCAGTCCAACTTCTCCAGGATGGCACATCAATACGTGTCATTGCCAAAAGGTTTGCAGTGTCTCCCAGCACAGTCTCAAGAGCATGGAGGAGATTCCAGGAGACAGGCAGTTACTCTAGAAGAGCGGGACAGAGCTGTAGAAGGTCCTTAACACATCAGCAGGACCGGTATCTGCTCCTTTGTGCAAGGAGGAACAGGATGAGCACTGACAGAGCCCTACAAAATGACCTCCAGCAGGAAAAAGTTGGGGTTGTGGCGCTGTATAATAGTGACAAAAAAGTAATAACAGTCCGCTGTGCAAGAATCTAGTCCTTTTAAATAAAATGAAATAATGGTAGAGTAAATAAAAAAATAAAATAAATAGAACCTGGGATGCTGGGAAGATGAGTAGAACAAAGAAAACTCTGTTTTGTCTTCCAAAGAACAACACTGCTCCAGGTGCAAGCCTGCCAAATGGGGGAGGGGGCTGAGCAGAGAGTGACCTCCATCAGGCCACTGGTGTGAATGTCTCTGACTAAACAATCAGACACAGACTTCATGGGGGTGGCCTGAGGGCCCAGCATCCTCTAGTGTGCTCTGTGCTCACTGCCGGGCACTGTGAAGCTCGATTGACATTTTCCATTGAACAAAAGAATTGGCAGGTCTGCCACTGGTGCCCCATGCTTTTCACAGATGAGAGCAGGTTCACCCTGAGCATATGTGACAGACGTGAAAGGGTCTGGAGAAGACTCGGAGGACTATATGCTGCCTTTAACATTGTTCAGCATGACCAGTTTGGTGGTGGGTCAGTGATGGTCTGGGGAGGCATATCCATGGAGGGACGCACAGACCTCTACAGGCTACACAACGGCACCCTGACTGCCATTGGGTATCGGGGTGAAATCCTTGTACCCATTGTCAGACCCTAGGCTGGTGCAGTGGGTCTTGGGTACCTCCTGGTGCACGACAATGCCTAGCCTCATGTGGCAAAAGCATGCAGCCAGTTCCTGGAAGATGAAGAAACTGATACCAATGAATGGCCCCCACACTCACCTAACCTAAATCCAAAAGAACACCTCTGGGACATTATGTTTTGGTCCATCCGGTGCCGCCAGGTTGCACATCAGTCTGTTCAGGAGCTCAGTGATGCTCTGGTCCAGATCTGGGAGGAAATACTAGAACACCATGCGTTGTCTCTTTAGGAGCATGCCCTGATGTTTTCAGGCATGCATACAAGCACTTGGGGGCCATACAAACTACTGAGGACTATTTTGAGTTGTTGCAATGAAATTTCAGCAAAATGGACTAGTTTGCTGCATAATTTTTTCACTTTGATTTTCGGGGGTGTCTTTGAATTCAGCCCTCTGTAGGTGGATCATTTTCATTTCCATCAAATGATGTGCCATCCTTTTCATTTCTAACACATAACCCCGTCCATATCAGTATAGATATCCAGCATGAGATTTTTGCCCCTTGAGATCTGATATGTTTTTAAAGTGTTCCTTTAAATTTTTTTAGCAGTGTACATACATTTTTTCACCCCTCGGATTCTCACGGCAGATACCAAGAAAAGGAGAAGAAAAATTAAAGCAGTGTGTTTTGATCTAACTCACATATACTAGGCTCCTTACACACGACAAGCCTGCTCGGATTCGCCTGTCTTTTTTTTTTTAGGCAGAACCGAGCAGACCATCCATTGACTCCTATGGGGAGATGGATGTCAGCGGAGATGTGTCTGACACCCGTCTGCCATCCGATCTACTAAAAAGATGTTCGCCATTCGTCTTATTGGATGATATCTGATGATCTGATCTCTCTATAGGAATCAGGCCCCTGCCTGCTCAGTAAACAGAGACGGACCTGTCATCCGCCGGCTCAGCAGAGATTAACAGAGCGCATCCAGACTGGCCCACTTTGACAGTTCTCTCCCATGGTGGCCGGATAACTCCCGCACCCCCCACCCTGGCCACCCAAGCCCCCTTTCCCCCTTCACTAGCCACTAGCCGTTCTACTTTGTTAGCGTAAAACGGCTGGTACTGGTACTCCTTTAAGCAGTACCAGTGGGGAAGCTAGACTTTATTTCACTCAGGGCAAAGAATCATTTCTGTGTCCCCCCCCCCTTATTTGACAAGATTAGGCAGAAGGGAGAAACTCCCAGGCCATAGCTGTTGAGTCAGCTGTCTGTCCCCTCCCCCATGCTCCTCTGTCGTCGTCGTCCCTGCTCCTCTGGTTCTCCCCCTGCTTCTTTGTTCCCCCCAGGTGAGCGCTGCGGGGAGAGAGAGGAGGTGAGCGCTGCGGGAAGGGAGAGACAAAGTAGCGGAGGGGGGCGGCGGTCTGCTGTCACTGAAGCCGGCCCACTGAGCCATCGGCCCACCGGGAAACTCCCTGTAGTCCATCCCTGACAGAGCGATTTCTCCTGCTGAACTGGCGGACTCCGCTAAACTTATCTGCCTCGTGTGAATGAGGCCTTACATTCACATAACAATCAACATGCCTCTTCCCTTTAAAGTTTACAAATCCCCAATGTTCTCAACAAACTAAAAACTTGTTTCACAATTGATACATACAGTGCTACCCATTTAAAACCACAATCACCAATGCTCTTGGGTGAATGGAAGACTTACTGGATGAATGTGCAGTAAGAGTCATACCAGGTCCTGGGGTCTTCCCCCTTTTCCACCAGAGGACTACCTTAACCTGTCCTCTCACCCAAATTATATCTCTACTCCTCCAGAGTCAAGACAAGTGATCAGCCACCTATAGTCACCTTTTTATCAATAAAACACCAAAATCACTTAACACAGGAAAACACCACTTCTGGGTCCACATGCATGAGAAGTACATTCCAGTCTCCGCATTTCACCATACGACAATGGTATGAATCTGGCATTAGTGTGGCTCTGAAATGCCAGCGTTGGTGGTCAGTAGAAGGAAAGAAAATAGATGGGTAGCAGCGGAAAAAATTGTCCTGCCTCAATAATCAGTAGGGGTAAAAATGATGGTCAGTTGGAAGAGAGATGCTTGAGGTTGGAGAATGGTTCTCAGAGGGCTAAAGGGGAGACAAAGAGGATTGGGTGATCGTACTATACTTCTGGCACAACAGTTATTTTGCTGTATTTGCAGTGTGTTTAATAAATTGAGGACACTGAACGTGCTGCAAACGCTCATCAAAGTATAGAGCGGGGATATGCAATTAGCGGACCTCCAGCTGTTGCAGAACTACAAATCCTATGAGGCATATCAAGACTCTGACAGCCACAAGCATGACACTTCGGCCTCGTACACACGATCGAATTTGTCCGCTGAAAACGGTCCGATGGACCGTTTCAGCAGACATCTCCGATCGTGTGTATGGGCTAGCGGACAGATTTGTCCACCCGACAGATTTCAAAGCATGCTTTGAAATCTATCCGGTGGGAATCTGTCCGCCCGACATGTCTGCTGGTTAGTACACTTACCAGCAGACATGTCGTCCCGCTCCGCCGCCGCCGAATCAATTCGGCGCATGCGCGGAAGTGTTTTACTTCCTGGTGCGGTGACGTGGCGGCGTCAACGTCACCGCCACGTCACCGACACGTCAGCGCGCTCTCTGCTGGCGGGGATTTTGGTTTGCTCGTGTGTACACGCGAGCAAACCAAAATCCCAGCAGACAGATTTGTTCAAATCTGTCGGACGGACAGATTTGAACAAATCTGTCCGCTCGTGTGTATGGGGCCTTCGAGGCAGAGGCATGATGGGACTTGTAGTTTTGCAACAGCTGGAGGTCCGCTAATTGCATATTCCTGGTATAGAGGATATGTGTAGCACATCCAGTCCTGCTTCTCTGTTATGCCCCCCCACGCAGGGCCGATCCTACCCGGGGTGCAGTGGGTGCCCCGCACCCAGCGCTGTCATGCGCGAGGCGCCGAGCGAGCCGCCGAGGAGGTTCTTTTTTTTTTTTTTTTTAATCCGAGCCGCCGAGTCGCTGAGCCGCCGAGCCGCCGAAGCAATCCCAGACCCGAGCGGGATGTGACGACGTGACGTCACACGGCCGCTCGGCTCCACCCACCGTGACCTCTGCCACTGCCATCTAAGTTCAGAGCGGAGCTGCCGCCTGATTCAGCTGAGATTGAGCGCCTCAGCCTGCCTAATGGGGGGTTGTCCTGGGGGAGTCTGTACTACTGGGGGGTTTGTCTTGGGGGGGTCTGTACTACTGGGGGGTTGTCCTGGGTGGGTCTGTACTAATGGGGGGTTGTCCTGGGGGAGTCTGTACTAATGGGGGGTTTGTCCTAGGGGAGTATGTACTAATGGGGGGTTTGTCCTGGGGTGTCTGTACTAATGGGGGGTTTGTCCTAGGGGAGTATGTACTAATGGGGGTTTGTCCTGGGGGGTCTGTACTAATGGGGGGTTGTCCTGGGGGAGTATGTACTAATGGGGGGGTCTGTACTAATGGGGGGGTCTGTACTAATGGGGGGTTGTCCTGGGGGAGTCTGTACTAATGGGGGGTTTGTCTTGGGGGGGTCTGTACTACTGGGGGGTTGTCCTGGGTGGGTCTGTACTAATGGGGGGTTGTCCTGGGGGAGTCTGTACTAATGGGGGGTTGTCCTGGGGGAGTCTGTACTAATGGGGGGTTTGTCTTGGGGGGGTCTGTACTACTGGGGGGTTGTCCTGGGTGGGTCTGTACTAATGGGGGGTTGTCCTGGGGGAGTCTGTACTAATGGGGGGTTGTCTTGGGGGAGTCTGTACTAATGGGGGGTTGTCCTAGGGGAGTCTGTACTAATGGGGGGTTGTCCTGGGGGAGTCTGTACTACTGGGGGGTTTGTCTTGGGGGGGTCTGTACTACTGGGGGGTTGTCCTGGGTGGGTCTGTACTAATGGGGGGTTGTCCTGGGGGAGTCTGTACTAATGGGGGGTTATCCTGGGGGGTCTGTACTAATAGGGGGTTGTCCTGGGGGGGTCTGTACTAATGGGGGGTTGTCCTGGGGGGGTCTGTACTAATGGGGGGTTGTCCTGGGGGAGTCTGTACTAATGGGGGGTTTGTCCTAGGGGAGTATGTACTAATGGGGGGTTTGTCCTGGGGTGTCTGTACTAATGGGGGGTTTGTCCTAGGGGAGTATGTACTAATGGGGGTTTGTCCTGGGGGGTCTGTACTAATGGGGGGTTGTCCTGGGGGAGTATGTACTAATGGGGGGGTCTGTACTAATGGGGGGGTCTGTACTAATGGGGGGTTGTCCTGGGGGAGTCTGTATTAATAGGGGGTTGTCCTGGGGGAGTCTGTACTAATGGGGGGTTATGCTGGGGGAGTCTGTACTAATGGGGGGTTATCCTGGGGGAGTCTGTACTAATGCAGGGATTGTCCTGGGGGAGTCTGTATTAATGGGGGGTTGTCCTGGGGGAGTCTGTATTAATGGGGGGTTATCCTGGGGGGGTCTGTACTAATGGGGGGTTATCCTGGGGGAGTCTGTACTAATGCAGGGATTGTCCTGGGGGAGTCTGTACTAATGGGGGGTTTGTCCTGGGTGGGTCTGTACTAAAGGGGGGTTGTCCTGGGGGGGGGTCTGTACTAATGGGGGGTTGTGCTGGGGGGGTCTGTACTAATGGGGGGTTTGTCCTGGGGGTGTCTGTACTCATGGGGGGTGGTTTGTCCTGGGGGTGTCTGTACTCATGGGGGGTGGTTTGTCCTGGGGGGTCTGTACTGAGGGAGGGGGTTTATACTTAGTTAGGAGTCTGCACTGACGGAGGAGGTCTATACTTAGTGAAGGGGGGCTGTACTGAGGGGCGACTATAGGTGGAGGAAGGGGGGCGACACCATGTTTTACCTCAACTGGTGACAACAACCCTAGTGATGCCACTGCAGCTGCGGGCTCTTCATTCCTCCTTCCACTCTCTCCCCTCCTTCTCTTCACGTGCAATGCTGTACTAGCGATGCTTGCCAGGGAAGAAATAGAATAGAAAAAGGAGCAGAGAAGAGGATTGTGGGACTTGTAGTTCGAGGACTGGCAGCCCCACTGTAAAAAAGAAACTGCAGCCCACACGGCATGTTCAGCTGAATGGGGGAGAGAGAGAGCAAGGACACCAGGAAAGCTTTCAGGGAAGTGCACCCAGGACTCCAGAGGGAGAGGAGGAGGACAGTGCTGAGAGAACACCATCAGAGAAAGAACCCCGCTGCCGTGCGCGCCACCAGAGGGAAAGCCGCACAGCCTAGTGCCATCCCTGGCGGAGAAAAGATTGGAGTCCTTGCCAGAATACAGATCTGGGCTCTACCCAGTGGAGTATCCTTGAGCAATTCAGAGTGAGCTGACTCCTGATCAGAGGAACCGTTGTTGCTGTATCGCTGGGTCAGGTGAGAGCCGATCGGCCATTATCTACTTATGTTAATAGGAACTGCAGTCTCTGACCATCTCCTGTATTATATCTGCAGTCTCTGACTGTCTCCTGTATTATTTCTCCAGTCCCTGACCGTCTCCTGTATTATTTCTCCAGTCCCTGACCGTCTCCTGTAGTATGTCAGCAGTCTCTGACCATCTCCTGTAGTATGTCTGCAGTCTCTGACCATCTCCTGTAGTATGTCTGCAGTCTCTGACCATCTCCTGTAGTATGTCTGCAGTCTCTGACCATCTCCTGTATTATATCTCCAGTCACTGACTGTCTCCTGTAATAGGTCTACACTCTCTGACCAGCTCCTGTACTATGATTGCAGTCTCTGACCATCTCTTGTATCATGTCTGCAGTCTCTGACCATCTCTTGTATCATGTCTGCAGTCTCTGACCATCTCCTGTACTATGATTGCAGTCTATGACCATCTCTTGTATTATATCTCCAGTCACTGACTGTCTCCTTTAATATGTCTACACTCTCTGACCATCTCCTGTACTATGATTGCAGTCTCTGACCATCTCTTGTATCATGTCTACAGTCTCTGACCATCGCCTGTACTATGTTTTGGGGCACTTTCTAACAGTATCAGAGAGGTTCCCCTCCAGGTCTCATTAGTGTACGCTCTTCCAGTATTTTCTTTATTGTTAAAAGATCATGGGAGGATCCTTAGGCAACAAAGACTTCTTAGAGGAGCATCTCTGTGTTTGAGTCATTGCCACAGAAACATTTGTAAAGGGGAGGAGTTGGTAAGATGACCACGCCCCTTTGTGGGGGCGCCAGAAATATTTCTGCACCCAGGCGCCTGTGACCCTAGGATCGGCCCTGCCCCCACCCCTTTCCAATTTCCAAAAATGTTCAGCTCTGAAAATGGAGCTGGGAGTTACTATGTACATACAGTAGCTCTAGCATCTGCTACTGTCAAAAAACAAACAAACAAACAAAAAAACAATTGTCTGATCGTCGTTTATCGAAATAGAGATATACAAACTAACATTGTTACTTTTGTACCCACTCATCGATCTGCAGATCAAAGAGGGATCTGCCTCATCTGCAGATCCTGTCTTTTAAAGCAACCCGACAAGTACCCGACCCCCTAATTTTCAGTTTAAAACGTTGGTTTTTATAGTCAACATATGTCTTATACCCTCTTGTGCAGTAATAACGTATGTCCAGAAACAAAGAGGCCGCCAGATGGATATCAGCCCACTGGGTGCTCTGTAAAACTGTATGTATTCAGTATATGCGCCGCTCAGCCAATCCCAATGGGCGATGCACTCTATTGATGACTACAGAGCCTGCTAAGCCTGCTCGGATTGGAGTAACAACCTCTGCCAATCATCAAGTGTATCGCCCGCCGGGATTGGCTGAGCGGCGCATATACTGAATACATACATTTTTTACAGAGCACCCGGCGGGCTGATATACATCTGGCGGCCTCTTCACCCAGCGTATAAGATGACCCCCGCTTTTTGGCTTTGTAATTTCGCTGTAAAAGGTCATACGCCGGAAAATACGGTAAAAAGAAAAGAAAAAAACTTTTTTTATATTATTTTTTAGTTTTTAGTTTATTAACCTTAAATATTTAATATTTTTTAGTTTTGTTTTGTTTGTCCACTTTGTTCATTTTTTATTTGCACGCACTTTGTTCAAATGTTACAGTAGAAAAAAAAAAAACATGATTTCATTTATACTTTTATACTACTTTAACAAAAAAAAATGTTTAGTGCATACTTGTCAAAAAAAGAAGAAAGCGAGGTTTCTAAAAGTGTTACATGTTTTTTGTAAGGATTGTATTAAAAATTATTTTTGCAATACAATATCACAAAAAGAATCATTGTTAGTCTTTGTCTTTTTTCAAAACATACCGGCAGTTTGAAAAAAGACCATTTAGTTCAACCAATAAAAGAGAATATAAAACAATATACTGTATGTATTACAGTAAAACCTTGGTTTGTGAGCATAATTCGTTCCAGAAACATGCTTGTAATCCAAAGCATTTTTTTTACAGGGTATAAAAGAGAAGAGAGGCACCTCTAAGTGTAGCAATAAGTTGCTAAATGTTGTACCTTCATTAAATGTAACCAAATTGCTACACTTAGATTCTCCTCTCTTCTTTTTTATACTCAGTTGTGACACAACGCTACTTTTATATCAAGACATTGCTTGTATATCAAGGCAAAATGTATTAAAACATTTTGCTTGTCTTACAAAACGCTCTCAAACCAAGTTACTCTCAGACCAAGGTTTTACTGTACTTTGTTATCCCAAGTAATGCAAGTAATTAAAATGTTTGGCGAATAAACAGGTCCACAGCAGATATGTAAAAACTGTTCTGGTACTGGTGTGATGGTCAAAGTCATAAAACATGGGAAACTGTTCATGTAATGCAGAGATGTATTAAATTTGTGTGCGTGTGTTTTTTTTCAGGTTTTTGCCTTGACATACGCTATAAGTCAGCTTTGGTGGTTTTTAAGACATATGGGCCAGATTCAGGTAGATGGGAGCATCTTTGCTTCGGAGTAACGCTTCTCATTTGCGTTACGCTGCAGAAATTTTAGGAGCAAGTGCTGTCATTCACGAAGCACTTGCTCCTAAAGTTGCGGCAGCGCATCGCAAATGAGCCGGCGGAATTCAATTTGGGCGGGTACGGGGCGTGTAGTATTTAAACGAAGCGCGTTCCCGCCGCGAACGTACTGCGCATGCGTCGAGTGTTAAAACATCCCCGTGCGCATGCTCCAAATTTTGTGAATGAACGTCAATGACGTCACATTCCCATTCATGAACGTTTTACGCAAGCGACGTTTTTTTTTTTTTTTCCGACGCGATGACGACGCCTATACCTAACATAGGATACTCCAACCCCATGTAGGTATATCTATGCGCCGCGTATCCCGTCCGGAAACGTCGTATCGTCATTGCGTCGCGCCGGAATTCGATCGTGAATTGCCGATTTCCGCTCATTAACATATTTTTTGAGCGTAAATCGGCGGGAACGCCCCCGGCGCCATTTTTAAGTTGAAGTAACGATGCGATGGCGAAACTCAGTTACGCTGCTCGCATCGGAACTTTAACCCGGCGTTTCTTGTTTTCTGGTTACAGAAAACAGAAACGCCGGCTCAAAGTCACAGTTAGGCTGGCGGATCACTCGATCCGCCAGCCTAACTGTTCGTGAATCTGGCCCATAGTATTCAATGGGTTTTTCAAGGTTAAAAAAGTGCCTTTTTGGAATTTCTCAATAAGATTTGTTATTGCATTTCTTTCTAGGTGTGCTCTGTGTGAAATGTTTTCTTATTAGGTGCACACTCAGTGTATCTAGAAAGAAATGCAGGGATAACTCTTACACACGATCAGGTCGGATGAAACTGTAGACCAGTTTCATCGGACCAGTTTGATGGTGTGTACGGCCCATCAGACCGTTGTCCGTCGGACCAAAGTTTTAAAACGTGCTTTAAAATCTGTCTGATTGGACACCTGTCCGTCGGACAGGTTCGATGGTTAGTACACAAAACCATCGGACCAAAAACCTGCGCATGCTCAGAATTAAGTAGACGCATTCTTGGATCCATTGAACTTTCTTTTTTCATCATGTCGTTGTGTTCTACGTCACCGCGTTCTGGTCTGATCGGATTTTGGTCCGATGGTGTGTACGCACATCAGACCATCAGGCAAGTTCAGAGTTGTCTGATGAAAACGGTCCGTCGGACAAGTTTCATCAGACCGGTCTGATCGTGTGTACAAGCCCTGAGGCCTGGCTCACACTGGTACTATTTGAGATGCGATTTGAGATGTCAAATCGCATCTCAAATCGGCGGCATTTGCCGGCAATTGTCGGCAATGGCACCGCCCTAATCGTTGCGACGCTGCATCTGCGGCGCTGCACTGATTTCAAAAAGTAGTTCCTGTACTACTTTTTTTGATTTCGGGCTGCTATTTACATTGACATCTGTGCAGAAACCTGCACAAATGTCTCTGAAATTGCGGCCGAAATCAGGGCTGCCAGCAGAAGTGAAATTGTGCGAGTTTAGCTGAACTCGCACGGCTTCACTCCCACAGCCCAATGTGAACCTAGGCTTACTGACAGGGCTTTGTTGATAAAGCAAGCCAGGTGACTGACAAAGCCATGCAATCACATGTCAACACTTCAGATCTAGAATCTAGAGCAAAGTCATTACTTGATTTGTATAAATATTCCAGGTTTGTGTCTCTGAAAATATAAAGCTTGAAGCGCAATCACAGCCAGCCAACTGGGATTTTTAGGAGAACAGTTCAGAAATTACAGCGTATGTATTTTCTATGCTTTCTACAAACTCTGGATTTACTTCCCACCCATATCATATATTTTGGTTCCAAAAGTCCCAAGGTTTATCCTACTCTATATGTAGATTATACAGTATATTGATTTCAATTGATCTGCCATTAGAGGCTGTACAGCTGTACAGATTGTTTGAACGGGAGTTCTTAATTTATTTATTTTTTCCTTGTGCCATTGTTTCTATTGTATTTCATTCTGTCGCTGACTGACATTAGCCATTTAACATCTGTATCTTTTTCTGGCAGGATTTGGTTGTTGGAGTTATGCTGCATTAATGGAGAGAAAAGGAAACTTAACAAATGGGTATGGACAATGAGAGGAAGATCTTGGAATGTTGCTGAAGCTTGAAATATAGATTATATCACAGAACAACGGTGACTCACTTTGAGGAGTTTTGTCTAAAAGACATTCTGCACTGCTGTTTGCATTTTAAAAACTTTCCTTGAATTCCTTCATGTATTCCCATATGGCTTAATTTTTTTTGTACCAACTGCAAGCATGAAGTGGCTCTGCAAACTTGATGAGTCTGGAAAGTTCTGGGTGAGCATTATGTTTTTGTATGACTTGATACCACAGGATTAAAATTATTAAGTATATTTACCCCCACCCACCAGCTGCATACGTACTGAATTTTGTAGCCTTGGCCCGTCAAACTGTTTACATCCTTTGGGTCCAGTCTTCTTCCTGCTGGCTTGTGCTGACAAACCAGGTCCTTATAGACTTCTTTTATACTGTCTTCCTTGCATCTCCAACCTTGGGAGACAGCCCCAGATGTCTATAAGGAACGATTAAGCAGGTGCACCCAGTGCAACAAGGATTTTACAGCAGGAAGTAAATAGCGTGGTGGCCGGCAGGCATGGAATGGAGGTGTCTGAAAGTACACAGATCTGAAAACCTTTCTGCCGTTCACATGAAAGGGTTTGCTCATTTAATATGGGCCTACTATTAAGGAGGCAAAAAGACAAACAAGTGTTTCTGAAGCATACAGACAGATTTGTTCCTTTACTTTTCATAGTTGCACTTGAAAAAAGAGCATTTTTCATTTACATGTTGTGCTATACAGGGTTCAGCATCTACACCCTGAGTTTGCCTTGTGTTCATAAGCTGTAGAGTTCCTAAAATTAAGTTTAGTAACAGATAAGAGAAACTTCCTTTAGGCTGTGTTCACACCTCCGACAGATGCCAATCGCAGCAGGGGTCCGGTGCGTCTCTGTTCTCCGTTTCAGGGACAAATGTTTTCCTGATTTCGGCTCTGAAACTGAGCCAAAGACGCAAAGCACTCATGTGCAATTCGCTCTGGAGATATGTGAACCGGCTTCATAGAGAGCTGGTCACAATCTCCTGTCATGCGAGTTGGATGCATCCAATTCACATAGGTGTGAACCCAGCCTTAAAGTATGGCTATGGTTCTGGAACAATGTTATGTTCGAAGACAGGATGGTACTGCATGCAGGTCAAGCTTGCTCTGGTGGTGTTCCATATCTTGTATATACTTGCAATTTATTTGTTTATTTCAGGTACTTATATAGCACTGTCAATTTATGCAGCGCTTTTACATATATAAAACAAAGTATCAATAAAATAGCCAAAAGTTGGTTATAAATGATAAAACAGCGCATAACATAAAAAGTCCAATGTAGATAAAAAAGATGTTGAGAGAAAGTCCATAGATCAGTGAATTTAGGCAAAGTTCAAAGTGACGTGTGGAATGCTTCATAGAATGGTAATACACCCTCCACCGATTTCCAATCTCCACCAAACGTGAGACACACATCCCCGCAGGGGTTCAAACTCACCAGAAACACAAAGAAACAGGCCTTAAGAATAAATCGTCCTGATCAGACCTCCAACATCATTCCAGAAGCAGCAAAGGGTTAATGAGTCGAGCTCCAATACATGGATCATAGAAAAAAGCAAAAAGCACCAAAATAGTGTAATATTGCTTTTAATAAAAGACACTCCCATGTAACAACACCCCGCTTCCTATCTACGTACATTGAAAGATGAACATCTCTCCTCCGCACACAGGGGGTCGCGCTTGTGCCGCAATGCACGCTGCTGAAGACTCCTATCCTGGTAGCGATTGTACAGCAGTGGAACGCATTCCTAGTATTTCCTGGATACGCCGTCGTAGCCACGCCCTTCCGCGTTTCGTCACATTAAACTTCAACATTGTACATTCACATCAGTCCCTACCCTCAAGGAGCTTACAATCTAAAGTCCCTAACACACATTTATACATATACTAGGGCCAATTTAGACAGGATCCAATTCACCTACCAGCATGTCTTTGGAGTGTGGAAGGAAACCGGAGTACCCAGCGAAAACCCACGCAGGGAGAACATTCAAACTCCAGGCAGGTAGTGTTGTGGTTGGGATTCAAACCAGTGACTCTTTTGCTGCTAGGTGAAAGCGCCGCCCATATTGGGATGCTGGAAAAGTTTTCGGGGCTTTTGGGCAGTGTACCTGTTCATGCACGTGAGTGTATAACCTGTGTAATTACTTTCCAACACCATCAGCTGCCATGTATTGCTGTCCACGCACTGGGGGTTATTTACGAAAGGCAAATCCACTTTGCACTACAAGTGCAAACTACAAATGCAAGTGGAAGTGCACTTGGTAGTGCAGTCACTGTAAATCTTAGGGGTAGATCTGAAATGAGGGGAAGCTCTGCTGATTTTATCATCCAATCATGTGCAAGCTAAAATGCTGGTTTTTTATTGTCTTGCATGTCCCCCTCAGATCTAAAGCGACTGCACTTCCAAGTGTACTTTCAGTGCAATTTCAAGTGCAAAGTGGATTTGCCTTTCGTAAATAACCCTCACTATCAGAGCATACTGTATGTCTGTGCAGCACCTGTATGGTCCTGTGCATGAAGCCTAAGGTGGAGAAAGTGGACCTAAGGTGGACTTTGCATAAAGTGGACATCTTGTCGGTTGAACTTGTATCCACCAGAGCATGTCGGTGGTATTGTTTCAATCTTGGATATAGTGAACAAATTGTGCTGCTTCTTGCTCCTTCTTGATATCCCAAAAGGCAACTGAAAACCCCCCTTTTCCCTAATTCGCAACCTTTTCCACACAGAGGAACCCTTCAAATAACTTTCTGGTCTCAGGGAACCCCTGCTAAAAATTACTACCATATATACTCGAGTATAAGCCGAGTTTTTCAGCACATTTTTTTGTGCTGAAAATGCCCCCTCTGCTTATACTCGAGTCACCTATTTGCGCCTGATCTCCAAGAATTTGGGGACCCCGTACCGGCTGGGCATAGGTCCCCTGGACCCCAAACATATAGCCTTGCTCTTCCTCTACAAGTGTACAAAGTTTGTTGTCCGGGGGACCCATGGCCGAGGAGCACCGAATTTTCAAAGCCGGGCACCCCTTTTATAGACTCCCATGTTAAACGGTCATTTCTCCAGTGACTTTGGGGACCCAGTACTGGCCGGTCATAGGTCCCCTGTAGCCCAATTTCTCCTCTACAAGTGTGCAAAGTTTGTTGTCTGGGGGACCTTTGGCTGGGGAGCACCGATTTTTCAAAGCCAGGCACCCCTTCAATAGACTCCCATGTTAAACATCAGTCTAGTCATGGACATAGTGAGGCATGGGCACAGTAAGGCATGCACATGGACACAGTGAGGCAAAATGAGGCACAGTGAGGCATGCAGATGGACACCCTAGGCTTATACTCGAGTCAATAAGTTTTCCCATTTTTTGTGGTAAAATTGGGTGCCTCGGCTTATATTCGGGTCGGCTTATACTCGAGTATATACAGGTATATCTACGATTTATGATACATTAGTGTGATACCTTATACAATTTGCGTGGGTCAATTTCCTTTATCTATGTAGTGCAAGGGCCTGGCTGATTGCATACAATTTGACCTCATAACATATGGTTTTGGTAAACCTAATGGAAAGTTGTACAAGAAAATTGTATAAAAATTGTATAATGTGTAGCCAGCTTTACACTTGTGGTCATTAGAAAAAATTACCTTAGAGGCAGAAATTGCTCAAGGAACCCCTAGCAACCTCTGGAGGAACCCTATTATTCCATGGAACCCTGGTTGAGAAATGCCTGCCTTAGAATATTAGAATATTAATATTCTGTGCATTTATAAACCCACCCTTTTGTGAAGCAATGTACTGAGTTGGCTGGAAATGGCTCCTGGGGAAGACTAATCTATGTAAAGATCCCTTTTCATATGTAGAGATGAAACTTCTTTTGCTCTAGGCGCATATAGACCATTTAGTGTTTTATAGTGATCATATGCCACCTGTTAAGATGAGAGAAAAAGTTAACCGCTCAGAGGTCCCAAGGAGCTAAAGCTGAAAGGTAGGATCCAACCCCTGGGTGCAGGCACTGCAATAGTATGCAAAATTGTATGGAGAAAAAACCAGGACGGCCGCACTCCAAAAAATGTTCCTTTTTAATACGCGTTTCACACCAAAATACAGTGCTTATTCATAGCTCATGAATAAGCACTGTATTTTGGTGTGAAACGCGTCAGCTCTTTTCTGTTTTTTGCTGTGACATGTTGATGTTGTGATCTGTTTTATTATAAAGGAACATTTTTTTGGAGTGCGGCCGTCCTGGTTTTTTCTCCATACAATTTTGCATATGCCACCTGTTAAATTGCATGTTCCCAAAGAGTAAATTCAGTTCAGCTAATTTTTCTTATAGTTGAGGTCTTCCATACTCCTTATGAATCTTTCTACCCTTTTCTTTACAGTTCCACAATAAATTGATGCTCAAAACCGAATTACATGTTTTACATGAGGCCTTACTAAAGCTTTGTATCCAGTCATTCTCCCCCTAGATTGTAAGATGCACCCATACTAGGTCCTCTAGCAGCCAGGGCAAGAATGCCTTTTTGTAAATTACATTTTAGGAGATTATAAAGTAAGTTTAAATAACACCATCAGAAATTTTTAACTTATTCGTGTATTCTATATTGATATGCTGAAAATTATCCGGCATACATTTTTTTTTTTAGTTTTGTGCTAAAAGAAAAAAGGTGGCGATAATGGTTTCCGAAAACGGCAGCAACTTTTCTGCGATTTTTTTTTTTTTTTTTATTGTTTAAAGAGTTTTATTGAAAATTTTCACAACAACAATAAGAAAAATAGACAATGACATCCGATAGAACGGGGCCAAGATAGACCCCCATAACAGTACTGGCGCAATATGTGTCCAAACAGTAAGATAACAAAGCCTGCTAACATAACCAAACTATGGAGGTAGCATAGATTAAACTACCCTAGTGGACGTCAAGCCTGACCTTATACAGAAACATGTCAGGAGTTCAGACCACACGACTCTCGGCTTCCCGAACGCCCCCACAGGGATCAAACTGCGTCCCGGGGGCCAAAGTCACAGAGTCCTCACTAAAGGTGTCCTATAGATCCCACCCCATAGGAGAACCATTCGTTGTACACGGCTGTGCAGGCAACCAACTTTGAAATGAGCATGAACAAACTCAACCAGAATGCAAGAATCACAAAACACCAAGAGAGGTGACAGAAGAGAGAAAGAGAGTGAAACATGGGAAGTGGGAGAGAAAAGGATAGTAGGTAAATGCTATCAGGAGTGGGGAGAGGCATTGTCGCTTCCAGGCTGAACCCCAGGTATAAGAGAAATATTGCAGAGGGTGGCCCACGGTTCCCATGTGGCAATAAATTTGTCAGGTTGGTCCGACCATTTGGCTACAATTTACTCTTGAGACATAATCCATGAAACTTTCCTCTTAAATGCCAAGAAGGAGACAGAGGGCTTCTTCCAGGCCTTCGCTATAGTCATTTTGGCCCCTAGGAGGATAAATAATGAAAGGTTCTGTAAATGTTTGGGGAGGTCAGGGATGCTGTGGTTCAGGAGTGCTAAATTAGCCTGTGGGGGCATTACGTTCCCTGTCAAGGAGCCCATAATTCGGAAGACCCTCTTCCAAAATGATCTGATGCGGGGGCATGCCCACCAGGTGTGGAACATGGAGCCCTCTAGTTCGCATCCCCTAAAGCAAAGGGGGGAGGTCCCTGGGAACATTCTTGCCAGCCTGGAAGGGACATAATACCACCTTAACATAATTTTCAAACTGGCTTCTATAAGACAGAATACCTTTGTATGCCCGCTCTGCTGAGCGAAACCAAACCGCCGTGTTCCACGAGTCATCCAAGTCCTCCTCCCAGGCCCGAGCATATGACGGTTTATCCATCCTAGATTTCAGCACTGAATAAATCAAGGAGATACCGCCCCTCTGATCCACCATGTTAGAGCACCAAATTTCATAAGGAGTAACAGTTGGGGGTACTGATCTATCCTGCCGAATGGAATGTAGAAAGTGGGAAATTTGGGAGAATCTAAACCGTTCAGTGTCAGGCATGTCTAGTCTGTTCTTACAATGAGAAAGGGAGAGCGAACCCGCCGGCGTAAGAAAGTGCCCTATTCTGTAGAGGCCCCTGTCCGTCCACCACTTAAAGGCCTTGATATCCAGCCCAGGGGGGAAGTCAGTGTTATTAAAAATATGTGTCAGGGGCTTTAAAGGGGATATTAGGGTGCGTAGGGAAGACAGTTTGGAAAATAGGGCCACCGAGTGAGAAAGGGTGGGAGACAGTATGGCTGGCCTGTGTTTGGGGTTGCAACCCAGAAGAAAGTCGATTGTATGTAAGGGGGTAGCTTGTCGTTCCATTGCAAGCCAATCTGGCTTCGGCCCCCTGGAGAAGACCGCCGACAATTGCGCCAATTGCGCTGCTTGGTAATATTCCCATAGGTCAGGAAGTCCCAAACCTCCTTGTGTTTTAAGGCGACAAAGTGTACCCGAGGGACATCTATAACCTCTTTTCCCCCACACGAAGCGGACAATGTCAGATTGGAACTTGCAGAGAAATTGTTTCCTTATTGGGATTGGGAGAGCGCAAAATAAGTACAGAAGACGCGGGAGAAGTGTCATTTTGACCGCATGTATGCGGCCCAACCAGGATAGACCACACTTAGCCCAACGTTCCAGATCACCTTTGCATCTAAGGACCATAGGGGGGTAGTTGGCCTTAAAGAGACCATGGACCTCCGGTGTTAGCTTAATACCTAGATACGGGATTTGCGAGGGAGCCCAGGAGAATGTAAAATTTGTGGAGAGTTGTTTGATTAGGTCAGGGGGAACAGAAACGTTCATAGCTAATGACTTGCTTAAGTTAACATGCAATCCAGAGATCCCACTGAAGTTCCGCAGAGTGTCCATAATGATTGGGGTGGTGAGTAGAGGCGAGGTGATAAAAAGCAGGAGGTCATCCGCGTATAGCGCGCATTTGTGTTCCTGAGACCCGCAAGTCACCCCCTTGACGTCGGGATTTGTTCGTAGGTCTATTGCTAAAGTTTCGATGGCCACCGCAAAAAGAAGCGGGGAGAGAGGGCAACCCTGCCTGGTCCCCCTGCCAATAGAGAATGAGTCCGAGAATCTGCCCAGTAAGCGCACCTGTGCGGAGGGACTTGAGTAGAGTGAACTGATAAGGTTCAGGAATTTAGGGCCGAATCCCCACCTCCTCAGCACTCCAGTCAAGTACGCCCAATCTATAGAATCAAATGCCTTGTGAAGGTCAATGGAGAGCAGGAAACCTTTCTGTGGTGGCCCCCCGTCCCAGCCCGAGGCAAGTAGGGAGATCACGTCCACGGGTCATCTGACCTGATCAGGCCCCTGTCGCCCCGGTATGAAGCCCACCTGATCTTTGTGAACATACGCTGCTATGAAACTGGACATTCTGTTCGCCAGAATTTTGGTCATAATTTTAATGTCATTATTAATCAGCGAAATCGGGCGATAATTGCATACCTCACTATGGTCCTTATCCGGTTTCGGAATTAACGAAATATAAGCAGAATTCAAGTCCGTCCCCAGGGTGGCTCCATCCCTGAGAAAGTTGAACAACCGTGCCAAGTGAGGGGCCAAACAGTCGCCAAATTTCTTGTAGTAACCAGTAGAGAAGCCATCTGGTCCTGGGGAGGAACCAAGTTTAAGGGCCTTAATGGTGTCCAAAACCTCCTCCTGAGTGAATGGACCCTCCAGGAGGTCCCTATGTTCCGCTGACAAGGATGGTAGGGGAATGTCCTCAAAAAATGTTTGTTGCGCCTTGTTGGGGACTGAGCGATCAGGTTTGTACAGGTCAGAATAGAAGTTCAGGAAGGTGTCCATAATCTTAGCTGGGTTCTGAGTCAGATCCCCCGAGGGTGTGCGGATTTTAGGGAAGGCCAACGTGCGCTGTTTGGGACTCAGCTTTGTGGCCAAGCGAGAGCCTATCCTATCAGTTTGGGAGTAGAATTTGGCTCCGGTCCACCTAAGGTGTTGTTCAGCAGCCGTCGTCAGGGCGAGATTAAGGCGAGCCCGCGTTTCATCTAACCAGGCGAGAGATTTGGATGTGGGATGACGTTTATGGGTTTTAGACAGCAGACGGAATTCTTCCGAGAGTTTGAGTGTATCAGCCCATTGCTCCGCCCTGAGTTTGGCGGCTAGCTGTATCAGCTTCCCTCGAATGACCGACTTATGAGCCGCCCATACTGTGGAAGGGGAGACCTCGCTCATCGCGTTAGTCATGAAATAGTCCTTAATGTCTGCTTCCATTAAGGAGCATTGTATCGGGTCGCTCAAAAGCGACTCTCTCAGATGCCAACGAGGCCGGTTACCCATGCCTGTAGATCTCTGAGCTGTCACTGTGACCATGGAATGGTCCGAGAGGGGGGAGTCTATGATTCTAGAATGTCTTATAAGAGGAATCGTCGCCGCGTGAATAAAAATGTGGTCTATCCTAGCAAAGGAATTGTGGGGCGCAGAAAAATGTGTATAGTCTTTCGTTCTTGGGTTGGCTTCGCGCCATGCATCAATCAGACCCGCAGTATGAAGTAGATTAGCTATTTTAGAGCTCTGTTTAGATGGGCGCTTTGGTTTAGATTTACCGTCTGCCAGCTTGTCAAGGGAGAAGTCAAAAGCTATGTTAGAATCTCCGCCAATATAAACCGTCCCCTTGAGGTGGGGCTGTAACTTGTTTAATAAGGAGTCAAAAAAGGGTCTCTGGCCCTTGTTGGGTGTGTAGTAGGAGACAAAGGTATATAACTCCCCGTCTATATGTCCGGAGACCAGGACATAGCGTCCCTGGGGGTCCACTATTGTTTCCAAAGGAGAAAGGTTGATATGTCGGGCGAAACAAATAGCTACCCCTTTTGTTTTGTTATACGCTGATGCTAGAAAAAATTGGGGGAAACGCTGATGAAGGAACGTTGGTCTGTAAGTGGATGGGAAGTGTGTCTCTTGCAATAGGAGGACATCCGCGTGCATAGAGTGATAGAGTTGGAGGAGTTTCCTGCGTTTGACTGGGGAGTTGAGGCCCTGTGTGTTATGCGAGATAATTTTGAGAAGAGGCGGGGGAGAGTGTGTGTCAGTCATGGATCAGAGGAGAGGAATCTATACCAAGAAGACATGGCCTACCTTGATCTTGTGAGGGAGTCTCTTTTCTGTGCACGGACCGACCGGGAGTCCTGATTCCGGGACCTGGGAGGACAGACCGAAAATCCTCGCGGGACCGCCAACCACTCCGATGAGCATGAGAGAAGGAGAGAGAGAAGGAAAGAGATGAATAAGAGGGAGACAAGAGAAAAAATAACATTAGCCATGTCAAATTGGAACAAAAAAAAACATGCGAACAGTAACACAATTTGATCTTTTTCGGAGGGTCCCCAGACTCCTCCCCCACCCACCCGGGCGAGGCGTCTAAGCCTACCCCTTTCTCCCAACCGATGGGGAGGCAGTGTCCCCCCATAGCAGGGAGACTTAAAGTCGAACTGGCAGCACCAAATGGGCTCCCAATCCTGTGGAGGCGCACTGAGTCCACCACAGGCCTGCCACCTTTGAGAAAAAAAAAAGGGAGAAGCCATCACTTAGGGCCTACTACGAGCCCATGATACCCAGTAACCGAGCGCCCCAACTCCCAAAGGAGTGCTAAAAAAGAGTCGAAGTAGGTAGAGGGCTGGGGAAGAAAAAAGGAGAAAAAAAAGGAGAGACCCCCCGTGACCCTGAGCTACTGAGGTAACCCGTCACACAGGCCCCCCTCCCAGGAAATGACGAAGAACCGGGAAAGGAGTGTGAACCAGACATAGCCCTTACAATCAGGGAGGCCGCTAGAGCGCAAGGGCTCCGGGCCCTCACCCCCCCCCCTCAGCGCCGCACCGACTGACCCAATGTCAGACAAGGAGCCCAGGCCCCCTGGGGGGGACAAACCATCCAATTTAAAGTCTGTTCATTAGCTAAATGTTCAGAAACGGGCCGTCAGTGGGAGCCAAAAAAAAAAAAAAAGGAAGATAATAAAAAAATAATTAATAAAACAGGGAGAGGGGGGACTCCCCAAAAACCACTGGTAAGGGACAGTTATTCAGGAGCACAGCCTTGTTCCGAAGGAGGAGCAGAGTACGTTGACCTTCAGGACTGCACATGTTCTTTGGAACGCTTATAGCTTTGCTTCAGCCAGGATTGTTGTAGTGGGCTTGCAGGCGAAGGCCTCTTCGTGGAAGCGGGAGCTCCTCTGTTAGTAAGGGAGGCCGGAGGATCCAAGGAGATCAGGCCCAACTGAATCAGGAGGCGCTCCCCTTCTGTAAGGGAGGAGAATCCGAAACTTTTATTCTTGTAGGAAAAGTTCAGGCGGAGTGGAAAGGACCATCTGTAAGTGATATCTTTGTCCATAAGGACCTGCAAAAAGGGGTTGAGGGCACGCCGTTTTTGGACTGTATACGGAGAGAGATCAGCAAATATTTGAATCCTGTGTCCATTTAACATAAGGTTGTCTGCATATCTGGATTTTCTCATCACCTCCTCCTTAACCGAGTAGTAGTGCGGTTTAACTATAATGTCCCTTGGCAGGCCATCAGACCGGGGAGGTTGCAGTGCCCTATGCGCTCTGTCCAGCTCCAGGCGGTGTTCAGCTATGTCAGGGATAAGGTTTTTAATGAGCGATTTCACCGCCACTTGTACTTCCTTGTCAGATTCAGGCACCCCCCTTATCCTAAAATTATAGCGTCTCGATCTATTTTCGAGGTCGTCAATCTTTGCAAAAGCAGTTTCCAATTGGTCCTGCATCTCCTGCATCCTAGCAGAGTTTTGGTTGATTTGTGCTACAGCCTGATCAGCCTTCTGTTCAATATTGTCAATCCGCACCCCTAGCTGTTGTAAGTCTGCTTGAATGGATGATGTAATCTGCGCAGCGTTCAGTGCCAGGCTCTTAGATAACATCTGGGAGAAGGCAGTCATCATGGAGGGGAAATCTGTGGGAACAGGGGTTTCCTCATGTGCCTCAGTAACAGACAGCAGCATCCCTGTATGAGGGTCTGTCATGGGAGTTGTAGGGTAGCCTGCACTTATCCTGCCCAGCAAAGACTCCGTGGAGGCAGGAGAAGCACTTGGTGCCAGGGGGGGATAGTCCATACCTGGGGATTGCGGCTGTAGCAGGTCCTGGTCAGCGATGGAGTCCTCTAAGTTGTCTGAGGCCTGCAGGCCTCGCGCCGCCGCCGCCATCTTGGCATAGCTGAGGGGGCCGGGTGAGGCTGCCATCTGACCGGAGAGGTCCCTCCTGGCCGGCTGTGAGGACATCCGCGATGTCAGCGCGGCTTCCCCTGTACAACGGGACCGGTTTGGAAGCTGGGGGGGCGCTCGGTCGGCTCCGGTGGACGAGATTAGGCCGCGCTGGAGCGGAGCTCTAGAAGCCGGCGGCCATCTTGGGAGCTGCCGCGCATGCGCCCCTTTTCTGCGATTTTATAGTGCTTATGATGTGTTTTTCATAGGTCATGTGACTCAAAAATGCATCACAGGTGCATTTTTTGTGTGTTTTTTTAACTGACCAAATATGCACGAAAAATGCAGCAAGCAGGATTTTTAGCATGGCTTCAAAAGGTGTTGATAATGGCCGACAATAAATTAATATTCATTTAAATTCATGATATTAATTAAAAAATTACAACTATTTATAAATCAATCTATCTCTCTCTCTCTCTCTCTCTCTCTCTCTCTCTCTCTCTCTCTCTCTCAATATAAAATATATATAAATATATTTATTTATTATATTTATATATTTATTTATTTTTTATTTATTTTTAACCACTTCCATACAGGGCACTTATACACCTTCCTGCCCAGACTAATTTTTTATTTTTTATTTTTTCTAGATGGCTCTTTTTACTGATAGAAAAAGTTGCTAACTTACTCATAAGAACATCACAAATTTATAAATTCTCTGTATTTTTAATTTTTAGCTTTCAGTGCTGTTGCACTTTGAATGACAATTGCGCGGTCATGCTACACTGCACCCAAACAACATTTTTATCATTTTGTACCCACAAATAGAGCTTTCTTTTAGTGGTATTTGATCACCTCTGGGATTTTTATTTTCTGCCAAAAAAAAAAAATAATACCGAAAATTTTGAAAAAAACAAAACGTTTTTTTTTGTGTGTTTCCGTTGTAAAACATTGTAAATAAGTACGTTTTCTCCTTCACTAATGGGCACTGATGGTACTGCACTGACTGGCACTGATAAGGTGGCACTGATGGGCACCGATGAGGTGGCATTGATGTGGTGGCATTGATGATGGGCACCAATATGCGGCACTGATGGGCGGTACGGATGGGCACTGATAGGCGGCACGGATAGGTGGCACGAATGGTCACAGAAAGGCGGCACAGATGGGCACGGATAGGCAGGACCGATGGGCACGGATGGGCAGAGATAGGCGGCATGGATGGGCAGGGATAGGCGGCATGGATGGGCACTGATAGGCAGAATGGATGGGCACTGATAGGCGGCATGGATGGGCATAGATGGGCACTAACTAATGTGTTGTACTAATGGATGCCAATCAGTGCCAAACAATGCCTGCCAATCAGAGATGCCCATTGTGGGCATCCATTGTGGGCATCCATTGTGGCACTGATTGGCATCCATTATGTGTCATCCCTGGTGGTCTGGGGGGGGGGGCTGTGCTGATAATCGATCAGCACAAACCCCCCGTCAGAAGAGCAGCCGATCGGCTCTCCTCTACTCGCGTCTGACAGACGCGAGTGAGGAAAAGCGGATTACCGGATTTTCCTGTTTACATCGTGATCGGCCGTGATTGGACATGGCTAATCACGTGGTAAAGTGTCTCCGTGAGAGACACTTTACCTCGATCGGTGTTGCTGGGCGTTATATGGCCACCGTCAATCTGTCATTGCCGGGCGGCAAGTGGTTGAAGCCGTCCATTTCCGTTTCGGTTGCATTCTGAATTTTCGGTTTCGGTTTTGGCACCAGAATTTTAATTTCGGTGCACCATTAGTATTCTATGTTCAGTGGTAATACATTTATTGTTAATTTAAAATTAAGTATTATAATCACCTATGATAATTATGGCTAGATAACTAGCTCAGCATACTATCGGTATGATCCACTGCAATGCAATTCAATGCTTGGTGATAAGATATCTAAAACTTTAAATAGAGATTAAGGGCTGGTTCACACCACAAATCCATTCCGGATGCGTTTCTGCATGCATGTTTTTAGCAAGTTTTTTGCACGATCCAGTGCATTTTTGGTGCATTTATGATGCGTTTCCAGATGCATTCCAGGTGCTTTTTTCTTACTTTCTCCTGTTTTTTCCCCCCACTGTACTGGGGTCTGGTGCGTTTTTGATGCATTTTTTATGCGTTCCGGTGCATTCCTGTACATTTTTGATGCATTTTACTGTCCAGTGCAAAAAAAATGCAGTATGTTCTACTTTTTTTTCTGAAACTGGAAAGCCCTGGATCTGACTGCACAGGTGTGAAAATTTCCATTAGAAACCATATAACCTAATTTCAATGCGTGTTTGATGCAGAAAGAAAATGCACTGGACTGCATGTGGCGTGAACTGGCCTTAAGCCAACAAGAGTAACATGTTTCCAAGATACCTGTGAGGCCTGTGAGTGGTGCATGCATGACTTACCTAGATGAGTTCACAAGACTTTAAACAGGTAAAGCCAACGGCAGTTATTGGTGAAACACGTGTGCTGTTTATTTACAATGACTCTATACACTAGACTAGAACAAAACAAAAAATATATCTTTGCCTTTTGGCAACTTACTAAAACACAGAATTTCCTGGCTTCCTGCAGCAACTGACTCCTACTGGGTGCCTAACTCTCTCCAAACCCAAAGTCCTTGCCACACAGGCCTTGTCAAACCAACATGAGCTTTCACCACACAGGTAGTCCAATGCTCCAGAGTCTAATGCCGCATACATGATCGTTTTTTGGCATGAAAAAAAAAATATAGTTGTTCCAACTTCATCATTAAAAACTACGTTGCCTACACACCATCGTTTTTTCAAAATGCTCTAGCAAAGTGCGGTTACATACAGCACGTACGACGGCACTATAAAGGGCCATTTCCATGAGGAAGATGCCACCCTTTGGGCTGCTTTTGCTGATTTTGTGTTAGTAAAATACGATTTGCGCTTTTCTGTCTGTTACAGCGTGAACGGTAATTTTACCAGAACCAGCCCTTTCATCTCATAACTTGCTTCTGAGCATGCGCGGGTTTAAAACGTTGTTTTAGCCCACACACGATAATTTTTTACAACCCGAAAAACATAATTTTTTTGTCGTTTTTCAGTACATGAAAAACAATGTGAAGCCCACACACGATCATTTTAAATGACGTTTTTAAAAACGTTGTTTTTTTCATGCCGAAAAACGATCGTGTGTACGCGGCATAAGTCTCGGTTCATACTAGTGCGATGCGGGAACGAGCGTGATTCCTGTGCGGATTCCCGCATCGCATCTGCCTCGCAGGCAATTCATACTAACATCTACAAACGGCTGAGGATGTCAATAGAAAGTTAATGATGCCCCCAAGTGGGTTTGCAGAATGCAGTGCGAACTGTGGGATTGGATCGAATCAGTCTGAACACCCATGTGATCCGATTCCAGTGTGGACCAAAAAAAGTGTCCTTCACCATACAAACTGTATGGCTGAATTTGCATCGCACAGGCATTGCATGTGATCTGCACAGCAATGCGATGTGATGTCTGGCATTGCATAAACGTGAACCCAGCCTTACACAGAAAAACTGGTTCCAAGGTGGAGTAAAAATCTTGAGCAGGCTGGGAGTTTTATAGAGCCGAGAATAACCAGACCCCCTTCATCTTGTAATCTAACCAACCAGCTCAACAACCTCATTAAATCAAAGAAAATAATAATATTTAGCAAACTGGCCTGAATCTGGGACAAATAAACTTCCACTTCTGGATACCATCAGTGTTTTTTTTTGGTCACTGTTCTGCTGTCAAATACCCCTCAAATAAAGTATGTCTTAGCCAAGGGGTCTCCAACTTGCGGCCCAAGGGCCAAATGTGGCCCTTTGGTAGCCTTTATCTGGCCCTTGGGGCACTATTCCTCCCACTGACACCAACAATTGGGCATTATTTATTCTATGGATACCAATGATGGGATACTATTCCTTCTACTAATAGGGGCACCACTCCTCCTATTGACCACCAACCTTGAGGTCATATTTATTCTCACTGATGGGCCTGTGACACTTTCTGCCCCTGATGGCCAAAATCCGGCCCCCTAAAGTCTGAAGGACTTTGTTTGAAAAAGTTTGAAGACCCCTGTCTTAGACCACTATACATATAATTTTTATACTCCTAAGGGGGTAATTCAAAAAAGCAGTTGCAAAGCTTTATTTGGGTGGTATTGGCCCAGTAGAAAGTCCTGCACCTACAGTAATTCATGAAAGCCTTGTAAAGTTTCGTTAACAATGCCGACACATGTGACAGATGGTTCTTAATTATGCCACTGTCACATTGTGTCATGATGCCTGCAACACATTGAATAATACCAATGAATATCTCAGTTGTGGCAGCAGCTGCTGCCGTTTCCGAGATATTCGTCTTTAAGGGGATGACGTATTTGTACGTGAGCCTTTTCTTTAAATTAAAGATTTGAATTTGAAGGATTATTCACGATTGTTATACTGACTTAATGTATTTATCAAAAAATGCATTCGCTATACTATGTAACAGTAATGGTGTGAATCCTGTTATACTTAATGGGCCAGATTCAGAAAGATCAGCGGATCTTTCTGCTGGCGTAACGCCGCTGTAACTTTGGGCGCAAGTTCTGTATTCAGAAAGAACTTGCGCCCTTATTTACGGCGGTGTAGCATATGTGTTGTGGCGTAAGTCCGCGTAATTCAAATGGGGATGGTGTGGGCGTGATTCATGTAAATGAATCATGACCCCACGTTCCCAGTGCACATGTGCGAAATCACGTTGCTTTTTGTCAATGTAAACGACGTGAACGTAACTTACGTCGAGCCCCATTCCCGAATGATTTACGCAAATGACGTAACCGACGTACAATTCAACGCTGTCCCGACGTCCATACTTAACATTGGCTACACCTCCTATAGCAGGGGTAACCTTACGCTGGAATAACGCTTACGCAAACGACGTAAACTACGACGGCCGGCCGCAACTACGTTCGGGAATCGGTGTAAATAGCTAATTTGCATAATTTACGCGTAAAATGCCGTAAGCGCCACCTAGCGGCCAGCGTAAATATGCAACTAAGATACGACAGTGTAAGTGACTTACGCCGCTCGTATCTTAGTAGAAATGCAGCGTATCTTGTTTTCTGAATCCGGCCCAATGTCTTTACTTGTTATTTTATGTTCTGATAACTAAAGAAAAAATTGAATATTAAAAAGAAAAAAAAAAATTCTGAAGTGTGTCTTTGACACTCTTTACGAATTCCAGGGTAAATGTTTCATAACACAATATTGGGGGTTATTTACTAAAGGCAAATCCACTTTGCACTACAAGTGCAAACTACAAGTGCAATGTGCACTTGAAATTGCACTGAAAGTGCACTTGGAAGTACAGTCGCTGTAGATCCGAGGGGGACATGCAAGGAAAATAAAAAACATAATGTTGCTATGTGGAGACAAAACCCAGAATATATGTTTATATAAATTAAAACAGACTTGGTCTTCCTCTTCCTATTTTAGTGAATTCCAATGTTGATGTACAACTAGAAATACACAGCCCTCAAAGCTTGGTTTGTGTCCAGCCAAAAGTATAATTACATACCATTCAGGTAGCCTGGATTAAACATTTACTATACACAGATCTTGACACACATGAATAACTGGATTATGTACTAAGCGTTTTACCTCCATTAACCTGCAAAGGATCTCTTAAAACTGTTTCTTAAAGACTAACTAGGTTCTTCTAGAAGTATAGTACGGAACAAGATTAATAGTCTGTGCACGCTGGCTGAAATCGGAGTTCCAGACGTTTCTGTGTTTATTAAGAGTCAGCAGCTACAAAAAGTGTAGCTGCTGACTTTTACTAAACACACATTCACCTTTCCCACGGTTCAGCGATGCGTCCTCAATAGCCGGGAAATCTTCTGGGACCTGTGATGTGTTTTTTGGGATCTGTGATGTGTCCTAGAAGATTGCAGGGAGGAAGGGGATGCCTAGGTGGCCCGAACAGAAGTGGGAGCTGGGTACCTGTCATAACTAGATACCCGCTTTCACACACACAAACAAAAATAAAAATTATATGCCAAATATGGCATGTCTGGGGTCAGGATTCCTTAAAGCGGAAGTTCCACTTTTGGGTGGAACCCCGATGTAAAGAACGCTGCTTCTACAGGAGTTTTGTTTTCTGCCTGTAGAAGCAGCTCAATGTTATCCTTTGCACATTAGGACGATTAGAGGCATATTTTAATCTCAGTGTTTAAAGACAGGAAAAAAAAACTTCTGGTTTGTGTGTTTGATTGGAGCTTACTAGCAGAAAATACACTAAACACTCCTAAGCTCTCCTAAACTTCCGTACAAAAATGCTTTATATGGGCTCATGCACACTTTTTTCCTATTTTTTTTTTTGTGCGTTTTCTAGCTCTATTTTTATGCTTTTTCACATGTTTGTGGGCACTTGTCTATTCTGTTTAAAAACACTTCCCGCCCACCGGATGTCATATGACGTCCTTAAAGTGGTTGTAAACCCCCGGGGACAAGTTACACCTACAGGTAAGCCTAGATTAAGGCTTACCTGCAGGTGCTTGCAAAATCTCAGAGACCTACACGGTCTCTGAGATATTTGCAATTTACCAGAGCGACGACTTCAACGGTGCATGTGCCGTCTTGAAAGGGCACGCTGTCCCGTTTCAAACGGGGTCATGCCGTGAAAGGCGGCTCCCGCGTGCATGGGACATCATGCGGCTCCGGCCAGTCAGAGAGCCGGAGTTCATGGCCCCGGAAGAAGAGGGGTGAAGATGGATCCTCGCTGCCAGCGTGGAAGACCGTGGCATCGCGGGCTTCTACTGCAGGTAAGTGTCACATAATGGCCTACTATGCGATGCATAGTAGCTTAATATGCTTTACCTTTGCAGGGAAAGATAGAGGAAGTAAACTCCATCAGGGTTTACTTCCTCTTTAACTGTGCGCGGGGATATCTGGATGATTCCTGCAGCTACAGGCATCGTTCATATATCGGCTTTTTCAGCTGGCGATTCATTACACCATAAGAATGTTCCACTGCTTGATCATTTTTACGGGCGGTGATAGGGGACGTCCACCTCCTTTCGCCACCCTCCAGTGCTTCTACCGACTCACCGCTGCCATCGGTGATTCGGAGACAGGATCCTCCGGCCCCAGATGTTTACAATACAGATTTGCGGCGGACCAGATGGTCGATGGAGTCTCTATGATCGTTCAGAGACTGGGCACGTTTTTTTAAATGTTTAAATTATTTTTATTGTTTTTCACAGGGCGCGATGTTATGAAATCGCGCCCGGCCTCTGCATTCAAACAAGTGGTGCCGCCTCGGCAGGGAAGTCGAGATCGTTTTTTTATTTTATTTTAGGCTTCCCAGCCTAGAGGTGAGATGGGGGGTCTTATTGATCCCATATCTCACTGTAGAGAGGACCGATCATGCCATATTCATATTAGGGATGTTTGGAAGTGCAGTCTCTGCAGATCTGAGGGGAAGATCTGAAATGAGGGGAATCTCTGATGATTTTATCATCCAATTATGTGCAAGCAAAAATGCAGTTTTTTATTTTCCTTGCATGTCCCCCTCAGATCTACAGCGACTGCACAGTGGAATTGCATAGTGGATTTGCTTTTAGTAAATAACCCCCATTGGCTAACATGGGAAGTATCCAGACAGAAAAAATGAGAGCTTAAAAAAGTTCAAAAGCCTGTAGGAGCAGCTTTTTTGAGCTTCTTTGAGATGCCTTGTGCATGAGCCCTATGAGAGTTTTTTTACAAGGTCGCACGACCACGCAATTGTCAGTTAAAGCGATGCAGTGCCGTATCGTGAAAAATGGCCTGGTCATTAAGGGGGCAAATCCTTCCGATCCTTAAGTCTTAAAATGGAGTTCCAGCCTGGGGGATAAAAATGTTTAAATCAGCAGCTACAAATACAAGGACGCTTACCTGTAAAGGGAGCCCACATTGTCGGCACCCCAAGCCGATCCATCCATCCATCGGCTTTGGGTGTGGGCACTGATATTGCAAGTAAGTGAAACCGGCAGTGAAGCCCACAGGCTTAACAGCCAGTTTCCTACTGTGCATACGCGAGTCGCGCAACGCTTTCTGAATCTCCCATCCTCTTCCAGATCCAGAGCAAATGCCCTTTGCAGGCAGACCATGGGCCTCTTTGATAGTGTAGCAGAAAAATAGGTATTTAGTGCTTAGCTGTCCTATTCATGTGGCTGCTGGTCCCAGTACCACCTCTTCAGACACTGCCAGCCTGCCTGACTGCAGCTTCCCCTTTACTAGCCCTCCTGGCTACTTCTCCACAGTCCACCCAGACTGATTCTGCATCCATCCCAGACTGCTTGCACCCAGGCCTCTCAGTCTTCTGACTGTAACACTCACCAGCCCTTCTGGTTGTCTTTCTCCCTGGAGATTTTCCCAGCAGTGTTCTCCCGCTGTCCTCTCCTTGCTTCCATGCCTCCTGGTCAGGATTACTCTGTGTGTCATGAAGAGGGGTCACTTCCACACCCAAACCCAGCAAGGGTCAAATGCTGCCCTTCCATGAAAGATAGGCCGGGTTTTATACCGCCATGCATGCAGCAGCAATTTGGCCCCGGCCAGCCTCATGGACAGGAACACAGCCAGCCATCCTCTTCTTCCTCATCGGCGCAACTGATTCTAGGGAAGGATGAGTCACAATCCCCCCGCTTCTAGTCCTGAAGACCCTTTCCTGTTCTCCACCCCTGAGGACACTGATCCTGCTTCCCCTAGCACTGTAAATGGGGACATAGGCCCTGCAGAACCCACCCTGTACAGATCATGGAGGCCATTTAGCACAGCCATGCTTCCCTCACCACGCAAATGGACTCCATTAAAACAGACTTGTCCTTCCTGAAACATGATGTACACAATCTACGTCACAGACTGACCAATACTGAACAACGCATAGGAGAGTTGGAGGACAAGGCACATCCCTGACAGGCCTCTGTATCTTCAATGGAAGCTGCGTCAAGCTCAGGATTACACTGCTGATAAGCTAACAGAAATGGAGGATTGCGGCATAATAATCTGCGTTTCTTGGGGTTCCAAGAGGGCCCCTGAGGCCTTCATGCAGCTGACATCTACCTTTGGTGCCTCCACCTTCTCTTCATTATTTGCCATTAAGCGATCGCATAAGGTCCCCTGCCCTCTGGGGCTCTGACACGTGCCATGCGTATTAAATTGCTGCACTTTAGGGACAGGGATTTGGTTCTCAGGGCTGTGTGAGAAAAAGGTTGTATATCATTTAATGGTACTGAAATCACCATTGTTCCGGATTTTTCCGTGGCTACACAAAAACAGAGGGCTACCTTCCTGGCCATCAAAAGGAGGCTGAGGGATCTCTAATTGCCTTACAGCATGCTCCATCCTGCACGGCTGAGGATCATTTATCAGGGCAAGGCCTACTTTTTCACAGATCCAAAGAATGCGGCCCAATGGGTGGACACCCTGGGGCCTCTGGATCCACGCTGCCAGAACCAGCGATCTCCTGTAAATATCCTGACAACTCGTTTCTCTACTTCTCGATTGGAACCATCCACTTGGTTGTTGTTACAGTGGGGAAAAAGTCAGTTCTCTTTCCACTACTCTCTTTCCACTACTTCTCCCTTAGAGGCTCTCGAGTCTTTCTAACACCTAGATATCTATCTCCTTGACATCATTCATCCTGGATGACTGTTAAAACCACTTTAGTGGTCTAATTCTACTGCTGCCTTTGGAATAATCTTTTTAGGGTCCGGGTTGCTACACATATTTTTCCATGTGGACATGGATGGAAGCCTATTGCTGTAGACTTCTGGTTTGTTGACTACACTATGCCCCCCTGCAATTTTGATTTTGATTTTGTGAACAAAGCTCTCAAGTGTTTGTGTTTGTGAGCCGGGAGGGTTAGGGTTGTTTTGAATGTCTTTAAATTCCTTTTTTCTTGTACTTTTTCCCTGTGCTCTCTGGCCTAGTTGGTCGCCTTGGTATCCAGTTAATATTTGCAATAGACGTACTGCTCCCTTTCATGCATGAGCTATTCATGTTACCTCATACTTCTCAAAGCTTACAGATTTTCATGATATGGTTAATTTTGATGCACTGTGAGAACTGTTCATCACTGATTATGCTTACTACTTGCTCATGGTTAAACTATGCTTAATTTCTTGGAATATTAGGGGGCTTAACTCCAAAGTGAAATGATCACTAACGTTTGAGAATCTGACCAGGCATAATCCGCATGTGATCCTTTTTCAGGAAACCCATTTACAGGGCTCCAGAGTTATGGCTCTTAAAAGGGCAAACATTACATATTCCATCCACTCTACATACTCTACGTACCCCCTTATTTATATAAAAATTGGTCTTGATAAGCGTGGGTGGGAGTCTGACCATACAAATTTGTTAATTTCTGATTGGAATCTGGTGATAAGGGTTTTACCTCCCAGAATTTTGGCTATATTATTTATCTGCCAGGTGGACCCAAATAGCACAATGGCATATTCCGAATTCTAGAATCCCATGGGTTGAATTTGAGAGAGCTTCGATTTTACCATATTCTATCTCAGGTCTACTATGGGGGAATAAAATCCCGATTCCCTCTTTGGCCGCTTGTAATCAATTAGTTGCACACTCATACCAACTATGGAAACTACACAACCATAAGTTTAACCTTACCTCCAAAGGTCCTTACCTCCAAAATCCCCCCCACATACCTCATTCCTGGGCGATCCTAAATTCACCCCTAACGCTCGTGAGCCTATAGATCTTACTTGGTGGATAAACAACAACCTGACCTCACTCTCCAAGCTCATAATGGGCACCAATTTTATCTCCTTCCCCGCCTTGAAATCAAAATATCATGCCCCAGATTCAGAATACTACAATTTCCTTCTTATTAAGCAGTTCTTCGATACACACTTCCAGACCCTGAACCCCCAACCCCCAACCATTTTCGAAAATCTATGTCTAAATTCACCCAGAAAAAGAGGTTTCATCTCCGAACTTTACTCTTTCTTAATTAACAACCCAGACGTAAACAAACTTCCATACATGATCAAATGGGAACAAGAAGAGAATTTTACATACTCCACAGTTAATTGGAACAATTGTATAAATAATCTACATATGTGCACTAAATCCATTTCTATCAAAGAAACGGCCTTAAAACTATTTACAAGATGGTACTATACACCCACCAAACTTCACTCAATATTCCCCTTGTCCTCCCCGTCTTGCTTCAGAAACTGTAATTCCTTGGGCTCATTTTCCCACACATTTTGGTATTGTGACAAAATTAAAAGTATATGGCTACAGTTAGAGAAATTTGCATCCACAATCTCCGACAAAAACATTACCCTAACATTACATAACTGCCTTCTTTTTTCCCCAATCACGGGTCTCCCCACTTGTTATATGAGACTGATACACACAATATGCGTAGCCATACATTGGTTGATAGCTTTCCATTGGAAATCACCTACGATACCTATAGATCCACTCAAATCGAGAATTAATAACATTTGCTTAATGGAAAAAATATTTCATATCCTACAAAATACCAGCCACATATATCACAATAAATGGTCTCCCTGGTTCGAACACTCTTTACAGTTCTTTAACCCTTTCTAATCTTTTTAAACGTCTCATATCCCAGTTGTTACTGTTTTATTTCTCCATTATGTTTTTGTTACTCCTGGCCCTAATGCCTTGTACACACGATCATTTTTTGTGATGAAAAAAAACGACGTTTTCTGTGAAGTAAAAAACGACGTTTTTGAAACGTCACTTTCAAAGACGATGTTGCATACACACCATCGTTTTTTTCACAAAAAGCGAGGTTACGTTCACCACTCTTTTCCATTGAAGCTCGCTTCATAACTAGCTTCTGGGCATGCGCGGGTTGAAAAATGTCGTTTTAAACGACGTTTTTGCCACACACGGTGACTTTTTGTGAAACAAAAAACGACGTTTTGAAAAACGACACAAAAAATTCAAGCATGTTGGAATTTTTTTTTGGTCGTTTTTTTAAAGACAAAAAACTACGTTTTGCCCACACACGATCAATTTAAATGACGTTTTAAAAAACAAAGTTTTTTTTCATCGCAAAAAACGACCGTGTGTACGCGGCATTAGTTTTCTCCTATCATGTATAACTATCTATGGTCTTCACGAGTTGTTTTAGGCCTTGTACACAGACTGACTTTGTATATGTCTTACATTTCTCTCTATATATGCTTTAATTTCTTGGATTTGTACCACCACTTACCTTTCACAATAAAAGTTTGTAAACAAAAAAAAAAAAAATTCTTATTTATTTTTATAATATTAAATTCTGTTTTTTTTTTGTTTTTTTTTACATTTTGATTACTTTTATTGCTGTCACAAGAAATGTAAACATCCCTTGTGACAGTAATAGGTGGTGACAAGTACTCTTTGTGGAGGGATCGGGGGTCTAAAAGACCCCCGGTCCCTCCTTTACACTTCAAAGTATTCAGATCGCCGAAAACGGCGAATCTGAATACTGTGTACTTTTTTAAATCCGGCGCCATTGGCAGCCGAGAAACCCAGAAGTGATGTCCGCTTCCACGTTTACACATTGCAGACTGAATCAAAGCCACGTATGTCTTTCATTCAGTTTGCGCCAAGACAGAGGAGGCGCCAGAACGAGGATGGGGTCTCCCGGTGGGACGGGAGGCCCGGTCAGAGCGGCGAGAGGCGGCAGGAGGGGGGGATGTCCCCTCCCGCTCCTCCGGCATAACAACTGAGCGGCTTTTAGCCTCATCAGTTGTTGTGTCTGGATAGCCAATCGCCCGCTCTAAACAACGGTACCGGGATGATGCCTGCAGCTGCAGGCATCATCCCGGTATAACCCCTGCAGCTGCAGGCATCATCCCGGTATAACCCCTGAAACCCGAGGACGCATATCTGCGTACGCTCGGCGTGAAGGGGTTAAAATTAATCTGGATCCACTTATCGGTAGACTAAGGAACACACAAGACATAGACCAATCTTTCTTTGACACTACTTGGTAGGATAAATATTTTTAAAATTATTTTTTGTTGCGTTTTCTAAATATTTTGAGTAATTCACTGATATATATTAAAAAACTATAAATTTAAGGAGATAAATTCAATCCTTACCAACTTTATCTGGAGGGGGGAGCAGTTCGAATTGCAAAAAATACCTTACAACTACCTGTTATGGAGGGGGGTCTGGCACTTCCTTGACTTCAAACCTACTTTGTGTTCTCTGATCCTCCTCTTCTTTTACTGACTCCAACCCATCTCTCAATAGAACAGAGTCTATGGAGTGAGGCCACACATCCTCAGTTTGGTGTGTATTGCTAGAGAGTGTTTTTCTTCCTTGGACATGTGCATGTGATCAGTACAGGGCCAATCGGCTCTGTCCAGACTGGGGGTCAGAGGAGAATGAAAACTCCTCCTACAAGTTTAAGCAGACAGTGATACAAGACTCCTGTATACTGCTGACGAGAAAATATATTTTGCAGTTTATATTTACTAAAATAATTGCATTTCCATATTCTGTGTAGTGTGGGTGACCAGATATAGTGAATGCAGGTTCTGGGTTTAGTAACACTTTAAGGTAGAAAAACGTTTTAGCACTTGCTGATTGATCCCCATCCCCAAACACTTACCTCTATTGATCCAGCACTGTGCCCAGTGTCTGGTCTCTTTTCACTCCCTGCTCTCACAAGAGGCTCGGTGAGCAGTAGGGACCATTGGCTCCTGCTGCTGTCAGTCAAATCCCATGAGGATGGATCAGGGGGCATGACTTAGGCCATGTACACACGACCAAATACATCTGTTCAAATCGGTCTGGCAGACCGATTTGAACAGATTTGTCTGCTGGGATGTATTGGTTTGATTGTGTACATGCGATCAAACCAAAATCCCCACCGGCAGATAGCACGGTGACGTGGCGATGACGTTGACGCCACCACGTCACCGCACCAGGAAGTAAAACACTTCCGCGCATGCGTCAAATCCATTTGACACATGTGCGAGCAGATATGTCTGCTGGTTAGCGTACAGCAGACAGATTTTAAAGCATGATTTGAAAATCTGTCGGCTGGCCAAATCTGTCCGTCCGCCCGTACACACGATCGAATCTGTCTGATGAAATGGTCTGGCAGACCGTTTCCAGCAGACAGATTTGATCGTGTGTACGCGGCCTCAGTGTTACTGTGTGTGTCAATGTATGCACACAGTCAGGATAGGGAGCACATACACACATATGTCCCCATAGCAACAGGTTGGTATGGGGACACACAGAAGCGGAGGAGCAGAGAGCACTGGCAAAGGACCCCAAAAGAGGAGATAAGGGGCAGCTCTGTGCTATACCATTACACAGAGCAGGTATGTACTGTATAACATGTTTATTATTTTGATTAAAATAGAATGTTGCCTTCACAATCCATATTGTGGGTATGGAGTTGGGTGTATGGGATTGTACTGCAATCAGCTTGTCTACACTTACACAGGTCAGCAATGTCGGCTCCATGTGTTATGACCATACAGGTTCACCCCAGCTTCATCTGTCTAGATTTCTCACTCAATCAAAAAAACAAATACATTTTCTACAAATGTTACATTTTTGTAGTGCTTAAAATAGAGATTGCTTAGTTAGTATAAGGAACTACAATTATTTAGAATTGTAAGAATTATGGTGCCCCTTTATTTTAGATTGCTTTTATTTCTGGGTTTCAGCTTCTAGGGCTGTATTTTATTTATTTTTCCATTTTACGGTTTTATTTAGCTTTCAAACATGAGTAGTTGATAAATCTCACATGTAAAAATGTTGTAAATTATTATAGGGGGTCTTGATTCATTAATTATGATTTTTGAGCTGAGGACGCATGGGCATTTTTTTTCTCAGAGATATATCACTGCTACAAATTACCAATGTCAGCAATTAACAGCAACTTGTAGTTAGCGATTTAATCACTAGAGTTGTATCTAATTTTCTACAGCATTAAGTTGTGCTCCGCTACAAATTGCTCTCCTTCAGCAATTTGTAGCTAAGCATATTGAATGCTGCAACATATTTAATTCATATAAAAGCATTAAGAGCGATGATCACTGGCCATTTTGCACCTGAGTTGAAGCACTTATAAATTTCAATTAATGAGTGAGGCTGGGTTCACACATATTCAGCTGTGGTTTGTAGTCCTGAGCGTTTCCGTTCACTGGTTCAGGTGCAAATTTTTATCTGAATTCGCACCTAGATGCACAGGACCCTTTCAAACCACACCGTGGTTGCCTCCTCCATTAAAAGCCGGTCACATTTACATGTTATGCGAATTGGATGCGGTTAAAAGCGCACCCAATTCGCATATATGTGATCCCAGCCTGACAGTGGTAAGAAACTTTAAAAATGTCACTGGATAGCGATCCTATGGAAAATCATTAAATCATTATGATTTTCTCAGTGACACTTCGCTGTAACAAAATGGGGGGGGGGGGGGCAATCACTACCACTAGAAAATCATGCGTCATCAGCCTTATCATTTTTGATTCTTACACCTTTGTTTTTATTTTGACAGGATGTAAATCAGACGTGGAACACCAATAATCCAGACTTTTCCTGGTGTTTTCATAAAACTGTTTTGTACTGGATACCCTGTTTTTATCTATTTATCTCTTCTCCGTTCTACGTTTTCTACCTCATACGCCATGACCGAGGTTACATAAGGATGTCACTCCTCTGTAAAGCAAAGACTGTAGGTATTCTTCAATTACATTCTTCTGAGCTTCTTGAACTGTAATAAAGTCAGTGTCTTTCTTTTCAGCATCACTTTCCAAATATAAACGAAACCACGTGTTTATGTATGAAGCACTCTACTTTTATAGATCTATTACCTAGAGGCCTTTCAACTTTGCTTTACACTACTTTGACTTTATAGGCACAGAGTTTCACTGGAAAATGTACTTATTCAGCAAACTGGGAAATCTGCAGTGCCACGTGCATGTGACTTTATAGTTGCTTACACCATTCGATTAGTCAGTGCATCTTCAAATTTGATTAGGTTACCTTTTATTAAAAGTAAAATGGTTACCGATCTGTAGCTGTGTTTTTTATTCCTTTGGCATACATAATACGTATAGGTTTACACATTTTTGCACATTGTTGGAACCAGCCAGGGCATGCAATGGCAGAGAACTTACACTTTCAATTGACAGCAACAAAATACACATCATCAACATCTGGTGTTTAGAGGGACACCTTTTTCAAAATATTTAGTCAGAGGACCCATCATTGATATGCACAAAAATAGACCAGTAATACTTTTTATATCCTATCTTCTATGTGCTAGCGTTAAAAGTTAGAAAGACAATTTTGTAGATGCTGAGCTAGCACAGTAGGGGTTATTTACAAAAAGGCAAATCCACTTTGCACTACAAGTGCACTTGAAATTGCACTTGGAAGTCCAGTCGCTGTAGATCTGAGGGGGACATGCAAGGAAAATAAAAAACACCATTTTAGCTTGCAAATGATTGGATAATAAAAATCAGCAGAGCTTCCGCTCAGATCTACCCATCAGATTTACAGCGACTTCAAGTGCACAAGTGCACTTTCAGTGCAATTTGAAGTGTACTTTGCACTTGTAGTGCAAAGTGGATTTGCCTTTAGTAAATAACCCCCACTGTGTTCTAAAGTTATGTTTCTCAACTCGAGTCCTCAAGTACCCCCAACAGGTCAGGTCATTTTTTAAGGCTTTCCATTGTTTTTCACATTGATCAGTTCCACAGCTGTTTCATCTGAGGGAGATCCTGAAAACATGACCTGTACTTGTGGACTGCAGTTGAGAAACGTTGGGGTTGATTTACTAAAGGCAAATCCACTTTGCACTGCAAGTGCACTTGGAAGTGCAGCCACTTTAGATCTGGGGGGAAGATCTGAAATGAGGGGAAACACTGCTGATTTTCTCATCCATGAACAAGAGAAATGCTGTTTTGTTTTATTTTCCTTGCATGTCCTCCTCAGATCAACACTTGTAGTGCAAAGTGGATTTGCCTTTAGTAGGGATGAGCTTCGCGTTCGATACGAACGTATGTTCGACTCGAACATTGTCTGTTCGTACGTTCGACGAAATTCGAACAAAAGCGGTCGTTCGCGACAAATTCGAGTGATGCAAAATGGCCCATAATTCACTGCGGCATTGCGCGCTGATGATTGGCCAAGCATGCTGTATGTCCCGCATGCTTGGCCAATCACAGCTTTGGCCAATTATGATTTAGGGCTTTAGCACGCGCCCCACACTATATAAGGCCGCCTGCTGGGCGGCCTTGTGTAGTGTGTTCCGGCTTGTTAATGAAAGCAGTCAGAGAGATTGTCTTTTTAGATAGCTAGATAGAGCAGGCAGGCAGGCTAGTCAGTTTAGCTTAATTTACAGTGTGTAGAGGATATATATACATCCCTAGGAGTTGTACATATATTTATACACTGTATAGCTTAGATAGATCAGTTCTTCCTAATTTACTGGCAGGCAGGTGATTGTGCTATTTAAAGACGTTATCACAGGTATAGACACCCAGCAGGTACAATATTTAAAGGAATTTTTTTTATTTTTTTATCTAAGCATCAATAAAATCACTGCTCCTGGAGCAGTGATTTTAATGATGCTTAACTTAAAAAAAAAAATGAAAAATTCCTTTAAATATTGTACCTACTAGGTGTCTATAGTTTGCCTGTGAAAACGTCTTTGAGAACCCGGGTCTTGTCTGAGGGAACATGTATCAATGGAAAAAAAAAGTCCTGCTCCTGAAAAAACGACCTGGGTTCTCAAAAACGTTTTCCAACAATAACTTGAATATTGGTCTTTAAAATTATCGTTTTTGAATTCGAACGTTCGAGTCCCATAGACTTCAATGGGGTTCTAAATGTTCGCGCGAACGGTCGGTCTGTTCGACGGTTCTGGTGCGAACCGAACGCGGGTATGTTCGGCTCATCCCTAGCCTTTAGTAAATACACCCCATTGTTCTAAAGCAGTGGTTCTAAACCTCAGTCCTCAAGTACCCCAAACAGGCCATGTTTTTGGAATTTCTCTTAGATAAAATAGCTGTCCAAAATACCAGGCCGCCGATTCTGATTTAAAGCACCTTTGCAAGATAAAGGAAAACCTGTAAACATGGCCTGTTGGTGGTTCTTGAGGACTGAGGTTGAGAACCACTGTTCTAAAGGGTCAGTCCATCAAAACTGATGCCTCGTAGCTGCTGGAGGTTTAAACCACCTGCAGATTATTTATATCTCACAGGGACATTAATGGTAAGATCTTGTGTCTGCACAGCAGCTGTGGCCATTATGATGGGTTTCCACTCCACCTTGTTGGCTCTTGGAATTATTTCATATTATGGAGAATGCAACACTAAGTGCTGGAACTCACAAAGGTGGGTAGAAACACCCAAAACTACCAGGTGAACAGAGACAGTGTAAGGATTTTATGGGGGTTGATTTACTAAACCTTGGAAGTACAGAATCTGGTGCAGCTGTGCATGGTGGCCAATCAATTTTTTACTCCAGCTTGTTCAATTAAGCTTTGACAATAAAACCTGGAAGCTGATTTGGTTTCTATGCAGAGCTACACCTGATTTTGCACACTCTAGTTTTAGTAAATCAACCCCAAAGTCTTATTGTTAGAAGATATACAGGAAGACAGGGGCTGTCTCAGTCAACCAGACCCTACCTATAGATAAACTATAATTTTTGGGTAAACTGACTGTTTCGATACTATTATTATTTTATGAAACGTAAATTATTTTTAATGTTTCATACAGACCAAAAGGTTAAACTGGGGCCGAAGAGGGACATAAGGATTTTGAAAAATTAAAAATTATAAGCTGCACAAAATAAATGATAATATAGTTATTATGTGAATAAGTGTAAAGTGCTTACACGTGTAGTTAAAAAAAAACTGAATAGTCTCTCCTTCTAAGTGAGTTGTCACTATATTCATAAGGAAAAAATGTAAATACATTTTTTAATTCTCGGGTGTTGCATATGTGTCACTGTGGACTTTGTGTGTGAGACATCTTTATTCTGGAACCGCTATTTGGAATCTTGCTCTCATTTGGGCTTCTCAGTGTGGATTGGACATTGTGTAGGGTTCAATAGCCCTTTCTCAATATACCTTTTCTTCATTTTAACATATAAGAAATTGTGATATGATTGGTGTTTAATTAGCTCTTCATCCCTCACTTTTTTCACGTATAAATTTATTTTCATTTTCGCCTCATAAATATAGCGACAACTCACTTCATATAGTGGGTGAGACTATTCAGTTTTTTAACTTCACGTGTAAGCACATTACACTTATTCACATAATAACTATATTATCATTTATTTTGCACAGCTTATAATTTTTAGTTGTTCTATAGTGTGTGTGTCTCACATTAACGTTGCAGCATAAACATTTACAATTTTTTGAATTATCTACTAATATCTTTTGGGGACAGCGCAGTAATTTACCTTTTTCATATAGGACATAAGGATTTGACTCCAAAAGAGGGATAAATGTACATATCGGTAGGTGGCTTCCTGGCTCCTACAGGTGAAACTCGAAAAATTAGAATGTCGTGCAAAACTTAATTTATTTCACTAATGCAACTTAAAAGGTGAAACGAATATATGAGATAAACTCATTACATGCAAAGCATGATAGTTCAAGCCGTGATTTGTCAATTCCTCTTGTCAAGCCACTCCTGAACAACAAACAACGGCAGAAGTGTCTTAACTGGGGTAAGGAAAAAACAGACCTGGTCTGTTGCTCAGTGGTCCAAAGTCTTCTTTTCTGATGAGAGTAAATTTTGCATCTTATTTGGAAACCAAGGACCCAGAGTATGTCGGGTACCTTGCTGCGTCACCCCCCACACAGCACCGGCCGGCGACATGTCATCCCCGAGTTACTTACGGGTATCGTGGCTCCAGCGCTGTCTGTGTTGATTTGGGGAAGTCCAGGGTCAATGCAGCCATCTACCAGGAGATTTTGGAGCACTTCATGCTTCCTTTCACAGACGGGCCCTATGGAGATGCTGACTTCATTTTCCAGCAGGACTTGGCACCTGCCCACACTGCCAAAAGCACCAAAACCTGATTTCAATGACTGTGTGATTACTGTGCTTGATTGGCCAGCAAACTTGTCTGACCTGAAACCCATAGAGCAGGGATATGCAATTAGCGGACCTCCAGCTGTTGCCTCTGCCTCTGGGTGTTATGCTTGTGGCTGTCAGAGCCTTGCTATACCTCATGGGACTTGTAGTTCTGCAACAGTTGGAGGTCCGCTAATTGCATATCCCTGTCATAGAGAATCTATGGGGCATTGCCAAGAGAAAGACATGAGACCAAACAATGCACGAGAGCTGAATGCTGCTATTGAAGCATCCTGGTCTTGCATAACACTTCAGCAGTGCCACAGGCTGATAGCTTCCATGCCACGCCGCATTGAGGCAGTAATTGCTGCAAAAGGGGTCTAAACCAAGTACTGAGTACATATGCATGCTTCTACTTTTTTTTTAGAGGTCCGATATTGTTCTATGTACAATCCTTGTTTTATTGATTGCATGTAATATTCAGATTTTCTGAGATTGTGGATTTGGGGTTTTCATGATCTGTAAGCCAGAATCATCACAATTATGACAAATCACGGCTTGAACTATCTTGCTTTACATGTAATGAGTCTATCTCATATATCAGTTTCACCTATTAAGTTGCATTAGTGAAATAAATTAACTTTTGCACGATATTCAAATTTTTCGTATTTCACCTGTAAGTGGTAGAAAATATAACCTTTTGGTTTAAGTTCAAATAAGGGAAGGCCTTGATCTAATCTATAATGTACTCCGGTGTTCTTTTTTTCTGCAGCCGGATGGCTCCCTGGCTATTATTGCCTGTGACAGCTGTGTAAAATAAATAAAACTGTTGATTTACTAGAAACTGTCAAGGACAAAGCTTATTCTTCCTGCCACTAAATCCATTTACCTTTAGGCAATAAAACAAAATATGTATGCTTTTATTTGTGTTCATAAAACAGAGTTCTCGGTTTCTAAAATCAATGTAGGGCAATGAACTTGTAAACATGGCTGTTATTAGAATGATCAGGCTTTGAATGAAGCCAACCTGCAGCTCTGTGCTTGGGCACTCTCCTGGGTTTAATGCAAATATAAAAACAATCTTTACAATCTTTAACAATACTTGAAACCTTACTTTTTCGGTTAATATTTCTTGTTTATTTTCTTTTAGTGTCTTGCTGCGTTGCTGGCATTAATCTGTTATACAGACCTTTTCTACACTGTGTGGAAGATGACACATAATTTTCCAGAACCGCCAGTGCTCCTTATCAGTCCACTAATTGTTGGAGCCACAATGGTAATGCAAAGCACACTTTGTTTACAATATTATTTTATTATTTTATAGAGATATTACAGGGGTTTACCTATACACAACAGATATACATATATAAATATGAAGACCATCAACATAGATTTACAGCATATAGTAAATATTCTTACATATCTTTAGTACATATCATCTCTATACCGGAAAAAGACAAAAGAAAAAGATAAAGAAAGAAAGAAAAAAAGAAAAAGAGAGAAAAAAAAAGAAGAGGGGGATATCCCAATCTAGCCTGTAAAACCGACCGGGTATTATTTCAAACTAGAAAGAGAGAGAGAGAGAAAAAAGAAGAAAAAAAATTATAAAAAAAAGGGGGAGGAAGAAAGGAGAAGGGAAAGGTTATGAAAACGATTATAATCATAATCACTCCAATGTAGCTAAACAATGGTAGAATTTCCCTTAACCCAGTTTAGAAACTCAGGTGACTGACGAAACTTGGATCAAACGGACCAAGTATGAGAAAACTGTTCTTCTCTTCCCATATCCCACACCAACAGACAGTCTAAATCTCTAATACAGTCCATTTCAATTGCCCATTCCCCCAGGGAAGGTACTGTCGTTTATTTTCAGTGTCGTGGGATGACTGCTCTAGCTGCAGCAAGGAAGTGTCTAAGCACATCCTCCTTTGCTTTCTTTAAAGATCCTGGAATCATAGTTAAGAGAGCCACTCTGGGTGTTGGGACGATAGTTATATCCACTAGTTTTTCATATAGATCAAAGATATGTTTCCAAAACCTTTTTACCGGAGGACAGTCCCACCAAATATGGATCATATTTCCCTTTTTTCTCATGACAACGCCAACAGATATCAGATATATCCTGGTTAAATTGATGGAGAGTAGAGAGACACTTGTACCATCTACTCACCAATTTATATGCCTCCGCTTGAGTTCTTGTAGCTATCGACATTTTATGGGTCAAAATAAAACTTTTTTGCAAGTCCGATATAGTTAAAGTCTGTTGGAGTTATTTTTCCAATTTTCGAGTGTATAGAGGAAGATCTAAATGGGTTGATAGCAAGAGAATATAATAGAATACAGAGACCGGGTGTGATATTGATTCCTCTTGCAAGAGCAAGGATTCAAATGCAGTTGGACTAGCATAAATATCTTGTTTTGATGAAACAGATCGAATATAACATAGAGCTTGATGTCTCTGTAACCACTGTGCAGGGTTATAGAAGAGCATTTTAGATTTAGAATCTACCGTTAATAATGGCTCTGACTGGAGGACTTGAGCAATTCTTCTATGCTCCTGTTTCTACCAAGGGCCAAACATAGTTGAGTGTAGGGCTGGTAGAAAATCTGGCGTTCCAAAAAAGGGAGTCATGGCACTTAATTGTTTTGATATTTTATAGATGGGTATCATATGATCCCATATGTGTAGTGTTTGTCTAGTGAGATCTGCTGGGATCAAGAGGCCCTTACGTAGAGTAGGCAAAGTCCACGGAAGGGCACAGAGATCTATAGGGTTTATGTGACCTTCCAAATGTACCCATAACTTAGATGAGGAGTGGTGAAACCAATCAATAATATGTGTTAATATGATTGCTTTATGGTAGATGAAAACATCTGGTACCCTTACCCCGCCTTTGTTTTTCGGAAGGGATAATGTCCCAAAGCTGATTCTAGGCTGGGCTGAATTCCATATAAACTTAGAAAATAGCCGATGGATTTTACGGAAGTATAAAGCCGGAAGATGGATTGGAACTGTTTGAAATAAATATAAGAGGCGGGGAAGTATATCCATCTTAAGGGTATTAATTCTACCAAACCATGAGAGTCTCTTAAATGCATAAGATGTCAAAGTCATTTGAATTTTATGAAGCATCGGGAGAAAATTTAGAGGGTATAATTTTGATGCTGAGGCTGGGATATTAATTCCAAGATATCGTATTGATTCCGAACAGGTCCTGAAAGAAAAGTTCTTCGATATTCGTTTCATATTTGTTTGCGCACACTTTGAATTCATTATGTTTTCTTCATACTTGTTATATTTGTAAGAATTAGCCCTGGTTCACATTAATGTGATTTGGCATGCAATTTGATGTCAAAACACATGCCAACAATTGGACCGTTCGAATCGGTGCAGCGCCTACTTTGTGGCGCCGCACCGATTCCCAAAAGTAGCTTATGTACTACTTCTGCCGATTTCAGGTGCGATTGCAATATAATTCTGTGCAGGAAACCACACAGATGTCTCTGAAATCGTCAGAATGACATGCAGGAATGAAATTGTGGGCGTTCAGCTGAACTCGCACAATTTCATTCCCGCAGCAGTGTAAACCTGGGCTTAGGGTTATACAGTTGCCTGATTGTGGTTTTGTAAGTATTGTGCACCGCCTTTCTTTTCTGGGAGTAATTACCCATCCCTCTTTGCTAATTTTTGGAGCCTGACCCTTATTAGCCAATCGTTCATCAGTTTGTAACCAAGGCTTCCATAAACTGAACCCGTGGGGATATAAATAGTGTGCTACTGTTGCTGAATTATTAGCACCCTAATCCTGGCTTCATTCTCTGGTGCATTCCTGAGTTGAAAAAAGCTTGCAATTGGAGACATCTAAAAAAGCCCAAACATCATCCTACAAATGTTTATTCCGGGTAGTGACTCACTATAAACTTGGGCTTGAACCAAAAAGATAGCCTTGGACCTGAAACTTTGACGCAACCCTGCACTACAGAAAATAAACTCCCATTAACACTATGAGCGCAGTTAAGGAGCACTACCATTAAAATTAGTGGAGGCGGCTGATAAGTGGAAATTTTCCCTAAAATTTACATGCTACTTAATTTTTAACACACTGCTATTGCACATGTGTATACTGCACTGTGTGGTTAACATTGTAATATTCATGGCAGGCATTGAAGGGAGGTTAAGAGGCTTTAAAAACACTGCTCAAATGCAGTTTAAACACAGGGTATTGCATATATGAAAAATCCCTAAGACCGACACTTTCCAGGATGGTCAATCTTCTGGGTCTCCTGCAGCACTCTGTATTTCTACTGCTCATTTCCACTATATTCTATATCGCATGGTGGTCAGCAGCAGTGTTGGTGCGATCTGCAGTGGATCGGCATACCCAAAAGTGTTGGTCTCCTGGCAGATGATTTCATAGCATTGGATCTGTGTTCAAAAATGTATAATTATATAACATGCATTCCTGCATTACCAAAGTGTATTCACATTTCTTTCTTTTTGCAATAACAGCTTCTTGCTGCAAGTCTTATTCAGTATGAGAGAATGAAAGGCGTGCAGTCATCAGCTCTCCTGTTGGTGTTCTGGATCTTGGTTCTAATATGTTCAGTATTCCAACTTCGAACTAAGATTACAACTGCCATTTCACAGGTAAATTAGAAATTAATCATTTGAATTCTGGTAGAAGAACTTTAGAGTATTTAGAGGAAGTATTTAGTATGTGAAATAAAGTGGTTCTAGGGGCAGATTTTTTTTTTATCATATTGCATTCTATGGACACACAGAGCAGCAGCTTGGGTGCCCCTATAGCAAGCTGTTTACACTCGGCAGGAGGGAGGGGCCAGGAGTTCTGACGGGGGACCTGAGAAGAGGAGGTTCTGGGCTGCTCTGTGCAAAACCACTGCACAGAGCAGGTAAGTATAACATATTGGTTATTTTTAAACAAACAACAAAAAACAAGTCTTTCACATCACTTTAAAGTTTAAACAATGGAACAGAAGTTTTAAATAAGCTTTTACTGAGCAATCAAAACGTGGATAAGGCGGAACTTTACCCATAACAAATTGATAAAGAACAATGTTCTTTAGCAATGAACATACATTCCACATTAATAATTATGCTAACAAAAATTGTGTGTGCTGTAAATTGCCCCCCAGCATTGCTCCAGTTTCTTCTTGCTGGAGGCTGCCATTTTGCTGAAGCCCAGAGCCCCTGAGCCGCAGTAATTCATAAAGCAAAACTAAACCCATCAATTTAATGCTTTAAAAAAAACTGTTACATTCCTGGAATGCTGGGATTGCTAACTGTCACATTTGCTTACCTCCTCAACCAAACTGTCAAACCATAAAATGGCTGGTGTCATAAATGTTCACATGTGCACAGGGGTGGACTGACCATTAGTGCACTGCCCGAGGGCCCCATGCCACTAGGGGGGCCCATCAGGGTTGCCAGCCTCAGTAATACCAGGGACAGTATGTAAAAATATGTGTTTTTTTTACATGTGTCCCTGAAATGTCCCTTACCGTCCTTCGTTTGGTCTAAAAATCCCAAGATTATAGCTGCCCTGCCTCTCCAGTACCTTTTTAGTGTGTGTATGTGTATTCTATGTATATGTATACTGTATGTGTATACTGTGTATGCATACTGTATGTGTGTGTGTATACTGTGTGGCCCCATAATCTCCTATTGCCTGGGGGCCCCATAATCTCCTATTGCCCAGGGGCCCCATAATCTCCTATTGCCTGGGGGCCCCATATTCTTCTATTGCCCGGGGGCCCCATAATCTCCTATTTCCCGGGGGCCCCATAATCTCCTATTTCCCGGGGACCCCATGAGTTGTCAGTCCGCCCCTGCATGTGCAGCACCGTGACAGTTGCAGATTCAACAGACGCAGCTTCCTTGGCTGTAAAGGATAGGAGGGTTTAATTCCGCTTTAAGGCTGTCAACAGATAGTTCTCTACAAATTCGGCAGTGCCTAAAAATAGAGAGCAACTGAGCATGTGCAGAGCAGGGTGAAACAGTGTATCACTGGATTTTACACAGTATAGACACTTATTTTTAATTACTAGGACCAGTTTTTTTTTTTTTTCTTAGGAAAACCATCCAAGGTTTGTCAGTTTCCTGCAATTTTGTTGGGTGTGTTCCTTCCTACTTTCTCTGGCAATTACCTCCTGTTAATGTGTAACCTGGATCAGGGCCCAACTCACTGACTTCCTTTCATTGAATGTTCTTGGTTAATAATGAGTTCTGTGGATGGTGCCCCCTTTTGCACACATGCCCAGCATCTTGTTGTTTTGGTAGAACCAACTTCAAGTTTATGAGGGATACTTTTAAAGGACAGGTAGTTCTGGCACCTGTGTGCAATGAATTAACATCCTGCATTTCCATAGCAGCAGCTTTGATTATCAAGCAACCTGGGATGCCACTTGACTTTTTATACTACACTCACTAACTCGTGGTGAGTGCTCACACTTAGATAACTGTGAAACAGGTGCTTTCTGTAGAAACAAAGTTAATGTAATCACATTATCTGTAAAATCCAACGCAGTAACATGTCTAACACTTTAAGTTTGAAGTTAGCTATATTTGCAAAGGACACAATGGGAGAGAGTGAGTACAACTATTAAATCAATTCATATATTTATTTAGGTCAAGGGTTTAATTCAACAGGATCTTTTTTTTATCTAAATGTAATGTATTCCTGATTTAAAGATAGTAGGTGGGGCCACCACTGACACATTTGTGAAGCACCTTGATGTATCCCATACTCCTGTTTTATCACATAGATAAAGCCTATATCCTGTGCCTCTGGATGCATAGTTGGATCTTGGCCCATAAATTAATTGTTTTCATGGGTTCTCTTAAATGAGAAATAAATCCCTTATTTTAAGGTTGGAAGGCATGACATGTACATACCTTATGTGTTATAAAGGCTCTGCTCTGCTACATTTTCTTTTTCTGAATGGCTTATGATTATGAGCCCACCTTGCTATAACCTGACAGGTTATTTTCTTTAATAAGGTAAATGGAAAATGTAGCACTAAAAAGTTAAGCAAGCAATATTCAAATAATTGAATGTTGCTATACACATGAATGGTGGGTTACAAAGTGTGAAAACATAACATATATAAATATAACTCCTATATGGAAGATTATGGGAAATGTTCAGATGAATGAACCAATCCGTGTAGTGAACACATAAAGTCCAGTATAAAAATAGTTGTTGCTCAAAAGTGAAGCACAGTGATATAGTGAACACGTGGAAACATTGAGGTGTTGTATCTTCAATCAAAATAATGGGATATGTACTCTTACCAGAGATGATAGACTCGAATGCTGATTACAACTAGTCAATCAAGCAGAGAGCGCCAAGATGGGCAGTCTTCCACAACGATCATGCACACCCAGGCGTTTACAGGAGCAGCTTCCAGGGGTCTTGTAGGTGACTATAAAGTTGAGAAACCAAGTTGAAACAGCCGAATAGAAGGACCTAAAAAAAAAAACGAGGAAGATGAAAAGAGAAAAAAAATGGCTTTACACGGTATAGATCAAAAAGGATAGGTTTTATTGAATTGCCGATTGGCATCCGTAGTAATACAAATTTGTGATCACAAAAGTAAAAAGGAGCCATATAGAGAGCAATAAGCCAAGCCTGACGCGTTTAGTCTACGTTTAGTCTACGTAGAGTTCAACAAGGCGTATGTCATATGACATTCGAGTCCACCATCTCTGGTAAGAGTACATACCCCATTATTTTGATTAAAGATACAACACCTCAATGTTTCCACGTGTTCACTATATCAGTGAGCTTTACTTCTGAGCAACAAATACCCTATTTATCGGCGTATAACACGCACCCTAACTTTAAGAGGGAAATTTCAGGAAAAAAAGTTTACCCTCTATTTTCAGGGTAAAAAAGTGAGTGTTATATGCCAATAAATACAGTATTTTATACTTGACTTTATGTGTTCACTACATGGATTGGTTCATTCATTTGGACATTTCCCATAATCTTCCATATATGATTTATATTTATATATGTTATGTTTTCACACTTTGTGACCTACCATTCATGTGTATAGCAACATTTGATTATTTGAATATTGTTTACTCAACTTTTTAGCGCTACATTTTCCATTTACCTTGTTCACCAATCTTTTAAACATTTGTATGTAGCAGCTTTCCACGTTTCACCATTGGGTTAGCACAGTATTATTCACTTTTTACACTTATTGTTTTTAATGTAATATATTCTAACTGTATGTCCTCTCTTCTGATGTATGCAGGCAGCAGAGATTGACAGAATGCGTTATGCGCTTTTCATGTCATATTTCGTGCTGGTGCTGATCCAGTGCATTCTCTCATTCTTCAATGATCAGCCACCTTTCTTCTCCACCATTAAGAGCGAGTTGGTATGTGACATATATTTTTACTTCTCAGTTTTCTTTGCTTCATAGTCTATGGAATTTTTTAGACAGTTTGTTCAAAATAAGAAAAATAGCTGACTGGGTGAACTAGCAACACTGTCGGGTCAGAAAAGTCAAAGACCTTATCTGCATACTTGTTTTGAGTTATTATGAAATGCAGAGGGTCCATTTGGCAGCCAGGCAACCCACCTTTGCATAATGAGACGTCAGCAATAGTGTTTCCATCAAGAAAGGTTTTTCATAACTGTTATTCATCACAAAATGCAGTTGAAGTTACAGGTGTCCAGAGCATGATAGGTATATAATCTATGTCTAGGTATATATATATATATATATATATATATATATATATTTTATGCTATTCGGTCCTAAAGTGCAACATAGCTGCATATAACAGAGGAGATTCTAGTAATTACACAGAGTGACTTTACAACCACTTCAAGGAATGACAGAGTATTTTGTACTATTAGCTGCCAAAGTAGATCTACAAATTCAGATAGTTTGGAGGTAAGGGATTTCACCCCTGAGATTGATCTACCTGAAGGGTCCGTTAAACTCTTATGAATTTTTGACAGATTACAGGGTTGTTTGGATGTGTAGTTATAAAGTGGTATTAAATCAAGGACCCTGCATTCACTATATGTGGTCTCCCACAATACACGAAACATGGAAGTAAATATAAACTGCTAAATACCTTTTCTCATCAGCAGTTAGAGCAGTTTTGTGTTTTATATTAGTGTCCGGCATAGCACTGGTTGAAGGCTGTAGAAGAAGTTTTAATTTCCTTGGATCGTTCCAAGGAACGTTTTATTTGGTCCTTGGATCGTTCTTTACTTTACATGTGTCTTTGTATCAGCCAGTTGCCTTTTTCATAGTTGCCCGGTCCATCACTACCACCCCCCCCCCCCCATCTCAGTCTGTCGGTTTTATCACAATAGTGTAATTTTTCTTGAGATTCTCAAGTGCCTCCCTTTCCTTTTTTGTTAGATTATTCTTCTTAAGGGACTCCTCCGCTATTTCACTCAAACCCCCCAATACTGACTTCTTGAAGGTATTTAAAAATTTCACTGTTACCTCAAAGAGAATAAAATATGATTTAGGCCTCAAAGTGGTGTACTTCCCCTCAAAACTGTGACTACAGCTCCCTCTTTCCACGTGATTTTGAGATATTATTTCTTTAATGTCAATTTTCCTATAAATTTCCATTTCCTTACAAGAACTCCATATTTATCTAACTTTTTTTTGTGGACGTAAGACGTAAAACGCAACACTCTTCCGTAAGACCCCATTTACACTGGGGTGGTGGGTGAGTCGACAGTAAAGCGCTTCTATATTTATGGGCGATTTACCAGCAATTTTGCTGCGCTATTCATCCGCTAGCACTTTTAACCCAAGCTAGCGGCCGACAATGGGTTAAAGCCACCCGCAAAGCACCGCTGAAGCAGCACTTTGCCAGCGGTATAGCGGTGGTGGGCATTTATTTTAATGGGCAGGAGCGGTATACACACCGCTCCAAAGATGCTGCTAGCAGGAATTTTTTTCCATCCTGCTAGCCCACCAATTCAGTGTGAAAGCCCTCGGGCTTTCACATTGGAGAGACAGCAGTTGCTCTTTCAGGCCGCTTTTCAGGTACTATTTAAGCATTGTAGTGCCTGCAAAGCACCTCAGTGTGAAAAGGGTCTAACACTGCTTTTACCTCCTTAAATTCCTATCACTTCATTAAAAAATATTACACATACGATCCCTCTGCAATCCCTTCTTCCTCCCTCTACTTTTCTTGTACTCTCCCCCTGCCCTCCCACCCCTACCTGATTTCTTCCTAATTTTGATCTTTTTATTCAGCCTACTATGGTTACTGCAAAAATACGAAAGAAGCTTGGACAGCCACACTCCAAAAATGTTCCTTTAATTAAAAACTATCACAAAATAAACATGCCACAGCAAAAATTGGGACAAAAGCTAACGTTTCGCACTGTTGCTTCAGTGCTTAGTGCTTAGTCATAGCTTGCTATGACTAAGCACTGAAGCTACAGTGCAAAACGTTAGCTTTTGTCCCAATTTTTGCTGTGGCATGTTTATTTTGTGATCGTTTTTAATTAAAGGAACATATTTGGAGTGCGGCTGCTAAGCTTCTTTCGTATTTTTGCATTGCTATTGCATTGCTGGCACCCGTGGTTTGGTTTTGGTGAGGAGGCTCTTTGATTACTACTGAGTGGTTACTCTCTTTTTCTACTATGGTTACTGATTGTACCGTTGATTGTTTCTGTTGTTAATCCTCCAAGATGGGTGCCTTCTCTGGTAGCCCTGCCTTCTCCATTTTCAGGAGCTCCTGCCCATCTCTATCATGTAGTGCCAGGCAGTTAGCATTTTCAGAAAGAATGGACAGCAATGGCAGATTCTATGATTTTCTCAAGACTAAATTTCATAACTACTTCATTGATGTCACTATTGAACTACCCAATTGTGTGTTAGTTTAGTCAAAAAAAGAGAAAACATGCATTCAATAGACATCGGGTTTTAACAAACGATAACGAAAGGGCAAGAAACAAAAACCGAAAGATCCGACATAAAAAATGCTTTATTTTCGTTTTCGTTGCGGTAAAAATTCGATATAGAGAGATTCGACATTATAGGGAAAAGATTCGACATTATAGGGAAAAGATTTAACATTATAGAGAAAAGATTTGACACTAGAGAAATAATGGATTCGACATTACAGAGATTAGATTTCGATTTATGAGAAAATAGATTCGACATTATTACTAGTCATACAACATTAGAATTCTTGTAGGCGGAATATTCGAACAGAAATGTACGATTCGACGTAAAGATTCGACGTTTCGTCGAATATTCTTTTGACCATTCAACAGAAACCAAGTATTATTGGATTTTCGGACGAAAGCTATTCCCCAACGAAAAACGAAATAAATCAAAACGATTTTCGGGAGTAACTAAATAAATTTATTTTCCAAACGAAAACGAGAAAACGAAACAAAATATTTCAGTCTGCACATGTCTAGCAGTCAACCCATGAAGTGTTAATATTTTGCAGAAAACATTTTAGAAAGCCAATTCAACTCTTCTAGTCTCAGTTTATCATAATTGCATACAGACATATTCAGAAGAGGAATTTTCAGTTTACTTGTGGGTAGGAGAGATACCTGTTACATAGTTATGAAGTTAATCAAGTTGAAAAAACACAAGTACCAATCAAGCCTACCAGTAGAGAAAAAGTTAATTACCTAGAAACCTGCATCCACCCAACCCTAAACTCATAGTAGATCCAGAGGAAGGGAGAATGCAATTATGGTCCCATTTTTTTCTAATAGGGAAAAATCCCTTCCTGAACCTCTAAGGCCCCGTACACACGAGCAAAAAGATCTGTTCAAATCGGTCGGACAGACCGATTTGAACAGATCTGTCTGCTGGGATGTATTGGTTTGATCGTGTACACACGTTGAAACCAAAATCCCCGCCGGCAGACAGCGCGCTGACGTGTCGGTGACGTGGCGGTGACGTTGACGCCGCCACGTCACCGCACCAGGAAGTAAAACACTTCTGTGCATGCGTCGAATCCATTCGACGCGTGTGCGAGCAGGTATGTCTGCTGGTTAGCGTACTAACCAGCAGACATATCGGTCCGACGGGTTCCCAGCCGACAGATTTCAAAGCATGCTTTAAAATCTGTCGGGTGGCCAAATCCGTCTGTTTGCCCGTACACACGGCAGACCGTTTCCAGCAGACAGATTTGATCGTGTGTATGCAGCCTAAGACCTCGTACACAAGACCGAGGAACTCGTCGGGCGAAACACATTGTTTTCCTCATCGAGTTCCTTGTTAGGCTTGTCGAGGAACTCGACAAGCTTGCTTTGCGTACACACGTTAAAGACCAAATCTCCTCGTTCTCAAACGAGGTGACTTCAACACATACAACGGCAGGGGCTGCTTTTGCTTATCTCATGTTACTGCGTGTTAGAAAAAAGTTTGGTAAGAGACATTTGCACTTTTCAGTCTGTTACAGAGTGACAAATGTGCTATTTCCACTACAAACGCTACTTTTACCGAAGGTGCATGGGTTTGTTAGCATACACACGCTCAAGTTTCTTGTCGAAAAGCAGCCCGACGAGAAACACGACGAGAAACACGACGAGACAATTTTACTCCTGTCGAGGAAAAACAGAACTTGCTCTCTTTTTTGCTCGTCGAGTTCCTCGACAGTTTGATCGATGAAAAACATACACACGACCGGTTTCCTCGGCAAAAAAGCTCTCCCACCGAGTTTCTTGATGGATTCTGCCGAGGAAACCGATCGTGTACGAGGCCTAAGGAAATCAGATCAAATCAACAGGATACCCAATGGATCAACAAGGCCTTGCTGTCGCAAGATGTTATACTGTACTACCTGCCTACAGATTCCAGTGTGGGTTAGTCTTTAGTGGGCTCAGAGACAGAGTGGCATCTTACCCATAAACAAGATAGTCTGCAATTTCAAAGGTTCAGATTTATGACATTTCAGAAGATGAGGACAATGGCAATAGTAGTTTGCAGGGCCAAGCTGAATATTAGGTTGGAAAAGTTAGCCTATCTGAAGATAGACCAGTGCCGAGACAAGGTCATTTGGTGCCCAGGGTGAAGGAGGCAAACTGTGCCCCCCCCCTCCAATTATCGTCGCCGTTCATCGTCACCAGTGTGACTATCTGTGCCTCTCTGGAGATTTCCTCAGGTATTCTTGCCCATTTAGAACCCTTCTCCCTTATAAAGGGCTTTTGCAAGAATGGAACATTTTCTCTCCTGCTTCCTCTAACAGTGGAAGTTACTGTATTCCCCCCCCCCCCCTGTATTTTATATGGGGGGGGCTCTTTTACTTGCATTACTTTTAAACAAAGTACCCTAAAAACTAGTCCTCCTTGCTTCCCTGGGGCTTTTCCTATGACCTTTTATGAGAATGTCCTCCTCCTTCCCCTTTTCCTGCCCCAAATTCATGTCACGCTCTTTCTATATGTCTTATGGATGGGGTCGGAAATGTCATGTATGACTACCTGCCATGTATTATCTTATCTTATCATGACTTCTCTGTCACTAGATCTATGCTTAGCACAGCCACTGGTCACTGATGCATTAGTAATTGACCAGTAGCAGTAAATTAACCCCTTTGTGCGCATTAGTTGCACCAGTGTCAGGGTTAATTAATGCCCTAAGCAGCACAAAGGGGTTAATTAACTGGCACTGGTCAGCCACTAATGCATCGGTGACCAGTGGCAGTACATTAATCTCCTCATGCTGCATATTACAGAAATAAAAAATAGCTAGCATTAGTAATTAACCTCCCCTCAGCCTCCTCCAATTAGATCTAGACAGTTCATTATTATTCTGCAGCAGGTGGTGCATATCACACAAGGCACAGAAAAAAAAAAGCAAAAGAGACAGTACTTACATTTAATGCAAAGCATCCCTTGTGATCAGGTATATGCAGCAGCATATAGCGTATGTAATATGCAGATCAGCATACAGAATGCAGGGCCCAGGAGTATGTAACGCAAAACCCTTTGTACAAAATACAGCATGCAGTAGTACCATCCCAAGGCCTTTAATATGTAACATACATCCATGCATTACATTCTCTAGCTCACTGAACCTCTGTGTCCCCTCTTCCACAGCTCACCTTTGCCCCTACCCATCAACATCTCACTTCTACACCCCCAGTTCACAACTCACCTCTGCACCCCCATCCACATTATCTCTGCACCTCAATCTAAAGCTCACCCTAATCCACAGCTCTCACCTTTGCCACCCCCATGTTTCACTTCTGCAACCCCAGCCTCCCCCATGGCTCTCGCCTCTGCACAACCCCCACACCCTCCACAGCTCTCACTTTGCACAACCTGCCTTCTGCAGCTCTCCCCTCTGCACAGGGCTTCCCTTTCCCAGTTATCCTCTCCCTCTCTGCACAAATCCACCCCTCCACACTTTCCCAGTTCTCCTCTCTGCATACATCTCCCAAGCTCTCCCTCATGTGAAAATCCACCCCAGATCTCCTCTCTGCACACATCTCTCCAGCAGTCCTCCATGTACAAATCCCCCCAGATCCCCTCTCTGCACACATACCCCCCTGCTCTCTTTTCTGTACAAATCCACCCCAGTTTTCTTCCATGTACAAATCCTTCCAGATCCCCTCTCTGCACACATCCCTGCAGCGCTCCTCCATTTACAAATCCCTCCAGATCCCCTCTCTGCACACATACCCCCCAGCTCTCCTTTCTGTTACAAATCCACCCCAACTCTCCTTCATGTACAAATCCTTCCAGATCCCCTCTCTGCACACATCCCCAGCTCTCCTCTATGTACAAATCCCCCCAGATCCCCTCTCTGCACACATCCCCCAGCTCTCCTCCATGTACAAATCACCCCAGATCCCCTCTCTGTACACATCCCACAGCTCTCCTCGATGTACAAATCCCCCCAGATCCCATCTCTGCACACATCCCCCAGCTCTCCTTCATGTACAAATCCCCCCAGATCCCCTCTCTGCACACATACCCCCCCAGCTCTCCTTTCTGTACAAATCCACCCCAGCTCTCCTCCATGTACAAATCCCCCCAGATCCCCTCTCTGTACACATTCCCCAGCTCTCCTCCATGTACAAATCCCCCCAGATCCCCTCTCTGCACACCTCCCCCAGCGCTCCTCAATGTACAAATCCCCCCAGATCTGCACACATCCCCCAGCTCTCCTTTTTGTGCAAATCCACCCCAGCTCTCCTCCAGCTCTCCTCCATGTACAAATCCTTTCAGATCCCCTCTCTGCACACATTCCCCAGCTCTGCTCCATGTAAAAATCCCCCCAGATCTGTAGCGTAAACAAGATACGCTACGCCCGCACAAAGTTATGCCGGTCTTTCTGAATCCGGCCCTGTAATTTTAAGTTGCTTTTAACTGTTTAAAGCAAACTTTTTTCTGCAAAAAAATTGTACTGCAGCAGCATAATAATAAAAATAAGGCATTCTCGTGGACATTTTTTCCTATATCTTTTTGAATGCCTCAGGATCCCTAGACCCAGCATGTTCCAATATACAAATACAAACTGTGCTTTCTAAAATTCATAGCAGGGCCAACTATCTACTCTGAGATATTGGTTATTGAGTATAATTTTCAGTCTCAGAAACCAACTGCTACGAAGAAAGTATTTTGCATATCGGAGCACCCCGAGTTGTAGTGGATGCTGTCATTACTAGTGTGGGTTGAGTACTCTTTTTCACCTACCTTGCTTCAAAAACTCATGCAGCACCATACCTCATGCCAGAACACATCATTGTTATGATGGTGCAGGGTATTAACCAACAACTAGCCATTCAATACTACAGTGAAGCAGAGAGGAGAGAAGGAGGCAGCTTTCAGTATGCAGTTCTGGGAAGAGTAGAGGTAAGTAAAACACTTCCACCCTATTAAAAAATTGAGAATTCCTTTTTCGTCACTTCCATTTAAGTTTGGATGTCACTTGGAATACACTGCAACACACACTCTGTAGGAATATGCACCCGTTACAATAGTTCAGTTCACCGGGAATCTAGGTAAATGGGTACATTACATCCATCTTAAGGCTCTGTTCACACCTAGGGGTTTTTCTACTGTAAGCCTCAGCTCTAAAAATGCCCAAAAAGACAAATCCCATTCATTTCAATAGCCCTTGTTTACATCTGAGCGTTCTGTCGCCTGAAGCAAAACGCCAGTGCTCAAAAGTACAGGAGCTTCTTTTTTGGTAGATTATAGGCGTTTTCTGCTTTTTACATTGGGGACCTTTTAACCTGTCAAAATCGCGCAACTTTCTTCCTGAAAATGATACATCCAGTTTTGAATGCAGCATAATGACCACTGGCAGTGGCAAAGTGCAAGGTGAAATCCTTTTTTTCACTTACCCACTCATAAAGGGCAGGTTACTTATGCTGAAAAATCTTTCAAAGCCATTTTTCGAGAAACGAACATTCGTCCGTGAGAGCAAACTATAGTTCCATCATGTAATGGCCGTCTTTTAGTTAAGCATAGCAATCACATGAAGCCATTTATTATGACAGTATTTTGGATCCTTTTAAAATTATGATAACAGAAATCATCGGAATGGCCGTGATAAAAAGTTTACAAACCTGTAATGTTTAGCCTTGGTACAGACACAGAAGGTGCCACACACAGGTTAAAATGACAATTAAAAGTACATTTCCCACATTTGTGGCTTTTAAAATCACAACTAACATCTGTGTATAAATAGTCAATGAGTTTGTTAGCTATCACAAGATGGAAAAGCATATAAAAAGATATCATATGCCTTGAATATGCCAGTCAGTACTGTTTAATCACTTATTAAGAAGTGGAAAATGAGGGGCTCTTTTGATACCAAGAGAAATGTCAGGTAGACCAAGAAAGAGTCTGGTATGGATTTTAAGAGAAACCCCCAAGCCCAAAAAAATGGTGTCCCCCCCCCCCCAAAATCCATACAAGACCCTTATCCAAGCATGCAGCCTGGCAGGTCAGGAAGGGTGGGGCTTACTTTGGCGCATGTTGATTAGGACTAGGGCCTCCTTCCGACAACCCTGGGTGGTGGTTATGTGGGTCTGCGGCAGGGGCGGACTGGGCCGGGTGGAAAAGTGGAGATTGCCCCCCAGGCCGCTCACATTATATTTAAAACGGCCGCAGCGCTGGCTGGCTGCTGCCGCACGCTGCATTGTGGGAGTTGTAGCCTGCGGCGGCCGCTAATTTGGCTGGCTGCTGCTGCCGCGCGCTGCATTGTGGGAGTTGTAGCCTGCGGCGGCCGCTGATTGGCTATCTGCTGCCACGCGCTGCATTGTGGGAGTTGTAGGACTCAGGAGGATTGAGCTTGAGGATAGTGCCTGGAATCGTGCCTGTGTTCTCTGCTCTGCGCGACCTGGTTTACTGAACATCATTGTAACCAAACAAGAACATCCCTCTATGATCATTGATCAAGGTGGTAACAATTGTGGTCAGCAGGTTGATATGCACACACTCTTCAGATCTGGTAAGCGGCAGTAATCAGGGGAGGACTGGCAGCCAGGAGAGGCAATTCTGCCATGTGATGTGATTTGTGAATGTTAATAATGATGATGATTGATTGATTGATGACCAAAAGGAAGAAAATAATAGAATTCCATTGATAGTAATTATGAACCCTTTAATGTTTTTTAAAGTGGTAGTAAACTCTGCTTTTGAACCAAAGGTAAGCCTATAATACCCAAAAGTAAGCCTATAATAAGCATGCGCTCTAAAGCGACGGCCTACCCGTGCCGTCCCATCAGAGCTCTGTAAACTTTGACTCCCATGTGCATGTGCAGGAGTTACAACATCATGGCTCAGCCATTTACAGGACCAGAGCCAGTGAACCCAAAAGCAAGACCGGAGGAAGATGGAAGCCTTGTTAGCGGTGACAGCGCATTGCTGCAGGGCTTCATTTTAGGGTACGGTAAGTATTTCATAAAGTGAAAGGCCGCGGATCACTACCGCTTTAGGGATTCTGCATAACTGCATTATGTTGTGTTTTTATATTTGTTTAGAGTGAAGATTTATATTGCATTTGATTCATATTCTTCTCCTTATTATTATTGCTGTTATCATTATTATTCTAGAATCCAAATCCTGTGACAGGTGCTTCTTTGATTTCCCAAATGACATTCAGCTGGTTTACTGAGTAAGTAAAACCAAACATTAAGATCTGCTATATTTTAATATTGTATATGACGTTTTAATTAAAAAAAAATAGAGAGAGGTATTCAGTAATGTTTGTAGTAAATATGTGGTGTTCATACTCTTAATGAAGTCTATAGATATAGACACACGCCAAGCAGAGGATGCTATTTTGATTCTAAATAGTCCACATACCATCATCAATCGTTCTTCCATTTTACAGGGAGCCATGTAGCCATCAAATATGGTGCAGTCTTTGAATTAGGTGTGCTTACTGATCATCTCTGCATGCTTTATGTATGGATTTGCAGCCACATGATTGTTGGCTGTTTTAGTTTAAAGAGAAGTATGGGTTTAAATTTTTTTTTTTTTTAATATTCACCTAGATGATACATCATCATTCTGATGCTACATCTGTCCCCCGCCAGCTCTGCACTGAGAACTAAGCAATCTCTCAGTTCTCTCCTCCACTCTGAGTGGAAAGCCAATGACTGTCAGTCACCAGCTCTCTGCTCTATGCCACCAGCGCTCACTGGAGCTCTGGGCTGTACAGGGGGCGGGATCCTAACATTAAGCCCAGGTTTACACTGGGCTGCGGGAATGAAGCCATGCGAGTTCAGCTGAACACATATCATAGATATTAATGTAAATCGCTGGCCGAAATCGCAAAAAGTAGTACAGAAACTACTTTTTGAAATGGATGCAGCACCGCAGATGCAGAGTCGCACCGATTAGGACGGTGCCATTGCCGGCAAATGCAGCCGATTTGCCATGTCAAATTGCACCAGTGTGACCCAGGGTTCAAGTTGGGATCTTTCCAGAGCCTGGACCAGCTGAACGGAGTGCACTGCTGTGATCCATAGGAGAAATAGAGCCAAAATAGCTTTGGCCATACTTATTTTTTAACCACTTGCTTACTGTGCACATATACCCCCCTCCTGCCCAGGTAAAATGTCAGCTTCCGGCACTGCGTCGCTTTAACTGACAATTGAGCGGTCGTGCGACGTGGCTCCCAAACAAAATTAAGGTCCTTTTTTCCCCACAAGTAGAGCTTTCTTTTGGTGGTATTTGATCACCTGTGCGGTTTTTATTTTTTGCGCTATAAACAAAAAAGGGCGATAATTTTGAAAAAAAATACAATATTTTTTACTTGTTGCTATAATAAATATCCCAATTTAAAAAAAAAAAAAAAACACATTTTTTTTCTCAGTTTAGGCCGATACGTATTCTTCTACATATTTTTGGTAAAAAATAAAAAAAAATCGCAATAAGCGACTGATTTGCGCAAAAGTTATAGCGCCTACAAAATAGGGGACAGAATTATTATTTTTTATTATTTTTTTTTTTACTAGAAATGGCGGCGATCTGCGATTTTTATTGGGACTGCGACATTATGGTGGACACATCGGACACTTTTGACACATTTTTGGCGCTATTCACATTTATACTGCGATCAGTGCTATAAATATGCACTAATTACTGTATAAATGTGACTGGCATTGAAGGGGTTAACACTAAGGGGTGAGGAAGGGGTTAAATGTATTCCCTGCATTGTGTTCTAACTGTGGGGGGAGGGGGGGTGACTGGGGGGGTGACCGATGCTGTGTCCCTATGTACAAGGGACACAGATCGGTCTCCTCTCCAGAGACAGGACGCTGTCTCTGTAAAACGGCAATGAGAGATGATCTACATGATCTACTGATTACATATGAGATCATTTCTCATTCGCCGCACAGATCGCATCGCAAACGGCCACTCTGATTGGCCGTTCGCGGCGATCTGTGATTGGCTGTGTCCAAGGGACACGGCCAACACAGAATTTCCCCGCAGCGTGCTCTGGAGCGCGCGCGGGGAACATGCTAGTGACAAGCCGTCAATTGACGGCTTGTTGGCAATTTAGATCCGCGCTAAAGCCGTCATTCGACTATAGTGCAAATCTCAAGCGGTTAAAGAGCAGGCTCACCTATTAAAGCATATATTTTGGCATAGGGGTGAGATTTTGTTCTAGTTCACATTATTTGGGCCTGTCCATTAAGGTGTCTAAATTAAGATTAAGATTATGTTTTTACAATCATTGCCAGATTTTGCATTTTACTCTCTAATCTGACTCTGGAACTAATAGTGAGACATTATTATTGTCCATTAAAGCAATCCTTTCCTCTGACATTTGATCAATAAACTGTTACACATTGAAATTATCTGGTAATGCAGCCAGGAACTGGAGTCTTATGTCTTGATTTTGCCTATTATCCAAATAAAAAGTTATGAAAAAAATATGGCACAGAAATTTGATGTTGCTTAGTACTACCCTACTTATCCACTTACTTTTTGCATTTGTTTTATTTATAAGGATTATGTTCAGAGGTTACAAACAACCATTGAAAGCTGAAGATATTTGGTCCCTGAGGAAATCCGACACAGCTGAAGAAATTTTACAGAGGTTCTCAAAAGAGATACAGAAGGAATGGTATAAAACCAAGCCGTAAGTGCCTTTTAGATTGAAAAAACTACTGTATACATATCTTTTGTTCCTATTAGGCCTTGTACACACGAGGTAATATATCCGATGGGAACGGTCCGACGGACCGTTCCCATCGGATCTGTCCGCCGGATTGCTTTGATCCGATGGCTGTACACACCATCGGATCAAATTCCCCACCGGAGGACAGCGCGGTGATGCGGCGGTGACGTTGACGCCGCCACGTCACCGCCACGTCACCGCACCAGGAAGTAAACACTTCCGCGCGCATGCGTCGGATCCATTCACAGGATACGACGCATGTGCGGGCAGATATGTCCGCTGGTTTGCCGTACTAAGAAGCGGACATATCTGACGGGCAGCTATCCGGCGGAAAAATTCCAAAGCATGCTTTGAAATTTTTCCGCCGGAGGAATCCGGCCAAAACGGTCCGTTTGCCCCTACACACGAGCGGATTTTTCGGCTGAAATGGTCCGTCGGACCATGTTCAGCGGAAATATTTCCTCGTGTGTACAAGGCCTAACTGTTCTATAGTAGTCTAACCATTTCATTTTCACATGAACTGTTTACATGTTAAAAACAAATACATTTTACTTTTAGACATTATGTCGTTTAATAGGAGATAATAGATTAGGAAATGGAATTAACTTTTGCCAGGCATTACTCTATGAAACCGTAAGAAGAAGAATGCCTCCTCAAAGTTCACTGTTCTCCATTCACTATGTATACTTCATGAGCTGTTTCCAGTTCAATATACAATTACAATATTTATTTTAAGTGTTTTTTTTACTTTCAAAGTTTTTTATTTTCAAGAAATAAGAAATAATATAAAGACAATAAATCACAATACATGGTAGTGTAATCAAGATACCTCCCGGAGAGATATAACAAAAAAGAAAGGATAATCAAAAACCAATAAGCAAATATAAACAGAAGAACAGGTAAAAATAAAAAGGAAGGAAAAAAAAATAACATCGGAGATACAAGAATATTGGTTAGGGTAGCTTACCAAGTCCCCGTTTTACTTACCTGACTGTTTAAAACTCCCGGGCGCGTCCACCTAATCCTCTTCGGTTGCCAGCCTGGCCGTTGATTGGCTAGGCTGGGCGGATTGATATCAGTGCATATGGCGCTGCTGTCAATCACAGCGGATGACGCGGCGTGCTGGGGGGCGGAGCCGAGTGATACAGTCGGCGGCTATGGCCGCCGCTGTATCACGGGAGCACGCTCGCAAAAGCTTTCCACCGTGCGAGCGCCCTCGCATAAAGATGGAAAGCTTTTGCGAGGGACCCCAGAAGACAGCGTTCGGGGCCACTCTGTGCAAAACGAACTGCACAGTGGAGGTAAATATAACATGTTTGTTGTTTTTAAAAAAAAAATCCTGACTTTAGTGTCGCTTTAAGCATTACATTTAGAGGCTAGACTATGCCTAAGAGGCCCCTGAAATGCTAGCCATATAAGGACAGATATCCCTATCTCTCCGCGGCACCCCTATAGGGATCAATCTGTGCCCTCCAATCCCCCACATGAACTTAAATTATAGTCTTTCTAGACTCTTTTAGGTAACATAAAAATATCCAATATAACTCATCTGTAATTCTCAAAAAATATTGCTTATAAATATAATACAACTAAAGGATAAACCTTTAGGGCCAGATTCTCAGAGGCGCTACGCCTGCGTAAATGTATATGCGCGGCGTAATAGTAAATGTTCGCCTGCGTATCGATGCGCAGTAAACACAGAACCACATACGCGCGAAATTGGTTTCCGTCTGGCCGGCGAAAATGCATTAAGCTAGCGCGGCGTAGGCGCATAGTTACGCATGAAAAATATTCAGTTCCCATTGAATTAGCATGCAAATATGCAAATGAGGGAGATGCGCGTATTCCCGAAACTACGCGCGTCCGGCGTTGGCTACTCGTGGTGCGCGTAACTCGAAAGCCTTGAGTAAACATACCCCTCATAAAAGCACGGGTAACTTTGCTCAAGGCCGTGTGCAAGTCAGCTGGAGAGCAACTACAGCAGCACCGTAACGGACTAGCTGAGCAATCACACTTACTGGACAAGACATTCGTATGCCAATGATGCCAGGGCCAGCCATGGTCTTATCACTACTAAGGTATAAAGAGGAAGAGGCGCATAGAAGGAGGAGTAGGAGGAGGGGGGCACGTGAGAGGATCTACCGAGCGCGCATGAGGCTCTTTGGCATGGGTGATGAGGAGGTGTATCGCATCTTCAGATTCAGCCCTGCTGCCATCCTGGAAATAACCACAGCCCTGCAGGATGACATCACCAGCCAGACATACCGCTCACGTGCACTGCAGCCACTGGTGAAGGTACTGGCAACACTGCATTTCCTGGCCAGTGGATCATTCCAGCGTACAAGTGGAGTGGTGGCTGGGATGTCACAAACCAGCATAAGCAGATGTCTGCACCAGGTTGTCCCCGCAATCCTCAGACGCATGTCCAACCAGTTCATCAGACCCACCACTGAGCACCTGCGGCAGAAGGCAATGACAGATTTCTACAGAATTGACGGATTCCCACGCACCATCGGGGCCATTGATTGCACACATGTGGCACTCCAGCCCCCCAGTGCCACAGAGCACATATACCGCAATCGGAAGCATTGGCATTCCATCAACGTACAGGTGATAGCCGATGCCAAATACCTCATATGGCACGTCCGTGCCAAAGACCCCGGGTCCAGCCATGACAGCTACATCTACCGTCAAAGCAACATCCCAGAAGATTTTGAGCAGGACATGTATGGGGACAGCTGGCTGGTTGGTGAGTGACATGGGTGGCAGCCATGACTATCCCCTCCCATGATGCACAACAGAAGTGGCACATGCATGACTACCATCCTCCTGTCTTTTCCCTTACAGGTGACTCTGCATATACACTGGGACCCCATCTCATGACTCCTTTCCGGAACCCCCAAACCAGAGGAGAGAGAAGATACAATGAAGCACACATCAAAACCCGTGCAGTGGTGGAGCGCACATTTGGCCTCCTGAAGTCCCGTTTCCGATGCCTGGATAAGTCTGGGGGGGCCCTATTGTATTCCCCCAACTTTGTGGGTCAGATCATTGGTGCATGTTGTATTCTGCACAACTTTGCCATGCGAAAGGGCCTGCACATTGCCCTACGTGATGACCTGACCCCCCAACCACACAGCCCCCCCCCGCCAGAGGAGACCCCGTCAGCTGATGGAAGAGCAGTCAGGAGGGTCCTCGTGTTACGAATCTTTGACCGTTAAACACACACATACAGCATGGCACACAGACAATGCACGCGTGTACACCACTGATGTCCCTAGATCACACACACCACATGCACATCGCATTGGATTAGCCCAAGTCCAGCATGTAGGCCTTGGGAGCAGCAACGCCACGTCAAGGCCCCAATGATGTTGCTGTCCATTCATACACCTTTCACACATCATTCATACAGCCGTGGGGTTAACTTCACCACCACGGCCGAGGATGACACCCCTTACTGTCAGGAGTGCCACCCTCTCACATTCACACACCATTCACACTGCACCGTGTTCAGTATCCAAAAAAAAATAAAAAAAGCTCTTATCCAGAGCATAATAAAAAATAAAAAAAGCTCTTATCCAGAGCATAATAAAAAATAAAAAAAGCTCTTATCCAGAGCATAATAAAAAATAAAAAAAGCTCTTATCCAGAGCATAATAAAAAATAAAAAAAGCTCTTATCCAGAGCATAATAAAAAATAAAAAAAGCTCTTATCCAGAGCATAATAATAAAGAAAAATAAAATTAATGGGCCTGGCGGGGGCTCTGCCTCGTGCCACGGGTCCTGCCCCTCACTTGCCTGGGGGCAGCCACAGATGGGGGGGGGGCAGCAGGTTGAGGAGGAGCATCCCCACGTCCCTCCCTGGCTGCCTGCATGCCCTCCAGGGCAACCGCTATGCGGGTCTGCACAGCAGTCTGCGCCTCGACAGCAAGGCGCAGGGCATGAACCTCCCCCACAAGTTCCGAGGTGTTTTCCTGCAGCTCCCCCAAGCTGGTCAGCGTTGCTGCGCTGTTAACAGCAACATCCTGGATGGCATCTGTAATATTGCCCGAGGATGCCAGGCTGTCGGCCAGGCGCCTCATCTCCTCCACGACCTCGGCCAGGTGCTGATTTTGCTGGTCCTGCTGTCTGACCAGCTCTTCCGGCAGGACCTTGGATACACCCCTGGTCTTGCACGTCGCCTTGCGGGGAGTGGCAGGGGACCGGGCATAAGGGGAGGATGTTGAGGGGCCGGAGATGAGGGGGGGGGAAAGAGAGGGACTGGAGAGGTTGGAGGGGGACACTGAGGGGTTCGCTACAGGTAGAGGAATAGCCTGGGCTGGTCCGGCCAACCCACCATCCTCCTCCACAACAACATAGAGGGCCTGGTCCTGGACTACCACACCCTCCTCAACCACCTCCTCCGTTGAGGTGTGCCCACTTCCCTCCAAGTCCTGTTCCAGGGGGGCAGCCAGAGGGACTGTATCTTCAGGGGATGGATCCTGATGGGCCCTGGCATCAACAGATGGCCCCGCTCCCTCCTGCACATCTGTGGATGACACAAAAGATGCCCATGTTGGTGGACCCACACACTTGGCACATGTTCCCTTCCACCCCCATACATGTACACAACAGATAGAATCTAAAACACACTTACCTGTCCTCACGGCTGGCTTCTGGGACTCATAGCCCCCAACTCCCTCTACCTGCTCCGTCTGCAGGCAGCGGGCAACCACCTTCTCCTCCTCACTCAGGCGGACAGGGCAGGGTGGGCCACCTCCAGTGCCCCTGGCATGCCGAGCTATGGCAGCCAGCTTGCCCTTCACATGACGCCGCAGGTCATTCATTTTCTTCTGAATGTCCTGCGGTGTCCGGACCTCATGAGAGAGGGCATTGACCTGGCACGCGACCCTCATTAAAATCTGATCCCTCCGGGACTTGCTGGTCCGGGCACTGTCAGCACCATGAAGCCGCGAGTCATACTTCTCCATGGCCCTTATGACAATGGCCCTCTCCTCTGGGGAGAAATTCTTCTTCCTCCTCTCCTTAACCGCGGTTGTCATCTTGTCCAGCACAAACTTTGGCCGTCACTATCAAAAAAATGGGAGACGTTTGCGCTGCACGGGCGCATGTGTGGGCGCATTATATACCCTGCGCCGGCGCATCGTAGGGAGGCTTTGCGCATGCGCAGAAGGCATCCACGTCACGGCGCGGGTCATCCATGTCACGGCGCGGGTCATCCATGTCACGGCGCATGCTCCGTTCGTCCCGGCCTGCATTTGCATGGGGTCACGCTTCATTATAATGCAACACGCCCACTTTCCTCCTACTTTGGAGTTGCGCCGGATTACGCCCATGATTTTACGCGACGCAGGCGCATCTTGGAGCGCATTTACTTAGGGAATACGGTACTTGCCACTCTGTGTTACGTCGGCGTAGTGCATCTGAGATGCGCAACGCCTGCATAATTAGGCGCGCATCTACGAGAATCTGGCCCTCAGATAGGATCTTTAAACACGTCTCCGGGCGACTTATAAAATAATTATTAATAGAAAAAAAAGGTAAAAAAAAAGGAGGAAAGGAAAAAGAGAAATAGGAAGAACAGAGATTGCATGCCTAGCTCCATAAAGATGAGTCTAGAGAGAATGTAGATACGTCTTAACTAAGTGATATTCCAATATAATTAGCCCATGGTTCCCATATTTTTCCAAATTTCGCGGTGGTGTTATTTAGAATACTGGCCAGTTTCTCTTGAGTCATTATCCACGAGACTTTCTGAATGACATCAGAAAAAAAGGGTTTCCTTTTTTTCCATGCCTTGGCAACAGTTATTTTGGCCCCTGTAAGGATAAAATGAATAAAGATTTGGGTAAACTTAGGTATATGGGGTATATGGGCATTTAGGAGAGCAACACATGGAGACCGGAGAGCCTGGAAGATCAAGCTAAAGACTTTTTTTCCAAAGGGAAAGGATCCTCGGCATTCCCACCAGATGTGGGCCATCAACCTGAAAGATGGCACCCTTTAAAGCAAGAAGGATCCGAGGAAGGGTATATGGCAGCCAGTTTAGTGGGAGTAAGATACCATCTAGTTAATACTTTGATATTAGCTTCTGATAAATATATGTTTATAATACCTTTGAAGGATTTAGAGCATGCTCCTTGCCAGACTTCCAGGCCCCAGCTGAACTGAAAATCTGTTTTTAAGTGTTTGTTTAATGAACTGGTTGCATTATACACTGTACCTTAATAAGTATACATATAATTTTCAAAAGGGCAACTATTTTATTTTACACAGAGTTTTGTTTTGATTCCAAGGCCAGCACACAGTGGTAGTGCATCTATTGTAGATACAGCACATAAAGTATGAGGCTGCACTAAATGCAAACACAAAGATTACAGACAAAAAATGAAATTTGAATTTCACATTTCCTAAATAGAAAAATTCACTGAACATATTTCCTTATGCAGTTAATATTATAATGCTTTCTCAATAACAGGTTGGAAGTACGCACTACATTCTCTAAGCCACAAATTAATAAAGACATTCAGAACTTTCACGAAGATGAAACTGAAGTGCTGCTGAAAAGTCCAAGCATGCAGATGAACAATCAATCACTCCTAAAGATTATGTTCAAAACTTTTGGTCCCTACTACCTGCTGAGTGTCCTGTTAATGGTTCTGTACACTGCATTCCTCTTCATCAGTCCTGAACTAATGAGGTAAGCAAACTTTCTCTTAAAAAAAGGCAATTATATTGACAAGATGTAAATAAAAAGGGGCCTATACCGTGCTAAAAGTGAAATAAAAACTCCTATGAGGAAAAAGCTGCCACACAAAAACATGCGATATCCATGCAAGGTAAACAATGTAAAAGGTAAAATAGTTGCACTACTTCTAAACAATGTACTGTATGTCTAGATATAAATACCATGCATTAAGTGAATGGTTAAATTTGAAAGAACATAACCAGCAGTATTTGCGATTGCAAAGTATTCACAAAACAAAGTAATATATCAAATAGATAATGAATAAAAAAAAAAAAAAAAAAGCGTGGGGGTCCCCCAAATTCAATTACCAGGACCTTCAGGATATTAAGGGGAACCCCGGTTTAAACTTAAAAAAAACAAATGACGTGGGGTTCCCCCCAAATAACCATTCCAGACACCAATTCATCATTGTGCTTGTAAGAAGGAGTAGCTCAGTTGTATACATAAAAAAACAAATATATATGTGTGTAGCTGGCTTCTCAGCATACAGACGGCAACCCCCTATACAGACTTTGTCATAATATATTGCAGACATTATAACCTTATTGTTCAGTGACTGAACAAATGCATATGCCATCTTTATGACCTTGAGGTTGTGTGGAGTAAAAGTATTTTGCTATGTAAAAGATTCAAGGTTTAACATTACAATAACTGTAGACTTTCTAAGAAGAGTGGTCTAACTGGTTTGTAAAGTTGTAAAAGATGCTAGGAATGCAGCCATTAAAAATAAATATATTTCTTGATCGTTGGGAGACACCGGACTATGTTTAGAGAGGTAGGGTTATGCAGCCATCTTGTAAAAGATTGGCACAGAGCCTTCTGCTTCTAGCATGCCTCTGTTGTTTTCTGTTGTCCTCAGGCATTGGACTTTTTCCATCTTTTTGGATTTAGCAGGACTAATTTGTATTCTAGAAAGATTTCTTTGGTAGCTACAGCTTTAAAGTGCTCACTATTGTATCTTTCTGGATTGGCTAGAACCCTGCATTGCCAGCAAAAATGTTGTTACCTTCAGGAAGCCTTGTGATGTGGCTTTCAGAGTGTTGTATAGAACTGCTGGATAATGCTTACAGTGCAGTGATGAGAGTGAGTTTTGGTGGTGGTGGTAGGGGGTTATTTAAGGACAGGTAAGCTTTTTAATGTAAAAATTCTTTACTTTCAGGATTTTCTATGTTGTGGAAATATAACAGAGATCTAACATTTATTAATAAGCATGTACTGTAGGCAGGTGCAGGTTGGCCTCCCTACATACAGTATCTCACAAAAGTGAGTACACCCTTCACATTTTTGTAAATATTTAATTATATCCTTTAGAGCCCTTTCAGACGTGCGGACCGTATGTCCGTATTTCATCCATCCGTTTTCAGATGAAATACGGATGAAATACGGACATACATGTATCCCTATGGGAATGAACATCCGCTGACACTCGTAATTGTCCGCCTCCGCTATTTTTTCTTCCGTCTGCAGAGCGGATCGGATGAACACGAACACACACGGACACACAGTGGAGAAAAAACAGGGCGGTCTCTGCACAGTGTGCGGAAACCACCCTGTCATCCGACGGCTCAGCTGGGATTTACGGAGCGATCCCCGCTGAGCAAACAGACACACGGAGGCAGATCAATACTGATCCGCCCCGTGTGAAAGGGCCCTTAATGTGAAAACACTGAAGAAATGACACTTTGCTACAATGTAAAGTAGTGAGTGTACAGCTTGTATAACAGTGTACATTTGCCCCCTCAAAATAATTCAACACACAGCCATTAATGTCTAAACCAATGGCAACAAAAGTGATTAAACCCCTATGTGAAAATGTCCAAATTGGGCCAAAAGTGTCAATATTTTGTGTGGCCATCATTATTTTCTAGCACTGTCTTAACCCTCTTGGGCATGGAGTTCACCAGAGCTTCACAGGTTGTCACTGGAGTCCTCTTCTACTTCTCCATGATGACATTAAGGATCTGGTGGATGTTAGAGACCTTGTGCTCCCCCACTTTCCATTTGAGGATGCCCCACAGATGCTCAATAGTGTTTAGGTCTGAAGACATGTTTGGCCAGTCCATCAGCTTTACCCTCAGCTTCTTTAGCCAGGCAGTGGTTGTCTCAGGCCGCGTACACACAATCAAATCTATCTGCTGGAAACGGTCGGCCCGACTGTCCCAGCAGACAGATTCGATCGTGTGTACGGGCGAGCCGACAGATTTGGCCAGCCGACAGATTTCAAAGCATGTTTTGAAATCTGTCGGCTGGGAACCCGTCCGCCTGACATGTCTGCTGGTTAGTACGCTAACCAGCAGACATGTCTTCTCGCACACGCGTCGAATGGTTTCGATGCATGCGCGGAAGTGTTTTACTTCCTGGTGCGGTGACGTGGCGGCGTCAACGTCACCGCCACGTCAGTGCGCCGTCTGCCGGCGGGGATTTTGGTTTGATCATGTGTACACGATCAAACCAATACGTCCCCAGCAGACCCATTTGAACAAATGTGTCTGCTCGTGTGTACAAGGCCATAGGCCTCGTGCACACGAGGCAATCGATTTGTTCAAAACGGTCTGTCCGACCGATTTGAACAAATCTGTCTGCTGGCATTTTGGTTTGCTCACGTGTACACACGAGCAAACCAAAATCCCCGCCAGCAGACAGCGCGCTGACGTGTCGGTGACGTTGACGCCGCCACGTCACCGCACCAGGAAGTAAAACACTTCCGTGCATGCGTCAAAATCATTCGGCGCGTGTGCGAGAAGACATGTCTGCTGGTTAGCATACTAACCAGCAGACATGTTGGGGGCGGACGGGTTCCCAGCCGACAGATTTCAAAGCATGCTTTGAAATCTGTCGGGTGGCCAAATCCGTCGGCTTGCCCGTACACACGGTCGAACCTGTTTGCTGGGACGGTCGGGCCGACCGTTTCCAGCAGACAGATTTGATCGTGTGTACTCGGCCTTAGGCCGCGTACACACGATCAAATTTGTCTGCTGAAAACGGTCCGATGGACCGTTTAAGTAGACATCTCCGATCGTGTGTATGGGCTAGCGGACAGATTTGTCCATCGGACAAATTTCAAAGCATGCTTTGAAATTTGTCCGCTACAAACCTGTCCGTCGGATATGTCCGCTGGTTAGTACGGGAAACCAGCGGACATATCCTCCCGCACATGCGTCGTATCCTGTGAATGGATCCGACGCATGCGTGCGGAAGTGTTTACTTCCTGGTGCGTGACGTAGCGGTGACGTGGCGGCGTCAACGTCACCGCCGCGTCACCGACACGTCAGCGCGCCGTCTGCTGGCGGGGATTTTGGTTTGCTCGTGTGTACACGCGAGCAAACCAAAATCCCAGCAGACAGATTTGTTCAAATCTGTCGGACGAACAGATTTGAACAAATCTGTCCGCTCGTGTGTATGGGGACTTAGAGTTGTGTTTGAGGTTGTTATCATGTTGGACTACTGCCCTGCCACCCAGTCTGTGAAGGGAGGGGATCATGCTCTGCTTCAGTGTGTCACAGCACATGTTGGCATTCATGGTTCCCTCAATGAACTGTAGCTCCCCAGTGCAGACAGCACTCATGCAGCCCCAGGCCATGACACTCCCACCAACATGCTTGACTGTAGGCAAGACACACTTGTCTTTGTACTCCTTACCTGTTTACCGCCACACATGTGTGACACCCTCTAAATCAAATACATTTATCTTGGTCTCATCAGACAACAGGACTCGGTTCCAGTAATCCAGGTCCTTAGTCTGCTTGTGTTCAGAAAACTGTTTGCAGGCTTTCTTGTGCATCATCTTTAGAAAAGGCTTCCTTCTGGGACAACAGCCATGCAGAACAATTTGATGCAGTGTGCGGCGTATGGTCTGAGCACTGACAGACTGGCCCCCCCACCCCTTCAACTTCTGCAGCAATGCTGGCAGCACTCATACGTCTATTTCCCAAAGGCAACCTCTGGATATGACGCTGAGCACATGCACTCAATTTCTTCGGTTGACCATAGTGAGCCTAGTAGAGTGCTTCCTTTACATCAGGTGTTCCCAGCAGAGTGCTTCCTTACATCAGGTGTTCCCAGTGGAGTCCTTCCTTACATCAGGTGTCCCCAGCAGAGTGCTTCCTTACATCAGGTGTCCCCAGTGGTGTTCCTTTTTACATCAGGTGTCCCCAGCGGAGTGCTTCCTTACATCGGGTGTCCCCAGCGAAGTCCCTTCCGGTGCCAAAAACAGTCCTGATTTCCTGGGACAAAAGCAAAATCCCAGGATTTTAATCGGGATGGCCTCTGATCAGGACGAGGGTCCCAAAATCGCGATTGTCATGGGAAAATCTGGACTGTTGGCAAGTATGGCTAACATGCATTTGAGGCAGGAGCGTGCATGAGGCTTTATTCTCCTAGTGAATTATAACAAAACTATACTAGTGTAACAGAAATTGATTAAAGTACCAAACTGCAACATAATTAAAGAGGAACTGCAGTCTGCTCACATAATTTGTAATAAAAACATCCTTGCCATTCTTCCCTCCAACCACTTTGCTTATTAATTTATATATACTGTGATTCTGTACTTGACAAATATGCTACAGAAATCATCCTCCATGAACTTTGGCTGCATCCATTTTAACTGTGGGCAGCTGAAGCTGCTGCCTGTTTTCTTCCTGGATTTACACAGAGGCACACCTTTAGTCCTGCAGCTCTCATGTGGCCCTCTTATGACTCCTCCTCTCCCTTAGGCACACGTCCGAGAACCTCATCGGGCTAAACCCATCGTTCCACCCGACGAGGTTCCCGATGAGCGGTCGGAAAAGCTTGTCGAGCAAAAGTCCTCATTGAACAACGAGGAAAAAGAGAGCATGCTCTCTTTTTTGGCTCTACGAGCTTCCCGACATAACGCTCGTCGGAAGTGTACACACAATCGAGCTTCTCGCCAGAATATGTCTCCCAGCGAGCTTCTCGCTGGATTCTGCCGAGAAGCTCGGTCGTGTGTACAGGCTTCACTGGCAAACTCTCACGAGAGTGAGAGAGAGAGTTGTGCATGATGTCATAAGCCTAGGCTAATGACCAGACAAGAAAAAGAAAGTGGCCAGTATAAGGTATTTACTGGCAGAAAAAAAAAATGTTTTAGTATCCAAAGTTAAAACAAGGGCATAAGATTTAATAGGTGGAAAGATGAAAAAATTACTGAAGGTCCGCTTTAAAGTGTATGTTTTATCTTTTTCATGAACACATCTTCACCCTCAACACACACAAGCTCCTCTACCAGTAACTGGAATCTCACTCAGCATCTTTTTAGCCTCTCTTTTTTCATACAGACTGGTGAGCTTTGGACAGTGATACAGTGTATGATGGGATAGTTAATCACTGATTTCTGCATGGTGTCACTGTCTTGTATAGTGGTGATGTGCACTATTATTATATGTGTGTAGTTTTAACATTATATATATATATATATATATATATATATATATATATATATATATATATATATATATAAGAATTGTGAAAATTTATTACGATTTATGTGATTTTATTCTGCTTTGTGGTTAGCTATTGCTGTGGTATTAATGGAAAACATGGGATCAAGTGAGTTTGCAACATGTTCTGGGGTGCTGGAACTAAGATCGGCCAAAGTAGGAGGGGTTTAACCTACAAAAAAAGTGCCTTTGCCTGTCTAGAGAAAGAGAGGCTGAAGAGCGAGTGAAATTTCAATTACATGCGGAGGTGCTCATGTGTGTCAAGTCAAGACTTTGTGTTAATGAAAATGAAAACATGGACTATGGAGTCTTTTGTACTAAATTAAAGCAAGACTCCAGGATCCGGAACAAAGATCACCATTAGTACACCCCCTATACAAAACACTAAGCAGTTATTACATTTGTGAAATTCCTTACTATTGAAGAGAGGAGTCTAATTGCATTTTCAGAAAGTCATCTCTGTAATTAAAAAACAATTCCAGCATCTATTCTGCCAAAGAGGGGGTGTTACATAAATGATTCTCTTTCTCTCTTTCTTTCTCTCTCTCTCTCTCCTCTTTGTGAATGTGGGAGGGTACACTAGGTTTGTACATGTTGAATGTGAACAAGCCCACTTCAACATAATTCACACCCCCCATCCCTCACCCACCAGTATCCCCCACCAAAATCCACATCCCCCTCTGCGGTGTTTCCCAGCACAATCCCCACCCCCCTCTTGCAGTATCCCAAGCATAATCCCTATCCCCTCTGCAATGTTATCCAGCAAAATTACCATCCAGCACAGCCCCCCCCCCCTCCTGCAGTGTTCCCCTGATCAATCGTATCCCCTTGCAGTGTTCCCCTGCACAATCCACATTCCCACACTTCCAGGGTCCCCCAGCACAGTCACTTACCGTTCAGTTTAGTCAGCTTACCTCAAACATGTTTGGGCAGCTTGTGAGATTTCCTTCCTCTGCGGCTCAAGATGACATCGTCGCCCTGCCCCTAGAGTTACGAGCACCTGCAGATCCCAACCAGCAATAGTCAAGGGGAAACAGGCAGCAGGACTCTGACAGCTGGAGACAGACAGCAGGACCCAGGCAAGTAACTGCACAATGACCGGGACACACAAGCAGCAGGACCCAGGCATGCAAACAGACAGCAGGACATAGGCAGGGAAACAGGCAGCTGAACACTGTTAGGCAAATGGACAGCCGAAACAGTCATCAACAGGCCTCTGTATGTGGCTAGTCTGTGTAAAAGTCTCACACATGTTCTAACGCCATACTCTGGAGGAGTAGCAGAATATATTTTGGGGGTGTAATTTTTGCTATGTACATTCTATGTGTTAGAAATATTGTATAAATGGACAAAGTTGTAAAAAAAAAAAAATGCGTTTTAATTTTCTTTCCACATTTTCCAAAAACGTGTGGGGAAAATTGTTTCCATTGTCCTGGTGCTCTAGGACCTTCAAAAGTGAAATAACCTGTTAATATGAAAATTTTGGGGGGGAAATTTAAAAAAAAATCTTCATTTTGCAAAGAATTCTGGGAAAAAATTACAACTTCAAAAAAACTCACCATGCCTCTTACTAAATACCTTGGAATATATACTTTCTAAAAATGAGTCATTTGGGGGGTATTTGGTTTGTTAGTGTCTCAAGAAAGTCAGTACTTTAGGTGTGATACATTTTAGTGATTGGTACCATAGCTTGTGGACTCTATAACTTTCACAAAGACCAAATAATATACACTGATTGGGTTATTTTTACCAAAGATATGTAGCAGTATAAATTTTGGCCAAAAGTGTATGAAGATGAATTACTTATTTGCTAAATTGTATAACAGAGGAAGAAAAATGCATCTTTTTTTTACAGAATTTAGATATTTTTTTCATTTATAGTGCAAAAAAATTAAAAAACCCAGAGGTGATTAAATACCACCAATAGAAAGCTCTATTTGTGTGAAAAAAAGGACAAAAAGTTCATATGGGTACAGTATTGTATAAGTAATTGTCATTCAAAATGTGAGAGCACTGCAATCTGAAAATTGGTCTGGTTAGCAAGGGGGTTTAAGTGCCCAGTGGGTAAGTGGTTAAAGAAGATTTGATACTTGCAACAGTATGTTGCAGTTTTGGATTTTTAATTACCGTATTAATGTTACACTGTTCTCTTGGGAGTAAAAAAGCGCTTCATATACACATATATAATTATATACATTTTTTGTAAAAAGTCTAGATGAGTTTAGGAGAGTTTTATGTTTTTTCTGCCAGTAAACTCCAAATAGAAACGTGATCCAGAAGGTTTTTTTTTCGGCCTCTAAATCAAGGTTTGACAAATTTGCTTGGAATCTAGGAGCCAGCTAACAAAGTTAGGAGCCAGAAACGCACTCCGTCCCGCCATACTCACACGCAGAAGTGAAGGCATACGTGAGTTTTCAAACCACACATGTGAGTTATTGCAGCGATTGGTAGAGCGAGAGAAATAATTATAGCCCTAGACCTCCTCTGTAACTCAAAACATACAACCTGTAGAATTTTTAAACGTCGCCTATGGAGATTTTAAAGGGTAAAAATTTGTTGCCATTCCACGAGCAGATGCAATTTTGAAGCGTGACATGTTAGGTATCAATTTACTCAGCGTAACATTCTTTCACAATATAAAAAAAATGGGCAAACTTTACTGTTGTAAAAAAGTGTATTTTTTATCAAAAAAGTGCGCTTGTAAGACCGCTCTTCCTATTCTCTAGGGTGTTAGAATAAAAAATATATATAATGTTTGGGGATTCTAATTAGAGGGAAGGAGGTGGCAGTGAAAACACAGGGAAAGCTCCATTAGCATTGCTGGTTGTCTTGTAATGCCAACGGCCGCCACAAGATCGCACAAGGAAGCATAGTCTTGCAGAAGGCCGCAAAGCCGCGGCCTCAATTACAGGGCGGCACGGCCCGACGCGATCGTGCGGCGGGGGAGGTGTTGGTGCACGGAGACACAGGATGGGGTATCCTGTGTCTCTGTGTGCCCCCACCTCCCGCGCAGCGCGATCGCATCGGGCCGTGCGGCCCGGTAATTGAGGCCGCGGCCTTCTGCAGGCCTATGCCCAGGTGCCAGGTCGCTAATTCTAGTCACAATTGCGACCTGGCGCCCGGATTTCTTTGAACCCTGCTCTAAATGTTAAACTCAAAATATGCCTCTGAACGTCCTAATGTGCATGGACACATAGGATAACATTGAGTTGCTTCTACAGGCAGAATACAAAACTCATGTAGAAGCAATGTTTCTTAAGCCAGTGTGCATGGAGCCTAAGGCTGGCCTTACATTATACAATTTTCTTCTACAGATTTCCTTTAGATTTACCAAACCATATAATATGAGGTCAAATCGAAACACTTTCAATTTGTATGTAATCAGGCAGGCCCTTGTACTACACAGTTGACGGTAAATCTAAAGGAAATTAAATAAGAAAATTGTATGGTGTATGACCAGCTTAAGGCTCTATGCACACTGGCGTAAAGAAACGTTGCTGCTACAGGAGTTTTGTGTTCTGCCTGTAGAAACAACTCAATGTTATCCATGTTAGGCCATATTTTGAGAACAACGTTTAGAGGCAGAAAAAAAAAAAAACTTTTCATTTGCGTTTCTGATTGGAGCTCACTGGCAGAAAAAATAAATAAAACTCTCCTAAACTTGTCTAAACTTTTGTACAAAAAATGCTCTATATGGATGTTTTTTACTCCAAAGAGAACAGACATGTTTTTTTTTAAAGCCCAGTGTGCATGGAGCCTGAACAAATCTGTCTGCTCGTGTGTACGCGGCCTAAGATTGAGAACCGAGGGATCAAAGATTGCTGATCGCTCTCGGACTGACTCACTGGAGCACTGGTCCGTGGACAGGGCAGGAGCGGCTGGCTCAGGCTCTCAGAAGTGTGCTGCGAGGCTGAGACAGCTGCTGCTCTGGAATCTGGGTGGATCCTGAGTTTAAAGTCAGGATCGATCCCGAGTCTGGACTAGCTTAGTTACTTCAGCCAACAGCAGGCTTTAGCCTGCTGTTGGCTGAAAACAGGTCACAGGAGTGCAAAACTAAGTGCATAGAAGAAGCGGGCCAAAAGAGCTTTGGCCATACTTCTCCTTTAGGAATTTCCACAGAACATTAATTTGTTGGAGTCTGTAATGAAGGTTGTACTTTGGTTTAGTTCCCTAAGGCAGCAATGTAATGTATAGCTAGCACCAAATTGGATATGTTTTACATAATAATATAGCGTCGTCTGTAAAACCTTTGGTCAATTTGTCATTACTCTTGCCTAGGTTGCTTCTGGAGCGGTTGAAGAATCCCTTGTCCCCAAACTGGCAAAGCTTTTTGATTGCTGTCCTCCTTCTCATTTGTCCTTGTGGTCAGTCCCTTTGCCTTCACCAGCATGACTACATTTGCTATGTCACTGGGATGAGACTCAGAGCAGCAATAGTGGGTAGTGTTTATAATAAGGTATGCTCTACTTTTACTTTTACCTTGAATGTTATGTCTTTATTCACATTTTGAAGGAAATGAGTATACGATCAGCAATTTAAGATTTCAAGTCTTTTGGGAAATTGAACAGAAACTGGTAAAAGGCAGGCACCTTTTTAAGTGATTGGACACTGGCAAAAATGCTGTGAGGGCCCACATATAACCCCATGCCACTCCCAGCAATCCTCAGTTCTTTGCGTGTGTCTTTAGGTTTTGGATGTACTCTCTCTACATAGTGTACTTTAATGCCGCGCGTACACACGGTCGTTTTTTGCGATGAAAAAAAACGACGTTTTCTGTGAAGTAAAAAACGACGTTTTTGAAACGTCACTTTTCAAAGACAATTTTGCATACACACCATCGTTTTTTCACAAAAAGCAAGGTTACGTTCACCACTCTTTTCCATTGAAGCTCGCTTCATAACTAGCTTCTGGGCATGCGCGGGTTGAAAAACGTCGTTTTAAAAGACGTTTTTGCTACACACGGTGACTTTTTGTGAAACAAAAAACGACGTTTTGAAAAACGACACAAAAAATTCAAGCATGTTGGAATTTTTTTTTGGTCGTTTTTTTGAAGACAAAAAACGACGTTTTGCCCACACACGATCAATTTAAATGACGTTTTAAAAAACGTCGTTTTTTTTCATCGCAAAAAACGACCGTGTGTACGCGGCATTAGTGTTACTGAAACTTACCAAAATTCTTCAATCACTTTTCCTTCCCACACTGTTGCCACAGCAGCATTTTGTGCACATTTTTGGATTAGGGTCACATGGCGAGAGCTTCAGCAAACATAACCAGGCCCTGCCAGTTAGAATGACAGGCCTGTAATTCTGCTCCAGGTGCTAGATACTGCATTGGGCGCCTGCCTTGGAGCATTGTGCAGTACTTTGAGTTATCCGCAGGATATTATGCAGTTCCAGGGCAGAAGCAATCCACACAGGTGTGACCCAATCTTTAATGACCCCCTTCTTGAGGCTGTGCACCTTCCCGTAGTGGGTTAAGTTAGGGGGAATAAGATTTAATATCCCTATTCTTTCATTTGTTGGATCTGCTCATCGGGATTTGTGAGTATTGAGCCTTGGTGCATCTGTTTTCCCAAATAGGAATCCTCCTCCTCCCTCACTTAGAGCCTTGTCATTGTCAGCTCTCTGTCTTGTCTCCTCCTTCCCCTGCTCTGCTTTCTAAGAGTATGCTGACTGGGTGTCTTCGGAAGCTGGGGCTTTTTAAGATTGCTTTGTCATCACCATGGTCAGCCATGGGCTGTCCTACTATCTTCCCTGCGGTCCTAAACAGTCCTGTATGGCAGCAGCCTGAAAAAGTGTATGCTTTTTATAAGCACTTTGCTGAAAAATACCCTACAGGGGATTCATTTCTGAAAAAATGGGTGGTCCCCAAGGTTGATTTGGCTATTGGTTGTCTCTGAAGATCACTAACAGTTCCTGTGGAGGATCTCCTAGCTTTCAAGGGCACCGTTTATAGGGGACTTGTGGTCCTCTTCAAATCCTTTTTTGCCCTGATTGGTTTGTCAATGCAACCTGTTATTGCAGCTATGGCGGTATGCCAGACTCTGGCAGTATAAATCAGGTTCCATCTCTCAAGGTTCGTATGGTCGTTCGAGAGGTTCGTATGTTGGGATCTGAGGGTCCTCACAGTGGATGTACTGCTGATTCTGTGGGATCAATTCTACCTGACATGCCTTTTCTCGGTTAAATATCCTTTCCCATCTAATTCATCAGACCAAGATTTGGTGTTGTATTCTCTTGTAAAGGCCTTCCTGCAAGGGGTGGCTTGTAGCCCCCCCCCCCCTCCAGCAGTCTCTAGTGGCTCCATGGGACTTGAGGAGAGTGCCAGAGCTTGCTGCTTTATCTTGTAAGTAACCTTCTCTAGTAGTTCACAAGGATAAAGTCATCCTTCAGACTAAGTTTTTTTTGCCTAAAGTGGGTTCCTCTTTTTACCTCAATCACAACGTGCTTCCTTCTTTTTGTCCTGCTTAAAACACCTTTGGGAGGTGGCAATTCACACTATGGATGTCCTGTAGAGTCTACCTCGGTGCCACAGCCTTGATGACACAGTTGGATTCCCTCTTTGTGCTCCGAAAGGGATTTTGCAAGGGGTTCTCTGCATCTTATTCCACCATTCTAAGGTGGATCTCTCAGGTTGTGATTCAGACCTACTCAGTGAAAGATAGGGTTCCTCCTCTTCCTGAGAAGGCTCAGTCTACCAGATCTGTTAGCGCATCATGGGCTTTTAAGCATTAAACTTCTGCATTGTCAATTTGTAAGGCTGTGACCTACTAAGTCTTTTTAGGTAGATGTTCAGGCCTCGGCAGATGCTGCCTATGGCCATAAAATGCTTCAGGATGCTGTCTGAGATTCTGGCCTTATTTTTCAGTTGTTCTGAGGGAATGTTGGCTGTTTTTTTTTGCTGTTTTACCCTCCTCTCTTTAGTACTGCTCATTCAGGTGTCTCTGAATCTGTCTGTATCATGTACTGCAGGATTAAAAAAATATATATACTGTAAAATCAATTTCTTGGTGTATAGTACAGGACAACGGACAGTCACCCTTCTGTGGCTCTTGTTGCTTGCTACAGAACTGAGGATTGCTTGCTCGACGTGGGAGAGGTTATATGGGGTCCTCACAGCATTTTGTCTCCAATCACCTGCTCATAACCTGTTCCTCTCTGAATCTACCTGTCTCCTGTTCTATACTTCAAAAATAGATTTTACAGGTAAGACAACAATCCCATTATTTTGATGTGCCTATACATTTGTGTTTTGCATTATTATACTATATAATACAGTATGTGCTTTAAAGACTTATTAAAATATTACGCATTACCCTCTTCTATCCTATCCCTTAATGATTCTAATCTAAATGTTCTACTGATACTCTCCTTCATAATATATTTCTTTATTCTGCCAGGTGTTAGTCCTTTCCAGCTCGGGAAGGCAAGAATCTTCTGCTGGGGAGATTGTAAATCTGATCTCCACCGATATCCAAAAATTAATGGACTTGGCAACGTGTTTCAACTATTTCTGGTCTGCGCCTTTAACAATTATTGTGGCAATGTATTTTCTATGGCAGGTACAGTATATCAACTAAAATGTTTACTACTTAAAATATTCTAATGGCTAAGCAGTAGTAAAGACCGTGATGTACCTCAGAATTGTTGATGGGTAAAGCACTACAAAAGACATTAAGAATGTTAAAATGATAAAAAAGTAAATATAAAATTGTAAAGCAGTGGTCATCAACCCTGTCCTCAGGGCCCACTAACAGGCCAGGTTTGCAAGATAACTGAAACACATCACAGGTGATATTTTTTGCTGCTCAGTGATTGCAATATTCTAGTCTAGATCTCTCCAAAGTATTACATAATACCTGGCCTGTTAGTGGGCCCTAAAGACAGGGTTGATGACCACTGTTTTTAAAGGACCATCAACTAACTTAAAAACAGAGAAGGAATACAATGTCTTTGTATCATGATCAAATATCTACATCTGTATGCGTATAACATACAAAAGGTACAGCGCTAACGGATTGTCAAATAGTCTGTATCAGAAAAGTTCAACCAAAAGAGTCCAATTAGTGTGGAATCCAAAAATAGAAAATCTTGTGAGAGATCCTCCACTGACAGGTGCACACACAGGTGGATTGCGTTTGTTACAGAATCTAATTGACTAAACGCCAAACATCAGAACTCTTCCACCCTTAGACAGACTCCACTTCATTAATACCTCAATGAATGTGAAGTTCCCACAAAGGAAAATAAACACTTCATAGTGTAGTATGTTAATAAAATCCAGCAAAGACACTCAACACTGTGTAGGATAAAAACTTGCATGCACTTTAATAGTAGAAATGGGAATAGTAGAAACGTGACATCGCCACGGCCTCCGTGCGTGGCGATGTCACGTGATCCAGCTCCACTCAATGCGTTTCGTCATACAGACATCATGAGGGGCATGGCCTCACATGTGCTCAGTGTCTTATATAAGGTAGGGGCCGAATATACGTGAATCACATATGGTAACTGTTCCTTTAGATGCCAACGGATGATTTGTCTGACCAGACAGAGCAGATGTGTGGGGTGGAAATTGGAAAACAGGACCTAAAATCAAAGGTTCCGATTGCAGAATTGACTCCAGGCACCACACCATATATAGTCTTACAAAAATAGAACTTAGATCAAAAAGGTTACGGTCAATCATAATTAATTGCAGAGGTGGCAGGTTGGAAAACATTAGAACCCTAAATTTAAGCCTTTTGCTAGAAAATTACTTGGAAACCCCCCCAAAAAATGTAATGATATTATATATATATATATATATATATATATATATATATATATATATATATATATATATATATATATATATATATACTGTATATATGTACATATATTTTTTTTTTTAAGCAGATACCCTAGAAAATAAAATGGCGATTGTTGCAATATTTTATGTCACACTGTATTTGCACAGCAGTCTTTTGATGCAATCTTTAACTACATAATGCTGAGTGGAATATGATGTGAAATAGAAAACATAGGAGAAAAAGCAGATGGACCTCTTTGTGGCTGGTTGGGTTATACATCATCAGTCTGTGGCATGAGCATGATTTTTCTATCATACCCATCTACGTTACGATTGACGCGGCCCAGATCCAACGGGTCATAACCTTTGTTGACCAAACATGCTTTCCTCTTTAATCGTATGAACTGACTTTTAGGCACAGCTTTTAGCCAAGCCTTATGATGGAAACTATGCACATTGATGAAACCGTAACGATCGGTCTCCTTAAAGTGGTTGTAAATCCTCCTGAGACATTTTTACATATAGGTAAGCCAATATGTACCTATATGTACTGAAAATATCTCCTATATGTGTGCCGTTTAGGAGATATTAAACTTGTAGGACGCCAATGTCATTGGCACATGTGCAGTTAAAAAAATGACCCTCCATGGCGATTCTAGCCCAGAGTGTGTCGTGACTGGCAGCTCCGGCCAGTCACAGAGCCGGTGTCCGCCTCCCTTCTCAGTGCTCAGGTGTCAGTTAATTGCCAGCACTAATCATTCCACCATGGCTCACCTGGTAATCATTTTCTGCTAGTCAGTCCAGTCTACAGCCAGCCCCTTCTGGCTATTTAAACTGCCTGGTTCCTTCCATGCCTTCACACTTTGAATGACAATTGCACAGTCATGCAACACTGCACCCATATGACATTTTTATCCTTTTTTAACAAAAATAGAGCTTTGTTTTGGTGGTATTTAACCGCTTGCTGACTAGCGCATGACGATACAGTACATTGGCACAATGGCACGACTGCACAAATGGGCTTACAGGTATGTCCTTATTAAATTGCGGCATAGTGGGTGTGCGCCCGCACCCACCACGTGCTCCGTGACCGTGCCCTCAGGACCTGCGGACTCGATGTCCACCGATATCCCGCTATCGTGTCACGGAGCTACAGAACTGGGAGATGCCTATGTTAACAAGGTATTACCCTGTTCTGCCTAGTGACATGACATGGATCTACTGCTCCCTGCCATCGGGAGCTGTGATCTGTCATGTCAGTGGTAGCCAATCCCCCCACAGTTAAAATCACTCTCTAGGACACACTTAACCCCTTGATCACCCCCTAGTGTTTAACCCCTTCCCTGTCAGTGTAATTTACACAGTAATCAGTGCATTTTATAGCACTGTTGCTTTATAAATGCCAATGGTCCCAAAATAGTGTCAACAGTGTCCGCTGTGTCCGCCATAATGTCACAGTCATGATAAAATTCACAGATCACCGCTATTACTACTAAAAAAAAAAAAATGCTATAAATTTATCCCCTATTTTGTAGACGCTATGGCCCAGATTCACGTACATCTGCGCATTATTGGACCGGCGTAGCGCACCGCCTTTATGTTAGACTTGCGCAATTTTGCCGCGTAATCACCCTATTCTCGTAGCTTTTGCGCAGAAAATTGCGCATGCGTAACGTTATTTTCAGAGGCGTAAGGCGGAGTAATACAAATTGGGAAGGACGTGGGTGTGTTACATTGAAATGAGCCGTGACCCCATGCAAATGAAGGGCCCGCCGGCTCACGCATGCGCGCTTGAAGGAGACCATGGTCAGCTCCGCTATGCGCATGCTCACAACTCGGGAGCGGCACAATCAGTGAAATTGGAAATGGACTAGGGCAACTTTGTGAACTACGCAAACAGCATAAATAGACAGACACAAACGCACTTGCATTGCAAAAGTACATCCCTTTTTTTCCCTTCCCATTTAACCAAGTGCTTTTGTCCCGTTGTTCGTTGCGTTGTGTTTTGTAGTTGTCAGATTAGTGTTCTGTGTGATCAAATGTTTGTTAGTAGATCTTTGAAAGTGTTTTTTGATAAGTGTTTGAGAGACTGTTTGTTTGATATATTTCTGTGTGTTTGTTTTCTTGCTGATTTTTTGCTGTTTTTGTGACTGTTTCTTGCTGAGTGCTTGTGTGATTTTTTGGGTGTTAGTTTTCTCTTTGTGTGTGTTCTTGCTTGATTGGTTGTGCTTGTTTTTGTGAGTGATTTTTGTTGACTGGGAGTGAGTTTTTTTGGAAGTATGACAGAGGGAAAGCGAAAGCTCAATTTTACTGTGGGGGAAAAAAGAATTCTTGCCCGGGCCATTAGCGATTATGGGCGTTTCCTCCACGGCCCAGACAGTGCCCCGGCCAGGAGGAGGGAGATTTTGGACCTCATCACTGAGCAGGTCAATTCAGCGGGGGAGGGGAAGACACGGACCCGGTCTGGGATTGACAAAAAAATTAATGACCTCCGGCGTCTGGTCAAACAGAAGTCCAAAATGCATGCCCATGCCAGGGGCACAGGAGGGGGCCCACCATGCCGTATTAGGCTGACAGCGGAGGAGCGTGCGGTGGCCCTGACCTTTCATCGGCATGAACTTGAGGGCCTGCCCGGCTTTGACTCAAGTCCGGAGCCCGTGGTGCCAGGTAAGTATTTTTTTTAATATCAGGTGTGTAGCATGTGTGGGGGAGGGGGTGAAAGGGAATATGTGGCAAGTGTGTGGATCCTCCAACCTGTGAATGTTTTGTGTCATCCACAGATGTGCAGGAGGGTGCAGGGCCATCTGGCCTGACCGCACCATCCCCAGGACAGCAGCCTAATGAGGCCCCCCCAACAAGGCCGGAGTCCGCGGAGGAGGTTCAAGAGGAGGAGGAGAATCATGAGGAGGAGGAGTCCATGTCAGGCACTGGACTTTTGGTTTTTGAGGACTCTTCCCCTCTGGCTGGCAGCAGGCAGCCCTCCCTAAGGGGGTGCCCCCCTCCTCCCCCAACATGGCTCCCCTCCCAAGGGCCTCCCCTTCTCCCCGGCCACAAGCATCAGCTGGAGGCGGGAAGTCATCCCAGAACACCAGGGGGGTGGCCGATCTCCTGCCCGCCACTCTGAGAAGGGACCAGTTCCTCCAGACCCGCCATCTGGGACAGGTCAGCCAGACATTGGTGCGGATAGAGGAGAGCCTGTCCTCCATCAAGGATACGCTGGGGAACCTGGACTCCCACTCCCGGGCTTTCACAACCTGCCTAAACGACCTGCAGACTACATCAGCAGGCGTTGGGCAGGATGTGAGGGTCCTTACCCAGGCTATCCAGGCCAACACGGCAACACTTGGTGCTGCCCTGGACAGAATAGCCGTGGCCTTGGAGGGCAGGCCGCCAGATGGGCAGAGATCAGGGGCTGCTCCTCCCCCGGTTTTCCCCCTCCCCATGAATCTCACCTGAGGAGCCGGGGCCGTGGCCGGGGGCGCCCCAGGCGTGGCTCATGTAAAGGGCAATAATTTTTTTCCCCCTTTTTTTAAATTTTTTTTTTGCTGGAAACTTTTTGATTTTGCTGGTCATTTTTTTTTTTTTGGGTTGTGAATGCTGTTTGAATGTGGGGGTGACATTCCTGACGGAAAAGGGGTGTCACCCTCAATTTTGGTGGAGAAGGGTTCCCCAGGACCAGGGAGAAGTGATCCCCAGGTCCGTGTGAATGGTGTATGAATGTACAGTGACATAATTGGAGCCTTGGCGTGGTGTTGCTGCTCACAAGTCCTGCATGGTGGACTGGTGCCAATCCAATTTGATGTGGATGTGGGGTGTGTGTGCTAGGGACCACAGTGGTGTGCATGCATGCATTCTCATTGTGCCATGATTAATGTGTGTGTTTAACGTGCAAAGATGCCCAATGTGAGTTGTCTCCTGGCTGCTCTTCCCTCAGAAGACGGGGTAGCCTCGGTTAGGGGGGGATTGTCTGGTTCAGGGGTCAGGTCATCACGTAGGTCAATTTGCAGGCCCTTTCTTACTGCGAAGTTGTGCAGCATGCAACATGCACCGATGATCTGGCACACAAAGTTTGGGGAATACAAGAGGGTACCCCCAGACTTATCCAGGCATCGGAAACGTGACTTCAGGAGGCCAAAGGTGCGCTCCACCACTGCTCGTGTTTGGGCATGTGCTTGATTGTATCTTTCCTCTTCTGGGGTTTGGGGGTTCCGGATAGGAGTCATGAGATGGGGTCCCAGTGGATATGCAGAGTCACCTGTAAGGGAAAAGACAGGAGGATGTTAGTCATGCATGTGCCCCTTGTGATGTGTGCATCATGGGAGGGGATAGTCATGCCTGCCACCCATGTCACTCACCAACCAGCCAGGTGTCCCCATACACGTTCTGATCGAATTCCATTCGGATGTGGCATTGATTGTATATGTAGCTGTCATGGCTGGACCCTGGGTGTTTGGCACGGACGTGCCATATGAGGCCTTGGGCATCGACTATCACCTGTACGTTGATGGAATGCCAATGCTTCCGATTGCGGTACATGTGCTCTGTCACCTGGGGGGGCTGGAGTGCCACATGTGTGCAATCAATGGCCCCCACAGTGCGTGGGAATCTGGCAATTCTGTAGAAATCTGTCATTGCCTTCAGCCGCAGGTCCTCAGTGGTGGGTTTGATGATTTGGTTGGCCATGCGTCTGAGGATTGCAGGGACAACCTGGTGCACACATCTGCTCATGGAGGATTGTGACATCCCAGCCACCACTCCACTTGTACGCTGAAAAGAGCCACTGGCAAGGAAATGGCCATGACCTTGACCAGTGGCTGCACTGCATGTGAGCGTTGTGTTCGGCTGGTGATGTCCTCCTGCAGGGTTGTGGTTAATTCCAGGATGACATGAGGGGTGAATCTGAAGATGCGATACACCTCAGAATCACTCATGCCAAACAGGTCTATGCGTGTGCGGTATATCCTCTCCCGTGCCATCCTCCGTGCCATCCTCCGTGCCCTCATCCTTCTTTGTTCATCTAAAGTCAGTAGTATAGCTATGTGCGACGATGCCCCTGGCATGTTGGCATACAGATTGTTGTGCAACACGTGTGACTGCTGAGCTCCTCACTAACATTGTTGCTTTATCTAACAAGTAGACTTTTTTTCTCTTTTTAGACCAGCTTTTATATGCTCTAATTTTAGACAGGACATTTTGCTGTTGCGCACACTGCGTAGCCTGCGCTGCCCCAACGTTCTTTTGTGGATCCCCGTAAGTCCCTCATTAGCATATTTGACTAGCAAATCAATGGTCTGTCTAGTGCAGTTTTGTGCGGACGGATGCGCCTGTCTAACGAAATTACGCCGGACCAAAAAAAGTAGATTTCTTGCGTATCTCGTTTTGGGGAATGCCGTGCATCGAAACGCACGCGCACATTTAGACTTACGCACGCGCATCTTCTGTTGCGCAGGCGTAATCGCTCTGTGAATCTGGGCCTATAACTTTTGCGCAAACCAATGAATATACGCTTATTGCAATTTTTTTTTACCAAAAATGTAGAATAATACAGACAAATGTAGAATAATACATATTGCCCTAAACTGAGAAAGAAATTTGTGTTTTTATATATTTTTGGGGGATATTTAGTATAGAAAAATGTAAAAAATATGTATTTTTTTTCAAAATTGTTGCTTTTTTTTTTTGTTTATAGCGCAAAAAAAAAAAACACACACAGAGGTGATCAAATACCACCAAAAGAAAGCTCTATTTGTGGGAAAAAATATGTAAATTTTGTTTGGGTGCAAAGTCACTTGTCAGTTAAAGCGACACAATGCCGTATCGCAAAAAATGCTCTGGTCAGGAAGGGGTAAATTCTTCTCGCGCTGAAGTGGTTAATCACCACAGGGTTTTTTCCTTTTTTTTTCCTTCACTGATGAGGTGGCACTGATAGGCTGCACTAATAGGCACTGATGAGATGTCAATGATGGGCACTGATAGATGGCCCTGGTGGGCAGCACTGATAGGCAACACTGATGAGGAGGCACTAATGGGCACCGAGCTAGCAAACTAAACATCCCCACCACTTTCACATTGCAATATTTGAACTTATTGGGGGGAATTAATAAAATGTGTCAGACTATTTCATCTGGTGCTGTTACCCATGACAACCAGTTGGATTCTGTTTTTTTTTCCCACACTGTGAAATTTCCACAAGAGGATGGAAATTTCAAAGCTGATTGGCTGCACTTCAGTGGATACAAAGTTGTGGCAAAGTATGCCTCAGACACATTTATTATTCTCCATCCGTTCATAGTTTAAGACATAATTTAGAACAGTGGTCCTCAACCTCAGTCCTCAAGTACCTCCAACGGGCCATGTTTTGGGAACTTCTCTTAGGTAAAATAGCTGTCCAAAATACCAAGCCATTAACTCTGATTTAAAGCACCTGTGCAAGATAAAGGAAAACTTGCAAACATGGCCTGTTGGGGGGACTGAGGTTTAGAGCCACTGATTTAGAATACTGGGTGTTATTTACTAGAAATTGCACTGAAAGTGCACTTGGAAGTGCAGTCACTGTAGATCCGAGGGGGACATGCAAGAATAATAAAAAAACAGCATTTTAGCTTGCACATGATTAAATAATAAAATCAGCAGAGCTTCACCTCATTTCAGATCTACCCCTCAGATTTACAGCGACTGCACTTCCAAGTACACTTTTAGTGCAATTTCAACTGCACTTTGCACTTGTAGTTTGCACTTGTAGTCTTCAGCAGTATCCTGCGGCGGGGACTCTCCTGGTCTCTCTGGTCTGCTTATCTCTTCCGCTTCAGGCTCTGCCACGAAAGTTGTAAGGGGGGTCCCACTTAGACTAGGGTCCCACGTGGCCCCTCCGGATGAGGTCCTCTCCCCCTCTTCCCCACTCGCTGTCGTCCCCTACATGCGTGCACGGAGCACGATTTTCTATACGGCTGCAGCGGAGGGGACAGGTCATGGTTGCCGTTGCCTACAGTGCAGGCGCAGGGCGGGTGTTTTTTTTTTAAACCCCAGACGCCAAGAGCTCTATAAAGCGAAGGGACACAGCAGCTTGTTTAGGGGCACGTAAGCAACTTGTGGATTGAATTCAGGCATACTAAGACACCTACTCAGCATCAGGCGGTGCAAATTAGCAGGCATTTGTTTATTGCCAGACTAGGCTTAGCAGTTGATGCATCTGTGTCGGTACCTCTGCTTTTAGGCTTAAGACTATGTCTCCCAGTAGAAGGGGTTCATGGAGTAGGAAAAAGGGGCACTAAAGTGTCACCATCTGGATCTGGGGGTTCTAGACATGCCTACATGATACCAGCCTCCCCTGAGAGACCTGAGGCAGCCGGGCAGGATGAGCCATTGCCCCTGTCAGGCATTGCAGCCTCTCCCAACATGGCAGCTCCTGCATATGTCACTGAAGACGCTCTAGCAGCAGCATTGTTTGGTTTAGAAGGGAGGTTAGATGCTTTAATTACAGCATCCTTGCAGAAGAGCAGAAAGTGGGGTAGGTCCCCTTCCTCTGCTCTGGGGTTCCTATCAGACGATCAACAATCTGATGATAATGATGATGTTGATGAATCTGGGGACAAGGTTCAGGGGCAGTCGAATGAATCAGGGGATGAGGAGAACTTTTCTACCTCTCCGGCTCTCAAGATGCAGGTGCAATATTATACAGAGGTTGTGCCTGATGCGTGCAAGATGCCCTCCACTGAGTCAGCCATGTCCCCTGTTCCCTTTTTGGGGTCTTTAAAATACCCACAAGCTGCATATATCTTCCCGGTCCATCCATTACTGGAAAAGCTTATGTATGCTGACTGGGATCACCCAGATAAGCTGTTTTCTCCTCCCAAGAAAGTTTCCCTTCTTTATCCAATGGAGGAGAAATTCACCAAGAAATGGAGTTTGCCAGCAATAGACGCAGCTATTTCTTCCGTGAATAAAAGTCTGTGCTGTCCTGTGGACAATGCTCAGGTATTTAGAGATCCAACTGAGAAAAAGTCTTCTTAAAGGATCAGATGAAGCAGGTGATTAAAATCCTCCCTTTTGAACTGGCCAGAGATTGGGCAGACCTACCTAAGGCCTTATGTTTTGCAGTGGATGTTATTAATGATTCTATTCCGCAAGCATCCCGCCTTACTCCCCTGCTGGTACCACATGTGCAGGATTCTTTGGCTAAAGCATTAGTCAGCTGAAGCTCCGTGCAAAAAAAGCTTTTGGCCGGATTCCCATTTCATGAGGAACGCTTATTGGGGATGACCTGGATAAATATATCCAAAAGATTTCTAGTGGTAAGACTACTTTGTTGCCAGTTAAGAAAAAGAGTAAACGTCCCTCTTTTAAACGTTATCTTTCCTTCAGTCCCAGGGACTATAATCTCCAGGCAGTGGCGACGGCCTCCTCAGCCAAGTGTAAGACAAAAGAAATTTTGGGGTCAAAGTTCTGCAAAGCAGAACCCCAAAGTCCTCTTTATGAAGAGGCGCCCCTGCTTGGCCGAGTGGGGGGTGGGAGACTCCTGCGATTTTCAAGGGCTTGGCAGGAAGAGATTTAGGACAAGTGGGTAAGCTCCACAGTATCTCTGTTTAAAGACTGGAATTTTGGGTGCTCCTGCCATCCCGTTTTCTAAGGTCAAGCATTCCAAAAGATCCAGTAAAAAGAAGGCACTTGTTCATAGTATTGGGTCACTGGTTATCCCAAGGGGTAATCATAGAGGTTGTCACAGAGGTGTAAGGCTTGGGGCTTTATTCAAATCTCTTTATGGTTCCAAAACCAAACAGTGATGTCAGACCCATTCTAGATCAAAAAGATCTGAATCAATTTCTGACCATTCTTTTTTTTTTTTTTTTTGCATGGAGTCAATCGGCTCAGTGGTCTCCACCCCACAGGGGGGAGAGTTCCTGGCATCAACAGACATCAAAGATGCATATCTACATGTGCCAATTTTTCGAGCTCACCAAAGGTTTCTATGGTTTGCCGTAGAACAGCGCCACTTCCAATTTGGGGCTCTACCCTTTGGTCTAGCTACTGCACCTTGGGTATTCACTAAGGTTCTAGCCCTGCTCCTGGCAAATCTAAAGGCCCAGGGCATAGCAGTAACGGCATATCTAGATGATTTACTACTGGTAGAACAATCGGTTGCACAATTAAATCACAGTGTGCTCAAAACAGTGAAATACCTAAAGAGTTAGTCCAGGTGGTCAAAGCAAGGAAGAGTCCTTCCGTTTGCCTTTGTGTGAGGTTGTTGGGGAACATGGTAGCCTCATTCGAGGCTGTTACTTACGTCCAGTATCATTCAAGACCGTTGCAAAGCAGCATACCGTCTGCTTGGAAGAGGAGAGTCCAAGTCTTGGACTTGCCATTGCGGCTGGCATGTTGGAAGTGCACCAAAGCCTCAGTTGGTGGTTGCTAACCAAAAATTTGCAGAAAGGAAAATCCTGCGTCCCACTTACCTGGAATGTGGTGACTACGGATGCCAGCCTTATAGGCTGGGGAGCAGTTCTAGAAGAAGCTACGCTCCAAGGAAGGTCCAAAGCGGAAAAGATCCTGCCCATCAACATTCTGCAGATACGGGCAGTATGTTTGGCCCTCAGGGCCTGGATGTACAGGTTACAGGGCTTTCCTGTCTGGATACAATCCGACAATGCTACAGCAGTGGCCCATATCAATCACCAAGGGGTCACCAGGAGTCTGGGTGCCCAGAGAGAGGTGAACCACATTTTTGTTTGGGCAGAAAAGCATGTTCCTTGCCTATGGGCGGTTTTCATTCCAGGGGTGGAGAATTGGCAGGGGGATTATCTGAGCTGTCAGCAACTGTCTCCAGGAAAGTGGTCTCTACATCCCGACATATGCCAGAGATGGGGTACCCTGGATGTGAATCTACTAGCCTCCAGATTTAACATGAAGTTGGACAACTTTGTTTCAAGAACAAGAGATCCACTAACATCCGGAATGGATGCGTTGGTAACTCTTGGGATCAGTTTCTCTGATCTATGCATTTTCTCCGGGTTCTGCTCCTACCGCGACTTCTTCGCAGGGTCAAGAAGGAAAGGAAACTGGTAATTCTGGTGGCCCCAGCTCGGCCTAGAAGATCATGGTATGCAGATATCATAAAGATGGCGGTAGAAAAGCCATGGCTTCTTCCACTACGCACAGATTTGCTCTCGCAGGGACCAGTATTCCATCCTTCCTTACGAAGTCTAATTTTGCTGGTTTGGCTGTTGAGACCTACCTTAAAGAGTCTTGGACTCTCGGGTCCAGTTCTCTCCACTCTGGTAATGCTAGGAAACCGCCTCCAGGCTCATTTATTACAGAATCTGGAAGGCATATGTTTCCTGTGTGAATTCAGGGATTGGCATCCTCGAAAATATGTCATTGATAGAGTTCTTGCCTTTCTACAGTTGAGGGTAGAACTGAAGCTGGCCTTGAGCACCATTAAGGGTCAGATCTCAGCCTTATCAATATTTTTTCAAAGACTGCTTTCTCCTCATTCCTTGGTCCGGGCTTTTATTCAAGGGGTGTTGCATATAAAGCTGCCAGTTAAGTCACCCTTGTGCCCATGGGATTTGAATTTACTGAAGAACCGTTTCATCGGTCCAAACCGATCGTGTGTGGGTCCCATCGGTCAGTTATACTTCGGTCAAAAAAAAGAGAACTTGCTTTAAAATTTGACCGATGAAAGCCTGACCGATGGGTCAAAACCAATCGTTAGTATGCAAAAGCATCGGTTAAAAGTCCGTGCATGCTCAGAATGAAGTTGATGCATGCTTGGAAGCATTGAACTTGGTTTTTTAGCACGTCGTTGTGTTAAAACACCTAAACGTCACCGCGTTCTAACACAATCGTTTTTTTAACCGATGGTGTGTAGGCACATCAGACCATCAGTCAGCTTCATCGGTTAACCGATAAAAACGGTCCTTCAGACCGTTCTCATTGAATGGACTGATCGTGTGTACGTGGCCTGAGTGGATTTGGCAAGTTATTGTTCAGGCCTATGGTTTGAAGAAGAAAATTCCTCCTTTTCATGTGAAAGCGCACTCGACCAGAGCAGTAAGTGCTTCATGGGCAGTGCATCACCAGGCATCCAAGGCTCTAGTCTGCAAGGCTGCAACCTGGTCATCAGTCCATACATTCACAAAATTCTATCAAGTGGATGTACAGTAAGAGGGCATGAGGATACCGCCTTTGGGTGCAGTGTGCTGCAGGCAGCAGTATAGATCTTCACATCCAATGGCGGTCTGCTTTTATTTGATCTGTGTCTCCCTTCCCTCTGGAACATCCCACTAAGTACCAGAGCTCTGTGTCCCATGATGTACGAAACGCTTACCTGTAAAATCCTTTTCTTGGAGTACATCATGGCACACCAGGCTCCTATTTGGGAATATATATATATATATATATATATATATATATATATATATATATATATATATATATGGATACTTATTGCTTTTCTACAAAAACTGAGGTACTCTGCATATGGGAGGGGTTATATAGAGGGGAACTTCTCTTGTAATTAGGGTGTGCCAGTGTCCAATCACTTGTTGGTGACATATAACCCACTAAGTAATTAACAGAGCTCTGTGTCCTGTGATGTACTACAGGAAAATGATTTTACAGGTAAACTGCTTAAAAATTCCTATTGTTTGCTTGTACATGATTGGATGATAAAATCAGCAGAGCTTCCCCCTCATTTCAGATCTTCCCCTCAGATCCAAAGCGACTGCACTTCCAAGTGCACTTGCAGTGTACTTGTGGTGCAAAGTGGATTTGCCTTTAGTAAATCAACCACACAGTGTCCAGTTCTGAAGACCTCACTTACAAAAAGATATTGATAAGATAGAATGAGTCCAGCTAACAAAAATGGGGAAAGGTTTGGGGGGAAAAAACATACAGTATTGAGAGCGACTTCAGGAAATTAATATGTACGGTCTGGAATAAAGAAGGGAAAGGAAATCAAGAACACGGGGACAAGACCTCAAACTAACTGGAGGAATGTCCAAAACTCATTTTAGAAAGTATTATTTTACTGAAAGGGTAGTTAATGCTTGGAATAAACTACCTGCAGAGGTAGTGAGACAACAATAAATGGCTTCACACATGCTTGGGGAAACAGATATATACAAACAAAAACAAACAATAACCAAGAAAACAAAAAAAAAAATGGGCAGAATCGATAGACTACCGTATTTGCCGGTGTATAAGACGACTGGGCGTATAAGACGACCCCCTAATTTTCCAGCTAAAATTTTGGTTTTGGGATATACTCGCCGTATAAGATGACCCCCTTTCCTACTAGTATGTCTGGAAGCTGAGGGGTAGCCGGAACAACCGCTGACAGGAACAGGCTTTATTCAGCTTTTTTTTCAAATCTCACTGTGCCATCAACATGCCTCACTGTGCCATCAACATGCCTCACTGTGCCATCAACATGCCTCACTGTGCCATCAACATGCCTACCTGTGCCATCAACATTCCTCACTGTGCATCAACATTCCTCACTGTGCCATCAACATGCCTTACTGTGCCATACCTTATCCCTGTACTGCGCATGTCCATTATTCAAAAGCCGCTCATCCTCCTCATGCTGTTCCGTGATAGACGCCTGTGTTCCGCCTATCACGGGGGTCCTCTCGTCCGAAGATGAGAAGACATCCGCTTTTGAATAATGGATACCCGAGACAGGTACCGGAGTATAAGACGACCCCCGAGTTTTTAAGCCCAAAAGGTCATCTTATAAGCTGAAAAATACAGTACTCTGTTTTTTTCCGCCATCACTTTTCTATGTTTCTACATCTATGTACCTCAGCTATGTCACAAATCCAGTACAACACTGGATTTATTATTATGATAAACCTGATATTGGGGGTTATTTACTAAAGGCAAATCCACTTTGTACTACAAGTGCAAACTACAAGTGCAAAGTGCACTTAAAATTGCACTGAAAGTGCACTTGGAAGTGTAGTCGCCGTAGATCCGAGGGGGACATGCAAGGAAAATAAAAAAAACAGCATTTTAGCTTGCACATGATTGGATGATAAAATCAGCAGAGCTTCCACTGATTTCAGATCTACCCCTCAGATTTACAGTGACTGCACTTCCAAGTTCAATTTCAAGTGCACTTTGCACTTTGCACTTGTAGTTTGCACTCGTAGTTCAAAGTGGATTTGTCTTTTATAAATAACCCCCAATGTCTTTAATCTCCTACACTACATACAACTGCGTTGTAAAACAGGTTTGACTACATAACTAAGGGCTTCTGGTGTTTATAAAACACTGAAGCAAATGAGGAAGGAAATGTTGGAACATTTTAAACATATTTTAAATATTTATTATTTAACCCCTTCATGCCAACGTAACACAAAAATACAGCCCTGCTAGACTGGGCATTTTTCCGTGGGGCCGCATATTTGTGTATCTCCTTTTGCACTGGGAGGGCGTCGCACTCTATGATTGGCGGAGAGAGATTCATTGGGGTTGATTTACTAAAGGAAAATCTACTCTACACTACAAGTGCACTTCTGAGGGGAAGCTCTGCTGATTTTATCATCCAATCATGTGCAAGCAAAAATGCTTGTCCCCCTCAGATGTACAGCAACTGCATTTCCAAGTGTACTTTCAATGCCCTTGTAGTGCAAAGTGGATGTGTCTTTCATAAATAACCTCCAATGTATCTCTCTCCTTGCAGAGGAAAAAAAAAGTGTGTAAAAAAAAAAAAAAATACTAAAACATAAACTACATAAAAAACCCTAACATAGTAAATTGGAAGCACTATGACAGTACTAAGAGTAAAAAAAGTATCAAAATATTTATTAAAGCAGATGTCCACTGAAAAAAAAATATTAAAAGCCAGCAGCTACAAATACTGCACACTTACCTGTCCTGGAGTCCAGCGCCGTCCGCAGCAGAGGACGAGCGATCGCTCGTCATTCTGCTGCCCCCCCGCCATCCTCGGTGAGGGAACCAGGAAGTGAAGCTCTCCGGCTTCACTGCCCAATTCCCTACGGCACATGCGCGAGTCGCGCTGCGCCGTCTAACTGGCTCATGCTGTGTTCTGGGAGCTGAGTGTTCCCAGAACACAACGGGGGAAGGGGGGAAGGGAGGTGACATCTTACCTGCAGTCTACCCGCAGACTGTGTGGCCGGAAGTGGGTGCAAATACCTGTCTTTAGAAAGGTATCTGCACCCCCCTCCCCCTGAAAGGTGTCAAATGTGACACCGGAGGGGGGAGGGTTCCGCTCAGTGGAAGTTCCACTTTAGGGTGGAGCTCCGCTTTAATACAGGTTTAAAATATTAAAGACATAGAAATGTACACATGTACCACAAACATGAACATCAAAAAGCAATTTCTGCTTTTCTAAGTGTTAATTCTCATCAACCCCATTGCAGTAGGGGAAGGGAGATTTGCTGTAGCTTTGACACAGTGGCGTTTCGTGGGGCATAGCAAGGCTTTGTCAGGAAAATATATTGCAGTCGAACACTAAAAAGAAAAATATTGTAAACTTAAATTTCAATCTCAATTTATCAATAAGTATAATGGCTCAGTAGTTTGTTGCCACATACCTGAAAGAAAGGGGGGGGGGGTGAATGGCAAATGTATGCTTGTGCCACATCCAGTATATATGAGAAAAGAAAAAAAGGGTTCCCCTGGGTGGACATTTAAGGCACTAATAGTATTCCAAAATATACAGGATATTGAGAGTAAAAAAAAATGGTTTATTCACAATTGTACATATTTATCAAAAAAAATGAAATATTGAATTAAAATATACAGTTCCAATGATTGTCACCATATAAGTAAATACATAAAGAACATTCTTTATACCCGACGCGTTTCGGCGTAACCTTTTTTGGGGTGTGTAGAGAAGGACAATTAGTTCATGTATTATAAAGGATGATGAATATTTCATTGGATACGTTTTTTTAAAAGAATTGAAAATATAAACGGCAAGCTGGGTTCAATCAATGAGGTTGCCAGTCAAAGAAGAAATGGGTATCAGGATGTACAATTAATGCAAGTTTGAGACGAACATTTATAAGGAACAGGTGTTCATCCCGTTAGGGAGAAATTATTCCAAAGATCGAGAAGCCGGTGGATCAGCCAGAAGATATATACTGGGACTGGGATGGAGGTCCCTGATTATATGAGATCCGCAACAAACCTAATAATGTCCGCTGTCAAACAGTACATTGTATTATTGACAGGATCAACCTTACAGCTTGACAACCCAGCAAAGGGTATCCTGTATATTTTGGAATACTATTAGTGCCTTAAAAGTCCACCTAGGGGAACCCCCTTTTTCTTTTCTGTTGCCACATACCTAAGCGTTTATACAAAAATGGAGTCACAGTACATAGTCTTCCTACATTCAGCCGCTTCCATCTTCTGGTCATATGGTGTAGTCCACAGATAGCTCTTTGGGAGACCAAGCTCCCATTTACAATTACATGTGACTGTCTGAAAAGATATATAATGTAGAGATCCTATTACCAAGTGTGACTGATAGAGCCCATCAATACAAACACACAACACTGTACATAAGATGATACGCCAAAAGGATAGCCTTGTGTGGGGCTCCTTACGGTTACAAACTGCACCCCTGCTTCCCAGTTTGAGAAACATGTCTACTGAAATCATTCATACTGAATATGATTATTAGCAGTAGCAGGGAAAATACACACCCTCATATAAAAGGTAAAAATATATACTAAAATAGAATGTATATGTGAGTATATCCAAAGTCAAACACTTACCCAAAATGTATGGTGTTGGATCCATTAGCCACATGTGAAATGGAAAGCACTATAAGAGGTGTTGTGCAGAGTGGCCAACCAAGGGTCCCAAAATGGCATTCCCTTATTCCAAGAAACCGTAACTCTTTAATCCCCTCCTATTGTCAGAACATAGGGCAGAGGGTGGAGCTTATCTCATGGCGTGCTAGAACACCAGCTTGTATTTCCAGATGGAGAAATCACAATAGGCGCCATTGCGCAGTAGATGACGCACCACGTAGGCAGTGGACCGCTTTGTGGTCCTTACATCATGTCTCACACAGCCAATTGAAGCGCCACAGAAGCAAGGCAACTCACACCCCTCCGCCAGCCGATCAAAAGCCAGCGAGGGCGGTAGAGCAACACCGATATTTGTATGATATGTATAGCCCTTCCATAACTTTACCATAGGTAAGACCACCCTAGGCCCACCAAGCTGCAAGTGTGTATGTATATGCAAGGAAACGGGAGATCAAGTAAAACAGAAAGCAGGAGCAAGTTAACAAAGATTTATAAGAAAGGTTTGTAACTTATTGCGTCATTTAAGCCTGGTGGCTGTGTTGCCTCCAAGCGGTAAATCCATCTGGCCTCCCGGTCGCCTCCTCATATATCCGTATGAATTTGTTCAAGGGCAAAGAATCTAACACTGAGGATTCTTGTTATGTTTCCATGTTCCATGTCTTCCAATAGAGAACATGATGTCACCCCCCCCCCCGCCTCAATAGCGGATTCATGGTCTTAGATCCATTGCCATAAATGGCATTTAGTCTTACCGACATAGTAGCTAACGCATACACATGTCATAAGATAAATGACACCCATTGTCTAGCAATTTATAAAGTGCTTGGCCTGATGGATTTCACTGTTTGGTAGAGTATGTGTCTTTCCAGGCCACAAGAATTGGCAGTACGAACAACTGCTAAATTTGTGAGTTCCCGGATATTTACATTGACTGCCTTCCTGCCTATTTACATTGACTGCATGCTTGGAAGCGTTGAACTTCATTTTCTCGTCATAGTGTTGTACATCACTGCGTTCTTGACGGTTTAGAGAACTGTTGTGTGACTGTGTGACTGTGTGTATGCAAGCCAAGCTTGAGCGGAATTCCGATCGTGTGTACGCAGCATTACTTTCTTAACCACTTAGCCATCCGGTGCTTCTCTGATGACGTCACGTGTGATGACGTCACGCCCGGGTACCCGTAAGTAAACAAACTGCAATTGCGGCTAGTAAGAATGAGATCTGTGAATTTTTTTTCACAATCTCATTCTTTCCAGCCTGGAGGAAAAATGTGGGGTCTTATTGACCCCACATCTCTCCTTAAAGAGGAGCTGTCACACACCATTCCTATTACAAGGGATTTACATTCCTTGTAATAGGAATAAAAGCGATCGAAAAAAAAAAAGTCTAAAAAATAAATAAATAAGTAAAAATAAAAAAAATACCGTAAATAAAATAAAACGTCCCTGTCCCCGGTAGCTCGCACTCTGAAGCGAACGCACACGTAAGTCCCGCCCACATATGTAAACGTCGTTCAAACCACACATGTGAGGTGTCGTCGAGTGCATTAGAGCGTGTGCAACAATTATAGCACTAGGCCTCCTCTGTAACTCTAAACTGGTAACCTGTAACATTTTTAAAGCGTCGCCTCCGTCGCCGGAGATTTTTAGGTAACAAAGTTTGGCGCCATTCCATGAGTGTGTGCAATTTTAAAGCGTGACATGTTAGGTATCTATTTACGCGGCGTAACATCATCTTTCATATTTTACAAAACAATTGGGCTAACTTTACTGTTTTGTTATTTTTTAATTCATGAAACCATTCCTGAAAAGGCATTTGAAAAATTATTGCGCAAATACTGTGCAAGATAAAAAAGTTGCCATGACCGCCATTTAAAGTCCCTAAGGCAGGGCTCAACAAAATCTGGGCGCCAGGTCGCAATTGCGACAAGAAATTGTGACCTGGCGCCTGCGCCCGCCGGTAATTGAGGCCGCGGCTTTGTGTCTCCACGTGCCTCCACCTCCACCGCCGTGCGATCGCGCCGGGCCCGCGACTGCCGGTAATTGAGGCCGCGGCTTTGCGGCCTTGTGAAGTCCCAAACTTCCGTCTGTGACCTGGCGCCATCTGGCGGTGGCCATTGGCATTACAAGTAAAACGGCAGTTCTAATGTGTAATTTTTCACTGCCATCTCCTTCCCTCTAATTAGAACCCCCAAGCATTATATATATTTTTTATTCTAACACCCTAGAGAATAAAATGGCGATCGTTGCAATAAAAGCGCACTTTTTTGGGGAAAAAAGAAACTTTTTTTTAATAAAAAAATAAAACAGTAATCCCAAACGGTTATCCCAATTTTTTTTTATATTGTGAAAGATAATGTTACGCCGAGTAAATTGATACCCAACATGTCACGCTTCAAAATTGCGTCCGCTCGTGGAATGCCGACAAACTTTTACCCTTTAAAATCTCCATAGGCGACGTTTAAAAAATTCTACAGGTTGCACGTTTTAAGTTACAGAGGAGGTCTAGAGCTAGAATAATTGCTCTCGCTCTAAGACGGCGATACCTCACATGTGTGGTTTGAATACCGTTTACATATGCGGGCGCTACTCACGTATGTGTTCGCTTCTGCGTGCAAGCTCGTCGGGATGGGGCACGTTTACTGGCTCCTAACTTTTTTAGCTGGCTCCTAGATTCCAAGCAAATTTGTCAAACCCTGCCCTAGGGTGTCTGCTAAAAAAAACGATATAATGTTTGGGGGTTCTGAGTAATTTTCTAGCAAAAGAATGATGATTTGTACATGTAGGAGAGAAATGCCAGAATAGGCCCGGTATGGAGGTGGGTATTAAAGCCCTGTATTGAAGTGGTTAATATGCATGCTTGTTAGTAATTAAAAATAATAAAGACATTATTTTTTCAAGCATAACATTTCTATGGTGTGTTGGTTAGCGATATGAAATTTGCGATAAGCAAATGATGTATAATCTATAAAGCTCATTTAGTATACAACAGTATGAACATCCCCTTCACTGACACTAGAAGTTTGGCAGGTTAAAGCTGACCATACACTGTTAGATTTACAAACAATCATCCATGAAAGATTGTTCAACAGAGCATTTGAGGTACCCAAGAATTTACATTCAATTGCAACGATTTTTAATTTCATTGATACATCACTGAATGTTCGTTCAACTTCAACAAATCGGCATTAGATTGCCATACCAATATATAGAATTTTAATGTTCGATTTACAATCCTTTACAATTATATAGACACAATACAGAAACTTTTCCCAACTGATGTCCACAATAACAGTTAACCCCTGTACAGATGATTGGTTTTTCCGATGAAAACAGATGGACTGTTTTCATCGGACTAATTTTACGTCACCGCGTTTTGGCACGGTCTGATTTTTGACTGATGGTGGGTAGGCAAGACTGATGAAAGTCAGCTTCATTGGATATCCGATGAAAAAATCCATCGGATTAGATTCCATCAAATAACCGATCATGTGTACGAGGCTTTAGAGTTTTGTTTTTGTTCAGATACGAAATGACAACAAATTTTCCTTATTAAATTAAACTAATGTTCCAAAAGAGAATGTTTTCAAACAAGCTTCTACCGTTGTATGGACAGGTTAACATGACAAGGATAAAAAAAGTTACAGCCATGGAGCCTGTCCTTACAGCATTATAATCCAATGACCAGAGCTTCAGCCATCAGAATACTTTTTAGCTTTTCAGGTTGACTTGGATAGGCCACAAGATGCATCATTTGGCTGAATAGTAGTGATAAGCTATCTGGCTGCTATTGTAGCCATGGGTGGTACTAATAAAAATTAATTTGGTACAAAATGCGATGCAGTACATTAATATGATGGGATGTGATGGCATAGAAGAAGCAACTTAAGACTGCCAGTTGCATCATCACTGTGTATATTGCACAAATTACAATAATCAATAACTGTTAAACAAATTCTGCTTTGTTTTCCTTGACATTTAAAGTTGATTCCATATTTGTTGTTGGCAGTTTAGAAGGTTGCTCAGTAGCTCATAGCTATGCTGCATTTGTAGGTCTTGTCGGCATATTCTTATGTTATTGACCCCACAGGCCACCATCTAATGTTTACTTCAGATGCCGGATTCTTATTCATGTCGTTTATGATTAATAAGAACTATCATTCTCATTTTCCATATGCTGTTTATCGATCTACTGACCCTGTTTTTTTTCTTTCCAGATGCTGGGTGTTGCTGTGTTCGCTGGGGTAGGAGTGTTTATCTTAAACCTTCCATTTATGACTTTGTTTGGAGTCGTGATCAAAAAACTGCAGGTAAAACTACATTATTTTATAATCTGTGCATAGGAAAAAAAAACATATCAGTCTTGTCACATTTTGTTGCTTTACAAAGTGCAATTCGGACTTGGCTGGGCTGGGCTTGAGTTGGGAACGTTAGTCACCGGTCAGGTGCTAGGGAGGGGGCCCATGGGGGGGGACTCAAGGACCAGTGTGTTCAGTGAAAGCGACTGCAAGGAGGGAGTGCGGGGAAAAGGTAGGCTAAGCCTGCAAGCAATTACAGACCAGTATGTGACGTGACAGCTCTGTGGGGTACTTAGTCACTCTATGGGTGGGGCATCACTGATTTAAGGGGTGAGTGAAGAATTTAAAGCCCTCAAATAGACCTGGCATGTCGGTCAGCATCAGCCAGTTCAATAGAAACTGGCCTACATTCGGCCCGTGTGTACGGCAGTCGGTCCATTAGTCGGTCCATTAGAAGCTGGCCATTTGGCCTGCTTCTGTCAAAGGGCCATGACTGAAAAAGGTCTAAGAGTGCTGGCTGGAGTGTTTTCGTGGAAGGCCCCCCCCCCCTCCACCCGTGTCAGAGTACAATAGAACAGCAGGGGAGATCGCTGTACTGACATCAGATTGTTAGAACAGTGACTCTGACCTGAGCTGTCAGTTTTTATTTGTTCTGCCTGCTGGGTTGAGCAGAAATAAAAAATTGTAGTGTGTACTAGGCTTAAGGTAAGAGGGGGAACTGATATAAGGGTCCCCCTTATATCATTGTCTTCACTCCCCTCTTACATCGGTGAATCCCTTGAACTTACTGTGTGTTTACTCTGCAGACTCTGGTGTAAAGGGGAAAGCTGATGTAAGAGCCCCACCTTACATCAGAGTTCCCCTTTACATCAGGGTCCTAGGAGTTCCCCTTTACATCAGGGTCCTAGGAGTTCCCCCTTACATCAGGGTCCGTGGAGTTCCCCTTTATATCTGGGTCCACGGAGCTCCCCTTTACATTTTATGTAAATCTTGAAATATGTTTCATAAATGTCATATCTGCTTCTCATCTCCCTGTGTAATATAATGGAGGGTTCCTAACCCACAGCTTGATTAAAATGGATGTAAAGTCAATGCCTTTTGTTTTAGTTTTGGATAAAATATGGAAGGGTTATAACCTCTATCTGGCTTTATTGCTGTGTATCCCCACTGGGGAGTGTAAAAACTCTCTATTGTTCCTGGTAACCACTAAAGAAGGTGATGAGAAACCCAAAATATTTGAGTTGTCATAAGAACAGGTAGTTCTTTCAATATGAAAGCTGACAACTGTCTAGGTGAGGATATCCCCTCACTTTGAAAAGATCGAAAAGGATGTTCCAAGGAGCCCTGGAGCAAACACCCCGGAAAGGCCAATAGTCACTCCCGGGGGTCATACCCGGGCACACTGCCCACTGTAAGAGGAGCCCATGGAATGCGGGGTTCTCCGGAGGGGGTCTTTTTATGCCCATAAAGTATGCACCACACATCTCGACCTGGGTGAGGAAAAATTTGAGTGTGAAGTCCAAGTGAACCACCTCCCTGCCCAGGCTTTGTTGGACTCCGGAAGCATGGTAACCCTGGTTCATCCTAGAGTGATTGGGAAGATCGGTCTGGTAAGCAAAACTTTATGGGTGGTGTGCATTCACTGGGACACTAGAGAGTACCCTCTTATCACAGTGTCTATTTCCACAGCATGTGGCACTGGTACTCAAGAGGTGGGTGTGGTAAAGAACCTGGTACATGATGTTATAATAGGACGAGACTGTTCATTGTTTACAAAACTGTGGGAACAAGGACACCGGTTAAGAGACTGGGGAAAAACTAGTCCCTCTGAATGCCAAGATATGTGGTCCACAGACCTACCAGAACGATGAGGGGGTGGAACCTTCCCCACTAAAGGTAATGCTGGGGAAAGAGGATGAGGAAGTGGCCTCTACCCCTGCTCTGCCAGATTTGGGTGTTCCCCAAAGGGCATTTGGTACTGCTCAGATACAGGACCCACGTTGGCCCATGCATGGGAACAAGTTGTAGTAGTAAATGGGGTTCCCAAGAGCCAGGTGTGAATGAGCGGTGGCCAATATACAATGAATTGCTTTATCGGGTTACCAAGGTGAGAGAAAATGTGGTAGAACAATTGTTGGTACCCCAACAATATAGACAAAAGGTTCTGGACCTGGCTCATGACGATGTGTTAGGGCAGGGGTGGCAAACACAAGGCCCGCGGGCCGAATCCGGCCCGCCAGGCCTTGTGATGTGGCCCGCGCAGCATCCCCTGTCAGCAGGGCGGATATCTCTCATCCGATTTTTTTATATTGCTGGCATCCACCGCTAGATGTCCACGGCCGGGCAGAGACAATGTCTCTGCCGGACGCCATTTTCTTGAAGACCGCCGCCGTCGCTGCCGCTAGAGGTCCGCGGCCGGGCAGAGACTATGTCTCCGCCGGCCGCCATTTTCTTGAAGTCCGCCGTCGCCGCCGCTAGAGGTCCGCGGCCGGGCAGAGACAATGTCTCTGCCGGCCTCCATTTTCTTGAAAACTGGAGAGAGTCTCTGCTGGTGGGGGAACTCGGCTGGTGGGGGACTCCTGATGTAAAGGGGGGACGCGGCTGATGTAAGGGGGGGGACTCGGCTGATGTAAGGGGGGGGACTCGGCTGATGTAAGGGGGGGGGGGACTCGGCTGATGTAAGGGGGGACTCGGCTGATGTAAGGGGGGACTCGGCTCATGTAAGGGGGGGACTCGCTCATGTAAGGGGGGGGGACTCAGCTCATGTAAGGGGGAGACTCAGCTCATGTAAGGGGGGGACTCGGCTCATGTAAGGGGGGGACTCGGCTCATGTAAGGGGGGACTCGGCTGATGTAAGGGGGGGACGCCTGATGTAAAGGGGGGACGCCTGATGTAAAGGGGGGACACCTGATGTAAAGGGGGGACTCGGCTGGTGTGGACGCCTGATGTAAAAGGGGGACTCGGCTGGTGGGGACGCCTGATGCAAGGAGAGACTCCGGGCTTCCACTGATTCTGCATTATGGTGAGTTGAATGATTTCATTTTATATTATAATGTAATATTAGAAATAATGTGCTTCACACTCCTGAACCCTGTGCTGCGTCCATATGCAGCGCAAGAAAACTTGGAGACTGCTCAGACTGAACACTATGGTGGAGTGCAGATACAACCGGCCCTTTGAGGGCAACCAAACTGCTGATGCGGCCCCCGATGAATTTGAGTTTGCCACCCCTGTGTTAGGGGGACACCTAGGAGTTGAGAAGACAGAGGCACGGATAATCAACCGCTTTTACTGGCCAGGCCTGAAAGCAGAGGTAAATAAATACTGTACCTCTTGTCCCACCTGTCAGTTGACCGCTACGGTGACTCACTTCCGGGGCCCTTTGGTCCCTCTGGCCATAATTAAGGTCCCGTTCGAGAGGATAGCCATGGATATAGTGGGTCCCTTGGTAAAGTCAGCTTGAGGTCACTCCTACATACTGGTGATTCTTGACTATGCCACTCGATATCCTGAGGCGCTACCCCTGCGGAATACCTCCTCTAAGGCTATTGCCCGGGAAATATTCCCAGTTGTTTACACGGACTGGTTTTCCCAAGGAAATATTCAAAGACCAGGGCACCCCGTTTATGTCGAGGGTTATGGCCGATGTGTGCAAGTTGTTCCAGATTAACCACTTCAGATCTGCGCTATTGCCAAAAGACGGCCGCAGCTCGGACCTGAACTGCCGGGTGGAGGTCCCTGGATGTCCATTTGTTTTCCCCCTCCCCGCGCGACCCCGCGAGCACGCATCAGGGAAAATCTGTGTTGGCCGTGTCCCTTGGACACAGCCAATCACAGATCGTGCTCAATGGCCAATCACAGAGGCCATTTAGCACTCGATCTTACTGTCCAATGAGAGATGATCTCAAATGTAAACATATGAGATCATCTCTCATTGCCGGCTTTCTCGCCTCACACAGAGACAGCGTGTGAGGAGAGAGAGCGATCTGCAGCTACAGTGAGTGTGAAAAAAAACGTTACAGTTACACAGTGCCCACAGTCTCTGCCAGTGTAATTTGCCATTAGTGCCACCTGCCAGTGCCATCTGCCATCAGTGCCACCCATCAGTGCCATCAGCCATCAGTGCAACCTGTCAGTATCATCTGTCATCAGTGCCACCTGTCAGTGCCATCAGTGCCACCTGTCAGTGCCATCTGCCATCAGTGCCACCTGTCAGTGCCATCTGCCATCAGTGCCACCTGTCAGTGCCATCTGCCATCAGTGCCACCTGTCAGTGCCATCTGCCATCAGTGCCACCTGTCAGTGCCATCTGCCATCAGTGCCACCTGTCAGTGCCATCTGCCATCAGTGCAACCTGTCAGTATCATCTGTCATCAGTGCCACCTGTCACTGCCACGTGCCATCTTTTATTAGCGTCACTAGTGCCACGTATCAGTATCATCACCAACAATGGCTAGAAGATCAATTTTAGCCGAGGAGGCGTACGAAATTCTTGCAGCCGACGGGAGCGACGGGGAGCTCTCCGCTTCAAAATTCCTCCGCAAATTCAGATTCTGCATTTGACGTTGACTATGAGCCTGTCCTAAGCAGTGGATCACTGACAACCTCAGATGAGGAGAAGGAGGGCCCGCCCGCCATACAAAGTCGCCATACAAAGCAAGGTAACATACCAGTGGGATGTCACCTCAGTCCCAAAGGGTTAGGTCCCATGCTAGCCTTCCATATTCCCTTCAGAACCCCTTGTGGCTTCCTCCTAATTCAGGAGAAGCCAACATTCCCCCTTTCACTGTCCAGCCAGGAATCCAGATGGATACAGAAAATTTTGCCCCGATTGACTTTTTCAATTTAATTCTTACTGAGGACATGCTTGCATCAATTGTGTCCCAGTGCAACTTTTATGCACAACAATTTATAGCAAGTAACCCAACGTCCTATTATGCCCATCCCTACAAGTAGAGAGCCCTAACAGTGGAGGAGTTTAACCACTTAACGACCGCCCACTGTATATAAATGCCCTGTTTTTAAAGATGGATATCTCGGTAACGGCAGCAGCTGCTGCCACAACCGAGATATCCATCTCTTCAGTGGGCGGTCCTATCAACGATAACAGTGGTCTCTGTAGCGGATCCGCCGCAAGATCGCCGTTATCGGTGGCGGGAGAGGAACCCCCCTCCCGCCTCTCTCCCGCGCCCTCCGCCGCTTACCGTAGCCGTTGGTAGCGGTGGAGGCGATCGGGTCCGCTCGGCTGCTGTGTGGCTTAGGCTGGCCATACATGATACAATTTTCTGTGCAATTTTCTGTACAATTTTCTTTAGATTTACCTTCAACTATGTAGTGCAAGGGCCTGCCTGATTGCATACAATTGAAAGTGTTGTTTAGTTTGACCTCATATTATATGGTTTTTGGTAAATCTAAAAGAAAATTGTACAAGAAAATTGAACATGTATGGCCAGCCTCAGTCTCGTAAACACCGAATCTGAAAAACAGGCTCGGGGTTTAAGTGGTTAAAACATTTTTGGGCCTCGCATTCTGTATGGGACTAAACAGAAAAAATCAATTACGTTCATATTGGTCATCCCGCCCCATCTACCACATGCCCATCTTTTCCTCAGCAATGCCCAAAACCAGATATATCATGATTATGAGATTCCTACACTACAATGACAATACCCAGTGCCCTCCCCGAAATGATCCAAATTTTGATAAGCTTTATAAAATTTGGGCACTACTAGATTATTTTTCTGAAATCTTTCCCCAGTTGTTGACCCCAGACCAACACATATGCATGGATGAGTCACTTGTCAAATTTTTTGGCAGGCTGGGTATAAAACAATTTATTCCCACCAAATGGGCCCGCTATGGGGTGAAGCTTTATAAATTGTGCAACCGAGCCACAGGGTATACGTATGCCTTCATTGTATATTAAGGGAAGGACACCCAGCTGCACCCTCCTAATTGCCCAGACTACATGGGAACCAGCGGGAAAGTTGTTTGGGAACTCATAAACCCACTCCTGGAGAAAAGCTACCACATGTTTGTGGACAATTTTTATACAAAATTTGCCCTTGTTCCGAAACCTTCACAGAAAGAACACTCCAGCATGCGGCACCGTACGGACGAACCGGAAGGGCTTTCCTTAAAGCCTCATCAACAAGAAATTAAGAAGAGGGGAGACATCGAGTTTACGGAATGAGAAAATTCTGGCTGTGAAGTGGAGGGACAGAAGGGATGTCTACATACTTTCTTCCATCCACAACAATACATCCGTTGAGATCAGCAGGAGGAATGGGCGAATCCAAAAACCAACATGTATCCACAAATACAATAAGTTCATGGGGGGTGTCGACTTCAATGACCAAATGCGCGACCCCTACCTTTTCACAAGATGAACATACCAGTGGTATAAAAAAGTTTCAATTTATTTGTTTAATTTGGCCATGTACAACATCTATGTAATCTATCCGAACTCCACTAAAAGACCCAAATCCTTCCTTTTCTACCAGAGGAAATCACCACTGCCCTTATATACCCGAACAGCCCACCAGTAAACATTCGATCCGATGTGATTAGCCGACTCTCCGAGCGCCACTTTCCAGATAAAATCCCTCCCAGGCCACCAACAGGCCAAAAACATCAGAAAAAATGCCGTCTTCAGAGGAGGAGTGAGAAGAGACACCACTTATCATTGTCCAATGTCCTTCCCAACCAGAAGTTTCCGCCGTTACCATACCTCACTAAATTATTAGTGAAGTATGGTAAACAGAACCCTCACTTCCTGCCATTTACCTTCACACCCCTTATGCCTCTGCTTGCTCTGTAACTGACCCTGGCTTGTTATTCGACCACGCTTCTGCCTACCAATTTTGTTTATACCTCTGCCTGATCTGGAACTGACCCTGGACTGTTTTTTGACCACGCTTCTGCCTACCGATTCTGTACATACCTCTGCCTGATCTGGAACTGACCCTGGCTTATTATTCGACCACTGTCACGTCCCTGGCGGTAGAGCCTGATGTGCAGAGGACGGCCTCTCTTACAGCTCTGACTCCAAGCTCCTGATAGAGCAGACAGGAAGCGCAAGAGTACAGAGTCGCACGAGTGCCTGGCAGGATCGCTGATGAAGTCGCTGGGCTGGAATCGCTGAAAGGACCACAGGAGAACACTGGTGCAGGAAGAGCCCAGAAGCAGCTGTCAGCAGATAGCAGAAGTAGGCAATCCGGGTCATACACTAGCGGGCACATCAGAAACCAAAACGGAGGCAGGAGCGGAGTCAAGGTGCCGGCTGGGTCGGTATTGGGCTGGCAGCGAAGTAGCAGGAGCGGCAGGCAGAAGCAGGGTCAAACAAGCCGGGTCGGGTGCAGGTAGAAGGCAGGAACATCAGAGACAAGCCGGGTCGGGTAAACAGGAACAGGAATCAGGTAACAAAATCAGGTGCACTAAATGCTGTAGAACGGACAGCACCTGAGTCCGGTAGGGGGCCAGTTTAAGTAGCCAGTCCGGAGCCAAAACGCTGAAGGGGTGCGCTCCCGCAGGAACAGAAGTCACTGGCCGTCTTCTACGGCCGCCATTTTGGACATTGGCATGCCCTTCTTGACAACCACGCTTCTGCCTGGTATATATATATATATATATATATATATATATATATATATATATATACAGTCTGTACAATAAGTATTGTAAACGTCACCATTTTTCTATGTAAATATATTTCTAAAGGTACTATTGACATGAAATGTCGGTAACAACCCATACATATGAAAAAAAAAATATGTTTAGAAATTATGTTGTGTGCAATAAAATGGAATGACACAGGGAAAACGCAATCTGTCAGTAAATACAAAGCAACCCTGCCCCTTGTCAGTGCAGATATTAGCTGGTTCAGTCTCAACTGATGACTTATTGCCAAGGTGTCACACAAGAATCATCTCATGATGGGTAAAAGAAATTAGCTCTTTCTAGACCTTCGCAACCTTATTGTTGCAAAACATACTGATGGCATTGTTTAAAGAAGGATTTCTAAACTTTTGCATGATCCAGTGAGCACTGTTGGGCCATAATCTGGAAGTGAAAAGATCAGGTTTGAACCATAAACCAGCCACGACTATGTGCACCTAGCAAGATTTCTGACAGGGAAGTTGAAAATATTTATCAGAAGAGTTGTCCAAGAGCAAAGGACCACTTGTGGAGAGCTTGTGGAGAGCTTCAGAAAGACCTGGAATTAGCAGGTACAATTGTTTCAAAGAAAATAATACGTAATGCATGTAACCGACCTGGCTGTATGCACGTTTACCATGCAAGACTCCATTGCTGAAGAAAAGGCATGTTGAATCTCATTTAAAGTTTGCTGGACAACATTTAGACAAGCCTGTAAAATACTGGGAGAATATAGTTTGGTTAGATGAGACCAAAATTTAGCTCTTTGGATGCCATAATACACACCATGTTTGGAGGTCAAATGGCACTGCACATCACCCCATAAACACCATACCAACAGTTAAGTTTGGCGGTTGGAACATCATGGTATGGGGCAAACTTCATGTTGTTGAAGGAAGGACAAATGGAAAAATGCATCAAGACATTTTTGATTAAAAATCTGCTACTATCTATCAGGATCACAAAGATGAAATGAGGGTGGACATTTCAGCAAGACAATGCTCCCAAACACAAAACCAAGCAAACTCTCAATTGGTTTTAAAGAAAGGAAAATAAAGCTGCTAGAATGGCCCAGCCATTCACATGACTTGAATCCAATAGAAAAATCTATGGAAAGAACTAAAGATCAGAGTTCATAGAAGAGGCCTGCAGGAACCTTCAAGATTTTAAGTCTACAGTTTGTGAATGAGTAATTAAAAAAAGTGTTCAACACCCTCATCCACCACTGCACCACAGAAAACAAACATGTCAAGTGAAGAAAATGAGCAAGAATAAAAAATATTAGGAGTAAAAAAAACACATAGGGCCAGATTCAGGTAGAGTTATGCCGGCGTATCAGTGATACGCCGGCATAACTCACACTTTGCGCCGGCTTATCTGTTTTCTGTATGCAGAAAACAAGATACGCCGGTTTGCAGCAAAGATCCGACAGGCGTAATTGTAGTACACCGTCGGATCTTAAATGCAGTTTTAAAATGGCCGCCGGGGGCGTTCTCGCTGATTTACGCAGAGAATATGTAAATCAGCGAGATACGGCAATTCCCGGACGTACGCGGGCCGGATGCAGTCACTTTACGCCGTTTACGTAAGGGTTTTCCTGGCGTAAAGATAAAGCTGCCCAAAGCAGGCGCATCCTATGTTAAGTATGGACGTCGTGACCTCGTCGTATTGGACGTAAGTTACGTCATTTGCATAAGTCGATTCAGAATGGGGCTGGCGTAAGTTACGTTTACGTTGCTTTCATTGACAAGTAGCGATGAGATTTGGAGCATGCGCACTGAGTTTTTTCTATGGCCGGCGCATGCGCAGTACGTTCGGCGCGTGGACGCGCCTAATTTAAATAGGAGACGCCCCCTACCTGCCTATTTTGAATTAGGCCGCCCAATTTACGCTACGCCGCAACTAAACATGCAAGTGCTTTGTGAATACAGCACTTGCATGTTAAGTTGCGGCGGTGTAACGTAAATAAGAAAAGTTACGCCGCCGCAACTTTACGCGCGGCTTGATGAATCTGGCCCATAGTATAGCCGCCACTTTTTAATTACAAACGAAAATGTAAGTTATCACCAAAACCTAATGTAGGTGAGCAGCAGTGCTTAAATATAAAATATGATGTAGTGTAAAACAATATATATAGTAGCAATATTAACTACAATACATTACAGGTGCAAATGCAAAGTGATAAACAAAAACACTAGTTTCAGTCATTGAAATCACCCAAGTGAAAGAAAGATGGTTGAATCACAAAAACTCCATAGGTAAGTTAATGAGCTCTGATAAACAAATCATAAACAAGTCCTTCACAAAAGCAGGGATCATCACACCATACACCTCTCCCCAGAAGCTAAAAGCTCACCAGAGCTACCGTATATGCCTCACACTCTCGTGTTTGGCAGACAGGCAGTATGGCCACACAGGTTAGTGAAAGCCTGTGATGATTTCGGGAGCCATGTCATCTGCTGGTGTTGGTCCACTGTGTTTTATCAAGTCCAGAGTCAGCCCTCTACAAGGAAACTCTAGAGCACTTCTTGCTTCCCTCTGCTGAACAGCTTTATGGAGATGCTGATTTTATTTTCCAGCAGCGCTTGGCACCTGCTCACACTGTCAAAAGTACCAATACCTGGTTAACCACATGCCGACCGCCCACCGCAGTTATACGGCGGAAGGTGGCACTGCTGGGCGAGAGCACGTAGCTCTACATCCTCTCTTTAGCGGCTGCTAGGGGGCGCATGCGCGCCGCCGGCGGCCCGCGCGCACGCCCCCACTCATCCCCTTGAGTCCCGCGCGCGTGCCCGGCGGGAGTGATCGCCGCCGGCCACGCACGTGCGCTCGTTCGTTACAGAGCAGGGAACGAGAGCTATGTGTGTAAACACATAGCTCTCGTTCCTGTCAGCGGGGGAAACGCTGATCTTCTGTTCATACAATGTATGAACAGAAGATCAGTGATTTCCCCTAGTGAGTCAACCCCCCCATACAGTTAGAACACACCCAGGAACACACTTAACCCCTTCCCTGCCCCCTAGTGTTAACCCCTTCACTGCCAATGGCATTTTTATAGTAATCCAATGCATTTTTATAGCATTGATCGCTATAAAAATGCCAATGGTCCCAAGAATTTGTCAAAATTGTCCGATGTATCCGCCATAATGTCTCGGTACTAAAAAAACGCTGATCGCCGCCATTACTAGTAAAAAAAATATATTAATAAAAATGCCATAAAACTACCCTCTTTTTTGTAAACGCTATAAATTTTGCGCAAACCAATCAATAAACGCTAATTGCGATTTTTTTTTACGAAAAATATGTAGAAGAATACGTATCAGCCTTAAAAAAAAAATTGTATATCTTTTTTGGGGATATTTATTATAGCAACATTTAAAAATATTGCATTTTTTTCCAAATAGTCGCTCTGTTTTTGTATAAAAACCGCAGAGATGATCAAATACCACCAAAAGAAAGCTCTATTTGTGGGAAAAAAAGGACGCCAATTTTGTTTGGGAGCCACATCGCACGACCGCGCAATTGTCAGTTAAAGCGACGCAGTGCCGAATCACAAAAAGTGCTCTGGTCTTTGATCAGCAATATGGTCCGGGGGTTAAGTGGTTAAATCATTTAAGCCCGGAAGGATTTACTTCCTTTATGACCAGGCCATTGTTTACGATACAGCACTGCGTAGCTTTAACTGACAATTGCGCCTCGTGTGACACTGTATCCAAACAAAATTGAGGTCCTTTTTTCCCCACAAATAGAGCTTTTTTTGGTGGTATTTGATCACCTCTGCAATTTTTTTTTTGCGTTATAACAAAAAAAGACTGATGGTTTTGAAAAAAAAAAAAAATATATTAACTTTTTGCTATATCCAAAAAATGTTTTAAACATCTTCATGAGTTTAGGCAAATATATATTCTTCTACATATTTTTGATAAAAAAAACTCAAAAAGCGTATACTTAATTGTTTGTGCAAAATGTATAGCATCTACAAAATAGGGGATATATTTATGGCATTTTTATTTTATTTTTTTATTAGTAATGGCGGTGATCAGCGATTATTAGTGGGACTGCAACATTGCGGCGGACAAATAGGACCCTTTTTGACACTTTTTTGGAACCAGTGACATTTATACAGCGATTAGTGCTGGTCAGGGTGGTGTATCAAATGCTTCCCAGTCATTGACAGGTCACCACCCAACGTCTCAGCGTGTTTCTGTGTAGTTGCTTCTTTTTGGAGTCAGGCCCCCAAAACCAGATCATGAACAGGGGTAGGTGGAAAAGGCTGCCCCACCACCTGGTACAGTGCCAGGGCTGCCAGCCCGTCTGCCACCTGTTGGGTCCAATTTCCTGTCCGTGAGTTCCCGTCTTCTGCTGGCACAGACTTCTGGACTGTTCATAGGCACTCTTTCTCCGCCGCGCTCCTGGGCCTACTGTCTCACTACCAGTGGTCCACGAGCCAGAGCTGTACGAGAGGCTTTGCTCCACACATCTGGCTCACCCATCAGGTACGTGACAGTACCAAGCAGCCATGACTGAGCCTGCAGGAGGAGCCTCTCTCGCATCTGGAGCCAGTCAGAGCATCACAGACCTTACACACTCGAGGAACGTGTACAGGTTTTGCCTCCGCCTGCCACTCCCGCTGTCGCATCTCCTGCAATAGTGCCTATCCAGATGGCGTCCAGTACTGGTCCTGCCAAAGTGATGACATCTCCTGAGCCCTGGGTACCCTGTCCTGAAAGGTTCTCTGGAGACCAGTCCAAATTTAGAGCTTTCCGCAACGCCTGTCAGCTCTACTTTTTACTTCAACCACAGAACCACAGACTTTTGCTGCCGAGACTACAAAGTTGGGGTTCATCATATCCTTGCTTCAGGGTGAACCTCAAGCCTGGGCTCATCATTTGTTGGAAGTAAAGAACACACAACTAGACATCATGTCTTCCTTATTCCTGGCTTTAAGGACCCCCTACGGACTGCTAATACTGAGTCATCTCTCCATGCACTCTGGCAAGGCCGCAGAGCGGTTAAGGACTATGTAACAGACTTCAGATGTTGGAGTGCAGATACAGGGTGAAACGACGCAGCACTACGACATCAGTCTCGCCTAGGGTCAACGGAGGATCTGAAGGATGAATTAGCCACATGGGGGTGCCAAGTTCACTGGAGATCGATCGCTGTCTCCGAGAACGCAGGCAGGAGAAGTCAGTCTGTGTGGTTAACTCCTAAGTGTCCAGCCCATGCCCAGCCAACACCCGCCAGGCCGACTCCCTCTGTGCTGGCAGCAGCAACGTCTCTACGACTAGGCCTGATCCGCCCATCACTCTCCCCTGAAGAAAGGTCAGGACATCATCAAGGCAACCTCTGCATCTACTGTGGGGGTGTCGGCCACTATGTACGGAACTGCCCGGCCAAAATACAGACTTGTCTTACCTCTTGTTCAGCCACTCAGGCGGTCCTGCCAGCAACCTCTGCCCCCCTGGTGCTCCCTATTACCTTCCAACTCCCAGGCAGAAGTGTGTCAGCAACAGCAATCATTGACTCTGGGGCATGTAGTTGCCTTATCGACCGGGCATTTGCAGCTTAACAAAATATTCTGCTCAAGGATTTACTGTATATTTGGCCGATGGGTCCTGCATTAAGTCTGGACTGGTGACTAATGAGACTACTCCATTGCTGTCTGTGACCCTCACCCTTGATTCCTGTCATTTTGGGCTTACCATGGCTGCAGGCCCATAATCTGTTGGTTGACTGGAGGTCTGGCAGCATCAAGTACCAGTCATCATACTGTCAGGAACATTGTCTTCCCAAACCCCCAAGGCCATCCACTGGGGGCCACCTACTTGGTATGGACATTGATGCTTAACTTTGCCGAAAGGTCCCGGGGGTCTATCATGAGTATCTGGACATTTTCAGTAAGAAAGGTGCAGACACCCTACCACCACACAGAGCTTAGGACTGCCCCAATCAAGCTTCTGTCAGGGGCAGCAATTCTGTTTGGCCGAATCTTCCCTTTGTCCGAAAAGGAACTAGGTGCCCTGAAGGAATAAATTAATGTGAACCATCAGAAGGGATTCATCCGCCACTCTACTTCACCTGCCGATGCGGGAATATTCTTTGTGGAGAAGAAAGACCACTCTCTATGGCGGTGAAAAAATCGCTACCCACTCCTCCTGGTCCCAGAACTCTTTCAAAGACTTCGCTCAGCTTCCATCTTCACAAAGTTGGATTTAAGAGGGGCTTACAACCTTATCCACATACGAGAGGGCGATGAGTAGAAGACTGCTTTTCGCACCCGTTTTGGCCATTACGAGTATCTCGTCATGCCCTTCGGTCTATGTAATGCGCCAGCTACATTCCAACACTTCATTAATGATATCTTTAAGGGCTATCTGGACATCTTTGTTATCGTCTACTTGGATGACATACTTGTATTCTCCTCTTCTCTCGAAAGCCAACGTGAACATGTCAAGAGTGTTATTTGCCGACTCCGCCTACATGGACTCTACATGCTAGCCAGAGAGGTGTGAGTTCGAACAGCGGAGTATCTAGTTTTTGGGATTGATCAAGATGGATCCCCAGAAAGTCTCCGCAATCCTGTCCTGGCCAGTTCCCACTGATAAGAAGGGGGTCCATCGGTTCGTAGGGTTTGCTAATTTCTACCACAGATTCATCAAGAACTTCTCGGCCATCATCACACTTATTACTCAACTCACCAAACAGGGTGTCCGTTTCCGCTGGTTCCCCGAAGCCCAGGTTGCCTTTGAGACCCTTAAAGGACTGTTTAAGTCTGTTCCCGTACTAAGCCACCCAGACCCAGCACTACCCTACATCCTGGAGGTAGACGCTTCTGAGAGTGCAGTTGGGGGTGTTCTGTCCCAGTGTCAAGGCCTCAAGAATTTGACTCAAGCCACGTACACATGTACCAGAACCTCGACGGGCGGAACACATCGTTCCGCCCGTTGAGGTTCTCGCCCGGCCATCAGATTCGGAGACCAGCCCGTCGGGAAAGGCGACGAGCCATTAATCCTGACGGGCCATCGAGAAAATAGAGAACCTGCTCTCTATTTTTTCTCGACGGCTTTACCGACGGGATGCTCGCCGAAACTGTACACACGGCCGAGGTTCTCGGCAGAATGAGGATCCCAGCGAGCTTCTCGCTGGTTTCTGCCGAGAATCTCGGCCTTGTGTACGCCGCCTAACCCGGTAGCCTTCTTCTCTCTGAAGCTCACCCCTGCAGAGAGGAACTATGATATTGGGGATCGTGAACTCCTTGCCATAAAAGCCGCCCTTGGGGAATGAAGGTATTTGCTAGAGGGAGCAACACACCCAATTCTAATCTTCATGGATCATAAGAACCTTGAGTATTTACGGACTGCTAAATGGCTGAAGCCTCGCCAGGCCCCATGGGCACTTTTCTTCTCAAGGTTCTTATTCCATATCACCTAAAGACCTGGGTCTAAGAATATCAAGCCCGACGCGCTATCACGCAAGTTTGAGGATTCTAAAGACTTGCCAGTATTAGATACTATCCTGCCAGCAGGAAACTTTCTGCTACCTCAGACTGACCTTGTGTCACAACTTAAACAGGCACCTTCAGTTGCTCCTGCTCCTATCGGGGATACCTTTCACACAAGGGAGGTACTTCTGTGGAAAGGAAACAGAGTCTTTGTTCCAGAAGAGGTTCGGGGTCCAGTCCTGGGATTCTGCCATGACCATCCTTTAGCAGGGCACTTCGGTGTTCGCAAAACAACGGAACTGGTGCAGCGAACATTTTGGTGGCCCAATCTGGTAAGAGACTGTTATGCCGCGCACACACGATCATTTTTCGTCATGAAAAAAAAAAAGACGTTTTTCGGCATGTAGAAAAAACAACGTTTTTCCAGCTTCATCATTAAAACGACGTTGCCCACACACCATAGTTTTAAAAAAATTCTCTAGCAAACGCAGTGACGTACAACACGTACGATGGCACTATAAAGGGGAAGTTCCATGCGGATGACGCCACCCTTGGGGCTGCTTTAGCTGATTCCGTGTTAGTAAAAGACGATTTGCGCTTTTCTGTCTGTTACAGCGTGATGAATGTGCATACTCCATTACAAATGAGAGTTTTACCAGAACTCATAACTTGCTTCTGAGCATGCGCGGGTTTTTAACGTTGTTTTAGCCCACACATTTTTTACAACCCGAAAAACGACATAGTTTAAAACGTTGTTAAAAAATGCAGCATGTTCAGAAAAAAAAATGTGTTTTTCAGAACCCAAAAAATGATGTGAAGCCTACACACGATCATTTTAAATTACATTTTTTAAAAACAACGTTTTTTTCATGCCGAAAAATGATCGTGTGTACGCGGCATAAGAGTTATGTGGATGCATGTATCACCTGTATCAGAAACACGAGCGTTCAAAATAAAGCTTGGGGTTTGCTCAGACCTCAGCCTGTGCCCGACAGGCCTTGGGCCATGATTTCTATGGACTTCATAGTAGAGTTACCACCTTCGAAAGATTGTACAGCCATCTTTGTTATTGTCAACCGACTGTCCAAGATGCCTACTTCTTACCCCTGAAGGGTACACCATCTGCTGCAGAAACTGCCCAAGTGTTCATCGAAGAAGTCGTTAGACTCCACGGGGTACCTGTTGATATCGTCTCAGACCGAGGGGTCCAATTTATGTCCAGATTCTGGAAATCACTCTGTGAAACACTGGAGATCAAACTCTATGTTGTCTGCATACCACCCACAGTCTAACGTGCAAACCAAATGGACTGACCAGACATTGGAACAATATATCCGTTGCTTCACATCATTTTTTTAAGATGACTGGGTATCCCTACCATTAGCTGAGTTTGCTTATAATAATTCCTGCCATTCAGCCACCAAGCAATCTCCGTTCTTTACAAACAATGGCTTTCATCCCACCTTCCTGCCTCACCTTGTTCCCGAATCCTTGGTTCTAGCTGTCCAGAATACAGTGGACTTCTTCAGTTGCAACAATAAATTGTTGCAAGAGACTACAACCAAGGCACAAGAGGATAACAAAAGGGCCTTCAACAGAAGGAGGAGGGGGAGCTGATGCTGCAACCAGGAGACCAAGTTTGGTTGGCCACGACCAACCTGAGATTGGCTTGCCCATCAAAGAAGCTTGCTCCCAAATATCTGGGATAATTTCCTGTAAGTAGGAAGATTAACAATGTTTCATATGAATTGTCCCTATCTGACTCTTTCAGAATACATCCGATGTTCCATGTGTCTTTGCTAAAACCCGCAGTGCCAGATCCCTTGCCTAATCGAGAGTCTAGACCCCCTGAACCAGTGATCATCAATGCGGATGAAGAGTTTGAGGTGGAGGCAGTTGTAGACAGCAGGAGGAGAAGAGGCCCTCTACAATACTTATTTAAGTGGAAGGGTTATGGGCCTGAGGAAAATTCCTGGGAATCGGAGCAGAACGTACATGCCGTGGACCTGGTCCACGCTTTCTTCCGCAGACACCAGAAGGAGAATCAAATGGGCATCATAGGCTGCCCATAAGGGGGGACAGTGTTGGGGAAGATGTCTGCAAGGTACAGCTGCTGTTCCCTGATGCCCGCCTGTGCGAAGGCGCCAAACAAGGACGCTCAGAACAGCAGTGGGCACTTCTGCAAATGCGCATTCGCGTGCGCGCGCCTGTTACCAGAACTGGCTTCAGTCAGCCTATTTAAACAACTGTGACACTGACTTATTGCTGCTTGGTCTACAGCGTTTACCTGAATTCTGATACCTGTGTGTGTGACTTCTGATACCAACCCGGCTTGCTCCTGACTACCTCTGCCTGCTTCCTGCCCTGACCTCTGGCTTCCTACAGATCGATTCCTGTCTCCAGTCTCTGCTATTCAGTACCTGTTGCCAAACCTGCCTGTGACTGACTACGCTTCTGCCTGCTTCTTCTGTCTGATCTGACCGTCCGTTGCTAAAACCTGCCTGTAACCCGACTACGCGTCTGGCTGCTGTCTGTGCCCGATCTGCCTGTCTGTTGACAACCTGGCTTGTCTGACTTCGCTCCCAGCTGTCCAGTCTGCTACAGCTCCTGCTTCCGATGCCCCTCTGCTCGCATATTGCCAGGGCTGCCAGCCCATCTGCCACCTTGCTTGCCTGCCACCTGTTGGGTCCAGTTTCCTGTCCGTGAGTTCCTGGCTTCTACTTGCACAGACTTCTGGACTGTTCATATGCACTCTTACTCCGCCGCGCTCCTGGGCCTACTGTCTCACTACCAGTGGTCCACGAGCTGGAGCTGTATGAGAGGATTTCCTCCACATGTCTGGCTCACCCATCAGGTACGTGACAGTGGAGGAGAACTTGGCTTGCTCAAGAGCCATTAGGTATTCCTCAATCCAAGGAAGTAGGTAGGCATCCTGGTGGGTTTTTGTGTTGACTTTATGGTGATCCACACAGAACTGTAGGCTACCATCCTTCGTTCGCTGTAGGATGACAGGATCGGCCTACGGGCTGCAGCTTTCCCGGATCTCTCCATTTTGTAGCATATTGCAAAGTAACTCCTTGAGCTCTTGGCATAACGCTGGAGGAATGTGACAGTACCACTACTGTATGCCCTGTGTGTATGGGGTGGTCGATGGCATCAGTGAATCTGTTATCCTCTGGACTGATGGCAGACACCAACAAGTGTTTGACCAGCAGCTGATGGAGAAGTCTCTGTTGGTTCAAACCTCTTTGAAGGGGATATTCAGCTGCTCTAGTAGTGACCTGTATTGGATCTTGTCCCAGGATGCCATAGCTGCCTGTAGATGGAGGCATACAACTTTCACACCTGGTTGGGCCTCGGAGATGCAATAGCGAGGCACCGCATACATATTAACATGCCTGAGCAGCGAGATTGGTGTTGTTCCCAAGTTGACGAGCTGCACTAAAACTCTTCCCCGATGGATCTTGATAGGGTACGGCCCACCAGCCACTCCCCTGGTGTCACGGGTCCCTACGGTTGACTACAGTTACCCTCTGTAACTTCTGGTGCACCCCAACAGTGAGTGACCAGACTCTGTGTGGCAGGAGTAATTTTTGCTTGGGGGTTGTACTGACCACTCCTCCTTTTCTTAAGCACTCTAAACCACACCACCCTCAGGCCACAGCCTCATGCCAGCAAACCCAAATGTTCATATTTGATCAACAAGCGAAGTCCAGGTCTTTCAGAACATTCATGCCCATTAGAAGCCATACTTCATGACCTTGACCTCTGACTTGGTGTCAATCAGGCATGGGACTTTTTGCCCGTTGACTAGGATGGCTCAGTTTAACCATGTCCTCTTGTCTTGCTGGAATTTTGGGCTGTCTGTCCCGGAGGTCACCTCTCTGTCCCAGGAGTCAATAGTTTAACAACGGCCTGGAGTGGTTTCTGAATCCAGACCACAGTTCTTGAATATGTGACCATAACAGCCACACCGCCAACATTTCCAGTCCTCCTCTAGGTCCCTGCGCAGTGGGTTCTTGCCCCTATGAAGTTGGAGGGGTTTAGAGGGGGCTACTATGTGTTTCAAGGCCTCCACATCATGAGCTTGCTTTGTCAGCGCAGTTTGCGTGGCTGACAGGGGTAAAGGTGCCAAGGCCTCCTCCTTGATGATACGCAGGTTCAAGCAGCTTGGTCATAACCACCGTTACATCCCTCTCTTCTTGTTCCTGCGCAACTTTGTACACCACAGCATTGTGGAAGATGATCGCAGGTTGCGCTTTAGAGTTCTCTTGCAGGGCTCTCCGGACTGGACAAGCCTTCGTGCCAGCTATGATCTAATCCCTTGGTCTGAATCAGTGATGTCAGCACAGCCTTGCACATCCCTCTTGAGGTTTTCATTGTCCTGCTGTTTCCTTAGGAAGAACATTTGCCTCAGCTACAGAAATAACCTCTGTTCAAACAGACCCTCCAACTGTGACACAATCTGTTCTTAGGTAGCATGTGCCTCTTCTGGCAGGCGTTACATATTTGGTTTATGCTTTGTGGATATATACGGCTCTGGTGGAGTTGTCTATTGTTCTGTGACATTTTCTTTCTTTTTTCTTTTCAAATTTTTAGTTAGTTCTGATTGATTAATGATTTTAATGACCTGAGTCCACTTGTCATGCATCCGTTAGCCAGTTACCTAAACAGCTATAGGTGCATTTCCTGTTGGGTGTGCACTTAAAAAGCTAGGTTCTGCGCTATATCTGTAATATAAATAAGCAGGAATTGACCATGTGAAACGCGTTAACAGTGTTCCTGTCTTTTGTCTGGCATGGTGACAAATAATTTTTAAGGCTCTGATTCTGTTGTGGTGTGCGGCCATCCCTTTTCCTCTATTATCAGGAGACTATAAAGAACCTAGTTTCCCCTGACTTCCTCTTCAAGCTGTGATGCAGCTCTGGTGGTGCGCCACCTACAGTGGAGGAAGCAGGCTGCACCTGCCTACAAATGATCTAGTACATTTATGAAGGTTACAAAGCATAGTATCCCACTCTCATGCAGAACATTGCATCTCACAATCCGGTTCCCACTTTAACTTGTGCAGTAATTTATGTCTGTAAACAAACCATAGAGAACAGAAATCAGTCCCAGAAATTCTATTTTTCTTTAGCAGGTCAGAGGGAAAGGAAGTATTCTGTTATCAACCCAGACCATTTACTTCTGTCTGGTTTTGATACATGAGACCAAGTGTTGGAACTACAATGTGTATCTTTAGGTGGATACACTATTACATATCTTTGGATACTCTTTCAGACTCATCAACTCTTTATTGTTTTACTGATTGTACTTTGTGAGCAGAAATGTTGATCTTTTAAAACTGATGTGATCCCATGGTTTTTGGTATATTCATTGAAAAGGCATATAGACTAATTTATTACAGCACAAAATGGTATTTAAAATTCAGGTACTTTTTGCAATTGGTTAGTTTGATCTGACTGCAGTAAATAAAAATGATGTTGGTTTCTGTGTTAAAATACTGTGCATTGTTGTGTAACTCTTTGATATGCTAAATGTACTTATTTAAAAAATAACTGTACTTTTAGGGAAAGAACAACTGTTCACCCCCTCTAGGCAAAGTTATCCTTTCCTCTGGCCCGTAGAGGTCTGTGAGGTTCCTCAGAGCAGGTGCTCCAAGGGAATAGGAACATTTTGGAATAAGGCTCAGAGGATTCATGGAGCGATCCAAATCATGTAATTATGCATTTGGGGCTGGGAAGGAGTTACTTTAGATTATGGCAGAGGTGGATTAGGCAAAAGAAAAAAACACTACTTTCTTACCTATTAAGAAAGTTACCCTTTAAGTCACAGAAAAAGAGACACAAGTTCATAATCTAAGTGCTTATGAGTGACATATTTACTTTCATGTCTCCCCTCTGTTTGTTTTCTAAAGGAAGAACAGATGAAACAGAAGGACAGTCGTATAAAACTGATCTCTGAAGTTCTACAAGGTATAAAGGTGCTGAAGCTATATGCTTGGGAGAATGCTTTTATAAAGAAAATTGAAACTTTCAGGGTGCTGGAATTAAAAGCAGTGAAGAAGTATGCACTACTGTTATCTGGAGCACTGGCATTATTTGTGGCCTCGCCTTTCTGGGTAAGCAAGATTGATCGCAGGATTCTTCTGCTCTTACGTTTTTATTGCCTTTACAGCATTTTAACTGTAGGCTAACAGCTAAGTTAACAGTCAAAATACAGTGGGTATAGAAAAGAATAACCACCCCCCCCCCTCAAAATAATCACATTTTGTTGCGTCACAGCCTGAAATTAATGCCGTACACACAAACCGATTATCGGACGAGGCTGATATGTTTTTATACAGAATAGAGTTGGGTTAACAGTTTGAGCCAAGCAAAAGTTAGGCTCGAACATGTGCTGCACAGTGCATTCTAAGCCCTGATTGGGCAAAGTTTTGCCCATTCAGGGCATGGTTAATAGCTGGTAGTTAAGGAATAGGCTCAGGAGGCCGGCCATTGCATCCATAACGAGTCATTGGCTGTCAACGGGCTTCCCCACTGACAACTGAATGAAAAAAAAAAAAAACATTGCCGGCAATAGAAAAAAGTGAAGAAAAATGGCTTGGGGTTCCCCCCCCCCAATACATACTTTGGGTCTGGTATACATTTTAAGGGGAACCCCATGCCAGAAAAAAATAAAGGCTAAATTCATACCAGACCCTTACCTGACCATGCAGCCTGGCAGATCAGAAAAGGGAGGGTGATGACCAAGCTCCCACCTCCTGAACCATACCAGGCCACATGCCCTCAACATGGGGGGGGGGTGCTTTGGGGCAGCACCAAAGCACCTTGTTGATGGGGACAAGGGCCTCTTCCCGGCAACACTGGGTGATGGTTGTGGGGGTCTGCAGATCCCGCCCCCCCCTATGTGAATGAGTATTGAGTATGGGGTCCATTGTATTCCTTCCAATTCACCAAAAATGGTTAAAAAATAAATAGACAGGAAGCAATTTTTGACAATTCCCTAATAAAAAAATTAAAACTAAAAAAAATTGTCGCCCAATGTAGATCTATTATTAATCACGACGCTCGCTGCACCAATGGACCTGAAAAAAAAATGCTCCACCTGCAATGAAGGCTTAGTGCTGAATGCCTACTCTTCCATTTGACAGTTCTTAAATAGGTATGGGGGGGCCCTTGTGACATCACCGACCCAGTATGCACCGGTCAGTGACATCACAGGGCCGGTGCCACCCGGAACTTTTAAATGGCGGAGCAGGCATTTGGCGATTAGCCTTCGTCACAGGCAGAGGTTTTGTTTTTTGTTTGTTTTTTCGATGGCTCTACATCGGGGGACATTGTTTTTTTATTTTTTTAAATAAAGAAATTGTCAAAGACTGCCTCCTGTCTTTATTTTCTACATATTTTTTGGGGTAAATGGGTAAGGGATATAATTTGTACCCCACACTCATTTACATAGGGAGGGGGGCCAGCATCTGGGGGCCCACTTGTTAAAGGGGGGCTTCCAGATTCTGATAAGCCTCCTACCTGCAGACCCTCACAACCACAGCCCAGGGTTGTAGGTAAGGGGCCCTTGTCCCTATCAACATGGGGACAAGGTACCTTGTGTTGGGGGAGCAAAGCCCCCCATCCCAAAGCACCCCCCAATGTTAAGGACATGTGGCCTAGTATGGTTCAGAAGGGGGGGCGATCACACGCCCCCCCTTCCTGACCTGCAGGGCTGCATGCTTGGATAAGGGTCTGGTATTGATTTTGGGGGGGCCCTACGCCATTTTTTGGTTTGGGGTTTACCTTTTTAAAATCCATACCAGACCAGGAGGGCCTGGTATTGATTGGGGGGACCCCCATGCCGTCTTCTTTAACATTTTTGTATTGCCGAAAATGGTGTTGTATTGCTGGCAATTTAATTGTATTTTTTTTCTTTATATAGGTCAGTTTTACTATAGCAGGTTCTATACACGGTACAGATGCACCACTTTACAGGCAGACTAAGAGGACTTAGTGATAGGGATATTTGTGATTGACATCAGATTGTTTCATATTGATTTATGGTACATTCACTTTATTCTTTTCCGCAGCTCTTTTTTCTCATTTTTCGTACTTTCTGAATGTGTGGTCTCACATTGTGAGCTGCAGCACATATCTATATATAATTTACATAATCTTTTCACTTACTTAGGTAGCGCAGTTATTGCACCCTTACATATAACTTGCATATAAGCCTTCAAAATGGGAATTTTTCAAGTTTGGGTCCCATAGACTGCCATAGTTTGGGCCCAAACTTTTGCGATGTTTGAGAGTTTTGGCGTTGACTGAACTCTAATGCAAAAGTGAGAAGTTAAAAAAAGCATCTCTCAGTATTTTGTTGAACCACCTTTTACTTTAATTACAGCCTTTAGTCTGTTGGGATATGTCTCTACCAACTTTGCACATCTAGACTTTGCAATATTTGCCCACTCTTCTTTGCAGAACTGCTCAAGTTCAGTTAAATTTGATGGTGACCGTTTGTGGACTGCAGTCTTCAAGTCATTCCACAGATTTTCAATGGGGTTTAAGTCTGGGCTCTCACTAAACCTTTTTTTTTTTCAACCACTGTGTGGTAATTTTTGCTGTGCTCTTTCGTTTATTGTCACGTTGGAAGGTAAATCTTCTTCTTTGACAACTTTCTGGCAGAGGTCAGCAGATTTTCAATAATTTGACGATCTTGCCCCATCCATTTCTCCTTCTATCCTGACAAGTGCTCCAGTCCCTGTTGTAGAGAAACATCCCATAAGAGGATATTACCACCTAAATTCTTTAGTGGCCTCAGATTCTTCAAGATGCATTTTGGCAAAGCTCAGCTCGTGGCCTTTCTTGAGGAGTGGCTTTTTTCTTGCAACCCCTCCATACAAGCCACATTTGTTGAGAATTTGTGATATTGTTGTCACATGCACACAATGACCACCCTTTCTTAATAAATTCCTGCAACTGCTTCAGAGTTGCTGTAGGCTTCTTGGTAGCCTCTCTGACCAGTTTCCTCCTGGCTCCTTCATCCAGTTTGGAGCAACGTCCTGATCAAGGGCGAGTCTGTGTTGTACCAAATCCCTTTTCACTTCTTAAAGAGGAAGTAAACCCTGGGTTTACTTCCTCTTTATCTCCCTGCAAAGGTAAAGCATAATGGGCTACTATGCATCGCATAGTAGCCCATTATGTGTCACTTACCTGAAACCGAAGCCTGGGATGTCACCGCTGTCCCCTGTTGCAGGAAGCGTCCATTCTCCACCCCTCTTCCTTCCGGGCCGCAAACTCCAGCTCTGTGACTGGCCGGAGTTGAGTGCAGTCAATCCCAGGCATGAGCTTCCTTTAGAAATGGCACGATCGTCATTTCTAAAGTGCGCCTGTGCCGTTGTCTAGGTTTAGGAGATATTTCCTGCACCTACAGGTAAGCCTTAATCTAGGCTTACCTGTAGGTAAATGTGGTTGTACAGGGTGTACAACCACTTTAATAATATATTTTGTTGTGCTTCTAGGCATTGATAAAGCCTTTGAATTGTTTGTATTCATCTCCTGACTTGTGCCTGTCCACGTACCGGTATTTATCCTAGAGATCTTTTGACAGTGCCTTGCTGCTAATAGTTGATTGCTTCAGTTGCACTATCAGTGACTGAAATGCTCCAGGAAAGCTTTTTTCATGCTAAGGATGATCCTTTTTCCAACACAGTGATTCTATTTTTAAATGTTATTTTTTTTACTTTTTATGACATGCCAGTGTTATATCTTTCACTTGGATGTTATAAGTTGCGCTGACTAAATACAGCTGGATAAAACAAAAATTATTTTAAAGTGGGGTGATTCTTTTTTATACCCTCTACAGTATATGTGTTTCATTCAGACAGCTCATTTAGGCACTGAACTCACTTTCTTCACTGCAGTAAATCAGTATTCTTGGTCAAAAGCATATTTTAGCCTGTGATTGAAGGAGCACCGACTCACTGATGAGTAGTGTTCAGCCAATCAGTCTGCCAGATGCATTTATTATTGCAAACTGAGCTTATTCCTTGGATAAGAAATTTCATAAAGTTTTGGTAATCTGTTCCAAACCAATGTGTGCCATTTGTCCTCCACATGTGCAAGTTTTCATTATTTGGTGGACCTTCCAATGAAGTCTAGTTATTTTCATTCCCCATACAGTATATAAAAGCTATCCAGCTGCAGCATTTATCAGTGGGGGATTTTTATTTATTTTTGAAGAAGTTCCCTACTTTAATGAGAGTTGAAATTAATGCACACATTAAAGCCATTCCTATCACGATGAAGGTAAGAATGATTTGTGAGGCCGTGGTATTCAAGGACTGCATGAGGTGATATGGGATCTCCAGTAATCCCCCAATGTTTGCACAGGAGTTCCTGTAATTATTGATCTTTTTAATATACATAAATATATATTAAAAGTTCAAAATATTCGAATTTGAGAAATTGTATGCATGCCATATCAAGTTATTATTTCATGCAGTAAATTATTTTGGTTTATTGTGTAATGTTTTCTATGTAAAAGTTTTGTTTTGGTAAGAGTATTATTTTACTGAAAGACCATATTGAATAACAAAAGAGACTAAGAGCCGGTTCACAGAGGGGCAACACAACTCTGGCCGCAACTTTGCGAGGCGACCTGGACCTGACCTGAGCGCGCACCACAGCGCGACTTACAAGGCGACTTCAAGTCACCTCCAGGACAGTCGACTTTCCAGTGGCCAATCAAACAACAATCAGCTCTGTGGGACAGAGGGGGGAGGGAGGGGTTTTCTCTTCCTGTATTGTTGCTTCAGTTAAGACACGATCTGACTTTGGAGGCGACTTCCATTAAAATCAATGGGTACAAGTCACCTAGAAGTCGGATTGAAGTAGTACAGGAACCTTTTCTGAAGTCGGAGCAACTTCATAGTGTACATTAAGACGGGTCTCATTGACTAACATGGAACTTGACATGTTGCGCGACTTGGGACGACTTCAAGTCGGATCCCAAGTCCCCCCTGTGTGAACCGGCTCTTATTATCACAGGAAAAGAGAAGCCCCTAGATATTTAATCATGTAAGAAAAAAACACAGATAATAAAGATCTCCTTACTTTTGTAGACTTGGAAATTGTTCCAAAATGAGTACGGGGGGCAGGTGACGTGCATGTGAATTAAAGTGACACTAAACAATATCCTTATTCTTCAAAAATAATCCAAAAACATTTACCTCTTAATGGCCTTGTTATCTATTTTCCATGAAATAATTTCTTACTGTGTTTTCTTATTGCTCCATTGTAACATTGTCCATGAGCTCTGGAACCTCTTATTTGTTTAGCAGTGCTTGTTATGCCCTCACTATACGTGGCTGAGGTATAATTAGACAGACCGCTAACTCTCCTCCCTTAACAACTCATTGAGGCAGGCGCAAGGTCCTTTTTTTAACTTTTATTGCAGGGAAGTTAGAGTAAAACTGAATAAAAATAAATAACATATAATCAGTATACACAATATACAAAATAAACAGTCCTAACACACTAGTCTAACTAGGGGAAGGGATATGAACATACCAGTGATGTTTCCATAGGCTGACATTAGAATTCCAGCTGAATAGGTGTGGATTCCTCTGGATGCATGGTGGTGAGAAGGGAAGATGAATACTGGAGGCTGTCTCTAACAACTCATGGTATAGACCAGTGGAATTATGGGAAGCTACAGTGGCTTTTAAGCAACATACTCTATCTACCTTCAGTAAATTATTCACAAATACGGAGTATGAGCCACTAGATGGCGATATTACAATGTATTATACATACCACTAGCATATACAAGAATTAACAATGAGCATAAGAAGACTGTGCTAAAGGCATGACAGTGCTTCATAGTTAGTCATGTGCATTGCCCTACACACACTACAAATCTCATTGTCCATCTCATGAGTGAGCAAAGAGGGTAGCTACGTTCCTAGTTTCAGTGGGACCATGGAGATTAAACATTGCAGCCTCCTAACAGGAAATCAGATATCAGCAATAAAAAATGGAATTTGAAAGAGGCTGATAGCAACAGAAAGTACTTGTTTGAGTTAAGAATACATACTTGAATATTTTGTTTTTATTGGGGGGGGGGGGGGGGGGGCTCATGAGCTAGAGAAATGTGCAAAGACATATGAAACAGTTACTTCATTGATAGACCGATGTAAGTAAAAGCTTGTTTTTTTTTTTTTAACAGAGGAGTGTAAGCTTGCTTACAGTGCCTTGAAAAAGTATATATATACCCCTTGAAATTATACACCCCACATTTTGTCATGTTACAACCAAAAACTTAAATGTTTTTAACTGGGATTTTATGTGATAGATGAACACAAAGTGACACATAATTGAACTGAAGAGGAAGGAAAATTATAAATGGCTTTCCAATTTTTGAAAAGTGTGTCGTGCATTTGTATTAAGTCAATACTTTGTTGAACCACTGCCCATTGTTTTTTACAAAATAGCTCAAGCTCTGTCAGATTGGAGCATCTATGAACGGCAATTTTCAAGTCTTGGCACTGATTCTCAATTGGATTTTGGTCTGGACTGAAAAATCCTATCGGGAAAACCATTCGTCTGTGTGCTTTTCCGACGGGAAAAACGCATGCTCGGAATCAAGTATGACAAGGGAGCACTCATTCTGGTAAAACTAGCATTCGTAATAGAGATGGCACATTTGTCACGCTCTAACGGACTGAAAAGCACAAGGCTGAAAAGCGTGAATCATCTCTCACCAAACTTTTACTAACACAAGGATCAGCAAAAGCAGCCCAAAGGGTGGCGCCGTTGGAATTGAACTTCCCCTTTATAGTGCCGTCGTACGTATTGTACGTCACCACGCTTTGGACAGGTGGAATTTGGTCTGACTGTGTGTACACAAGACAAGCTTGGCCAGAATTCCGTCGAGAAAACCATCGTTTTTTTTTATCTGACAGGTAAACCGGTTGTGTGTACGTGGCATTACAGGTTTTTTTCCAACGTTGCCCTGTATTTGACTCCATTCATCTTCCCATCAACTCACTGACCAGATGCCCTGCCTCTGCTGAAGAAAAGCATCCTCACAACATAATGCTGCCACACCATGTTTCACAGTGGGGATGGGGTGTTCAGGGTGATGTACAGTGTTCCTTTTCTGCCACACATTTTGCTTTTAGGCCAAAAAGTTAAATTTTGGTCTCATTTGACCAGAGCACCTTCTTCCACATGTTTACTGTGTCCCCCACATGGCTTCCCGCAAACTGCAAATGGGACTTTGCAGACAATATAGCTAAGAAAGGGAAATGCATGCTCACTTTTAGGAAAGGTTTAACACATTGTTTGAAACCGTTTGAAAACCCAGATTGGTAGACCTCGGCTGGCATGGATAGGACTTTATAATCTGCAAGTCATTATTTATCCCAATTTAATTATCCAAATACCATAAGTATGAATAATGACAGATTCATCTGAAATGAGCTTTGCCATTATGGCTACCAGGTTTTGCATAAAATAAAACTAACTGCACAAACCTTGGAAAATGCCAGTATGTTAAGACCTGTTTAACACTTTTATTATATGGGCATGGCTGCTTATTCATTTTTCCCTTATATTTCAATGCCTAGGTTTCTCTGACCATGTTTGGTGTCTTCTTGGCTGTGGATGATAACAATGTCCTGGATGCACAGAAAGCCTTTGTCACTATAATATTGCTTAATATTCTCAGGATCCCTCTACGTATGTTCCCAATGGCTGTCACACTTATTTTTCAGGTACAAAGCATTCCTATGTTTGGTTTCTTCTTTTGCTATAAATTCTTCTAAAAGTTCTAACACAACTCTGTCATGTTGATTTTCTTTGTTTTCAGTCATTTGTTTCCCTAAAACGTTTGGCCAAACTATTCTCTGAAGATGAAGTAGACCCTGGAAATGTGGAGACTTTAGAACCCTCTAGCAGTATGTATGTCGTCAGATATGGCGGTACCTCATTAATTTTGTGCACAGGGTATTTAACATCTATTATGGGTTCAGACTTTCATTGGATGCTTTATTTTGTTTGTTCCCATATTCCAGGACTTTACAATACAAAAGCACATTAGATGTCCAGAAATAGATATTTATGGGAAGTCAGTTTTCTGTATTTCATGCTCTGCAAGAAGCATACAGTGTGATGCATTTTAACTTCCAATAAATATGTTTTCCTAATTGTGTATTTTCAGTCTGCTGTAACTGTAAATTTATACTAGTTACAGGGTTCCCATGATTATGTATTAACTTTTGTTTATGCTAACAAGATTTTACTGAACTCTGTATTCAAATACCACAATAAGGCCTCTTTCACACTGCTGTGTAAAAACTCAGGGTTTTAAGGCATACAGCATTTCTTTTTTCTTTACTGATCTAAATGCAGCCCTTTGTTTTTAATGAATCATGGGAATCGTGGGAATAGCACTTTACAGTGCCTTGCAAAAGTATTCATTTTTCGGTTTTTTTTGTTGCCTTACAACCTGGAATTAACATGGATTGTTTGAGGATTTGCATCATTTAATTTACAGAACATGCCCACAGCTTTGAAGATTTATTTATATTTTTTTTATTGTGAAGCAAACAACAAATAGGACAAAATAATAGAAAAAGCAAATGTGCAGAACTAGTTACCCCCCTGAAGTCAATACTTTGTAGAGCCACCTTTTGCATCTATTAGCTCCAAGTCGCTTTGGATAAGTCTCTGTGAGCTTGATATATCTTACCACTGGGATTTTTGCCCATTCCTCCTTGCAAAACTGCTCCAGCTTGCTTAAGTTGGATGGTTTGCACTTGTGAACAGCAATCTTTAAGTCTGGCCACAGATTTCCTATTGGATTGATGTCTGGCTTTGACTAGGCCATTCCAACACATTTACATGTTTCCCCTTAAACCATTGGGGTCATTGTCTTGCTGGAAGGTATCCCTGTATTTAGCACCATCCATCTTCCCCTCAACTCTGACCAGTTTCCCAGTCCCAGTCCCGACTGTTGAAGAACATGGTGTTCTTTGGGTGATGTGATGTGTTGAGTTTGCGCCAGACATAGCTTTATTTTTTGATGGCCAAAAAGTAAAATTTTAGTCTTTTTGGGAGTCTTTCATATGCCTTTTCACAAAGTCAAAACGTAGCATTTTGTTTTTTTGCTGAAATGAATGGCTTTCTTCTGGGCACTCTGCCATAAAGCCCAACTCTATGGAGCGTACGGCTTATTGTCGTCCTATGTACTGATAATCCAGTCTCTGCTGTGGAACTCTGCAGCTCCTCCAGGGTTACCCTAGGCCTCTGTGCTGCCTCTCTAATTAATGCCCTCCTTACCCGGTCTGTGAGTTTTGGTGTTCAGCCGTCTCTTGGCAGGTTTGCTGTTGTGCCATGTTCTTTCTATTTGGTTATGTTAGATTTGATGGTGCTCCTAGGGATCATCAATGATTTTGATTTTTTTTATAACCTAACCCTGACTTGTACTTCTCAACAACATTGTCCCTTAATTGTTTGGAGATTTCCTTGGTCTTCATGGCAGTGTTTGCTTAGTGGCGCCTCTTGCTTAGGTGTTTCAGCCTCTGGGGCCTTTCAAACATGTGTACATGTAATGACAGATCTTGTGACACTTAGAATGTGCACAGGTGGACATCATTTCACCAATTATGTGAATTCTGAAGGTAATTGGTTGCATCAGAGCTTGTTATGGGCTTCATAACAAAGGGGGGGGAGGGAATACATACGCCATGCCAATTATCAGTTTTTTATTTCTGAAAAATAGTTGTATGGATGTATGTATATATTTTTTCTAATTTTACTTCACCAACTACTTTTGCAAGGCACTGTATACTGTATGCCTATTTATTTTACCAGTGAAATATCCATGAACTGGTGGATCTGTAATTCTAAAGCTAAAAACTGTAAAAATGGATATGATTTTGGTGTTTTGCCTGTCATTTAAAAAATTATTTTAGCAGGTGTACTTTTGCTTTTCAGAGAAAGACATTGTGGTACAAGATGGCACGTTTACATGGTCTGCAACAGATGAGCCATGCCTTAGAAAGTAAGATAGTTTGCATTGCAAATTAAAGAACTATACAATGTAGAGTTTTGGTGTGTAATAACATTATACTTGCCCTGGTTTTAGCCTCCGGCATTATTTAAAGCTGTGATTGATAGGGATGAGCCAAACACCCCTGGGTTTGGTTCGCACCAGAACCTGCGAACAGACCAAAAGTTCATGTGAACTTTAGAACCCTGTTAAAGTCTATGGGACTCGAACGTTTGAAATCTAAAGTACTAATTTTAAAGGCTAATATGCAAGTTAGAACTGTCCCTGCACAAAGTGTCATTTCTGAAGTAAAAAAGTAATTTAAAATCACTCACCTTAGGGTCTGGTATGGATATTAAGGGGAACCCTGCGTCAAATAAAAAAAAAATATGTGGGGTTCCCCCCAAATATCCATTCCAGACCCTTCAGGTCTGGTATGGATTTTAAGGGAAACTCCACACCAAATTTTAAAAAAAAAATGCCGTGGACCCCCCACACACTTTTTTTTTATTTTTTATGAATGACTTTTCTCTGTATTGCCGGGAGCCGACAATTCATTATAGCCGCAAGTGATTTTAAATTACTTTTTTTTCCTTCAGAAATGACACTTTGTGCAGGGACAGCTCTAAGCATTGGAAACAAGCACTACTTTACAGACATACTATACACCCCCTAGGTACGAAATTTAAAGGAATATTTCACTTTTATTGTTTCACTTAAAGCGGAGTTCCACCCAAAAATGGAACTTCCGCTTAATCCACTCCACACCCCCTTACATGCCACATTTGGCATGTAATTTTTTTTTGGGGGGGGGGAGTGGGGGCTTCAGGAGGAGTGGGACTTCCTGTCCCACTTCCTCCTTCCGCCGAGGGGCTGGTAAGGCGATTAAGCTTAATTGCCTTATTGCAGCCCCTCCCCTTGGCGATGGCCTAGGATACTGACAGGTCCTAGACGATCGCCTGTCCAATCAGCGGCGGGCAGCGCCGCGCGCATGCGCAGTACCGCTCGCGCATACGCAGTGGGTGCCCGGCCGTGAAGCCGAAGGCTGTCGCGGCCGGGTGCCCACAGTTAGAATGAAGACGCCGGCCAGGGAGGGGGGGAGGAGCGGACCCCCAGCCGGCGCGTCGCTGGAATGTGAAGCAGGTAAGTGAATGTTTATTAAAAGCCAGCAGCTACACTTTTTGTAGCTGCTGACTTTTAATAAACATAAGTTTTGGCTGGAACACCCCTTTAAAGGAATTATTAAAATCACTGCTCCCAAAAAAAGTGCAGTTTTTAAAACTTTTTTTTGCATTGATACATGTCCCCTGGGGCAGGACCCGGGTCCTCAAACACTTTTTAGGACAATAACTTGCATATTAGCCTTTAAAATTAGCACTTTAGATTTCAAACGTTCGAGTCCCATAGACTTTAACAGGATTATAAAGTTCACACGAACTTGCCCCGAACACCCCAAATAGTTCGCTGTTCGGCGAACAGGCAATGTTCGAGTCAAACATGAGTTCTACTCGAACTCAAAGCTCATCCCTAATGATTGAATAGTGAAGTATTAGCAGTTCACAGGTGAGGTCATACCTTTGCTTTTACTTTCAATAATCTGAAAGTGAGCAGAATAAATGCAGAGGACAACATACGTGTGTGTTTGTGTTTTTGTGTGATTGCAAATTTTACATAAGCTGTTGCACTCTATAAACAGGCTTTTTACAGCAAAGGAGACAAAGAAAAACGTGAAAAGGACTGATATATATATATATCAGGGCTCACAATTTCAAGTCCTGAGCCACTAGCCAGGCCTTAAGAGTTACTCACCACCAGTTGTCCCACCCAACACCTCCCCTGCCCTACCCCTAAGTCCGCCCCTAAATACGACCTTGTAAATTATCTCATGAAATTACACTGTTAAATATTTTAAGCAGAATTACGTTCCAAAAATAAATATTAACAATAGTAACATAAAGCATATCAGTACCCATCTGTGCCCGTAAATGCAGCCTTAGTGTGCCCCATCAATGCAGCCTTAGTGTGCCCCATCAGTTGCAGCCTTACTGTGCCCCATCAGTTGCATTGCTACTGGGGGGGTATCAGGGGAGCATACACTAGGGGGGGAATCAGGAGAGCTTACACTGGGGGGGGATCAGGAGAGCTTACACTGGGGGGGAGATCAGGAGAGCATACACTGGGGGGGGGGATCAGGAGAGTATACACTGGAAGGGAGGGAACAGGAGAGTATACACTGGGGGGGATCAGGAGAGCATACACTGGGGGGGGGGGGTCAGGAGAGTATACACTGGGGGGGGATCAGAAGAGTATACACTGGGGGGGAGGGATCAGGAGAGTATACACTGGGGGGGGAGGGAACAGGAGAGTATACACTGGGGGGGAGGGATCAGGAGAGTATACACTGGGGGGGAGGGAACAGGAGAGCATACACTGGGGGGGAGGGAACAGGAGAGCATACACGGGGGGGGGGGTCAGGAGAGCATACACTGGGGTGGAGGGATCAGGAGAGTATACACTGGGGGGGATCAGGAGAGTATACACTGGGGGGGAGGGATCAGGAGAGTATACACTGCGAGGGGGGGGGGTCAGGAGAGCATACACTGGAAGGGGGGGATCAGGAGAGCATACACTGGGGGCGGGGGGTCAGGAGAGTATACACTGAGGGGAGGGGGGATCAGGAGAGTATACACTGGAAGGGAGGGGTCAGGAGAGCATACACTGGGGGGGGGGGGTCAGGAGAGTATACACTGGGGGGGCAGTCATAATCCTTTAAATGAGTTACATTTCTCACTTCTCATGAATGAAGATCTGTTTTGTCAGCTAACAGCACCTCTATGCTAGGTTGCAGTAACTCAGCAGACTCAGCATAGAGGTGCCTGTAAACAAATCCACACTGTAGTGCTAGCAACAGAGCTCACCTGCAGGAACATTCACATGGCTTCCCTCTGCCCTGCTGCAAAGTGCAAGCATCTTCCTCTTCCAGACGAGCGTCTTCTCTGGGAAAAAGGCACATCCCCATCCCACCCACTCAAGCAGCAGACTGCAGGAGAGATGCAAATAGAGGGTGCAATCAGCGCAAAAATATGTATGATCAACGTGATTAATATAGCATAAAAAATATAAATAAGTAAATAAATAAATAAAGTGAAAATATGTATCACTACAAATTAATCCATAGAAAAGATGCAGAAACCAAACAGTTAATGTATCTAGGGAATGCTAGCTAAGCACAAAAAGGACCTTCACACAAATCCCAGGTAGTACAAAATATATATATATAGTGCAGCGCAAACCATGTAAAATATAGAATATAATAAGAATATAATAAGAAAATTGGTAAAGTCCAAACAATTCGTGACAAAAGGAGAAAAACTTCTGTAGAACATTCAGTGAGATGAATGATTGAATGAAGATCTTCACCACGTGAGAGAAAGCTAGGGTAGCAGGTATTGAAACTTATCCCTCCACCAGTGTAGATGGCTACTCTCACCTTAGGTTAAGACCACTGGGTTAGCAGATGGTCATTAGAGCATTAGGAAAACAGGATGTGAAGTAGGTCTCCTATTGATGGTCTCAGCATGGATACCGGAGCAAGGGGACATGGAAGAAAAAACAACCATCTAAGAGCTTCCGCTTGATCACTGCTTTAATCAAATAGGCATTTGACAGGCTACTCACATTTCTTCAGATGTAAACAGGCATGTACATATATGTAACACAGCTCACGGAGTTCACCAGGAATGACACAAGGAGTGTCAGAGTGTTTAATGTTTTCTCAGACACAGACCCAGCCCCATGACACACAGCGGAAGCGCTGTGTGTCTGTGATATGAGAGGAGGAGAAGGAGAGAGCTGCATCCACGACTCAAAGCGGCGCCAGGGCAGTCCAGCCCTGCCGCTCGCTGTGTCATTCGGCTGACAGTTTCCTGGCTGATCGCTTCAGCCAGGAAACTGTCAGCCTGGTTCACCCCCGCTCCTCACTCGCCCTGGACTAAATTCCACTCGCATTTTGCGAGCAAAGAGTGGAATTTTTGAGGGCTGTATATATTAAATAAAATGAAAAATATAAGTGCAGCGCTATTATTCTATCATGTGAAATATCCATTGATATCAAATTACATTCAAATAAATCAATCTATATAATAATGTGTTCAATTAAAGTTCATATGCTGAAACTTTTCTGCGTTGGATTTTTGTGACTTCTCAATTCATATATCATCCACCACTGTGCAAATCGTGTCTTCAGCGGATCATATGCACACCTTCACCAGCCGTTATACCTGCTCACCTCATACATGAGTCAGAAAGACTCAGAAACAATTCCTTGCTTTCTTTCAACTATGGTCTTATCTCTTCCACTTCCGAACAGCTACTCTGTATCCACTTTCCAATTAGTAGCCTCCCAGGGAGAATCACAAGAAAGATCTCTCTTACTGTATATGCTCCCGCTGCTTTTCTCCTTCCTTCACACCAGCGATATTACTCGGCATTCCAGATAGGATATGGCTCCACATTAATGCAACAATAAATAGGGGAAACTAGTGCTCTCCATTTGCAACATGTATTAAAGTGCCAAAATTAAAAAACACTTACAAGATATTCAGTTAAAACCAGCTCTGTATAGTTTTGCTCACCACTGTGGCTGCGTGACCTTGAGGAATTGGCTCTTTCCATCTACACACGTATCACCCTCTGATTGGGCTTTCTGAATAGAACAGAAGCCCCCATTTAGAGGGCTATACGTGTGTAGAGGGGAAGACCCAAGACCACGAGGTCATGCAGCTAAAGCGGTGAGCAGGACTATACCGAGCTGGTTTTAACTGAATATCTTGTGTTTTTTAATTGGGGCACTTTAATAAATTTTGCAAACGGAGAGCACTAGTTTCCCCTATTTATTGTTGCATTAATGTGGAGACATATTGTGACTGTAGTCGAACATATCCCCGTCAAGCATTCCCTTCTTCTTCCATAAAAGAAATCACCCAATATTCCATTATAGGAATGTCCCTGGAATCGCCGAATAATCCACACATGAGCCAAGGCTTAATGCTGAATGTAAACAGGACACCCTTTATTGCAAGTACACAGCACACTTTATACAGGATTTGGAACATCCCGCCCCCAACAACCGCTTTCCCATTGGTCCATCGTAAAGTATGCAGTCTTCACTCTGGTCCTCTCCCATGCAAATGAGGACTTGAAAATGTCTCAGCAGAGATTGGTCCCAAAGCTTGAATAGCCTGAATATGTGTGTTGAGACCGAAGCCCCCGGGGGGTAATTACTACAATGAAGCAATCAGAACAACAATTAACACCTCTACACACTGGACAATAAAATGTCTTTCACAAGCCCGGCTCCACTCATTTCACTAGTCGGAGCCAAGTATTGAAGTGTCATTGTCCTTTACTGGCAGCATGAAACCCTTTAGAATACAAAAAGTCACCTTTTACCCATAACACACAGACATCAAAAATAGCAGGGAGAGAGTTAAACTGAAGTATATAGGCAATTGCATAAAAGTCCTTCACACATATCCTATCTGGAATAACGAGTAATATCACTGGTGTGGAGGAATGAGAAATTCAGTGGGAGCATATAGGAGAGATCTTTTTTTGTGATCCCCCTGGGAGGCTACTTATTGGAAAGTGGATACAGAGTAGCTAGTTGGTAGTGGAAGAGATGAGACCATAGCTGAAAGAAAGAAAGGCAAAGCAAAGAAAAGCACACTAGACAAGATTGATTGAAAAATATATACCGTATTTGCCGGTGTATAAGGCAAACGGGCGTATAAGACGACCCCCCTTCTGAGGCTTCCGACGTTTCATATTTCTTCCTTCTGGAGCCATATTCTTCTTCCTTCTTGCTGGACCTGGAGCCAATCATGGCGAGCAATGTATTCTATTAATAAATACAAAGCCTGCTTGGATTGGCAGAGACTGTAACATCATCAGCCCACGCCTCTCTGACTCTCAAAGCCAATCCGAGCAGGCTACTATATGTAGCCTGCTTGGATTGGCAGAGGTTGTTACTCCAAAAACGGTCCTCAATCCAGGAAGTTCAATGCTTCCACGCATGCGTCGAATCAATTCGCCGCATGCGCGGGATTTCGGTCCGCTGGTTAGACATACTAACCAGCAGACATGTTCGACGGACAGGTTTCCAGCAGACAAGTTTCTAAGCATGCTTGAGAACTTTTGTCCGCTGGAAACCTGTCCGTTGGCCGTACACACGATCGGACATGTCCGCGGAAACTGGTCTGCGGACCAGTTTCAGCGGACATGTCTCCTCGTGTGTACGCGGCCTAAGACATATAAAAAATTAGCTCACCAGGCTCCAATTTTTACTAAAATATCTCTTGTGTAGACTGATCTAAACATGCATAATAATATTATCAAATGTATAAACTGCATAGGGTTACGAGAGAACAATATTGTTCCCAATTGTGGTTCTTCAATATTGGTGTTTCCTTTCTTCATATAAAAATCATAATGCAATGTTTTATTCTGTTTCAGCATCAATTTATCTGTCCAGAAAGGTTCATTGGTTGCTGTTGTTGGTCAAGTTGGCTGTGGAAAGACTTCACTTCTCTCTGCATTACTTGGTGAAATGGAAAAAGTGGATGGTACTATTGCCCTAAAGGTTTGTATTAACCTTGCTGTTCTAATTTTCGATTTCATTAATATTTCATGAAACCAAAATATTCGGATTGGTGTGAAATATACAAGAATGAAGGTGATACATTTATTTTATGGCTTTATTGATTTATTCAAGGTACACATGTAAGTAGATTAAACACGATTTCAATCTTGAGGTTGGAAAAGCTATAGACGTTTATGGAGACTGACTGCACAGACTTGGCCAGTTTAAAAATGTTATGGTGGGATGTAAGTGTTGCAGCAGGTCACCACCTGGCCATACAGATATATATACATCCGGAGCAGGGGATGATGGGTTATTTTAGATTGAGGTAAGCTGGCAGAAAAGGGTTGTTCAATGTTTAAAGGGGTTGTAAAGGTTTGTTTTTTATTTTCTAAATAGGTTCCTTTAAGCTAGTGCATTGTTGGTTCCTTTTCCTTCGATTTCCCTTCTAAATGTTTTTTTCTTGGTTTTCTTTGTCTGAATTTCTCACTTCCTGTTCCTCCTCAGTAAGCTGTTCTGGCTGACTAACCCCCATGGATGATGGGAGCAAGGTTACTGAGGAGGAACAGGAAGTGAGAAATTCAGACAAAGAAAACAAAGAAAAAAAAAATTTAGAAGGTAAATCGAAGTAAAAGGTAAGTGAACCCACAATGCACTATCTTAAAGGAACCTATTTAGAAAATAAAAACAAACCTTTACAACCCCTTTAACCTATAATAATGACAAAGGATTGCCAATTTACCATGTTTTGGCTTAAGGGAGAGCAGATTCTACTTGCCTGGGCATTCGGTTTGTCTGAGGAATGAGTCACTAAGTATTGTATCTGCAAATAGCAGAGCACTCTAATTTGCAAACCAGCTAACTTCTATGGTTGCTGGTGCTGGCCTGTCACCTCACATGTCTCGCTGCTGGATAGGTGAAGCTCCTATCACAGTGAAGGCCTAGTAGTGCAGCATGGATGGTGGTAGTAAGCCAGTGACCATGGAAGCTGTATGCTGTTTGCATGAAAAGCTGTCTGACCCTACCCAGGAGTTTTCAGCACCCGGTAAATTTCATTGTGTATAGTATTCATACTGATGTTTATTTTCCTGCATTTTCTGGTCTTGTTTATAGGGCTCTATTGCATATGTACCTCAACAGACTTGGATTCCAAATGCAACGTTTAAAGACAATGTTCTCTTTGGAAGGCATTTTGACAAAGACTGGTATGATAGTGTCATTCAGAGTTGTGCATTGCTGCCTGACCTACAAATTCTTTCAGGTGGTGAGAACACCGAAATAGGGGAAAAAGTAAGTATTGCTGTAAAGAAAATTATTATTTTGTAATGTTCAGCATACATTCTTTATAGTTTGGTAAATATTTTAAATTTTAATTCGTGCTACTGCATCAATACAGAGAAAGAATGTAACAGAAAATAAAGATCATTTTTTTTTCAGGGAATAAACTTGTCAGGTGGACAGAAACAGCGAATAAGCATTGCTCGAGCTGTGTACAGGAACTGTGATGTTTACTTATTGGATGATCCTCTGTCTGCAGTGGACGCACATGTTGGGCAGCATTTGTTTAAACATGTCATTGGACCCAATGGCTTACTCAAAGAAAAGGTGAGTTGATTTCTAAGCATTTTAGAGGGTATACAGTATGTAAATAAAAAATGTGTTAGAAAGCACTATGGGCCAGATTCAGGTAGAGTTAGGCTGGAGTATCAGTGATACTCCAGCCTAACTCTCACTTTGAGCCGGCGTTTCTGTTTTCTGTAAGCAGAAAACAAGAAACGCCGGGTTGGAGTTCCTATACGAGCGGCGTAATGGTATTTCGCCGTCGTATCGGAACTGCAATTTTAAAAATGGCGCTCGGGGTGTTCCCGCTGATTAACGCCGAGAATATGTTAATCAGCGAGAATCGGAAATTCACGAATGAGAAACGTTACTCCAACAAAAAGATGTGCCCATCTACCTGAATCTGGCCCTATGTACATTTCTTTAACTCTGATAATGTAACAAATTCCTAACAGCTAGAATACCAATGCGCTGTTATAAAACAGAAACAAACATAAAGTACAGAATGTATTACACAGACTGTAAAATTCACATTCATCAAACATGAATTTAAATTTGTTATAAGGTTTTGCACAGAAATGGCTTTAGCCAAAATAGACAGTTAAATATAACTAAAACAACCAATGCACCGTTAATGTAAATTTATATTTCTAACTATTGGGGGGGTGGCAAACAAACCCCCCTTTTATTGGGGGGGACGGCAAACAAACCCCCCCCCCCAGGTCTGCACTCACCCACATGCATCCCCGCATGCAAACTAGGGTAGCATCGCCCTTAATGGACCAGCCACAGCTGCTACCTAACCATAGAGAGTTATAAACCACAGGAATTGTATTACTAAACCACCAACTAAACAAAAGTTCACTCATCTACCAAATAAATAAACAAATAGTGAAAAAAGGAATTTATATGTGCCCTTCAACCTTCTTCCACCCCACTGTGCCAAACAATGTAAAAAACCCAAAGAAAAGCAGCTACTTAAAAAATGTGAATGATATGTGAAAGATTCTGAATGAACAAAATAGTAGCGCTATGTGCAAAAATAATTTTGAACAATCCTAAATAAATGTGAAAATAAATCTGTGACAAAATATCCACATATTAAACTATAATAGATATATGTGAGAAGTGAAAAAATGATGATGAAAAAAAGCATATATAAGTAATAAAATGTTCCAAGAAAAAAAACGTTCATCCAGTAATAAAAAGGATAAATTTAACAAGCCAAGTCCATGAGTGATTACATTCCAAGTGATTAAACTTAAAGGGCCAGATTCAGATACAGCGGCATATTTTTGGGCCGGCGTAGCGCATCTCATATATGTAAAACAGGGAGCCCAGAACAGTATTCTCTAAGCAGTCACGTCGTACCTTGCGCCGGCGTAGTGTAAATAGGCCGGCGTAAGCCCGCCTAATTCAAAGTAGGCAGGTAGTGGGCGTGCTTCATTTAAATGAACCGTGACCCCATGTAAATGAGCAGCCGAGCGAACGGCGCATGCGCGCGCATGCTCAGAATCACGTTGAACAGAATGCCTAAGATACACGTCGAACACTGCCAAAGACGTGAACGTCACAGCCCCATTCATGTACGACTTACGTAAACGACGTAAAAACGACAGCTGTTCCGACGTCCATACCTTGCATGGGATCAGCCACCTTTTTGGTGGTTTACCTTTACGCCGGAAAAACGCCTTACGTGAACGTCGTAGATTACTGCGTCGGGCGTACATACGTTCGTGAATCTGCGTATCTTGCTCATTTGCATATTTGTAATGGAAACGCCGAATGCGTCCAGCGTAAATATGCACCCAAGATATGACCGCGTAGGAGACCTACGCCGGTCGTATCTTGGCAAAATTCAGGCGTATCTGATTTAAAGAATCAGCGCATAGATACGACGGCGGACATTTGTACTTACGACGGCGTATCAGTAGATGCATCACAAGTGTCACAGAGTTTCTGAAACAACCCGAACATGCAGAGCTGTGCGTCAGCTCTATACGGCGCCTGCCCAGTCAGCTCCTTCTTGGTGCGCAGGCGCCGTGTAGAGCTGACTCTGTGAAACTCGTGAAGGAACTGCGCAATATGGGGGGCGGGGCCTTATCCGCCGGGGGGGGGACATTTTCTGATAGACATCAATCATCTGGGCGAACTCCCAGATTACATTGCGGCTCAGCTTGGAAAACGCCTACTCCCGCGGGAGAAGTACCCGGAAGACGGATTGCAAATAAAGATTATAAGGTATTTGCAGCCTAAAAAAAAAAAAAAAAAATGCCAATTGTACATGTTAGAAGTATAAAGAATTTAGTCTGATATAGATGTTATTTGGGTGAAGGATCCAGTCCGTACTGAAGCTCTGCATAGCAAATGAGCGTTCAGCAAAGCCAATTAAAATAAGTATACAGACACTTTTTTGTACCAGTGTCTGGCCTTGCGGGCAACTAGGTACGGTGCCAACAACTGGTCGTTGAGGCCCACCCCTCCCATATTTTGGTTATATTCATTGACACAGAGGGGTTTCTCCACAACACCAGTCGCGGTAGAAATTTGGACCGTTGTGTCTGTGTGAAGGGAGGACAGAACGAAAACATTCTTATTATCCCTCCACTTCACAGTGAGCAAATGATTACACTTCAAGCAGGCTCTCCCCCCCAGCCTAAGACAGGAATTTACAAGCCGCTTGTCAGGGCATTAGAGCTGCCCGTTCGCGGCCGTTTACCGCGAGCGCGCGCATGCGCGGCTCAGGCGCGCGCGTGCACGTATTAGGCGCGCGCGTGCGCGGTATAGGCGCGCGGCGCGGGCGCGCGCACGGACACGCTCTCCATTCGGCCAATCAGTGGCTTAGGCGGGCTATTTAAGCCAGCCTCTTCCTCCTGTCTGGTTGCTGGCTTGTCACAGCTTCTAAGTGAACCTGATACCTACGACCTTTTGATCCTGATCCTTTGACCCTTGGCTATTGTTACCGGACTGCTGCTGTCTCCTGCTCTTGACCTTTGGCTTGAACTCTCGGACTTCCTGATCTCTCCAACCCTCCTGACCACGGCCTGTTTCCCGGACTTATCTTCTGCTTGTTCCCAGCTCCAGCTATCCGGACTTCCGGACTATCTCCGCGTGCTTCCCCGGCTGACCACAGTGACCTGCTTCCGGATCAGTCTCTGCTCCACAGACCCAGTCTTCGTCCACCTGTCGGTACCGGTGCCTCCCGGTGCGTCCGTCCCCCTGTACCCACTCCAGGGGGCGGATCGAGCTAGGTCGCAAAGGGAGCCGCCCTCAGCATCTTGGCCTTGGTGAGTTTATCTTTAACTACCGTGATAGTACAAGCCAGCCAGATGTCCGAGGCCGACAGGGCGCGCTCTCCCTTTGAGACTCTTTGCCTACAAGTCTCAGCACTAACCGACGCGGTACAGAAGTTGCAGGACGGATACGTACAAATGGATGGTCGCCTCCAACAAATGGCTGTCACGCCTGGACCCACGGCCCCTCCCGAGGCTCCAGCTATGGGGGCATCCACCTCCCAGTCTTCTCCAGGACCAGCAATGGTTGTTACTCACCCAGAGCCTCGCGTCCCAACACCTGAGCGATTCTCTGGCGACCGCAAGAAATTCCGGGCGTTCAAAAATGCCTGATCACTGTACCTGGCCCTGCAACCTAGAACTTTCTGTTCGGAAGCCGTGAAAGTAGGCTTTGTGATTTCTTTGCTCGCGGACGAGCCACAGGCTTGGGCACACAGCCTACTGGAACAGAAGAGCCCAATACTGGACACTTTAGACACCTTCTTTAAAAACATGTCTGAACTGTATGATGACCCCCTACGTTCGGCCACGGCCGAAGCTACTCTCCACCAGCTGAATCAAGGGAGGAGACCAGTGGAGGACTTTATTGCGGAATTCCGAAAGTGGTCTGCTGACACAGGGTGGAATGAGGCCGCCCTAAAATATCAATTCCGCCAAGGTCTCTCAGAGTCCCTCAAGGACGAACTAGCTAGAATTGATCCACCTGCCACTTTGGAAGCTTTGATTCAATCAGCTACCCAACTTGACAGACGCCTACGTGAGCGACGTTCAGAACGCTGTCAAGCCACTCGTCCCAGCTGGACCCCACCAAGGTTCCCTCCAGCTCCTCCGCCTCTCCCGGTTCCGCCCGCTTTCTCGCTTCAGGATCCTGAGCCCATGCAACTCGGGATGGTCCGGACTCCCCTCACGCCTGAAGAGAGGCAGCGTAGACGCCAGTCAAATCTGTGCCTGTACTGCGGTGGAGCAGGCCACTTCCTCCGCACTTGTCCCATTAGACCCAGTAAGTCTAGACCATCATCCACCTTCAATTACCACATTACCAACTTACCTCAGACTTATGTTATCCTCTTTCTCTCCCTACAGCTCCCGGAGGAGGCGACCCGGCTACCGGCCATCGTTGACTCTGGGGCCTGCAGCTGCTTTATGGACTCCGCCCTGGCCCAGAAGCTGCAGATCCCTTGTCGTCCTAAGGACCTCCCCTTACAGATCCATCTGGCAGACGGCTCACTCCCCCGCTCAGGACTTGTTACCCACGAAACCCTACCTATTCCTGCCGTCTCGGATACCGGACACCAAGAGTACCTGTGCCTAGACCTTATCCCGTCTCCTCTGGCCCCCATCATCTTGGGGCTTCCATGGCTACAAGTGCACCAACCCAGTATAGACTGGTGCGAAAAGGAGATCAAATTTCCCTCAGTCTATTGTGCCCAACATTGCCTCATACCTACTAAACCCGCTTGTGCTACCTTGATGACAGCGTCAGAAGACCTCCAACACGTTCCCGCAGTCTACTCAGAATATAGAGACGTGTTTGACAAACAGCAGGCAGACCGCCTTCCTCCGCACCGGTCATACGACTGTCCTATTGACCTGTTGCCTGGTTCTAAAATCCCTGTCGGGAGAATTTTTCCTTTGTCAGAGACTGAATTAGTAGCCCTTAAGGCTTACATCGACGAAAACTTAGAAAATAAATTCATTCGTCCTTCCTCTTCCCCAGCCGGGGCAGGAATCTTCTTCGTCGAAAAAAAAGATGGCTCCCTCAGGCCTTGCATCGATTATCGGGAATTGAATAAAATAACCATCAAGAACCGGTATCCGTTACCCCTGATCCCGGAACTGTTCCAGCGATTCCGTTCAGCCCGGGTCTTCTCTAAACTCGACCTCCGGGGTGCCTACAACCTTATCCGAATCCGGCCCGGATACGAGTGGAAGACAGCTTTCAGGTCAAGGTTTGGCCACTTTGAATACCTGGTGATGCCTTTCGGTCTCTGTAATGCCCCTGCCACATTCCAGCACCTGGTAAATGACATCTTCCGCCAATTCCTGGATGACTTCCTGGTCGTCTATCTAGATGACATCCTCATCTTCTCAGTATCCCTTGAAGTGCACCGGGTCCACGTTAAACAAGTCCTGGCCATCCTCAGGCAACATAAATTATATCTTAAAGCTGAGAAATGCGAATTTGAAAAGACCACCATTCAGTTCTTGGGCTTTATCATCTCGACCAATGGGATATCCATGGATCCGCAGAAAGTCAAGGCAGTCCAGGACTGGCCAGCTCCGACCGACAAAAAGGGGGTACAGCGGTTTATTGGCTTTGCCAACTTTTACCGAAGATTCATTGCCGGCTTTTCATCCACTGTGTCCCCTATTACCAAACTAACCCAGCAGGGATGTCGTTTCCACTGGTCCCAGGAAGCACAGGAGGCATTCACAAAGCTCAAGACCTTGTTTTCTTCCGCACCTGTTCTAAAACACCCAGACCCAACCTTGCCCTTTATCTTGGAGGTGGACGCCTCGGAAATTGCCATCGGAGCAATCTTATCGCAGAGACAGGGACCTAAATCTCTGCTACACCCTGTAGCTTATGCTTCACGGAAACTAGGCTCTCCGGAAAGAAACTATGACGTCGGTGACCGGGAATTACTGGCCATTAAGTTTGCCTTGGAGGAATGGAGGTATCTCCTGGAAGGTGCCCTTCACCCCATTTTGATTTTTACGGACCATAAAAACCTGGAATATTTGCGATCCGCCAAACGCCTAAGACCAAGACAAGCTCGCTGGGCCTTGTTCTTCACCCGTTTTTAGTTCCACATCACTTTCAGACCGGGGTCTAAGAATGGGAAAGCAGACGCCCTTTCCAGAATGTTCACCGAAACGCCCGACCCGCTGGAGCCTAGTACCATCCTAACCCCCAAGAACTTTTTATTAATTTCTCCAATTGACCTACTGACCTCTCTTAAAAGGGCCTCCGACCAATGCACCGACCAACTGGCACTCTCTCTGGAGAAACAAGACGGTCTACTGTGGTCACGGGGCAAAGTCTTTGTACCTACAGAAACAAGGCAATTGGTGTTAAGCACATTCCACGATCACAAGCTGGCAGGCCACTTCGGAGCACGGAAGACCGCGGAGTTGATCGGACGCTCTTTCTGGTGGCCGAAATGGAAATTAGACTGTAAGACCTACGTGTCTTCTTGTACTCGCTGCCAGCGTTGTAAGGGTCCGAACACCAAGTCCTGGGGCCTACTCAAACCTCTTCCTGTTCCGGAACGCCCCTGGACAGATGTTTCAATGGATTTCATTGTAGATCTGCCTCCCTCCGAAGGCTTTACGACAATTATAGTGGTAATTGACCGACTGTCTAAATTAGCACACTTCCTGCCTATGATTGGCCCTCCGCGACTGAGACAGGCAAATTTTTTTTTAAGGAAATCATAAGACTCCATGGGGCACCCAAGAGCATCGTGTCAGACAGGGGTGTGCAGTTTACTTCTAAGTTCTGGAGGGAGCTCTGCAAGTCGCTTGAAATTAAGATCTGCCTCTCGTCTGCCTACCACCCGCAGTCCAATGGCCAGACAGAGAGGACCAACCAAACGTTGGAGCAATACCTCCGTTGTTTTTGTTCATCATCTCAAGACGACTGGGCATCTTTGCTACCAGCGGCAGAGTTTGCCTACAACAATTCGGTTCACTCATCTACTAACCAGACCCCGTTTTGGGCCAACCTCGGATACCATCCTTCCTTCCTTCCGGACTCCATTCCTGAAATATCGGTCCCAGCTGTCCAGGAACGTATAGTTGCCATGCAACGAAACTTCCAGAAACTCCAGGAGACCATGCACCAAGCCCAAAAGTGTTACAAGAAGTTTTTTGACAGGGGGAGGAAGGACTGCCCGAACTTCGAAGTTGGCGGAAAGGTCTGGTTATCGGCCACAAACCTCAAACTACCAATCCCTTCCTAGAAACTTGGCCCTAGGTTCATCGGCCCATTTAAAATCAAGCGGAAGATCAACCCTGTGGCTTTTGAACTAGAATTACCGGACTCCTACAGGATCCATCCTGTCTTTCATGCATCCCTGCTCAAGCCTTTCATACCAGACACCTTCCCTGGAAGAGAAGAACTCCCACCGCCACCGGTGGTGGTCGAAGGTGAAAAGGAATTCGAGGTGGAATCCATTCTGAGTTGTCGAAAGAGGGGGAGGCAACTTCAGTACTTAATCAAGTGGAAAGGTTATCCTCCTGAGGACAATTCCTGGGAGCCTTCCAGAAATTTACATGCCCCTCGGCTGATCCGAACATTCCATCGAGACCACCCGGAGTTGATGAACAGTTTGGGCGTCCGGAGCCCGCCCCTTGGGGGGTCACTGTCAGGGCATTAGAGCTGCCCGTTCGCGGCCGTTTACCGCGAGCGCGCGCATGCGCGGCTCGGGCGCGCGCGTGCACGTATTAGGCGCGCGCGTGCGCGGTATAGGCGCACGGCGCGGGCGCGCGCACGGGAGCGCACGGACACGCTCTCCATCCGGCCAATCAGTGGCTTAGGCGGGCTATTTAAGCCAGCCTCTTCCTCCTGTCTGGTTGCTGGCTTGTCACAGCTTCTAAGTGAACCTGATACCTACGACCTTTTGATCCTGATCCTTTGACCCTTGGCTATTGTTACCGGACTGCTGCTGTCTCCTGCTCTTGACCTTTGGCTTGAACTCTCGGACTTCCTGATCTCTCCAACCCTCCTGACCACGGCCTGTTTCCCGGACTTATCTTCTGCTTGTTCCCAGCTCCAGCTATCCGGACTTCCGGACTATCTCCGTGTGCTTCCCCGGCTGACCCCAGTGACCTGCTTCCGGATCAGTCTCTGCTCCACGGACCCAGTCTTCGTCCACCTGTCGGTACCGGTGCCTCCCGGTGCGTCCGTCCCCCTGTACCCACTCCAGGGGGCAGATCGCACTAGGTCGCAAAGGGAGCCGCCCTCAGCATCTTGGCCTTGGTGAGTTTATCTTTAACTACCGTGATACCGCTGGGGTATGTCCCGGTGATTAGATCACAAGGTGCCACATATACGCCAATCTGATGATCAAACAAGTGACTAAAAAGTGGCACGCTTGTGTAATAATTGTCCACATACAAGTGGTACCCCTTTCTGAATAAGGGTGACACCAAGTACCACACAATCTTGCCAGCGCTCCTTATGTAGTTTGGGCAGTTACGGCTCTACTTGACTATCTCTTCCATCATAAACCATAAAACTACATGTATAGCTTGTGGCCCTGTCACAGAGCTTATACATCTTGACCGCATATCTGGCACACTTGCTGGGAAGATACTGTTTGAAAGACAAGCTGCCAGAAAATGTTATCAGGGACTCATCAATGCAGACAACTTGATCGGGAGTAAACAAGGCTGCAAAACATTCGTTGAAGTGGTTTACAAGGGGCCAAATTTTGTAGAGTGATCGTATCCAGGGTCTCCCTGAGGACGACAGAGTTCATTGTCGTTGAAGTGCATGAACCGCAAGATCTGCTCGTATTGTGCCCTGGCAATGGAGGCTGAGAACAGGGGCATATGGTAAATTGGGTCAATGGACCAATATGACGGCAACTTACTAATTTTATTTATGCCTATGAAGAGGGCTAGGCCCAGAAAGGTCTTAAATTCAGAAACCGTACTTGATTTCCAATTTCTGGCAAAGGAGGACAACTGGGTATTAGCGGTGATGAATTGACCACCATACAAATTGCTTTGGTCCACAATAGATCTATAGAGATCTTCAGTGAAAAACAGCGAATAAAAATCAAGTGACATAAAATCATCTGTTTCCACCTGAATTCCGGGTTGGCCAGTGAATGGGGGAAATACGGTGCTTCAGAAGTGGTGGGCTCCCAATTAGAATTAGCAAATGCAGCAGGAAGGACACAATGGGCACGGCGGACCTGTCTTTGTCTTTTTGGTGGCAGCGGGACACTACTCGTGCTTGCCACCTTGCCAGCTTGAACTGCACTTATTATACTCGCCACATCACCATGTGATACTGCAGTGCTGGATGTACGACCAGGGTGAACGGGGGCCACTGGTGCTTGCCAGTTCACCAGAAGGATGAGCCGCACTAGTACTGCGCTGCTCCATACAAGAGCCCTGTGGTTCTTGCGCCTCAACAACAGCAGAGCTATCTGTCATGGAGCCGCTGCTGTCTACAGGTTCTTATTCTGAGTCTGAATCTGACAGATGAGTGACTTCCTCTTCACTATCTGTCATGCTCAGAAACATGTAGGCCTCTTAGGCTGCGTACACACGATCAGACCGGTCCAAAGAAACTGGCCTGAAGACCAGTTTCATCTGACCAAATTGATCGTGTGTACGGCCCATCGGAACGTTGTCCATCGGACCAAAGTTTAAAAACTTGCTTTAAAATCTGTCCGATGGACACCTGTCTGTCGGACCAAAACGATGGTTAGTACACAAAAGCATCGGACCAAAAACCTGCGCATGCTCAGAATCAAGTCGACGCATGCTTGGAAGCATTGAACTTTGTTTTTTTTCTGCACGTCGTTGTGTTCTACGTCACCGCGTTCTTAATTTTTCTCAGCTTGTCACAGTGTTGTATGTTACCACGTTCTTGACGTTCGGAATTTATGACAACATTTGTATGACCGTGTGTATGCAACACAAGTTTGAACCTAAATTCATTCGGAAAAAAATCCACGGTTTTGTTGTCAGAAATTCCGATCGTGTGTACGCGGCATTAGCAATCGCAGGGATCAGACCTGACTCTGCGAATGCTGCAGTTATGTGTTTATTGTTTTTTTAAGTGACAGTGATTGATCGATACTGCACTTGGGTGGGCTGGCCTGGGCGGAGGGGCAAAACGCAGGTGCCATCAGGTATCTGGGCTGATCCCGCTAACACTGCATTTGAACCCTAAACTGTTAATGACACTAGTATATATCTGATATTGATGTGTTCAGATACTATACTACTAAGGGGGGTGTATGCTGCGTGTGTGGGTGTTAGCACTACTGGCACTAATCTGATGCTGCCTGGGGAGACGCAGACCCTATCTGACACTAACACCTAACTGATATCAACTGTCGGGCGATCAGGGGGTTAAACCTTTATTGAGTAATAAACGGCGGGTGTCCTGACGCTATAAAAAACAAACTAACTAACCAGCATCAACTGTGACACTTATACAGTGATCACTGGTGACAGGGGGTGAAAGGGTTAACTAGGGGGAAATCAGAGGGTTAAAACCTTTATTAGGTCATATATGGGGGTACCTAACGCTATGAAAACCAGACTAACAGTGATCCTAAATAACTAACTGGCTAACTAGCGTCACCCGTGACACCAATACGGCGATCAGAAAAAAGATTGATTAGTAACACTGGCAACAGGGGGTGAAAGCATTAACTGGGGGTCGATCAAGGGGTTAAACATTTATTAGCGGGGGGTTAGGGGGTACGGGCTTACCACTAATTGCCCTAACACTTATAACAGTCACAAATGACACTAAATGCAGTGATCAGTAAAAAAAACTGATCACTGCATTTAGTGTCATTTGTGACTGTTATAAGTGTTAGGGCATCCAATTCACAAAGGAGAATGTGACCGGCTTTCTATGGAGCTGGTTCACACATCTCTGGAGCGGCTGCGGAGAACACTGCACAGAAACGTTGTGTGTCTTTAGCTCAGTTTCAGGGCCAAATTCAGGCAAAGATTGAGCCCTGATTCATCGATCCCCGAACCGGAAAATGGGGACGCACAGCGTTCTTGTGCAATCCACAGCTGGTTCCAATGTGAACCAAGCCTAATGCCGCGTACACATGGTCGTTTGTTGTGATGAAATAAAACAACGTTTTTAAAAACGTCATTTAAAATGATCGTGTGTGGGCTTCACATAGTTTTTTGTCTTCTAAAAAACGACCAAAAAAATATTCGAACATGCTTCAATTTTTTATGTCGTTTTTCAAAATGTCGTTTTTTGTGTCATAAAAAATGATCGTGTGTGGGCTAAAACCACGTTTTAAACCCACGCATGCTCAGAAGCAAGTTATGAGATGGGAGCTTCAATGGAACAGAGTGCCGTCGTACGTGTTGTATGTAACCACGCTTTGCTAGAGCATTTTCAGAAAACTATGGTGTATAGGCAATGTCGTTTTTTATGATGAAGTTAGAAAACTGTGTTTTTTTCATGATGAAAACGTCGTTTTATTTCATCACAAAAAACAATCGTGTGTACATTAGTGTTACAGATCTATGTGCCCAGCTCAAATTTCATGAATCGGGTTTACATCCACTTTAATCACATTGAATATAACACACTATTCAGTAAATCCTGCTGAGACCAGTATTCATGTGCCTTAGACAAAGAAAATGAAATGTATGTCATGTTACCATGGGCTTATACACTCTTACTTTTCTTAGACACGTGTTTTAGTGACTCATGGCATTAGCTTCCTGCCACAAATGGACATGATTATTGTGTTGTCTGATGGAAGAATTTCTGAAGTTGGCACATATAATGAGCTTCTTAAAAAGGATGGAGCTTTCTCAGAATTCCTGCAAACATATGCACTTACTTCCGAAGAAAGTGATGAGTCTCCAGCAAAATGTAAGTTAATATATATTAAAATGCTTTTGATATCATTATTTTTTTTTTTTTTTTCAAATAGATCTTTACATAATTAAGTATACACTCATAATTGTTTGTGTAATGTTCTAGAACTACAGTGGGTTCACCCAAGTCTTTGAGGCTTGAGACTACAAGCTGCATTCATCGTAGAGGTATCTACACTTTTATAGGCCTCGTGCACATTGGACGTTTTTACAGCTGCTGTTTTTGGCTTCAGGCATGTTTTTCTGCAGCCAGTAAACACCCCAGCATGTTATCCTAGGTGTCCATGCACTAGTGGGTTTTAAAAGTTATTCTGCTGTAAAAATGCTCTAACTCTGATAATACTTTAAGAGGAGTTCCTACTAAAATAAAAAATAATAAAAGTCAGCAGCTACAAATACTACAGCTGCTGACTTTTAAAAATTGGACACTCACCTGTCCCAGGGTCCAGCGATGCGGGGGAAAGAACCCCCGCTGGTCTCCCTCTCCTCTCTGCGGGATGAAGGGAGGAGGGGGAGCTGAAACCCTCTAATCTTTCAAAAATCAGTAAGTCATTTCCTTTCTGTATGACTGGCAAGGATCTGGAGCGATCACAATTTACAGATAAACAATAAAAAATGTGGCGCTACAGAAAGACATTAATTCCACATATGGGTGGAAATGAGTCTATAACACAAATACATAAAACATGAAAAGCAATGTATCGTGAAGTCAAAACTACACAGTGTTCGATATAGTGAAATAAATCACCCAAAAAGATCCTAAAAAGAACCGTGAAAAAATGCAAGGTGGGACACCTGAAGCATAAATAGACCTGTAAATAAGTCCAATTATGGCAAAGGATGACTCACGTGGGATGTACCACTCCAAGATTAAAACCGAAGGGTCAGTTATACAATCCAGCATAATCAAGAGAAATCAATACGCTTACCGGAAACAGTGGACACACTAACCGGTGGTAGTATGTCAAATGAGCGAAGAATGGATCCCCAGCCTGGTATGGTTCATGGAAGACACATCTAAGGGCATCTGAGGGAATCCAAGGGTTCCTTGGTCAAACACATCCGGGTGGTGGGTAGGTTTCTTTGTGGAGTTGCAATCATATGGAAGCACATGAAAAAAATAAAAGGAGGCTCCTCATGGTGCAGTTAAACCCAAATCATAGGGTGTGGCAGCTTTATTCATAAAAAGCAAGGTATATACAACAATACCATGGTAATAAAAACAAAGAAAAAATAAAACTCAAAGTACGAGCCAGATGAAGAGGCGGGTACAGGTGATCACAAGGGTACCGCGTGGTAAATGGATATGTGGCTGCAGGCCATGTACCCTACATGTTTTGAGTTAAACACTCTTCAACTGCCCTCTTCAATCTTTAATTCTGACCACATATTTTCTATTGAATTGAGGCCTGGACTTTGACTAGGCCACTCCAACACATTTACATGTTTCCCCCTAAATCACTCTAGTGTTGCTTTAGCAGTGTGATTAGGGTCATTGTCCTGCTGAAAGTAGACATGTGCAGACTGGAATATTTTGTTTTGTTTTTTCATTTTCGTTTGGAAAATAAATTTATTTAGTTACTCCCGAAAATCGTTTTGATGTATTTTGTTTTTCGTTGGGGAATAGCTTTCGTCTGAAAATCCAATAATACTTGGTTGATGTCGAATGGCCCAAAAGAATATTCGACGGAACGTCAAATCTTTACAAATCGTACATTTCCGTTCGAATATTCCGTCTACAAGAATTCTAATGTTGTATGACTGGTAATAATGTTGAATCTATTCTCTATAATGTCGAATCTATTTTCTCATAAATCCAAATCTATTCTCTGTAATGTCGAATCTATTATTTCTATAGTGTCGAATCTTTTCTCTATGATGTCGAATCTTTTCCCTATAATGTCGAATCTCTCTATAACGAATTTTTACCGCAACGAAAACGAAAATAAAGCATTTTTTATGTCTGATCTTTCGGTTTTCGTTTCATGCACTTTCGTTATCGTTTGTTAAAACGTTAACGAAAAAAACAGATTTTCGGACGAAAACGAATGCACATGTCTAGCTGGAAGGTGAACCTCCGTTCTAGCCTCAAATCACACACAGGGTGGTACAGGTTTTGCTTAAGAATATCCCTGTATTTAGAACCATCAATCTTTCCCTCAACTCTGACCAGTTTCCCAGTCCTGACTGCTGCAAAACATCCCCACACCATGATGCTGCTACCACCATGTTTCACTGTGGGGATGGTGTTCTCTGGGTGATGTGATGTGTTGGGTTTGCGCCAAACATAGCGTTTTCTTTGATGGCCAAAAAGTTACATTTTAGTCTCATCAGACCAAAGCACCTTCCTCCATACATTTTGGTTGCCTCCCACATGCCTTTTTTGCAAACTCAAAGTGTGGCATTTTGTTTTTTCGCTGAAAGTAATGGCTTTTTTCTGGCCACTCTGCCATAAAGCCCAACTCTATGGAGTGTATGGCTTATTGTCGCCCTATGTACAGATACTCTAGTCTCTGCTGTGGAACTCTGCAGCTCCTCCAGGGCTACCTTATGTCTTTGTGCTGCCTCTCTGATTAATGCCCTCTATGCCCAGTCTGTGAGTTTTGGTGTGCGGCCGTCTCTTGGCAGGTTTACTGTTATGCCATATTCTTTCCATTTGGTTATGATAGATTTCATTCAAAAAAGAAGAAGAAAATATATCCTCACATGTAGTGGGCATGTGGATACATATAGATAAACAATGTGTCATGTCCTAGATAAATTCGAAAGGGAAATGAACAATGGGCAAGTCATGGACTTTTCAGGCACTATACTCTGGTACAGATATAGTCAAAAGAGAGGAAGTTTCTCTAAAATAAGGTTTATTACAAAATATAAATTATACATCTAAAATTTCAGTTCCATAAGAACTGTACACAAACAAACTTATCAACATTGTAGTTAACTCTCAAGATCGACAGGAAATTAGTGGAAATAATCATGGAAATTCATAATGCAGATCCAGTTAAGGAGGTATTGCCTCAAACCATTTTACATGTTAGATGCATCCTGGAAAGTTTTGAGGGAAGAAGGACTGGATGTTTATGAGATGGAAGTTACAATACTGTAACTTGACATGTTTCGCTCTTTTGTCAACGCTTCTTCAGAAAGTCTCTTAATAAAGTTTAATAAATTAGTAAGACAAAAAGATGCCCAGTAGTAGATACCGTATTTGCCGGCGTATAAGACGACTGGGCGTATAAGACGACCCCCTAATTTTCCAGCTAAAATGTTGGTTTTGGGATATACTCACTGTATAAGACGACCCCTCACTGTGCCATTATTACATGCCTTGCTGTACCATTATTACATGCCTTGCTGTACCATTATTACATGCCTTACTGTACCATTATTACATGCCTTGCTGTGCCATTATTACATGCCCTACTGTGCCATTATTACATGCCCTGCTGTGCCATTTTAACATGCCCCACTGTGTCCCACCATTCCCTACCTTCTCCTGTTTGCAGACTCCTTCTCCTGACGGCGGTCATCCATTATTCAAAAGTCGCGCTGTCATCCGACTCAGCCGTCCATTATTAAAAAAGCGCGCCTCCTCCTCAGGCTGTTCTGTGATAGGCGGAACACTAATTTTCCCAGCAGAGCCTCTGTTCAGTGGTCCGCCTATCACGGATGTCCTCTCGTCCGAGGTCGAGGCTAAGGATGAGAAGGCATCCGTGATAGGTGGAACACTAAACAGAGTCTCTGATGGGAAAATTAGTGTTCCGCCTATCACGGAACAGCCTGTGAAGGAGGCACAGCTTTTGAATAATGGATGGCCACCGCCTGACACACAGGCACACACAAGTACCCGGCGTATAAGACGACCCCCGACTTTTGGGGCATGATTTTACATGCAGAAAGTCGTCTTATACGCCGGAAAATACGGTACTCAACGATGGAGTAGCAAACCTTCATACAGCTATTGTTCAAATTGAGGGCTAGTAGTCCCTATGGTAGATACAAATAGTTGAAGGGTATAGATCTGGCATGGACATATTAAAACACAATGCCACTGGGAAGGTAGAGACAGGTTGAAGCCTTTGCATAGGTTGCGACAGGAACAACAGTAAATAGTCCCAGAGGTATTTAAGCTACCGATAAGGAGCAAAAAACGCCCTGCTCACACACCAGCGGTAATAGTGAGTGTGATCCACGAGCCTCCCGAGAGGCTGCAATGATAGATTTTATGATGCTCCTAGGCATCATCAAAGATTTGGATTTTTTTATAACCTAACCCTGACTTGTACTTCTCAACAACATTGTCCCTTACGTGTTTGGAGAGTTCCTTGGTCTTCATAGCAGTGTTTGGTTAGTGGTGCCTCTTGCTTAGGTGTTGCAGCCTCTGAGGCCTTTCAAAAAGGTGTGTATATATAGTGACAGATCATGTGACACTTAGATTGCACACAGGTGGACATCATTTCACTAATTATGTGATTTCTGAAGGTAATTGGTTGCACCAGAGCTTTTTATGGGCTTCATAACAAAGGGAGTGAATACATATACGCACATGCCAATCATCATGTTTTTTATTTCTGAAAAATAGTTTTATGTATATATTTTTCTAATTTTACTTTACCAACTTAGGCCGCGTACACACGATCAAATCTGTCTGCTGGAAACCGTCTGCCAGACTGTTTCAGCAGACAGATTCGATCGTGTGTACGGGCAAACAGACGGATTTGGCTACCCGACAGATTTGAAAGCATGCTTTCAAATCTGTCGGCTGGGAACCCGTCCGCCCGACATGTCTGCTGGTTAGTATGCTAACCAACAGATATATCTGCTCGCACACGCGTCGAATGGTTTCGACGCATGCGCGGAAGTGTTTAACTTCCTGGTGCGGTGACGTGGCGGTGTCAACGTCACCGCCACATCACCGACACGTCAGCGCGCTGTCTGCCGGTGGGGATTTTGGTTTGATCTTGTGTACACGATCAAACCAATACATCCCAGCAGACAGATTTGTTCAAATCGGTCTGTCCGACCGATTTGAACAAATCTATTTGCTCGTGTGTACGGGGCCTTAGACTATTGTGTTCTGATCCATCACATATAATTCAGATTAAAAAAACATTGAACTAAAGGCTGTAATGTAACAAAATAGGTAAAAAGCCAAGGGAGGTAAATACTTTTGCAAGGCACTGTATGCAGAAGCCTTGCTTGACGCCAGGATTTTCCCTTTGCGGAGCAAACTGACCTGTCTTTAACTGGCTTTCTGCTCTCTTTCTTGCTAGCCCTGGCTCTCTCTGTGTCTTCAACCACATCTATGTTGTAACAGCCAGTGCTGCTACCACTTAGTATATTGTTGTAGGTTTTGTCAATGGTATTTAATGTAGTGTTTAAGTGAAGCCTGTCTTTGATTATGTATAATATTCATATTACCTTGGCAATAATGTATGTAGGTGTAATTCAAGGCCATGAAGGGAAGACAGGAAACACACAAAAAATGGACTCTGTTGCTTCCACAAGGTAATACATTTTAATCTAATAAATTCTATTGTTCTTTATGGTTTATTTTGCACATGCAGTAACCTATAAATGTAATCACAGGAAGGCGAAAGACACGGAGATGGATGGAGATACTGAAAGAGATGCAGATGCCGGAAAGCTTACTGATGCAGACGTCGCTCTCACGGGCCGGGTAAAGTGCATTTTTATTGCATGTTTTATATCAATACAAAAACATTAAGGGGAGAGCAAACGGTATTGCCAGGCAAAGAAATCAGATGTTTACTCTAGAAGAATTTTTGCATTTTGATATAATCAGTCACTGAATTTCCAGTGCAAATGCTAAATTTCTAAAAGCCTCAATGGTGCAATGAAGGTTGTGAGATGTACTGTGTGGTTCCAACACAGCCTGGAGTCTATTCCTATGTGCTGTGTGAAGGGGGAGGGAGAGGTTTTTTTTCCCACCAATCAGCTCTCAGTTCTGCTCACTGAGCTCTGCAGAGTATATTTCATCTCCCCACCCTACTTTCTGAAAACTTGGACAAGCTGTAAAAATTGCGGAATTTGAAAAGCTGTATAGAAGAGAGGGCGGCAGATAAAAAGGTACAACATATGTAGGAGGATTTGTTATATCTCTACAAGACCACATGGCCTCTGGATTAAAAACCTTTGTGCTAATACACTTAACTCTTCATATGCAAAAGGACTTTGTAAACATACCAGCGAGAGACTAAGGCAAAACCTCATACACAAACTGTATGGTAATAGGATAACAATCAGGAAATAAATGCAGTGGGTTTTTGAAACCTTGATTGCATAGGATCCTACCAACACTAACCACATTAAAAGTGAAATGGAAACTATACAAAGGTGACTGCAAAAACTTGCCATTAATACAAAGCAAAAAAAACCTCCAAAAACGAAAACTCAACCTCATACGCAAACTGTATGTATGGTAAAAGGATAACAATCAGGAAAGAAAAGCAGTGGGTTTTTGAAACCCTGATCGCATAGGATCCTACCAACAACTAACCAATTTAAAAATGAAATGGAAACTATACAAATGTGACTGCAAAAACTGTAACCATTAATACGAAGCAAAAAAAATAAAAAATGTCAAGAACTAAAACTATACCAAGAAGGGCAAACTCTTTGAATACAGCCCAAACAACATAAAACCAACACATTCACACATCCTTCTAACAGTGACCTGGAAGTCAATCCGGGAATCTCAAAAAATTCCATTTGAACATGCTGACCTCACTGAAAATGTGGATATTACAGAGGAACTTGGAATCATCAATACAGTGTCAGATCACAAAATGTATGAACCAAAAACAGTCCTTTCCAAAGGCCTTACATTCTGCCCAACCACCAAATTGGTTAATTTACAATTATTCTGAGATATAGAGGAATTCTTTAGCAGACTGAAACTTAAAGAATATTTTCACAGAAAACCTGATGACATGGTATGTCCCCCCTCTACGCTGGAAAGCGCTGCAAAAACTGTTGGCGCTATATAAATCGTGTATAATGATAATGTATAATAATAACTTCACACCTGCATAAGGACGTAAAGCCAAACTTGACACCTATATTAACAGCTTCAGATACATGCCTGATATCCATCCAGCAACAGAACATTTTATACCATCTTTCACCATTGGAGCAAACGTTATAAATAATTTGCACAATAATCCTAAAACCAACAGATTAAAGGAGAAGCAGTTGTGATAGATACAAATACATACAAGAGGGCCAGAGGCAACTGGCAAATGCTACTTACTTCAGAAAACTGGATTATGATCCGACCCAGGATTTCACTCAACAATTAAAGGTCTCATTAAAACCCTAAACCCACATTTGCAACATTTACACCCTATAAATGGGTGTAACATGTTGCTCAGCACCAACCCCCCCCCCCCCCCACAGCCCCCATTACAGTGAGCTGGATTCCTCTCCCCCACAGCCAATATCATATTTAAAATCAGCGATCTGAGAATGAAGCAACTGCAGCAGACAGACTTTAGTTCTCAATGGACTACAAAAGCGCTAGTCGACGCCCTTGTAGTCCACTGACACTTCCTACAGTTTAGTAACTGACAGCCCATATAGAGGTAAGGGCAGAGAGCTCTAGGGAGTGTCTGCAAGAGAGAATCACTTGTTTAATACAAATGAAGATTATAGATGTTACAGGGCTATAAAATGTATGGTCTGTTTTTAACAAGAAGCTGAATTGTTTTATATATCTCTGTTTTTATTGCCTTCTAATAAGTGAAAGCATTTTTATAAATTTGTTTTTCTTCATCGTACATCACGGGACACAGAGCACCATAACATTGACTATATGGGTTATACGCCACCTACTGGTGGATGGACATGGGCAGATAGTCAAACAAGAAGTCCTCCCCTATATAACCCCTCCTACACAGGAATTACTTCTGTTTTTTACCAGTGTCTGTTAGGTGAAATGGTTACCGATGTGATACATGTGCTCTTGGAGCATACTTTGAGGTCTGGGCGGTTCTATTTAGAACCATGATCTTCATTCGGATCCATTCGAAAAAGCTGTCCTCCAAAATGGATGTTACCCAAGCCTCATTGGAAGGAGAGAAGATTCCTCTAGGTTTTTCCTGTAATGCAGCCTTATGGCGCTGGACCCTGCGTATTGAAACCCTGTGCAGTGTTTGTTCTGACCAAGGTACTTTCCTGCAGGGTGCTATACAGGTCCAGGGGAGTGGGCCCCACATTAAGGTAAACCCAGTCCCTGATGTCTTTTATGACAAAGCTCACTGTGAATGGGTGAAGATTGGACTCCTGTTATGTTCAGAGTCCTGCAGCAGGAATGGTAAGTCTGCATTTGTTTGCAGTTTTGCCACATACACACGATCCAATCATCCGATGAAAATGGACCGATGGATTTTTTCATCAGATATCCGATGAAGCTGACTTTCATTAGTCTTGCCTACACACCATCAGTTAAAAATCCAATCGTGTCCAACGCGTTGACGTAAAACACAACGGCGTGCAGAGAAAAATTAAGTTCAATGCTTCCGAGCATGCGTCGGCTTGATTCTGAGCATGCATGGATTTTTGACCGATGGATTTCCCCACAGACGATCATTTTTCGGTTTTTTAACCATCATAACATTTTAAAACGGGTTCTATTTTTTTTCACCAATGGGAAAAAAAAACTATGGGGCCCACACACGATCGTTTCGTCCGATGAAAATGGTCCATCGGACCGTTTTCATCAAACGAACTGATCGTGTGTACAGGGCATTTCTCTGACTGTCTGGTGTTCTCTCAGTAACCCTAGGAGCAGTGTGCTGTTTAAAACATGCTCTGTGTACTTTTGAGGAGTATGGGCTACCATTTTCCCTCCAGCCACTAGAGGGTGCAGGGCCTATTTCTATATGGACAAGAAGTGGGGGGGGGGGGGGTGTCCATGTTGGCCATGTGTCCAGCAAATTTAGCTGGCCTCTTCAGACATAACATCAGCCCATGGATACTAGTGAAGTGTGAGTACTTACTATGGGAGAACTGGGTGACCAGACAAGTCATGATTATATAATGCATACTTACTGCTTAATCCAGGGGGGCCTGTACAACTGTAAGTTGATAGCCCCCTAGCAGTGCACTTTAAAATGTTGTGTCTCCAGAATACTGTGCATTTGACACAAAACTAGTATGGGGCTTGGTGCAGTTGAACAGATGCATACTTGCAAACTTTAGAATAATGTGCTTTTGGTCTGCAGGAGCTTACTTTGTAGGCTGATCTGAAGCAGAAAAAGGCTGCATGGCATGCATATGTGCTAAACTAGTAAAAACTAGTATGGGGCCAAGTGCAGTTGGGCAGGTGCAGCATAGTATGCATGCTTGCAAGCTTCTTGCCTAAACGCTTGTTTGAATAAACACATTTTGCATAGATGTTGCATACATTCGTGTGGCATAAGCACATGTTTGGAAGAACATGAACATCGGTGGCACTTGAAGGAGATGTGTCTCTAGAATAGCATGCATTGGGACTGCAGGAGCTTAGTTTTGGCCTCCTTTTCTCACTTGTGCGACTTGAAAGTCCCGCGATTTTTCAGCGACGTGAAGCAGTGCCTGTGTAATCTTGAGGTCTATTGTATGTAGGTCTACTTTCTTCGTCACTCTAGCCAGAGTGGGTATAGTACACCTGGATAAGCCTCTCTCACCAGCCTAGCAGCCAGAGTGTCAATCTGAAATTTTAGGGAGAAGTCTCTGCCACCAACCCTCCTAAAGGTGGAGATAGTCTCGGTCCAAAATCCTTCTCAACTGGATTCAGCACCCGAATCTCCTTCAAACAGCTTTCATTACGTCAGGAACTGATAGGCGACCATCATCCAGCCTCTCAGATACAAAGTGTCCTTCGATGAGCAAGTAGGCCTCTCCTGTGACACCGATCTCGTACTCTGTATCCCCCAGACAAGCTCTCCATCGATCGGGTTCCTCTCACGGGACGGACAGCCCAGGACCACTTACAAATTGCAGACTCAGTCTACCTACTGAATCTGCGAGGTAGATTAATGCTCCGGACCAACATGGCCCCAGAGCCAGGAACATTGCAACACACACACCCCGGCCAGGAGGGCCACACACGGGGGTGGTGGGACGACTGCCCAGGCGGATTGCGGCGGGAACCACGACACAAACCAATGGCGTCTGCCCCTAAGTACCTCTCCCCAGCAGTCACAGTGAGGCGATCAACCCTCCTAGTTGGCTGCCGGAGAGAAGCATCCACACGACCCTGACCTCACTGCTGCCGTCTGGTCAGGGTGAGAGTCCCCAGACAACAAGCATGGGCACACATTACAGCCAGAGCTAAAAAAGAGGCCCTAAATTTAGCCAAATAAACATAGTCAGAGGCAACTAACTCTCTGACCCCCTCTAAATTTACAGCAGCACCTGCTATAAAAGTAGCCAGGCGCTACACTATTATGGACCAGGTGCAGTTCAGCAGGTGCAGCATAGTATACATGTTTCATAATACTTGCTTACTTGCATAGGCACATGTTTGCATAGACACCTGCTTGCTTGCTTGAATAAACACAAGCTTGCATAGACACATGTTGCATAGATACGTGTTGCATAAACACATTTCATTAATGCATGCTTGCTTATACTGTAAATGTATGTTTGCATGGACACGCAATTTTTGCGTAAGCACATACCTACTATTTTTTCATAAAAGCATGCCTCCATAAATGCATATTGCTTAACCACTTAACCCTGGACCATTTTGTTACTAAAGGACCAGGCCCCTTTTTGCGATTCAGGACTGCGGCGCTTTAACTGACCATTGCACGGTCGTGCGATGTGGCTCCCAAACAAAATTGACGTCCTTTTTTCCCCACAAATAGATCTTTAGAGAAAACAGTCTACCTCCGCAGGGGCCTGCAAACACATATCCACCTCCTACTGGGAGGCTGTATGGGAGTCTCCTCCCCTTCCCACTAGCTCCACTGGTCATCATCTAGCACAACCGTCTAGGACGATGTAGTGGCTGATGCGGGTCTGCCCCCCAAAATTCTATTTTGTACAAGGCAAAATGTTGCCAGACCTGGGACATCCAACCAGGGATCCCAGATATTGTCAAATTTCCCCCGAACTACCCCGGCGTTTGTATGTGAGCTGTTCCCTAATAAGAGAATCGTTTACGGATGCAATCCATTCTGAATGTGTGGGTGCTATTGCAGACAACCATTTTCTGGCAATAAGTTTCCTGGCCAGAAACAGAACCCTAAGAATGGCAACAAATGTGGGTGGCGGGTATAACTCTTCATCCAGCCAACCCAATAATCATAGTTTAGGATCAGTCTAAGGCCCTGTACACACGATCAGACATGTCTGATGAAACTGGTCTGCAGACCAGTTTCATCAGCCTAGTTTGATGGTGTGTACGGCCCATCAGACCGTTGTCCATCAGAACAAAGTTTTAAAACATGCTTTAAAACCTGTCTGATGGAACCTGTCTGTCGGAAAGGTTCGATGGTTAGTACACAAAAGCATCGGACCAAAAACCCGCGCATGCTCAGAATCAAGTCGAAGCATGCTTGGAAGCATTGAACTTCATTTTTTCATCACGTCGTTGTGTTCTACGTCACCGCGTTCTGGTCTGATCGGATTTTGGTCCGATGGTGTGTACGCACATCAGACAAGTTCAGAGTTGTCTGATGAAAACGGTCCCTCGGACAAGTCTCATCAGACATGTCTGATCGTGTGTACAGGGCCTTAAAGTTAAGATTCCATATGCTATTAATAGTGGCCATCACCGCAGCCCAATATCTTTGCAATTTCGGGCAACGCCAAAGCATATGCACAAGTGTCCCGTTGTCAACCTAACAACGTGGGCAAAGCGGGTCATCTCTTCTGTGCCATTTGTGTAACTTCTCGGGGGTGCGATATGTACGATGGATAATGAAAAGTTGGGTGAGCTTCTGAGCCGGGGAGAACAACACCCTGATGCCACGTACACACCATCACTTTATGCGATGAAAAGAAAACAATGTTTTCTGTCAAGTAAAAAATTACGTTTTTGAAACTTCAATTTTCAAAGACGATGTTGCCTACACACCATCGTTTTTTTACAATGCTCTAGCAAAGCGAGGTTACGTTTACCACTCTTTTCCATTGAAGCTCGCTTCATAACTAGCTTCTGGGCATGCGCGGGTTGAAAAACGTTGTTTTAAACAACGTTTTTTGCTACACATGGTGATTTTTTGTGAAACAAAAAATTGAAGCATGCTTTTTTGGTCGTTTTTCACAAGACATAAAACAACGTTTTCCCCCACACACAGTCATTTAAATTGACGTTTTTTAAAACGTTGTTTTTTTCCATCACATAAAGTGATCGTGTGTACGCGGCATTAGAACATTGCCCAGTATTGCGTTCCACTCCTCATCAGAAATATGTCCTATGTCATTCCCCCAGCCAGCCCTACACCTCAAGGTCATCGCCTTAGAAACGTGATAGAGAAGGGAGCTATACAAAGATGAAATTTGTCCTTTCCTGGATGACGACATAGCTACCTGTGTAAGCACGACCGGTCTAGTGAGCTCCCATGTGGAGGTCGTGGCCTGCGCCGCAAGTGAGTGCTGAAGTTGTAGGTACTGAAAGAACGATGTGTTGGGCAGGTCAAATTCCGCACGCAGGGACTGGAAGTCCCGGAGCACGCCTCCGCAATATTGTTGTGATATATACTTCACTCCTCGTATTGACCAGTTGGAGAAGTTTTGTAGTTTGTTGGGTTCTAAATAATTACTGTTATTCCATATACGTGACCAGTTTGTGTATCCCGTGTATTGCAAGTGCTGTTTAGTTTTGTTCCATATCCTATCTATGATTACGAACCTTAGGATAGTGGGTCTCAGCCCCCAGTTCGCAGGCCTCTATACACTCCACCAGGTTATGTGCAGACAGCTGTGTACGCACTATATTCCGAATGGGATCCAAGGTTTCCGGCCGCAGCCATCACGTTAAGTGTTGTAATTGGGCCGCCATAAAATGATAAAATGGGTTCGGCACTGCTAGACCTCCTGAATCCTTCATCTCCTGTAAGGTTTCCAATTTAATTCTCGGGACCTGTTTCCACCAAATTAGTGCCCTATATATGGTGTTGCATCTCTTAAAAAAGGGGACAGGGATCCAGACAGGGGCATTGTGAAGCATATAAAGTATCTGAGGGTTCCAAATCATCTTGATCAGGTTGCAACGCCCGACAACAGACAGCGGCTGCTGTTAACATTTAATTTTGGACTGAATGAAAACCACTTAGGCCGCGTACACACAATCAAATCTGTCTGCTGGAAACGGTCTGCTAGACCGTCCCAGCAGACAGATTCGATCGTGTGTACGGGCGAGCCGACGGATTTGGCCACCCGACAGATTTCAAAGCATGCTTTGAAATCTATCGGGTGGGAACCCGTCCGCCCGACATGTCTGCTGGTTAGTACAATTACCAGCAGACATGTCGTCTCGCACCGGCGCCGAATGGATTCGGTGCATGCGCGGAAGTGTTTTACTTCCTGGTGCGGTGACGTGGCGGCGTCAACGTCACCGCCACGTCACCGACACGTCAGCGCGCCGTCTGCTGACGGGGATTTTGGTTTGCTCGTGTGTACACGCGAGCAAACCAAAATCCAAACAGACAGATTTGTTCAAATCGGACGGACAGACCGTTTTGAACAAATCTATTGCCTCGTGTGTACGAGGCCTTAGTGTTACAAATTAGTTAATTTGAGAAAAAATTTCCATCCTGCCCTTCAAATCTTTCATTTTGCTGAAATTAAATGTTAATAGCAAAGAAAATCTTTTTAACGTCATTCGAATGTTCTGAGAATTTTCGTACAAATTTCCTTAGCACTTTTTCCTCAGAATTTTCGTTTAAAATTCTATCTATCTATGGCAAGCTTTACTTGTATAATAAATATTGTTAATAAAGTAGGTAAAAACTATGTATATCATTTTTTTAATTTTTTATCATTCTAAATTCTTTGCTAAGGTCTTATTATAGACTAAGTTATGTCCTATATTTTCTTATATTATAAAAATATTTTTTCCCTAATCTTTTATATATATGCTATTCCTAGGTCAAGTTAACCGTGTATTTGGAGTACTGCAGAATTATGGGCAAGTGGTATTTGATTACAAGTGCAGCCTTTTTCATCATTCAACAGTTATCAGCCCTGGGGCATAATTACTGGATTGGGCTGTGGGCTGATGATCCACCTGTGAATGGTACCCAACAGAACACTGCAATGAGACTGGTAGTGTACAGTGTACTGGGCACAGTGCAAGGTATGTAAAATGAAAATGTTATATTTTTGTTTACAAGAATATATTTATATATATATATATATATATATATATATATATATATATATATATATATATATATATACATACATATATATAATTTATTTTTATTTTTTGTAAAATTGAATGTCTCTTATTATTGACTAAATGCAATTGACTTAATTTAGTGAAAGAAAATACACAAGGGCAATGAAAGTCCTGAAGACAAACCTTTATGTTTACATTGCAGATTCACATGAGCATGTGGAGATATGCATTTACGTTGTTGTACTTGCTACCTAGCCTGCATTATGACATGTCTACTTTCTATTTTATAAACACCTTTAGTGATATCAAAGGGCATACGCTCTTTAGCAATTCACATTTAATAATGAAATTGATAAATGTACAGTATGTTATAACATACATTAAATAATGTCAAAATACGATTGGTTGGACTGAGACTCTAAATTTATGTCACAAAGAGGCTTGTGGTCTTCCTAAAATTATACTGTATTTGTTATATGTATATTGGGTTGTAGTCTTACTAAAATTATACTGTATTTGTTATATGTATATTCGGTTGTAGTCTTACTAAAATTATACTGTATTTGTTACATGGCTATTTGAAATACTCCTTAAGATAAACAATACTAAGAAAGCTTATTCAGGAATTATTCCTTACCTAGAAAAAGTACAGAGCCACTTTGCATGTCAGACACCTTGGGCCAGATTCAGATATATTTTCGTATCTTTCCGGCGGCGTAGCGTATCTCATTTACACTACGCCGCCGTAACTGAGAGCGGCAGGTCCCGTATTCAGAAAGAACTTGCACTCTAAGTTACAGCGGCGTAGTGTAAATGGGCCGGCGTAACCGTGCGTAATTCAAAATAGGCAGGTAGGGGGCGTGTTGTATGTTAATGACTCGTGACCCCACATAAATGACGTGCCAAACGAACGGAGCTCGAAATCACGTTGCAAATAGTCAATGCTTTCAACGTGAACGTAACTTACGCCCAGCCCTATTCGCGAACGACTTACGCAAACAACGTCAACGACGGAAAACGGTGTAAGAGACTTACGCCTCTCGTATCTTAGCAAAATTCCAGTGTATCTTGCTTTCTGAATACAGAAAAAAGATACGCCGGTGCATCCTAGAACTTACGCGGCGTATAAACAGATACGCCGACGTAAGTTCTTTCTGAATCTGGCCCCTTGAGTATAATTGTATCTGTGTAAAATAGTCATTGGTAACCAGGTAAGAGTGTCGGTTCCAGTAAATGCCACCACAGCTCTTGTCCAAGTCACGGGTCCTCAATGAAGGGATGCAATTTACCTGTCTCCTGCCTGTCATCAGTGGTTTGCCAACCCCCACTTTTGACTAATTACTAGTAGTTAGTACACCACCATATAAGTAGATCTGCTTACCAGAGCAACTTGGTCCCCTATAACGGAGGCCCTATAACCACATAAAATAAATCCCAGTTGGATAATAGCAACCCCTGTGTTCACAGCCACATCGATCAGCACATTTCACAGCGTTAATTGTTGATGGACATGCAAAGAAAAAAGGGGGGAGCCTCAATAGTATAAAATCTTTGGTGTTTTATTAAAACTGAACAATACATAAAAACACACCCACATTTGGTAGAAAAAAGGAGAGCCTTAAGCCTGTTGCGCCGGCCGGCCGCAAACAGACAAGCCCGTCCGTATGGGGATCGAGCAGCGGAGGGTGATGACGTCAGCACGCCACTTGTTCCCACCGCTCGTTCCACTGCTCGATCTCCATACGGACGGGTTTGCTGGGAACTCGGCCTGCTCTCCTTCAATGATCAGAAGTGTCCCGACACCTCCCCCCTGCACAGCAATTCACTGGAGAGTTCAGTTTTCCATACCTCACAACTCTCCCAGCATTTGAAAATTTCCCTGCAGGACATTTTTGTTGAGCGGGGGGGGGGGGTTGGTGATCAGATCTAAGTTGTTGAGCGGGGGGGGGCGGATCGGAGTTGTTGGGCGGGGGGGGTTCAATCGGAGTAGTTGATGAGCAGGGGGGTTACGCAGATCGGAGTTGTTGAGCGGGGGGTTTACCGCGCATCGCGGGGGGGTGGGTGCCGCGGAATCACGGGACTCTAGTCATGATCGCGGGACCGCGGGATTTAACGCGAATTGCGGGACAGTCCCGCGAAATCCAGGACGGTTGGGAGGTATGGTTTGCTAATTTCTCCTCCCCTAGCTTTTATGCAGTTGAGAACAGATTTTATGTGATCACTTATAAAAAAAGGTATTTAAAAGTTTTTTTATATATATCTATACACAAATGTTTTGCCTTTCATTTCAGTTTTAAACTAAATGGGTTGTTTTACAAGGTGATTATTTACTATCACTTTAATATATGATTTAAAATTTTGACCAGAGTTATGCATTAACTTTGTGTTTTTCCTCCACAGCTCTATGTATATATATAGCATCTAGCGCTATAATTGTTGGAGGAGTGTCAGTGTCCAGTCAGCTTCACTGCAAGCTCTTGTACAGCATCATGAGGTGCCCCCTGAGCTTTTTTGAAAGAACACCTAGTGGAAACCTAACCAACCGATTTGCAAAGGAAATGGACACTATAGATAATATCATTCCGCATATGTTAATGATGTTTATATTAATCTCCCTAACCATATTGGAGATACTACTGGTCATTGCAATAGCCACGCCTCTGGCTGCTGTAGCCTTTATACCTCTGGGTTTACTATACTTTTTCTTACAGGTAATTATTGGCTGGTCTGGGCCACACAGATTTTATCATGTACATATTATAAATATATCCTGCATGAGTATCTGATGTATGGATTTTGACGAGCATAATTTTAATAGTTGTAGAAGATAACTGGAGATGTGAAATGAAAAAAAAAAAGTAAGGGGGAGGCTGAAGGTAATCTCCCATACAAAGTCTGTTTATTGAAACAACTTTTAAAACCACATCTCATGGTATTTTATAACATTTTGGTCATCGGGTATCTGAGACAAGACATATTAATATTCGCTGAAGCGCTCACCAAGATTTGTCAACAAATCTCTATCTACCATATATTACCTAGACACAGATAGTAGAAGCCTTTACAGTAAGTGTATACCTTCACTATATCGATGATGTAATCAATACATCAATGATGTAAGCTATACTTATGGCGGATTCACAGAAAAGCAGATAGTAATGTTAAGATAATGGATCAGTACATGGGGTATACCCAATAAGAATCATGGTTAGTTTTTCATTAGTGCATAGTGCAGTCCCATAATATCTGGAACATGTTTTGCTAGATGTATGTATGTATGTATGTATGTATGTGTGCTTAGAGATTTGTTGGCCTTGTCTCAGATACAGTACCAGATATCTAACCACCCACAATGTTTTAATAAGCCATGGAATGTGGTTTTAAAGGTTATTTTCTCTTTCGTTCATTGACTGACACAGGCCTCATTCTTGACCTTAGGGTTATATCGCCACCTTTAGGAGTAGGACTAGGTAGAAACAAAAAAAAAACAAGCACAGCACCGCTCAGGGGCGGTCCTTACTGGCAGTAACCCTTACTCTGCTCCCGGCAGCTCAGTTTTTTTCTGCCTAGTCTAGGAGAAGGACCGTTCTCCCTGCTGGGATCTGTGGTTTCTTTTGCTTTTGATTTTCTTCTTATTTAATTTTTTTACGATACATCTGCAATCAACTGCTGGGCTGGGTGACAGGCTGGATATTATAGATCCAGGTAGTCTCCCCAGCCTGAGCACCACGCTGGGTCGGCCACGATGAGCCCCATCCTAGACCGGGGCGGCCAGCATGCTAGAAGCCTTGCAGGGGCACATATGACCAGGCACCAGCCGTATGAGTCACAGTGTCACCATGGCCGACAGCCACTCTACCTTGGCGGGAAATGGTTCTGTCTTGGGAGTGTGACCCGCAGTCCCTGCTGGATTGGTAAGTACTGGCTCCACCGGTCCAGCCCAGGCATAGTCTGGAGCAGCTGGGTAATCCCTGGGGTGGTCGTTTCTGGGGTGTTCCCCCCCTCTCCCTCCCCCTGCCCCCTATTGTGCTGCCTGGTGTCGCTGCGTGGGGCTCCTACCAGTCCATGGGCTGTTCATGGCTGACGTCTTCAGCTGTGTGTAGCAGCTGCCATTGCCTTGGAGCGGGCGCCGCGGCCATTTTCTTGTAGCTGCGGTGGCCATTTTGCCATGGTTCATGTTTTTTTTCCTGGTTTCTGGCTCTGTTTGCGGCCAGAGGCCATTTTATTGTAGTCTCGGGGAGGGTTTCTGCTGGTCCTCTACCACAGGAAGTTATACCTGGAGCTTGGCGCAAGCACAGATCTTCCCGTGGACCTGCTGATGGATGACGGACGGCACACAGCACTGTTCCCCTGAGTCTGGGTTGGGTGGTGAGTCCTTCTGGGGTTCCCACAGTCTGCAGCAGATAGGGGGGTGTTTCTATTCTTTCTATCCCTTGTGGGTGTTTGGTCCCTGGTGGTGCCAGGTCAAGCGTGGGACTGCCATGGCGTCTGAGGCAGGTGCCCCTCTCCCAAACACCCCTGTGTCGGTAGCTGGTTCCTCTGGGTCTACTGTTCCCCTGGATGCTTTGTCAGCAGTACTGGAATCCTTCCTCTCCCGGGTTGAAGTGGCGTGCGGGCGTAAGGTGGGTAAAAAACGTTCCCTTCCCCCTCCGTCGTCTGGGTAGGACTCTGATTCAGAGTCAGGCTCCGCGGTAGTGGGTGGCACCTGTCTGGAGGGCTGAACTGATGCGGCCCGTGGTCAATCGGACAGCGAGGAGGAATCCTCGCTGCGCATGAAAAGGCGTTGGTGACGCCCACGTAAGTCTGTGTGAATCCGGGACTATAAGTTTTTGCAGACAGGATGATTTATGCATGTTTTTATACCAAGCTTGCTAGATGCGTAGAGAAAATAAACTGCAAATATTTAACTTGAGAAATAGGTGTTCATTCCAGAAATTATGCGCTACTATTTACACATAAATATCTAGTGGAATTTGCTTTCTCCAATCTTGTATTTCCTTGGTTGTGTGGGTAAAATCAGGCTGGTGATAATAGATAATGATGAAAGTCCAATGAAAGTTGCTTAAACAGATTCTAAACCTAAAAGACAAGCAAACTTTAGCTAGACATTATACAGTATAATGTCATCTGTAAACAAATGACCCCTGCAAAGTGTCAAAATTATGATTTCACGTGGTGTAGCTTCACATCCATACATATTTGAATGTAAGCAAGCCCCTTTATGTATAAAGTGGTGCACGTGACTAAAGAACTTTAGCAGTGCAATGAAGGTCATGGTTTTCAGAGGAGTTGGTGAAGATCCACTTTTTGTTTCAAGCAATGTACAGTATAATGGAAAGAACCCGTACTGATCAATTAGACTTTTACTACCTAAGAAAACTATGGACATTAAAAATTACTACTCAAAAAGGACGGAAAAAACAATAGCTAAGATAGATATTGATGGTCGGACTTTGAGGCCAAGGAAGTAGGTTAAAAATACAAATTTTAATGTCACCAAATTAATACAGAAAAAAAGCACATGATAAAATACAAAAATAATAATGCATATACATGGATGGATCACTGTATACAAAATCCTTAAAGTCGCCGACTCACGTTTCACCGTGGGGCTTCTTCAGGACGGTTAGTAAGGATTTTGTGGGACAATTAGACAACCACTGTGCACGTTCCTATCTTAAGCTTCAAAGTTTGAGCCAAACTCTCAGTTGGTTGTCCAGAGATAAGGCCAGCGTCCCAGGGTTTACATCTGTGTAGTATATCTGGAGGGCTTCCAGTCCGGCCAGTGGAAGCTGTTCCTGTGTCCCAGTTGGCTCCAGGGCCATTCATCATCGAGTGAAGGTTGATAGTAGCGTGACGCCTAACACAAACTCGAAACATACCCCTATTCTGACTTTATTGTCAATTGAAGATCTTTAAAAAGGTCTGAGAACTTTTGAAGCAAGTTCCTACCAGGCCATTTGAGTATCCGCCTGCTGTGCGTGCCTCCGGATGCATTCATTACAGGATCGTCGGCTATATAACTACTTGTTTTCTGATTATACATCTTTCCACAAAATCCTTACTTACCGTCCTGAAGAAGCCCCACGGCGAAACGTGCGTCGGCGACTTTAAGGATTTTGTATACAGTGGTCCATCCATGTATATGCATTATTATTTTTGTATTTTATCATGTGCTTTTTTTTCTGTATTCATTTAGTGACATTAAAATTTGTATTTTTAACCTACTTCCTTGGCCTCAAAGTCCGACCATCAATATCTATCTTAGCTATTGTTTTTTCCATCCTTTTTGAGTACTATATACACGGATGCGGCCCATGTGAGTGTAACTCCTTTGTATTTCCTTATCCTTCTCCAATTCCCCGTTCCGCCCCTCCCCTTCCCCGTTACTAGCTTCTTTATATTTATTGAAAATGACTAGCTGCTGTGGATGACTTCATCTTGCTCTCTAAATAAAAAGCTTTGTGCTGCAATGTTGTTTTTCCAGGACTTGTTTTTAAACAATATCGCCCTCATTTACAAAGGCACTGACACCCACACTGTGTCAATACAATTTTTTTATTTATTTTTTCCCCTGCATTCGACCCAAGCTGTGTGCAGACATGGAAGTGAATGCAAACCCAACAGCTGCATAGACACATCCACATGTAAAAATGTAAAAGGCTTGCAGGAGCAGGCAGGCAGTTCACATTCAGGTCTGTGCACCTGCTCCTGTGTCTGTACAGTTGCTACGTCTGCATTTACTTCCAAAGTATATCTGCACACAGCTCAAGGTGGATGCAGGTGCAAGCACCAATGCCTCTTTCACACAGTATGGCTGCCAGCTCCTGTGTGAATGAAGCCTAATGGAGTCACTCAAAAATATCACTTTATCTTTTTCTACAGAGATTTTATGTTGCCAGTTCTAGGCAGCTGAAACGCCTGGATTCAGTGAGCAAATCTCCTTTGTACACTCACTTTAATGAAACCCTGCAAGGTGTAAATGTCATACGAGCCTTTAAGGAACAGGACCGTTTTATTCAAGAGAACAATCTACGTCTTAATACCAACCAGCGTTTCTACTTCTCCAGCTTTGTCGCAAACAGGTAACTGAAAGATAAAACTAGTAAAGGCAAATAACATTTAAATTGTACGATTATTATTATTAAAAGAGATTCTATGGTCACAACATACTTTCATTTTATAACGTCAGCCTTGTAATAGCAATATAAACAATGGCTAATTTTGAGAGTCCAATATAAGCTTACTTAAAAAATCTCTTGTGTTGTCAGTGCTTTCTGCTATCTGCTGTCCACCTCTTTCCACAACTTCCTAGATTTCCTGCATGCTTTGCAGCTTCTACTCTGCATGACTACATATCCCATGGATCTTTGCTGATTATATGTCAGTATTACATTGTATATCCATGTATGCTGTGGTCGTTCAGGTGCTTTATCTTATCTTATTTTCTTATTATATTATTATCTTATTATCTTTATCTTATTTATCTTTTTTAAACTATTGATGCTTGTTATTTGTGTTCATTCTGATTTACAGGTGGCTGAGTATACGCTGTGACCTCGTTAGTAATTTCATAGTTTTTACAGTGGCTATTGTAGGAGTGTTGTTCAAAGAGAGCATTTCCCCAGGCCTGGTTGGTCTTGCTGTTGTGAATTCTCTAAGGGTAAGTGTCCAGAGAGGAAAATAGCCCCTAGCATTATAAGAAAATCTTTACATAATGTATATATAACCATTAAAATAATACATGTGTAAGACTTGCATGCAAAACTAGAAGTTTTATCAGTTTAATTTAATTCAGGCAATTGACAATGTCTTTACTGTACATTAAATGTGGGTATACAATACAATGATTGTAATTTGTATTAAATTTATTGTATTAATTGTTAAAGCGGAGCTCCACCCTAAAGTGAAGTTCCGCTAATCGGAACCCTCCCCCCCTCCGGTGTCACATTTGACACCTTTCAGGGGGGAAGGGGGGTGCAGATACCTGTCTAAAGACAGGTATCTGCACCCACTTCCGGCCACACGTCTCGGGCAAAAGACGGGTTTTTTCTAACATCCTGTCGCTCCTCCCAGTTGTGTGCTGGGAACACTCGGCTCCCAGCACACAGCGGGAGCCAATCGGCGGGCGCAGCGCGACTCGCGCATGCGCCGTAGGGAACCGGGCAGTGAAGCCGGAGCGCTTCACTTCCTGGTTTCCTCACCGTGGATGGAGGGGGGAGCAGCAGGGTGACGAGCGATCGCTCATGCTCTGCTGCGGACGCCGCTGGACTCCAGGACAGGTAAGTGTCCTAATATTAAAAGTCAGCAGCTGCAGTATTTGTAGCTGCTGGCTTTTAATATTTTTTTTGAGCGGACATCCGCTTTAACTATATTAAAGCTAAATTTCAGAAAATAAACTAAATACACAGCTAAATACTGGGAAAGGTATCTATAGGATATGTAATTCTTTACAGCTGCTCATAAAATCCAGGCAGCCCTTCTAAACAACAAAGCCAGATCCTTGATCTCTACTGCAGCAAGATGCCTAGGGCTAGGTTTACACTGCTGCGAATTCTTTTGCAAACTTGAGCCATTGCGATCGCTCAAATTCGCATGTCATTTAAATAACATTGTTTTACATTAGTGCCTTTCACATCAGTGCGGTGCGAATCTAAGCTGCGTGCAAAAGGGTCCTGTGCGAGTTAGAACCGTGTGCGATGCGTCAGCTCCATAGACTTCAATGTAAATCGTTTTGGAATCGCATTGATGGTTCACATATGTGCGAATTCCACCACACTACTCTCCACAAAAACCAAAGTACACAGGAAGTTAACACCTTTTTTATTATGATTCCATTGGCCAGAACTTTAATCGCAGCCAACTCCAGAAAATCGTGGTAAATTCGCACCTTACACATTACAAAAAAAATGAACAAATTCACCCCCCTAACCTACCCATTGAACATTAAGGTAACAGCATACTGGTAATCTCAGTACATGCTCTGCTCTCTCCCTATGTCTGCATATTCGTTATATGCTCCAAGCTCTAGTTACTCTCATATTTGCCTTTAATAAATCAACCCCAATGATTAAATGTTTATGCATATATATGGTACTGCACAGCCAAGCAGGTGAAATAGGTATTGCTTGGTTCAAAAATTCAGCTTGCTGTGTAACCTCTCCACATCCAGTGTGTTCATTGGATAAGCATCATTCCCTTTGTACAATTAGCAATAAATTGATTCAGGAGACGGTAGAGTGATCTTGGCTGTGGGAAGCAGAGTTGTATAAATCACAAATTGTTATCTGTGAAGACTTAAAATTCTTATGCTGACAAAACAGATGTACTGCAAGTGTGTATTTAGCTGTTTTGCATTTTACTGGAGTTTTAATTTAAAGTCTATATAATGAAAATATGAATGCATTATTATTTTTATTGCAGATTTCAGATTCAATTTGAATTTTAAATATACTGTATTTATCTCAAGCAATCCACCAATTTCCGTAAAAGTTTTGCTTTGGGTTGGCGATACGTCAAGGACTAAATTTAGGGAAAGATTATGTAGTGAATATATGGCTTGTTTGAGATTGAATTATTATGCCAAGTCAAAGGTTACCTTTAAAATATACAGCACTCCATATTTTACAACTACACACAGACACTTCAACACAAAATACATAGATTTGCCAGTGCTGGTTGCCAATCAGAAACTGCTTATAGTATATGCAGTAGGCTCTGCGATTTGCAGGAACTGTTTGAATCTGAATAGAAGGAAGAGTTTTGGAAGAGACTGCTGCTGCTTGGCTTTCCTTTTGTTTAAAGGCATTGCACACTTTCAAATGTTTGTTGTTTTAACTAGGTATTAGTGTAGTTATATTGTTTTACCCGGTAATTTTAGGCTGTGAATGCAGTTTGTAGTGTCATTGCTGATCTATTCCCCTGTGCAGGGCTGTCTTAATGAGAGGGCACACCTGGGCACTGCCCGGGGGCCCCAGCTGCATGGGGGGGGGCCCCTGCCCTTTCCCAAAAGCAGTTGGTCCTTGAGCCCGGGCTGCCCCGATACATCACAGTTATCGCCCAGCACTCTGACCCCTCTACACCCTAGATATCCCCTACCTTCTACCTACTTGATTTCTGTTTACATGCACTGTCTCCATTGTAGGGGCCCCAGAGCATTACTTTGCCCAGGGGCCCATGATGCTATTAAGACGGCCCTGCCCCTGTGTCTATTCATTAATCCACCTAACTTGTCTCAATTCATCAGAAGGACAAGCAACTCCTTGTTCCAGGTTACATAGCATCCAGTGCATGCCTAAGCATTTCTAAGCATCACAAATGTGTGGGGGCCATTGTGATGAAAATAAACACATCTCTTTCAGCTTGATAAGCTGTTTTCCAGAAGTTCAAATTAATAGCTCTCACCTGCAAAGAATTAGACTAAGAGACCCAGGAATGGTAGGATATGTAGTTATTTCTCAGACTACAGACAGGAGGAGGATGAAGCCATGCTCCAATTGAATGTATAGGGCTAAAAATATGCCTACTTCATATTGTGGTGGTGGGACCCCGTGCTACATGAAAGGTTGCTGGTTACGCCAGATTTTGGAGAGAAAGGGGCATTGATTGCACACATAAGCGTAACTAGAAATCACAGGGCCCCATAGCAAAATGTTGTATGGGGCCCACACAGAGCCACCCTAGTGTCAATGCAGTGTGACCTGTCCCCCATACAGCGTGACCTGTGCCCCATACAGCGTGACCTGTGCCCAATGCAGCGTGACCTGTGCCCAATGCAGCGTGACCTGTGCCCCATACATCATGACCTGTGAGCCCATACAGCGTTGCCCGTGCCCAATACAGCCTGGTCTGCCTGTGCCCAATACAGGCTGGCCTGCCTGTGCCCCATACAGCGTGACCTGTGCCTAATACAGCGTTGCCTGTGCCCAATGCGCCATGACCTGTGCCCAATACAGCGTTGCCTGTGCCCAAAACAGCCTGGCCTGCCTGTGCCCAATACAGCCTGGTCTGCCTGTGCCCCATACAGCAAGGCGCTGATCAGGAGTAAGCTAGGAGAGAGCTTAACTCTAGGAAACTGTTTGTTCGGAGGAGCAGACCTAAGGCCTAGGCTGAAGGCCTGAAACAGCCAGAGGGCAAGAATGAAAGCCAGGAGGCTAAAGTGTTGAGTATGCAAGATACAGTAATGGTGGAACCCCCTGTGAGGGCTACTGATGTATTTGTGAACTTTTTGTGCTTTTAAATAAAAGCGGGCTACCAGGCCCTTAAAAAATCAGTTCTGTACTGGCGTACTCACTAAAAAACGAGCCTACCGCTGTAGTCTGATCAACATGAGGACAGACAGTACAGTTACAATTCAATATAGTAAAGCGCTGCGTAAACTGTTGGCGCTATATAAATCCTGTATAACAATAATAATAATACAGGAGGAATCAGAGAGTACAACACGTATGACGGCACTATAAAGGGGAAGTTCCATTCGGATGGTGCCACCCTTTGGACTCCTTTGGCTGATTTCGTGTTAGTAAAAGTTTGGTGAGAGACGATTAGCGCTTTTCAGTTCTCTGAGCAAAATACAATTCTCTGCAGGAAAGAGTAGCAGCCACTTCAGTTTGTTTGGGTTTTATTAATGCGTTCTGGGGATATCTTCCCAAAATGAATTGTGTGTGTCTTATACCCTATGGCAGATAGGGAGGAAGAAAAGGCATAGCAAATGGTGGCATCAGTGGCGGCTGGTGCTCAAAATTTTTGGGGGGGGCGCAAACGAAAAAAAAAATATTGCAGCCTCACTGTGCCCATCACATGCAGCTACTGTGCCATGCCACCAAATGTAGCCACTGTGCCATGCCACCAAATGCAGCCACTGTGCCATCAATTGTCACCACTGTGCCATGCCATCAAACGCAGTCACTGTGCCATCAATTGTCACCTCTCTGCCATGCCATCAAATGCAGTCACTGTGCCATCAATTGTCACCTCTCTGCCATGCCATCATATTCAGTCACTGTGCCATCAATTGTCACCACTGTGCCCGGCCTGTGCTCATTGTTGCCTCTGTGCCCCATGATGCCACTGTGCCCCATGCTTCTACTGTGCCCCATGCTGCCACTGTGCCCCATGCTGCCACTGTGCCCCATGCTGCCACTGTGCCCCATGCTGCCACTGTGCCCCATGCTGCCCCTTTCCCTGTAAAAAAATCACTTACCTGACGCTTCCATGTCCGCCCTGGAGAAGCTTCAGCCAATCAGGTTCCTGAAAACCAGAATCCGGGAACCTGATTGGCTGAAACGGCTGTCAGTCTAATGCAAGGACCGCAGATTGTCTGCGCTCCGAGCATAGACTTCCGAGAGCCGGAGGGCGGGACTGGAAAAGCCTATCAGAGCCACTGGCTTTGATAGGCAGTTCCCCTCAGCCAACCAGCTGTCGCTATTCGGGTAACCGGCGTCCCATGTCCGGTTATACGAATAGACCAGGCAGCTGGCAACAGTAACACACGTCCAATGCATAGCATTGAACGTGTGTTACTTGCGAGAGGGGGTGGCGCTGCAGCGCCCTCTATAGACGGCCGCCAGAACTTCGGCTAAAATGTCAAAATGACATTTTAGCCGAATAAAAGTTCTTAAAGGGCCCGTTTTTTTTTTTTTAATTCTTTTTTTTTTTTGTGACTGCGGGAGGGGGGGCGGCGCCCGTGCGCCCATATGGGCGGGCCGCCACTGGGTGGCATATAGGGTAAGTAAAAAAGAAATCATAATAGAAATGTATGACCCGTACAAACTATTTATAGTCATAGTTAAGTAAAATTTTAGTTAAAGTTTAGTAGAAATCTTAATGGTGGGGAACACCATGGCAGAAGGATCATTTTTTCATGTTCCTGCGTTGCTCCCTGAATTGACTCCAACATTTTCTGACTGCACATCTAATGTATAAAAACCCTCAAGGATTGTAAGACTATACACCACATAGTTGCTCCAACAACTGCTAAATTGATAAGGTTCTGTCTGAAAAACCGTCTTGCTCAATCTAGGAATTTGAAAAAAAAAAAAAAATCAACCCTTGCAGTGGGGCTTCCCTGCTCTCCAAAGGTTAAAAGTTTGTTATCTATAGGGATGCTGCAATAAGGAAAAATACCTTATTCCACACTTCAGCAGACATCTCCAGTTATTGTCACCACCAAATACAATATAGGGCCCTGCATTGTACTTGATGATAAACCATTTGGTGATAAATCACAGTCTGAAGCTTCAGGGAGAAGAGGGCAATGCTGGAGCAGGGGAGAGAGTAATGCCCTGTACATACGTTAGGAATTTCCGATGGGATAAAGTCCGATGGAATTTTCCGTCGGAATTCTGTTCAATCTGTCTTGCATACACACTGTCAGACCAAATTCCGACCGCCCAAAACGCGGTGACGTAAAACACTACAGCGAGCCGAGAAAAATTAAGTTCAATGCTTCCGAGCATGCGTCGACTTGATTCTGAGCATGCATGTTTTTTTCTCCGTCGGAGTTCCACACAGACGATCGTAATTTCCATCGGAAAAAAATAAAACATGTTCTATTTCTAAACTCCGAAAAATCAGATGGGGCCCACACACGGTCGGAATATCCGATGAAAAAATTCTGTCTGACTTTTTTCATCGGAAATTCCGATCGTGTGTACAAGGCATAAGGCTCCATTTATACGAATGCGGTTTTTTATGCTTTTTGAATTTTGCAGGAATGCAGGTCATTTTTTTTAACATGGGTTTCTATGTAATGTAAGTGGTAAAAATTAGAACTACCTTAATTTGGCACACAAGTCGCTGTCAGAGCCAAAACATTCTCAGATATTTTTTTAATTAAACGCATTGCACTAAAAAGAGCAATTAATGCCAGAAAAGTGGTGCAACAGCTTTATTGAATTCCACCCATTGTTTTTTGACAGGGTATGGTGGCAAGTAATATAGTAAATATATGAATTCCCACCATAGGGTTTAAATTTGTTTTTAGTGATGATGTTTTTATGTGACAGTTGTAGATCAAGGAGAAGTACGGTGTGTGGATCAGACACATGGGCGAAGGACAGCCCAGAAGTCTTATTGGTACAATTTTCCAAAAAGGACTTGATTGTGTCTCTGGGGTTGTCCCTTAAGACAACGATATTGTCCCTACAAACCATAAAAGATGATATAGAAAGCATTGGTTATTGTTCCAGATCAAACTCTTCCTAATTGCTCATGGTTAAATTGGCATACGTGGGTAAAAAAGTTGCAACCATACCTGTGCCCTATATCTGTATGAAGAAGTAGTTGTGTTTCAATTAAAGTTTAACCACTAAATTACCAGGCTTATTTTGGCACTTCTCTCCTTCATAAGAAAAACAATTTTTTTTTGCTAGAAATATAATGAGAACCCCCAAACATTATATATATATATTTTTAGCAGACACCCTAGGGAATAAAATGGTGTTCATTGCAACTTTTTTTTCTTGCACGGTATTTGCGCACTAATTTTTCAAACACATTTTTTATGGAAAAAAACTGTTTCATGAATTAAAAAATAATAAAAGAGTAAAGTTAGCCCAATTTTTTTGTATAATGTGAAAGACGATGTTACGCCGAGTAAATAGATACCAACTAGTCATGCTCTAAAATTGCGCACACTCATGGAATGGCGTCAAACTTCGGTACTTAAAAATCTCCATAGGCGACGCTTTAAAAATTTCTACAGGTTACTATTTTGGAGTTACAGAGGAGGTCTAGTGCTAGAATTGTTGCACACACTCTAACGCATGCGATGATACCTCACATGTGGGGTTTGAACGGTGTTTACATATGTGGGCGGGACCTGCATGCGTTTTCGCCTCTGCACGCAAGCGATCGGGACAGGGGCGTTTTAATTTCTTTTTTTATTATTATTATATTTTTTTTTACTTAATTTTTCTATTTTTACACTTTTTTTTTATTTTATTTTTTTTTTTATCTCTTTTATTCCTATTACAAGGAATGTAAACATTTCTTGTAATAGGAATCAGGGTGACAGGTCCTCTTTATGGAGAGATATGGGGTCAATAAGACCCCACATCTCTCCTCCAGGCTGGAAAGCATTAGATCGTGAAAAAAAATTCACAGATGCTTTCAGCCGCGATTGTGGCTGTGTTTACATTCCGGGTACCGGGCGTGACGTCATAACGTCGCGCCCGGTCCTCCGACGGTCATAGAGATGACTGTGACCGTCTGGTCACCAGTCATCTCTATGGTTCTGCAGGGAACGCCGGCCGATTCGCTCTCCGGGCCCCCGATGGCACGGGAGAGCCCGGAGAAGCACCGGAAGGCGGCGGGAGGGGGGGTGTCCCCACCTGCCGCCTATAAGAACGATCAAGTAGAGGAACCGCCACTTTGATTGTTCTTATGGTGCACAGAATCACCGGCTGAAGATGGCGATATCTGAATGATGCCTGTGGCCTGCAAGCATCATTGAGATATCACCGCACAAAGTGGAGGACGTCCATGGGTCCTAAGGTGATTAAGTGGTTAATACAGTCTATGAGAAACATGCCTAATTTGTCTTTAATGTCTGGATTGTTGGCAAGAAAATGGTTGGGTGCATTTAATCCTACTTCATGGGGGATTGAGAAATAGAGAGATCTGTCATCAAGGGAAAGCCAATGAGTGGGTTCCAAGGTAATGTGTTTTATAAAGTATGAAGTAAATGTTCCAAATCTTTTATATGGAAGGAAGCGGAGTGACCTTAGGCTGTGAGAAATGTTTCCTTCAATGGTAAGCCTGATCATGTGGAGAGTCTTTACCACTTAGGCCCCTTTTACACTGGGGTGGTGGGTGCGTCGGCGGTAAAGTGGCACTATTTTTAGCGACGCTTTACCGTCAATTTCGCTGCGCTATTCAGCCGCTAGCGGGGGAACACTTTTACCCCTGGCAAGTGGCCGAGAAAGGTTTTTTTGCCGGCGGTATAGCTGCGGTGCCTATTGATTTCAATGGGCAGGAGCAGGTCTACACAACGCTCCTTCACCGCTCCAAAGATGCTGCTGGCAGGACTTTTTTTTACCGTCCTGCTAGCGCACCGATCCGGTGTGAAAGCCTGGAGAGACAGCAGTGGCTATTTCCAGGCGCTTTGCAGGTGCTATTTTTAGTGTTGTAGCGCCTGCAAAGCGCCCCAGTGTGAAAGGGGTCTAAGACCTATAACGGGGATCTCCAAACTCTGGGCCTTCCAGCAGTTGCAGAACTACACATCCCATGAGGTATTGTAAAACTCTGATATTCACAGACATTACTAGGCATGATGAGAATTGTAGTTTCTGAACAGCTGGAGGGCCATAGTTTGAAGACAACTGACCTATAGTATACTCATCCAAGTGGCTACCTTGTGATTAATAAGTCGACTTCTATTCCCCACATGTTGTTGATAATGCAGGCTGTTGCACCATTTTTTTCTCTGTTTGTCTTCTGAAAATGTTATGACTAATAATCCTCATTAGAAACAAAGAATACAGATTCATTTTGTGTGCCCCAATTTTCAAACTCAGATATTGCTTTGAATAAGTAGCAGTGCGATCATCACTGTGCTGCACATAGCTAGTACACAGAGCCGAGGTATAATGGGGGCCTAGAGTGTCCACTCTCCACAGGCTACCTGCAGAAAAACTACAGGGTGGCAGATGCAACACCAATCGCCATGCGCAAAGAGAGAGTGCAGCAGTGACTGTTCTTGATTATAGGAAGCTCCTGCACAAATGAAAACTTTTACACTGGATTGCTGCACAGACCTTGAAAAATACACAAAACACATCAAGTATTTAAAGACGTTGTAAAGGCAGAAGTTTTTTTTTTGTTTTAATGCATTATATTCATTAAGATAAAAAAGCTATCTGTGTGCAGCAGCCCCCCCTCAGCACCCCTGAAACTTACCTGAGGTCCCTCTCTACCCAGCAATCTCTACGAGTGTGTCAGCCGTTCGAGATTCTCCCGCCTGATTAGCTGAGGCACAGCAGCCATTCTCTGCTGCTGCTGTCAATCAAAGTCAGCTAGCCAAACAAGGAAGATAGAGAGAGAGGGGGCGGGGCTGGGTCGGAGCTCCATGCCTGTATGGACACAGGGAGCTGTAGCTCGGCCCAGGTGCCCCCATAGCAAGCGGCTTGCTGTGGGGGACACTGAACAGGAGGGAGGGGCCAGGATTACAAAAGAGGGACCCGAGAAGAAGAGGCTCCGGGCTGCTCTGTGCAAATCCACTGCAGCAGAGCAGGTAAGTATAACATGTTTGTTATTTTTATAGGAAAAAAAAAACAAGACTTTAAAGTAATGCAACCGCCTATTGTATTTAGACATAATTTGTTTATCTTAAAGTTCAGCTTTAAGATGATTAATTTTTACTGTACATGTTCATAAATGTTACTTTATTTTTTAAGTTGACAGGTGTCTTAAAAGAAGCTGTTCATATTGCCACCGACATGGAAACTAACTCTGTTGCAGTGGAAAGGGTGAAGGAGTATTGTGATGTGGAGCCTGAGGTTACTATCTACTTACAATCTTTATTTACAGTTTCATTGTCTGTACCGTGTTACTTTTTTTTATTTTTTAATAACATGGGGCCAGATTCAGAAAGATCCGCAAATCTTTCTGCTGGCGTAACGTATCCCCGATACGTTACGCCGCTGTCAATTTTTGCGCAAGTTCTGTATTCAGAAAGAACTTGCGCCCTTATTTACGGCGGCGTAACATATGTGTTGCGGCGTAAGGCCGTGCAATTCAAATTTATGAAGTGGGGGCGTGATTCATGTAAATGAATCATGACCCCACGTAATTAAAAAAATTTTTGGATGGCGCATACGCCGTTCGTGGACGTTCCCAGTGCGCATGCGCGAAATCACAACGCTTTTTGTCAACGTAAACGATGTGAACGTAACTAACGTCGAGCCCCATTCCCGAACGATTTACGCAAACGTCGTAACCGACATACAATTCGACGCTGTCCCGACGTCCATACTTAACATTGGCTACGCCTCCTATAGCAGGGGTAACCTTACGCTGCTCTAACGCTAACGCAAATGACGTAAACTACGACGCGCCGCCGCAAGTACGTTCGGGAATCGGCGTAAATAGCTCATTTGCATATTTTATGCGAAAACCTAGCGGCCAGCGTAAATATGCAACTAAGATACGACGGTGTAAGTGACTTACGCCGCTCGTATCTTAGGAGAAAGCTGGAGTATCTTGTTTTCTGAATACAGAAAAAAGATACACCGGCTATTCTTAGTATTTACGCGGCGTATCTATAGATACGCCTACGTAAATACTTTTCTGAATCTGGCCCATAGACTTTACTTTATAAAGACTACATACAGAGTTGACAGCAGGAAGTGCATCTGAGTGTAGCAGTATAAAAACGAATTTATTCACACTGCAAAGGTCCATCCTCAAAAAGCTGACCCTAAATGACATTTCTACATGTATATGCTCGAGATAATTACATTGGGCCAGATTCTCACCTGCGATACGACCGTGTATCTCAGATACACCGTCGTATCTCAGTTTTTTTCAATGGGTATCTATGCGTGTGATTCCTAGAATCACTTACGCATAGATACACTAAAGATCCGACAGATGTAAAACAATTACACCGTCGGATCGTAGATGTAATGACAACACCGGCCGCTAGGTGGCCTTTACGTTGTTTTCTCATTTGTTTATGCAAATGAGCCTAATACGCCGATTCCCGAAAGTTTTTACGCTGCCCCGTCGTTGTTTACATCGTTTCCGTAAGGTTTTTCCTGCGTAAAGGTAAAGCAGCCCAAAGATGGCGCATCCTATGTTAAGTATGGACGCCGTGATCGAGGGAAATTTGAAAGTTTTTACGTCGTTTGCATAACTCGTCCATGAATGGGGATTTACGTCGATTACGTTCACGTCGAAAACACCATCATAATTTGGAGCATGCGCACTGCGATTTTACTATGGCCGGCGCAAGCGCAGTTCGTTCGGCGCGGGGGCGCGCTTAATTTAAATACAAGACGCCCCCCTTCGATTTACACAGGGCCATTTACACTACGCCACCGCAAACTACGGAGCAAGTGCTTTGGGAATACGGCACTTGCTCCTTTAAGTTGCCACGGCGTAGTGTAAATGGCTCACGCTACGCCAGCGGCCATTCTATGAGAATCTGGCCCATTGTTTTGTAAGTTGCCAATCGTCATGTGAATAAAAGAGTTTTTACACTATTGCATTCAGATGCACCCTCTGCTGTCCTTATCAATTACCATCGAGAATCTTCAGTCTCTTGAGAGGTGCTGCACTACAAAGAAAAAAAAACTTTGGTTTAATAATACTTCAGTAAAATCCCAATAAAAGAGATATTGGTACAAAATACAGATTACAAAGCATAGTTGAAAAGTAACTCATTAACCGGATTTATGATACAACTTAAGAATGTAGTTCACCATTGTTTGGAAACCAAAAAGAGAAGCCCACTACTGTAAGGCCTCGTAGACACGAGGGGATATGTCCGCTGAAAACGGTCCTATGGACCGTTTCAGCAGACATCTCCGATCGTGTGTATGGGCTAGCGGACAGCATGCTTTGAAATTTGTCCGCTACAAACCTGTCCGTCGGATATGTCCGCTGGTTAGTACGGGAAACCAGCGGACATATCCTCCCACACATGCGTCGTATCCTGTGAATGGATCCGACGCATGCGCGCGGAAGTGTTTACTTCCTGGTGCGTGACGTGGCGGCGTCAACGTCACCGCCGCGTCACCGACACGTCAACGTGCTGTCCGCCGGCGGGGAATTTGATCCGATGGTGTGTACACGCCATCGGATCAAACTCCAGATCGGACATATCCGATGGAAATGGTCCGCGGACCGTTTTCATAGGATATGTCCGATCGTGTGTACGAGGCCTAAAAGTGCATTGGGGTGCCATTCACAATGAATGGCACCACAACACACACAAATGTGTGTGCTTTTATCATGCATTCGCTTAACACAAATTTATGAAGACAAAACTATTGTTCGGTCCTCTAGATATAGCAAGCCACACTTGAGGCCCTCTATATTTGCTAAGTTTCCAAAAACTGCCCTCAGGGTAACACTGCGTTTCCTTTAGGCAGGATTCACACCAGTCCAGTGCAAATTTCAGCTCCGTTCTCTGTACAAAGAGAAAAAGCAGCTGTTCAGCGCTTCCTCTTCATTGTAGGTGAGGATCAGCTGAGAAGGGAGAGAAGAAGGTGTAGTGAGGAGGGGGAGAGAATGCCTGTTCACAATGGAATGCATCTGCAAATCAGATGCGTTCCCATAGAAGAATATGTGCCTGCAATTCGCACCTCACTGCCTAGAAAACGCACACTTTTTTTGGGCAATGCGGAGTGCGAATGATTTAAAGTAATAGATTTTAAAATGTTCTGTGAATTGGATGTGGTGTAAGCCACATCCAATTTGCATAGGTGTGAACCCAGCCTAATGCCGCGTACACACAATCGGAATTTCCGGCAAGTTTGATGTGAGCTTTTGGTCAGAAATTCCGACCGTGTGTAGGCTCTATCTGACTTTTTCCGTCTGAATTTCCGACAGCAAATATTTGAGAGCTGGTTCTCAATTTTTCCGATCGGCTGTATGCAATTCCGACGTGCAAAAAACACACATGTTTGGAATCAATTCAACGCATGCTCAGCATTTTTACGTCTTGACGGTCGGAATTTTGTGTGACCGTATGTATGCAACACAAGTTTGAGCCAACATTGCGTCAGAAAAAAAATCCACGGTTTTCTTGGCAGAATTTCCGATCGTGTGTACATGGCATTAGTATTAAGTGCGCATCTATTTATGAAGGGATTTTGTTTCTTATGTTTCTCTTGTAATTGTGCATTGTAACAAAAGAACCTTTGTTTACTTAGGCTCCATGGACATCAGAGCATGCTTCAGAATTAACACACTGGCCACATGCTGGAAGGATTGAGTTCCAAAATTATGGTCTGAGGTACAGGAAAGACTTACAATTGGCTTTACAAAATGTTACTGCTTCCATTCAGCCTGGAGAAAAGGTTGGTGTTTTTGTGTTGTGTTCTTGGTGAATGTCACCATTTTTTAAATGTCTTGCTGTCTAAAGCCAAGTGCTGGGACCTTGGAATTTGTGTAGTACATTCACACCAAAAATTCCTGTATAGACTAGAAATTAAAGATGAAATTCTAACAAATAGAGAAGTACAAATTTGAAATATATATTGGGGCGTTGTTTAACTTGCAAATGTTTTGGGATTTTCAGTCCATCTAGTTCTGAAATTTACACAGAAAAATTATAATAATAATAGATTAGCGCTTCAGATGAGTGATGGAGGTGCACTACACATAAAACAAAACTATGTGATCAACACCAAACATAAATGGCTACAATGGAAGCTGTAACTCAATAGTGATAAGTCCAAACTACAACTGTGTTGCAGTGAATGACGTCTTATTCGCCAAGTGCATCCATGTGCTAAATGTGAATAAAAATATAAAGTGATTGAAGTGAATGAATAAATGGACAGTCTCTAAGCTATTAAGATGGTATACTGTATGTGATAGTGGAAAGGTGAGTGTCTTCACTCTAGTACTGGTAGAGCATCCGAATGTCCACATAAGCCTTGTAGTTCCCTTACCTTAAGGGTGCTATATGTGAGATCCGGCTTCTCCCAAATGTGTTCCTTCTTACTGCCAGGCGGTAAATGTAAATGTACACGATCGTACGTCTCCGCGCTTTACTGTATTTTTCCTGTTTTTGTACGATCGTGTACATTTTATTTTTTGCAATAAATACCCTTCGTTTTACCTACTACACTATCGGAGGCATCTGTTCTTTCCCCCTTTCTCCTCACTGCATCCACCTGTATGGAACGCTGAGTCTGGACTATTCCAACGGCGCCTGGCAGTAAGAAGGGACACATTTGGGAGAAGCCGGATCCCGGACCTTGGAGGAACGATACTATATGCTCACATATAGCACCCTTAAGGTAAGGGAACTACAAGACTTATGTGGACATTCGGATGCTCTACCAGTACTAGAGTGAAGACACTCACCTTTCCACCATCACATATACCATCTTGATACCTTAGAGACTGTCCATTTATTCATTCACTTCAATCACTTTATATTTTTATTCACATTTAGCACATGGATGCACTTGGCGAATAAGACGTCATTCACTGCAACACAGTTGTAGTTTGGACTTATCACTATTGAGTTACAGCTTCCATTGTAGCCATTTATGTTTGGTGTTGATCACATAGTTTTGTTTTATGTGTAGTGCACTCCCATCACTCATCTGAAGCACTAATCTATTATTATTATTATCTTTCTTTGTCTATATAATTGTGGATACTCCAGATTTAGCTGCCTCAGACACACTGATGCTATCCGATCACTATCCTGTTTACTCACAGTAACGCATTCGATTCTTTCATCCACTGAAATTTACACAGCTCTACCAATGTGTACAGCTGGGCTAGTGACCTGACGTATCTCTTCTTTAAGCAATTAAACCTTTTTGCCCCCAAACTGTAATTGGATGGTGACTGAGCAGCAGCAAATCATGTAGCTCTGCTAATCTCCTACTGTCATCGGCCCGGATTCACATACCTCGGCGCATATATATGCCGGCGTAGCGTATCTTCTTTACGCTACGCCGGCGCAACGCAGAGAGGCAAGCATGGAATTCACAAAGCAAATGCTCCCAACGTTGCTTCGGCGTAGCGTATAGTCGTCGGTGTAAGCAGGTGGAAGTGGCCTGGAAGTGGGCGTGATACATTTAAATGATGCCTGACCCCATGCAAATGATGGCCTGAGCTTCAGACAAGTACATAAAATGAACTGCGAATGCGTCGTACCTTGGACGTATTCCAGTGTGCATGCTCACAATCACGTCAAAACAACTGGCTAAGATACATCGAATCACTGCCTACGGCGTGAACGTAACCTACGCACAGCCCTATTCACGTACTACGTAAAATTCAACGGCGTCCGTTCCCTGGTCCATACCTTTGCATGAGTTGCGCTTCCAATATGGGAAATAACTTTACGCCGGACGTAAACCTTACGCAAATTGCTTAAAACATGCGCCGTATCTCCCTCATTTGCATATTTGCATCGAAAATCAATGGGAGTGCCAAATGCGTCCAACGTAACTATGCGCCCACTATACGCCGGCGTAGGCAAGTTATGTCGGTCGGATGAAGCCTATTTTTCGACGTATCTAGCTTTGTGGGTCGGCGCATAGATACGACGGCGCACTTTTGTACTTACGTCGGCGTAAGTGCTTTGTGAATCCGGGCCAACATGTTCCCTGTCAGCACATGTGTGTACAGAACACTCCATGCCTCCATATTCGTCCCCCGTGTAAAGGGGACTACAAGAGACTCATACCAAGATAAATTTACTTACACTAGTTATATTTAAAACACACATTTATTATTCTTAATGATTACATATCTGCAATAATTTGTGTTTTTATCTCTGCTTGGTGTTCAGCTGTAGGTGTTTAGCTCTTTTTAAAAGTTTGTATAAAAAGCTTTTAGAAGCATTGCGATATAGATTTCATACTTGTCCTTTTTATGTAAGTCTTCATACTTACCTACAAGTAAGTCAGACAATTCAAACATTACTAATTTTTACTGTCATGAGCAGGCATAACTCTAATGTGATTGATAAATAACTACTGGTAAAGGTTAGTCAATGCACATTGACATACTCCAGCATGTTGGCAAATCTCCATGATCATTCACCAGTTATATCCCATGCATCACAGAAACATGACAAATATCCATGCCACCTGCTAGTAGGGTTATTTGATAAAAAGATAGAAAAACCTGTAGCCTCCCATGGGGTATAGCCATGCATATACATGAAACTATCTAGTCAATAAAACATTTTCCACCTGTTAAAGGGGTTATAAAGGTTAGTTATTTATTTTCTAAATAGGTTCCTTTAAGCTAGTGCATTGTTGGTTCACTTACCTTTTCCTTCGATTTCCCTTCTACATGTTTTTTTTCTTTGTCTGTATTTCTTACTTCCTGTTCCTCCTCAGTAAGCTTGCCCCCATCACCTGAGCCGTTCTGGCTGGGGGTTAGTCAGCGTGCTCACCCCCTCCCTTGGGGTTACATTCCAGGGATGTAGTCCAAAGGGAGGGGGCGAGCACGCTGATTAACGCTGGGGTGTGCAATGCAGCAATAGTGCGGCATGACAGTCTGACACGCCGCATCTCTGATCATAAGGAGCCTCTGTCAGAGGCTTCTTACCATGTGATCAGCTTTGACCAATCACAGCTGATCATTGCGTGAACCAGGAAGTGGCGGTAAACGTCATTCCTCGGTTTGCGCCGACAGGGAGAGATGATCTGCGTCTCTCCCTGTCAGAGGGGGGGTCTGTGTTCATATTCAGCACATTGATTATCAGCACAACCCCCATCAGATTTGTCCATCAGCTATCAATCCATGCCCAACAGCTGCCAGCAGTGCCCCAATAAAAAAAAGTATGTCAGAGCCCACCAAGGTGTAAATCAGTGCCCAGCAGTAAGACCTGTCAGTACGTCATCATCAGTGCTGCCCATCAGTGCCAATCAGTACCACCTGTCAGTGCCCATCACAGCCGCCTGTCAATGCCCAGCAGTGGCACCTATCAGTGCTGCCCATCAGTGCTGCATATCAGTGTCGCCTATTGGTGCCCATCAGTGCTGCATATCAGTGCCGCCTATCAGTGCCCATAAATTCTACATATTAGTGCCACCTTATCTCTGCCAACTCAACAGTGCCAGTCAGTGAAGGAGAAAACAACAACATTTTATCACAGAAACGAAGAAATTTTTTTTTTTTTTAAACTGTTGTTTGTTTAGCAAAAAATAAAAGCCCCAAAGGTGATCAAATACCACCAAAAGAAGGCTCTATTTGTGGGAAGAAAATGATAAAAATGTAGTTTGTGTACAGTGTTGTATGACACTTTATGTAATCTTTGCACGGAGGCAAGGCTGAGTCCTTTATTTGAAGTAAAGGGTTTCACATGCAGGCGGCATTGAGTGTTTAATAAAGTCCTTCTTTAAATTAAGCCACTCCATGAGCACTTTTAATTCAAGTTCTGACAGATTGAAGATGACCAAAAGGTAAGGCCCCATGGGAGCAGTTCAATGAGAAAAGCATAGGGGTAATAAGGAGGTAATTGATTGGCATTCTTATTATTACAGACATCCCAGAACTCATGGGAGCTGGCCAGCGTCTCAGGGGGCACAGCAAGAAGAGCTACCGCTGAATACCGAAGTTGCAGGTTCAAATCTAGACCCTGACAAAAGGTGTCCATAGAGATGAGCTGAAAGTCAAATATATATGAGCTATATGAAGGCTTCTCAGGCAAAGGCTCAACAGGAAAAGTAATGATTGGACAAAGTTATTTGTCTGAGTACTCTTGTTTTCCCCAAGATAAACAAGTACTGGCTGGGTTTCATCGCATTGCCCCTGTCCTGCTTCTAAATGCATATGATTTCCTAATGTGATTGTTCATATTTAGGGAAGCACTAGTCAGTACAGATACCCGAGGGTGGTCAGATTATGCCTGCAAGTCCAAATGCCTTCTATTATATATTCCTAGTTGTTGATGTGTCTCACAATCAAATCTTCACCCTATTTTTCTGATAGAGATCTACTTTACATGCAAGTTCAACTACATACTGTGTATGCTTGTGTCTCTTATTACATATGGACAGTAACTTATAAATGTCTGTATGTTGTGGGTAGGTGGGCATAGTTGGAAGAACTGGAGCTGGAAAGTCTTCTCTAACTTTGGGTTTATTCCGAATTCTTGAACCTGCAACTGGAACAATTTGTATAGATGGAGCGGACGTTTTAAAACTAGGTCTTCATGAACTGAGATCTAAACTAACAATCATTCCTCAGGTAAGATCCACATTAGTGTTAACCACCCAAAAATAAACTGGGAAATGCACAGATTTAAATAAATTTATTATGATAAATTCCAAAACTGACCCTCAGACTGTAGTTGAGCACATGGAGCATTTACAATGCGAACTGACTTTTTGCTATGTCTCTATCCATGTGCTCCTCTGTTGGATACTGAAAAGCAGTCATTTACCTTTTGAGCTAGAGGTTAAAGAGGAGTCTGAAAAAAATATATAAAAAGTATAAGTATTAGTATAAAGACATTTACCTGTCCAGAGATCCAGCGATGTTGGTACCCAGAGCCTATTCTTCAGTTGGTTTCGGGTGCAGGCGCTGGCATCTTCACTAAGGGAAACTGGCAGTGTAACCTTCAGGCTTCACAACCGGTTTCCTATTGCGCATGCGCGAGTCACGTTGCACTTTCTGAATGGTCCTGCTGTCTTCTGGGACCTGTGTATCCCAGAAGGCTGCAGCGACGGTACCTGTCAAAATCAGGTACCCGCTCCCCCCAAAAAAGTACCAAATGTAGCTTCCTTTGGGTGGAGCTCTGCTATGAGAGTTCCTGAGGCATTCAGGAAGATGAATACAAGTACATGCAGGCACTTTTGTGTGCCTGCTATTAATTCTTGAAAATTCCACTGGTTTAAGTTGCTTAACAATTTTATTATTCTACACAGGACCCAGTCTTATTTTTTGGATCATTAAGAATGAACCTGGATCCTTTTAATTATTACACTGAAGATGATGTTTGGACAGCTTTAGAACTGGCCCACTTGAAAAGTTTTGCTTTGAGCTTGCCTGATAGGCTAGATCACATTTGTACTGAAGGAGGAGAAAATCTAAGGTATATTGTCTTATTGTACACACAACATTGGATCATTTTGTGGACAATTCCATTGTCCTGGTGCTCGAGGGCCTTCAAAAGTATGATAGGTCATCATGACATTAGATGGCTCATTTATGTCCCTAGAACACCTGATGGTGCTCCCTGCATGTTGGGTCTCTGTATGTGGCTGGGCTGTGAAAACGTCTCACACATGGTATCACCATACTCAGGAGGAGTAGCAGAATGAATGTATTTTGGGGTGTAATTTGTTGTATGCATATGCTCTGTGAGAGGGATAACCTGTTAATATGACAATTTTGTAATACAAAAAAAAAAATCTTAATTTTGCAAAGTATTGTGGAAAGAAATTACAACTTTAAAAAACTCACCATGCTTCTCACTAAATACCTTGGAATGTCTACTTTCCGAAAATGGGTAATTAGAGGGGGGGGGGGGGGTGTATTTGTACTCTCCGGACTTGTTAAGCCACGTACACACGATACGAAAATCGGATGGAAAAATTTGTACGACGAGCTGTCTGATGATTTTTGGGATCGTTAGTACATGCTTTCAACAGCCAATTACGCTTATTTGCCAGACAAAAGCTGAATGTGCAGACTATAACATTTTTGGCAGATATAAACTCAATGTCTGATTTTCGTTCCATTAGTATGGTTTTCGTATGAAAAAAATCTTTAGAGCAAGGACATGCTCAGAAACTAAAGAATACATACAAAACTATTCAACACATTACGTCACTTCTGACGTATTCTGTTGTACGAAAATACTGTGAGTAACCTCTTCACTTTTCGGTTGGCTGAAAATCTTATTGTGTGGATGAGGCTTTCGTGTCTCAAGAATTGAGATAGGCCTTCAGTACATCAAGTGCAATCTCTTTTTTAATGGTTTGCACCATAGCTTGTAAACTCTATAACTTTCACAAAGACCAAATAATATACAGTGATTTGGGTTATTTTTTACCAAAGAAATGTAGCAGTAAATGTTTTGTCCAAATATTATGAAGAAAAATTTATAATTTGCAAAATTTTATGATAGAAACAAAGTGGCATTTTTTCTATTTATTTTTATTTTATTTGGACGACTAATGAGCTTTAGGATATATGATCAGTTCTTCTATAGGTGGCAGAACTTTCTGTTTCTGCCGCACAGGGTGGATGATCTCCTAGTTGATTGGGTTCTAGGAGAGAGGGCATCTAGTTAATGTGTTTGCCACTGAAGATGGCCGCGAAAAAGTCCTGTACCCCAATTTGTATAGATGGGTTGAGTGTACAACGCTATGTTGTTTTAGGATGTTTTAGTCCTGCTTTTATTTTATTTTTTGTTGCTATTGTGTCTCCACACCTGGGTATGCCCAAGAGGCTGTTTTGTAAGCCACAATTTAAAACTACAATAAAAATAATAATAATATATAATATTAATAGAAAAAACACTAAAAGAAAGCTCTATTTGTGTGAAAAGAAAGGATGCAGATTTCATATGGGTACAGTGTTGCATGACTAATTGTCATTTAAAGTGTGAGAGCACTGAAAGCGGAAAATTGGCCTGGGCAGGAAGAGGGTAAAAGTGCCCTGTAGGCAAGTGGTTAAATAGGAAACTCACCTATATTTTTAATGCCACGGGATTGCAGAACTTGCACGTAGGGTTTTAAGTTTTGCCGTTTAGCAATAATGATTGGCGATAGGTCAGCGAACAGTTGGAGCATGTTGCATTGGAAAGAAAGTTCTTGGTGGCCTCGGCTCGCTTGTAACAGTCTCTCCTTAGTACAGAAAAAATGGAATTTAATGATAGCATCAAGTACAGTCTCCCTTGTGCCCGTTGGTACAGTCTCAGCTGTGCCCATCATTGCAGTCTCATCTGTGCCCATCATTGCAGTCTCATCTGTGCCCATCATTTCAGTCTCATCTGTGCCCATCAGTACAGTCTCACCTCTGCCCATCAATACAGTCTCACCTGTGCCCGTCAATACAGCCTCACCTGTGCCCGTCAATACAGCCTTACCTGTGCCCATCAATACAGCCTCACCTGTGCCCATCAATACAGCCTCACCTGTGCTTGTCAATACAGCCTCGCCTGTGCCCATCAATACAGCCCCGCCTGTGCCCATTGGTACAGTCTCACCTGTGTCCATCAATATAGTCTCACCTGTGCTATCAATACAGCCTCAGCTGTGCCTGTCAGTACTTGTGGGAATTAAGCCATATATTAAAGTGGATAGTAGCGGGTGTCGCACTCTGTAACCAGCGACCCTGTCAAGCTGGCCGCCGCAATGTCACGTCTGCATGGGCTTTTTTTCCCCCCTCCTTCTCACTGTTTCACTGACTCTAATGTAATGTGAGCTGACTCACACAGAGCTGTTCACTCTGTAGCCTCCCCTGTGTCCCTATTGGAGGGGGAAGAAAGCCAATTAAAGGAGCAGTTACAGTAGCCAATCTGAAGGACTTTGCAAGAAGCAGCTGTAAAGGACTCTGGAGTATGAAGTTCGAGCACAGAGTGGCCCCATAGCCTTGTATAGTGACTGAAACTACTAAGATCAGCATTCTCTGTGGGAGGAAAGTAAAAGACTCCATTTTAATTCCTGAAGAGTTTCTTAGACATCATGAGGCAGTGAAAGAGATCAGACCTGAAGGAGAGATGCTGTCTCTAAGATGATCTCCCGCGTGATTCAGGCCTCCACTGCTGGTTGGAACATCCAGCCTGAGAGAGAGTGGGATTTCAGGTGCATATCGAGGCACACCTGCACCTACGGTGAAGCGCTCTAGTGTGAGGTAACTAGTCGGGTCACCAGGAAAGCCTGCTGTTCCAGGACTTTCGTTTGGGCCTTGACCACAGGATTTGGTGAGAGGGCATTTTGCCCATCTGCAGGGAACAGAGACACTGCACCATAGAATTAGTATGAACACTGTATACAGTCATTGTTGCTGGTAGTCATCTTGCTGACACTTGCAGTGCCACAGGGATAAGGCCATCCATTCCTGGGACACTGTATACAGACATCATTGTCCTCTCACCTTGCTGAGGAAGATCCTGCCTGTTTCACTTGATAAGCTGGGCCAGTTGCATTGTTTGGAGTTTAATTGCACCAACAAAAGTGGCTAGCTGAAGACACCAAATCTTATCTTTTCCTCAAAAGGACTGGAGCTACTAGTGCCATACGGATCCACACACACATATTCAGGGATCTTCATATGCATTGGGTGTGTGGGACATCTTATCTAGAAAGTTAAGACATTACTTGTTGACTTGAATAAGTGTTTAAAGTTGGGCCTGTGGTGTCAGGGGGCAGGAGAAAGACACCTGACACAAAGGGAGTCATTCCTCTGCTCTCCTCCTGCCTGGACTCATAGAGCCAACCTAAGTAAAGGTAACCAATCTGATTTAAAGTGTCATATTGTGTCTCCAAGTGGCTCTGAGTGTCTCTGGGCATCGCCAGCGCCCCCGCACCTCTGGCCAAATGCGGTACTGCACACCCCAGAGGCTTGAATTCTGCTGTTCTTGCGAGACAACACTAGCAAACCGAGTCAGGATTAAAAAAATAAATAAACAGCACGTATTGCGAAACGCTTGTAAACCACATTACTCGCAATTTGAGGTTTTACAGTACTTGTATAAAACACTATCCTGTTCTCTTTGTATTGCTTCCTTTGTGTGAAATTCCTGGTGTTCCTGCCAGTCCCTCTGCTTTCCTATTAAAAACTAACCACACTAGGCATGAGAACACACACCGTGGTTAGTTCTCTAGTTATAAAAATGTTTGGCTTTACATATACTTTAAAGGGTTAGTTCACCTGGTTTTAGAAAGAAAAACTTTCCCTTTACAGCACAATATTTTAAAACATACTGGGGCCCCTTGGATGCTCTTGAAAGCTTGCAATAAACATGAATTAACCCTTTTTCCTATTGCAGCGCTAGCAGCTGTCAGGACAAAATATGTTCTAAGCATTGGCTTTTTTGACTTTGTGCATTAGTAAATAGTGATTTTTTTTTTTATGGTCACAGTATCTGCTTGGCACACTGTTTCTTGCCATAATTGAAGTATACCTCTAAGCTAAGTGTATCCAAAGCTAAAATATTGCCAAAGGGCAGGAGCAACAAGAAAAGGGTGATAATCATTTTACACAGGGTCTTGAGTTAAAGCCCCTCCCACCTTCCAGAGCTATGTTACCCACTATCATAGCCCCAGGAGGACGTGTAAGCATTGCTGTAAGTTGGACAGAGGGCAAGACCTGTAATGTGTAGGCACCTGGGATCCAGGCTTCCTGCATGCATAAAGATTGTTACCTTTGGCAATGTTGTCATATTCTTGTGCTTTAAATACCTCAACAATGCAGTCAATTATGTGCTCTCTTTTCTTTATAAATTGTGTTTAGTGTTGGCCAGCGCCAGTTGGTTTGCCTGGCAAGAGCCCTTCTTCGGAAGACCAAAATCCTGGTGCTGGATGAAGCCACAGCAGCGGTGGACCTAGAAACTGATGACCTCATCCAGTCAACTATAAGAAAAGAGTTTGAAAATTGTACAGTGATAACCATTGCACATCGACTCAATACAATCATGGATTACACACGGCAAGTATTTTAAAAAGATAATATACCTGTGATATACAATTTTCATATTTTTGCAAGCCTATATATGTAATAAAGAACAAGTGATACGTGATGCATCAGATCGGTAAGGCTGGGTTCACACTGCTGCTGGATGCGGCTTGCAGCAGGGGGTCCGGTGCATCCATGTTCTCCATTTCAGGACACATTTTTGCCTTAATTCGGCCCTGAAACGGATCTAAAGAGGCACAGGACTCCTGTGCAAGCCGCTCCGCAGCCACTTTGGAGATATGTGAACCGAGCAAGTCACAATCTCCTGTCATGCTAATTATTTGTTTGGACACCTGCATCCAATTCGCACTAGCACTGTTCTGTCACATTAGCAAACCTGTGAGATCAGCAGGTTTGCCAATGCTTTTAAAATTCAACATCTAAATAGTACGTCCGATTTCTAAATACTGTATTTCACCTTATAAGCTCAGTTTTCTCTTAAAAATAACTGAAATGCAAAACTCCGGTGGGTGTAACAAGAAGTCCGCTTGTCCCCTTCTCGGTGTATCATTACTGTGGAGAAGTGCGGGGTGTAGCAATTATGACGGGTCGCCATATCTGACGGAACACCCCATACTCATTCTTATAGGGGGTCGGATCTGGGGGCCCCTTTGTTAAAGGGGGCTTCCACATTTTCACAAGCCCCCCCCCCACAGATCCCCACAACCACAGCCAGGGTTGCGGAGAAGTATTGAGGGCATGTTGCCTGGTATGGTTTAGAAGGGATGGAGGGGGCGGACGCTTGCTCGTCCCACCCTTTCCTGACCTGCTGGGCTGCATGCTCGGATAAGGGTCTGGTTTGGATATTAGGGGGGATCCCACACTTTTTTCCTACATTTTGGTGTGGGTGTTTCCCTCAAAATCTATACCAAACCTGAAGGGACCTTTATTTTCACCCAGTTACCTGGCCAATAACAAACTTCATTTTTTAACGTGTCCATTACACTTGGGCAGCAACGGAGACACCTTTGGACAGCAACAATATCAGTTTTGAAATAGAGTAGAATTAGATACACTAGCAAGTTTAGATGGGCTTGCGTAACAAATTAAAGCTGAACTCCAGCTAACACTTTACAGAAGCATTTTTTTCTTCCCTTTTGGGTTTAAAATAAATCAATAAAAGCATGCTCAGATGCGCCGCTAATCTGTTCCAGGCATTTGAGAGCTGGCAGAGACTGGCAGGACATCTGTACTCCTGCATCGGATTTCCCACACGTGCACAAATGCTGCCAGCTTCAGTAGAGGGGCATTATAGCGTACCCATGGCATTTGTGTGCACAAAGTTGCAGCTTAGTAACAACACCTGTGACATAGCAATCCCAGGAGGCAGCGGGGCTTGGTCTAGGCTGTAAACCAGAAAATGCACAAAAAGCAACACATGGGTAATAATTCGAATTTTTTGTGTAAAAGGGAAGGGGGAGGGACAGAATACCAAATTGTTGTTCTAGTGAGTTATGTTCCACTTTAAGCTGCAATATATTGCATGTTTTTTTGGGGGTGTAATTTAACTTAATTTTGCATTATAAGAGCTGCAATAATATGAAAGTTCCTTTTTAACACTGCCTCTAATTTTTACAGGGTTATTGTCTTTGACAAAGGTGAAATTGTGGAATTTGACACACCTACAAGGCTACTGGAAAATAGGGGAATATTCTATTCCATGGCTAAAGATGCAAATGTAATTTAACTGTTGGAAACTGGATTTAGAGTTACTGATCAGTAGACTCAGGGAGCAGACAAAGAGCTGCACAACAAAAATCAACAGAAAAGTTGACTTTTTGCAAAAAAACAAAACATTTTCTTTACATCAAAGTGCTTTTTTATATAAATGTAACATCTTTACTTAAATATTTGTTTTTGTTTACAATACTGAAATGTAAATTATAAGTGTAATTTTAAAAACATATTCAACATTTAATATAGCCAGGGATACCTATCAACATTGCACATATGACCTCTGCTCTTATCTGGGTCTCTTCTTTCCAAGTTCTTTGACAGATGTGATCATAGGCTCAGGCCAGTGTAAGCATCCTCATATTTGCTTTCAGCCTTTCTACATCTGCACTGAAATTGCAGAGCACACCGAGGACATAAAGGCAGCTGCTTCACATTCCTGTTTGGCCTATGAATCTCATTACCACGTAATAACTCAATAACAGCTTTTCATTTAGCAAGACGGTATTACAGTACATCTAGGTATGATCTGTTTAGGAAAAATGCAGATTAATCTTTGATTTTCCTAAATATTTGAATCACACAATTTAGAAAACCAAACTATAAAGATTCACAAACAGCTAATTCAATGCAGATTAGACCAATCTGCATGCGAATATTCAGGAGAATCAAAAGTTGTGCAATCCTCCAGTTTGCCTTGTATTCCAACTCCTCCACTCATCACTATTTTCCAACTATTTCCCAGTCATGTGTCCAAGGACGATAGACATGTGGGTAGGGAGGTGAGAGGTGGTGGTGGGGAAAAGTTATGTCTAAATGGAGGACTGAGGTAGGTGGCAGACAAGCACTTTGTTCAAGAAAGTTATAAGAAAAGGGGAAAGAGTTGGATGTGGGATGAGAGTGGGGTACAATAGTGTGCTGGGAGGTGAGGAGCTGGAGACAGGAGTAAGAAAAAGCGGGGTGTGATCGGGAGGGAGGAGCATCAGATCGGGGGTTGAGAAGCAGGGGCAATATTGTCAGATGGGGGGTAAGAAGCAGAGAATAGCAACATCAGTTGTGAGGAGGATGAGAAGTTGGGGACAGCGTTGTTTGGCAGATGCTGAATATCTTCACATTTCTAACAGATGGAGCAACAGCAGAAGTTTTACTGCCACGGACATCATACATTTCCCAGTCATGTAGAACATACTAATACTGTTGCAGATCTGGGAGCCCAATTGAGATGTGGGCAGAATACAGGAATTATTTGAGCAATGGTGAAGGGGAGGCTGATGAATACTTTTATAAATGTTTGGGTCCTCAAACCCACCATGCCCAAGGCTCTGTCACTTACCAAGGTAGCTTGCGGGTAACATGGCTGTGCCTGGGGGGGGGGGGGAGTGTACAGGGGAACTGAAGTATGTTTTGTTGATAAAGCACCAGTGAGAGCTTCCCCGACCTTGGGGAAGTGCACTGTGTCTCCTACTTAAGTTTTTGCACTGGGGGACCAAAAACAGTGTTGTAGTGTCTTGAAAAAGTATTCATACCCCTTGAAATGTTATAACTAAAAATGTAAATGTATTTGATTGGGATTTTATGTGATAGTCCAACACAAAGTGGCACATAATTTTGAATTATAAATTGTTTGCCAATTTTTTTACAAATATCTAAAAAGTGAGGGAGGGAGGAGCATCAGATCGGGGGTTGAGAAGCAGGGGCAATATTGTCAGATGGGGGGTAAGAAGCAGAGAATAGCAACATTGGTTGTGAGGAGGATGAGAAGCTGGGGACAGCGTTGTTTGGCAGATGCTGAATATCTTCACATTTCTAACAGATGGAGCAACAGCAGAAGTTTTACTGCCACGGACATCATACATTTCCCAGTCATGTAGAACATACTAATACTGTTGCAGATCTGGGAGCCCAATTGAGATGTGGGCAGAATACAGGAATTATTTGAGCAATGGTGAAGGGGAGGCTGATGAATACTTTTATAAATGTTTGGGTCCTCAAACCCACCATGCCCAAGGCTCTGTCACTTACCAAGGTAGCTTGCGGGTAACATGGCTGTGCCTGGGGGGGGGGGGGGGGAGTGTACAGGGGAACTGAAGTATGTTTTGTTGATAAAGCACCAGTGAGAGCTTCCCCGACCTTGGGGAAGTGCACTGTGTCTCCTACTTAAGTTTTTGCACTGGGGGACCAGAAACAGTGTTGTAGTGTCTTGAAAAAGTATTCATACCCCTTGAAATGTTATAACTAAAAATGTAAATGTATTTGATTGGGATTTTATGTGATAGTCCAACACAAAGTGGCACATAATTTTGAATTATAAATTGTTTGCCAATTTTTTTACAAATATCTAAAAAGTGAGGGAGGGAGGAGCATCAGATCGGGGGTTGAGAAGCAGGGGCAATATTGTCAGATGGGGGGTAAGAAGCAGAGAATAGCAACATTGGTTGTGAGGAGGATGAGAAGCTGGGGACAGCGTTGTTTGGCAGATGCTGAATATCTTCACATTTCTAACAGATGGAGCAACAGCAGAAGTTTTACTGCCACGGACATCATACATTTCCCAGTCATGTAGAACATACTAATACTGTTGCAGATCTGGGAGCCCAATTGAGATGTGGGCAGAATACAGGAATTATTTGAGCAATGGTGAAGGGGAGGCTGATGAATACTTTTATAAATGTTTGGGTCCTCAAACCCACCATGCCCAAGGCTCTGTCACTTACCAAGGTAGCTTGCGGGTAACATGGCTGTGCCTGGGGGGGGGGGGGGGGGAGTGTACAGGGGAACTGAAGTATGTTTTGTTGATAAAGCACCAGTGAGAGCTTCCCCGACCTTGGGGAAGTGCACTGTGTCTCCTACTTAAGTTTTTGCACTGGGGGACCAGAAACAGTGTTGTAGTGTCTTGAAAAAGTATTCATACCCCTTGAAATGTTATAACTAAAAATGTAAATGTATTTGATTGGGATTTTATGTGATAGTCCAACACAAAGTGGCACATAATTTTCAATTATAAATTGTTTGCCAATTTTTTTACAAATATCTAAAAAGTGAGGGAGGGAGGAGCATCAGATCGGGGGTTGAGAAGCAGGGGCAATATTGTCAGATGGGGGGTAAGAAGCAGAGAATAGCAACATTGGTTGTGAGGAGGATGAGAAGCTGGGGACAGCGTTGTTTGGCAGATGCTGAATATCTTCACATTTCTAACAGATGGAGCAACAGCAGAAGTTTTACTGCCACGGACATCATACATTTCCCAGTCATGTAGAACATACTAATACTGTTGCAGATCTGGGAGCCCAATTGAGATGTGGGCAGAATACAGGAATTATTTGAGCAATGGTGAAGGGGAGGCTGATGAATACTTTTATAAATGTTTGGGTCCTCAAACCCACCATGCCCAAGGCTCTGTCACTTACCAAGGTAGCTTGCGGGTAACATGGCTGTGCCTGGGGGGGGGGGGGGAGTGTACAGGGGAACTGAAGTATGTTTTGTTGATAAAGCACCAGTGAGAGCTTCCCCGACCTTGGGGAAGTGCACTGTGTCTCCTACTTAAGTTTTTGCACTGGGGGACCAGAAACAGTGTTGTAGTGTCTTGAAAAAGTATTCATACCCCTTGAAATGTTATAACTAAAAATGTTAATGTATTTGATTGGGATTTTATGTGATAGTCCAACACAAAGTGGCACATAATTTTGAATTATAAATTGTTTGCCAATTTTTTTACAAATATCTAAAAAGTGAGGGAGGGAGGAGCATCAGATCGGGGGTTGAGAAGCAGGGGCAATATTGTCAGATGGGGGGTAAGAAGCAGAGAATAGCAACATTGGTTGTGAGGAGGATGAGAAGCTGGGGACAGCGTTGTTTGGCAGATGCTGAATATCTTCACATTTCTAACAGATGGAGCAACAGCAGAAGTTTTACTGCCACGGACATCATACATTTCCCAGTCATGTAGAACATACTAATACTGTTGCAGATCTGGGAGCCCAATTGAGATGTGGACAGAATACAGGAATTATTTGAGCAATGGTGAAGGGGAGGCTGATGAATACTTTTATAAATGTTTGGGTCCTCAAACCCACCATGCCCAAGGCTCTGTCACTTACCAAGGTAGCTTGCGGGTAACATGGCTGTGCCTGGGGGGGGGGGGGGAGTGTACAGGGGAACTGAAGTATGTTTTGTTGATAAAGCACCAGTAAGAGCTTCCCCGACCTTGGGGAAGTGCACTGTGTCCTCCTTTTTGTACTGGGGGACCAGAAACAGTGTTGTAGTGTCTTGAAAAAGTATTCATACCCCTTGAAATGTTATAACTAAAAATGTAAATGTATTTGATTGGGATTTTATGTGATAGTCCAACACAAAGTGGCACATAATTTTGAATTATAAATTGTTTTCCAAATTTTTTACAAATATCTAAAAAGTGTGGCGTGCATTTGTATTCAGCCCCTTTGCTTTGATACCGCTAACTAAAATCTAGTGAAGCCAGTTTCCTTCAGGAGTCACCTAATTAGTAAATGGAGTCTACCTGTGTGTAATTTAATCTTTGTATAAATACAGCTGTTCTGGGAAGCCCTCAGAGGTTTGTTAGAAAACCTTAGTGAACAAACAGCATAATGAAGGCCATGGAACACACCAGACAGGTCAGGGATAAAGTTGTGGAGAAGTGTTAAAGCAGGGTTGGTTTATAGAAAAATTTCCCATGCTTTGAACATCTCATGGAGCACTGTTCAATCCATCATCGGAAAATGGAAAGAATATGGCACAACTGCAAACCTACCAAGACATGGTCGTCCACCTAAAATGAAAGCCTGGGCAAGGAGAGCATTAATCAGAGAAGCAGCCAAGAGGCCCATGGTAACTCTGCAGGAGTTTCAGAGATACACAGCTGAGGTGGGAGAATCTGTCCACAGGACAGCTTTTAGTTGTGCACTCCACAAATCTGGCCTTTATGGAAGAGTGGCAAGAAGAAAGCCATAAAATGTCTTGTTTGCATTTTGCGAAAAGCCATGTAGGGGACACAGCAAACACATGGAAGAAGGTGCTCTAGTCAGATGACACCAAAATTTAACTTTTTGGCCAAAAAGTAAAACACACATCATCCTGATCACACCGTGAACATGGTGGTGGTAGCATCATGTTGTGGGATGCTTTTCTTCAGCAGGGACAGGAAAGCTGGCCAGCATTGGTGGGAAGATGGATGGAGCAAATTACAGGGCAATCTTAAAAGAAAACCTGTAAAGCCCCATACACACTATCAGTTTTCCTGACGGTTTTCTCATCAGGTTTACCAAAACCATGTAGTGAAAGGGCCTGCCTGATTGCATTCAAATTGAAACTCTTGAGGTTTGACCTCATATTAGATGGTTTTGGTAAACCTGAAGAGAAAACCGTCAGGAAAACTGACTTTAGAGTCTGCCAGAGACTGAGGTGAAGGTTCAACTTCCAGCAAGACAATTACCCTAAAAATACAGCCAGAGCTACAATGGAATGGTTTAGATCAAAGTACATTCATGTGTTAGAATGTCCCAGTCAAAGTCCAGACATAAATCCAATTGAGAATCTGTGGCAAGACTTGAAAATTGCTATTCACAGACGCTCTCTATTCAATCTGACAGAGCTTGAGCTATTTTGCGAAGAAGAGTGGGCAGAAATGTCACTCTCCTAGATGTGCAAAGCTGGTAGAGACATACCCAAAAAGACTTGCAGCGAAAGGTAGTTCTACAAAGTATTGACTCGGGGGGGGGGGCTGAATACAAATGCACACCACACTTTTCAGATATTTATTTGTAAAAAGAATTGAAAACCATTTATCATTTTCCTTCTACTTCACAATTATGTGCCACTTTGTGTTGATCTATCACATAAAATCCCAATAAAATACATTTACGTTTTTGGTTGTAACATGCCAAAATGTGGAGAAATTTCAAGGGGTATGAATACTTTTTCAAGGCACTGTACGTGTATGTAGCATATTTTATGTTCTATAACACAGGGCGCATTCACATGTGTTGATTATGAAGAACAAAGCAATGCTCATCAACGCACCTGTTGTATTTATGATGTGTTCATGGCAAGTTTTTGTTGTGTTTATGATGTGTTAAAAAATATTTGATGAATTCCTATGAAAGTGTTGTTTTTCTAGTGGGAAGTGATGTAGAGGATATTACCTACTTTAAGTTGTGGTTAGGTTGTGGTGTGATAGCAGACATTCTTGTGAAATCTTTGCAAGACAGATTAATATACATTGATCTCTTTAACACTTGGCTTGGTCCAGCTCAACTTTGCTGAAACAAAAAGTTTTGCCACTGGCAATAATACTTAATGCTTCTGCTCCTACCTGGCACTGGCAGTATTGTTGGTTGGCTTGACGCTTTTGTCCACACATAGAAGCAAGTGGTGTTACATGACTACTCTGTACAAAGTGGAAGTGTCTGAAGCTGCTCTGTCCTACTTCTGTTATTTCCCATTGCATTCTGGGATACAGGAACATCCACTGTCTCTCCCTCAGTACCCAGCTTACACTTTATAAATGCTTCACTAACATGGCCATAAATGCTATAGGTGCTGTTAAGTTGCGGTTATAGAGCTTTACCATTGAAATTAGTGGAGGCGGCTGACAAGCTTTGATGCCTCGTGAAAGTGACATGCTACTTATTTTTTTTATTTTTTTGAAAATTATTTTTATTGGGTTATAGAATAAAGACATACAGGATGGAGAACACCTCCAAATGTCAAGTACAACAGGAAAGAAAGAATAAAACAAAAAAAATGTTACATAATAACAACAAGTTCCAGTTAGTTTCCACATACATACATATAAAATGTATCAACTCAGAGATGAAATGCTACACATCAACTTTTGAATCTCCGGGTCTCTCACCTTCATAATCTTAGTCCAGGGACAATACGGCTATACAACAGTCCTCAAATATAACATCTCCATAACTAACACTGCATCGAGCTATCAACAGTTTGCAGTTTGCAAGAGGCCCAACTAATAGTAATTAGAAAGGTTTTTACTGTGAAATTCCCAAATTCGCCATCGCTTCAAGAATGTTGCCATCCTTATAGGCCATTATTTTTTCATAAGTATAGGAGTCATTAACCAACTGTATTACCTCCTTAAGTGAAGGGGCAAGGGAGGACTTCCATTTTCTGGCAATTGTCAGGCGGTCTGCATACAAAATATGCATTACTACTGTGCGACAGAAGGGCGGGTAAAGCTCCATGCCAACACTCAAAAGGGCCTGTTGAACTTTTAAATTGTTAAGAATGCCTGTGATGTCCGCTATTAAGCGAGCAACCATGGTCCAGAAACTACTAACAGACAGACAAAACCAGAGCATGTGAGCTAAATTACCTACTTGGCCACATCCTCTCCAACACAAGTTAGAGGAGCTGTTTGCAAATTTTGCCAAAGTGTATGGGGTCCTATACCATCTCAAAAGTATCTTCTGGGCTCATTCCCTAAAGTTAGAACATTTAGTATGAGCATAATTAGTTTTAATAGCATTGATCCACTGTTTCTGAGACACCGTTATTTTCAAGTCTGCTTCCCATTTCAAAAACTGATCTGGGGTTTCAAAATGGAGTTTACTATTCAGTATGTTGTAAATCTCAGTTATACCTTTTTTCGATCTAGATCCGGAAAACCAAAGTTTAAAGACAGGTTCCGGTAAGTCTACAAAATCATCCTGCACAGAAGAAAGTATGCTAGCCACCCTTGCAAAAGTCATAAATTCCTTCGCAGGGACGGAAAAGGCAGACTGCAACACTATAAATGGTTTTATCCTGCCCTGTGAGAAAAGATCTGAAATATTTTTGATGCCATACCCCCCCCCAATGGTGTATCATAAGGTCTGGGGAGTTAAGGGAGAGAGATGCCAATGGGACAGGTAGTCTTTTGCAGGCCGAGTGAGGGTTTTTATGGGCCCTAAAGTAATCCCATGCTACCAAAGACATGCTACTTATTTTTTTAATACAAAACAACTCAACACAATGCTCATGTGTGAACAGAACTGTATGCTGCCATTGTAATATTTAGGCTTTAAAAATGCTGAATAACACTATTACTTGATTTTATATGTAATTTTACCACTGAACTGCCTATTGATCCTCAGGTGTGCACTCCTAAAGGGATCACACTCGAGACTTTTCCATATTGACGTTAAGTGTCTTAACAGTACTCAAATTCCAATGCCTACTGTTATTTTATCTCTCCCTTGATAAAGGAGCCTGTTTATTACTTGAAACCTTAAAGTGTTACTAAACCCACAACAGTAAAATCAGTCTGTATATGCATCATAGCATGCTTGGTATACTCACTGTGGAACTTAAGGGGTTAATTCTCTGCATTGTGTAAAAAGGCTGTTTTTTTACCTCCCTGAACTGTCTATCTGAGGAAGGCCAGCTAACACAGGCAGAGGTGCGGACCTGCACCTGCTCAGTTGTCTTTCATGCTGAAGAGCACATTTATCAGAGCTAGCCAGGTCACATGATATTGGCATCACACATGTGGGCGTGTATACAGGCTGCAGTGGAAATCTCCTCCTTCCTGAACTCTCAGCACTGGAGAAACTTTGCAGTTTATCATGTAACCGTGGTATACAGATCATCTAAAAAGGTATATAGTGGCAGTATTTTAATGTAAAAAGAGGATTTAGAAGCTATGGGCACTGTGGGGGGGCAGATTAACTTTTTTCATATTACTTTGTTTAGTAACAGTTTAATAAAAATATTGAAATATAAAAATGCTAAATAAATACTGCAAAAACAGAGTATTGAGACACGTGTGAATGAGCCCTTAGGATGTCTTGTTGACAGGAGTCTATCAATATTGTGTTGCATTGGAAGATATTTTTAACAATGGGTTAATGTCATAATATGACATTATGTTACATATAATGTGTAGTTGAGCTGTAATGAAATATCATATTTCTTATAAATTACTCTCTAATGAAGAAGGAAAAAACTACCTCAGACATCATAACACACGCTTGCCATTTCTATAGCCTGTGCAGATTTTAATAAAAAAAATACTAACATTTATCCATGAAAATGTGTTTGTTTTATGATTCTTTTTAATGTGAATAATAAATATTTGAATTCATAAACATTGGTTTGGTTTTATTGTGAAGATGGAAATATGTAAAACTTGAAATATATACAGTATATACAATATATATTTACTCTGATTAAATATGAGTTTTCTAGGTTTAAACTCCTAGAATTCCTGACATTTATTTATTTTTATTTTATTTCTAAACTGTGCATTTATTTGTTCCCACTCTATAGCCTCCACCTCTGCTCTGTCTAGTCCGCCCAACAGGTTTTGAATGTCTGAGTGATAAGAGAAGTTTACTGGCCCCTTGTGAAGGCTTTAAATTTGTCCCTGTGACAGACTTACCTGGGACAGAGGGTTTTGGAGGGGACTAAATGCTAGCCTCTTGCCTTGCGATTATGGGCCCTGGCATTTGGGGGAATGGTGCTCTTTGTGAGCTGTAAGCCTGGGGATCCCTGGGATGGTGTTACTTTGGATTCAGGTCCATGTCCTCCCAAGACACACAGACTCTGGGAACCATGTATATGTCATATTAGAAAGAGTGACTGATTCATACTGTTGGGACAACAACAGGCCGTATGTCTCCGCCCAGACCAAGAGATCTGAGGAGAGAGAGGAGCCCCCCATGGATAGCCGATTCATGCTCAGCTCAGGGACCATGTTAAAGTCTCCCATAAATATCAAATTCTACACTGCATATGAGGCCACCATCCTCGCCAGACTGTGCAACCACAATAAACCACAACTAGTGCTGTCTCTAAGCATTCAATATGTTCATGCAGAATTACATATCGTTCCATCCGGGTCTAATACAACGTTTAACAATTTAGAGACAAATATATTTTTAGGAAGAGTACAATACTAACATGGATAACATATCTGTCACGTACCTGATGGTAAAGCCCGATATGCAGGGAGCGGCTACTCTTACTCCTCTGACTCTGGAACCCCTGGTAGTGCAGACAGGAAGCTCGAGTGCAGAGTCGCACAAGCGCCTGACAGGAACGCTGGTGCTGGAGCTGAGCTGGATTTTCAGAAACTCTGGAGAGATGTCAGTGGTACAGGTGATGACTGGAACAGCTGACAAGCTTTAGGTAGAGGTAAAGGAAGCTAGAAGCTGCAGCAGCGGGGAAGGTGTTCTGTAGTACAGGACACAAGCAAGTCCAGACAGGCCGGGTCAACGTACCGCTACCGCCTTCTTGGAAACTGGCTTGCCCATCTTGACAATATCAATAAAGATGTGTGCCTAAAGCACATAAAGGTTCAAAAACGGAACCCATGAGATTGGGAACCAATATCTGAAGTCAGTACATTTGAGTATTGTAAAGGGGAGTAGAAGAGGTAGAAAGGAAAATAAAGGGGGGGAGAAAAGGGGAACAAAGAACAGGGGGTCCCGAAGAGATGGGGAGGGAAGAAGTGGAAGGTTTGAGCGAGCAAGGTTTAACAATTTAAATGAGAGAGACTTCCTGACTAACACGCTGACCCCTCAAGCAAAGGTTGAATAGGTGGAGTGGTAGTGATGACCCACCCATGTTTTTTTTAGTCCCAATGTCCTCTTGCCTATTAAATGAGTCTCCTGAAGGATAAAAATATGTGGAGAGTTTTGTTTTAATATTATTATAGTATATATTATAGTATATTGTGACATAGTGGTGGATAAAAAACATATTTACCAAGACTATAATTTTGAAATAGAATTCAGAGTAGACCCAGATAGATTAATGAGAGGAAAAAACATGAATAATGAACCAGTATATATTATGCCTGGTACACAATACAGTTGACAACCAAAGTAACTTCATATGATCTGCAGTTAAACTAAACCCAACATACCAGTCCCCACCTGACCCAACCTCCTAAAACTGAGGCAGTCATCCATTCCAAAGGTACAGGGCTCTCAGGCCAGTCAGAGTTATTGCTAGAAAAATTTGTTTGGTGCAGTTCACCCGGATAACCAGAGCATAATACTTAAACGTTGCAGAAAAACAGTAGCTGGAGTAGTAGAACCTGCAAACAAAACCTTGAACCAGGTAAGTATGAGCAACTAAAAGAACCTTCTGATGATTCCTCTTGGACACAGGATCACAGAGCTTGTGCCTCCTCGCAGTGTAACATAGATAGAGCTGTATAAATAATCCAGGCAGTCAGGGGGGAATAAGGGTGGCCAGCAGCACCCTGATCGTCCCATAGATTTTGCGGTAATAGTCAACAGGCATAGGTAGATCAAAGTCCCCACAAAGACAGAACCGTAGAGGAGCATTGACAGTCACAGAACAGAAGGTGTAATTCCTAATAGCCTAGGCAATCATTTTCAGAGTGACTCAATCCAGGAGCTGGCATCCTCTGGTGATGTAAAGAATTGGACACGAGGCCCATCTTCCACCCTCAGCTTAACGGGGAACAACATGCTATATTTAAGCCCCTTTGCACGCAGCTTGGCCCGGACATGGTCAAAGGATTTCCTCTGCCTCTGTGTCTCCACCGAGTAGTCTGGGAATATGTGGAGCTTGACAATATTGTAATGGAGCTCACCTTGTTTGCGAGCCTCTCTGAGTGCCACTTCCAGTTCCCGGAAATGTAGAAACTTTAAAATGAAGGTTCGCGGCAGTGAACCTTGCGGGCCCCGAAATGCAATGGGCCCTTTCGACAGAGAAGTGCAATGTGAACTTAGCCCCAGGCAGAAGATGTCAACAGCATCATTGCCCTCTGCGCCCTCAAGGAGTCCAATTATGCACAGATTATTACAGTGATTCCTATTTTCGGTATCTTCTGCCCTGGGTACCAAGTGTTTCACTTTAACCTTTAGAGTGTGGAGGTCCACGTTGTGATCACACTGTGTATCTTCCATACTCTGTGCTCCACCTCCGTTACCCGCTCCCTAAAATGGTCTATGACTTTACAGATGAGCCTGATTTCCAGGTAGACATCATCTATTTTAGAGGTCGGGCTGTTTGGCAGCCATTAATTGCCTGCATAAGAGTGTCAAAGTCCTGAGAAGGCTGCAGTGGCGGAGCCGCCAGCACAGGCCTTGGTAATCACGGACTTGGTGTTATGGTGATTTGGACCAGCGCTTCTCCTAGTGATTGCCCTGGGGCACAGGAGGACTTGGGTATTCGATCGCCGCAAAATTAGGCAGTCTGCACCAGATGTATAGACAGGATAGTCGTTGGAATCTAGAGCCTCAGAATTATATGTCCGCTCTTGGCTTCATCTGTCTTCTGCCCTGTCTCAACTCTCCAGACGGTTCCATTGTTCTGTGGCTGGCTATTGTGTACATTGATTGCCCTGGGGCTTCTGTCTCAATACACATAACAGTCTTTCTATTCAAACTATCTGTCACGTACCTAGTGGTACGAGCCCGGCGTGCAGGGAGTGGCAGCCCTTGCTTCTCTGATCCCGGGACCCCTGACAGGAGGTTCGGGACTACAGAGTCGCACAAGCGCCTGGTACTGGCGGGTGCTGGGCCCGTGAGCAGAGTCTGTGGTTCCTGGAGACACGTAGAAGTACTTGTGCAGGTTGATGGTTCAGGCTCACTGTAGGGCAGCTGGGAGCTGGAGTTGCAGCAGAAGCGGGGGAGGTGTTCCGTAGTACAAGCTGGAACAGGTCCCCGTAGGTAAGTCCACTGGCTGGCTTGGGGTGCAGGAGCAGGTAGGGTCGGTACAGGCAGGATCAGATTCCAGTCCGGGTCAACAACAGGCGGGCAGCAGAAGTACAAAGGATAATCCGAGGGATGGTCGAGCAAGCCGAGATCAGGGCAGGTAGCAGACAGGTACAACAGGTTCAAGCCGGGTAGTCAGGATCAGGGTCAATCAGGATACAGACGCTGGTAGCTCACAGAGACGCTGTAGACAGGACAGCAAGAAGCACAGGGATCAGATCCCTTTTAAAGCTGGATTTGGCGCCAGAACGGCGTCCCCACGTGCACGCGCGCCGCCGCCGCTGGTGCGCGCTCCCGTGCGCGCTATGGTGCCGCGAATGCGCCGCTCCCGCGCATGCGCGCGCCCGTGCGCGCCGATGTGCCCACCGATGGGCCAGACTGTCCATGACATTGCCCCCCCCAAGGGGCAGCCTCCGGATGCCCCACTGGGCCAACTTGAGTGGATGGGCGTCTTTAAAAGACTGGATCAACTTCTCCGCGTGTATATTACACTCTGGCTCCCACGAGTTGTCTTCAGGCCCATAACCTCTCCATTTCACTAAGTACTGAACCTGGCTGAGCCTCTTTCTGCAGTCCAGGATGGACTCGACTTCGAACTCCTCTTCTCCGTCAATTAGTACTGGTTCAGGGGGGCCAGTGTTCCGGCCAGGAAAATGGTCAGAAACGTCAGGCTTGAGGAGGGCGACATGGAAGACCGGGTGAATGCGGAATGTCTCAGGTAATTCCAGTTCGTAGGCTACGTTATTAATTTTTCTCTTAATTGGGAAGGGGCCTACAAATCTGGGGCCCAATTTCTTAGACGGGCAGGCGAGTTTCAGGTTTGCAGTAGACAGCCATACTTGATTTCCAGGTTCCAGGTTAAGTTCTCCCCTGTAACCCAGTTGATTTGAGGGTTATGGGCGTGTAGCCATGGCATGCCCAGAATGATAGGGAATAGCGGGGACTCAATCACATCTAAGCATAAAAGTTTGTGGTGGGTTTCAGCAATAGTCGTGGCCAGTGGCTGGGTTTCTTGGGTGACCGGTCCAGATCTCAAGATTGATCCGTCCGCTAAGTACACGGAAAGTCCTGAAGCTCTAGGGCGAAGAGGGATCTGGTGACTGGTGGCAAAGGTCCGATCCAAGAAGCAGCTACATGCTCCTGAATCAAGGATAGCGCTGGCCTGGATATTCCCTCCTGGGAGCTGAAAAAGAACGGAAATAGCCAGGTGAGTAGGTTTGAGTGGACTTATCGGGGTACGAACAGTAGACATGGACAGGCACTTACGGACCTTTACTGGGCAAGACCTCACATAGTGTCCGGATCCCCCACAGTACAGGCATAGATTATTAAGCCGGCGACGTTGGCGTTCTTCAGGTGTCAGAGTAGGGCGGAGGAGGCCTAGTTGCATGGGTTCAGAGAGGTCATGAGGCAGCGGAGGCATGGGAGCCGGCGTAGCTGGGTCCGAGAAGGTAGGTACTCGTGGCATCACCCAAGTGGGGCGAGACGGACCAGTGGCCCTTTCAGTTCTGCGTTCTCTTAAGCGCCTATCGATCTGGATCGTTAGATTGATCAAGGCATCCAGAGTACCAGGGACACCCACCCTAGCAAGTTCGTCTTTCAGGGGTTCAGAGAGTCCCAGGAGGAACTGGTAGCAAAGGGCCGCATCGTTCCAGTTCGTATCCGAACTCCATCTACGAAATTCAGATACATAGTCCTCTGCTGGTCTGCGTCCCTGTTGGAGGGCATGTAAAGCGGCTTCTGCGGAGGCCGTTTGGTGAGGGTCCTCGTATAGTAGGGACATGGCTTGGAAGAAAGTAGTCAGGTTGTCAAGGGACGCGTCTTTCCGCTCCAACAGGCGGTGGGCCCAGGCTTGTGGCTCTCCGGACAGAAGCAAAATAACAAACCCCACTTTGGTGGCCTCCAGAGAAAAAGTACGTGGTTGAAGTGCGAAATAGAGGTCGCAGGCGTTCTGGAACGCTCGGTATTTGCGTCGCTCTCCAGTGAATCTTTCTGGCATGGGAACCCTAGGCTCCGGCGGCAGCATAATTACGGAGGGTGCAGCGGATGCGCCTGACGCGGCGGAGGTAGCAGCTGGAGCTGACAAAGCCTGGACTCTGTTCTCCAGTCGGGTGTAGCCCTCTTGTAAGGTTCGGACGGCTTGGGTCAATCCATCAAGGTGCCGGCAAAGTTCCTGCATCGGATCCACTCCCTGCGTGGGCTCGGTCATGGCTGTCCTGTACTGTCACGTACCTGGTGGTACGAGCCCGGCGTGCAGGGAGTGGCAGCCCTTGCTTCTCTGATCCCGGGACCCCTGATAGTGCAGACAGGAGGTTCGGGACTACAGAGTCGCACAAGCGCCTGGTACTGGCGGGTGCTGGGCCCGTGAGAAGAGTCGGTGGTTCCTGGAGACACGTAGAAGTACTTGTGCAGGTTGATGGTTCAGGCTCACTGTAGGGCAGCTGGGAGCTGGAGTTGCAGCAGAAGCGGGGGAGGTGTTCCATAGTACAAGCTGGAAAAGGTCCCCGTAGGTAAGTCCACTAGCTGGCTTGGGGTGCAGGAGCAGGTAGGGTCGGTACAGGCAGGATCAGATTCCAGTCCGGGTCAACAACAGGCGGGCAGCAGAAGTACAAAGGATAATCCGAGGGATGGTCGAGCAAGCCGAGATCAGGGCAGGTAGCAGACAGGTACACCAGGTTCAAGCCGGGTAGTCAGGATCAGGGTCAATCAGGATACAGACGCTGGTAGCTCACAGAGACGCTGTAGACAGGACAGCAAGAAGCACAGGGATCAGATCCCTTTTAAAGCTGGATTTGGCGCCAGAACGGCGTCCCCATGTGCACGCGCGCCGCCGCCGCTGGTGCGCGCTCCAGTGCGCGCTATGGTGCCGCGAATGCGCGCGCCCGTGCGCGCCGATGCGCCGCTACCGCGCATGCGCGCGCCCGTGCGAGCCGATGTGCCCACCAATGGGCCAGACTGTTCATGACACTATCCGACCAATCTCTGCTGCGTCATTTTGAAGTCCTCATTTGCATGGAAGAGGATCTGAGTGAGAACCACAAATGTACTTTACAATTGACCAATAGGAAAGCGGTTGTTGGGGGCGGGATGTTCCAAATTCTGTATAAAAGTGTGTTGTGTACTTTCAATAAAGAGTCCTGTTTGAACATACATACAGCCTGCCTGCTGTGTGTTCTAAATGGGTCCGAACGGCACATAGCTGTAGTTCGGATCCCAGAACCTTGGATGACTGGACAATCAGACGTTGCAATCAGCAATCTGATCCAATAGAAGCAGAGGAGTGTTGGGAGAGCAGAACCGAGCGAGCAAGGGTCTCATCACATTGGTTGTCAGCGGTGGGATTTGTTCTCCAGTTACTGCAGTGTTTCTCAATTCCAGTCCTCATGCCCCCCCAACAGGTCAGGTTTTCAGGATTTCCATTATTTTGCACAGGTGATTTGATCAGTTTCTCACTGCCTTAGTAATTCCCACAGCCTTTTCATCTGAGGAAAATCCTGAAAACATGACCTGTTGGGAGGGCATGAGGACTGGAATTGAGAAACACTGCGTTACTGGGACAACTCCAAACCACCACCATGAATGACCAGCTATGCAACCGAAGCAGGAGTGGACAGCAGAGTTAAGCAGGCTGATCGGGGCAGAGATGCGGTTGGACGAAAGCTACAGACCTCTCCGGTGGTATGTAGTCCAAAAGTGCCCGTGGTCAACGGATGACAGCCCCACGGAAGGCTTTGGCTATAATTGCCTGGGATTGTTGTATTGGAGGATGTCCTGTGATCCCGACTTTGGGAATGATCGGGAGTGGCGTTTGGAGGAAATAATGGAGCACAGAGAGCGAAGACTGAATGTCTCGGAAGTGCACTGGGCACAGGAAGATTTGGAGTTTCTGGCCGTTCAGAAATGGGAGCTGGAAATCGCCTACAAACAGCTGCTAGACTCCTCTCAGGAGCAGGGTGGGGCTCCCTTTGCCTGGGACTATGAGGAAATATCAGCTGACAAAGCTTAAATCCTGTCTGATGAATCGGCAGTGGAAAATCTGGAGATTGCCATTCCCAAAGCTGAAGTGCTGACCGCAGGCCCGAGCTCTGCTAACCTCTGCTCAGTACCTATAGCATCTTCTGTAGAAAGAACAAAGCAAAATTTGGATGGCCGCACTCCAGGGAACTTCTAGAAAAAGTTGTCTTTATTCAATAAAATTCAGCAAAGTACATCTACATACAGCTTCTACCCGTTCCTGGTTCCGGGTGCGGCACCCACCTTTAGCGTGTGCGCACATCACGGGCCCCGGCGATATGGCCTACCAGGCCGGGGCGCACGTGCTACGTGGAATTCCTGACTCTGGGCCCTCATGGTCCGGAGCAACTAAGTTGCAGAGGGGCCTCAGTGACTTACTGGGTCCCCACATCCATGGAGAAGATCCCAAGAGAGTTGTGCTGTTCGGTGGGGAAGTCAGTCTGAGGTGAGCCCGGAGGCAGGTGATCAACATGGCTTAGACAATCCACCGGGGATCCGCGTTGCCGGACACTGACAAATTATATGTTGTAACTTGTCAGTCGGTGACTCCAAAATGAAAGACGCTACCTGAGGGGAATTCAGGCAACTTTAATTATTGAGAACGACCAGCTTTATTGATCCGTGCAAGAGTCTGTGTGAGAGGCTCCACTTTATTCTATGTGCTGGCCAAGTCTGTGACAGAGACTTGCGGTCCTTCTCAAGGTTCCGAGTGACACTCTGGCTGCCAGGTCTGTGTGAGAGGCCTGTTCAGGTGCACTATACCCACTCCGGCGGGAGTGGCGACGAAGCAAGAGCTATTGTTAGAAGCAGGACTGCTTCTGTAATCCATAGGCCTGAATCTGCATAATTCTTCTTTCACCAACTTTACTCTATCTACTTGAGTTAACTGTTTGCCGCTCCTAAGAAAATAATAATACATTTACCTGCAAAAGATGTGCAGTTATTATCTTTTTTTTTTTTTTTTAAATGAACTTATCTGGCCTTCTTTGATTGCAGGTGCAATGTTACGCTCTTGCAGTCTCTCAAGTCTGCCTGTACCAAAGTGGGCCCCTTTTGAAGTAACACATAGGGTGAAGCTTCCATACACTTGTCCAGATTAGAGGTGATTTGTTATCCAGCAGCTGTAACCCGTCCTATGTGCAGACTGGAGCTGGTAGCCGGGAAACAGCAGGATTTCACTTAAATACGCTGTTTGATTACAAATCTTGTGATGCCGCGTACACACGACCGTTTTTCATGTCATGGAAAAAAATTACGTTTTTCTCGACGTGATTCTTGTCAAGCCTGCCTTGCATACACACGATCGTAAAAAAAAAATTCTCGCGCAAAGCGCAGTGACGTACAACACATACGACAGCACTATAAAGGGGGAAGTTCCATTCGAATGGCGCCACACTTTGGGCTGACTGTGCACATTTTCCTTCTCATAACTTGCTTCTGAGCATGCACGTTTTTTTTCCCGTCATTAAAGCCTACACACAATCGTTTTTCACGACGAGAAAAACGACGATGTGAAAAACGACAAGAAAAAATAGAGCTGGTTCTAAATTTTTAATGCCCATTTTTCTCGTTGAGAAAAATGCTCTAGAGCCTACACACGATCGTTTTTAATGACCAATTTAAAAAAATGCATTTTTTTCATCATGAAAAACGGTTGTTAATACGCGGCATGAGTGTATTTTTCAGGCTGGATTCACACTGCAGTGCAGAGCGGCTAACAGCAGGGGTCCATATGTATGTACATACCATGGAGCTGAGCTGACCCTGGGAAAAGGAGAAACAGCAGAGAGTCTAGTTGGTTTAAGCTGATACCAGTTTTAAAAGCGACACACACTAATAAACTTTAAAGTCTATTATTTGAGATGTGAGTGGCTTTTTTGCACTAACTTGTGGTGAAATCTTCATTTACATTGTCAAGCATTCACAGTGTGAGGTTTACCCTGTTTTTCACACCCAGGAATACACTGCGTGCACAGTGCCCCCAGAGGCTGGAGGACTAACTGGTTGCAACAAGCTGCAATAGGGAGGAGGTGATTTACCTAGAAGAAGGGGGAAATCGGCAGAAAATCAAAACATTTCAGGCTCAGCCTCACCTCCACTCCCCAGATCCCTGCAAAGTGACGTAATACGGCTACCATGTTGCATTCAGGTGGCTGTTAAAAATGGAGGCAGGGAGGGATTATGTTTACTGCCTCCCTGCCTGCCTGTGAAGTTACACCAGTGTTTCTCAAATCCTGTCCTCAGGCCCCCCCAACAGGTCAGGTTTTCAGGATTTCCATTATTTTGCACAGGTGATTTGATCAGTTTCACTGCCTTAGTAATCACCACAGCCTTTTCATCTGAGGGAAATCCTGAAAACATGACCTGTTGGGGGGGGGGGGGGCGTGAGGACTGGAATTGAGAAACACTGAGTTACACCAAGACTATGTTTGTGACTCAGTAAATAAGGAGTAAGACTGCGGCATCAGGGCCGCCATCAGGGGGGTACAGGCATTACACCTGTAAGGGGCCCGGGGGTCCCCAGGGGCCCGGAGGCCACCAAGGGCCCCAGATGGCAAGCCCTTTTTTTTATAAAAAAATATATTTTTTTACAAAAAAAAATATATTTTTTTAATATATTTTTCTTTTATTTTTTATTAAAGGGCCAATTTTTTTTCTTTTATTTTTTTTTAGAGGTGGACCTGGAGATCCCCAGGGCCCCAGATAACAACCTCCCTTTTTTTATAAAAAAATATATTTTTTTTATATATTTTTTTATTTCTTTTATTTTGATATTTATATTATATATATATTATTATTATTATTATTATTATTAAAGGGCCCAGAGGTCCCCAGGGCCCCCGGATGACAATCCTCCTTTTTAATATTTTTTTTTACTTTTTTATATTATTTTATTTCTTTTTTTTAATATATAGATGTATTTTTATTAAAGGGCTCAGAGCTCCCCAGGGCCCCATCTGTAAAACCCCCTTTTTTTATAATTGTATTTTTTATTTTTGTTTATATATATTTTTTATATTTTTATTTTTTATTAAAGGGCCCAGAGGTCCCCAGGGCCCTGAAAGGCAACCCCCTTGTTTTTTTTTTTTATATATATATAAATGTTTATTTCTTTTTTAAATATATTTTTTTATTTCTTTCTTTTTTTTAAAGGGCCCAGAGGTTTCTTTTTATTAAATGGCCCAGAGGTCCTGAATGGAAAGCCCCCTTTTTTGTAATTTCCTTTTATAAAAAAAAAAAATAAGGTCCCCGGGGCCCCAATTGGCAACCACCCTTTAAAAAAAAAAATATATATATATATATATATATACTCTATTTTTTTCTTTTTATTAAAGGGCACAGAGGTCCCCAGGGCCCCGGACAGCTACCCCCCTTTTTAATATTTTTCTTTATTTCTTCTTTTTGTAAACGGCCCCCCCGCTTCTCAATTCGCGGCAGCAGCAGCCCCCCCCCCCCACTTCTCAATTTTATGCGGCAGCACCCCCCCCCGGTTCTCTGCTCCAGGGGGCCCATGCCTGAAGCTGTGTAAGGGGCCCCAAAATTCCTGATGGCGGCCCTGTGCGGCATATGTGTACAGTATATACGGTAATTCAGATCTCACTCAATTTAACCACGCCAAGTCACATTCAGTATTCAGTGCAATGTTGTCACACCTCCTTACGACAGTGCATGCCGTATGTCCTAGTTCACAGTGTGTTTCTCCTTTCTAAAGTTAGGAGGTATGATAGCGCTCTTTGTAGGGCCTTTTCAGGTCCTAAGGAAACTGTCCTTTCCATAAAAAACAACAGTTAAACATCTGTACGGACTGTGTGTAGGGCAGTCTATTCATTTCCATTGGCTGCCTTATCCAGTAGAAATATGGGGAGAGAAGTCCATGACCCTTTTTGTTAAATCACGAAGCACTGAACTGCATAGTGCCATTAGGTTTGGTGTACGTGAAAATGCACCACGATTGCCAATGTGTGGGGGTACCAGTAAGCTAGGTTCACACTTGTGCAGGTGGTTGTGTGACAGCAGGTAAATCACACCTGTTCCCACACCTGCAGCCAAACCATGCTGCCATACATTCTTAATTCCACGCATCTGAAACAGCAGCGTACTTTCAGTTACAGGAGGTACAAAAAAATGTTTTCCCTAAATAGCTTCCTTTACCTCAGTGCAGTCCTCCTTCACTTACATCATCCTTCAATTTTGCGTTTAAATGTCCTTATTTCTTCTGAGAAATACTCACTTTTTGTTTTTCTGTCTGTAACTCACCACCATAATGCAAGGCTTTCTTCCTGGTTGTGTGGAGATAGCCTCTTGTGGGGAAGGGCGCGAGCAGGAGTGTCAGGACGCCCCCTAACTCACAGCTCCTTTCTCTATCTGCAAAGTAGAGAGTGTCCTGACTTGCCTGCTTGCCCCCCCCCCCCCCCCCCTCAAGAGGCTTTCTCCACACCAGGGAAAAAGCCTCGCATTACTGTGTGGAGTTACAGACAGAAGAACAGGAAGTGAGTATTTCTCAGAAGAAATAAGGACATTTAAAAGCAAAATTGAAGGATGAGGTAAGTGAAGGAGGACTGCACTAAGGTAAAGGAAGCTATTTAGGGGGGGAAAAAAATCCTTTACAACCCCTTTAATAATACATATGGAGAATTTTAATTACATACATGTTTGTGTTTTGCTCTATTGGTAAATTATTTATAAAAGGGTAGTGTACAGTGTTTTTTCTTTTCTTCAGTGCCTCCAACATTACAGTAAAAACGTGAACTTTGTTCAGAAAATCAGTAACATACTACAATAATTTTCTGAGTTCGTTAATCTATGGGGAATTCTAAACAACGTATAAATATCTCCCAATTACATTAATAAGTACATACATTGTATTATTTATATAATTATACAACTTCATACAAAACCGGAATTTCTGGTGAATAATATTTCATACACACCAGGGACATCAACGTAACAAATTAAACTATTTTCCTTAATATTTGACAAATATCCCAAGGGTAGCCCAACTGATGTAAAAAAGGTTGTGTTAACGGCGCCTTGAATTCAAAAACACCATGGGGGTTAATTAGTCTACCATGCTATCCTTACTATCTGTCATGTCTGACCGATCATGTGTTACATTGTTTATCATGTCATTATTAGAACTTTCCAGGATCTATCAGTCATGTTTCTATCATTAATTTTAACATATTTATTGATATACCATGTATACCGTTCATGGAATTTGTTGGTTACATCATTTATCACGTGTTACTTTGTTTATTATGATACTATTAGAATTATCTATGACTGGTCGATCATGTTTCTACTATGCATTTTAACACATTATTCATTACCATATCTACCTATCATGCTACGTATCCATTTATGCCACCAATAAACAGTTTATTTTATTCTATCTACTGATTCGTTTTGCCCTTATTGTTTTGTTTCATTTAAAGTCCCAACCTTTCCTTTAGTCCCCCTCCGTTCAAACTCTGAACTGTATCATATATACTACACAGACTGCACTATATACTCTGCACTGTATTATATATACTACACAGACTGCACTATATACTCTGCACTGTATTATATATACTACACAGACTGCACTATATACTCTGCACTGTATCATATATACTACACAGACTGCACTATATACTCTGAACTGTATCATATATACTACACAGACTGCACTATATACTCTGCACTGTATTATATATACTACACAGACTGCACTTTATACTCTGCACTGTATTATATATACTACACAGACTGCACTATATACTCTGCACTGTATTATATATACTACACAGACTGCACTATATACTCTGCACTGTATTATATATACTACACAGACTGCACTATATACTCTGAACTGTATCATATATACTACACAGACTGCACTATATACTCTGAACTGTATCATATATACTACACAGACTGCACTATATACTCTGAACTGTATCATATATACTACACAGACTGCACTATATACTCTGAACTGTATTATATATACTACACAGACTGCACTATAAACTCTGAACTGTATCATATATACTACACAGACGGCACTTTATACTCTGCACTGTATTATATATACTACACAGACTGCACTATATACTCTGAACTGTATTATATATACTACACAGACTGCACTATATACTCTGAACTGTATTATATATACTACACAGACTGCACTATAAACTCTGAACTGTATCATATATACTACACAGACGGCACTTTATACTCTGCACTGTATTATATATACTACACAGACGGCACTATATACTCTGCACTGTATTATATATACTACACAGACTGCACTATATACTCTGCACTGTATTATATATACTACACAGACGGCACTATATACTCTGCACTGTATTATATATACTACACAGACTGCACTATAAACTCTGAACTGTATCATATATACTACACAGACTGCACTATATACTCTGAACTGTATCATATATACTACACAGACTGCACTATATACTCTGCACTGTATTATATATAATACACGGACTGCACTATATACTCTGAACTGTATCATATATACTACACAGACTGCACTATATACTCTGCACTGTATTATATATACTACACAGACTGCACTATATACTCTGAACTGTATCATATATACTACACAGACTGCACTATATACTCTGCACTGTATTATATATACTACACAGACTGCACTATATACTCTGAACTGTATCATATATACTACACAGACTGCACTATATACTCTGAACTGTATCATTTATACTACACAGACTGCACTTTATACTCTGCACTGTATTATATATAATACACGGACTGCACTATATACTCTGAACTTTATTATATATACTACACTGACTGTTCTAAGATAAGTATTTCATAATGAGCTAGTATGTGGTGCATACTAGCTCATTATGCCTTAAAAGTTGTTTTTTTCCGGATATACAACTGCTTAAAAGCTGAACTTATCCCTTTGAGTGGAGTTCTGCTTTAAACAGAAACATAGGCAAGAGATACAATCCCAGTAAGTGATTCAATTAGCTGTTGGGTTAAATTTCAGTGGAAATATTTTTGTCTCCTCTGAAATTGGCGCACATAAAGAATCCAGATTTAAACTCTTGAGTACCTTAGACATGTTAGTATCTTTATAGACAATAGCCAACCTAACCTTGCTGTGACCTGAGAAGTGCTCAGTTAGTCCTCCTGCTCACCAGGTGGCAGCAAAGCACAGCGTGATCATCATTGCGGTGTCGTGGTCATGGATACAAGCTGAAGCTCTGTCACCCTGACTGAGCCGGGCAGTAGTGCGCCTGCGCCTAGATGTGGTGTCGGCCTGAGACTGACATAATCAAGTTGTGTCAGCAGAAAGCTCGGAGCGGCGTGCTGAGTGGGGCCCAGAGAGGGAAGACACCTGTCAGGACGGGAAGAATGGGCGCCCTTGTGTTATGGACAGTGCTGTGTGTTCTTTGCTGGGGCCGGGTACAGGCGGCGGATGACATCGTGGTGGGGTGCGGGGGGTTCGTCAAGTCGGACGTGGATATAAACTACTCGCTGATTGAGGTGGGTACGATCTGTGGGCATTCCCTGGAACACATTACAGCTCTGGGTGTAGACTGAGTCGTGTGCTTCATCCGGGCCAGGCCTCAGTCTCCATTCATTCCATACTCGTGACCTCAGGGTCACACTACAGACAGCTGACAACTTCCTATTCTGGATTCCTATTATTATTGTACAGGATTTCTATAGCGCCAACAGTCTGCACAGCGCTGTACAACATGAGGGCAGGCAGTACAGTTACAATACAATACAGGAGGAATCTTCCTATTGTGGGTGACATTAGTCCTGACATTTTCCAGTAATAGATGACTTAGCCAGTTAGCCTAGGTTCACACTGAATGTGGGTTTAAATCGTGTGCGTTTAGCTGAATGGCATTTCAATGTGACTTTGGGGGACATTTGAGAGCCATCTGTGTGGGTTCATGTACAGATGTCTGTTGAAATTGCCCCCCGAAGTCACCAAAAGTAGTACAAAGTTGGCGTCGCACCAATTCGGACCGTGCCATTGCCGGTGTAGTGTCAGGTTCCGCTCCCTATCACAGAATGCTGCGAGAGTGACGTTTTTTCGCCGCCATCTTGCTACACTCCTGCACAGTAATGATAGAGTGTGAAGCGGACATCTTGTTACACTCACCTTAGGTTTCACAGTTATTTTAAACACAAAACAGAGTTTATTTGCTTAACCACTTGTCCATCGCCCACCGTCAAATGACGGCGGGCGGCGGACTCCATTGTTCTGACAGGACGTCCTATGACGTCCTGTCTTTTAAAGCTGCTTTGCTGAGATCACGGTGCGCGTGCCCGGCGGCAACGATCGCCGCCAGGCACCCGCAATTGCCCAGTAACTGAACAGGAACGTGGAGCTCTGTGTGTAAACACAGAGCTCCACATCCTTTAGGGAGAGAGGAGGTCGATCTGTGCCCCTTGTACATGGGGACACAATCGGTCACCTCCCCCAGGCACCCCCCTGCCCCCTAGTGGTTAACCCCTTTCCTGCCAGTCAAATTTATACAGTTATCAGTGCATATTTATAGCACTGTTCACTGTATGAATGTGATTGGTCACAAAAGTGTCCGATGTGTCCGCCATAATGTCGCAGTCCCAATAAAAAATCGCAGATCGCCGCCATTACTAGTAAAAAAAAAATAATAATAAAAATGCCATAAAACTATCCCCTATTTTGTAAACGCTATAAATTTTGCGCAAACCAATCGATAAACGCATTGCATTTTTTTTTTTTTTACCAAAAATAAGTAGAAAAATACATATCGGCCTAATTTTTTTTTTTTTATATATATATTTTGGGGAATATTTTGCAGCAAAAAGTAAAAAATATTGAATTTATTTTCAAAATTATTGCTCTATTTTTGTTTATAGTGCAAAAAATTAAAAACGCAGAGGTGATCAAATACCACCTTCTGGGGCTGAAGTGGTTAAATACAGGATTTTGAAATCTGGACTGTTTAAATGTTAAATTTTAAAGGAAGCGGCAAACCTGCTGACCTTACATGGTTGCTAATGTGACAGAAGACCTCTGATTTTCACATTTAGCATGTAAATAGTCAGTCAGATTTAAAAACACTGTATTTAAGCACATAAGCTCAGTTTTGTGTTGAAAGTAACTGTGAAATCCAAAACTCCGATGGGTGTAACAAGATGTCCGCTTGCCCCCTTCTCGCTCTATCATTACTGTGCAATGGTGTGGGGTGTATCAAGATGGCGGCGACGGAACGTCACTTCCGGAGCATTCTGTGATAGGAAGCAGGATGTGACAACACACCGGCAATAGGCTTCTGATTTGGCATGCAATTGTCTAATCGGCCCGATGTGAATGGGGGTTAGGCTGAGAAAGGTGAAACTGCCAGCTTTATTTTTTTAGTTTGTGCCTGAAAATGATGTCTTCCTTTGTACAGGTTAGAGCAGGGTGATTATCATTTAGGCTTCATTTCCATGGTCGTCTTTACAACCACTTGTTTTAGCCTTTTTTACAGTTTAAAAACGCCTGTCCATGTTTATTTTTTTTACGTCTGGCGTTTTTACAGCTCTAACGCTGGAGCTTCAAAACGCACTGGTCCTGTTTTTTTTTTTTTTTTTTTTTAAGCTTAAAAACGGCTCAAAAACGTCATGGTGGGCATGAGGCCATAGACTAACATGGAGAGCCATTTTTAAGCTGCAAAAAACGCTCAGAAAAGTGGCTTTAAAAACGTCCATGGAAATAAATCCTTATTTGTAATTATAACTTTCTCATTCCTTGTATCTGTTTGTTTTTAAATAACAAACATGCCATACTTACCTCCACTGTGCAGCTCGTTTTACACCGAGTGGCCCTGAATCTGGTCTTCTGGGTCCCTCGGCGACGCTTACGGCATCACTTGGCCTCGGCGCGCAGCGGCATTGGATATGATTGACAGCAGCGTGAGCCAATGGCTGCGCTTCTATCAATCCCTCCACTCAAGCCAATCAATGGCCAGACTGAGTCGAGATGAGGATGTCGGGGGCGAGCGCAGCAGGTGAACGGGCTCAGGTAAGTAAAACGGGGGGGCGTAACTGTCGGATGTTTTTTCACCTTAATGCATAGGATGTTTTAAGGTGAAAAAACATGAACCTTTACAACCCCTTTTAAAGGCCAGGAAGTTAAGTGAAGGTGTGTGCTTTTCTTGGGTTTTTGTTCAGTACAAAAACTTGTAAGCCCTCATGCACACAGGTTAAATCTTTTTTATTTTCCAGGCATCATTTTTAATGCCTTTTTTTTTGCACAATTCTGGATAAAATGAGAGTAACGTTTTTTTCTTTTTGCTTAGAATGAAGATCACGATTCTCGTGGTGTAACATCTTTCACATTATATGAAAAAATATATATGTTTGGGGCTTCTAAATAATTTTTTTTAGCAAAAAATACAGATTTTTACTTGTGAGTAACACGTGTCAGAAAAAAGGCTAATGCCCTGTACGCACGATTGTATTTTCAGTTGGAAAAACATTGGATGGTTTTTCCGACGGAATTCCGCTCAAGCTTGGCTTGCATGCACACTGTCACACAAAAGTTCTCTGAACTTTCGTCCGTCTGAATTTTGCGCGTCGGAATTGCTGTCCGTCTGAAAATTTTGAGAACCTGCTCTCGATCTTTTGTTGGCGGAAATTCAGACAGCTAAAGTCCGATGGAGCATACACACGGTCGGAATTTCCATTCAAAAGCTCACATTGGACTTTTGCTGTCGGAAATTCCGATCGTGTGTACAGGGCATAAGTCTTTAAAAGAGAACATAATCATACTTGTCTAGGTGGATGCAGCATCGGTCCCCCGCTACCTCTGCACTGAGAACCAAACCATCGAACACCGCTGATGGCTTGGTTCTTACAGCTCCCCGAGGAGAGAGCTGCTGACTGTCAATCAGCAGCTCTCCACTCTTCTTTTTTTTTGGGTTGTATACCCTCATAGCATACTTGCACCTACAGTTAAGCCTACATTAAGGCTTACCTGTAGGTGCTTGCAATATCTTCTTAACCTACATGGTTACATGCAGTACAAAATTATACAGATTATAGCGCACACATGCAAAAATGACATGGGTGCAGGCGCGATGAGCACAACTGCTCTTGAATGGGAGCCTGCCGGAAATGTGCGCATGCACGGGGGCACATGCGTGGGAGTGACGTCATCGCCGCTCCAGCCAGTCGCAGCGTCAGAGCGGCGATACCTGGAAGTCACTTCAGGTATCATGGCGGCGACGGAGGACTGCTGCGGGGGCTTCGATCTAAGGTAAGTAATTGATAATGAGCTAGTATGCTAGTCACACTAGCTCAGTATGCCTTTGCCTTGCAGGTTTTTTTTGGGGGGGTATACAACTGCTTTAACAGCAGAAATTGGCAAATGCCACCAAAAGAAAGCTCTATTTGTGGGTGGGTGGGGGGACATCAATTTTGTTTGGTTACATTGTCGCACGACTGCGCAGTTGTCAGTTAAAGCGATGCAGTGCCGTATCGCAAAAAATGGCCTGGTCATTGAGCAGCCAATTCTTCCAGGGCTGAACTGGTTAAGGGGCATATTTATAAAGCAGTCAATGTGATTTTCACAAAACATTCACTGATGGTAAAGCAACTACAGTCCCATAACGCAGAACTGACGGCAAACCTTTTTAATAGAGAACAAGCTTACTAAGGAATACTCAATAATGTAATTGGACTTGGTGCAAGTAAACTGGTAGAGCAAGTCCTTGTGAATGCAACTGGGAAGAATTTGTTTGTTTAGTTTGTTTGTCTGCAGCATTACCTTTAGACTTTTATTTTCTTAATTTATGTAACTTTTATATTTTTATGTAACACCATAGGCCTGTTCCTCATAGGACTGTTCTTCATCAGATTTTAAAGTGGTAGTAAACACACTCAGTGACTTACCTACAGGTAAGTTTATAGTAAAGCAATATCTCCTAAATGTGCACTGTTAGGACATGGATCTTCAAACTACGGCCCTCCAGCTGTTGCAGAACTACACTTCCCATGAGGCATTGTAAAACTCTGACATTCAGACATGACTAGGCATGATGGGAATTGTAGTTCCTGAACAACTGGAGGGCCATAGTTTGAAGGCCCCTGGTTTAGGAGATATTCACTGTTTCTGTAGCTTGATACGTCACCGGAGCATGCGCACAGCTCTTTAAAGCAGGGCTCGACAAAATCTGGGCGTCCGGTCACAATTGCGACAAGAAATTGTGACCTGGCGCCCATGCCCGCCGGTAATTGAGCCCGTGGCTTTGCGGCCTTCACAGAAGAAAGGTTAGGCCTGCAGAAGGCCGGGAAGCTGGTAATTGAGGCTGCGTCTTTGCGGCCTTCTGCAGGCCTAAACTTCCTTTTGTGATCTGGCGTCATCTTGTGGTGGCCTTTGGCATTACAAGTAAAACAGCAGTTTTAATGTGCCACCTTCTTACCTCTATTTAGAACTCCCAAACTTTATATATATTTTTTATATATATAGTTGGAAGGAAGACCAGGTGAAGATGGAAGCCCTGTCAATTCTGACAGTGAGGTGCACTTAGAAGTGCAGTCGCTGTAAATCTGAAGGGTTGATCTAAAAAGGGCAAGCTCTGCTGATTTTATTATCCAATCATGAGCAAGCTATTGCATGTCCCTCTCGGATCTACAGCGACTGCACTTCCAAGTGCACTTTACACTAGTAGTGCAAAGTGGATTTGCTTTTTTGTAAATAACCCCATCATGCCCTTAACTTGAGGGGGAAGTTTTTTTTGTTTTCTCTCCCAGAGTTTACTACTGCTTTAAATGATGTGGTAGCTTTTTGTGTTTTTATTTAATAAGAATATTTTTAAAGTGAAAAAAAAACATCAATACTGTAACTTGTAAATTGTTTGTTTTAGATTAAGCTATATACCAAACAAGGCACATTGAAATACCAGACCGATTGTGCGCCAAATAATGGTTACTTCATGATTCCTCTTTATGATAAGGTAAGTAAGTAGAGAAAGCTAAAGCAATCGTAAAATGAACAAAAATTATTACACAACACACATGACCAAGAAGGAACATTATTGACACTTTAAAAATAAAATTGTTATAACCAACCACCATAAAATGGAAGGATATCCCCCTTCTTTTCTGAGACTTTCCAAAATATCTGGAAATCTTTTTGTGAATGGTTCTGAGGATCAGAAGTGCATATTACAGTACCTCTATATCAGGGGTAGGCAACCTTTTGAGGGATAGAGATCTACACGAATGACGTGGAAGAGATACATTTTTGAAGAATAGTTGGTCAAGAAGTCGGATGCAGGAGTCCATCCAGAAGGCAGAATAACTGCTACTGCAGGCTGACTTGCCTGATTAGTTTCAGACCTGGATGGCTTCAAATCTGGCCTAGCTGCCTGCTCCGAGTTCTGGCCGGACTTGCTGTATTGAGTTCTGGCCAGTGTAAATAATGTGTAGGGCAGAGTACTGGGGTTGGTGGTCTTTAGGGTTATGTACAGGGGTCGGTAGTTTCTAGGGCAGAGTACAGGGGTCGGGTGTTTCTAGGGCAGTGTACAGGGGGTCAACAAAGCTCCTCTTCTGTGTGTGTGCCCATGGCAAGCGGCTTAATATGGGGATGCACCTGCTGGCTTGCTCGCAAGCCGGGCTGTGTGCGTCCATAGACACACAGCAGCTTGGTCATAATCCCACCTCACAGGATTTGGTTGACAGCAGCAGGAGCCAATGATTCCTGCTGCTGTCCCTGTGTCCTGTTAGAAGAGGAACACAGACCAGCGCTGCTGCAAATGGATAGAGCGCTGGATTGTGATAGGACTCGGGTAATTATATAGGGAAGTGTAGGGACCATGTTTCTACTGGGACATTATTATTTATTTTTTACTTTAAAAAGAGAAGTATGGGTTTTATTTTTGATTCATACTCACCTCGGTGGATGGAGCATCAGACAAATGCTGCATCTGTCCCTCGTTGTCTCTGCTCTGAGAACCGAGACACCAAACATCCCTGATGGCTCGGTTCTCGCAGGTCCCCGAGAGGAATACTGCTGACTTCAGTCAGCGTCTTTCCTCTCTGCTTCTCCACTCTCATTGGAGTGCTGAGCACTGGAGAGGTGGGGAGAGGCTGTCTCAATCAAGGCTGGCGGATCCTGACTTGGAAGTCGTGGTGACATGCTGCCTTGACTGATGGCAGTGACGTCGGCGGAGAGCGGACTTCAGACTGCTCACCTCTGAAAACTGGTCACAGGAGTGCAAAACGAATTGCACTCCTGTGACCCATAGGAGAAGCCCAGCCTAAAAAGCTCAGGCTGGAATTGTCCTTTAATGCATGGAATGCATTAAGGTAAAATATGTGTCGCCTTTAGAACCACTTTAAGTCCGATAGAGATACTTGTCTATGAAGAAAATTCTCATTAGGCCAACACAGAATTTTTTTTAATTTTGGACGTCTAGATTATGTACTAATATTTGCATATTACTGTCCTCAATACACATGTATAGCAAGACCGGTATAATTACAGTATGTTGTTTCATCTTTTATTCTTTCAGGGGGATTTTGTTCTTAAGATTGAGCCTCCCCTAGGGTGGAGTTTTGGTAAGTTTGTTTGCTACCTGTAATAGCTGTGTTCAGCTCCCTATGGCTTTGTGTGTGTGTATATTTTACATTCCCTGGTTTCACCTATTTGCATTACTTGGGTATAATCAGTAAATCCCCAGATACTCATAAAAGCTTCTCGTAATCCGCCTGAAATCTTCTTACATGTTATATAAAATATTAATGAAACATAGCAATGCTTTCAGCACTGTGGTCTGCTACCTTATTGCATTTTTTTTCAGGTTTGAATTGGTATATGGTAAAAAATGTAAATATGTGCTTTAAAGTATCCTATCGACCCATATTTGATGTTGCATTTGTTTTTATTTTATTTTATTTTATTTAGAATGCTGGAGGGTTATCCAGCTTATGGAATCTCTTGGACACTTGAGTGGTGAAATATGTTCTTTGGTTCTTGGGTCTGTACACATGATGTTGCCATGATGAGGGGGTTTCATATTTATCTTTTTAGATTTCTTTTTTAATTTTGTATTTTGGGGCATGCAACAGAGGTGGGAACATCCAAAGTAAACAGGAAAATGCAAAACTCCAAGATAACTTAGAACAGAGTTAGGGACTATGAAGGAAATATTTCGCTCCTGCAACAGCTACAAGAAGCCAGTGGATTGCTTAACCCCCCAGACTTCACCTGTAACTAGGGGTGCACCGAGTGTTTTTTTTTTTTTTTTTTTTTTGTGCCGATACCCAAAATGAAAAATACACGGGCCTGAAAAACCGAAATGACCATTACCAAAACTTTTTTTTTAAAACAGGCGATGGTCAGAGACTAGGGACACGGTACAGAAGATGGTCAGAGACTGGGGACATGGTACAGGAGATCAATGCAGCCTCACCAGCACCCGTCGGATGCAGCCTGCCTATGTCCCCAGTGCAGCCAGCCTGTGCAGGGGAATAGAGGAAAGCTGCCGCCGGGAACATAACTGCTTTCATTTCAATAGCTGTGTGTTCCCTATCATGCGCTGTCACATACAGCCCCTCCCTCTTGTCTGGGGGACTTTGATAGACAGATCACCCATCCCAGGATTCTATCCAAGTGCCTGGACAAAGAGGGGCTGTATGCGCAGCTATTAAAATGAAAGCTGCAATGTTTAGGTCGGCAGCTCTCCTCTCCTCTGCGCTATATGACACCCCCATAAGGGGCGGCACCAGGGGTGGGGGGTGTAGCCCCCGCCCCCACTCAGGTCACGCCCATTTTCGGCTCAATTATCATCCTTTTTTTCTCTTTCTGCAAATTGCCGAAAAGGCCATTTTCGGGCGATATGTTTCACCGGCCGAAATTTCGTTGCATCCCTATCTGTAACAGATATATCCCTTTTGGGTAGACAAAGGCTTTAAAATGCATTTTTATAATCAACCACACACTGGTCAGTTAATAAATATTGTTATAGTTAAAATGGTTCTTGTGAATTAAACTTAAAGCAGAACTAAACCTTTCTTTCAAAAATGGCTATATATATTGCAGCTTACAAGAGTTTATGTGTGGTGGCTGCAATCATTTTTTTGCATCCACAAGCTTTCTGGAAATGAAACCTCTGCTGTTGTGAATGATTTTTTGTCAGTACAGACCAACATGTTGGTCACCCTTCAGTCATTTTAAAACGACAATAGGGGCTATACAGAAGGCTCCTTATCCCAGGAAGAAATGTCCACAAACAGCCTGTGGGGTTCCCAGAAACCTCCATCTTCTCCAAATTCTGATGAGAAAGAGTTGAAAGAGTCAGGGGGTTCAGGTCAACGCTCCTTAGAGGATGGGGAAGATTTAGATCTGGGCAGCCAGGGTAGTGAGAATTCCAGTCCAAGCAGGCACCTTTTTGCTGTAGAGGAAATGAAGGGGCTCTTTAGAGCAATATACACCTCCTGAGGCCATTCCAGAGCCTCTGGCACAGGTCTCGGTCCAGAATAAAATGTACAGGGGGGAGGGAGGGAATGGAAGGAACTGGAGAGGAAGGTGCTTAAACTTAAGACCTGGAAATGAAAGTGTCCATTTGGGGAGGAAGAGAAGTTCTTCATGATCCTAATGCTAGATGCCTCACTACCTCAAGTGTCAAAGCAGTTCGACCTCCTTTGAGGATACAGGAAATTTCAGGAACCAGATGGACAATAGGTCCAAGACACTACTGCACAGGGCCTGGAATGCAAATGCAGCGCCCATGGCCCCCCGCTTTGGCTTCTGCCTGTATTGCTAGAAATATGGATGCGTGGGTAAATAGACTGTTGGATCACATGTCTCGGGGTGCTAAGACCAAGCAGGCAGCGGTGTCCCTGGAGGCAGTTGCATATTTGGCGGATGCCATGGTGGAGACTGTCAGCTCAAGTCCCCACCTCTTTCAGACGCCGCTCTTCTTGAAGGTGCGGCGCCAATGTATGACAGTGACGTTTGTGTGGCAGGAAGTTGTCCGGCGGCCATATTTTGGATGACAAATACGGCCTGGAGGCAGACTGGGCTATAAAACACCCCACAGCTTCAGCAATCCCCAATGAAGCTCTGGATCCATTCCACAGCACTCGGCCAGGATCCTCTCTATAGGACTTAAGGGGGTGGAGGAGACAGCTTTGGGTGCCATCTTACTGTTCCCAGTCGTGCACCATGGAGGGGGGTGCTTGTGAGGAGACAGGTCTGGAGAGGCCCATGGACTCCTGCCCTAATGTAAGGAAAAGGGGGCAGTGGCACCCCCCTTTCTTTCCTTCCTGGTGGAGGGGGCACTGGATGATTCCATGGGTGATAAGGTGGTAGGCCAGCACATGAGTTTTGTTATGCTTTTGCAGGGCCTGTTTGTGGTCATTGATCGGGGGTGTTAATTGACAAAATATGACTTGTTTTTTTCTGCAGCGTTCCCCTTTTCTTTTCGGTTGTGGCTCTAAACCTGTGTGGGGGTGTTCGGGCTTGGGAATGTGTCCTTTTTAGCCTTCAATTCTATTTTAAAGAGCCCTATAACTTTGTGTCCACCTTTTTGTGGGAAAAAGGAAGGTAAAAAAGAGAACAAGGGAGACATGCCAAAAAAATAAATGTTCAGCATGTAAGAAGAAATGTTGTGTTCCAGCTGGAAGAAAAGTCTCTGTCAGGAATGCACGGACAATCTTTTTAAAAATGAGGCTGAATCTCTCTTTAAAGGACTACTAGAAACCATGAAGAAAGAAGTGTGATCGTTTTTAAACAATCAATCCAGGCAACTCAGGATCAGAACCTTTTTTTTACCTCGTAACTCCAGCGCCACTCCTGTAACAATCTTGCTGGTTTCAGCGGTGGAACTCTGACTCAGAGTCAGAGGAAGGGGAGCTAGAAGAGGAAAAGGAGCTCTCATATGCAAAAAATATGGCCGAATATCGGTTGACCTCTAATGACAACTCTACTGCAAGACATGTTGCACCAGAACACGAAAAGTCTGATTCTTCAGTTTCAAGCAGAAGGTGGTTTCTTCTCTCACATATTTTTGAGGAAAAAGCCTTCCAGAAAATTCAGATTTAATCTGAAGCTAAACAAGTTAAATAAATAATGCTTAAAGTAAACAATAAAATGTTACCTGTGGCAGGAGTTGGGAGTAGGCAGACCCTCCCCCCAGAGGCAATCTGCCATCCTTCTCCCCCCTGGTGGCAATCTCGACCTCCCACTCACCCCGCCCTACCTGCTCCGCTTGGGAGCCCAACGGGGCCCCGACGGGGCAGAGGGCCTCCCCCCATTGAGAAAGTGAAGGGGGTCTAGCCTGCTCAGCCAGCCCCTGTAGGCCCTTCGCCTCTTTTTTAGGAGACTGCATGGCCAAAGTGCATGCGTGTTAAACCAATTTTGTGTGCGTGCAAGTGTGGTGGTTTTTGTGGGGGGGTGGGCATACTAAGCACAGGCTTACCTTGTATAGCACACCCACCGGGAGCCATGCTGAGACCACCAAACTCAATTCACATGTAGCCGAGACCGGGATCCGAACCCTTGGCTGCAGAGGTGAACGGCTTATCAGCGCAGTGCCAATCACGTTGAGCCACCACTGCTCCCTAAAATGACGTTTCTAAAGGGGGAAAAAAGGAATTTAAAACTACCTGTCTATGTTGAACCCACTAGGATAGAATGTAGTGATGATTGAGCTAATAGGGGTCCCATCGATCTAGTGGATATGTACTAGTGTTGAAGAATAACGGACCTAGGTCTATAAATGTACCCATCAATGGTATTGGCTTATCCTTATAGTGTGCATGTAGATGACTGGGCAAATACATGTATTTGTCCATGGACTTCATAGCAAAAAGTTGAACCGTATGGTAAATGGCCACAAGATGGCGATATACTGTGTTTAGCACCAACACATCATCTCTGACCCTATGATAGGTTATGGTTACGCTTGGTGTGACGTCACCGGTCATAGAATGCATTAAGGTGAAAAAACATGAACTTTCACAACCCCTTTAATTATTAAGAAACCTATGCTCAACAGCATTAATGCTACTTTGTCTAAATGTTTCTGTGCCAATAAGTTCTTTTGTGGAGTGATCTACATTCTTAACACAGAGTTTACCATCAGTGGTGTTGGCATTCAAATTTGGGGAATAGTGAGCCTAGATGTGAACAGTCAGTTGAATGACCGATTTAAGGGCCGACACCACAGATGTGTCCTAGGACCCACTCTGACTGGGTTACCACAATTATTCTGATGCTACACTCTAGTAATGTCATTATGTGTTTTTATGACAAAGTTGTCTATTTTTAACGCTTGTATAGCCTATTATGTGTTCTTTTTTTTTTTATACATAACGTTAACTTTTTGAGGCGAGACAGCTGGTTGCCCCATTCCCTTTTTTTTTTTTTTTTGTGATGGTATTATGCTTCCCTTTTGCGTTCCCATGCCATGACCTTTTGATTTCAAGTTTCTGCTTTTGATGAAGAGTGTGTGTTGAAAGACTATCACATTATTATCAGAGGGAAATGGTATGGCAGGCAGTCTGCACACATGAGACAAAGATATTTCTTACGCAAATGTTTATTCTTGCTTGGGTTGGTAAGGGTTTTTTTATTTTTTTATTATTAGTGTATTGTCTTTACTTTCCTATAAAGCATTTTCCTCACCTTCATCTGTAACTTATTTCTTTACTTCAGAGCCAACCAGTGTTTCCCTCCATGTGGATGGAGTGAATGACATTTGTACAAAAGGAGAAGATCTTAATTTTGTTTTCACCGGATTTTCAGTGAATGGAAAGGTATACGAGTATTTTTTTTTTTTTTCTGTTTAATGCAAACCCTATTTAAAAAAATAAATCCAAACTTGCCTTCTTTTTATTAAGTGGTTGTAAACGCTTACATATACCCAGTGAAGGGAATTTTCTCAGATGACACACCGAGATGAAACAAATCCTTCTACATACACTATTACCAAAAGTATCGGGACACCTGCCTTCACATGAACTTTAAAGTGGTTGTAAACCCTCCTTGATAAGTTTCCCCAGATGTAATTATCAATAAGCACTGTACACATTGCTCTGTGTGGATTGATCCTAACCTGCTCCGTTAGCTTGTAATCTGTCAGGTTTGTTTTCATGACGTTAGCACCGCATTCGCATATCCCCCCTCATTAACGGCACGCTCATTAATCCGTCATTCCATTCATAAATGTGCATCTTCTCTTCACAGCACTGTTCTGAGATCTTACGAGATTTAGTGTCATTCACTTGCTGAAACACCCCATGTGACTAGCAACACCACAGGGGGTGTAAACGATAGCACGTTACAAAGCATCACAGAGCAAGAAGATCAGCTGCATTATATAATCGTTTACCTTTTTCAGGGTTTAAAAAGCCCTACACCAAGGGTGCCCAACCTTTTGAAAAGCATGGGCCACTTAAGCGACTTGGTAACCAGTCGCGAGCCACAATGACTGGATCCGGTGAATGGGAGCCCACTCGGCTCTATAGAGCCCACTCTACTCTCGGCACACCAAACTCACAGGTAATAGAAGTCTATGGCTCAATGCAGGTAACCCGCAAGTGATCTTCTCTGCACCTGTAGATCAGTTTGAAAGCAGCACAAGTAACCACTGCAGAACAGATATGCCAATATATACACTGTGATTTTAGTAATAAACTTACCTTTTAATAACAGTATTCTATTCTACTTTATTCCGTGCCAGAGCAGGAGGTTGCGAGCCACATCAGAGGGCTCCGCTGGCCACTGGTTGGCCATCCCTGCCCTACACAGTTAACAAGTGCTGAAATATTTGCCCACTTGTCAGTGTCTCAATAAGCAGATGGTTGCTATAGCAATCTTGAGTGAAAACGAGGCTTGGTTGCAACATAACTGAGACTGAGCATGTGCGACATAACAGCAGAGAAGGAAAGAAAGGCCGAAAGTAATCTACACTGCAGCCTTAAACTGTAGCTGACATGGCGCTGGCTGCAATAAGGAAGCAAGATTTTACAACCACCTGGGAAAACAGTAAGAAACATCTGAAGGGGCAGAGAGTAATGCAGAATGTAATTGGAAGCTGTAGCAGACTGGTTTTATTAAGGCGCATTTGGGGTGCTGAGTTTACTTCCTCTTTAATGGTATCCCAGTCTTGGTCTGTAGGGTTCAATATTGAGTTGGCCCACCCTTTGCTGCTATAAATGCTTCAAATCTTCTTCTGGAAAGGCTGTCCACAGGGTTTAGGAGTGTGTCTGTGGGAATGTTTGACCATTCTTCCAGAATCTGGTGGAGATCCCTCCCCTTTCACCATTTTTCTCTAGGTGTCGGGAAAAATCATCAGAAGTTATTCATGCTGATTGCAGAGAAACAAAGCAGCAGACAGAAATGACACTTGGGGCTTGTTCACACTTGACTACATTTCTAACTCTTAAACGCTTCTTTCATGCGCTTTAGTATAGGCATTGGACTGGCGTTAATGAACTTTAGTATGGGTGGCAGACTGGTGTTTTACAAGTGTTAATGCTGCTTTAAAAATGTTCCCCAGAAGCCCTATGCGTGGTTTTAGTGCACAAACACTTAACACATTCAATTTTTTTTATATATATATATATATATATATATATATATATATATATATATATATATATATATATATATATAGGATTTGCTCGGTAGCGGGTGTGTGTGACCCCCTGGATGGGTTCACTACACGCTGAACTGTACAAAAAGGCAGTTGAGGATGGTTGAAAACAAATAATATGGTTTATTTTTTTATTTTTCCATATTGCTGGATACTAGTGCAAGCATCAAAACGGCATAAACAAAACATAAAATAAACCCTTGACACTTGGGGCGTCTACCTTCCCAACACAGGAACCTACCTATGGAGTCTGGCACAGCCTACTGCTGGTCCTACAGCAGAAAACAAAAAGTCTCTTTGATATTTCTCACACAGAAATATCAATCGGCACCTCACCTCTTCAGTAGTGTTTGTGACTGCTCCTTCACTCACAAAGCCTCAGGATGCAGCAATCAGTCGTCATCCTTAGGCTGTCTTTATAGAGGCTTTAATTGCTTCATTCTGAACAGATGAAGCCTTCCCACGCCCCAAACCTCTGGTCATCTCTGCAGCCGACGCCCAATAGTAATTGGTCTATTGTCTAAACAAGGCAGAAAAGTATCTCCCGTCTGACAACACACACACAGATTTACCTGACTCCCTGTCACAATATATATAAAAAACATTTTTTAAGGGGAACTAACATTACAGGAAATAAACAATTTGACGTGTGGCTTGTCACAGTGAATGTTTCCTGTGCATACTTCATTAGCAGGGAAGGCAGCAGCATGGATTTGTTTACAATGCTTTATATCTGCAGATGATGCTGATGTATGAGCAATTTGCTGAGCAGAGGAAGAGAAGGACACCCAGGGGCTCTGGGGTACACCCAAATGTCTCGGAGATATTCTAAAGGGCATTTTCATGCTTTTTGTATCATGATTTGCGCACCTACCCTCGGTAGGTCGGCCATCTTCAAGCATCACAAACAGGAAGTGCATAGAAGGAATTGACTGCAGGGCACTCTATGCTCTCCTCTATCATCACAGGGCTTTGTGGGGCATTATTTTTTTACTCCTGCATTTTTTTTTTTTTATATCTTCTTAACACACCGTAAACACCTGCCAGTGCGTTTTGTGGAGAGTTATCATAGACTCGAATGGGAGACGGCTTCAAACTTCTCCCAGAGTCAACATAAGGCTTCAATTTTAAAGCAATGCAACACAGATTCTTTATGTTTTGATAATGTGAACAGCACTGTGTGCTGTCCATAGTATCATTTGCATGGGCATTTGAGGAGCATTAAAACGCCCCTGAAATGCCTGCTTTCATAGTAGGGCTGCGCATCTTCATCGGTCTCACGATTCGATGCGATTACGATTATTAAGTCCACGATTCGATTCCGCGATGCATCAAGATTACTGCGCACGGTTTTCATCTGTTCTTAAAAAAACTCTCTGCATGTAGCAAACTGTAAATACAGCAGACATCTTAAAGAGGAGCTCCAAACTGACCCCAAAATACTACAAGAGATGGACAGAGACTGCGGACAATGATACAAGAGATGGACAGAGACTGCGGACAATGATACTAGAGAGGATCAGAGACTGCGGACAATGATACTAGAGAGGATCAGAGACTGCGGACAATGATCCTAGAGAGGATCAGAGACTGCGGACAATGATACTAGAGAGGATCAGAGACTGCGGACAATGATACTAGAGAGGATCAGAGACTGCGGACAATGATGCTAGAGAGGATCAGAGACTGCGGACATGATACTAGAGAGGATCAGAGACTGCGGACATGATGCTAGAGAGGATCAGAGACTGCGGACATGATGCTAGAGAGGATCAGAGACTGCGGACAATGATACTAGAGAGGATCAGAGACTGCGGACAATGATACTAGAGAGGATCAGAGACTGCGGACATGATGCTAGAGAGGATCAGAGACTGCGGACAATGATACTAGAGAGGATCAAAGACTGCGGACATGATACTAGAGAGGATCAGAGACTGCGGACATTGTCCCCATAAAGTCCTGCCAAACAACAATGTATGCCATGTCATAAATTATGGTTTTATGTATGTCTTATTGTTTTAGTGATTGATTCAGATCACAACTTCATCGATACCTTTTTTTTTTTTGTATGATTTTTGCTTTTGCTCATCACTGCCACACACATGCAGCCATGCATTGCATGTGTGTGGCAGTAATGAGCAAAAGCAAAAATCATACAAAAAAAAAAAAGGTATCGATGAAGTTGTGATGTGATTCAATCACTAAAACAATAAGACCTACATAAACCAGTGTGGCATCAGTGTGCCAATGCCACCAATTGCTGCCAGTATGCCACCAATTGCTGCCAGTATGCCACCAATTGCCGCCAGTGTGCCACCAATTGCTGCCAGTGTGCCCAAATTATTGCCCATCAGTGTGCCACCAATTGCTGTCAGTGTGCCACAAATTGCCGTCAGTGTGTCATAAATTGCCATCAGTGTGCCATAAATTGCCATCAGTGTGCCATAAATTGCCGCCACTCTGCCCATAAATTGCCGTCAGTGTGCCGCCAATTGCTGCCAGTGTGCCGCCAATTGCTGCCAGTGTGCCGCCAATTGCTGCCAGTGTGCCGCCAATTGCTGCCAGTGTGCCACCAATTGCTGCCAGTGTGCCACCAATTGCTGCCAGTGTGCCCATTAGTTGCTGCCAGTGTGCCCATTAGTTGCTGCTACTGTGTATCCCCCAAGTACCTGATGATGATGATGACGATCTGCTGCCTGCAGTCCTGCAGTACTCGGTCGTCTCGGGTCTCCCACAGCCGCAGCCTGTTCAGTGTGCACAGCGTGAGGTGAGGTGAGGAGGAAGGCTCTGGGGGATCGGGACCGGGAACGAGGACACTTGCTCCATGCTTCCACATGGCGACGGGCGGCTGGGAATGGCGTCAGCGGGGGGCGGGAAAGGAGGCGCGCTGAAGCCCACAGCTCCTTCAGCTGCATTAGCGGGGCGGGAAAAGAGGCGCGGCTAACGCCCGTAGCTAATGCCCACTGCTTCCTGGCTTTCGGCATCCAGACAGTGCATATAGCGGCGCGCAGGTGACGTCATCACATAATCGATTACTGCAAGTCGTAGCATCGAAATCGCATCGTGGGTAGTCAAATCTCGATGCATCGATGCTACGATTAATTTCAATACCCCTATTTCATAGCCAGTATGAACTTGGCTTTAATGCTTTTAATTAAGACAACTTCACACTATAGTAGGGTGATATGCTTTGTTAATATATTATGTCTGAGGTTTGCAATCACTGTAAATCTACTTTTAGCATGCTCCTGTCTCTGCCACTGGTATTGGGGATATTTGGTGTCTTTGTATGTCTGCAGTTTATCGCAGCTAACTGCACCTCTTGGCTGCATTGCAGTGTGAACCTTGCAAATCGAGAACGATTGTTTTCTATGTGACCCACACTGATTTGCTATGTGTGAATGGTTCCTAAAGGTTTTTACTTATTTTCCTATTCTATCCAATCTGTATTCATGGCACATCCCCACAGATGTTCTCATTGTTGGAAAACCACTTTTGCATGTTAAACACAAATTGGATTATAGCACAGCAATGTGCGGAGAATGGATTCATGGAGTAATTATTCGAACTTTCGTAATGAATGGTATATTATATACTTTCATACACATGTTTTAATCTAACATTCATAGTTTAAAAAATTACATTGCAGGTTCTCAGCAGAAACCAGGACTTGGGTCCGGTTGGAGTGCAGGTTTCTTTGAGAAGAACAGGCAGTGGAGTAAACCTACAGACAACCACCACTCAACAAAGTGGAAAGTAAGTTTTTGCAATGCATGAATGCAAAATACATACCCAATTTTCCAACGGGTTTATCCCAAGAGCTCCAACTTGGTAAACCTTTTATGCACAAAAGTATTTGAAATGTATAAGATACAGTGCCTCAAAAGTTTTCATATCCCTTGAAATTTTCCACATTTTGTCATGTTACAACCAAAAATGTAATTTGTATTTTAATACACTATCTCACAAAAGTGAGTCCACCCTTCATATTTTTGTAAATATTTTATTATAGCTCTTCATGTAACACTGAAGAAATGACACTTTGCTACAATGTAAAGTAGTGAGTGTACAGCTTGTATAACAGTGTAAATGTTCTGTCCCCTCAAAAGAACTCAACACACAGCCAATAATGTCTAAACCGCTGGCAACAAAAGTGAGTACACCCCTAAGTGAAAATGTCCAAATTGGGGTTAATTAGCCATTTTCCCTCCTTGGTGTCATGTGACTTGTGTTACAATGTCTTGGGTGTGAATGGGGTGTGTTAAGGAGGAGGTTATCTTTGGGAATTGGACGTATGAGTGCTGCCAGCATTGCTGCAGAGGTTGAAGGGGTGGGGGCTCAGCCTGTCAGTGCTCAAACCATATGCTGCACACTGCATCAAATTGGCCTGCATGGCTGTCGTCCCAGAAGGAAGCCTCTTTTAAAGATGATGCACAAAGCCCGCAAACAGTTTGCTAAAGACAAGCAGACTAAGGACATGGATTACTGGAACCATGTCCGGTGGTCTGATGAGACCACGATAAACTTATTACAAGTGTTTCTTGCCTTCAGTAAAGCATGGCAGTGTTATGGTCTGTTGCTTTGAGTGCTGTCAGCACTGGTCAGCTACAGTTCATTGAGGAAACCATGAATACCAACATGTACTGTGACATACTGAAGCAGATCATGATCCCCTCCCTTCGTAGACTGGGCCGCAGGGCAGTATTCCAACATAACCTAACACACCCCCAAGACAACCACTGCCTTGCTAAAGCACTGACATAGAGTGAAACGCGTCGGCTGTCCTTTCCTGTGGCTGTGATTTTGTTTTGCATGCCCATTTTTATTAATAGACAACTTTTTTGAAGTTTCCTTGGAGTGTGGCTGTCCATCCCCTTTTCCTATTTCCTACATTGGCCTTGCTAAAGAAGCTGAGGGTAAAGGTGATGGACTGGCCAATACTGTCTCCCTATTGACCATCTGTGGGGCATCTTCAAACAAAGGTGTAGGAGTGTAAAGTCTCTTCTTCCACCAGCTCTGTGATGTTGTCATGGAGGAGTGGAAGAGGACTCCAGTGGCAGCCTGTGAAATCTGGTGAACTCCATGCCCAAGGGAAAATGATGGTGGCCACACAAAATAGTGACACTTTAGGCCCAATTTGGACATTTTCACTTAGGGGTGTACTCACTTTTGTTGCCAGTGGTTTAGACTCTAATGGCTGTGTGTTTGAGTTATTTTGAAGGGACAGCTAATCTACACTGTTATACAAGCTGTACACTCACAACTTTACATTGTAGAAAAGTGTAATTTCTTCAGTGCTGTCACATAAAAAGATACTATAAAATATTTGCAAAAATGTGAGGGGTGTACTCACTTTTGTGAGATACTGTATGTGATAGACCAGCATAAAGTAACACATACTTGTGAAGTGAAAGGAAAATGATAAATGGTTTTGAAAAGTGTGGCGTGCATTTGTATTCAGCCCCCTGAGTCGGTATTTTTGAAGAACCCCCCTCTCACTGCAATTACAGCTGCAAGTCTTTTTGGCTATGTCTCTACCAGGTTCTAGTGAGCTTGAACTTCGTATATTTGGTGGGAACAAAACACAGAAAGTGATATGTTGCAATTTCTGATCAGTCACATTGGAACCATTTATTGCACCATAGAACTTTGTTTGTTCAGTAATTAGATTCACTTGGTTTGCATCATGTTTTATTATTTATGCACCTTTTTACACTTGTTCAAGTGGTTGTATACACTCTCTCTCGTCATAATTGCACCTACAGGTAAGCCTACATTAAGGCTTACCTGTAGGTGCTTGCAATATCTCAGAAACCTACATGGTTAAGGAGATATTTACAGAGAAGTGGACACCGATGCCTACGGCACATGCGCGCCGTAGACAACAGCGCATGCGCACTGAGCGTGGCAGCTCTTGAATGGGAGCTTGCTGGAAATGTGCGCATGCACGGGGATCACGGTGTTCTGTGCTCATGCGTGGGAGTGATGTCATCACCACTACGGCCAGTCACAGGTATCATGGCGGCGGCTGAGGACGTGTCCGAGGATCGATGCCGGGGCGTCAATCTAAGGTAAGTAATTGATAATAAGCTAGCATGCTTGTCATACTAGCTCATTATGCCTTTGCCTTGCAGGTTTAAAAAAAATAAAAAATAAACTTTGGGGTATACAACCGCTTTAAAGAGTGTATTATTAACCACTTATCTACCAGCCGCCGTCAAATGACAGCGGCAAGGTAGCTCAGTTGTTCTGACAGGACATCATATGACGTCCTCGTCTTTTAAAGCCGCTAGAGGGCGCGCGCACCTGCCTGCTTTGCTAGGAACTCGATGCAAGTGCCCGGCGGCAACGATTGCCAAGTAACTGAGCAGGGACGTGGAGCTCTGTGTGTAAACACAGAGCTCCACGTCCTGTCAGGGAGAGGAGACCGATGCTTGTACATAGGGACACAGATCGGTCACCCCCCTCCCCCTACAGTTGGAACACTCACTAGGCTACACATTTAACCCCTTCCCTGCCCCCTAGTGGTTAACCCCTTCCCTGCCAGTCACATTTATACAGTAATCGGTGCATATTTATAGCACTAATCACTGTATAAATGTGAATGGTCCCAAAAATGTGTCAAAAGTGTCCGATGTGTCCGCCATAATGTCGCAGTCCCAATAAAAAATCGCAGATCGCCGCCATTACTAGTAAAAAAATAAAAATATTAAAAAAAATCATTATGTCCCATATTTTGTAGGCGCTCTAACTTTTGCGCAAACTAGTCACTATACGCTTATTGCGATTTTTTTTTTTTTTTTTTTTTTTTTTTTTTTTTTGGTTATGTATGTAGAATAATACATATCGGCCTAAACTGAGGAAAAAAAGTTTTTTTTTTTTTTTTTTTTTTAAATGTGATATTTATTATAGCAAAACTAAAAAAATTTTTTTTTTTTTTTTTTTTCAACATTGACGCTCTTGTGTTTATAGCACAAAAAATAAAAATCGCAGAGGTGATCAAATACCACCAAAAGAAATCTCTATTTGTGGGAAAAAAAGGACGTCAAATTTTGTTTGGTAGCCACGTCGCAATTGTCAGTTAAAGCGACGCAGTGCCGGAAGCTGAAATTTCGCCTGGGCAGGAAGGGGTCAAAACCTTCTGTGGCTGAAGTGGATAATAATAATAATAATAATAAATAATAATAAATAATATTAAAATATTGTTTGTATATTGACACTAATTGCATGCTGCTGCTTTGAGACCATTTAAGACATGTGATCTTACATTATCCAGAACTCAGAAATACATTTGTCGATGGAAGCTTGGTCTTTAACTCTTTAAGGACCAAGCCTATTTCTGACACTTGTTGTATTACAAAGTAAAACCCCCAAACATAATTTTTTTACTGGGGACCCTAGAAAATTAAAAAGGAGATCGTTGCAATATTTTGTCGCACCTGTATTTGCGCAGCAGTCTTACAAAAAATGTTTTGGGGGACATTTTTTTTAAATTAATAAAAATAAGAAAACGGTTAAGTTACCCCTAATTTTTTGGTGTAAGATGATGTTACACTGAAGATGTTACACTGAAATTGATACCGAACGTGTCATGCTTTAAAATTGCGAATGCTGGTGGAAAAGCGACAAACTTTGGTACTAAAAATCTCCATATGTGACACATTTAAAAATGTCTACAGGTTACCAGTTTAGAGTTGGAGGAGATCTAGTGCTTGAATTATTGCTCTAACAATCGCGGCGAAGTGTGGTTTGAACACTGTTTACGTACACGACTTGCATATGCATTCACTTCTGCGTGCAAGTTTGGAGGGACAGGGCGCGATAAATTATTTAATGGGGAATCCTGAAATATTAAAACGTTTTTTAAACGAGAAGTATGGCGTGTGTATTTCTTTGTTCTTTCGCCTCGGTGGATGCAGCATCACAAACATTGCCGATGGCTCGGTTCTCCCTCCCCCGAGCATAGCTTCTGCTCTACTTCTCGGTGCTCATTGGAGTGCTGAGCAATGGAGGGGCAAGGAGCGGCCATCTGTGTCACAGTGGCTCGCTGAGACTGCCAGCAATCATGGCAGCTGGCGGATCCAGATTTGGAAGTTGGGATGACGCGCTGCCCCGACTAATGGCAGTGACGTCAGAGGAGAGCAGACTTTAGACCGCTCTCTGCTGAAAACGGTTCACAGGAGGGCAAAACTAATTGCCCTCCTGTGGTCCAGAGGTGAAGTCCAGCCTAAAAAGCTCAGGCAGGACTTCTTTTTTTAAATCAACGCAGGAGGAACAAAAATAAAAGATAAATTCATGAGGGATTTAAAAGTCTTTAAAGAAGCTACATACTAAATATTACAGATGGCTCTTCCGCACCCAACCTTCCCCTTTTAGACAATGCTCTTCAGCCCCCTAAGACAATTAGATCTGGATCAAGTAATCAAGGGGCCATGAAAAATGATTTGGTGAAGGTATAAAATCCTTCCAAGAACAATTCCAAACCTGATTTGATATAAGTCACCCAATTGCAATACCCCCAATAATTGAGGGGGACACACCAACTATAATCGATGGACATATACACCTACAACTAATATGAACCCCCTAGTGCAGGGGTCAGCTACCTTTTTTCCACTTAACCACTTGCTTACTGGGCACATAAACCCCCTTCGTGCCCAGGCGAAATTTCATCTTCCGGCACTGCGTCACTTTAACTGACATTTGCACGGTCGTGCGATGTGGCTCCCAAACAAAATTGGCGCCCTTTATTTTGGTGGTATTAGATCGTCCGTGCGGTTTTAATTTTTTGCGTTGTAAACAAAAAAAGAGCGAAATATCTATCTATCTATCTATCTATCTATCATTTTTTTTTTTTTTACTATAATAAATATCCCAATTTTATTTATTTTTTTAAACTTTTTTTTTTTTTTTTTTCTCAGTTAAGGCCGATACGTATTCTACGTATTTTTGTAAAACAAAAAACAAAAAAAAATAAAAAAACACGCAATAAGCGACTGCGTTGCGCAAAAGTTATAGCACCTACAAAATAGGGGACAGAATTATGATTTTTTTTTTTATATTTATTTTTTTACTAGTAATGGCAGCGATCTGCGATTTTTTTTTTTTTTATTGGGACTGCGACATTACGGCCGACACTTTTGACACATTTTTGGCGCCATTCACATTTATACAGCGACCGGTGCTATAAATATGCACTAATTACTGTATAAATGTGACTGGCATTGAAGGGGTTAACACTAGGGGGTGAGGAAGTTTTAAATGTGTATCCTGGGTGTGTTCTAACTGTGTGGGGGGAGGGGGTGACTGGGGGAGGTGACCGATGCTGTGTCCCTATATACAAGGGACACAGATCGGTCTCCTCTCTCCTTGACAGGACGTGGAGCTCTGTGCTTACACACAGAGCTCCAGGTCCCTGCTCTGTCACCGCCGATTGCATGTACCTGGCGGACACCGCGGCCGCCGGGTACACGCATCGAATCCTCGGCGATGCGACGGGGAATACAACAACATTGACGTCCAAAGACGTGACCCTGGCAGCTCAGGTCCGCGCTGTTGACGTCTTTTGTCAATAGCGCGGATCTGAACTGGTTAAAGGCCAGATTCAATGTATGTGAATGCACGGAGGGTGGCATTCACCTGCTAATAAATGAAAATAATAATCCTAACGTGTGATAAAGTCGCAAAATTAGCGATAAATGTAGAGTTGCACAGTCACTGGTCTTCAAGCAGAAATAGCAAAAAAACACGGTTTTATTGCATCCAACAGAAAAACATACAGGGGTTTTCACAGTCCATACAAAATGGTACCTTCAGCCTCCTGGCTTACACGTATAACGGAAAATACCGAGCCACCTGGCTATCTTTAGCAGTAGCACCACACTGCTCAGGCTCCCTCGTGAAGCCTTCCTGACTCCTGTCAGCCACCCCAGACTCACTCCTGTCAGCCACCTCAGACTCAGGCCTCTGGGTATTATAGTGCAGCCTGCACTCTCCAGCTTCTCTAGCTTCTCCAGCTAATTTAATGCACACCTGCACTCTCAGGGTTCTCCCTTCCAGACCTGGACTCCTCGGGAGGGTGGAGCCCTGAGCCACAGCCAGGCCAGCACTAAAAAGCTGAACACACAGCTGTGCAATCAATGTGTCTGTCTCTCCAAAATATGGCGAAAACCAGCCATCCATCAGGCAAGACAGATCCAAACCATCACACATGGTAATAACAGTCCCGCCCCCCCCCCCCATAGCAAGTTTCCTGTGCACCCCCCCCCCCCCACTGTAGTGTCCTCTGTCCCCCATAGTGTCCTTTTGACTGACACTCACTCACTCTCACACTGTCTAGGTAGAACTCTCCTAACTTACCATACAGCAGGGCAGAAAGCGGCATTACAGGCTGCATCTGCTGAAGTTAACATTTTTCATTAACAGGCTGGTGATTGGTTGCTGGGGTCGTCCCCCTGCCAAGTGACCAGTGACCACCATAGGAAGCTATAGACAGACAGAGCCCAGTCCCACCCCCTACTCCATCATCATCGGATTTAATTTACAGCAGCGCGGAGCCAGCGGCTTCCACTGTTCTACTCCGTGAGGAGGGAAAGAGCCGCTGCACAACGGTGGATCAAGATCTGGCTCAGGTAAGGATATGGAGGGGGGCTGGAGTAATCCTGTGGCACAGTAGAAATTTTACTTTTAATGCAGAGGATGCAGTAAGGTACAAAACCATAAGCCATTAGAACCACTTTAATACATTTTGTTTCTTGTTTACTGTCTTCATTTCTTTCTCTTTTTTTGTTTTTTTTAGGTATGCCTTTAACAAAGTTCTTCCAGGAGAATATGAAATTGTTGCATCACATCCCACTTGGACTTTAAAAGAGGTATCTTAATTTTTATCCAGCTGTGAAAAAAACATTAAGGCGAGGATAAAGTTGAAGTAATTTGGCTGCCCACTTACCGACCTGCTACAGTAATAGTACTGCGGTGGGTTGTCACTTGCAAGCACAATGAGGTCATTGTGCCTGCTCTGGGTTAGAACCGGGCAGCACGCCCCTCCTGTGATTCAAGTAACCTGGTATCGTGATCACTATGATTGGTTATAGCTATCGCATGATACGAATGTAAACAACCTGTCATAAAGGGCTTTCCATTCATAAACGTCTTGCTTTTATTGGCCCAAATCAATCACATGATACCTGGCTATACCTGTAATGTGTGATTAGCTGTAGCCAATTACAGATCACAACCAAAGGCACGCTGTTCATGAATGGTTAATTCATTTATGACAGCTAAAACTTTTTATTATGAATGAATGAATGACTTGTATAGCGCAACACATGCAAACTGAATCGCCTCTGGGTGCTTTTTCCAGCCAGTGTCTGCTTGGCTGGTGCGGTCATTTTTACCCCGTAGGATCTTGACACGCTAGGGACACAGTCATACACACATATATACATATATACTGGGCCAATTTTGGACGAGATCCAATTTACCTACCAGCATGTCTTTGGAGTGTGGGAGGAAACCGGAGTACCCGGAGGAAACCCACGCAGACACAGGGAGAACATGCAAACTCCTGGCAGATGGTGTCGTGGTCGGGATTTGAACCAGCGACCCTTTTGCTGCTAGGCGAAAGTGCTACTCACTGGACCACTGTGCTGATCCTCACTGTATAAACAATAACGGTGCCACTGAGCTGCTGTTATGAGTAATTTTCATGCAAAAAAATTATGCTTTTTGCATGTAGGAGAGGAGTGCCAGAATAGGCCTGGTATGGAAGTGGTTAAGGTGTTTCCTTCCTTCATGAATCGCTTCACAGCAAGCAGGGCTCTGGGAGGGCAGGGTCTGAGGTGTGGGACTCTCCCTATTCACACTGGTCTTTGAGTAATTTGCTCTTTGAGGTGCAAAGTGCTCCCCCTTTGGCCCTCTCTTCAGCTCCTCACCCTTTTTCATCCTGTGTCACTGCACAGATTAACAGACCTTTCCATGCTCCCTTAGTGTCCTAAACCTAGACGCTCTGACTCTAATTTGTCTGTTCGACCTCCACAACTTTGCCCCATCTAGGCCACTATCCTCTTTCTCTCACACCTATTTCCTTAGGGCATGTAAGGTCATCATTGCTACCTGGTACCCCTTAAAATCATTGACCTGCCTAGTCACCTGCGACCAACAATGGCTGTATTAACCCCCATCCCCCCCGCCCCCACGACAGAATTTTGAGTTTGGTGTTGTCCCTGAACACCATTTTTCTCAGGGTGCGTCCTCACTGTGGGACACTCCAATGAGCTCCTGTAAGGAAAGCAGTCACTGTGGAACTGGGCGTACAACTTCTATAGGGGCTATATGCCTGCAAGTTCTGGCCAGGTTTTGCCTTGTCAAGTTTTGGAATTTGCATTTTGCCTGTAGGAACCCCCCCAAGGCACCAACGTATATATACGTTGATGTGCCTGTTGGTGCCATTCTCCTGACTTAAATGTACATGCGGCGGTCCTTAAGTGGTTAAACACCTTGTTATCAGACGAAGTTACCCACCTACCTCTCTGCTTTTGCTTGAAGTGGTGTTGAGGGACCTTCTTTGCAGAGACTCCTCCCTTTCTCCCATCTCCTCTTGGTCCTCCTCAGTCCCTTACTTTGTTCTTGTGGATATAGTTCTTGTTCTGACCTGTGTATCTGCCTTTAAGGATCAGGTAGTTCCTCGCCTGATCACTCAGATTCTCCATCATATGCCTGACGAGGACTTGTTTTTCCCCATCTTTGGGGAGTTCCTCTCAGTGGAGAATCATTCTCTGGGGCTGCATTCTAGATTACCTGAACAGGCGGTTCCTTCTACAGCCCTCTTTGGTCAGGTCTTATGGTTTGGACACCTGGACAAAGTCTAGTACTGTTTTGTCTTCACCATTTGAAGGAACAGAAGAATGTACCGAAGAATGATGTGCTGTATTCAGACTTCAAGAAGGTGTTGCATTATTTGGTTCCAATTGTTTTTCCAGTGCACTTTAGAAAATAAAGCAGTTATGTGATGGTGGGATATCTAAACATTCATCCAAAATATTTTTTTGTCTTTTCAGATACAAATGTTTTTTTTTCCTTTTTCCTTTTTTTCTATTTTAGGCATCCACAGTGGTTCAGGTGATGCATTCCAATGCACATGCTTCTAGCCCTCTTATCGTTGCTGGTTATGATGTTTCTGGTTCAGTTCGGAGTGATGGGGAACCAATGAAAGGGGTCATGTTTCTACTGTTTTCATCAACCATCAAAAGAGAGGTATGGCAACAAAGTAAATGTAATGTAAATGCTTAGAACATAATTTAGGCCTGCTCATGCTACTGGTGGTAGCATGGCTGGCTGCATGGCTGAATATGCAGAAATGGACGGCATGGACATTTCTGTTAAATCTGAGGACCTTGTTGGTTACATCTTTATGGAATTCTTTAACTAGTTTCTTTATTTCAACATAGAGCTTAACTGTTTTTACCTACCAATGACTTTTTTTTTTCACTTTTTTGGTAAACTTTGCTTGATATAAATGTCAACTTTGAAGGCTCTCATACACCATACCATTCAGTGCCATGACATGTAGGAAACAATTGTTTTCTATCTGCTCTTTTCAGAGTACACTGCTACTTTTGAGGTGAGTTGTGGTGCAGTGCATACAAATGCAAACATGTACCTCACCTTATGTCTTCCCATTTTGCTGCACCACAATGACGCATAGATATAAATGAAATGGAATTATTTGATTTTATTTGTGATTTTTTTTTTTTTTTTTTTTTTTTTTTTTTTCAGTAAAGTTAAAAAAAAATAACCTTTGTGGTTAATCAATACAAGGCACCACTAATCGCCACCTCTACACAATGAACACCAGCTTGCATGCTAGAACTGCCTTTTTATGGTCTTAGTGATGCTAATTTCTTTCAGCATTATTGCAGCCACTCCTAGTCAATGTAGCATGCACTCCAGCAATAGCTACACGCCTGCCTAAGGTATACTGAAATGGCCACTTGTAATCTCCTTAAGAAACTTGTGTGACAGGCTGAACATGGCAGAGTACAATTAGGAGGCAGTGACCAAGCATTGTCAACCTGAAATTGCCTGAAAAGTATTGCAATTTATTTCAAGATACATTCACAAGTTAGGAGCCCTTTCACACTATAGTGCTCCGCTAGTCTTATCGGTGCTTTACCGTTATTTTAGCTGTGCTTTTCGGCTGCTAGTGGGCTCTTTTAACCCCACTAGCAGCCCGAGGAAAGGGTTAAAAGCGTCTGTATACTGCCAAAGCATTTGCACGTGCTTTGGCTGCGGTGCCCATTGATTTCAATGGCAGGGGCCGTGGAGGAGTGGTGTATACACCGCCCCAAAGATGCTGCTTGCAGGACTTTTTTTTTCCGGTCCCTTAAGCAAGCGCACTGCCCCAGTGTGAAAGCACTCAGGCTTTCACACTGGGGAGGCTTGAGAAACGTTTTTCAAATGCTTTTTTTTTTTTTTTAGCCAAAACGAGCCTGAAAAAACGCCTCAGTGTGAAAGGGGTCCTAAGCTTATAGAGGATTTTATTGTTTTTGTCTACATATACTTTATTAACAGCCCTGTACAGATTATTCAGCCTTTTTGTCACCTGCAATTTTTTTTTTTTTTTTTGAGGATGCAACAAGTTGCATTCTTTATCCCTTTTTGTCAGTGTGGAAGAGTCGGTTGGATAATAAATTGGGTCAATTGTTATAGCTAGTAGCTGTCTGCACTTGTTCTGTACATTTTTAAATGTTTTGTAGTTTATCCAATTATCTTCTTCATGTCTAATACTATTTGCTAATAGCCAATTTAGTTATGTTTACCTACACTATATAATTGCTGGTTTTGCCTACATATATATATTTTTTTTAATTTTAGGATATTTTGGGCTGCAATCTGGTACCAATCGAGAGCTTTCAGGGTAAAGATGTGATGATTTCCTATCTGTGTCATGTCACATCTAAGGATGATGGATCTTTTACATTCCTGTCACTACCAAGTGGGGATTACAGTGTGGTAAGTACAGTATAAGGATTTTTCCTGTCTGATGAACCATCTGCATTTTAGCTCCAATGTCACTTTTAATCCCTTCTCAGCTGGATCTTACCATGGCAAGCTTTCGTGTCTAAACTTGCTAACAAGGGCTGTGCATTATTACAGTAATCCTGCCTCAGTTTTTCTGCAAACGTTTTAATGAGGATATAAACATATACGTGTGTGTGTGTGTCCCTTTGCACAGATAGGCAGTTTTGTTTTAGCTTAGTGAGCTAGAAAGTAGGACATCTTAATTTCTGTTTAAAAAAAAAAAAGATAGTTGCACTTTCACTGGCAAGTTTTAGAGGATTTTTCCTGGCTATCTGCAGTGTCAAATTGTGCTCCTAATCCCAGTTTCACCTGCCACAGTGGATTAGCTAGGGAAGAAGACTACTACTTTGGTACCCCGTTTTCCTCTCAGTGTGCCCCCCTCTTTATGACTACCAGCAAGTACCTACAGAGTTTACCAAATTTGGCTTGATGTCCTTATGATGTAGGACATTTGTTTCTAACTGCTGGATCAAGACACTGAAGCTCAAAAAGAAATCCTTGTGACAGTCGTAGAACATATCCTCGTCATCCATTCCCTTCTTCTTCCATAAAAGAAAATCACCCAATATTCCACGAGTAGGAATATCCCTGGAATCATTTGCTGTTGGATTAATTTTCTCCTATTTTTTTTTTTTTTTTTAAATCAACTCATTTTGATTATTACGCACAGATCCAACTACTTTTTTAGCTGATTTAGCTCCTTGCAGGCTGATTCCCAGTGCAGCTACCAACCACTGGAAAAATGGATAGCAGGATACAAAAAACACACAAAGGCAGCGCTCAATATGAAAAGCATTAAAACTTTTATAGTCTTCAAGTAGGTAACCAAATATTGCACTGGAGATGAAATCAATGTAGCTACATAAACTGTAAAAATGGTGCGAGTAATACCAAACGGTACCAAAAGCAGTCATAAAAACATGTAGCAAAGTATGATACTGGTATAAAAATGTGTACAACGATACCACTGCTGAATCCAGATGAGGAGAGGTTAACATCAGTACGTCGGCATGTAGATGTCCCATGAAGGGAACTATCACAACTCCCAGTGGAGGGAAGTGTAACAGCCCTTGCGTGTGGCAAGGTCCCGCCGGCATGCAGATATGAAGGCACAGCAAAGGAGCCCTTCAGATGGACACGGAAAGCCCCGCCGGTGTCCGTGACATCACCGGATCTCCGACGGAACTCCCTGAAGGCCCAGAAGCCGACGGAGAGGTGAGTACCAATCAAAAGAATTTTAATCGATTAATTAAAAGTTAATTTGCACAGCCCTAAAATATATATATATATATATATATATATATATATATATATATATAATTTATTAATTTTTATTATGTTCTGTGACTAGGCAAGCGGCATTTATTTGGTGTGCGTTATCAAATGATAGTAAGCTAATAGTAGTAAGTGATGGTAAGCTACGTTATCAAATGCAGCATTCTTCTATTCTGCAGATCCCATTTTACAGAGGGGAGAGAATTACTTTTGATGTTGCTCCATCCAGACTGGATTTCACTGTGGAACATGACAGCCTCAGATTGGAGGTAAAGCGATAACAGAAAATATAATTGTAATAAAAATTAGTGAAGGGCAAATCATTTTAAAGACTAGCTGAATCAGTAAGTTGCAACAATTTAGATTTTCCTGCATTGCTTTATTAAAGATGGTAAATTTGTTCAGTTTCATTTTAAATACAATTATGTTTATCCAATGTTTGATTAGGATAATATTTTCCCCTTTGCCATTCCAGCCTGTCTTTCATGTAATGGGTTTCTCAGTTACTGGTCGAGTTTTAAATGGACCAGAAGGTGAAGGCGTAGCAGATGCAGTTGTCACATTGAACAACCAGATGAAAGGTAGGCCCTGGACATGTGATGAATGTTACACTTTTTCCTGTAAAGTGCTAATATGAAATATGTTTTCGTGGATTTTTCTGTACAAAAAAGCAAGTTTAGTCAGTCGAAAAACCAATATGCTTATTTGTGGAAACAAAAAGTGCCATCAGACAATGTTTCTCAACGCCAGTCTTCGAGTAACCCCTGACAGATCATGTTTTCAGGATTTTCCTCGGATGAAACGGCTGCTAAGGCAGTGAAACTGCTCAAATCACCTGTGCAAAATAATGGAAAGCCTGAAAACATGACCTGTTTGGGGGTACTTGAACACTGGAGTTGAGAAACACTGCCATAAGACACGAACTCAAGCGCTCACAATGAACTGCTGAAAGGAATTATTCATGCGTATGAAGTGTCTGCAAAAAGGTTGCGAGGGATGAGAAACTGTCAACTCTAGAAATGGCTGTTGCAGGGTTATCAACGGTCATGAAGTTTCTTTAAAAATGGAAAACGCAAGTTCCAGTGTATGATTTGCAGCTGTTAATATAAATGATGGAGGGAAGATCCACAGAGAATTGCATGACCAAGGCACTGGGCCATGAATTCTAAAAGTTTATTTATTAACCACTTAAGGACCGCCTACTGCACATTTACGTCGGCAGAATGGCACGGCTGGGCACATCAACGTATATGTACGTTGGTTTTAGTACCCAGCCGTGGGTCGCGGGCGCGCGCCCGCGACCCGGCGCCCGCGACCCGGTCCGAAGCTCCGGGACCGCGGGATTCGCGGACCCGATCGCCGCTGCAGTGCGGCGATCCGTCCCTGGAGCGGAAGAACGGGGAGAGCCGTGTGTACACACGGCTTCCCCGTGCTTCCCCGTGCTTCTCTGTGGCCGGAGCATCGATCGCGTCATCCCTGTAATAGGGGGACGCGATCGATGACGTCACACCTACAGCCACACCCCCCTACAGTTGTAAACAACACATTAGGGCACACATTCCCTACAGCGCCACCTGTGGTTAACTCCCAAACTGCAACTGTCATTTCCACAGTAAACAATGCAATTTAAATGCATTTTTTGCTGTGAAAATGACAATTGTCCCAAAAATGTGTCAAAATTGTCCGAAGTGTCCGCCATATTGTCGCAGTCACGAAAAAAATCACTGATCGCCGCTATTAGTAGTAAAAAAAAAATAATTAATAAAAATGCAATAAAACTATCCCTTATTTTGTAAACGCTATAAATTTTGCGAAAACCAACCGATAAACGCTTATTGCGATTTTTTTTTACCAAAAATATGTAGAAGAATACGTATCGGCCTAAACTGAGGAAAAAAAATGTTTTTTTATATATTTTTGGGGGATATTTATTATAGCAAAAAGTAAAAAATATTGCATTTTTTTTTAAATTGTCGCTCTATTTTTGTTTATAGCGCAAAAAATAAAAACCGCAGAGGTGATCAAATACCACCAAAAGAAAGCTCTATTTGTGGGAAAAAAAGGACGCAAATTTTGTTTGGGAGCCACGTCGCACGACCGCGCAATTGTCTGTTAAAGTGACGCAGTGCCGAATCGCAAAAACCCCTTGGGTCATTTGCCAGCGTATTGGTCCGGGTCTTAAGTGGTTAAAGGGTTTGTAAAGGTTTAATTTTTATTTTCTAAATAGATTCTTTTAAGCTAGTGCATTGTTGGTTCACTTACCTTTTTTCCTTCCATTTCCCTTCTAAATGTTTTTTTTTCTTTGTATTTCTCACTTCCTCCTCAGTAAGCTGTTTTGGCTGATTAACCACCTCTCGGATGATGGTGGAAAGCTTACTGAGGAGAAACAGGAAGTGAGAAATTCCGACAAAGGGGAAAAAAAATACATTTAGAAGGGAAATCGAAGGAAAGGGTAAGTGAACCAACAATGCACTAGCTTAAAGGAACCTATTTAGAAAATCAAAAACGAACCTTTACATCCCCTTTAAGCATTAGCTAAAACTTGCATGGATGTTTTGGACCACAGTGGAGGAGGAGGTGTGGGGGAATCCAGACTGTTTACAGTTAGGTTGAGAAAAAACACAAGTCCATCTAGTTCAACCTATAAAAGGGAAAAATAAATGGCGCACAGATCAGGTGGTGGTGAACCGGAGAAGGAAGCATGCATGCCAGCCACCTGACAGCCAGTGTGGAATATGATTATCTATCCCCACTCTGAGAAGCATGGTTCAGCTGGGGTGCCCGAAATGACAATACACCTGCATATGGGGGGTAAAAACTGCCAGATAAGCTGATCCTCAAGCCGCGGATCTGGTATGTGTACACACACACACACACACACACACACACACACACACACACACACACACACAGCAGTCCTGTGTAGACCTTCTGTAAAGGATATTAGTGGGTATTTTACACTTCAAGTGATTGTAAGGGGTTTATTTTCTAAAATAATAAACATGTAATACTTGTCTGCTCTCTGCAATGGTTTTGCACAGAGCAGCCCCAGTCTTCCTCCTTTTCTTCCCCCTTCAGCGCTCCTGTCTTTCGAGCGCCCCCATAGCAAACCCATTGCTATGGGGGCACTCGTGCAGGCTCGATACCACTTTTTTTTTTTTTTTTTTTCATGTACTCGCCGATACCAAATACCGATTACTTTTTTTAAAAACCACAATACAGACTAAGGATATTTTCTTTAGAGTTATGAAGAACTCCAACTCAAGACATTATAAAAGAATAAAGATGAATAAAAAATGTTTATTTGCTTGTCACGCAGTAGTTAAAAACTCAAAGAATTTTCACAGAACATGTTGATAAATACAAAAAAAGTATCGGCAGAGGCATCGGAAGCATTTGCGCAAGTAAAAGTACACCCGCAAATACTCTGTATCGGTCCCGATACTGATACTAGTATCTGTATCGGTTAGTTATGTACTGAACACTGATTAGTAGTTAATGTTTTTTTATTTATTTACAGTTGCAACCAATGCTGACGGATCCTTCCGTCTGGAAAACATGACTGCAGGAACATATAGTATTGACGCAAAGAAAGAACATATCTTCTTTGACACACTCACTGTGAAGATTGCACCAAACACTCCTCAGTTGGCAGATATTGTTGCAGCGAGGTAAGTTGACCTGCTTACCTACAGAAAACTGCACACCAAATCTGTAAATGTACAGCCATGTGTTATCTTTTGTGCTATAGTTGTATATGATTTCTATCTTGGACCAGGTTACGCCATTTCGGGGATATTTTCAGATATGTCCTGGATTTGTTATTTACTGTTCAACTCTATTTTACTTTGTGTTAAAAAAACAAAAACAAAAAAACAATGTTTAGTTAAAGCGGAGTTCCACCCTTAAAACCACTTTGTTTCATCCCATCCAGCATACTGGCGTCAGCGCCAGTATGCTGTTTTTTTTTTTTTTTTTAATCCATGTACTTACTTTATAATAGATCATTTAATTTCGGGCGCACCGCGGTATGTCGCCGCTATAAGGCGTCACGCCTTCCAGAAACAGCCGATTAGCGTTCGGCTCTTCTCGGCGCCTGCGCACAGACCCAGGAGCTGACTGCGCAGGCGCCGTAAATAGCCGGTCCTAGTTCGGCTATTTTCGGAGGGCGTGACGCGGCTATATACGGCGCCTGTGCAGTCAGCTTCTGGGTCTGTGCACAGGCGCCGAGAAGAGCCGAATGCTAATCGGCTGTTTCCGGAAGGCGTGACGCCTTATAGCGGCGACATACAGCGGTGCGCCCGAAATTAAATGATCTATTATAAAGTAAGTACATGGATTAAAAAAAAAAAAACAGCATGCTGATGCCAGTATGCTGGATGGGATGAAACAAAGTGGTTTTAAGGGTGGAACTCCGCTTTAAATAGGTTAAAAAGAAGGCACAAGTGTATTGTGTTCAATAAAGAAAAACCTCCATAAACAGATCCCTATTTGCACACCTGATTCACAGAACGGCATTAAAAACCTCATAATTTTTGTTTGTTTACAGATTTAGTGTGTGTGGCGATATCTTTATTACACACTTTCCGGAAGGTATAAAATCGATGAGTAAATATAAAGTTACTATGACTCCTCAAGACAAAGAGAGAACATCGGTTCTTATTACAGAATCGGATACTCAAGGGCGGTTCTGCTTCCAGGCAAGAAGAGGATCTTATAACATACAGGTAATAGCAATATGCAGATATATATAACTTATAGACAAAATAAATATTTCTATCATTCTGTTCTGTTAATCTCCATTGGTGGGAGGATTGTTTTGACTGTGTCCTTGTAGGATAAGAGTGACTTTGATGGCAGTTAATCATAGGATACCCCACCACCTCATTCTGCTTATAATTAGTTTTAAAGATTTTTGCTTGGTCATTCTGAATAAAAGGGGGAGGTTCTACATCTATGTGCTGCAGTCTCGGGTAACTCGTAAATATATACATGCCAGAAGCCTTTTGGACTATATAGGTAATGTTTTCCTCATAGTCCTTTAAAGTTGATCAGTAGCTTTAGTGAAGGTTTTAAATAGTTTGTTTTGACCAACCTGATCCAAATGAACTATTTACTTCACCAAGGCTTGCCATATATTATACAATTTTCTTGTACAATTTTCCTAGATTTACCAAAATCATATATAACAGCCTTCGGCTTCACGGCCGGGCACCCACTGCGCATGCGCGAGCTGCGGCTCGCCGCTGATTGGAGAGGCGATCGCATGGGACCTGTCAGTGTCCCATGTGATCGCCTACAGGGAGGGGCTGGTGTAGGCGATTAAGGCTTAATCGCCTAACCAGCCCCTCGGTGCAAGCAGGAAGTGGGACAGGAAGTGGATTGAAGGGGATTAAAGAAAAGTACATTTTTAGGGTGGAACTCCTCTTTAACTCCCCTTTGGTGGATTTTTTTATGTAAAAAATCGGTATCCCCGAGTCACGCTCGGGGTGAATATGCAGAGCCTGCAGCGCGCTGGCTTACCTTGTATCCAGGCAGGGTTACTGTACTTACCTTGTCCCTGGATCCAGCGATGCATCCCCGCTGTGTGAGCGAGTGGCGTCCTCCATTCGACTCACACAGTGCCCGCGCGCCGCCGATCTCCGTTCCCTGCGACGTAACGGCGCACGGGGGCGGAGACTGGCGGAAAATTCAAAAAAGTAAACAAACACATTACATACAGAATACTGTAATCTTATAGATTACAGTACTGTATGTAAAAAGTACACACCCCCCTTGTCCCTAGTGGTCTGCCCAGTGCCCTACATGTTCTTTTACCATAATAAAAAAAAAATTTTTGTGCCTGCAAACTGTAGATTGCCCATAGCAACCAAAAGTGTCCCTTTATGTCAAAAGTGATTTTAGAGCAGCTAGAAAACAGCGATAATAAATGATAATCACTTGCAGAATTGAGCGATAGCGATTTGTGGGGAAATTTGTCATAAAAAAATAAAAGTAATGACAGCGACAATTCTGCAACTGAGCAAATTTCAGTGATTTTTGATTTGATTACATTAGTGAATAATTTTTATTATAATTACATTATTGTTATAATTATTTATAGTTATTTATTATATTATAATTTTATGATTTTGTTTCAAACTTGATCATACCAGAGATGTTTACTAGACTCTTGTTTGGACAAATTTAAGTGAGTTATTCCTAAAAGTGCAGGCCTACAGTATAAAACGCAGAATTTCCATGCAAAATAATTGTACCGCTTTTGGTACGTAATTCCAGACAAAATCATACCGCCTGGGAGGTTAAAGCGGAGGTTCACCCTAAATATAGTCTTCCCCATGTGATCCATCACGGCTTCCGAAAATAGCCGATTTTGGACTCTGGTTTTTCTGGTGCAATGCGGCGCCTGCGCACAGACCTAGGAGCTGACTGCGCCCGCACCCGAGTCCTAATTTGGGTATTTTCGGAAGCCGTGATGCGCTATACAGGCGCCATCCACCACGGGGGAAAGAAATAAAAAAATATAGATTACACAGTAAGTGGGGGATTTAAAAAAACAAACAAAAAAAAAACGCATACTGGCGCTGATGCCAGTATGCTGGATCACATGAGAAAGACTATATTTAGGGTAAACCTCCTCTTTAAGGACAGCACATGAGAGAGAGAAGCGCTTTCTACCACTGGTAACCGGAAGCAAAAGGCTCACTAGCTATAAAAACATTCAGAGGCACTTCTTGAGTGAGAAATTATTGGTTTGGACTAGATATCCCTTACCTTGTAGCCTTGACAGAGCAGCTACCTTTCCCATTCTTGGTGGGCACTATTTGTTGCCTCCCATCATTTTGTTTTCCTTGTGTGGCCTACCTTAGTATTTAAGGTATGGGGTTGTAGGTGCTGCAAAATGTCCTTGATTAGCTTGGTGGTCCTATGGACCAATGTTGGAACAGCTCCTTATGTCATTGGTCTGTCATAGATCTTTGGGGGTGAGAGCTCCTCACTCTGTTGAGAAATTCTGTAACCTCTTCATTAGTCCTCAGCCTGGATAAGGTATACAGTGGAACCTTAGATTGCGAGTAATGTGGTTAACGAGCGTTTCGCAATACGAGCACTGTATTCTTAAAAATCCCAACTCGGTTTGGGAGTGTTGTCTTGCAAAACGAGCAGGATTCACAGCGGTGTGCAGTACTGCGTTCCACCACCTGAGTTGGGTGGAAAGGGGGGTGAACTGAATGGAGCAGTTTGGAAATGCTTGGAAAGACACGTAAATACTCCAATCCCAAGGTTTGCTGAGGTCAGCCGAGTTGTCCTCGGGACTTTCTGGCCATTTCCAAAGCTCTCCGGTGCCCCACCTCTGGCCACATGCGGTATTGCATGCTATTGAAGTTAATACGGAACACATTATTTTCGTTCCAATGACTTCAATGGGGAAACTTGCTTTGATATGTGAGTACTTTGGATTACGAGCCTGCAACGTATTATGCTCGTAATCCGAGGCTCCACTGTATAGTCGTGTTGACATCATCCTTGCACCAGTCACACTTTGCAGTAGCCATCCCTAGGCACACATGGCATCAAAGGCATGGATGAGTTGCTTCCTACTTTAGGAACATCAGAGTGTGAATTTAAGACTTGCCTGCCACTACACTTTCTCAGCATTGGGTCAACATTGAAGCCAATACAGTCAGTGTTTGTGAGGGAAGGCATATTTTTTTCTATTTTTGTATTTACATTTTTTATTGGAGTTTCAAAAAGGTACATACATGTTTTATATAGTGTGAGTAACCTCCACTCCAAACAAATACAATTATACATTTAAATATTTTATTTGTATGAAAAAAGCGTCTCCCCTTGCAAAGTGATGTTTCACCTGAATATAAAAGAATAAGGATAAAGAAGTTGAATGTGTCCACCACATCCAAGTACCCATAAGTCGACGTATATAACTTTTTCAAGACGGTGATGTGATTTTTTTCCTTTTTAAATTTTTTTAAATTTCTTTTTTTTTTTAGCTTTTGTCTGTACTTTTTTCATTGTCTGCCAAACTTGGCAGGAAAGTGCTTAATTGTTCCCAAAAGTGATTTCCCACTTTTTCTGTCATGCGGTCTTAGAAAACTGTAAAAAAGAGTTGTCGGGTATAATCTTCCAGGATAACTGTGTCTTACTTGCAATGTTTTTATTTGATTTAAAGTACTAGTTTATTACTAAGGCAGTGCATCTTGATGTATGCCCTTTTAACATGTAAGTATTTTTTTTTTCCGTCTACACTCATGTACTGTCTTGGAAGATTTCAAGTAATATAGTTACTGGGGGACTAACTGTAAATTTCTAATTCCAGGTTTCACTTCCAGAAGTAGAATTAAAAGCTGGACTTGCATTAAAGCCAGCGGTTTACCCAGTGACTGTAACAGATGAACAAATTCTGGATGTCTCCTTTTCACAATTTATGGCTTCAGTCTCTGGCAAAGTGTCTTGTCTAGGTATGTTGTGTTTGTGTTTTCTTCATATCATTTTGCTGGCCAAAGGCCAGAGCACTTTTTGCGATTCAGCACTGCGTTGCTTTAACTGGATTGGATTTTGCAAAAGCGTTCGATACAGTTCCCCACACACGGCTCATGTGTAAGGTAAGGTCTACAGGATTGGATATATCAGTTTGTAAATGGATAGAAAACTGGCTGAAAGACAGAATTCAGAGAGTCGTGGTTAATGATTCTTACTCTGAATGGTCCAAGGTTATCAGCGGTGTACCCCAAGGTTCAGTGTTAGGTCCCTTACTTTTCAATATCTTTATAAATGGTATTGCGTCTGAGATCAAAAGTAAAATTTCTGTCTTTGCAGATGACACCAAGCTATGCAGTGGAATAACGTCCTTGCAGGATGTCCCCGATTTACAAGCCGACCTCAATGCTCTGTCTAAGTGGGCGACTATGTGGCAGATGAGGTTTAATGTTGATAAATGTAAAGTTATGCACTTGGGGGCTAAGAATATGCATGCATCATACATGCTAGGGGGAGTACAACTGGGGGGATCTGTAGTGGAGAAGGATCTGGGGGTTTTAGTTGATCATAAGCTTAATAATGTCATGCAATGCCAAGCTGCGGTTTCCAAAGCGAGCAAAGTCCTTTCTTGTATTAAGAGAGGTATGGACTCCAGAGATAGAGATATAATTTTGCCCCTGTACAAATCATTATTAAGACCTCATCTGGAATATGCAGTCCAGTTTTGGGCACCAGTTCTCAAAAAGGATATCGGAGAACTGGAGAAAGTGCAGAGAAGGGCAACTAAACTGATAAGAGGCATGGAGGAGCTCAGCTATGAGGAAAGATTAGAAAAACTAAATGTATTCACTCTTGGGAAGAGGAGAATAAGGGGGGATATGATCAACATGTACAAATACATAAGGGGTCCATATAGTGAACTTGGTGTTGATTTATTCACTTTAAGGTCAACACTGAGGACAAGGGGGCACTCTTTACGTCTGGAGGATAAGAGATTTCACCTCCAAATACGGAAAGGTTTCTTCACAGTAAGAGCTGTGAAAATGTGGAACAGACTCCCTCCAGAGGTGGTTCTGGCCAGCTCAGTAGATTGCTTTAAGAAGGGCCTGGATTCTTTCCTAAATGCACATAATATAACCGAGTACTAAGTTTTGTAGGTAAAGTTGATCCGGGGTAAATCCGATTGCCTCTCGGGGGATAAGGAAGGAATTTTTCCCCTCCGGTAGCAAATTGGATCATGCTCTGCTGGTTTTTTTTTGCCTTCCTCTGGATCAACTGTGGGTATGGAGTTGGGTGTATGGGATTGTACTGTGTTTTATTTTGTTTGTTTATTTTTTTTTATGGTTGAACTGGATGGACTTGTCTTTTTTCAACCTGACTAACTATGGTAACTATGTAACTGACAATTGCACGGTCGTGCGACGTGGCTCCTAAACAAAATTGACGTCCTTTTTTTTTTTTTTTGTTCACAAATGGATTTTTTTTGGTGGTATTTGATCACTTCTGCGGTTTAAATTTTTTGCGCTATAAACAAAAATAGAGCGACAATTTTGAAAAAGCAATAATTTGTACCTTTTTGCTATAATATCTAATATAATATTATTTTTTAAAAAGCAATTTTGTTTCTCAGTTTAGGCCGATACGTATTCTTCTACATATTTTTGGTAAAAATAAAACGCAATAAGTGTAGATTGATTGATTTGCGCAAAAGTTATATCGTCTACATAATAGGGGATAGTTTTATGGCATTTTTATACAAATTTTACGTGTGTTTTTTTTTTTTATCGTGACTGCGACTTTATGACAGACACTGGCAGTGAAGAGTTAACCACTAGGTGGCACTGAAGGGGTTAAGTGCGTCCTAGGGAGTAATTCTAACTGTTAGGGGGAGGAGCTACCAGTGACACGTCACTGATCACAGGGAACATTCGATAGGTGCGATGTTACTTGGCAGAACAGGGGAATACCTTGTTTACAAAGGCATTCCCCTGTTCTGCCTTTGCCGACTGCAATCGCGGGCCGCCCAGGAACATCGAGTTCCCGTGACCCATGAGCACACTCACGAGGCATGCTGCGGGCGCGTGCCAGCTTGGAGGAAAATGTATAGGGACGTACAGGTACGCCCATTTGGATGCCCGTGCCATTGTGTAGACATAAATGTGCGTAAGCTGGTCAACAAGCGGTTAAAAAAAAAAAAAAAATCATATCTTTTGGTTGGATTACATCAAGCAGCCCATAGCATTTTTTTTTTTTTTCTTGTTCAACCCACTGTTTGGAAAAAATTAAGACTCCATTCACACTGGAAGTGGATGGACGTGTCCTATTGAGCCTTTGTAGTCTAACAGCGGGGAGACTTCAAGACGCTCAAAATATACTGATTCAGTGGCAAAAAAATCGGACAGCTTGGTTGTACAGAAGTCCATCTGTACAACCAACTCTTCCCATACAGGATCAAAATCTGTCCGGTTCCTGCTGATGTGTGTAATTTTCGCATTCTTTAACCACAGTTTTTGCTGTAGTTTCTGAAAATGCACCACAGTAAATCTCTGGTGCATTTTCAGAAACTACAGCAAAAACTGCACTAGGACACTTGCCTGTCCTAGGTGCCCGCGATGTTCGGCCCCGAGGCCAATCCCTCGATCCTGGCTTCACTGCCCTTTTCCTATTGCGCATGCGCGAGTCTTACGGCGCTTTGTGAATGGGTGGCTGCTTTCTGGGATACATGCAGTTCCCAGAAGGCAGTGCGCCTCATTCCCCAGAAGACAACACGGAGGTCGAGGAAGGGGACCTGCCATGGTATGGGAAGAGGCAGATTAGGAAGATCCGCATAGCAACCGCCATTTATGGATTTTGGTGTATTTTTTTTTTTTTTTTTTTTTCTTAGGGTGGACCTCCACTTTAAGGTTTTGAATAGCTATACCTGCAAAAGGGGCCAGCCTGAAGTGATCGAGCAGGGCTTAATTATCTGGCTAAAGTGTTTTACGCTAATAACGTCTGTAAAACGTAGTAGCTAGTTTACGTAAAACTGCCTATGCGTTCTTTGATTGTAATAGCCTTGTTGGTCATTTAGGCATAATTGGATTACAGTAGGAGCATTTACAATTAAATTAATGGTAAGGCTAAAAAAATTTTATTGGGCGGTGAATCTTGGTTAGATTACCAATATCTGACCACTACAGCAGGGTTTGGAGAAATGAAAATACTTAGACAAAATTATGCCTTTTCATTGCTAACCCGATCTTCTGAAAGTACTAGTTTACTGGCTGATTTGCCATTCATTTAGGTACTTTAGGATGTTACCCTGGAACCGGCATATTCCAACTTTCCTAATCTTCATACTTGCTTTGGTTCAGTGTCTCTGTAAAAAAAAAAAACACCTTTTGTCTATAAATAAAAGTTACTAAAATGTATGACGCTATGAAGGGGTTAGACACCTGTATAAATGTGTGTGTGTGTGTATGTGTGTATATATATATATATATATATATATATATATATATATATATATATATATATATATATATATATATATATATATATATAATTTTATACATAATATATTTTTTATATTGCTTTTTATGTTCTTTTGGAGATTTCACCCCCCCATTGGTACAACAGGAAGTAAGACAAAATCTGTACAAAGGGAGGGAAAATCTCTTCTAGATAGCTGTCACTGGAACCTTTTAACATAACAATTTGTAATCTCTTGGTTTCCTTCTCATAATTTTCAGATGTTAACAGACTAGAATATATTTGTTTTCACATTTCTGTTTCTAATATGCACAGATGCCTGTGGTGACGTTACTGTAACATTGCAGTCTATGACCAGACAGAGAGAGAAGCGCACCCTGCAGATTTCTAGCAAGACAGAAGGTGCTACTTTCAATTTTGAGGATATCCTGCCTGGAAAATACAAAGGTAAGTGAGTGATTGTGGATAAAAATGGCAGATACTTGACCTCTAATGGCAAGAAAGTCATTTTTGTGTAAAGCTTTGTCAAAGCTCAGAGGAGAAAAGTACAGCCAAAGCTGATTTGGCTGTACGTCTCCTATGGATCACAGGAGTGCAGTTTGTTTTGCACACGTGTTTCATTTTCAGCAGAGAGCGGGCTCAAGTCCACTCTTATAACGTCAAGGCTGTCAGTTCAGGCTCCACGCCTTCATGACCAGAGAGTCGGGATCCACCAGATCCCTGGACTGACACCTGGCTCAGCGCTTCAGCGAGCCATTGAGAGCCTGAGCCAGTGGCACCCACCTCCTCTACAACAGCCCAGCAGCGCTCCAATCAGTGAGGAGGGAGAAGATATGCAGCTCTCTGTGCACAGAGCTTTGAAAACCGAGCGACTGGCTGTGTTCGATCGCTCGCTCACTTCTCAGTGTAGATGCAGCATCAGATCGATGCTGCATCCACCTAAGTATGGATGAATCCTAAAAAAAAAAAAGAAGAAATCCTGGACTTCTTTTAATTGAAAATTCTGAAGTTAGAAGCTACCATGCACAGCTGCACCAGATTTTTCCCTTTCCGGTTTTAGTAAATCAACCCCATACCGTGAATGGGAAAAGATGATTTTGTCTTTCAGCTGCTTTGCTGTCCATTTGTAGAACGAAATGCATTGTGGGAGTGTACATTTTTTTTTTTTTTTTAAATAAGAGCCAGCACTCCTCTTAGGGCTTGTCATTTTTTTTTATTGTGGTCTGTGCCCCCATTTTAAGGAGACTCCTCTCTATTTGTCCCGTTTACCATTGTCATTGAAAGTAGAAGAAAATCCCACATTTTATGTTGTCCCCAGAAAAGTAAGAGGGGGAATCTTCCAATGGGCACAGTTCTAGTGATCTGGGGGTCCTTAAGGAATTCCCTTTAATTTGAAGGGATTTTCCCTCACTTCCTGTTTGGCTATGGGACAGGAAGTGGAGAAATCTCTGCAATGGGACACAGATGGCAAAAAAAAAAAATATCTGACTGGTTATATCCCTCCCTTACTATATTCAAAATGAAAAAAAGTTCTACTTGAAGTGCTGTATGCCATACATCTAGGTACCAGATGAAGCATGTCCCAGGCTTCGAGAAAGCTGCTTGAAACTTTTTAAATGCTTGAAAAACTGACGCTGTATAGACTGGCCTTACTAGCAGATTCTCTACAATGCTTGTTGTGTTGAAGGTCTGGTCAGATGGTGACAGTATATTAGTAAGCACAAATGGCAGCAAAGTTGTAGCTTTACTTCTCTGCTTGATACTATAATGCTAAACTCTGATGTTTCTGCATGCTTTATGCTTTTTATTTTTTTGTCATTGTTTTGAAGTATTAGTTAAAGCGCATGTCCGCTGAGAGAAAAAATATTAAGAGTCAGCAGCTACAAATACTTTAACTATCGGCACACTTAGCTGTCCTGGAGTCCAGCGCCGTCCGCACCTGGTATAGCAAATTGGATCATGCTTTGCTGGGGTTTTATGCCTTCCTCTGGATTAACTGTGGGTATAGGATTGTGTATATGGAATTGTATTGTGTGTTGAACTAGATGGACTTTTTCAACCCAACAGAACTATACACAGATTACCAGGTGTCCTTTTTTTAGAATTTAAGTGCTAGTGTTAAAATATTAGCTTATGGGAGGCTCTACTTAATTGTTTTCCTGTGTGTTTGATTTTAAGCGAGCATTATCCAGGAAGACTGGTGCTGGAAGAATAAATCTGTAGAGTTTGAAGTTACAGAAGACAATGTTGTTGGTGTGGAGTTCAGACAGACTGGCTACATGCTAAGATGTTCCCTTTCACATGCTATAACCCTGGTAAGTCATTTACTCTGCAAAAGTCTTGGGCTCTTTAAATGGAAAAGAAAGAAAGGACCATTTTTTATTGATGGGCACAGCAAGACTTGACTTTTTGGTTATACTGACTCTTTCAGGAGAATTAGACACTAGCAAACAGTTTAAAAAACTTGTGGGTCCACTCTGAAAAACCTTTTTACTCCCAGCTTGCCTCAGTTTTTTGCTAATGTCAACATCCTTTCTCTGCTCTGCTGACAAAAGGCTCCTTTTTTTTTGCTAGCCACTTTATTTATTTTTGCTCTGGTCTCTGTAGATATTCAAATCAACCTTTCCTAAGCTTGACTGTAAGACAAAAAAGAGAGAAGGCGCCACCGGATAAGGAACAGGGCAATTTTAATTTACAATAAGCACAATATCCACTTACATAAAAGTTCTGTATATTGATCATACAAGTCCTGGCTGACCCATGGTGTGGTGACCATTTGCACTAGATGTCAGCTGTGTATGGGCTTTGGATCCTTTTTGGCTCCATCTGTTTGTGAGTCAGGAAGTCCTAGACAGTGAAAGCAGTGGGAGCGAGGCCTGAAGCACAGCGTTGAGGTGCGATGACGTCACAGGCAGCGGTGAATGCGACGATGTTTCGGAGCATGCGCTCTAGGTTACTAGGCGTGCTCCTTTTTCAAGCATAGGGGACTTTTAGATGCCTATTTATATTCTAAAAAAGGTCTGCCATCTATTGGACAGAAACGAGAATGTTTTATCTCCGTTCTCCAGATAGGCAGACCCATAGTATAATGCTAAATAGAAATGATAAAAATGGGTAAGAGACATTGGCAATAAAAATATATAACTATGGGAAAAGGATAAAAAATATGTAAGGAAGTTATTACCACATTGTTAAAAAAAACTGCAGTTGGTTTACATAAAAACAATAAATTGGTAAAAATTCATAGAATAGATGAGATAACTAGATTAAAACTCCATTACTGATCGTTAAGTCTGGTGTCACTGGTGCTTAGGTGCTTAGAATTTTGTGTTTTTTTTTTTTTTTTTTAATGTAAACCAACTGCAGGTTTTTTAACAATGTAACAATTTCCTTATATATTTTTATCCTTTTCCCATAGTTATACTTTTTTATTGCCAATGCGTCGTACCCATTTTCACTATTTCTATTTAGCATTATACTATGGGTCTGCCTATCTGGGGAACGGAGATGAAACATTCTCGTTTCTGTCCACTAGATGGCAGACCTTTTTTTAGCATATAAATAGGCATCTAATTGTACAAGTCCCTATGCTTGAAAAAGGAGCGCACCTAGTAACCTCAATGCTGTGCTCCAAGCCTCGCTTCCACTGTCTAGAGAGACTTTCACTCTCATCTCCCCTTTTGGAGGCTTTCCCTGGAATATGGACCTTGTATAACGATTTTATCTATAGGACTTTTTATCCCGGTTTTTCCCCTTTCATTTCCAAGTGTCTCCTTTTAATAATATAATAAGGACTTTGAAAAACTGAATTATTTATCACTCACACTAGTTACAGCACCACTACCCCCTATGTTAAGCTCGACTGTAGAATGCTGTACTCAGACCCGGCTGGACTGGCCGATTTGCTGGGCTAGACTGGAATGTGACCTTCAGCCACTGGGTGCTGCATTGTCACTTTCCAGACATTTGTATACTGTTTAAGTTGTCAGCAGATTGCTCTCCAGGCCCAGAGACATGTCGCAGCCCCTGGCTTTAACCACTTAAGACCCGGACCAATACGCTGGCAAATGACCCAAGGGGTTTTTGCGATTCGGCACTGCGTCGCTTTAACAGACAATTGCGCGGTCGTGCGACGTGGCTCCCAAACAAAATTGGCGTCCTTTTTTCCCCACAAATAGAGCTTTCTTTTGGTGGTATTTGATCACCTCTGCGGTTTTTATTTTTTGCGCTATAAACAAAAATAGAGCGACAATTTAAAAAAAAATTCTATATTTTTTACTTTTTGCTATAATAAATATCCCCCAAAAATATATAAAAAAACATTTTTTTTCCTCAGTTTAGGCCGATACGTATTCTTCTACATATTTTTGGTAAAAAAAATCGCAATAAGCGTTTATCGGTTGGTTTTCGCAAAATTTATAGCGTTTACAAAATAAGGGATAGTTTTATTGCATTTTTATTAATCATTTTTTTTTTTACTACTAATAGCGGCGATCAGCGATTTTTTTTCGTGACTGCGACAATATGGCGGACACTTCGGACAATTTTGACACATTTTTGGGACAATTGTCATTTTCACAGCAAAAAATGCATTTAAATTGCATTGTTTACTGTGGAAATGACAGTTGCAGTTTGGGAGTTAACCACAGGGGGCGCTGTAGGGAATGTGTGCCCTAATGGTGTGTTTACAACTGTAGGGGGGTGTGGCTGTAGATGTGACGTCATCGATCGCGTCCCCCTATTACAGGGATGACGCGATCGATGCTCCGGCCACAGAGAAGCACGGGGAAGCCGTGTGTACACACGGCTCTCCCCGTTCTTCCGCTCCAGGGACGGATCGCCGCACTGCAGCGGCGATCGGGTCCGCAAATCCCGCAGTCCCGGTCCTGGAGCTTCAGACCAACGTATATATACGTTGATGTGCCCAGCCGTGCCATTCTACCGACGTAAATGTGCAGTAGGCGGTCCTTAAGTGGTTAAAGAGTCTTTTTTTTTTGGTTGTGCGATTTGAGCACCAGGAGCTTTCTTGTTAGTAGGACCATTGGGTGCAGCAGGTGGCTCCAGCATGCACTTCATTAACCATTCCAGTGCACCTGCAGTGTGCCCATGAGATACCTGATACTCTATCAGAGTGTTTGCCTACTTCTGAGTCTTCATTGGCTCTATTGGACATGACCATCTCCTCAACTGTATCCTGGGAGGACTTTACCACAGTCATGCAGAATTTCATGAGCCAGATGGCACATTTGATTGCTGTTCTGACTGCAGAGGCTATAAGTGTTTTCCCTACACCTTCCCTTGCAGTATCCCTATCTAACCTCCCTTCAGACTCCTAATCTTCATTCACCAAGACTCTGAGCCTCTTGCGTCAATGCTATGTGTTTGAGAGGCATTTATTCAGCAATTTTTTTTTAAAACCTCAAAACCGGCCTTCAACACATGACATGAATGCTATCAAATGGGTACAACACAATGTTGTATACACAGGAACCATAGTGTTGTGTTGTGTTCTGTCATGTTAAAAATTAAGCAGAATGTCACTTTCAATAGTCGACTGCCTCCATTGATTTCAATCGTAAAGATCTGTAACTGCCCCTTAACAGTATCTAAAGAATTTATGGTGTGCTAGTAAGGCATTTATAAAGTGTTCCTGTATCTCAGAATACACTCCAACCATTTCCTGTTTGTACAGAGCAGTTGTGTGGTAATGCCATCCGCTGCTTTGTGCAGGCAAAAACATTTAAGACAGTCAGCAATACTGACGGGGACAGTTAAGACCAGAGTCATTGAACACTATTGCCAGTGACAAAGATTTTTGTGTCATCAAAGCTGAGCTGGAACAAGCCAAGTTTCAAAGAGATCGAAGTATACAAATTAATTTTGTAGAATTCACAAAAATGTCTTTCACACCACAACCTAAAAACCTCACTCAGCTCTTTAGGGTGTAATTTCAGATCTCCACCCCCCCCCCTTTTTTTTTATTTGTACTCTTAAATGCTTTTATAGGTTCTGGACTTCGAATGAACACTGCAGATAAAACGCTACAACTTGTGCAGGAGATTTTGTTCATCACCTGTGTATCACCTGAGGCCAGTCACTCCACTGGGTATATGTTGGGGTTTACAACCACTTTAAGGCTCCCTTAAAGTGATTGGAGGCATCCTCCACAGCATCCTCAATCCTGTCTCGATTACCGGATGTTTTGTATTTAAAGATGACAAACAAAAGATTTACCAGCACACTTGCCAGCCTGCAAAACAACCAAATTTAGCCCAGGTTCACACTGCCTGTGGCTTTCGTGCGACTTTGAAGTTGGACCTAGGCACAAAATTTGAAGTACCAAATGTAGTGCAGAAAAGTTTTGGAGCGGCTCAAGTTGCACTGTTTTAGAACGATTATATTGCACTGAATAGGGTCTGACTTCTGATGTGACAAGTGCTTCAAAGTTGGAGCGATTGTCACATCAGTGTGAACCAGGCCTTCCTATAAGATCTTATTATAGAAGGTGGCGTGCGTGTGATACACCTAGCATTCACTATATGCAGTGTACTAGAAATTGGAGTCTAATTTTCAGAAATTAATGAAAAGTAGCATTTTTATGGTAATGCAGCAGTATCCATCAACAGGACACATCATTTTTACATCGCAAATGTGCAAATAATTTTTCACTGGAGTTTATTTTTAATAAACACACACCACTGGTAAACGATGGTCCATGCACTGTTCAATTAATACAATAGCAATACTAGTTTATTTTGTACATGCATGGTGCAGAGATCTGATCTCTCTCATTGTGGAGGCTCCTTTCATTATGAGGGTCTACCATGAGAATTGTCTCTCTCTGTAAAGAGAAAAAGAAAAAAACTTGGTCAAAAGGCCCAAAAATTCACTATCTTTCTATTTTTTTTTTTAAATGCTGCACATCTTAATGCATCTTGTCACTGTACATTCCTTTTGTATATTTGTTTAAACAATTAAGAAAAATACAATTGATATCACCTATTTAATTTTTTTATAAACAGGAGTTTTACCAGGATGGAAATGGACCAGAACACGTTGGTGTTTACAATTTAACAAAAGGCGTGAACAGGTTTTGTCTTTCAAAACCAGGTGATTTATGTTTTTATATATTTTTGTCTTTTCGATGTTTCTCATATTTTAAAAAGTTTAGAATGTATCTAAAGCATATTATTATTATTTTTGGATATAGTTGAAATTCATTCATGACCTGATTGGAAGAAAATCCAATCTTACTGTTCTGGAAACACTTTTGGATCTCCTTCTTACAGCAAAGTTCCACTCAGTAGTGGAACTTCCACTTATCCATCGCTACTGACTTTTTTCTTTTTTTGTGGGGGCTGGACCTCCTCTTTTAAGTATTATCCCAGTCCCCCATTGCCATGAGGACATATCAAAAAGTTGAAACTTAATAGGAGTGTTAACACTTATTTTATCTAAAATATAAAAAAAGGTTTGGCTTTATGCCAAAGCAGATTTGTTGTAAAATAAAAATTATAATTTTATGTACCTGGACCTATTATGGCATATATTCTTAAAAAATTCAGCTTCTTTATCTTATGCTTTTCCACTAAAAACCGTTTCAGACAAAACAAAAAGCTGGCAATTGGAAAGTGTAGCGACAGCCAAAACTTTAAGGGTTAGGTAGGGTAGGGAAAGGTGAATAACCCTATTTAATTTTTTTTTATTCCGTAAATCCATTTGAGGTTATGGCAAGAAAAAGACAGTACTGCACAGAGTATAATAAAGTGACCAAATGGACATAATAAAAGTTGCATACAGAACGTGTAACAAACTTGTGCAAGAAAAACACAATGAGACCTCCTGAGGTCCCTACATCATTCGGCAAATTATTTGCTTTCTCTATCCTGCTGGGAAGATTTACCTTCACTTCCTGTCCTGGAGACACAACGGGAAATGAGCAGAAAACTGAGGGGATTTCCCATATACGAAAGTTGTCGTAGGAACAGCTGTCTCCATTTGAGGATTTCCTATTGCTTCTTTTTTTCTCTTTTGAAAATTCAGTGTTTGGATTTCTCATTTTTTTGTTTCACAGACAATGGTATCAGAACAGAGTTGGTGAATCTCCCTAGCGGACAGAGGAATGAAAGCTTGACAATAAGTCTGACCCATTTCCCTTCTTTATCCAAAACTAAAAAAAGATTGCCTTTACATTACAGTGGTTGTAAAGACAATGTTTTTTTAAACTAAAAAAATAAAGGTAATACTTACCTGCTATGTGCAGTGGGATTGCACACAGCAGTCCCTTGCCTCCTCCTCTCAAGTCCCCCGCTGACACTCTTTGCTCCTTTTTTGTGGGTGCCCCTAAAGCAAGCCGTATGCCATAGGGACACACAGTGCGCTCAGCCACGCCCCCTCTTCCTGATTTAGAGAATTTGATTGACAGCAGCAGGAGCTTATGAAAAAGGGGGAGGCCTTAACTAATAGGTTATGGAGATTCACTTTAATTGATCATGGGCTATACACTGTATTGCATTCTTCCTATAGGATAGAGATGGCAAATATTGATAAAGCAAATGGCTATAAATAAAAGGCCTCTTCTTGGTCTGCCTTATATGATACATCTACTTTATTTTATCTACAGTATCAATATCATAATAATTTTCATTTAACTGGATTCAGGAGGAAAGTAAAATATGTAGTAGTCCATTGTACTACACTGATGAAAACTGCATTCTTCATCTTTTTTACATGAAACTAGTATTTTAACCACTTGCTTACTGGGCACATATACCCCCTTCCTGGCCAGGCGAAATTTCAGCTTTCAGCACTGCGTCGCTTTAAATTAAAATTGCGCTGTCGTGCCTCCCAAACAAAATTGGCGTCCTTTTTTTCCCACAACTAGAGCTTTCTTTTGGTGGTATTTGATCACCTTTGCGGGTTTTATTTTTTGCGCTATAAACAAAAAGAGCGACAATTTTGAAAAAAAAAACACTTTTTTACTTTTTGGTATAATAAATATCCCAGTATAAAAAAAAAAAAAGTTTAGGCCGATATGTATTCTACATATTATTGGTAAAAACAATCGCAATAAGCGTATAGTAATTGGTTTGCACAAAGGTTATAGTGGCTACAAAATAAGGGATAGAATTCTGACAATTTCTGCAAATTTTGTCAGGACTGCGATATTGCGACGGACACATCGGACACTTTTGACACATTTTTGGGACCATTCACATTAGTACAGCGAACAGCGCTATAAAAACGCACTAATTACTGTATAAATGTGACTGGCAGGGAAGGGGTTAACACTAGGGGGCGAGGAAGGAAGTTAAATGTGTATCCTGGGTGTGTTCTGTGTGGGGGGAGGGGACTGACTGGGAGAGACTGATGCTGTGTCCCTATGTACTATGTCCCTATGTATTCTATAACGATTCTGCTTTTTTTTTCATCTATATTTTAGGTGTTTACAAAGTCACACCACGTTCTTGCCATCGGTTTGAGCATGCTTATTACACCTATGACACGTGAGTATTTTATTTTCAATTGCTTTTTGTTGAAGGGAAAACTTTGCTAATAACTATTTATACTCGGACTGGTAAAATAACTATAGTGGAACCTCGGTTTATGAGTTACGTGGTTAACGAACATTTTGAAAGAAGAGCAACTTTTTTTTTAATTATTACTCGGTTTGCGAGTGTTTCGCAAAACAAACAGAATCCAAGCTAATGGTGCCTGCAGTACTGCATTTGGCTTGCGGTGTGGGGGTGCCAAAGCCATTCGGAAATAATCAGTTCCTGGGCCTTTCCGAGTTTTCCCAAGGCTCTCTGGCGCCCCCCACCTCTGGCCACATGCAGTATTGCATGCCATTAAAATCAATGCAGAACAAATTATTTTCATTTCCATTGACTTCTATGGGGAAACTCGCTTTGATATGCAAGTACTTTGGATTACAAGCATTCTCCTGGAAATGATTATGCTTATAATCCAAGGTTCTACTGTTCCTACCCTGCTCTCATCACTGCGCCTTTTGCCTCTTCGTTCTCCAACAAGCCTTCACTACCACAACTTTGCCCGTAGGTCCCCTCTTTCACCTTATGATTTGTAAGGTTTTACAACCACTTTAATCACTTAAGCCCCGGACCAATATGCTGCTAAATGCCCAAAGGCGTTTTTACAATTCGGCACTGCGACGATTTAACAGACAATTGCGTGGTCGTGCGACGTTGCTCCCAAACAAAATTGGCGTCCTATTTTTCCCCACAAATAGAGCTTTCTTTTGGTGGTATTTGATCACCTCTGCGGTTTTTATTTCTTGCGCTATAAACAAAAATAGAGCGACAATTTTTTGAAAAAAATTCAATATTTTTTACTTTTTGCTATAATAAATATCCCCCAAAAACATATAATTTTTTTCCTCAGTTTAGGCCGATACGTATTTTTCTACCTATATTTGGTAAAAAAAAAATCGCAATAAGCATTTATCGATTGGTTTGCGCAAAATTTATAGCGTTTACAAAATAGGGGATAGTTTTATTGCATTTTTATAAAAAAAATTTTTTTTTACTACTAATGGCGCCGATCAGTAATTTTTTTCGTGACTGTGACATTATGGCGGACACTTCGGACAATTTTGGCACATTTTTGGGACAATTGTCATTTTCACAGCAAAAAATGCATTTAAATTGCATTGTTTATTGTGAAAATTACAGTTGCAGTTTGGGAGTTAACCACAGGGGGGCGCTGTATGATTTGTGTGTGTTTTTTGTGTGTGTTTACTAGAGGTCGACCGATATATCGGCGGGCCGATATATCGGCCGATATTTGGCCGTTTTGGAGAAATCGGCATCGCCGATTTTTCTCCAAATTAGGCCGATATTTCTACATGCTGCTAGCGCTGCCATGGCTCCGGAGCTAGGCCGAGGCCGCGGCCTTTCCTGATGCTGTGACCGCAGCGGCAATCCGCGGATTGCCGCTGCGGTCACAGCATCAGGAAAGGCCGCGGCTTCGGCCTAGCTCCGGAGCCGCGGACATCTTAGTACACCCAGCGTTGGCGGCGGCGGCCGGCAATTGGCTGTTACAGGCGTCAGTAGATAGCAGCGAGCTGGCCCCTCCTCGTCTGTGGGTGTATACAGAGAGGAGGGGCCCGCTCGCTGCTATCTACTGATGCCTGTGACAGCCAATCGGCGGCCGCGGCTGCCGACATTCTACACTGCAAAGAAAAACATCCCCTGACGTGCAGCGTGCCCGGCTTCTGCTTACAAACCCCAGAATGTTACTGGCCCGCTCTGCATTCTGGGGTTTGTAGGCAGAGGCCGGGCGCGCAGCACATCAGGGGACTTTTTTTTTTTTACAGTGTAGAATGTCGGCAGCGGCGGCCGCTGATTGACTGTTGCAGACAGGGGTGGATGGCACAGGGGTGGATGGCACTAGTTGGCACAGGGGTGGATGGCACAGGGGTGGATGGCACTGGTTGGCAAAGGGGTGGATGGCACAGGGGTGGATGGCACTGGTTGGCAAAGGGGTGGATGGCACTGGTTGGCAAAGGGGTGGATGGCACTGGTTGGCAAAGGGGTGGATGGCACTGGTTGGCAAAGGGGTGGATGGCACTGGTTGGTGATGCACTGAGGTGATTGCACTGGTGGGCATTGTTGAGGTGGCACACACTGATGGGCTGCACTGGTGGGCATTGATGAGGTGGCACTGGTGGTGGACACTGATGGGCATTGATGAGGTGGCACTGGTGGTGGACACTGATGGGCTGCACTGGTGGGCATTGATGAGGTGGCACTGGTGGTGGACACTGATGGGCTGCACTGGTGGGCATTGATGAGGTGGACACTGGTGGGCATTGATGAGGTGGCACTGGTGGTGGACACTGATGGGCTGCACTGGTGGGCATTGATGAGATGGCACTGGTGGTAGACACTGATGGGCTGCACTGGTGGGCATTGATGAGGTGGCACTGGTGGTGGACACTGATGGGCTGCACTGGTGGGCATTGATGAGGTGGCACTGGTGGTGGACACTGGTGGGCATTGATGAGGTGGCACTGGTGGTGGACACTGACAGGCTGCACCCCACCTCTCCACCCTAAACAATTATCTCCTCCCAACCTCTCCACCCTAGGTTTTTTGAGTTGAGGAGAAAAAAATAAAATAAAAAAAATCGGCCTAAAATATCGGCCGCAAAAATCGGCAACACATATCGGCCATCGGCCGCCCCGATTTTCAAATATCGGCATCGGCCAGAGAAAAACCCATATCGGTCGACCTCTAGTGTTTACAACTGTAGGGGGGTGTGGCTGTAGGTCTGACATCGATCGGGAATCAAAAGGGATCATTCGATCGATGCAGCCGCCACAGTGAAGCACGGGGAAGCCGTGTTTACATACGGCTCTCCCCGTTCTTCAGCTCCGGGGAGCAATCGCGAACGGGCGGCTAGAAACGAGCAGCCGCGCCCCCGTCCCGGATCGCTCCCCGCGGGTTTCCGACCACCGCATGTAGCCAGGGATATATATATACGTCCATCTGCCTTAACGTTCTCTTCTGTGGATGTATATCTACATGCGGCGGTCGGGAAGTGGTTAAGGAGTTGAGTCTATATCTGGAACACACAAGGATTTACTGGCATCTCTGTAGACAATCGTCTAAAATTATGGTGTTGAGAATTGGCACTCTCCTATATTTGTGAATGGTTCTTGCTCTTCTTGGCAGCAAACCACTTAGTTTGCAATGCCATCACCTGGTCTCCTGTTTTCAGAGTTCGACCAGGCAGGCAGATATTCAAGTATTATCCGATGCCGGTTTCAGGTGTTCTTCAGGTGGCTCTTAAGCTGTAAGCTTTCTGTTTTTCTGGGGTCTGTTAGAGTAGTTGCTATTTTTTCACCCCTTTTTTTAACTGCTTTTTGACATTCCTACATAGAACGTTGTATTCCCTTTAAAAAATATATATATATTTTTAAGGACAGGTCCATCTCCTCTGTTTTTATGCTGTAAACAGGGACTAATAACTCTGTATAGAGAACCCAATCAAAATATCAAAAGAAAAATGGACGCTGAAAACTGCAGGAAAAAAAAGGGGAGAAAAACACCCCGACTCCAAACTGTTAATTATAAGTGCTGCAGGATACAAGGGGCTTTGTATGTTTCTCCGAAAAAAAAAATATAGAACAAAAAGAAAAGAATTCTAGAAACTTTAAATTAATCTAAAAAATACTATTTAGTTTACTATTCCAATATTAAATGTTGGACATTAAAAACAAGTAAAAAAAACACACAAATTGTCCAATAGCCATGTCAACTTGAAGAATCGAGGTGTGGCCCAAAAACTCCTACGGACACACCCTGAATTATTAACCAAATTTTAAATCTATTAACCTTCCACTATAAGTAGAATGAATATGTGTATAATTTAGGTTAATAGAATTAGATAATTTTGTTTTGTTTTTACTCTAAAAAAAAAAAAAAAAAAAAAAAAGCTGTCTAAAGTTGGCTTTTTAAATAATAGTACATCTTTAGGCTTCATTCACACATAGCCGACTCCGTCGCAGTCCGTTCCGACGGAGTCCGCCTGTGTCTGCCAGCTCAGCGGGAGATCAGTCCGCAGATCTCTGCTGAGCCGACGGATGACAAGCTCCTCTCTGCTCACTGAGCGGGGAGGAGCTTGTCGAGTCCCGCTGTCCTCTATGGAGCGATCTGATGAAAACGGACAGCATGTCCGTTTTCATCAGATCTTTCCCGATCCGATCCGCATGGACGGATGGGGACGTGAGCCCCATACGTTTGTTTTTAGCGGATCGGATCAGGTCGGATGTCAGCGGACATGTCTCCGCTGACATCCGACGCTCCATAGGGGTGCATGGAGCGCCCGTTCAGGTCCGCCTGAAAAACTGACAGACGGACCTGAACGGATCCATGTGTGAACGAGGCCTTATGCTTGTTCAAAACATTTTGTATATAACTAATGTTGTGTATTTTTTTAATTTGCAGATCTTCACCCAGTATCCTCACTCTGACTGCAGTGCGACATCATGTCCTTGGGGTCATAACATCTGATAAACTAATGGATGTCACTGTCACTATTAAGTATGTTTAATGCTTTGCAGCAAACTTGTTTCTTCAGAATATCTGGGTACTTCATTAACTGAATCCGTGTTATATTGTTTTTAATGTAAAGTGCAGTGCAGAAATGTGTAAAATTTAGAAAACTGGCACTTGTATTAAACTTCAACTGCTATGGAATCCCTTTTAGCTCCATACTTTTGTTTTTTTTAATATAGTTATATGAAAATCAGTAGGAGCAGGACTGTTCTCAATTATATGCTTTACTCTGAAAACATGAGGTTTGATAAGATTGCTTTTCTCAGTACTTAACCACTTCAACCCCGGAAGGATTTACCCTCTTCCTGACCAGAGCACTTTTTGTGATTCGGCACTGCGTCGCTTTAACTGACAATTACACGCGGTCGTGCGATGTGGCTCCCAAACAAAATTGGCGTCCTTTTTGTCCCACAAATAGAGATTTCTTTTGGTGGTATTTGATCATCTCTGCAGTTTTTATTTTTTGCGTTATAAACAAAAATAGAGCGACTATTTTGAAAAAAATGCAATATTTTTTTACATTTTGCTATAATAAATATCCCCAAAAAATATCTAAAAAAACATTTTTTTCCTCAGTTTAGGCCGATACGTATTCTTCTTCTACATATTTTTCGTAAAAAAAAATCGCAATTGGTGTTTGATTGGTTTGCGCAAAATTTATAGCGTTTACAAAAAGGGGGTAGTTTTATGGCATTTTTATTAATATTTTTTTTTACTAATAATGGCGGCGATCAGCATTTTTTTTCAGCACCGAAACATTATGGCGGACACATCGGACAATTTTGACACATTTTTGGGACCATTGGCATTTTTATAGCGATCAATGCTATAAAAATGCATTGGCTTACTATAAAAATGCCATTGGCAGTGAAGGGGTTAACACTAGGGGGCAGGGAAGGGGTTAAGTGTGTTCCTGGTGTGTTCTAACTGTATGGGGGGGTGGGACTCACTAGGGGGAATCACTGATCTTCTGTTCATACATTGTATGAACAGAAGATCAGCGTTTCCCCCACTGACGGGAACAAGAGCTTTGTGTTTACACACAAAGCTCCCGTTCCCCGCTCTGTAACGAACGAGGCGGCCGCAAAAGATAGGGCGTAGCAGTGCCGCTGTCCCGCCGTATAACTGTGGTGGGCGGTCGGCAAGCAGTTAAACGGTAAATTTATTTTTGTATGAAAACCCACAAACCTCATGCCCTGCAACTTAAAAAATTTTTTTAGGCCTGGTCAAGTTATTCAGTTATTTCTTCAACCACACCTTTTTTCCCTTGCAGGTCTTCTATAGACAGTGAACCAGCTCTTCTATTGGGGCCATTAAAGTCTATCGAAGAGACACGTAGAGAGCAGCAGCTAGTGGAGATTGAGGCACGAAGGCTTGAGAGAGAAAAAGCCAATACAGAAGACACTGACATTCAGCCACCTGTCCAGGAAGTGGTGGATGAGCTTCAGGGGCCATTTTCCTATGAATTTTCCTACTGGGCAAGGTAGGATGTACTTTATGGTTTTAATGCAGTCTACTATAAAAAGTGTAAACGTTTTTTTTGTGATGATATACTTTGTGTTGTAAATGATTATAAGGAAGGGTGTTTGTAGTGCTGTTTTTCTAAATCTCATATTTTAATAACCAGATCTTAAACAATCTTCAGTTGCCTGGTTCTGTTAATATTGGGTTTACTTTCAGCGACCCAGAGGAAACAAAATGTAATTTTAAAGTAGATCTTAAAGCCACTGTTGGTAATACTTCTCAAACTGCGAGAGAGCGTGTGTGCGCACACACTCATTTTTTTATGTACAGTATGGGAAACATCATATGTAGTCTTTTAACCATAGGTTATATACAACATCACATGCCTAAAAAAAAAAAAAAAATATAATGAAAGCTGCAAGGATATTCCCTTTTATAATTCCTCCCCTTCACTCGCTGCTGGTCTGTTTTATGTTTCTTTACTGTGCAGTAATCCAAGGCTCCCTACATAGTAAAGCAAAGTGATCCCTGGATGCCTACCTCGGTGCAGCAGCCTACAGTGTCCGGCACAGAAGGCCCAACCCCTCCGTCTCCACAGCAGCAAAGATTGTAAATATCCCTATGGGGACATTCTTGCCTCACTAGTTTAGACTCGGAACACGGCCTCGGGTAGGAGTGGGGGGGCTTGTTCCTAGCTTATTAACATAGGACCTTTTAGTACTCTCTTTTTGGTCCATTTTTTACTTATGCATTGGTTGCTTACACTGTGCCTGTGGAGAGGTAGATGAGGGTGATCTCAACCCTCCTGCTTGGGAAGTGGGCCAGAATAAAATACATTCAACTGAAGTTTTATCCAAACTTAAGGATACCATTGCTACTTTTATCAAGAAGCGCTTCATGCAGTCACTTTTTTTTTTTTTTTTTTAACAAGATGCTTGCTATCCTTTAATCCTGTATTCAAGGTTAGAGGCCTTCTTTAAAGTGGAACTTTAGTCAGAAAATTAAGTCCTGCTAGGTCACTTCAGGCTGGCCCCTTTTGCAAGTATAGCTATGCAAAACATGAATACCGTATTGGCGTATAACACGCACAGGTGTATGACACGCACCCTAACTTTAAGAGGGAAGTTTCACGAAAAAAAACTTTCCACGGCCCCATGCATGTAACACACAGGCACAGTTTACCTTCTATTTTCAGGGTAAAAAAGTGAGTGTTATACACCAATAAATACAGTAGGTGCCTATACTGTTTAAAATCCAGTAATACACGGTTTCAGCCTGCTCTGCACATGCTCAGTTGCTCTTTATTTTTACGCACTGCCGAGTTTGTAGAGTCCAATCTGCTGACAGTCTTAAAGTGAAATGAATCCCTCCTATCCTTTTTATAGCCAAGGAAGCTGCCTGAGTGATCAGTTTTGACAGCAGCCATTTGATGGTTTGACAGTTTGGTTGAAGACACAATGTGACAGTTGGCAATCCTGGCATTCCAGCAAATATAACTGTTTTTTGAAACTGTCAAATCGATGGGTTACAACCTAGAATTAACATGGATTGCTTGAGGATTTGTATAATTTAATTTACAGAACATACCCACAACTTTTATTTTATTATTATTGTGAAGCAAACAACAAATAGGACAAAATGCCCCCCCCCCCCCTAAAGTCAATACTTTGTAGAACCACCTTTTGTGGCTATCACAGCTCCAAGTCGCTTCGGATAAGTTTGTATGAGCTTGCCACATCTTACCACTTGGCTTTTTGCTCATTCCTCCTTGCAAAACTGCTCCAGTTCCTTCAAGTTGGATGGTTTGCTCTTGTGAACAGCAATCTTTAAGTCTGACCACAGATATTCTATTGGATTGAGGTCTGGGCTTTGACTATGCCATTCCAACACATTTACATGTTTCCCCTAAAACACTCAAGTGTTGCTTTAGCAGTGTGTTTGGGTCATTGTCCTGCCGGAAGGTGAACCTCCGTCCTAGCCTCAAATCCCACACAGGTGGTACAGGTTTTGCTCAAGAATATCCCTGTATTTGACACCATCCAGCTTTCCCACAACACTTTCCCATCCCCGACTGCTGAAAAAAAAAACCCAGCATGATGCTGCCACCACCATGTTTCACTGTGGGGATGGTGTTCTCTGGGTGATGTGATGTGTTGGGTTTGCGCCAGACGTAGCGTTTTTTCTTTGCTAGCCAGAAAGTTCAATTTTAGTCTTATCAGACCAGAGCACCTTCCTCCATACATGTTGGGAGCCTCCCCCATGCTTTTTTCACAAACTCAAAACATGCCATTTTCTATTTTGCTGAAATTAATGGCTTTCTTCTGGCCTCTCTACCATAAAACCCAACTCTATGGAGTGTACGGCTTATTGTTGTCCTATGTACAAATACTCCAGTCTCTGCTGTGGAACTCTGCAGCTCCTCCAGGGTTACTTTAGGTCTCTGTGCTGACTCTCTGATTAATACCCTCCTTGCCCAGTCTGTGAGTTTTGATGTGCGGCCGTCTCTTGGCAGGTTTGTTGGTGTGCCATATTCTTTCCATTTGGTTATGATAGATTTGATGGTGCCCCTAGGGATCATCAAACATTTGGATATTTTTTTTATAACCTAACCCTGACTTGTACTTCTCAACAACATTGTCCCTTACTTGTTCCTTGGTCTTCATGGCAGTGTTTGCTTAGTGGTGCCTCTTGCTTAGGTGTTGCAGGCTCTGGGGCCTTTCAAAAAGGTGTGTATATGTAATGACAGATCATGTGACACTTAGATTGCACAAAGGTGGACATCATTTCACTAATTATGTGATTTCTGAAGGTAATTGGTTGCACCAGAGATTTTTATGAGCTTCGTAAAAAAAGGGAATGAATACATATACGCACATACCAATTATACATTTTTTTTATTTCTGAAAAATTGTTTTATGTATATTTTTCTAATTTTACTTCACCAACTTAGACTATTGTGTTCTGATCCATCACATATAATTCAGATAAAAAAAAAAAATCATTTAACTAAAGACTGTAATGTAACAAAATAGGTAACAAGCCAAGGGGGTGAATACATTTGCAAGACACTGTAAGTTGTTCCTTGATTTTCTGCTGTTCAGGGGCTCTGGGCTTCAGCAATGGCAGCCTCCAGCAAGAAAAAACAGGGCTATGCTGGAGGCAATTTACAGCACACACTAATTTTGGCAGCAAAATTATTAATGTGAAATGTATATTCCTTGCTAAAGATAATTTTTATCAAGTTGTTATAGATAAAGTTCTGCTTTAAGGCCCCTATTGGGTAGCAGGCCCTACCATGCAACCTGTGGTTGCTTCCAATGCAGCTTGCCAAGCTATTGCTGTCTGGAATAAGCACATAACCAGGGACATTGGTGTACTAATTTTGGAATTTAACAGCTTTGTCTTGTAGAGGGCCCTTCTTAAGGCCCATACACACGGTAGGACATCCAACAAAATTTCCCTTGGATTTTTGTCCTAATTGATTTGTCCGGTCACACCCATAGCATACACACAGTCAGACTTTTCTGCAAACTTTTCTAAAACTTTCCCATTGTCACGTGGTTTTTCTGCTCTTTTCTGCTCTTTACCGCCACCCTTTGGTTAACTTCTGCTATTGTTGGTTGATTTTAACATTGGTTCTGAGCATGCGTATTTGCACTTTGTACAAAAGTTGGTTGGATTGCTGTACACACGGTCACACAAAGCACCATCAGACTTTTGTTGCCGAAAAGTTGGTCCGTTCGCAGACCCAACTTTTTGTTGGATGAAACCTGAAAAAGTTGGTCTGATGGAGCGTACACACGATCAGACAAATTTGAAAAGTTGCAGATTTTGAAGTTGGTTGGCCAAAAGTCTGACCGTGTGTATGGGGCTTTAGTGTAACAACAAGAGTGTTTCCTAGTATTACAAGACAAGGTTGTCCTGAAGCCCTTTTTTTTCCTTTTATGGTCGTTTTCGCCTTCCACCAGAACATTCTTTCATTGCTACAAAACTGAGCCTATCTGCTAGCTAGAGGAATGTCCCATCGGTTTTCTTTTTTGCCAATCAGCAGATGGTAGCTGCATAAAACCCATTGTTAGAGTAAAGATCTGGTGTCCTGTACTCCAAGACAGATTTTACTGGTAAGTTGAGTTGGTAGTAACTGATAATTAAATGACAGATTATAAAAATAGCAGTCTCAAGGTCTCTCTCGGGTTCCATTTATTTCCACAAGAGAATCAAATTGCAGACATCATGGTCTTGCAGTTTTCTACCAGGCAGAATGTGAATGGGTTAAATGTTTAAAAAAAAGTTCCCTCTGAGATGTGCAGCTGGCAGCGGGATTTAGCTTGCTGTTGGCTGAAAACGGGTCACAGGAGAAGTACAGCCAAATGAGTTTTTGCTGTACTTTTCCTTTTTAATACTGCCTTATTTTGTATAGTGGTTCCTTTGGGCAAACAAATATTGTGATGGGCATGTGACTGATCAAGGTAGTTGTATGTCAGAGTTTGTGAAGCTTTAGTAAGTATGCATGATTGACATGCAAATGGTAATGTGCACAGAATATGTAATTTTGTGAAAATAAATGTACTTTGGTTAATAATCATAAGACTCTGTAACTGGAATTAGGCATAGTTTAGTGGTCTTTTACCGACTCTTGTTTTATATTTTTCTGTGTTATTAACGTTGGCTTTTTTTGAAACTATTGAAATTTTTAGATCTGGCGAGAAGATTACAGTTACACCATCATCTAAAGAACTTTTGTTCTACCCGCCTTCTGTGGAGGCTGTTGTTAGTGGAGGTAATTCAATTTTTTATATTTTAAGCAGCAGGATTTCAACACTCTTTCTGCCCCTTTAAAGGGGTGTAGGGAAGAGAGTGGTGCAGATAAACAAGTAAAACCTATGTTTGAGAATGTGTTTTTATCTCTGTATCATCTGAGGCTGTTCACTTCCCTGGGTGGGTACATGTGAGGGTTTACAACTACTTTAAACATGCAGACACATAAATATTTCAGACTGGAAAATCTGGAAATGCCTCTTTCTGGAATTCAAAATGAAAGTCACATTAGCACAGGAATCTTCTCTCCCCGCCCCATGTCATTTTGGTGAAACTAACGTTTCAGTTCCACATCCCGATGATGAAATGATTTTGGTTATGTTATGCAAAATTGAGTTACTACTTTTATAGAGTTGGGTAAAAACAGGCTGGGAATAGTATTTACAAATGTGATCTTTTTGTATATGTTAAAAAAAAAAAAAAAAAAAAAAAAAAATGAAATCCTTCGCGCTAAAACAATCAATTGTGAGAATAATAATGCTCAGATTGCAGCAAAAACTAATAGTGTTTACCCATACACAAGTGAAGCATAAATATAAAGGTGAATTTGCGCAAAAAACTGACTGCATGGTGTGAAAAAGAGCCATTGGAATACATGGAAAACACTTTGGGCCAGATTCTCAGCGGCGCTACGACGCAGTATCTCAGATACCCCGTCGTATCGCCGTTTTTTTTGCCTCGTATCTATGCGAGTGATGCTTAGCATCACTTTGGCATAGATACGCTTCAACATCCGAAAAGTGTTATACTATTACACTTGCGGATCGTAGATGTAATGACAACTCTGGCCACTAGGTGGCCTTTACGTTTTCTCATTTGCCTATGCAAATGAGGCTACTACGCCTGATCGCTTTTACGCCGCCCAGTCGTCGCGTACGTCGTTTACGAACTCGTAAGGTTACCCCTGCTTCTATGAGGAGTAACCTTACAAAGTCCCGTTGGATGTCGTCGGGTGCCGTCGGATGCCATGTTAAGTATGGCGTCGGGTGAGCGTCGGCTTTTTCCGTCGCTTACGTCGTTTTACTAACTCGTTCGCGAATAGGGGCATTGCGTAGTGACGATCACGTCGTTTTGACGTCGGTTTCAACAACGCTTTCTGACATGAGCTGGAGCATGCGCACTGGGCTTTTTCCCCGGCCGGCGCATGCGCAGTTCGTTCGGCGCGGGGGCGCGCTTAATTTAAATACAAGCTGCCCCATTTGAATTACGCGGGCTTACGCTGGGCCATTTTCGCTACGCCAACGCAAAGTGTAGTGTAAATGGCTTACGCTACGCCGGCGAATTTCTTAGAGAATCTGGCCCTTTGCATGCATTTTGCACAGAAGAAAAGCACACGGAACTGCGTCTGGTGTGAACTAGCACTAACTCCAGGTTTCTTGTGACTGCTTGAAAATCTATAATCGCACCTGAAAAGCCTATTTTGCATGGTGTGAGGCTATGACATTCCATCCTGGGAAGTTTTATGTGGGACACATCCTGTCCTTTCTACAGCCTGGTCTAAATTGGCATCTAACCTTCAGTTCCATCAAGAGACAAATTGTTGTCTTGGTTGTACTATTTCAGAGACCTTTGGCCTCTCGTTACCTAGCTAAAGTCTAACTCCAGGTGTCTTATGACGTTATACAGTTCGTTTGAGACATTTGTCTGTATGGTGAACATTTCTTCACATTTGGGATGGACTCGTAAGTAAAGCCTAGCACACACGACTTTTTTTTTTTTTATTCAACCCAGCAGGGCTGAACAAAAAAAAAAAAACTGACAACTCAGGAGGAGCCACTGTACCATGTCCCCTGCTGTGCTGTTGTGTTCTGAGAACATTACGGTCAGCGTTCTCAGCCATTAGCTAAATGTGCTGATCAGGAGATGATCGACAGACCTTTTTCGGTCATGCCCTTCGACTGAAGTTGACAGAATAGCCAGCTTCTGACGGGACCTGCTGGAGTACACACAATTGAATTGAACCGGTCGATTCCACCTGTCATTCGACCCATGTGTACTATGCTTATGTGTCCCACAATGCTATAATGATGATTGTTCATGCCCTAATTTTTTTTTAGTACGTAATTTGTGCTAATATATGTTTCTTAAACTTTGCAGTTTACATTGAAAAATTGTGTTTTCTTGCTGCATTTCAGAAAGCTGTCCAGGAAAGCTCATAGAAATTCTTGGAAAGGCTGGATTGTTTCTTGAAGGTCAGATACACCCAGAGTTGGAGGGTGTTGAAATTGTAATTAGCGAGAAAGGGGCAGCTTCGCCACTTATCACCGTTTTTACCGATGATAAAGGTTCATACAGGTTAGTAGTACCCTGTTTTGTTTCTTCTTTGTTAAGATGTTTGAATCCATGATACAAAGCTAGGTTCAAAATACGAACCTAATAAAAAAAAAAAAAAAAAGTTTTTTAGATGGGGGATTGATGGATCTATTGGCTTTTTATTCTTTATGTCCCCATTGGACATTTTCATTTGTAGAAAGGAACACTGACGGCAAAATAACCTGATATGGGTTGTAACCATCTTATACTTTTAAAACAAGCATTATCAACTGGGGTGCTGTGGCAAAAGGACACACTTCCCAGTCCGATCTGAGACACTCTGTGTTAATTTCTGTATACAGACAGATGAGGAAGAATACAGCCCATGCCTCCTCCTGGCTCTTTCCTTCTTTCTGCTGCTATCTGTTCTTCTGTCAGCAACTTAGAATGTTTAGTGGGCCACCTGTCCATGTCCTACCAACTGATGACCTAATCGGTTGCTAAGGACACATCAGGTGCCCATGCAGCATTCTGGGTTTCCAGCAGAAGAGGTGTGGGCTGTGTTCTCTTTCTTATGTCTGTGTACAGAAGTTAAAACTGAGTGAATTGGACTGTAGAGGGGTTTAATATCACCCACCATTCACCTCTACACACTACTCCTGTCACGGCAGCAGAAATTGTGGGTGGGAGTGGTAAACCCTGTACAGCTCAGATCTGGAATTTGTTTGAGGGTGGCGGGATTTATGTTAGGAGGGAGGACCTAGCAAATGCGTATGCGTTTACGCCAGCTAAACATGCTTACCAGTGCCATGTATTTTGTAGTGGCACGATTTTTCAAAATCATGCTGGCACCTTTTCTTTTTTTTCATGAACATGGAACAGCCCATTAAAAAAATATACATTTTGTGCACTCGGATGCACCTCCTGGTGTGAACGAGCCACCAGACTGGTGTACCCCAGGATTGTGCATAACTCTAAAGTGTGCCTTGACTAAAAAAAAATTGAAAAACACTGCTGTAAGACTATAAAATCTGCACTTCAAGCAGTCTAACCTTGTTTTGAAAATGCTACATTCGATTTATTGTAAATGAACCATATATTGCTGCAAGGATATATTTTTCTGTAAATATTTATTGGTAGGCACAGCCTAAGATTTTGTCTGACTCCTTGTGTCACATTGGGGTCCAACATTCATTTTTTCAGACCTAGAGATATGCTGCTTTTTATTTTTTGGGGGGACCACACCTCCCCAAATCCCAAGATTCATTGTGAGCCCACTACCCTGAAATGCCAGTATCTACGGGTTGGGTCGAGGTGTCTTTGGTCCCCCCTTCAAAAGTTTGGGGTCTTAAGCTGGCCATACACTTTTTTTTTTTTTTTGGTCAGCCAGTGGAGACAAAATCTAACAGGTCCCTCTATCCACACAAATAATGGCTGAATGAAATGGTGGATGGAGAAACCCCCATCGTGGGGAAATTGTATTCTGATAGCAGGACCTCTGTCAGAATACACTGATCAGCAACCGCAGTCACTGATAGACAAAAAGTTTACAGCATGTTTCTTCGTCAGAAGTTGATCAAACAATCGCCTTCTGTTGAGCAGGGATGGTTACGCCCTAAATGAAATTTGTCCAGTCCCTGCTAAACTGGCTAAATTTGAATCCGTATATTGTAAAAAACAAAAGGTTTGAGACGTATATTGCAGAACGTGGCACCACATCCAATAATGATCAAAAACAGAAGAAAGAAAAAATGATCCCAAATAGGAAAGAGAAATGGTCTCGTATTTAAGTAAAAATATATAATTTATTTAAATTGCATAAAAAAAAAAAAAAAAACACATATATTAGGAAAAAAATGTAATATAAATACATCCATTGGCGCTGACACTGTATGCTTGGCCTTCAAGCCAGAAGGAATCTTCTTGGATTACCTGGCTTATTGGTCTCATAGCACATCCATGCGACTTCCCTGTTTCAGCTATCTGTTCTCTCGGATGAGACGGTGTACTTTTCCAGACATCTTCATGTATTTATATTGCCATTTTTCCGTGTGTGTTTTTTTTTTATTTTTTTTTATGTGATTTTAATTAAAGTATATATTTTTACCTAAATAAACAAGACCATTCCTCTTTCCTATTTGGGATCATAGTGGCAACCTTTAAAGTCCATTTTCCTCTTTTCTCTTTTTTCTGTTTTTGTTTAATCAGTATATTACTAGCTTTAAGGCACAATTCCAACTGCAGTACTTTTTCTCTTTCTATCTGCTTTTCAATGCCCTTTTACCGCATGTGCCATCACTTTCTTGTTCTTTGTTTTATAACTTTTGACGTGTATGCTCTGTCCACAGTGTAGGGCCATTACATAGTGACTTGGAGTATACCATTTCTGCTCAAAAGGAAGGTTTTGTTTTGACTGCTGTTGATGGAGCAATTGGGGACTTCAATGCATTTGCACTTGCAGGAGTCACTTTTGAGGTAAGTCATTGTGAATTGGCTAGGTTTATTCCTTTGTTTAATTATATCTGACTCTATTCTACACTCTCTAACCCACATCTTCAATCTCTCCCTCTCTTTTGGAATCTTCCCTAACTCTTTGAAACATGCACTTGTCAGCCCCATACTTAAAAAGCCCTCACTGGATCCATCCAATCCTGACAACCTACGCCCCATCTCCTTGCTCCCTTTTTTATCCAAACTCCTTGAACGTCTAGTCTATAACCAACTGAGCGTCTACCTTGCTGATAATAACCTTCTTGATCCCCTTCAGTCTGGATTTCGTCCTCGACATTCCACAGAAACTGCTCTCCTAAAACTTACAAATGACATACTAGTGGCCAAAACTAAGGGACACTATTCTGTGCTCCTACTCCTGGACCTCTCTGCTGCCTTTTGATACAGTTGATCATCCCCTCCTCCTCAAAAAACTAAACACCTTTGGTCTCCGTGACTGTACTCTTCGCTGGTTCTCTACTTACTTATCCAACCGTACCTTCAGCTTTGCTTACAATTCTACTTCCTCCTCTCCTCTTCCATTCTCCATTGGGGTTCCCCAAGGTTCTGTTCTTGGACCTCTCCTATTTTCGATCTACACCTCCTCCCTGGGTCAGCTGATAGCCTCCCATGGCTTCCAATATCATCTATACGCTGATGACACTCAAATCTATTTCTCTACCCCTCAACTCACTCCTTCATTCTCCTCCCGTATCACTAATTTACTATCAGATATATCACTTTGGATGTCGCACCACTTTCTCAAGCTCAATCTATCCAAAACGGAACTTATCATTTTTCCTCCCCCACGTGTCTCTTCCCCTGATCTCTCTGTCAAAATTGATGGCACAACTATTAGCCCATCCCCACATGTCAAGGTTCTAGGTGTAGTCCTGGACTCTCAACTGTCCTTTAAACCTCACGTTCAATCTCTGTCCAAAAATTGCCGCCTTAACCTTCGCAACATCTCCAAAATACGCCCCTTTCTAACGAAGGACACCACAAAACTATTGATTCACTCCCTGGTCATCTCTCGCCTTGATTACTGCAACTCCCTTCTCACTGGCTTACCACTGCACACTCTATCCCCTCTTCAGTCCATCATGAACGCTGCTGCCAGACTCATCCACCTTACCAACCGCTCTGTCTCTGCTGCTCCTCTCTGCCAATCCCTCCACTGGCTTCCGCTCACCCAACGAATTAAATTCAAACTACTAACAATTTCCTACAAAGCCATCCACAACTCTGCCCCCAGCTACATCACTGACCTAGTCTCTAAATACCAACCTAATCGTTCTCTTCGTTCTTCTCAAGACCTCCTACTCTCTAGCTCTCTCATCACCTGCTCCCATGCTCGTCTCCAGGACTTTTCCAGAGCCTCCCCAAGCCTATGGAACTCCTTACCCCAATCTATCCGTCTATCTCCCTCTCTATTAGCTTTTAGAGGATCCCTGAAAACCCTCCTCTTCAGAGAAGCCTACCCTTCCCACACCTAGCAACTGCACTTTTCTTTTGAGTCTACCTGACCATCCCCCAAAGCTAACTACCCTTTGTTCCACTTGACCCTCCCTTCTAGATTGTAAGCTCTTACAAGCAGGGCCCTCTGATCCCTCCTGTATTGATTTGTATTGTGAATGTACTGTCTTCCCTGATGTAAAGCGCTGCGTAAACTGTTGGCGCTATATAAACCCTGTATAATAATAATAATAATAATAATAATTATATTGCATGTAACCCTTTTGCTGCACGAGCACTTATTCCTTATTTTCACCTACCTGTTAAAATGTGCATTTTTGGCTTAAATTCCAAAACACTATTTCTTAATTGAAGCAGTACACAACACAGGCTCCTTTTAAAATCTGACCATGGTTTATATGTTGCCAGTATCAGGTGAGGACATCGGAAAACAGGTGTTGGGACAGCCCCCCCCCCCCCCTCTCTTACCAGCAATCCTTTGTTTTTTGCCAGAGTCCTGAGTTGGGATGACTCCTGTCTATGGAAAGCAGCTTTTCTTGCTTTGATTCCAATTATAGTAAGTAGAGTAAAGACTTTGGTTCTTCACGTGGAGAAATTCCTTCTCCTCCTGACTACATCAACCCCACTGTGACAATAGGATTGAAACTTCCACATCAGTTACCCCTCTGCAGCGCCTCCAGGAACTGTACCCGAACCCAGCCACATGAAAGATGCAGGACTATCCTGTAATGTCACCTCCGGAGCTGAATTCTGATTGGTGCTCACCAGCAGTATAACTTGTGTATTTTCTGCAAGGTTTACCATTGCACATAGAAGGCATAATTTGCTTGGTGCAAGGCTGGAATTTTTTTATTTCAGGAAGTTCTTAGTGCGACAAATCCAGGCCGTTCTCCAAATTTGCTTGGTCAGATCTTGACACTTGAAATACTCTAAAGACTTCTGGCTTCCCATCCCTTTTAATTCCTGGGATATTTTTATATTTTTTTATTTATTTTTGTTTTCACCTTAGGAACATGTTACATGTTCCATCTTTATTTAGAGTGGAAGATGTAACCTGTTCCATCTCCTATCTTCTCCTCCCGTTTCCCTCACTGTGACAGAGACCAGGGCATTTTCTCCCGGCACCCACTGTCAAAATGTAGAAAGAGCTCCACCCACACAGCCATGTCACTCATTCACAGAGTTCTGTGAATGAGTGAGCTACAGCTACCATTGGCCTCATCTAACATCTTATACTTACTTCCTAAGTTGGTTTTGCACAGAGCAGCCCGACCTGGCTTCACCCCCTCTCTCTCCCCTTATTGGCTGGCTGACTTTGACAGCTGCGAGAGCCAATGGCACCGCTGCTTTGTCTTAGCCAATCAGGAGGAGTGTCCTGGATGGCTGAGGGAATCGTGGATATTGCTGGAGAGAGAAGGGGCTCAGGTAGGTAATTAGGGGAGTGCTGGAGGGGCTGCTACTCACAGAAGGTTTTTTATCTTAATGCATTAAGATAAAAAAAACTTTTGTCTTTACAACTCCTTTTTAACTCACATTTTTGGATGGCACAGTAAACTGTTCAGACAGTGATTTTTGGAAGTATTCCTGAGCCCATGCAGTAATGTGGATCACAGAAAGGTGCCTGTTTTTAATCTGAGGGCCGATTGTAAAGTGCTTCTCAAATTCATGGCACAATAGAAGTACCTGTAATAAATATTTTATTTAAAATGTTTAGATGCAGCTTATTACAGATTGGTGAACCTCTGCCAATCTTTACTTTTGAGACTCTATAATGCTTTTTATACCCAGACATGTTACCTGTTGCCCATTAACCTAATTGGTTGCAAAATGTTCTCCCAGCTGCTTTTTGTTAGTACCACTTTGCCAGCTTTTGGTTGCCTTGTCCAAATGTGTTGCTGCCATTAATTTCAAAAGTACCTTTTTTCTCAGTTTAAACATTTGACATGGTTGCTATTGTGAATAAAATATGGATTTATGATATTTACAAATCTTTTGCATTCAGTTTTTTTATGTAGATTTTTGGGAATTGGGGTTGTAATGTATAAAGAAATGTGCTTATTAAAGAAAAAAATGTTTTTTGTTTCTGAGCAGATCCTGTCAGAAGATGAGCAGCCTTTGGCTGGCGTCCTCCTATCTCTCAGCGGTGGTATGTTCCGGTCAAACCTGCTAACCCAAGAAAACGGGATGCTGACATTTTTAAATCTGGTAAATTTTGTCTCCATCACTGCTACACTTCAAATTTAAAACCTATATTTGCTTTTAAAAAGCCAAATATCCAAACACAGTGTAGCACTTACATTTGGTTGTCTGGTTGCTGTATTTTTCAGCCACATAAAATGTCTACCTCATCTACATACAAAAGATGTTTACCCTGATGGCTTTTGTTGTACACCAAAATACCCTTAATGTGTGGCAAGCACAGTCGGGAATAAAAACAATAGAAATGAATGTAATTATATAATTATGTCTGAAATTTTCCTCCCTATAGCCATTTGGAAACCCTTAAGAGCTGTACACACCGGCCACATATTGGACGGCATTAGCCGGTTCAATAGAACCTGGCTGAAATTCGACCCATGTGTACAGCGGCCGGTCTGACAGAAGCTGGCTGCTTGGCAGGCTTCTGTCGAAGGGGCATAACCAAAAAAAGGTCTGCCGATTGGCACCCAATCAAAAAACTTCCAAGTGTGTACCAGGCTTTAGAAAGGCTTTATACCTGTCTGCTGTAGTACATTGTGTTGTGTTAATGCAGCCCAGTGTTATAAATGGACTGCTAATGCACCAAAGTGGACAACAATGCTCTAGAACATTAGCATAAGGGCACCACATTGTACAGTAGTGTGTTACTGTGCACTGCAAAACCGATGTGTTGTAGAGGTGCATTAGGGTTCCATTTACCTGGACATAGGGTGCCATTTACCTGGACATGAATGTAATTGACATTCTTGCAAAACAATGTTATATAGGCACTGCAAAGGTTAAAAATAAGACATGAGCTAGTAAAGTAAAAAAGGTTGCCTCCTTTGACTTGTAAAAGGCACAAAGGTTGTCCTGTAGCTGAAGTGACTTATTGATTTAGCCTGTGGTATGGCTTGTTTTTCTCTCCATGGTCATCAAGCACAGAGCTGGAAAGGGAAATATGACAGTGACATTTTAGAAGTTGGATTTTCTGACCAGCCATAGAGTCCTGGAAAGCACAACTTCAGGAAGACTAGGGGGTGTGGCTATACTGTATATATGTATCACATGTTCTGTTGACCAACAGATTGACTACATTCCTAAAGAGGAACTATACTTGCCTCATAGATGAAAGCTATCCCTGCCTTCCATCTCCTCCTGCATCTTCCATGTTCCTTATTTCTGTCTGTTTGGGGGCTGCTTTTGCCTTGGTTCCTGCACATGTGCTTGGGAGTTGCAACATACCCGGGCATCAACTGTATTCCAGGTGTCGGAATAAGCAGGGTTGTACACTGCACTTCATGTGCACTACAGGCAGTGTCGTAAAAAAAAAAAAATCATATGCAAGGTCTCTTCTGCTAAAGAGAAAGTCATCTTCTAGCATTCATCTCATCACATAAAGTCCCATTTACGTTGATGGCCTTTTATTAGGCATTTATTATTTTCCCATATGTTCATCTCCCAGTAAACAAGAAAAAAAAATCGCACATGCTGTACATCTTGACATTGTGTCAAAACCTGAAGTCTGTAAGGAAGGTGCACTCAACATATGGTTACTGACATGTCTATATGCTACTCATGCTTGCGCTGAGAACTGCTCAGCCCCACATATTCATTGAACAACTCACATGCTAGAGGCTTATATTTGATCATTTTGTGAGCTTGATCAGAATAGTTTACATTGTTTCAGAGGCACTGATTACCTTTTTCTTTTTGCCTACTGGTCCTGCTGGCAATATTCTGTGTATGCTACGTGTAATAGGCTGACATGTGCTGTTAAATTTCTTTTAGAGTCCTGGACAATATTATTTTAAACCAATGATGAAAGAGTTTCGCTTTGAGCCTTCTTCCCAGATGATAGAAGCACAAGAGGGACAACATTTAAAAATAAGAATCACAGGCTACAGGACCGCTTACAGGTAAGCTTTTAGATTGTAACTTTTACTAAAGGAGGCCAAAGATGCATGCTTGGTTTTTAATTTTCTTTCATTTAACGCCGAACGAAACAAAACTATTTCTCCATCCACACATATGTGCATGAAGGAATTCCTCTCACTGGTGGAACCTGGTGCTGTCAGACTACTCTGATCAGTTGCTGCAGCCACTGATTGACCAAACTTTTCCAATTTGTGTATTCAACAGAAGTTAATTGTACATGGATGGCCACACACAACACACACTTATCTAAATTTGGTCGGTTTATACTGAACTGGCAACATTTTAACCACTTGTCTACCAGACAGCGGCAAGGTAGCTTAGTTGTTCTGACAGGACGTCATATGACGTCCTGTCTTTTAAAGCCGCTAGGGGGCGCGTGCACCCGTCGCTATGCTGGGATCACGATGTGCGTGCCCGGTGGCAACGAGCCCTACCAGGCACCTGCGATTGCCCAGTAACTGAGCAGGGACGTGGAGCTCTGTGTGTAAGCACAGGGCTCCACATCCTGTCAGGGAGAGAGGAGACCGATCTGTGTCCCTTGTACAATCGGTCACCTCCCCCCAGTCACCCCCCTCCCCCTACAGTTAGAACACAAACTAGGCTACACATTTAACCCCTTCCCTGCCCCCTAGTGGTTAACCCCTTCCCTGCAAGTCACATTTATACAGTTATCAATGCATATTTATAGCACTGTTCACTGTATGAATGTGATTGTGTCCGATGTGTCCGCTATAATGTCGCAGTCCTAAATAAAAAAAAGGTGATCGCCGCTATTACTAGTAGAAAAAAATAATAATAAAAATGGCATAAAACTATCCCCTATTTTGTAAACGCTATAAATTTTTGCGCAAACCAATCGATAAATGCTTATTGCATTTTTATTTTATTTTATTTTTTTACCAAAAATAGGTAGAAGAATACGTATCGGCCTAAACTGAGGATTTTTTATATAGGTGCTATATATATATTTTTTGGAAAATATTTATTACAGCAAAATAAAAAAATATTGTATTTTTTTTTTTCAAAATTGTCCTATTTTTGTTTATAGCGCAAAAAATAAAAACTGCAGAGATGATCAAATACCACCAAAAGAAAGCTCTATTTGTGTGGAAAAAAAGGCCAATTTTGTTTGGGAGCCACGTCGCACGACCGTGCAATTGTCAGTTAAAGCGACGCAGTCACACCAGGTCAAGTGACAGTTGTAATCAATATATGGCTTCCTTTCATACCATCCATCAGATACAACTGTGTTGCTAGCCGTGATTGGTCACTGTGATCACATGGTACAGACAGGGCCGATCACAGCCCATCTGTACCACGTGATTAACTCTGGCCAATCACAGCTAAACAAAACAAAGTAAATAAATCCTTTTCATTCAGGCAATTTTATTTCAAGCATACATAACGTGTAAAATAAAATAAAACTTTCCGATCACTTCCCCAGTGTAGTACAGCCGTGTCAAAAGTTTTGTGAATGTCACAAATATAAAGTCTGCTGGCTTAGTTTTTATGATGGCAATTTGCATATACTCCAGAATGTTATGAAGAGTGATGAATACATTGCAAAGTCCATCTTTGCCATGAAAATGAACATCCCAAAAAAAGAAAATGTTTTCACTTCAGCCCTGCCACAAAAGGACCAGCTGACATGTCAGTGATTCTCTCGTTTTAACACAGGTGTTGACGAGAACAAGGCTAGAAATCGCTCTGTAATGCTAATTGAGTTCGAATAACAGACTGAAAGCTATAAAAGGAGGGTGGTGCTTGAAATCAGTTCTTTCTCTGTTAACCATGGATACCTGCAAGAAAACACATGCAGTCATCATTGCTTTGCACAAAAAGGGATTCACAGGCAAGGATATTGCTGCTACTAAGATTGCACCTAAATCAACCATTTATCAAGAACTTAAAGGAGAGAGGTTTAATTGTTCTGTAGAAGGCGTCACAGTGCCCAAGAATGTTCAGCAAGTGCCAGGACCGTGTCCTACAGTTGATTCAGCTGCGAGATCAGGGCACCACCAGTGCAGAGCTTGCTCAGGAATGAGAGCAGGCAGGTGTGAGTTCATCTATATGCACAGTGAGGCAAAGACTTTTGGAGGATGGACTGGTGTTTAGAAGGGCAGCAAAGAAGCCACTTGTCTCTAGGAAAAACATCAGGGACAGACTGATATTCTACCAAAGGTACAGGGATTGGACTGCTGGAGACTGGGGTAAAGCCATTTTCTCTGATGAATCGAGAGAGTGGCGCCTTCTACGCGTAGCAAGTGAATATTTATTCAGATAAAAACATGTAAAGGTAATATACTCACAAACGGAGCTACATGACCGGCATTAAAAAGTTCATCCGCTATAGTCCCAGGAAAGACTGTGGTCACTCGGTGTCCAAGGGACTGGGATTGGTTCCTTTGCCTCGATTGGCTGCGTCGGTGGGAGCCAAACGCCCTCAGAACACTGGAGAAGGGGAGCTTGTTTCCCGAGTGTGTTGCTGGATTGACGTTACTTCCGGGTCAGGGTTCAGCAGTAAGGCGTTTAAGATTTCACTGGCTGCATACTTGCCAGGAACCAGTGATGCATAGATGAAAATCATTGATGCTTCACCATTAGAAACCAATACAACTCAAGTTTCAAATATCAGTAATTAGAGTTCAGTTAGAATGCAATAAAGGACCAATCCTTTGATTGTAGGAGCATTGCAGTGACTGTTAAATAGTGTACAAGGCAATGATGCCTGAGCAGCTAATGTCTGCATGTCAGTAAGACCTATCGTCTTCCCTGCATATATCCCCAGAAACACAGCTCTGTACACCCAGGCATATGATGGCACCAACAAAATCCCTGCACTGAAGTGCATACAAACTCTTTTTGAGCATGAGCTGATGATGGAAAGACTGTAAAACTTGTGTATATGAAATGCTGTGTTTATTCATGTGTGTGTGTGTGTATTTTGCTACGAGAGCTGGGCCTTATTACACAAAGTTGTTTTGTGGTTAAGATGGTAATGGCAAGCTGTCATGTCCTTTCAGTTGTTATGGAACGGTGTCCTCCCTAAATGGTGAGCCCGAGCAAGGCGTATCAGTGGAAGCTGTGGGACAGAAAGACTGTACAATTTATGGTGAAGATACAGTCACAGACGAGGAGGGGAAATTCAGACTCCGTGGTCTAAGGGTAAGTGGGAAGTTTTACCTGACAAACATATTAGGGGGTTACAGTACATGAGTGTCGACATAAAACCAAGTCAGATGCAGCGTTTTTTCTGTAAAAATATGTTTTGCATTGTGATGCCTATTCACATTTGAAATCCTTGGCTTGCATAGAAGCGAAAAAGTATTGCATGGCAAAAGTAAGAATCCGTGTATGTGAACACTGCTCTATATGGTTCAATTTGGTCCTGCAAAAGGCAAACATTCATGTACACTAAGGGGGACTTGCTAAATGTGGTGCACACAAAATCTGGTGCAGCTGTGCATAGTAACCAGTTGGCCTTAAGGTTTTATTGTAAAAGCTTTAAGGCTGGATTCACACTGGTAGGACAAATGCTCCGACAACGGGAGCGCATGTCGCATGATGTGTGAAAATCAATGTTTTTCTATGAGAGCCTTCTTAACTGGTCTGACACAAGTCGGTGTGATTTTGAAAATGCTCCCTGTACTACTTCTGACTTTGATCGTACTTCAGCCTATTAAATATCACTGAAGTCAGATCGCTGAAAGTGTCAAAAATAAAACACTACACAGGTTTTTAAACTAATTTATTTGGCAGCACCGGGGGTCTCTTCTGACTTCTCCCCTCTCCGGCTCTTCTCCGCTCTCTCTGGTTCTTCTGCCGGGTCTTCCCTGCTATCTTCTGCTCTTTTGCCCTTTCTTGCAAAATATTACATAGGGTGGGGAGACGGGATCTGGGGGCCTTCTTATTAAAGTGGGCTCTCAGGGTCTGCAGGGGGGCTTATCGGAATCTAACAACCAATGCTCAGGGTTGTCGGGAAGAGGCCCTTCTCAACATGGGGAAAAGGTGCTGGGGGGGGGGGGTGCAGGGCCCCCCCATTCCCTAAAGCACCCCCCCATATTGAGTACATGGGGCCTGGTACAGTTTCAGAGGGGGGCTGCGTGCTGCTGATCATCCGGGCTGCGTGCTTGGAATAAGGGTCTGGAATTGGCTTTCGGGGGGACCCTCATGCCGTTTTTTTGGTGTAGGGGTTTCCCTTAACATCCATACCAGACTGAAGGGCCTGGTATGCGCGTATAGGGAGAACCCGTTTTTTTTTTTTCTAACGTTTTTTTTTTTTACCAGAAACGGTGCCTGGTATTGTCGGGGATCGAAGTCAGATCCCTGTTTATTGAAGTCGGAACGCATGTCGGCCTTCAGGTCGCAGGGATAAGTCGGATCCAAAGTAGTATGACTGTCTTGTCGTACCAGTGTGAACCCGGCTTAAATTAACAATCTGAAGTTTGAAGCTGATTGGTTACTATGCACCGCCGCACCAGATTCTGTGTGCACCAGATTTAGTAAATATCCACCTAAGCCTAAATGTAGAAGTAGTGCTGCGCTGTGCAAATGTGCTCACGTGACAGGTACACTTGAAAGGCAATAAGTGAATGAATGGTAAACATGGCCACAATTAAATATTCAGCTGCGATAGTATAAACGATGGACTAATAAAATATCCAAATACTGTAAAAAGTGTACCACAAAATAGATGTGAGAATAAAACTCATAAAATCCTTAAAATGGCATCATCATGTGACACATGCTACCATTAACCACTTAAGGACCCCCGCACGCACATTTACGGCCACAACATGGCTCGTACAGGTACAGGCACAAGGGCGTAAATTTACGTCCCCGCCTTCGTGCGGTTCGGGGGTCTGGGAGCGATCGCCGACGAGCGGGCGGATGTCCGTGTTTTCCGCCCCCCCCCGCGATCGCTCCCAGCCAATGGGAGCGCTCCCCCTTCGTTTCACTTCCTCCTCCTGTGTTTACACAGGAAGGAGGAAATTATGTCACCTCTCATCGCAGCGGTGTTTCCCACCGCTGCTGATGAGAGAAGACATCCACAGTAAGTGTGCACCAACACAACACTGACACACACACACATAGGCACATTAACCCCTTGTGATCTAATCACTGCATTTAGTGTCAGTGTGACAGGCAGTGTAAAATCAGTTAGTGTTAGGTCCAGGATAGCCCCCCACCCCCCCTAATAAAGTTTTAACCCCCTGATCACTGCCCTAGTTAACCCTTTCACTCCCTATTGCCAGCATCACTAAGCGATCATTTTTCTGATCGCTGTATTAGTGTCGCTGTTCCCGCTAGGTAGCTATTTTATTGCGATTTTTTTTTTTTTTTACTAAAGACATGTGGCTGAATTAATTTGGGCCTAAATGTTTTACTAAAATGTAGTTTATTTGATTTTTTTTTATAACAAAAAGTAAAAAAATAGTGATTTTTTTCAAAATTGTCGCTCTATTTTAGTTTATAGCGCAAAAAATAAAAATCGCAGAGGCGATCAAATACCACCGAAAGAAAGCTCTATTTGTGGGAAGAAAAGGACGCAAATTTTGTTTGGGAGCCACGTAGCACGACCGCGCAATTGTCTGTTAAAGCGACGCAGCGCCGAATTGTAAAAACACCTTGGGTCATTTAGCAGCGTATGTGTCCGGGTCTTAAGTGGTTAATAGATAAATTCACACTTAAATTCCATATAAAAGATAATGCAGTGCAGATAATGTCCATAAGGTGCAAGCTGGATGGATGGCTGTGTGTGCACAGTAATCAGGGTGAAGGTGCTGGTGCTAGTAGTCAATCTCTGGTATGGAGTGCTACCGATAGGTGGTTGCTGGTTTTCCATGCAACTTGGGGTATAGATGTCCCCTTACCGCTGCAAGATAACGGCATATGAGTGTGTCTTTCAATCTCCTGGAGGCTCCTGACGTCTCGGGCTCCGCTGGTATGTATCTTTACTTTGGCTTCAGAGTCCCTTTTAAGTTTCCCTGGTGTGTCTGTATCAGCCTCACATTGGGGCATGGGGGGATGTAAAGAGGGATGCTCGATAGTGTAGTATTTAAAACATTTATTGGAATCGGCAAGAATACTAAAAACAGGTACTCACAATGTGAAGTCTCTAACGGGCATATCAAAAATGAGTCACAAACTCATCCAATATCACTTCCAGGGCACCGGAAGTGATATTGGACGAGTTTGCGAATTTTTTGGAGCCCAGTGTGAGCCTGGGCTCCATCATATCACTTGAAGTAGTTGATCCTGGATACCTTTAAGGCCTAGGTCTTGTTACATAAGCCAAATATGTAGATTCTGGTTTGGCAACCATTTCAGATGTTGGTCTTCCCTACTGAGCTGCATGCAAATGCTGGGATTGATGGTATGCACCTTCATAGAACAGAATATTCTCAGTGTGGGACACTTCCAGCTTCTCCCTAGAAAAGATGATCTGGTTATTGTTGCTTCTGTCCTCAAAATTGTCTGAGACCAGTTTTTATTTTATTTTTTTTATTCTCTTCGATTGGAATATTGTTAAGAGCACCAGTCTTCTGGGTTGGGGTGAATTTCCGGATAATCTCTTTAGCATTGTTGATCTCAGGAAGAATCAAAGCTTCCAGTCAACATTCAAGAAACCTTTACCTCAGCTACGTCGAAAGAATGATTTTAAGAGTGGGCAGCCCATTGGCTAAGTGATTAGCACAACACAGCCTGCCTAGAGTTTGTATGATCTCCTTGTGCCTGTGTGGGTTTCCTCCGTGTACTCCAGTTCCCTCCTACACTGACCTACTGATGGGTGAACTGGCTTCTGTCTAAGTTGGCCTTGGTGTTTGAATGTGAGTTAGGGATCTTATGCCTCATACACACGATCGGAATTTCCGATGAAAAAAGTCAGACGGCATTTTTTTTCATCGGATATTCTCATTGTGTGTATGCCCCATCTGACTTTTTCCATCGGAAATTCCGACGGAATTGGAAAGAGAACATCGGAAATTCAGTTAGTCTGTTCGAAATTCCGACAGAGGAAAAAAAAACACGCATGCTCAGAAGTATTGAATTTTTCTAGACTTGTTGTAGTGTTGTACGTCACCAGGTTTTGGAAGGTCGGAATTTGGTGTGTCCGTGTGAATGCAAGACAGCTTGAGCGGAATTCCGTCGGAAAAACCCATCAGAGTTTATGCCGACGGAAAAAACAATCATGTGTATGGGGCATTAGATTGTAAGCTCCTTGAGACAGGGACTGATTATTATTTTTATAAACAATTCAGAGTATCCAACACTAAAAGTGCAGTCATAGTGCACTTGCATGTCTATAATTTACAGACATCATATATTCTGCTGGAGGTCCACAAAGAAAGAGTGTGTCCAAAGCACAAGGGAAATTAAATAAATCAACCTGGGTGGCTGGTGTATTCCTAACAACAAATAAAGTAATAAATATACATGAAAAGCTCGCCCCAGAGATCTGAAAAGGACAAAAAGGGGATCTTAAAGATGCAAAACATATTGTAAAAATAGCTACTGTATTGATTGGCGTTTAATCACTTTTTTACCCTGAATGTAGAGGGTAAACTGTGCCTGCATGTTATACGCAGGGGGCTGAAACTTCCCTCTTAAAGTTAGGGTGCGTGTTATACACCTGTGCTTATTATACGCCGATAAATACGGTATTTAACTGCTTGCTCTCCTGGGCGAGAGCCCGTAGCTCTACATCGGCACTTCTGCGGCCACTCGCCCCCGAGTCCTGTGCGCGGGCACGATCGCCGCCGGGCACGCGCGATCGCTCGTTACAGAGCGGGGACATACGAAAAATATGTAGAATACGCATCGGCCTAAACTGAGGATAAAAACGTTTTTTTTTTATATATTTTTGGGGGATATTTATTACAGAAAAAAGTAAAAAATATTGAATTTTTTTCAAAATAGTCGCTCTATTTTTGTTTATAGTGCAAAAAATAAAAACTGCAGAGATGATCAAATACCACCAAAAGAAAGCTCTATTTGTGGGGAAAAAAGGATGGCAATTTTGTTTGGGAGCCACGTCGCACGACCGCGCAATTGTCAGTTTTAGCGACGCAGTGCCGAATCGCAAAAAGTGCTCTGGTCATTGGGCAGCAATATGGTCCGGGGGTTAAGTGGTTAAAGAAAAGACAAAAAGGAATAGATCAGTATCTAAAGCCTGATCTTTCCAATCCAAGTCTGTTAGTCCCAACAAGTGTGAGTCTATTCAGCAGAGTTCCAAGGTTGCCTCTGTGCTCCAACAGCAGTGCACACTGCTGCAATCCTCACAGTATAAGCAGGGGAATAGGTCCCGTTAATTGTCTGCATGGAGCTCATCAATAGGGAGCAGGTGAGTGCCAAAATCGGAGAGCAAAAATATAACCAATAGGTTGATTGGGAGACAAGTGTCTTCAATATCCCCTGCCGTTGGCTCCACAGCGACATTGGATCGCTGCTGCATAGACTCTCACACTTGTTGGTACTGACAGACTTAGGCCGCGTACACACCATGAAATAAATCCGATCAAATCGGTCTGACAGACCGTTTTGATCGGATTTGTCTGCTGGGATAGATTGGTTTGATCGTGTACACACGATCAAACCAAAATCCCTGCCGGCAGACAGCACGGTGATGTGGCGGAGACGCCGCCACGTCACCGTCACCAGGAAGTAAAACACTTCCGCGCATGCGTCGAATCCATTCGATGCATGTGCGGACAGATATGTCTGCTGGTTAGCGTACTAACCAGCAGACATGTCAGATGGACGGGTTCCCAGCAGACATGCTGTAATACACACATCTGCCGCCATGCTTTTTATATGGATGGTTGTCCTCTCTTACCTACATCAGGCAGGCAGACCCGTCCGCAGAGTAGCTGACACGTGCGAAAGGGAAGATAATACGAGCAGGCGGGCGGGTGAGGATGATGTCAGCATGCCGCTACTCGGCTGACGCCCGGTGGACCAAGATGACCGCGGCTCCGGAGCTAGGCTGAAGCCGCTGTCTTTCCTATGGGCGAGACCGCGGAGCTCACTCCGCGCATCGTCCTCGATCAAAATAATTTTAGTCGATCTAAGAAATTAAAGATTAATCGAACAATTAATCGTTAATTTCCGCAGCCCTAATAAATTCACACAATTTCCATGTACTGACTTGCTTAGTTTGTTTTTGTTGCATATGAATCTATAGTTCATTTTTTCCATCTTGCTTTGGACACATGATGATATTATTGCCACTTTCTTTGTGGACCTCCTAGATGAGGAAGACTTGACGAGTCGAAATGCGTCGGCGCTCTGGACCAATGCAATTAAAATCATTACACCATGTCTCATGGCTTGTGACTATAAAGTGTAATGGTGCTGCACTGCCAAATAAAACATGCAATATACTGTGTAGATCTTGCAAGGTCAACAAAATATTTAATTATGTTCAAAAATGTGCAAATCCGCAAACTTGTGTATCCTGCAAAACCAGTAGAAATCAACGCATATATAATTTCAAGTAAATAATGTACAGTGAAAATCCACAAGGAGAACAACTAAATACTAAAAATGATATGCTATTTTGCCTATAAGATCGTAAATACAAAGAATCTCAAAAGGCACAGTATAATGTTCAGAGTAATAGATATTAACTAAAATGTTGAGCGACTATTCCAACTGCAAGAAACTGTGCTTTTTTTATATTAATGGTGCATCCTTTTACCATTAACTGTGAATGTCCATTAGAGCTGCGCGATTAATCGTGAAAAGATTGCGATCTCGATTCACTCACATTCAAAATAACGAAACTGCACGAAAATCCATTAGTACTGAACGCTTGTCCCTGCTGACGTCACTTCGGTATGCCTCTGCTCATGCCCTACGCTCACGTGACTTCAGGGATAGCGGCAGGTCTATTTGACCTTGTATAAGCTATAATGATTGTCAATGACGGTGGCCATTTTCAGGTAGCCTAATGATAGTAATATGTTTATGCCGGCGGCCATTTTCTGGTAGCCCAAGGGTGGTCTCCAGCCTTGCCATTTTATAAAATATTCAAATTTTTTCACAATGGCTACAAATAAGCTAGGAGTGCTGGCAGTAGCTGGATCACTTTTCACTCCTATTTACACGCAGTGATAGCACAAGAGCAATTCACCATACCCAGGGCTTATTGCCATTTTGTTTAAAGGATATGTGATCTTTTTATAGAACTTTTATGGTTCTTGAATTTTCCCCTAGACTGTTATTACTTTTGAAGATATTTCAATAAATATTAGATTTTATCGCTACATATATCTCTTGAGGGTATCACAAAGTCCCTCCCTTTCCCTCATCTCTTCTCATGGGGATTTTACTACCTTTTACAAGTGGTTATACACATTTCTCCCCCTTTTAGTCCTTCCCTCCAGCTGTGAAATTTAAATCTAGTATCTAGGCTTTTTTTGTAGATTTATCTTCTGCAGATACTAATTTCAGTTGACAGGTTTTAATGCTTTTCTGTCTTGTTTTTTGTTGTGCCCGCCCCTCTGTTTGGGCTGTATCTTGACATTTCTAGGTTTCTTACTTAATGGGCAATAGAGATAAAAGGATTTGTGTACTTGTAAAATCCTTCTCTCGGCGTTCACAAAACACCCTCCCCTCATATGTTATTGGTTTCTCTTTGGACTGCTGGCTACATCTAAACAGGTGTGGGGGTTATAGCCACAAGGGGTCTAGTTTAAATGTATCCTGTAGGTCACAGTATAACCCTAAGTTTCTTACTATCAAGTTGTGTTCCTTAACTCCAAACAAAGGGTTTTACAGTGAGTTTTTTTAAGTGAGTGCAAAAATAGTACAAATATATAATATAATGGTTCTTTACATTTTTTTTTTTTTTCAGCCTGAATGTGTATACCATGTGCAGCTGAAGGGAGAGGGAAATGATCATATTGAACGTGCATTGCCATCCTATAGAGCCATTGAGGTGAGTTATTAAATGATGTACATTTGACTTTTCCTTGACTAATATATTTTGCAGTAATGATAACCCCAGTTTAAAGTGGTTGTAAACCCTAAGGCCGCATACACAGGATCATTCCAAACTGATGAAAACGGACCGAAGTCCAGTTTCATCAGTCCAAACCGACCTTGTGTATGGCCCATCAGTCTGTTGTCCTTCAGTCCAGTCCAAAGTTTTAAAACTTGCTTTAAAATCGGACTGATGGACGCCTGATCATCGGTCCAAACCGTATGCAAAAGCATCGGTTCAAAAACCCACGCATGCTCAGAATCAAGTCGACGCATGCTTGGAAGCATTGAACTTCGTTTTTTTTCAGCACGTCGTTGTGTTTTACATCACCGCGTTCTGACACGATCGGTTTTTGAACTGATGGTGTGTACGAACATCAGACCATCATTATGTGAACCGATGAAACTGAACTTCAGTCCGTTTTCATCGGTTTGGACTGATCGTGTGTAAAAGGCCTCACAGACCACTTTTTACTACAGGTAAGCCTATAACAAGACTTACCTGTAGCTACGCTGGATATCTCCTAAACCTGCACGGTTTAGGAGCTATCCTCCTGTATCTGCATGTGCCAAAGTCATGCCATTGCTTCAGTTAGACTGTTCTGTTACCGGAGGCTCATGCGCGGGAGTGACGTCACGTGGCTCTGTCCAATCACAGAGCCGGAGTCCACGGGCCCCAGAAGGAAGGACGAGAAGATGGACGCAGCTTGCACAGGGAGCAGCACTGGATTTGTTTGCAGGTAAGTGTCACATAATGGGCTAGTATGCGATGCATACTAGCCCTTTATGCTTTTAGTTTACAGTGTGCAAAAGAGGACGTAAAACCCATCAGGGTTTACTTCCTCTTTGTTATATTTATAGAAAAATATTAATGTAACATTGCATGTTGTCCTGTATTTCTAACAACTGATGGTAAAATACATAGGCAGTGCATGTCAAAACGATCAGTTGATACAGAGAGAAAGGCATTCAAAGTTAAATCTCAGCCTGTTAAAGTGCTCTCCTTCCACATCCTGAGCATCACTATGTATTGTAACGGACAGAATTGCTAGACAATAGTTACAAGATACCACAGAAGGTGGGAATGAGTGGAACCAACATCAACTTTACCAGGAAAAGTAAAGATTTGCTTTCAACTTCCCCTGCCTTTATCTCTGGATCACTTCACTATTGGTCGTATTTTATCTGGCCAAACTTACTGACCAAAAAGGCACAAAAAGAGAATTGTAGCGGAACCAACACGGCTGCTTTTGCCTTTCCTCTAGAGCTATTGGTTGTTTTGAAATTCAGTTTTTGCTGGAGATTACTTTGTTTTTATCATTGTATGGTAGATATTGGTTGCCCAGTTATTTTGACACTTTTCAGTTGAGCTTTTTGTTAGCCGTTGAAGCACATATGTGAGATTTGTGTGATCTGTACCAGCTTTGTGATTCACAAAAACGTGCCACATTGTACAAGTAGACTGCAGTGGAATATAATGCCTTGTTTCCACTGATCGGTTCGGTACGCTATTTTGGGTGTCTCCATTATGAAACTAAACCGTACCGGGACCATTCTGGCTTTCAGATGTGGGGCCATAGAAAATGGAACGGTTCGGTTAGGGCGGACCTACAATACATTCCACTGATTGGTGGACACCCTAGGCATTTTTTCTAAACCCTGAATGGCCCGGGACGGTCCGACTTGCAGTGGAAATGCTCACAAGAATAGACCGGACCATTCTAAGGGATCCAAACTGTACCGACCCGAACCGTTCCGTTCAGTGGAAACGAGGCATTGCAGTCTGGTCTGGAACAATTTGTGATGAAGAGTAAAGTAGCCACACACAGACTATTCCTCTGCGCTTCCATCTGTATGGTTGGGAAGATACTGGTGGTTGATTTAACGGAAACCTCCATTCAGGTAATAAAAATATCTGTTTTAACAATGCCTTTATTTATTTTTTCCCCCCAAGCCATTTGTGAATTAAAGCGACACTAAAGTCAGGACTTTAAAAAAAAAAAAAATAACAAACATGTAATACTTACCTCCACTGTGCAGTTCGTTTTGCAGAGTGGCCCGGAAAGCTGTCTTCTGGGGTCCCTCGGCGGCTGTCTGGGCTCCTCTCAAAAGCTTTCCATCTTCATGCGAGGGGGCTCGTAGGGTGGAAAGCTTTTGCGAGCGCGCTCCCGTGATACAGCGGCGGCCATAGCCGCCGACTGTATCACTCGGCTCCGCCCCCCGGCGCGCCGCGTCATCCGCTGTGATTGACAGCAGCGCCAGCCAATGGCTGCGCTGCTATCAATCCGCCCAACCTAGCCAATCAACGGCCAGGCTGGGAACCGAAGAGGATGACGTGGATGCGCTCGGGGAGTTTCGAACGGTAAGGTAAGTAAAACGGGGACTGGGGGGGGGGCGGTGCTGTGAGATGTTTTTTAGGATGCATTAAGGTAAAAAAAACTTTTACCTTTACAACCCCTTTAAGCCCATGTGTAGGACCCCTTATAGCTCTGGTAGCAATAGTGGCTGTGCAGGTAACGCCTTACTACAATAGATTAACATGGGGTGTGTGTCTATGTATAAAGAATTGTGTATTTTTTTTATATTCACTACTGTTTGACAGTGTAATTATATTGCTGTATGAATCCTATGATAGTCTTTTTCTTGTGTTGCTTTCCTTTATATATTGATTGATAGAGATCTTTTTTTTTTTACTTTTTCTATTTATTGAGCGTGCTTGTTCTGTGCATAAAGTGATCTACCTGCTCACATGCTCTGTTTATATGTTGCTATAATGTGTACCATGATTAGGGGTTCATATTCAAATTAACATGATAAAGGTTAGAAATTTGGTTAAACCGACAGTTGTACAATGGAACAGTGTAAATAATACTTTATTCAATTTGTTTTCCTAGGTTGGCAATACTGATATAGATGAAGTTAATATTATTGCCTTCCGTCAAATCAACCAGTTTGATCTAAGCGGAAATGTAATGACTTCACCAGAGCACCTGCCTACCTTGTTGGTAAGTTTAAGACAGTGTTTTTATTATGCTTCTTAGGATGTACTAGCGGAAAATGGCAGATGTTTGGAAAATGTTGAAATGTGAATCTGTATTTTCTATTGCCGTTTTTGGGCTTTTGTGGGAAAATATTAGCAGGTGAAAACCCTTCTTGAGACCCTACCTTATACTTTACAGTGCAACCTTTTTAGAGTTTCTTAAAGTATAAATTCACCTAAAACATAAATGCACTTTCTTCTTTTTTTTTTTTTTTTTGGCGCCTGTAAAGCATTGCACCCATGATCAGTAGACCACAGATGCCATGCAGGACTTTTGCAGATCAGTAGACCACAGATGCCATGCAGGACTTTTGCAGACTTGTCAGTGTATCTTTCTGCTCGTACCGCATAAGGGCAGGCAGATACACACTGACTACCAGAGAGATCAACTGCATTATAGTAGTTCATTGAGAACTCCAAGCTGACAGCTACAAAGGCTGTCTGTGCCTGTAGTTTTCCATTCACAGAACTTTGTGTTCCAAAAGTTGTGTCTAGGTACAGTACACTTGGGCTTCAGAACACATACATGCCTGTTGATAAAGAGACCTAAATATGTACTGCACATGTAAATAAAGGGTGGCACTCACAAAAGCATATAAAGTGTCAATCCATACAAAAGTGATATAACAGTTATAGTGAGAGTCTAGTGTGCTGGATCTACTGCTGACAAATTATATCTTTTGGGGGACTCCAGCAATGCGTTGTCCCAGCCATAGTTCTGGGTGCGTTGTTTGTTCCATTGTGCTCAGTGCAGGAAACCTGCTAAATATGGAAGTAGTGCAAACCATGCACAACCATCCCAGCAGCAGGAGTCTCACCTAGCCTAGAATTGCAGGCTCCTCTGTGTCCTCTCATTCCCCCTTTTCAAGTCTCATTAGGAATCTCATTAGTGTGTCTCATGCAGGACTCTTCAGCCTTTGCCCCCCAGGGATGCCAGATTGAAAGAGACCGTAGCCCAATAATGCAGAGTGGCAGTGGCCATGTTTGAGGCTACCAAGAGGTGATCCACATTTTATGAAAGTAGAAGAGGTGCAGGTTCAATATCCATATTGTGTGCAAGCACTCTGGCTTCCTAAATGAGCTACTACTGCGTATGTACATAGCGGTGTCATTTTTACATGTACGAAGCTGCTGTATCCTCGTCTCCAATAAAATGTCTCAAAGCTGCTATTTTGTTGCACCCTGTGCTTCCATGTGATCTTAATTGGGTTCTCACTGGTGAGCCTTTCCTCATACTTCACAACAAGAATGTTGTCTTATGCCCAAGGTGGTGGTCAATATAGACGTGCTGTTATTCTTGAGCCCTGCCCCTAAGCATCCAAAGGAATTTGTCTCTACATTGCCTTGACATAGTGACAGCTATCAGAGTATACCTCAAAGCTATACTGCTTTTACCAGACAAATGGATTGCCTGTTTGTTCTCACCTTGGGACCTTGCAAGGCGCACCTGCTAAGTTGCATGGTGGATAATGGACCTGGTTACAGGAGCTAATGCTCTTGAGCAAAAACCTTCTCCATTGCTGTAAGGTACCTATGTCCCCTGTAGATTTCAACACCAATCCTCTGCGATGTAAGGGTGCCACCTGGTCTTCTGTGTATACTTTCTAAAAGTTTTGCTTGGTGGATGTCCAGTCTTCTGCAGATGCAGATTTTGTCTGCAAGGTTCTTACAGCAGTGCACTAAAATTGATCTTTTGATTCCTGTTAATTTTTGGGGCTGTTGGCACAGTTGTGTTTACCTAGTTGTTGCCCCCTCATGTCCTTGTCGATGTCCATTCACCTGAAGTTTTGTGCCTTTAACCCATGGTGTATGAATATATTGACTGTGTCCTGGACTGGACTCCAAGGAATGGAATTTACAATAAAGCAGTAAACACAAAAGCAAACCTTTATTTTTTTCCATCTTGCCACTCTTTAGATGTGATGGTTGCATTCGTTTTCTAGTTGGGCTTTTTTTCTTATAGCTTAATTTGCTGATCCTGCCATTAGTTGGGTCTGTTCTTTTGGGGGGGGGGGGGGAGGCAGCAAGCTCTCCAACATTAGCAACATTAGTTTACAGGGTTGAGACAAACTATTTACACGTGCTTATAATGATTTTTATTCATGTAAAATCTGTATCGCAAAAAAAAAAAACTTATGAAGTGTGAGCTGGAGTTTGGCTTCAATTTGTTTAGTGTATCTAAATCTGCTAGTACTGTACATCTGTAGAGTGAATGCATTTACTTTGTGATTAGCAGGTGGCAGCACCCATTAAAAGCAACAGGGGGCTTATTTCCTACTGCAACATTCCTCAGCAACGAAAGGTGTTATGGATAGGGGTTGTGAAAGCTGCAACTTTGTGTGTATGAGCCCTGAGGGCGCCACTGCCAAAATGCAATTAACGGCTCATTCAAAAGTGCAGCAGGCACTGCTACTCCTCAGAAAAGCTATCTGAGTGTTTGACGGGTGGTGAGGTGTTGATATAGTGCCTCCTGGCCACCTGATTTAAACCTGATTTAAACCCATTATTGCAGTGCAATGCATGTGATTGCAACCTGGTAATACAGGTAATTGCAGGGTTAAATCGGGTGTAAGGAGGCGACACTGTGCTTGGTGTCCTTGGACTTCTCCCGCATTGTTCAAGTAGATATCCACCTCTTTACACCAGTAAGCTCGCCCCCCCTACCTTGGGACCAACCTTTACAACCCCTTTAAGGTTGCCTACCCCTGCTGTAATTACTGCATCAAATGGCTTGTTTTGTTTAAAAAATATCAGCATTACTAGCCAGATCACCAGGTGATGGCAAAGGAAAGGGAGCCTAAAAAAATAGAAAAGAAAAATGACATCTCAGAAATCGTAAGCTGCAATATAATGTTTGCTTTTGGGTTTTCCTAATACTGCTTTAACTGCAGTTAGATTGTATTGTTACTTAAAGTAGATTTTATGAAATTTGAGCTGGGGACCTATATCGTCAGTGTTTTCTTATCTCTCTTCAAAGCACTATGTCCAGTAGCTGCCTCCTGCCCCGTTTTCTGTTATCAGCCTTAAAAGTCCTGACAAGTTCTCTATCACATATGATAACGGCAGCCTGAGTTTTGTGTTGGGGAGGATGCTATAAATATATTAGCAGTGCCCTGTACTATACAGTGAACAGAGCTGAAAGTCTCTACCTATGAGGAGAGGGGTGTGTGTCTTTCCTCCAATCAGCTACTTGGCTGTATGCCCAGGCTCCACTGCAGTGTTGAACAGGAAGGGAAAATCTAACAATGAAGAGCACTTTCTAAAGAATATATAAAGCTGAAGACGCCGATATTCATGTACAACTAATGGTAGGGAGATTTGTTTCATCTCTGTATCAGCTGAGGCTGTGCACTTCATTGGGTGTATTTGAGGGTTTACATCCAGGTCTATTTAAAACTATGTATTTAAGGGGAAATTATCTGCAGGGTGACAACAATCTGTCAATTTTGCAGAAGAGTGAACAACTTTGTCACCCTACTACAGGCAAGTTGAAAAATAAATGAAAAATTAATCCTGGGGAAAGGAGATCCAAAAAAATAAATGAACTTAAGGTTGCTTTCACATTGCAGCATTCCCCGTGGTGGCGGTATAGCAGCGCGACTTTTAGCCCTGCTATACCGTCGTATTTACCGCGGTATTTGGCCGCTAGCGGTGCGGTTTTAACCCCTGCTAGCGGCCGAAAAAGGGTTAATCTCTATAGAGGCGCATTGCGGGCGTTATTACTGCGGTTTCCCATTGATTTCAATGGGAAGGCGCGGTATAGGAGAGGTGAACACACCGCTCCTATACCGCTGTAAAGATGCGGCCAGCAGTACTTTTGGAGCGGTCCTGCTAGCGCACCGCTTCAGTGTGAAAGCCTGCAGGGCAGGTTTTTTCACGCGGTATAGCAGCGCTATTTTTAGCGCTGTACCATGTGAAAAACGCCCCAGTGTGAAAGGGCTCTAAGGCTCAATGCACACTGAAGCTGATAAACTGCAGTTTATTGGCGTTTTGGCTTTTTTTTTTTTTTTAAAGCCCATAAACTGAACTCTATGTTAGCCTATGTGCCCATGCACACCGGGGCGTTTTTCAGTGTTAATGAGCTTTGGAGTTTATTGGCTTTTTTCTGAACACCTGAAATTTTGGCGTAACTCAGAATCTGCGCCGTCGTATCTTTAAGCGCATTCTCAAAGAGAGATATGCTTAAATGTTGCTAAGATACGACCGGCGTAAGTCTCCTATGCCGTCATATCTTAGCTGACTATTTACGCTGGCCGCTAGGGGCGTGTACGCTGATTTACGCATTAGAATATGTAAATCAGCGAGATACGCCTATTCATGAACGTACGCCCAGTCGTCGCAGTAAAGATACGCCATTTACGTAAGGCGGCGTTTTCAGGCGTAAAGATAAAGCTGCAACAAGATGGTGCAGCCAATGTTAAGTATGGACGTCGGGACCGCTTAGAATTTTTCAAATTTTACGCCTTTTGCGTAACTCATCCGTGAATGGGGCTGGACGTAAATTGCGTTCACGATGAAACCAATGAGTCTTAGCGGCGTAATTTGGAGCATGCGCACTGGCTTACGTCCACGGACGGCGCATGCGCCGTTAGTAAAAAACGTCATGAACATGGGGTCACAGTTAATTTAAATAAAACACGCCCACATCAAACGCATTTGAATTCGGCGGGCTTACGCCGGCCCATTTGCGCTACGCTGCCGTAACTTAGCTTGGTGAATACAGCACTTGCCTCTCTAATTTACAGCGGTGTAGCGTATCTGAGATACACTACGCCCGCACAAAATTACGCCGCTCTACGTGAATCTAGCCATTAGTATCACCTAGCAGCTAGATACTAAAGCTTAGGCTGAGTTCACATGAGTGAGGTGTGGATTTTGCACTTCGCTTTTTATGCGCGTTTTACACACCTTTTTTAGGTGTGCTGCTATTGAACTCTATTAGAAAGAGAACATTTTTTTTTCTATAAAAGTGCATCAAAGTCGCAGCATGCGGGGCTTTGATGCACTTTCTTAAACTCCATTAAAACATGTGGTTTTAACCGCAACGCATGTAAAACGCAAGTAAATCGAGACATGGAAAACTGATGTACACTGAAGTGAACAGGAACTTGGTGTTCTCTTCTGAAGTAACCTTTCACACCTACCAAGTACATGTGCTTTGCAGGAAAAGTGTTTCAGCAGAAAATTAATCAAACTGAGACCCCACGGGAAATTTCCAGTCCTCATTGCAGGACCTGAAGCTGCTGGAGGACATTCATTATTTTTCTTGAATTCCTTATTGTTTTAATAATTTCTTCCTTTTTGTTAATTTTTTCCTAAATGTATTTTCCAATACTGATGATAATTTTATTTTTATTTTTCTATTCATTGAACTAGACTTGTGACCTAACTCTGTGTAATAGTTAAACTTATCTACATTTTTCAAAACAATGTCTTCTTGTAAAAGAAGAAAAATATTGATGATATAGGAACAAGCTGCAATCTAGACACCTTTCTTATTGTGTATAATACATAAAAAATGTAGTCTAAGGTACTTTCAAGAATCGCCACCAGGTGGAGATCTTGTTCCATAAACAGGATTTTAAAAATTTTGTTACAGGCTATCATAGGTTTGATTACTCGCCGCATTTTCTCAGTGACCTTAAGTAATCCTGAATTCTTGGTAAATTAGATCAGTGTTTGCTGAAGGCATAAAACTAAATAATGCTTAGGGAAAATTACATTAATTGGGATTGGCTTAAGGAGTTTGGAATATAAATATACTTGATTTACTTATGGCCTGCTACTTTTACACAAGTAAGACTTTTTACTGCTTCAGTCAATTGTAGAATTCTATCGGTAGGTTTATATTCCTTCTTGGCAGTTTACCACATCTAGACACCTGGGTTGAATCTTGATAACGGGGAAAGAAAACTAATGGTGCTTGCCTTGGCAGCCAGTTTCATGCAGTGGGTTAAAAATACTCAGATGCGCCCCATATAATTTTTTAAACCAAACATATGTTTATTGGGTGATACAGTAAACTGATGTATGGCACATTCACTAGGACACCATACTCTATTGGTATGTTTGTTTTAACACTAGAGAGGCACTTAAATTATGGTTTATGCACCCATCAGTATTGCATCACTGCAGGAGAATTGCTAAAATTGTGAAAGATCCGGGACACATTGAGGAAATTTTGTTTTAAGGTGCTTTATCATTTTTCATTACTGTGCCAGTCTCGCAGACCCATAAAAAATAGATCAAAGGATCAGTTTTAAAAAAAAACTCTTTACCAATGTTTTTATGCGCAGGTTGTGTGAGCTTTTAAGGCCCAAGAGGGACTTTATGAAAACCATCATCTGTTAGACAATGGACACTTTGTAAATCGGGTATAAAGTGAAGGTACATACCTGCAGCAGCCACATTCCTATTGGAACATCACTGTGATGGGCTACCTCACCAACCAGCAGAAATGTGCAATAGGCTGGAAGGAGAAGGCACTATCAGGAGGTGTTGAAGCTTTAACTTTGCCAGAACGACCAGGAATTTGGCCTTGAGAGTGGGGTTTTGGAGGCTGTTGCAGATGTGTAGGTATCTCTAGGTGCCTAAACTTTTTATGCAAGTTAAGAAAATGTATACCTTCAGAAAAGTTTTTTATTTTTATTTTTTTCCCCTTAAATGTGTTTCCTCTTTTTTTCTCCTGTAGTAAGGTAGGTAAATACCTAAAAATGTTATGCAGACATGGGTCTCCTTTTAATTTTGCTTGTACTGTCTTTATTTACAGGTTAAGCTTTATGAGAGCGATAATTTGGACAACCCCATACAGTCTGTGTCTCTGGGTCAGTCCCTTTTCTTCCACTTTCCACCTCTGCTGCGAGATGGAGAGGTAAACATTTTATTTTTTATTCATGGCATTAACTACCTGTAACATACTAGTGGTATATAACAAGTTTATTTTACCCAAGATGAAAGGTAAATTGCTAAGTAAGGATTATTACCTAAATTAAACTGTGAAAGCTATAACCACCAACATGTCAGAAAAAATGAATTCAAAAACCGAATCACTGAGTTGGAAAAAGGATCAAACCCCCCCCCACTAAAATTACTTGTAAACTTAATCAGGTGTAGCTAATTGCCTTCTCAATACATTTTAATTGTGATCAGCTGTGGTCATTTTGATTAGCTCAGCATGAAAAGTGCATTTCAGTCCCTGGTAGTGCAACTGAAGCAAACAATCGCCTATGGGTGTCAAGGCACTGACAAAAGATCTCCGGGATAAAGTTTTTGAAAGGCGCAATGATTGGAACAAAAACATTTTAAAGTCTCTTTGAAGTCCATACCTCTCTTAAAGCGGATCTCCACCCTAAAGTGAAGATCCGCTGATCGGAACCCTCCCCCCCTCCGGTGTCACATTTGACACCTTTCAGGGGGGAGGGGGGTGCAGATACCTGTCTAAAGACAGGTATCCGCACCCACTTCCGGCCCGCAGTCTCGGGCAAAAGACGGGCTTTTCCCGTTGCGTGCTGGGAACTCTCAGCTCCCAGCACACAGCGGGAGCCAATCGCGGGCGCAGCGCGACTCGCGCATGCGCCGTAGGGAACCGGGCAGAGAAGCCGGAGCGCTTCACTTCCTGGTTCCCTCGCCGTGGATGGAGGGGGGAGCAGCAGGGTGATGAGCGATCGCTCATCCTCTGCTGCGGACGCCGCTGGACTCCAGGACAGGTAAGTGTCCTAATATTAAAAGTCAGCAGCTGCAGTATTTGTTGCTGCTGGCTTTTAATATTTATTTATGGTGAACCATCCGCTTTAATACAAGAAAGGACTTTGCTCGCTTTGGAAACCACAGCTTGGCATTGTGTGCCATTATTGAGCTTATGATCTACCAAAACCCACAACGGCTTTAAAAAAATGATGTATATATACAGTGAGCGGCCCTTAAGTGGTTAAATATACAGGATTCCTTATGTTCGCATAGGAATACATGTCTGCAACACGTTCAAAAATGCATGCTTGCAAAGATTCCCGTTCTATAGCACACGTGCTACATCAATGTATGTATACGCACACTTTTTATGTTTTGCCTAATGCCTTGGTATGCCAGTAATGGCATACCAAGGCAATCTGCTACTGATGGGTCCAGCTGTGTTACCGATTGCTCTAGGTGTCCCTGGGCCCATCTGCCCCTCGAGCCTCTGCAGCCACCGTGATGAGGCGGACTGCTCCCAACCTACCCATGGCACCGACGGCCCTCTCCCCCCCCGGGGACGAGGCTGGTTCCGACGACGGCAAGTATCTGGAACACCTGGGTTAGGATCCCAGTCTAAAGGTACATTCTTACGTTTGGTAAGAAACTTGGAGTGTTTGGGACACAGCCCAAGAAGAGTTTTTTTTTTTTTTCTTGCCTCAGGCAAAATCAGCACTATAAGAAAGCTGGTCTATGTGGTCAAGGCAAGGAAGAGTTCCTTTACCTTTTTTGCTTAAGGTGCTAGGGAAGATGGTAGCTTCATTCAAAGCGGTTCCTTATGCTCAGTTTTGTTCAAGGCTGCTTTAAACATAATTTTGTCTGGCTGGAACAAGAAGAGCCTAACCTGTCATTATCCAAAGGGTTTGTTCCCAGGGATACGCCAGAGTCTCAGTTGGTAGTTCTTAACCAATAAGATTGGCAGAAAGGAATGTCCTTCTTGCCGGTTACCTTGGAGGTGGTGAATACGAAGGCTGGCCTCCAGGGATGGGCACTAGTCCCGGTCAAGCTCCAACATTCTAGAGCTTCGGATGGCACATCTGGCTTAATGGCCTGGGTGCTTAGGTTGCAGGTTTGTTCTGTCAAGTACAATCCGACAATGCTACACCCGTGCTTTATTCCATTTACCAAGGAGGTGCTAGAAGCCACGCGGCCAGAAGGAAGTGAGCCATGTTCTGGGTTGGGCAGAGAAGCTTGGTCATTGACAATCTTCATTTCATGAAATGGAGAATTGGCAGGTGGTTCTCTGGAGCTGTCAACAATGGTTCCTGGGAGAGTAGCCTCTTCACCCCAACATTTTTTTTCTGATCAGATGTCAGAGAAGGGGTACCCTGGACATGAAATGTATTCTTGTCCAGGTTCAACAAGAAGTTGGACAGCTTTGTGTCAAGGACAATGGATCTACTCTCATATGGGACAGATGCGTTAGTGACCCCGGGGGATCAGTTGTCACTGGTTTAAACATTCTCTCCCCCCAGTGCCACTACTACCATGGCTTCTATGCAACATCAGAGGGAAACGGAAGCTGGCCTAATAGCTCCAGCATGATCAAGACAACCTTACTGTGCAGGGATCGTAAAGTGTGGTAGTAGAGGAGCCAGGGTCCCTTACATTTAGTCTAGACCTACTTTGCAAGGCCCGGTCTTCCATCCTGTCCTGCAAACATAGAAATGAATGGTTTGGCTAATTGAGCCTGCATTTTTGAGGATCGGGCAATTAATCTGATTCGTACAGGAGAGCTGGCCTCCAGGACCATGTATTGTAGGATCTGAGAGGCCCATGTTCCTGGTGTAAAATCAAGAGATGGCATCCTCGGAAGTATGTCATAGATGGAATTCTTACTTTCCTATATTAGGAAAGGAGATGGAGCTAGCCTTAAGTTCCATTAAGGGTCGAATCTCAGCCTAGTCAGTGTTTTCAAAGGTCGCTTGCTTTACACTCTTTGATCCAGGCCTTTTATACAAGGGGTAACACGTATAAATCCAGCAGTTAAGTCGCCATTGTGCCTGGGGGGGGGGGGGGGTTTAGTTTTGTCGGCTTACAAGGACGGCACCTTGGGCAGATGCACCATATTTCCCATCATCCTTCTCCCAAGGGAATTGGTGTTCTTGGTTGCGGTAGCCTCCGAAAGAAGGTTTGTGTTGGCAGATTTCCTTTGTATAGAGCCATACCTAATTATTCTTAAGGATGGGGTGATGTTGAATCCTTACCCAGCCTTTTTTCCTAAAAAGGATCTAGTTTCATTTGAGTAAAGAGGTTTCTTGACTTCCTTTTTTTTCCAGAACCTTGTTTTACGAAAGGCATTTTATTACTTTTCTCTCAAAATTGATGAGATCAGTTAAGTCTATCTGAAGCTTTCAGGAACAGGAAATTGACATTTTGTTGTGCTGCCAGAAGACCCTAGAAATGGGCAGGCAGTGTTCAAATCGGCTATTAAATCTCGTTATAGTGGGAGCAATCCAGGCCTATCTGAAGCGGCTGCTCAGATATAGAAAACTGATGTTTGTTGCGCTACCAGGAGGCCCCAGGAAAGGGCAGGCAGCGTCTAAATCAACTGTTTTCAATGTTGATTTATATGGTTATTAGTCAGGCTTGTGGTTTAACCACTTCCATACCAGGCACTTACGCACCTTCCCGCCCAAGCCAATTTTCAGCTTTCAGCACTGTCGCAATTTGAATGAGAATTGCGCGGTCATGCTACACTGCACCCAAACAAAATTGGCGTCCTTTTTTCCCCACAAATAGAGCTTTCTTTTGGTGGTATTTGATCACCTCTGCGATTTTTTTTTTTTTGCGCAACAACTAAAAATAGAGCGAAGATTTTGAAAAAAAAATAGTTTTTATTTTTTTCTGTTAATTTTTTTGTAAATGAGTATGTTTTTTCTTTCAATTACGGGCACCGATGAGGTGGCACTGATGGGCACCGATGAGGTGGCACTGATGGGCACCGATGAGGTGGCACTGATGGGCACCGATGAGGTGGCACTGATGGGCACCGATGAGGTGGCACTGATGGGCACCGATGAGGTGGCACTAATGGGCACTGATGGGCACCGATGAGGTGGCACTGATGGGCACCGATGAGGTCTGATTAGGTAGCACTGATGGGCACTCATGGGCGGCACTGATGGGCACTCATGGGCGGCACTGATGGGCACTCATGGGCGGCACTGATGGGCACTCATGGGCGGCACTGATGGGCACTCATGGGCGGCACTGATGGGAGGCACTGATGGGCACTGATGGGTGGCACTGATGGGGGGCACTGATGGGTGGCACTGATGGGTGGCACTGATGGGCACTGATGGGTGGCACTGATGGGCACTGATGGGTGGCACAGGTGGGCACTGATGGGTGGCACAGGTGGGCACTGATGGGTGGCACAGGTGGGCACTGATGGGTGGCACAGGTGGGCACTGATGGGTGGCACAGGTGGGCACTGATGGGTGGGCACTGGGCATGGATTGGCACTGTGGGGTGGCACTGACAGACACTGGGGTGGCACTGATGATCACTGAGGGGTGGCACTGATGGATCAATGTTGCCAATCAGTGCCCATGTTTTTTACTGCCCCTTTTTTTTTCTTGCTGACTTTTTTTTTTTTTTTGTCCTTTTTTTTTTATTTTTAAGTTCCCTGGTGGTCTAGTGTGGGCACTCCCTGGTGGTCCGTGTGGCGATCCGAGGGGGGGCTGCGCTGATAAACAATCAGCGCGAACCCCCCCTGTCAGGAGAGCCGATCAGCTCTCCTGTACTCGCGTCAGTCGGACGCGAGTGAGGAAGAGCCGTCGGCGGCTCTTCCTGTTTACATCGTGATCAGCCGTGATTGGACACGGCTGATCACGTGGTAACGAGGCTCCGCCGGAGACTCGTTACCGAGATTGGAGGTGCAGGGTGTCAGACTGACACCCCGCATCACCGATCGCTGCGCGCCCGCACGGGCGCGCGCAGCATGAAATTGTGCTAGACGTTTGAGAACGTCTAGTCACGATTTCATAACCACTTCCCGGCCGTAAATCGGCTATTGGCCGGGCGGGAAGTGGTTAAAGAGAGGGTTCCCCCTGTTTTTTAGAGTGCACTTTACCAGGACAGTAAGCGCTTATGCGTGGTGCATTACCAAGCCTTTATGACTCAGGTTTGCAAGGCCACAACTTGGATGCCGGTGCATACGTTCACCTATTTCTTTCAGGTGAATGTAAGAAGGCAAGAGGATGCTGCTTTTTGGCGCAGTGTGCTGCAGGCAGCAGTATAGGTCCTCGCGTCCGATGGCGGTCTGCTTTTTAAATCTGTGTCTCCCCCCCTCAGGTTAAGCATTGCTTTGGGACATCCCATTAAGTAATTAACAAGGCTCTGTGTCCCATGATGTACGAGAAAGAAAATAGTTACAGCTTACCTGTAAAATCCTTTTTTTGGAGTACATGGCGGGACACAGATCTCCTGCCCCTCTTATTTGAGGATTTTGGGACACTTATTGCTTTGCTACAAAAACTGAGGCGCTGCCGGTATGGGAGGGGTTATATAGGGAGGAAACTTCCTGTCTAATTGATCACACCAGTGTCCAGCTCCTGAAGGTGAGATATATCCCATTAAGTAATTTACAAGGCTCTGTGTCCCATGATGTACTCCAAGAAAATTATTTTACAGGTAAGCTGTTATAAAAATCCTATTAGACGGGCAAGGTAGGATAGGCAGAGATCAATTTCATAGAAGTGCTTATAGTGGCCGCTGGCTACAGGTCCCAACTAATTGTAGTAAATAAACTAACTGCATCAGGGTTTGACTGCATTTAACCACATTGTGTTTCTTTGTGTTCTTCCTTACTAACAGAAATCCTTAGTCTGTATAATTGCATCTACCACTAGTGTCTGAGGAATTGCAGAGTCGGAGTAACCAGTGGGGTACAGATTCTACCAGTGGCCCTCGCGAGGGTAGCGCTACACAAGTCTATTGCAGATGCTAATTTTCTTCTAGGATTGCCCTGTATTTGGCTCCATCCATCCTCCCATCAACTCTCACCAGATTTCCTGTCCCTGCTGAAGAAAAGCATCCCCACAACATGATGCTGCCACCACCATGTTTCATGGTGGGAATGGTGTGTTCAAGGCGATGTGCAGTGTTAGTTTTATGCCAAAGTTCCATTCTGGTCTCTTCTGATCTGTGTCCCCCACATGGCTTCTCGCAAACTGAAAATGGGACTTCTTATGTTTTTTTTTCTTGCCTCTCCTCCATTAAGACCAGAATTGTGGCGTGCACAACTAATGGTTGTCCTGTGGACAGATTCTCCAACCTGAGTTGTGGATCTCTGCAGCCCCTCCAGAGTTACTATGGGCCTCATGTCTGCTTCTCTGATTTAATGCTCTCCTTGCCCAGCCTGTCGGTTTAGGTGGATACTCTTAACCTAACCCTGCTTTAAACTTCAAAACTCTATCCCTGACCTGTCTGGTATGTTCGTTGACCTTGCATGATGCTGTTTGCTCAAAAAGGTTCTCTAACCAACCTCTGAGGACTTCACAGAACAGAATACTGAGATTAAATTACACACAGGTGGACTCTATTTACTAATTAGGTGACTGAAGGCAATTGGTTCCACTAGATTTTAGTTGGGGGTTCCACTAGATTTTAGTTGGGGGTATCAGAGTAAAGGGGGCTGAATACAAATGCACACCACACTTTTCAGATTTATTTTTAATGTTTTGAAAAACATTATTTTCCTGCCACTTTGTGTTCGTCTATCACATAAAATCCCAATTACATACATTTGCGTTTTTGTCTGTAACATGACAAAATGTGGAAAATTTCAAGGGGTGTGAATACTTTTTCAAGGGACTGTATAAAATGACTAAAGGTACACTGCAAGTGTTCAATTGGAGCGTTATCTCCACTGAGTGTAGTCGCGCTGGCCTCCCCATATGTCCCATTCGATGTGGAATTGTTTTTGCCTTCCCATTTGACAATTTTTTTTTTTGCTTTTAAAATTATGTTTTATTGAGAAAGAAACAGTGGCATGTATACAGAAGTCGGCATAGCAATTACAGCAACGATGGTTATAAAAGAAGCAAGTAGAAATAACATAACATTGTACAGTACAAGTTAGAGTACATCAGGGGTCAGGCTCCACAGTGCATTCAGTAGTGATACCGTATAGCGACATTGTAAACAGAGTAGGAGGCTCAAATTTCCACATATCCCTAAAGTGATGTAGGTTATTTGGTTCAAAAATATATTTTCAGGTATACAAGGACAATATTGCAAGTATAGCAGCAGTGATTACAACAGAGGGGTAAAGAAAAGAGGAAGAAAGGGGAGGCAGATACAAGCAAGAATAAAATAATACACTACAGAACTCGGTATAGTACAGTGAGAGTTAGGCCCCACGGTACATCCAGAGGTTGTATCGTACAGTGACATTGTAGATAGTATAGAGGGGTCAAAGTGTCCTGCAATTCCCCGGATTAACATAAGTATTCACATGGGCAGATACCAGAGATCATGATGAGGGGACACTCTATGTCCACTTCATTTATGTGCATGTTTCAGGGTCATCTAGCCATCTATCCCAGACTTTGTTAAATTTCTCCGGACAACCTCTATTTATGTACAAGAATTTTTTATACGGTAATGTTCCGTTTATCTCTCTTTTCCACTCTGTCCATTTGGGTGGAATGGGCCTCATCCATCTCCTCGCAATAATCTTTCTGGCCAAAAACAGTGACTCCTGTAAAAAGGTTTTGGTATGCCTATCCATTAGGGTAGGGAAGACTCCAAGGAGACACTGTTTGGGGTCCAGAGTGACCGGGGAGCCCATGTCATCATGCAGGAAATTAACAATCTGGGTCCAGTAGCCCTGTAGTACAGGACAAGACCATAAGAGGTGAAAAAAGGTGCCCGTTTCCGTTCTACACATTGGGCATAAGGTTGACTGTTCCCTGTTGTACCTAGCTACTCTAATCGGAGTCAGGTATGATCTGTGGAGAATGTAGACCTGGGTGAGTCTATCTGACAGCTTCGGGATACCTCTTTGCATGAGTCCATAGCCTCCTCCCATTCTTCAGTATCCATTGGGCCCACCTCCCTTTCCCACCGGGGCTTAAGAGCCGTAGGCAAATCCAGGGGCGGACAACATAAAGTAAAATGAAGAGATAAGGCCCTTTGGGTCCAGACTTCTAGCTATTGCAATGATAGGATTGGGGGTGAGTGGTGGGGTTGTCTGTGAAAACTGTGCCCGGAAAGCATGACGCACCTGTAGGAATCTAAAGTACATGTGGTCAGGGAGTGAGAATTCCTCTCGGAGGTTGTTATACGTTTTAAGTTCACCATTCTGCACCAATTGGTGAAGATACAATAGGCTCCCATTTGACAATTTAAATGTTTTTCATATTTCGAAATCAAGTCTAGTATCACCGCAGGAATCATTGAGGACTGTATTGCCTCTCCATTTCCTGAGAATAGGCAATCTAGCTGTGAACAATCTGTGCATACTCCCAAGTCTGAGTTCTGGAGGAAACTGTTTGCATCTATGCCAAAGAGGGCCAAAGCCAGGTTGGGCTTCATGAATGCAGCCCATGATCGTAGAAAGGAGTAAGAATACTGTATTCCAATAGCTCTTTATATGTGGGCAGTCCCACAGTATATGGTACAACATTTCCACCTGCGAACAGCCCCGTCAGCATAAATTATCATTTGCAGAGGAAAATGTAGCTACTGGTCATGTTTTCATGTTCATGTTTTACATTTTCAGGCTATCTGAGCATAGGTAAAATAGCCTGAGGCCGATATTTGGAAGACATCTCGCACATGCTCAGAGGGGGGATTTTACCTTGTATCTATTATGTCAGCAAGTTTTACAAAGTGGCTAGGACAATGGGTTCGAGAGACAGACCCTGCAAATGATGCAAATTGCAAATGATATCTGGGGTGGGCTAGGAGTGTTGAGGGTGCTGTAGAACCCAGGAATCAATCAGGTCCTGGTCTTTTAGAGCTGTCTATATGGTGGGATGCGGTATCTTGTATTTGTTATTTTAAGAGGGATAAGCTATTAATAGGCAACTCAATTTCCCTATTTTGAGCTAGAAAGGAGGAACCAGTACTTTAATTTGATCTAAAAGGACCACAAAATAATAGTCTTTTATGTTGAGAACCCATGCCCTCCCACCTTCTTATGTTTGTCAATGCCAATATTGATTAAAGTCAAAAGATTTTTTTTTTACCTGAAAGGGGCATCCTATGCATTAAGGTGAAAATACTTCTAGTGACTAGCGCCCCCTTTTTTTTTTTTTTCCTTGCTCACCTGGAATTTCCCAAGGAAGTGCGCTCTTTCTCTGCCTGGGATTTTTCTGCTCTTGATTGGATAGATTGATAGCAGCACATCCATTAGTTTTTGCTGTCAATCAAATCCAGTGAAGCAGGATGCGGGGCCGAGTCCTACATTCGTCGTCTATGGACTCGGGGGTGTGCCCACAAGGTAACCCCCTGGGAGAGCGCTTCTCCTAGGGGGTTATATGATGCAGGGTGGAGCCACAAAGGGACTCCACAATTCGAGGATTGGGTCCCCTCTGTGCAAAACGAACTGCACAGTGTGTAGGTAAGTACCGTATATGTTTGTTTATAAGAAAACTTGGCTTTACAATCACTTTAATGCATTACCTTTCCACTTGTTGTGATACTAAAGTGTGATACTAAAGTCTTGTCCTGTTTTGTTATTTTTAACTTAAAAAAAAAAGTGTCATGCTTGCCTTCCTTGTGCAGTGGATTTGCACAGATCGGCCTGGATCCTCCTCCTCTGGGTCCCTCTTCGGTGTTCCTAGCCCCTCCCTCCTGTTGAGTGCTTCCATTGTAAGCTGCTTGCTGTACACTGCTCTGTGTGTCCATTCAGACACTGAACCTTGGCCCGGCTCCGCGCCCTTTCTCCACATTGGCTGACTGTCTTTGATAGCAGCGGGAGCCATTGAGGGTCCTGGGCAGCCGAGACTCCTACAACATTGCTGGATCTAAATGGGGCTCAGGCAAGTATTAGGGGGGTTGAGAAGGGCTGCTGCGCACAGAAAGCTTTTTATCTTAATGCATAGTATGCATTAGGATAAAAAAAAAAACTTCTGCCTTTACAATCACTTTAATACTTACACTTACAATAATTGCAGCCCTCTCTTGATCCAGCACTGTGCACATCTTTAGCAGTGCTGTCTCTCTCACAGGACAGACTAAGAGCAGCAGGAGCCATTGGCTGCCTCTGCTGTTAGTCAAACTCAGTGAGGAGGGAGCCAGAGGGGGGTGGGGGTGAGAAAAGCAAGAGCATAGAACCTCAGGAGGTAAGGGGCCATTCTGTGCAATATGGTTGCATGGAACAGGCAAGTATGATACCTCTTTATTTTAGATTTTTTTTTTTTTTAGCCTTTTATATCACTTTAATTTAGAATTCATACTCACAAGCATCACTTCTGCTGTCTATTTCATAATTTGTGTTTTTTGTTTTCTTTTTCATTTTCAGACCTATGTTGTTCAGCTGGATTCCACTCTGCCTAAATCCCAGTATGACTACACCCTGCCTCAGATATCCTTCAGTACTCAAGGTTACCACAAACACATCAGTCTGACATTTAATCCTACGGTTAGTCGAACACTATTATACTTATTTTACACTTTTTTTTCTTGGGAAGCTGATGTATTGTGGTCTTATTGACAAACCTTCCTGTAGAAGATAAAGAAATAAATGTGTCTGTATAACTACTGTATAGTACACTGTGAGTTAGAAATATGTACCATTACTTTTAGTTTTCTTTTCCTTTTCTATGAAGATGATACTCTGTAGCCAACATCTATTCCCAGACTGGTTGGAGCTACTGTGTTCCATGGAGGAAGCCTTCATTGCTTTTAGTAAAAAAAAAGAGCAGATGCACCAACATATCATCTGTCCACTCACCTTTCCTATGTCACTTTGACACCCTTCTCAATCAAGCTTCACTGTGTTGGGCAGTTTAGTTACTACGTCAGATGACATGGGTACGTGGAGGACCAGAACAAAGGGTGCAAATGTGTACACAAGCATATAGGGTCAGTAGAGCTGTGATCCAAGCATATGTGAAGCTTGGGACTAGTGCTGGTTTCTATGAATTTGTAGCTTCCTGTATTGACTCAGTTTCTAGCTTGCTCATTGGACAATAAATCCATTGAAGTATCAAAGGATTTTTGTTTTTAAACTGAACCAGGAAACAGTGGTGGTACTTTTATACATTTTGTGTACCTCCTCATTAGGCCTTGTGCACACTGATTTCTTGTAAACAATGTTTCTCCTGACAGGAGAAAATCAGCATTATAAGCTCCCTAAGCTGCATTTTTCCAAACCAGTTCAGGTGAGCTTAGCAGAGTTTTAGCAGTGTTTGGAGTTTGGGCTTTTATTCATTGGCCAGATTTTTTATGTATTCTGGCCATTGAATTGCTGAAGTGCTAAACTCGCCTAGCAGGTGGATGCGTTTCAACATGTCCAATATCGGTTTACACATGTTTAACAAAGTTCTGCGTTTTTTTTTGTGGTCAAAATTCCCTCTCCCGAGTGTGATTTTAGTGTTCAAAAAACATCCTCTAAGCTCCCATGCTACTAAACTGCTAAGGTCCATGTGTGCGTGGAAGAATAAAGGGAGTTCAACAGTAGAAACTAAAAACAAACACCTAAACTCACAAACATGTGAGTTTAATGGCAGCAGTGTGCATGAGGCTACTGAAAATGTAACCTGTGAATATCTATAATAATTTATTTCCTTTTTATTTGTTTACAGAGAAAATTGCCTGAACAGGATGTTGTTCAAGGCTCTTATCTTGCACTTCCGTTGACTTTGCTTCTGTTGTTGGCTGGTTACAATCATGATAAGGTAACCCTTCACCATCAATTGTACTTTTTTTCAGGACTCCAGAAGCATACCTTTTTTTACATGTTCTGATTTACTGTGATTTGAGTCATCAAGAATCTGTAAACCTGAGTTTACAGATTAAAAAACACCCAAATTGTTATTTTAAGTTAAATAGCCAGGTATACATTTGGTATTCTTTTTACTATCTATTGGTGAACAAAGTACATTATAGCAGGTAAGATGAGGTCAGTGATCATGATGGTTGCATTATACCATAAGCTGAGCAGGACAGAGTGTTTTTACAAAGCTTTTAAAGAGCTCATAGATAACTGTGCAGGAATAGCACCCCTTGCATGTCAGTGTTCATTTTTCAAATAGGAATATCTGTAATACTTGTTTAGGTCTCATTCGAACAGCTGTATTGGCAGCAAGATTCTGCAGAAAAACTTTGTTCGTACTGCATCTGAACGTATATGCAGTATCCTGTATATATCCTCATGAGCTGAGATGAGCACATTCTGTGCATGTGCCCTACTGCGTAAATGACTCAATCAGGGCCAAAATATAAACAATAGTGGGGAATCGGCAGCAGTGGCACCTGCTGATTTAAACCGTATTTACATGTCCACCATGGGAATGAGTCCCACTTACATAAATGACTCATTCAGCACTGACATGTAAACAGTCAGTGGCACCTGCTGAATACACAGTAATGTTTATATGTGTGCAGTGTTAAATATGGTTCAAAGGCGGGGCACATGAATGCAAAATTTTATAGCCCTTGTTTGTGCAGCTAAATGTTGCAGACCAAAATAGCAGTGGGAATGGGCCCCAGTACATACAATGCTTCTGTATTCAGAATGGATCAATAGAAAATACAGTTCTGAGCACAGCAAATTGTATGCCCATGTGCTTAATCATTTACTCTTAAAAATGCACCGCAGAGAGCATTTTGATTTGCCCAGTTTGATCTGTTCTGTGTGCCTAGTTCTGCCCTCTTATAGACCATACACTACTCTCTCCCTGGCTCTGAGCACATTGCTTTGTTGCATACAGGCACACAAAAGCTCCAGCTTCTACACCTGCTCCAAATTGCTGCCTAAATATCACAAGATTATCCAACAGCTTCAGTTGCAGGGTGCACCCATTCTCCACAGCAACAGTCTCGCCACTGATTAAAGTTAAATACCCCACAGGGGTCCCCCCACCCTTATGGTGACATCCGAGGGGAAATGGGACAAAGGGGAGGCCAGCATGCACTGAACCAGGATAAAGTTTTCCGGGGCTTCTCTCAAAACTTGGTACCTGGGACTCTGGACCTCAATTTCCACACATGGTAGTTCCTACTTGTGGCCTATAGAGAGGACTTTTTAGCCTGTATGACAGACCCAAAGATGAAAGTTTCTGCTCTTCTAGAAACTGTAGAACTAGCAAGGCATAAGAGCTGCCAGTCAGCAACCTCTGCTAAATCATTTGTCCAGGTTGCATACTGTGGCAGCTTTGCTTCCCAATGAGGAGGGGAGAAAGAGGAACGTTATTCTTAGGAGTCTGAGAATTCCTGCAAGATGGGCAGTTGCTTTTGGTCTCCCAAGCTAAAAGAAACCATTCAGGTTTTGTTGGCAGATGTGCACATCTGTTTGAAGTTGAAACCATTGCCATCTGATGGACCTACGGTCACCAGTATGGGATAATACGCAAATGTTCCCAACCTCGTGTTCCTGTATTGCCAGCCTAAAATGTCTGAATGTTCATATGAGAAACAAACAAGGCGCCTCTAAGTGCAGAAGTATAAAACTTTTAATATCCCCTAAAGGGGTTAAAAACACTTACAAGATGGTGGATAGAGCAGGCATGTAGCAGGTAAGTGTGTCCAGAAGATGTTCCAGTGGCAGTCTTAGTCTGATGATAAAGCTTCCAGGGAAGTCTACAAGATAACGGCCAACTTGTGCTGTGAGTGTTTAGGTAATACAGTGGTGCTGGAGCCTGGGGATGATGTCAGAGGAAGCGAGACAAAAACCAGCATGGAACACAAACGGGAAGAGGACAGGAAGTGTCATAGAGGCGGGAAGAGTTTCGGAACAGCTCATTGGTTCCTTCTTCAGCCAGTAAGATCTTGGAAGAAAAATTCCTTGATAAAGAATTCCCAGCCGATGTTGTCAAAACAGCCTATTCCTTTTATAAACCTACGTCTATTCCATCACGTCCTAAGATCCAAGTCGACATTAACAATAAAATGATATACGGTTTATTACTCAATTTCACTCCCGCCACAGACAGATGGAGGGCATCGTGCGGAAACATTGGCCCTTATTGTTGCAGGATGAATACCTTGTCTCTGCTTTACCAAAAAAGCCCAAATTTGCCTATAGAAAGGCACCTAACATAAAAGGTAAAGTGGCACCAAGTAAGTTAAAAGAAAAACCCTTACCGCCAGGGTATTCTATCCCTACATTTTTAGCTATCTCAGGCATGCATCAGTGCCAAAAACCCCTTTGTAAGACGTGTAGGTTTGTCAAGCATGGCCAGAGGGACTTTTGTGTAAAAGGAAAAACGTATCTCATCAAAGGTTTCCACACTTGTTCCTCTGACCATGTAGTCTATTGCTTGATATGTCCTTGTGGTTTGTTCTATGTAGGGCGAACCATTAGACCACTGTGCAAACGGTTTGGTGAACACCGCCGTTTTTTTTTCCTGCTGGTCTAGACAACCATAGTGTCCCTAGGCACTACCTTGAACATCAGTTGGCTGTTATCTTGTCGACTTCCCTGGAAGCTTTATCATCAGACTAGGACTGCCCTGCCACTGGAACATCTTCTGGACACACTTACCTGCTACATGCCTGCTTCGTCCACCATCTTTAGGGGATATTAAACGTTTTATACTTCTGAACTTAGAGGCGCCTTGTTTGTTTTTCTGTTCTCATTAGAGATTGCTTGTCTCCCTGAGTGCTGCCTACAGTGTGTGAAGATCTGCTACCCTCTCCAACACAGACTTTATCTGTCAGGATTCAAATTCTTGGAGCGCCCTGGATATACACATTTTTCTGATCGTTCATATGACCCTGTGTGAGCCAGGATAGCAGTAGCACTCCCTTGATAAAGAGGGATGCACCTTGCTAGCAGACTGGAACCAGCTTGGAACAATTATGTGTATAGGTAAAGGTAGTAATTTTTTTTTTTTTTTTTTGCCACCAAAAATTTTCTTTACTATTTTTTTTGATTTTTTTTTTTTACTTTGGAGCCTTCTATTTTCTTAGAGTAAAATAACTGATGTATTTAACCACTTAAGACCCGGACCAATACGCTGGTAAATGACCCAAGGTGTTTTTGCGATTCGGCACTGCGTCGCTTTAACAGACAATTGCGCGGTCGTGCGACGTGGCTCCCAAACAAAATTTGCGTCCTTTTCTTCCCACAAATAGAGCTTTCTTTTGGTGGTATTTGATCACCTCTGTGAGTTTTTTTTTTTTGCGCTATATACAAAAATAGAGCGACATTTTTGAAAAAAAAACACTATTTTTTACTTTTTGTTAAAAAAAAATCAAATAAACTAAATTTTAGTCAAACATTTAGGCCAAAATTTATTTAGCCACATGTCTTTAGTAAAAAAAAAAAAAATCGCAATAAAAAAAAATAGCTACCTAGCGGGAACAGCGACACTAATACAGCGATCAGAAAAATGATCGCTTAGTGACGCTGGCAATAGGGAGTGAAAGGGTTAACTAGGGCGGTGATCAGGGGGTTAAAACTTTATTGGGGGGGTGGGGGGGCTATCCTGAACCTAACACTAACTGTTTTTTACAGTGCCTGTCACACTGACACTAAATGCAGTGATTAAATCACTGCATTCAGTAACACTGTGACAGGGGGGTGGGGGGGGCGATCACAAGGGGTTAATATGCCTATGTGAGTGTGTGTCAGTGTTGTGTTGGTGCACACTTACTTGTGATGTCTTCTCTCATCAGCAGCGCTGGGAAACAGCGCTGCGATGAGAGAATACATCATTTCCTCCTTCCTGTGCAAACACAGGAGGAGGAAGTGACAGGCTGGGAGCGCGCTCCCATTGGCTGGGAGCGATTGCGGGGGGGGCCGCCCGCAGATCCCGGATCGCTCCCAGAGGTAGGGAGACCCCCGCACGCCGCGGAGGGGGTCCCGATGGGACCCCCGAACCGCACTCAGGCGGGGACGTAAATTTACGCCCTTGTGCCTGTACGAGCCATGTTGTGGCCGTATATGTGCGTGCGGGGGTCTTTAAGTGGTTAATGTGTGTGTATATATAGAGATCCTCTCTAGTTTGTTCTGTTGGGTCATGCCTAATATCAGACATTCTGTTCCCTAGTTCTAAAATGTTTATCCCTGTGTTATGCCGTTCAAACCTTGGAGCATGTTGGTGCAATTTATTTGCGTTTTTTTATTTTACATTCAAATAAAAGTTTTTTTTTTTATTGTGTTGGATGCGCTTCCCTCTGTTTTTTTGTTTTCTCACCATTAATGGGATACCTTCCCAAAACTAAGAAACCAAACGGCCCTTTCCAGATCACCCTTTAGCACAGGGTGCGCTGTAAGAGTCCAGGAGCCAAAATGTCTACACTTCCCACTCTTTGAGGTAGACCGCATCTACTGATTACTGCACAAACCTCTTGGGAAGTGCCTGAGGTTAATATGGCGATTTAGACTCTCCGATCTCCGGTGCCTTCTGCCGGCGTGGGGGTAGGTAAATAAGACACCATAGGTGCTCAATGGAAAGGTGGTAACTCGCCACTTTTTAGGTTAGGTCAAATTGTGCATTGGACAACCAATTGATTCCTACTGCCCACACCACTCCGCTCCAATGGACCCTCTGGGTGAAGCTAGGGTATAAAAAGATGGATGAGAAAGAGTCTCATAGTATAGTATATTTAATAGGATTTCAAATCAATGACAAAGGTTGTAGATTACACTCGCATTTTAAAGTGCCTAGCCTGGCACTGGGTAAAACGGCATGTGCGGATCTGGCTAGTTCCTATCTCAGTAGTGTGCATGTCCCTCTCGTAGGGGTAAAGCCTGTTGTGGGATAAAAAATCGGGACCCGTAAGTGACGGATCCTCCGCTCCGATGTACGTTTTGTCGTAATTGGGTCTTAATGATATACAGTATACTGTATATTCACTTGTATGTTTTTAGCTCCACCTTTTATTTTTATCCTAATACCTTTTTGTGAGTTGTTCACATTTTAAGGGGCAGCTTTATTTAGGAGGCCAATTATAGGTATTTACTATAAAAGATGATATGCTGATTAAATAGATGCATGTCGCGCTTTAAATTTGTCTACTCCCATAGAACGTAGCCAAATTGTGGTACCAACAAAAAAATCTCTATAGGCAATGCTTGAAAAGCCTTTACAGGATACCAGTTTAGGGTTACACAGGGGGTCTGGGACAAGAATTATTGCTGTTCAGAGCAGTACTTCACGTGTGTCGCGATCATTGTTTACATATGCGTGCAGGCTGATTTAAAATATATATATATATATTTTATTACACTATCTTTTTTATTTTTATAAAAACATTTTTTATCAACCTTTTTGTTTATAATTAAGATTGCTTTGATCAGATGCTTTTACAAACTGATAACTGCTTGTTTATATCAGACTGACACAACACAGGAAGAGACGAAATTCTAGTCGCTTCTGGCTTCTGACATCACACAGTGGGAAGAACATCAGTTCCTCTCACTGTGTCTAGGGAAGCTCATACCAATAGTTGCATCATTACCGGGTTCCCCATTAGAAAAAAGTATCATGGACAGTGTGTGTGTGTACAGTAAAAAGAAAAAAAAAACGTTTTTTCATAAGTAATCACATAATCTCTGTTCTCAGATGCAAAGTAGCTTGTGGGGGGTGGAGAGACAGCATTACACTGATCTTCCCAGTTAATGGCTTTGCAGATGGGCATGTTAGCTTGGCCATTCGAGCACAGCCAGAAAATTGACCACACTGAAATGAATGTGCTCTCCTGCCTAGCTTGGTCACAAAAAGAAAAGTGGATGGGCGGTCAGGATCACCAGGTATTTCAGAGATTGCTGATCCTCAGACTAGTTTCCGATTCCAAAGCCCAGTGGCAGTACTTGCCCCCCTCCAAACTTGAAGGATCTCAAAACCTTTTTGTGGGTCCAGTAATTGTAGATGGAATTGGCAGGTTCGTCACTTCTTTACTGCATGGGAGCTCAACCTGTGGCCCTCCAGCTGTTGTGTAACTAGAAGTCCCATCATGCCTCTGCTTTTGGGAGACGTGCTTGTAACTGTCAACAGCTTTCAATGCCTTATGAGACTTGTAGTTCCACAACAGCTGGAGGGCCACGGGTTGAGCACCCATGCTTTCCAGCAACAAGAGGAATTTTTAGCTTGGTCAGTAATGGGGTTGTCCCGATACTAATATTGTCATCGAGACGGATACCGAGCATTTGCACGAGTACTTGTACTCGCGCTAATGCTCCCGATGCCAGATCCGATACCTGTAAGAGGGGAAAGAGGCGGTGTGCAGCAGGAAGTCCATGGGCCGAGTGCGTGAGCAGGTAAGCTGGTGGAGGGGAAAGGGGGCAGCAATCATCCATTGGTGACCAGAGCCGTCACATTCGTTAACTGAAGTGACGATCCGTGTTGCCGCTGTACAGTCGGTGCTTTAACCAATCCGGCTGGGTGTAACAAGATGTCTGCTGCTGCTTTTATGTGGCCAAGTGCAGGGTGTAGCAAGATTGGCATTGCAGACAGCATAGAAAAAAAGTTCCTTTCATGTCATTTATTAAGTGCCAGCCATCTGTCATTGCCCATCCATTAGAACCAGCTATCCATCAGTGCCACTGCCAGCGATCAGTGCATGCCAACTATCAGTGCCATCTTTGAGTGCGTGCCACCTATCTGTGCTATCTTTCAGTGCCAGGCATCAGTGCGAGTCACCTATCGGTGCCAGCCATTAGTGCGTGCCACTTATCAGTGCAACGCAGTGCTGCATAATCGGTGCCACCTATCAGCAGTGCCACTGCCAGCCATCAGCCAGTGCCGTCTATCAGTGCGTCACATAACATTAAAAAAATAATCGGTATCGGCGAGCACTTAAAAAAAAAAGGTATCGGTACTTGTACTCGCTCTTAAAAAAAAAAGTGGTATCGGGACAACCCTAGTCAGTAATCAACCATGCATACTTACATACTCCCAAATTTCCCTTACCTAAGCTGCTCTTGCAATTTTATTGTGGGCAATCAGCACTTCCAGTCTGTATTTCTTTCCTTTTGGCCTGTCCTCGACCCCTTGGGTCTTCACCAAGTAGTTTGCTGCTACCCTCTCAAGTAATCTACATTACCAGATATCTTGATGACTCACTCCATTCCAGCCCTGGTAGCCAACTTGTGGCAGAGGATACAGACACCTCTGAGCTTTGGGCAGATTTTTAACCTACAGAACTCTGATGGATCTACCCCACCACATGGGCATAATCTTGGGCCTGGTTCGCTTAAGAGGTGTCCTCGAAACTCTTCATTTGACCCCACTTTTACAGGAGACCACCATTCACTGAGTGCTGTCCTTTTGGATTGAGTGAGCCGAGCGGGAACAGAGACTTCTGGCATCCAGCCTAGCTCTTCACCTGTCAGCTGGCCATACAGTGATCTGGAGACTGGCTGCTCATTCATCCTTTGTTACTGTGTTGTGTGTTCAGTGCGCACTTTCTCATGGACTATATGTGGTCTCACATTTTATTTTCTGAGTATATACAATGCGGCTTTTAATAAAGCGGTCTGATCTTTTTACTGCACCCAAGTTCCCTCTCCCTGATTACAGCGACATTCCTCCTAGTGTGTATTAGTTATGTGTCTAGGTGCTCCAGTAGTTCACATTAATTATTGCTGTGTCTATATTTATAATTTAAGGCCATATTCATGTCACACATAGTTTTCTGGTTTATTATGATCAATCCAGGGAGAGTGTAGCGGCGTAAGCCTCCTGGTGTAAGGCTTTTTGTTCACATTCCTGGAGTAGCCAATAGGCAAGTGTACGTTCTCAGTTATAAGCAGCTGATTGAGGGGGAACGGTCTCTTCATCCTAAAGTGGTCCAGGATATCTGTCAGCACTGGGGGACACTGGACATAGACCTCCACTATAAACGCTTTCTTCGCAGGATCGAGATGGGGGTCTTTCAGTTTGGATTGGAAGCACCAAATTGTCCCAGAAGGACTTGGTTTTCTGACATTCTTCGATTTCTGGAAGGAACTTCATAGGCACTTCCTGACTGACAAGACCTGCTGTCTCAAGTACCAGTCCACCATCCTACTGTAGGGCGCTTACTTTGATGACTTGGCTGTTGAATCCCAATCGCTCAGCAGGGAGATCGCTGTACTAACATCAGATCGTTCTTATAGGATCTCCTCCCAAGCTCTTTGCTTTATTTTTATTTTTTTTACAGCCTGCTGTGTTGAACGGAAAAAAAAAGTGCACCAGGCTTTAAGAAGTTTGGGTAGACATAAGATCTTTTGAGCCATCATTCATGCTTTGTTAACCTGACCTGTGTAAACCATCTTGGGCTAGGAAGTCTTTTGACTGTGGCATGAGCTACAGTCGTTGAACATCTACTTTTATATTTCTTGTATCCCAAATGTAGCTGTAAAGTGGACTTATTAATAATCACATTTCAACAGGGCATACAATGCATTAAAAAAACAAAAAAAACAGTGCTTCTAAGCTTCCTCTTGTAACCGAAAACCTAGGCAGCATAGATTACATGGTGTATGGCTGAAAGAATCCTTGCTGGCCTTTTTATCAGTCAATAGGGACTGCTGCTGGTATGGTAACTGCACAAAGACAAATGCATCAACAAGATTTAACATTTTTGCTGCACCACCAAACAGAAAAGCAGAGCTTGCCTGTGTAATTGCAGCCCCTTTGTGCTACTATACAGGACATAGAACATTATGAGACATTACTAATGATTATTTACAAATTAATAAATGTATCTTAAACCACTTCCTTTTAATGTAAGAATTTGTGTTTTTTGTCTATCTGTGATGGCAAGACCATGCAAAAGTAACTGCCCAGTTTTTGGTCAACTCTGTGTTTTGTAATATTTTCAACATTTGATTAAATTTTGTTGGCTACACAGGGGACCAACTATGACTGAACACTCATACTAGTAAGCGTATTTAGCAGGTGCAGAAGTGTATATATATTTTTGGTACGTGTTTCTTTTTAAAGCTTTAATTAGTTGTTATTTTCTATCCTTTGCCAGTTGATTCCCCTGCTGCTGCACTTGACAAGCCGTCTGCAAGGTGTACGTGCGCTTGGACAGACAGGAGCTGACACTGGCAATCCAGAGGACGCAAAGAGACTTCAGAAAAGACAAAAGACACGGAGGATGTAAGAAAAAAAGCACCATGGTGTGAAGTGACATCGAAGTCATGCTTGGACCCCTGGGACATGTTAAGAAAACTCTCCTTTCTCTAGAAGAAACCAGACTTCAAATACAGTTTTACATGATCCCATTTTTTTTTAATACAGACTGACTTGTTTTGTACATTTTGGATGTCCGTGAAAAGATTCTAAATTTAATTTGGCTTGGAAATGAACAGATGTGACCACTTTTTGTAATTTTCAACTGAAGATAATTTATTTTTTATCGTCACTAAAAAACTTGATGACATACTTGACCCTTACCTTATGTAAAATGAATGCATCTCAAACCGATTTCCCAAGGAAGCTCCAATAAAAAACAGCATGGTTTTCTTTTTAACTTACAATATTACATTTTATTTCCTAAATAATGCATCCATGTTTCATGAGTTTGATGATTGGCATTTTCTTAATTATTGTTTTTTAGTGGTTGTCTCTAAGCCATCTGCCGTATCTGGAAATTAGACATTTGCCTTATTTGTTGCTAGAATGGCCACACAAAGTATTACCACGGTAGCATTTAGTGTTGTAACTGTGGAGATTCACAGCAGGACAAGGCGAGTATGCAGAAGTAGTAGCAATTTCATATTTGGGGTTAGAATAGGGATCGTGGAGTTCATCTTACTGGGTTAAAGCCAGGGTCAGAATTTAGGGGGTTAGCTACGCATCTGGGAGGGTAGGTAGGTAAAACCCTTACTGATGCCACCCGCTGGCCCTTTGAGTAGGTCTCAATGCTGGGAGGTGGGCCAGACTTACCGATTTATGTGATCACGTGGCCCAGAACCCAGAGTGACCATGCTCTTGGCAACATCCTTGGAGTCCCAGAAATGCATGTGTGTGGTGTGTAGGCTTTAAGCCCCACCTTCCCTGCTGCTGCACATTTACGTTCCGTGTTTTAAAAAAAAAAAAATTATCTAGTTTGGAGATGGATCATTTGCCTGTTTTTTTACTACTATGCAGCACCCTGTATGGTTTTTTTTTTTTATTTTTATTTTTTTTTTACTTGTCGCAGTGGCAATTGTTTCAGCAGAGGGGGGGGCGTTCAGTTTTTATTTTTTTAAATAACAAACATATCATACTTGCCTTCACTGTGCAGTTCGTTTTGCACAGGGTGGATCCGATCGTCCTCTTCTGGGGTCCCTCGGTGGCTCTCGGATCTCCTCCCTGCAATAGATAACACCCTATAACCGCCGAATGTATGACTCGGCCCCGCCCCCCGGTGGCCGCGTCATTGGATTTGATTGACAGCAGCGGGAGCCGATGGCTACACTCCTATCAATCTATCCAATGAAGATGGTTTTCAGTCCTCATAACCTTGGGAGTAGTATGTGGCTGGGAAGAGGCAGTTCCAGAAAGTGCTATCCTCAGTGACCCCAAGGACTCTGCTTCTAATGCCTCTGAAAACTTAAGGTTCATGGCAGTGGCGGCTGGTAAATTTTTCGGATAGGGGGGCGCCAGAGCCACCCCTCATTTTTGACCCCTCCCACTTATAAGCCCCACTCCTTATAGCATCGACCCACTCCGTTGCATGTTTTCCACTTGCTTCCACCCATAGTGTCAGGAGTATACAGCTCAGGACGGCCCAAGCTCACAGGACAGAGTACACAGCCCAAGCTCACAGGACAGAGTACACAGCCCAGGCTCACAGCACAGCCCTCGGGGCTTTCACATTGAGGATGCAGTGAAGGAGTTTTTCAGGTGGTATAGCAGCACTATTTTTAGCGCTGTACCGCCTGAAAAACTCCTCAATGTGAAAGGGGCCTTAATCTACAGAGGGTCTCACAGCATGGGTTGTGGAAGCCATCCCTCAGAGTCTGTAAAAAAAAAAAAGTGAGCACTAAACTGAAAAATATAATGAAATAATAGCTGCTAGCAAAAAAAAACAATACAGTAGTGCTCATAAGTTTACATTTGGCCATTTTTCAGAGGCTATAAATGATAACACAAAAACTTATCTTTCACTCATGGTTAGTGTTTGGCTGAAGCCATTTATTATCAATCAACTGTGTTTACTCTTTTCAAATCACAATGGCAACAGAAACTACCCAAGTGACTCTGATCAAAAGTTTACATACCCCAGTTCTTAATACTGTATTGCCCCCTTTAACATCAATGACAGCTTGAAGTCATTGGTGTGCATGAGGCTCTTTGTGCACGAGGCTCTTGGTGCATGAGGCTTTTTGTTTACAGTTGGGTAGTTTATGTTGCCATTATGATTTTAAGAGAGCAAACACAGATGATTGATAATAAATGTCAACAGCCAAACACTAACCATGAGTGAAAGAAATGTTTTTGTGGTGGTGTTCATATTCTCAGAAAAATGGCCAAAAAATCATAAATTATACCAGGGAATGTAAACTTATGAGCACAACTGTAAATAAAGTGGACACTCCAAAAAAAATGGCCTTCCAAAATTGACATAGTTACCAGAGGACAGAGTTCCAATCAGAGGAAGCTGGAGGCAGTGCCAGTGGCTAGTCAATAGCAGTGGCATGACTGAGTCCAGGGGAAGCAGCACAAAGAAGCAGAAGTAGAAAAACAAGCATGAGCCTATAGCAGATAATTTATTTAAAAAAAAAGCACAGCGAATTGTGTATTTGCTTACCTTGCTTTAGGAGTTGCAGCAGCAGGCAGGACTTGTAGTGGCAGACAGCTGATCACTTGATCCAAGGAGGGCAGCAGGGAAGGTGACCGTGCTAGAACAGGCTGGTAAAGCAAAAAAGCAGTGGCCGTTGACAGCTATAATAGCTATGATCCCTAGCCCAACTCGGATAATTCCCTATGGTCCAATTTTAGGCCCATCTCCTTACTCAATCTGGTCATCAAGCTTCTGGCCAAAATGATGGCTCTATGCCTTAATCCCATCATTGGCGGGCTAATCCATAAAGACTAGGTAGGTTTTATACCACGTCGACAGGCCAGTGAGAACATTCGATGGGTAGTCCTCCTACAACATATAGCCAGAACCTGTAAGATCCCAATGCACCTATTTTCTCTAGACATCAGGAAAGTGTTTGATACGTTTTCCTGGCCTTATCTAAATTTTATACTTAATTGTTGGGGTTTTGGTCCGCATTTCTTGCAATGGGCGAGTTACTTATATAACCAACCGCAGGCCTATGTCAAGTATTCCGGGTTTCGTTCCGACAGATTTCAGATAGAAAGGGGCACTAGACAGGGATGCCCCATATCCCTATTAATCTTCGGTTTAGCGATTAAACCCCTAGCTGCCCTGATTAGGGCTAGCCCAGACATCAAAGGCCTGGAAATTGCTTCTACTTCTCATAAAATCTGCTTGTTCGCAGATGATGCATTCCTGTTCGTAACTTCTCCCCGTACAACTCTCCCGAACCTTATCCAGGTCTTGGGTAGTTTTTCTGACTGCGATGCAGTTATTCCCCCTTTTCTTTTTACATTTCTGTTCAATTTAAAGTGCTTTAAACATCACATCCCAGTAACTATTACATTTGGGTAATAACCCCCCCCCCCCCCCCATCATGTCTTTGTCTTGACTATGTTTATGACTTATGACTATGTGGGGGCCAGTAACATCTGTGTCCACAGGCAGAGGTGGGCGTGGTTTGTCCTCAGGCAGAGCACGTTTTCCTTTGTTTAGTGATGTTGCCTGTGCTATCCAGCCACAGCATGTAGAGAAGGTGGTGGACTGGCTTACTAAACGATCCTCATCCTCTATCACACAAGCTGAGACTAGTGTGCAGTCCACCACAGCTGCCATAGTGGCTTATCCTGCCTTCTTGTCCACATCTATTTCTGTCATAGCCCCAGCATCATGCATGAAGGAGTCAGCTCAATTATTTGAACAAAGCGTCAGCCCCTTGCTGCTTGAGGATGCACAGATATTACTTGATTCTGATGTTGGTTCTAAGGATGAGGAATGGAGTAACATGAGCCTACTAAGGTGGGAAGAAAGGGAGAACAATGATAAACAATGAGATGGCAGTCACATTCCCACAGCGTATTGCGTGTTGCCAAGTTGGCTCCAGTAATGATGACAATTGAGTGGATGAGGCACAATCCCAATGAGGCAGGATGTAATTCAGAGCAAGCCATAATGTAACAGTAAAGAGTAGCCACCCTATTCCATCAGTTTGTGGCTCTGTTATCTCCTGGCTCTATTCCCCTAGTTCAGCCGTGTGGGTCTTTTTTTTAGCACATGCGCAGCTGATTGCACTGTTGCAATTTGCCATCTCTGTCGTAAGCAGATCAAGCGTGGCAAAAACACCAGCCATTTGGGTACCACATGTTTGCAAAGGAATTTAACCTCCCACCACTCAGCCCGCTGGCAAGAGCACCTGAAAGCCACACAAAAGGGACACAATTCTTCTCCCCACTCCTCACCTTTAATGTCTACTCCCACTGTATCTCATGACCTCTCAGCAGCCTTTACTGAAAGGGCTGATGGTATAGCAAGAGGTGTCACAGGGAAAAGGGAATAGCCGTTCCAGGTGGAAACCCAGACGAACATCCACCGTTGCAGACAACTCAGGTACAGGCAATGCACTTAGCAAAGCAGGAACAAAAATTGTCTCTGGACAGCCGCACTCTGAACAAATTGTAGCCTTTATTGAAAGGACAGCACTACAAGTCACAGCAAAATAAAATAAAAACCCAACTGCTGACGCGTTTTTGCACTGACGCTAGTGCTTAGTCATAGCTTATTTTACTTTGCTGTGACTTGTAGTGCTGTCCTTTCAATAAAGGCTACAATTTGTTCAATGACTAAGCACTAGCGTCAGTGCAAAAACGCGTCAGCAGTTGGGTTTTTATTTTATTTTACTTTGCTGTGACTTGTAGTGCTGTCCTTCTTTTAATAAAGGCTACAATTTGTTCAGAGTGCGGCTGTCCAGAGACAATTTTTGTTTAAGAGGTGTCACAGGTCGTTGCAACATGTCTGCCAGCAGCATACCACCAGCTGTGGAGTATAGCAGGCAATCTGCCCCAGCTGCTGCATCGACAAAAAACTCCCCTTCCATGCCACCCACAAGCCCAGTATCTAAACTCCAGTCTGTCCAAATTGTTGACTTTACAATTCCTTCCTTTCCATCTAGTGAAATGTGCTGTACCACAATTGCAGGTTCCCAGTCACTATTTCTTTGCATGTAAGGCCATTCCAGCTATGTGCCATCATGTGGAAGTTAATGTTTTGACATCATTGGGCAAGGAAGTCAGCAGCAAGGTCCACCTTATCGCTGACACGTGTTGCAGCAAGTATGGTCAGGGGCGATATATATATCGTTTACAGCAAACTGGGTAGCTCTGCTTGCAACAGGGCTCAGTGCTGGAGCTCAATTTCCTGCCACATATCCATACAGCTTTTGGTCATGATGTGAGATATGTCAGCTCCATGCCTTCTTCTGCTGAATTGTCCAATGAACCACCAGTATCCCCTAAGTGTTCAAGGGGCTATTCAACTAGTCGGACTAAAAGATTCCATGCATTGCTTCAGATGGTCTGTCTAGAAGACAGCACAATCATTTATTGGACAAGATTCACCCAACATCTGTTCTTCAATTGGAACATGCTTTAAAGTTGAAGTAAAGTCCTCGCCATTGCGGCCCTGGTCATTCATACAGCCAGAGTCTGCAAATCCAGAAGGAAGACTGGGTGAAGATGGAAGCGCTGGGGAGCCGTGACAGTGCAGCATTGAAGTGCTCTGTGTGCAGGTAAGTCTGTCATAATGTGCTAGTATGCAGTGCATACTAGCACATTATGGCAAACTGCTTTACTGTACTAGTCATCATCACTTAATGAAGTTTATTTCACCCAAAATTATTCAATTTTTCACTTTGTATTTAAACTAAATGCTGGCTTGAAGTAGATTCTTGTGTATTTTTAAGTGTTTCTAGCTTTGGAGTTGTGATTTGTTTTTATTCATCCATGAGAATGATGAATATGTGTTAATCCTAAACTTAAGGTTATTAAAAAAATATAAAAACTGTGTGCTCTCCACCAAGACTAACCAGCCAGGAATTTTATGGGTGTTGGTCAACACTTTGCAGGGGGCAGGTGCCACCCCTGGTGGACAATTTTGCTGCCTATCTGTGGCAAAGATTGCACCCTTGAGTGGAAACGCTGACTGTGTGTGTATTCTTACACACACACACACAGTGAACATAGTATTGTTGAGGCTATTAAAAATGCAGACATAGCATTTCTGTGCCTATTACACAGGCACCTGTAGCAGTTGACAGCGCTGTACTTGGTGACTCTGAACCTAAACTTTTTACAGGCTCCGTGGCACTAAAGAGGCTTGCTGGCTAAGCCTGTCAAGCTCAGTAATGCTAAACCTGTGGTTTTATTAAGCACAGTGTGATTGAGCTGCTCTCTACTGTGCCTCCATGAGTGCCACCCAAAAAAGCCTTGGACTCATGGGTGGCACTGTCCTGCAAGAAAGCCACAAATGTCTCCCATTCCAATCCTCCCCTCCTCTACACCTAATAACCCAAAAAGCTATATTCGTGAGATTAAGAACTTAACTGGAGAATGGTGTTCCCAAGAAACACAATTACTAGCAACAATTGAACAAACAGACATTTGCATTTTAAAGTCTTTGTGTCATGTTTGACTAGGGTTTGCATTTAAAGTGCAGTCCTTAAGTTAGTAATTCCCCTTTCTTATGTAATACCAGGAATCTCTAGGGAAGATAAGTAGTTCTATACCCTTCTTGCATTATACCTACTTTGAATTCCAAGGTGCACTTTAAAATTATAAATATTATTTGGGTGCAGTGCAGAGTTTGGGTTAATGAAAAGGAATTTTAATAAGCATGGTGAATTCATGAAAATATGAAACATGTTTTAAATATAATTTACCATATTATATATACACAGCTGTAGATTTTTAACAGTATCTCCTGTAGGTCTCATTTCAATTAAACTTCTGCCCTAGCTTGCTTTAACACTCACTTCTACTGTGTAAAACTCATGGTGCCCCAGCTTCTAAATCCCAAGAAATCTAAATTAAATCTAGCTTATTCTTTCCACACTGTTATTTACTTGTCATTTTCTTAAGCACTATGGACAATTTTATGAATTTGCATTTAAATCACTGCTGAACATCCCTGGGCGGTACTGCTGTGTTTAAATGGCTGAATAGGTGGAAATGAATTTTACTGCTTTAACTATATCCAGTAAACAGAGCCTAGACCTGCTACTATCTATGCCAGCCAATCCAGCACCCAACTGATTGTTATCTCTGGCAGCCAATCCAATGAATAATGTCACCAGTCACCCCATCCCTTTGTTTACATTATCCTGTAGAGGCTGGGACATGTCAATCGCACTAGGTATGTGACAGGAAGCCCATAGTGTCAATGGGTTTTGTTTTTTGGTGAACATCATTCATAGTAGCACAACAAATGATCAAATTGTCTATAAGAATGTGCATTAAATAGTGCTCCAATAACCAGTTTGACTGTAAGATCACACTTCTCCCCTTAATTCACATACATGGAGCCAAATAGCCTCCCTCCCCCATGTCCTGTATACAGCTCCATTAACGATACATATATTCTGGGTATAGGATAATATTTATAAAGGGATAAAATGGCAGTATAATTGCCCATTAATGCCACTCTCAGGTACATACTATTTCCCTTTTTATTTAAGTAAAAGGAAGGAGGCTATTGAAATAATTTCTATGTTAGAGATCAGAGGTTCAGTCTCAACTGCATATAGAGAAAATATATTTCAGACATGAAGAGCTGAAAACTAGAGAGACTAAAGTGAACACACTGACTCATTGGTGAATCCAAAGTATATAGTAATAAAACTTTTAATGATTGTTTAATAACATAGATATGAGGAATATTTACAGGGAAGGCTAGGGTGTCAATATTATGCGATCAAAAAAGGGTTAGAATTGATTCTAGCATACACATACGTATTTAAAGATTACAAAAAAATAGAATTAAAAGACTGTCCGGACGTCTGTGTATGGGAGAAAAGAGGAAAGTCTATCTCACTCAGGGAAAAATTGATATCCCACACTGAGCAACTAAAAAATAAGTATAAAGTAATTGGAGATAGAATATTCCCCCTTTGCCACCAAGGTGCTCGAGCAAAAAATGTATATATATGCGCAAGGGAAGGTTAGAGATGGATAGAGAGAAACAGAGAGATATGAAAAATAAGGATATAAGAGGCTGCAGCCACAATATTTTCCAGTTACTCTATCATATTGCTATATTTAGCATTATGGCATTTAATCCTTCGCACTATAGATGCTATTTTGGGATAGTTCACCGCTAATCGTCACAGGATGACAGTGTATACTTCAGTGGGTAAGCAAAGTTTAAAATGCAGTACGTTACCAGGACTTGATTGAAGCGTCTTGTTCAGTTGCGGGTAGATATGTAGTTTGAAACACTTTAGGGCATATCCTATGAAAAGCCTTGATGTCTTCAGGGGCCGTTGGTGCACTGATTCATTTGTTGTAGTTTGAATCAAATTGGAACATATCCTATGAAGAGCCTTTATGTCTTCAGGGGCCGTTGGTACACTGATTTATATAGATTCATTCAGGCATCATGTTTTTCATTAAGCAGGTAAGGCGGTTTGTTGGAGTGTGATCACTTTACAATCAACAATACCACCGATCGCTTGTAGAATTTTCACCTGTAGAAAAGGCACTAGTGTTCAGAATACTTGTTCATCTGTGGTTCATCTGTAGTTCGCAATTATATATCAGTCAGATTTTGCTTTTTCCATATGCTTGGATTCCCTCGAGGCACCGTTATGGTGGAATCATATAGACCAGGGGAAAACGGTCTATTAGACGGATTGGACAGTCGGGAGAAAAAACGCTGACTAGTTTCGCTGTTTAGGGCGTAGCTTCATCTGGGCGTGGTAATGCTGGGCAGGAGTTCCCTCTTTATAGTGTCACTCCCTATTAACCCATCATTATTCGGTTGTTTAGAGAAAGAGGAATTAAAAAAGACAAGACAAAAAACGTATGTTTGTTTGGAGTGTCAGTGATTGCGATGATTGCTTGTACCCAGTGTGTAGATTGTTCATTCACGCTGTACCCACCAATTGTTGGTGGCTAAAAACATCTTCTAATGTCTCTCCCCTATATTGAAGTATATATTAGGGAAATGGTAGTAACTGGAATGAACCAGGGAAATAAGAGCGTTTAGACATATAAAGTAAAAGGTAAGGTAAAGTGAGATGAATATAGAGCTAATAGAGAGAGAGAGAGTCATATACTATTTCCCTCCTGGAAAAGAAAACAAGGACTTCCTAAAGTGGACATCAGCAGACAGTCTGAGATTAAAGACGTACTAAGGTGTGGTCTAGGTTCATTACAAAAACTAAGATTAAAATATGGATCCTTTTGATGGGATACTTCTAGATATAGGCAACTCCAGCATTTTGTAACCTCGCTACCAAATTCTGTTTGCTCAATACATGATCTTAATCCATTGGAATGGCTTATGGATTTGGAGAAGGCACCAAAGCACTATCTTAAACATCTACATTTAGCACTACCTCTGTAGGAGCCACTGTATAGAATAAGTCCTTGATCTTTTGCTTCAGTGCCTTTGCTGCTCTGCTGACTGTCTCTCAGTGCTTGGCCTGTCTGCCTGTGCCTGCTGATGCTGCCACCCAGCCACCCCACTGTGCCCAAAGTAATTTGGTATGTATGGATTTGTGTACTTTTGGGGACAGTGTAGGTGCGGCTGATAGGGGGCCAAATAAATGATGCTTGATGCAATATGTCAATGGTTCTGAATGGACTGGCACTGTCTAAAGCAGCACTACTGGGAGCAAAAAATAAATAAAAAATTAATACATGTGTGACGGAACCATCCAGCACCCCACTTAGGTGCTTCGTATAAGATATAGCTTCCTTCAGTCTGGAACCAGGAACCAGATATAGTGGTATATTGCACCCAGGATATTAGAAGGGACTAGCTCAGATGCAAAACTGGAAATCTATTGAAAATTCACATGGAACTTATAGTACAACCAGGTCAGATTATCGTATGCAAAGGAAACGGTATACAGGAATATAATTAACATAGGAACAACCAACATATACTATATGCTGATCCACCTCTAGCAACTAATACCTGACAGTGATATAATTAACTTGAGCTTATTAACTAGTCACTTAAACCAGCCCAGGTGGAGGGGACAAAATGCTAGCAGACAGACAGAAACAATATCTGACCCGGTTAACAATGGGAGAAATACATTTGACACATAAAACCGTAAACAGATTATATTAGGATACTGCACAATCAGGTTACTTTGAGCTGGTAATATTAATAATCTGTTTTTGAGTCTCACAGTCTGAAGCAGTCATTAGTGGTAATGGGACATCTAGGCCCTAAACATGGATTCCGGCCTAGATTCCCAGAGTCTGTGTATTTTGGGGAGACATGAACTTAAATTAGAAACAAGACCACTCCAAAGGGTCCCCCAGGCATACACATTCCAAAGAGTAGTGTTCCCTTAAAAGCCAGGGCCCATAGTCAGTGGGTGAGAGGCCACCCTGCAGTCTCCTCCAAAAGCCCCTTTCCTGGCTGGGTCTGTCACAACATGCAATGAAGCAGCACTGTCTACTTAGGGGCAAAAAATTGATACATGTAGTCATGGGCGTCCGCTGAAATTTTTTCAGGGAGGGGCGATTCGGCAGCGGTGATACAGTCGCATTTACCCCTTCTTCAAATGCTAGCGGGGGTTAAAAGCACGAAAAGCACAGCTATAATGATAAAGCGCCACTTTACCAATAATGCGGCCAGCTGGCAGTGTGAAATATGTGGCTCATGAGATAATTCAGCTTCACTCCATGCCCATATAAATATAGCCTAGAGAATGTACAGAACCCCCTTCAGCACAAACCCCCTCCATTCAGCACTGGAACCCTACATTTTGCACTGGACCCCCTATTCCGCACAGACCCCTCCATTCAGCACAGACTCCCCTTCAGCACAGATGAACCCCCTTTAAGCACAGATCCCCTTCAGCACAGACCCCCCTTCAGCACATACCCCTCCATTCAGCACAGATGGACCCCCCATTCTGCACAGACCCCCCCCCCTTCAGCACAGACCCCCTCCATTCAGCACTGGACCCCCCATTCCACACAGACCCCTCCATTCAGCACAGATGGACCCCCTTTATGCACAGACCCCCCCTTCAGCACATAACCCCTCCATTCAGCACAGATGGACCCCCCATTCTGCACAGACCCCTCCATTCAGAACTGGACCCCCCATTCTGCACAGACCCCTCCATTCAGCACAGACTCCCCTTCAGCACAGATGGACCCCCTTTAAGCTCAGACCCCCCTTCAGCACATACCCCCCTTCAGTACAGATCCCCCATTCAGCACAAACCCCCCTCCCCCATCCCATTCAGTACCTCAGATCAGCCATCAGCGCAGCACAGGCACAGCAGGTTCCCTCCCCCTGTGTACACAAACACTGGAGGGGAGGCAGCTTCACTCTGCTCGCTGTGCCTGTGTGACATCCAACCCGGGACCACTCAGACAGCCCGTGGCCGCAAAACTCTTCAACATCTTCTCGGTTTTCCAGGGGGGGTCAATTGTCCCTGTTTTTTTTTTTTACTGGGTATCTATGCGTGTGATTCCTAGAATCACTTACGCATAGATACAGTGAAGATCTGACAGGTGTAAAACACTTACACCGTCGGATCGTAGATGTAATTACTTTCCTGGCCGCTAGGTGGCCTTTACGTTGATTTCTTATTTGCCTATGCAAATGAGCCTAATACGCCGATTCCCGAACGTTTTTACGCCGCCCCGTCGTCGTTTACGTTGTTTCCATATGCGTAAGGTTACCCCTGCTATATGAGGGGTGTGAAGTGTAGAACATATCCCTGTCATCCTCTCCCTTCTTCTGGTTTAAAAGAAAATCACCCAATATTCCACGAGTAGAAATATCCCTGGAATCGCAGAATAATCCATACATGAGCCAAGGCTTAATGCTGGATGTAAACAGGACACACTTTATTGAAAGTACACAGCACACTTTTATACAGGATTTGGAACATCCCGCCCCCAACAACCGCTTTCTTATTGGTCCTTTTTACAGTCCCATCAGTTCCTCATCAAGTCCACCTTCCATGCAAATGAGGACTTGAAAATGACACAGCAGAGATTGGTCAGAACGGTTTGAATAGAAAGACTTATGTGTATTCAGACACAAGCCCCAGGGGGGGCAATCAATGTACACAATAGCCAGCCACAGAACAATGGAACTGTCTGGAGAGTTGAGACAGGGCAGACGACATTTTCCTGATAATCAAAAGGCTTTTAAATAGGGTTATCACACAATGGACAATGAGTATCTCTTATGAGTCTATTGACCTGGTTGGGGTTCAGAATAAAATCTCCTGTAATCTCAAGACATCCTGGAATATGAACTATCCGTAATGTCCCATCTTCTGTAATACGTGAATTATGATTTCACTTAGAAACACTTCAGTATTTCATGGTCCATGACAAGGGGTAACCTTACAAAGTTCCGTCGTATGCCATGTTAAGTATGGCGGGTCAGCGTCGTCTTTTTCCGTCGGTTACGTCGTTTTACTAAGTCGTTCGCGAATAGAGCATTGCGTAAGTGACGATCACGTCGGTTTCAACTACGTTTTCCGACGTGAGCTGGAGCATGCGCACTGGGCTTTTTTCCCGGCCGGCGCATGCGCAGTTGGATCGACGCAGGGGGCGCGATTAATTTAAATACAAGCCGCCCCTTTGAATTACGCGGGGATACGCCGGGCCATTTACACTACGCCGCCACAAACTACGGAGCAAGTGCTTGGAAAATACGGCACTTGCTCCAGTAAGTTGCGGCGGCGTAGTGTAAATGGCTTACGCTACGCCGCCGCAGATTCTACCAGAATCTGGCCCAGACAGCGTATATTATTGCGGAACAAAGCATGGTAGTGTGTTATGATGAAGACTACTGTAAACTCAACAGTAGGTGGCACATAAAGTGGATATTAAAGAGGGGATAGCCCCTATCCATTAACAGTGTAGAATAACAACCTATACTCTGTAGGTCAAGGGAAAAGGAACTGTAAGATAAATCTAGGCAATAAATCTCAATATTGCCTTAGAAATTACAAATATAATATTTTAATCCAAAAGAAAAGAGAGTCAAGAGAGAGGAAAAAGTAAAAGGAAAGATAGAAAAGAGAAAACGTAGAGTCAAAAAGAGGAAGAAAGAGTGTCGGCGGGACCGCACAGATCTCCAGGGGGGCGCAGTTTCAAACAAAGATAACGTCCCAGAACTTATGGTATAAGTAGAGTAGTGTCAAACCCTGAGAGGAGAAAATTCTTCACCCAGGGGGTCCAGATATTGTTGTGTTGGGGGATTCGATCTAGGATCGTTGCCTCAATTTTACTATGAATCATCGCCTGGGTCACTCTATTCTTCACTTCATCTATGTGTAGTTTTGGAGTTTTCCAGGCCCTGTTTAGCAGCTGTGGTTAGTTGAAGGACGAGTTGGACTTGGGCCTTTGTATAATCCTTACTTACGTAGTATAAAAGAGCCAAGGACGGGTCAGGGAGGAGAGTATCGAGGAGTAGTGTGGAGGTCATGTGGAATATTGTCAACCAAAATTGTTGTGCAATAGGGCAGGACCACCAGATGTGTGCATGAGTACCCCTCTCCCCACAGCTTTGGAAACACACAGATGGGTAAGATGGCAGGAATTTAGAAATCCTTGCGGGGACAAGGTACCACCGCATGAGAACTTTACAGTTGGCCTCCAAGGCCACTACATTTTGAGTAGAAGATTTTGTGCAGGCCCATATGTTTGCCCAGTTCTCTTTATCTCAATGTTATTTGCAGGTCTTTGGACCACTGTACAGCAAAAAGGGGAAGATCAGCCAGAGGGGCAGTGAGATGGTTATAGATACGTGAGATAATACCAGTGAGATAATACCAGGGGCATGGGGGTCTGAGTTGCATATTCTTTCATAGAAAGACAAACCGTCTAGAGAGGAGCAAGCACCAATCGCTGTTCGGACAAAATGGGATATTTGAAGGTAACGGAAGCATTCACTAGGAGGTAGCTTAGCCTGAGCCTGGAGATCTGGAAAAGTTTTGAGGGTGGTACTAGTAACGAGATCACAGATTCGATGTAACCCAGCCTAAGACCAAAGCCAAAAGGAACCAGGTTCAGTGAAAGCAGAGAAAAAAGTGGGTGACCTACAAAGGAAAGTAACGGGTGTGAGGAGAAACGAATTTAAAGGGACCGCGTAGACTATCCCCTAATTTGAGTGAATAAGCGTGACCGGGTTAAGTATAGGGCCATGGGCTGATGGGGGTAACCACAATAGGTTACATACTATTAAGGGGAAAAGATCCACTTCCTCCAAGCTGACCCATATTGGGATTTCAGTGGATGCGTGAAGTAAGGTGATTTGGGCCAGCTGAGCAGCTTGGTAATAACAAACAAAATTAGGGAGCCCTAGGCCTCCACTAAGTTTATTGCGGAGAAGAATGGATCTAGGCACTCTGGGTTTTATGGGACCCCATATATATTTAAAGACCCTGGTCTGGACAATCCGATGGAAATAGGAGGGGACAGCAATCGGGAGGACTCTATAAAGATACAAAAGTTTAAGAAGCAGGGACATTTTGATGGCTGCAACTCGTCTCAACCAAGAAACACATAATGGTTTCCAGGTATCTAATAGGAAGAATAGATGTGATAGCATAGGGAAATAATTTGACCTGTAAAGAGAAGCTGGATCACTGGTTAGCTTTATGCCTAAATATGGTAAAGATGTTGTGGACCAAGTGAAGGGGAAATGATCTTGTAAGTGGGCGACTTCCTGGTGAGGGAGAGACACGTTGAGAGCTTTAGACTTGAATTGGTTAACTTCTAAGCCTGTAATATTTGCAAATTTCTCCAAGACCTGGATAAGGTTCGGGAGAGTTGTACGGGGAGAAGTTACGAACAGGAGTGCATCATCTGCGAACAAGCAGATTTTATGAGAAGTAGAAGCAATTTCCAGGCCTTTGATGTCTGGGCTAGCCCTAATCGGCTAAAGTGAAGATTAAGGGGGATAAGGGGCATCCCTGTCTAGTGCCCCTTTCTATCTGAAATCTGTTGGAACGAAACCCAGAATACTTGACATAGGCCTGCGGTTGGTTATTTAAGGAACTCACCCATTGCAAGAAATGCGGACCAAAACCCCAACGATTAAGTATAAAATTTAGGTAAGGCCAGGAAACCGTATCAAACACTTTCCTGATGTCTAGAGACAATATGTGCATTGGGATCTTACGGGTTCTGGCTATATGTTGTAGGAGGACTACCCGTCAAGTGTTATCACTGGCCTGTCGACGTGGTATAAAACCTTCCTGGTCTTTATGGATTAGCCCGCCAATGATGGGATTAAGGCGTAGAGCCATAATTTTGGCCAGAAGCTTGATGTCCTAGCACTGTCACCTTCCCTGCTGCCCTCCGTGGATCAAGTGATCAGCTGTCTGCCACTACAAGTCCTGCCTGCTGCTGCAACTCCTAAAGCAAGGTAAGCAAATACACAATTCGCTGTGCTGTATTTTTTCAATAAATTATCTGCTATAGGCTCATGTTTGTTTTTCTCCTTCTGCTTCTTTGTGCTGCTTCCCCTGGACTCAGTCATGTCACTGCTATTGACTAGCCACTGGCACTGCCTCAAGCTCCCTCTGATTGGAACTCTGTCCTCTGGAAACTATGTTAATTTTGGAAGGCCATTTTTTTGGAGTGTCCACTTTATTTACAGTTGTGCTCATAAGTTTACATACCCTGGTATAATTTATGATTTCTTGGCCATTTTTCAGAGAATATGAACAACACCACAAAAACATTTGTTTCACTCATGGTTAGTGTTTGGCTGGAAAAATGTATTGTCAATCAACTGTGTTTGCTCTTTCTAAATCATAATGGCAACATAAACTACCCAACTGTAAATAAAGAGCCTCATGCACAAAGAGCCTCATCCACAAATACCACACAAGTCTTCAAGCTGTCATTGATGTTAAAGGGGGCAATACACAGTATTAAGAACTGGGGTATGTAAACTTATGATCAGAGTCACTTGGGTAGTTTCTGTTGCCATTGTGATTTAAAAAGAGTAAACACAGTTGATTGATAATAAATGGCTTCAGCCAAACACTAACCATGAGTGAAAGAAAAGTTTTTGTGTTATCATTCATGTAAACTTGCCAAATGTAAACTTATGAGCACTACTGTATTGCCTTTTTTGCTTGCAGCTTATATTTTATTATATTTTTCAGTTTAGTGCTCACTTTATTTATTTTTACAGACTCTGAGGGATGGCTTCCACAACCCATGCTGTGAGACCCTCTGTAGATTAATTGTAAAACTTGGAAAAGTCTCTTGGTACACTAAATTTGTCTTTTCACTCCACCACAAGCTTTCTGTGTTCCCCCGAACCTTTTCCTAAGGATGCGGATGGTCCGACTAATGTAAAGCAAGTTGTATGGACATGATAGACAGTATCTCATGGGTTGTGTGGATGAATCAAATTGGTACTGTTGTGGGCAATCCCCCTGAGATAGAGCTGGTAAGCATCGTGGACAAGTTAGCTAGGGCAACCTTTTACTAGGATTTTCTGTGTTATCAATTGGCCATGTTCTACATAGTCTGCATCCCGCGTGCAGTTGCGCCTGAGACGATTGAACTAAAAAAAATGTTTGTTTACACACACAGCTCCCGATTCCCGATTCTCTGCCCTAGTGGCCGCAAAGCAAAATCACGTTATATTACGTGATTTTGCGCAGCCGAGCCGATTTGCCACCGTAAAAGTGCAGTGGGCAGTCGGCAAGCAGTTAAGAGCCCCCTGTGTGCCTGGATGTCGTGTGTGTACATATAGCTAGCTGTATACACTACTATATACACACATTGTATATGGTAGGTGTACTGTATATAGCTATACACTACCCAGAACAGATGTACTCATAATATTTGTATATTCCTTCCTTCTGTATATAGAGACCTTGCTCCATCAACATTGACTGTAGATATACATCATTTGTCCTGTTACTGTATATATAGCTGTATACAGGACAAATGATGTATATCTGCGGTCAGTGATGATGGAGGAAGGTCTCTATATACAGGAAGGAAGGTGGTGTAAATATAGCTGTATATGAGATGGCACTGGTCATCACAGATGAGACGGCACTGGTGGGCACAAATGACACAGCACAGATGAGACGGCACTTGTAGGTACAAATGGGAGGGGGAGTTGTGTAAGTTTACCTTACAGATTTGTCTGTAAAGGTGAACTTACACTTTAAGTAGCCATGCGACAGACTCAAGCAGAAGAGGAGACCAATGAGAAATGCTATATAGCAGGATTTGTGAGAAATGCTATATAGCAGGATTTGTGAGAAATGCTATATACCAGGATTTGTGAGAAATGCTATTTGCTATACTCTGCTGTGATTCTGGGCTGGGTACTATGCTGTGATTCTGGGCTGGGTACTATGCTGTGATTCTGGGCTGGGTACTATGCTGTGATTCTGGGCTGGGTACTAAGCTGTGATTCTGGGCTGGGTACTCTGCTGTGATTCTGGGCTGGGTACTCTGCTGTGATTCTGGGCTGGGTACTCTGCTGTGAGCCTGGGCTGTGTACTCTGTCCTGTGATGAGGTGTCCTGAGCTGTATACTCCTGATACTATGGGTGGAAGCAAGTGGAACACAGGCAACGAAGTGGGTGGATGTTATAAGGGGTGGGGCTTATAAGTGGGAGGGGCCAAAAATGAGGGGTGGCTCTGGCACCCCCCCCATCCTAAAACTTCACCAGCCGCCACTGCCATGCACCTTAAGTTTTCAGAGGTATGAGAAGCAGAGTCCTTGGACTCACTGATGATAGCACTATGTGGAACTGCCTCTTCCCAGCCACATACTACTCCCAAGGTTATGAGGACTGAAAACCATCTTTTAGGCTTTGACATATGTCATCCTCTGCTTCAATGCCTAAAAAATGCTAGAATCCTTGTGTGTCCTGTGGCATGTGTACATCCAGATACCTGACTTCTATTAAGGGGGTTGTAAACCCTTGTGTTTTTTCATTAAGGTGAAAAAACACCTTGCAGTGTCCGGCCCCCCCGAGTCCCCGTTTACTTACCTGAGCCCCAAATTTCTGTGGATGCGATCCCATGTCACTTTACTCGCGGCTTGTCGGCTCTTCATTGGATAGATTGATAGCAGTGCAGCCATTGGCTCCAGTTGCTGTCAATCAAATTCAATGATGCGGCCGCCGGGGGGCGGGGCTGAGTCATACATTCGGCGGTTATGTACGCAGAATGTATCACACGGTAGCGCACCCGCAAGGTAACCCCCTCGGGAGAGAGCTTCCCAGAGGGGGTTATCTATTGCGGGGAAGAGATCCGAGAGCCACCGAGGGACCCCAGAGGAGGACGACCAGGTCCACCCTGTGCAAAATGAACTGCACAGTGGCGGTAAGTATGACATGTTTGTTATTTAAAAAAAAACAAAAAAAAAAACAGAACCTTTAGTATCCCTTAGAGTCGGTTCACACTGGGGCGATGTGTCAGGCGACTTAGAAATGTACTCCCTGTACGACTTCGGGGGCGGCTCGGGGCGACTTGCATTGACTTCTATACAGAAGTCGTCTTGCAAATCGCCTCTGGAGTCGTCCACAGGACGACTTGCAGAGCCGCCCCGGAGTCGTGCCGCCTGTGTGTGAACTGACTCCTAAAGTCTATGAGCATACTTGTTTATTTATTTTGCCTTAAGAAGTACATTTTTTACTTTAGAATAAACCCATATAAGTAGAGATACATCAGGGAGTACTATCTTACATAGTTGGTCAGGTTGAAAAAAGACACAAGTCCATCCAGTTCAACCATAAAAAAAAAATCAAACAAACAAAATAAAACACAGTACATCCCATACACTCAACTCCATACCCACAGTTGATCCAGAGGAAGGCAAAAATCCCCAGCAGAGCGATGATCCAATTTGCTACCGGAGGGGAAAAAATTCCTTCCTGATCCCCCGAGAGGCAATCGGATTTACCCCGGATCAACTTTACCTACAAAACGTAGTACTCACTTATATTATGTGCATTTAGGAAAGAATCCAGGCCCTTCCTAAAGCAATCTACTGAGCTGGCCAGAACCACCTCTGGAGGGAGTCTGTTCCACATTTTCACAGCTCTTACTGTGAAGAAACCTTTCCGTATTTGGAGGTGAAATCTCTTTTCCTCTAGACGTAAAGAGTGCCCCCTTGTCCTCAGCGTTGACCTTAAAGTGAATAACTCAACACCAAGTTCACTATATGGACCTCTTATATATTTGTACATGTTGATCATATCCCCCCTTATTCTCCTCTTCTTAAGAGTGAATAAATTCAGTTCCTCTAATCTTTCCTCATAGCTGAGCTCCTCCATGCCTCTTATCAGTTTAGTTGCCCTTCTCTGCACTTTCTCCAGTTCTCCGATATCCTTTTTGAGAACTGGTGCCCAAAACTGGACTGCATATTCCAGATAAGGTCTTACTAATGATTTGTACAGGGGCAAAATTATATCTCTATCTCTGGAGTCCATACCTCTCTTAATACAAGAAAGGACTTTGCTCGCTTTGGAAACCGCAGCTTGGCATTGCATGCCATTATTGAGCTTATGATCAACTAAAACCCCGAGATCCTTCTCCACTACAGATCCCCCCAGTTGAACTCCCCCTAGCATGTATGATGCATGCATATTCTTAGCCCCCAAGTGCATAACTTTACATTTATCAACATTAAACCTCATCTGCCACATAGTCGCCCAATTAGACAGAGCATTGAGGTCGGCTTGTAAATTGGAGACATCCTGCAAGGACGTTATTCCACTGCATAACTTGGTATCATCTGCAAAGACAGAAATGTTACTTTGGATCTCAGACCCAATATCATTTATAAATATATTGAAAAGTAAAAGGGACCCAACACTGAACCTTGGGGTACACCGCTGATAACCTTGGACCATTCAGAGTAAGAATCATTAACCACAACTCTCTGAATCCTGTCTTCAGCCAGTTTTCTATCCATTTACAAACTGATATATCTATGTAGACCTTACCTTACACATGAGCCGTGTGTGGGGAACTGTATCGAACGCTTTTGAAAAATCCAAGTATACCACGTCCACTGCCACGCCTCTGTCCAGGGTTTTACTTACCTCTTCATAAAAGGAAATCAGGTTTGTCTGACAACTTCTGTCTTTCATGAATCCATGCTGTCTGCTTCTTAAATAGTTTGTTTCCAGCAAGAACTCATCCATGTGGTCTTTTATTAAACGTTCCAGTATCTTTCCAACTATAGAAGTTAAACTAACAGGTCTATAGTTACTTTGTAAAGACTTTGTTCCCTTTTTAAATATAGGCACCGCATTGGCTCTACGCCAATCCAGTGGTACTATTCCTGTCATTAACCACTTAAGGACCCCCGCACGCACATATACGGCCACAGAATGGCTCGTACAGGCACAAGGGCGTAAATTTACGTCCCCGCCTTCGTGCGGTTCGGGGGTCCCATCGGGACCCCCTCCGCGGCGTGCGGGGGTCCCCCTGCCTCTGGGAGCGATCGCCGACGAGCGGGCGGATGTCCCTGATTTCCGCCCCCCCCGCGATCGCTCCCAGCCAATGGAGACATCCACAGTAAGTGTGCACCAACACAACACTGACACACACTCACATAGGCAAATTAACCCCTTGTGATTGCCCCCCCCCACCCCCCTGTCACAGTGTCACTGAATGCAGTGATCTAATCACTGCATTTAGTGTCAGTGTGACAGGCAGTGTAAAACACAGTTAGTGTTAGGTTCAGGATAGCCCCCCCACCCCCCCCTAATAAAGTTGTAACCCCCTGATCACCGCCCTAGTTAACCCTTTCACTCCCTATTGCCAGCGTCACTAAGCGATCATTTTTCTGATCGCTGTATTAGTGTCGCTGTTCCCGCTAGGTAGCTATTTTTTTTTTATTGCAATTTTTTTTTTTACTAAAGACATGTGGCTGAATTAATTTTGGCCTAAATGTTTTACTAAAATTTAGTTTATTTGATTTTTTTTATAACAAAAAGTAAAAAAATTGTGTTTTTTTTCAAAATTGTGGCTCTATTTTAGTTTATAGCGCAAAAAATAAAAATCGCAGAGGCGATCAAATACCACCGAAAGAAAGCTCTATTTGTGGGAAGAAAAGGATGCAAATTTTGTTTGGGAGCCACGTCGCACGACCGCGCAATTGTCTGTTAAAGCGACGCAGCGCCGAATTGTAAAAACACCTTGGGTCATTTAGCAGCGTATGTGTCCGGGTCTTAAGTGGTTAATGAGTCCCTAAATATTAGATACAGTGGCTTTGAAATTTCAGAGCTCAATTCTTTTAGGATCCGTGGGTGGATGCCATCTGGTCCAGGTGCTTTATCCACCTTTATTCTGTCTAAATATTTCTGGACCATATCACTTTTGAGCCATTGTGGATTTGGGGCTGTGTCACTCCCACCCCCATTATGGACATAAGCTCCCCCATTCTCCATTGTATAAACAGAGCTGAAGAAAGCATTTAATAAATTTGCCTTCTCTATGTCCTCAGTCACCCACTCTAGATTATTTTGTAAAGCGCCTACATGTTTAGACTTGACCTTTTTACTATTAATATATTTAAAGAATTTTTTGGGGTTTGTCCTACTATCTTTTGCAATCTGTCGTTCATTTTGAATGTTTGCATCCTTGATTTCCTTTTTACATATTCTATTATATTCTTTGTAACATTTAAACGACACTAGTGTTCCTTCATGCTTATATTTTTTAAAAAGCTATTTTCTTATTGTTTATAGCTTTTTTAACTTTGATCCTGAGCCACATAGGTTTTATCTTTAGCCTTTTAAACTTATTGCCCATGGGAATATACTTTGCAGTGAGGTTCCAAAGAGTCTTTTTGAAGAATTCCCATTTCTGTTCTGTGTTCATCTGTGCCAATATTCCCTCCCAGTCCAAGCCCTGGAGAGCAGTCCTCATGCTTTGAAAATTTGCTCTCTTGAAATTAAAGCGGTATTTCACCCTAAACATAAGATCTCCCATGCGTTCCAGCATACTGGCGTCAGCGCCAGTATGCTGGTTTTTTTTTTTTTTTAATAGCACACTTACTGTATTATTGTAGAATTCCTTTTCTGTCCCCCGTGGTGGACGGCGCCAGTATAGCGCGTCACATCTTCCTAAAATACCCGATATGGACTCGGGTAATCTCGGCGAAAATGCGGCGCCTGCGCACAGACCTAGGAGCTGACTGCGCAGGCGCCGTATTTCTCCGAGTCCTACGGCTATGGCGCGTCACGCCCTCCGAAATAGGACTCGGAGAAATACAGCGCCTGCGCAGTCAGCTCCTAGGTCTGTGCGCAGGCGCCGCATTTTCGCCGAGATTACCCGAGTCCATATCGGGTATTTTAGGAAGATGTGACGCGCTATACTACAGCCGTCCACCGCGGGGGACAGAAAAGGAATTCTACAATAATACAGTAAGTGTGCTATTAAAAAAAAAAAAACCCAGCATACTGGCGCTGACGCCAGTATGCTGGATCGCATGGGAGATATTATATTTAGGGTGAACCTCCGCTTTAAGTGTGTTTATCTTTCCTGTATGTATTTCTTGCTTATAGTTAATATTAAATGAAATCATGTTATGATCACTGCTACCCAGGTGTTCCTTTATCTGAACATTAGTAAAAAGGCTCTGCATGGTTTGAGATTACCAAGTCCAACAGAGCATCATTCCTAGTTGGGGCCTCAATAAACTGGACCATAAAATTGTCCTGCAATAGGTTTTTAAATTTTTGTCCTTTAACTGTCCCAGAAATTCCATTATTCCAGTCAATTTCTGGGTAGTTAAAATCCCCCATTATTATCACCGTCCCAGCCCTTGCAGCCCTTTCCATCTGTGCAAGGAGCCGAGTCTCCACCTCCTCATTAACATTGGGTGGTCTATAACAAACTCCAATGATTAACTTTGAACTACGCACATCTGTATGCAGTTCCACCCATAATGCTTCAACTTCACTCTCCATCAACCAGGTCCTCTTTCACGCTTGCGTTGAGGTCACTTCTCACATAGAGACAGACGCCTCCACCTTTCCTTTTTACCCTGTCTTTCCGAAAGAGAGCATAGCCAGGAATATTAATAGCCCAGTCATGTGAGGATTGAAGCCAAGTTTCAGCAATACCGATTACATCATAGCTCTCCTCATGCACCAGAGCTTCCAACTCACCTGTTTTGCTTGGAAGGCTTCTGGCATTGGTGAACAAACACTTAAATGTATTGTTACATTTTTCGCTGGTGTTTTTCATATAATTTTAAGTAGTGCAAATGGCACTATAATTTCCAATGGCTGATTGCAACATGGGAACTTTCTTGTCACCTGCCATAACCCCACCTCCATCTATCCACATTCCACTCTCCATTAATGTCTGATCTTGTGACTGATCTCATTAAAAGATGGAAATATTTACCAGGCAAATGCTATCCTTGCAGCTGAAGCCACTGCTAAGTGCATGCCTTGTCCCCTGAATATTGAAAAAGCAGAACTCTATGATTTTTTTTTTAATAACAAGAGGTGTATGCCACTTTAAGAATGGTGTTTGCATGAAGCTGGCCTTGAGGTGAAAGGAAGTCCTGCTCTTCCTCCCACTGCTCTGACACACAGAGTATACTCCAGCAGGAACACAATAGGGATAGTGCCATTGATGCATACATTGACATGGCTTAGTATTCTTGTCACCTCCTCAATTGGTAGTACGGTGAATGCATCCTTTATCAGCAGCCATTGGCGAGGGGAAAAAAAGCAGAGCTGACCTGTCGTTGTGCCATACTTACACAGGTACTCGTTGGCAGACCTCTGCTGCATGTGCAGTCGTTGCAGCATTGCCAAAGTTTAGTTCCACCTGGTAGGCATGTCACAAATCAAGTGGTTTACAGGCAGGTGGAATGCCCGCTGAATTTTAGTCAGACGAACCTAGAAGATCTTGTATACCTGGCTACCTGTTAAGAAATGTTTACCACCAGATTGAGAACATGTGCCAGGCATGTGTCCACTTTCCCTGTCGAAGGGTGGACAGAAGGTTAGTGCCATTATCGCACACCACCATTTCTTGCTCAAGGTTCCCGTAGCATGAACCACTTATGGGTTTGCCCCTGCAGAGCTGAAAGAATCTCTACTCTAGTGTGGCTCCTGTCTTCTAGACAGACCATCTGAAGCAGTGCATGAAATCTTTTAGTCTGACTAGTTAAATAGCCCCTTGAACACTTAGGGGATACTGTTGGTTCATTGGACAATTCAGCAGAAGAAGGCATGGAGATGGCAGATCTCACATCATGACCAAAAGCTGTATGGATATGTGGAAGGAAATTGAGCTCCAACACTGAACCCTGTTGCAAGCAGAGCTACCCAGTTTGCTGTAAACGATATATATATCGCCCCTGACCATACTTGCTGCAACACGTGTCAGTGGTAAGGTGGACCTTGGTGCTGACTGCCTTGCCCAATGATGTCGAAACATTAACTTCCACATGATGGCACATAGCTGGAATGGCCTTACATGCAAAGAAATAGTGACTGGGAACCTGCAATTGTGGTACAGCACATTCCACTAGACGGAAAGAAAGGAATTGTAAAGTCAACAATTTGGACAGACTGGAGTTTAAATACTGGGCTTGTGGGTGGCAGGGAGTGTAGTTTTTTGTCGATGCAGCAGCTGGGGCAGATTGCCTGCTATACTCTACAGCTGGTGGTATGCTGCTGGCAGACATCTTGCAACGACCTGTGACACCTCTTAAACAAAAATTGTCTCTGGACAGCCACACTCTGAACAAATTGTAGCTAGTGCTTAGTCATAGCTTATTTTACTTTGCTGTGACTTGTAATGCTGTCCTTCTTTCAATAAAGGCTACAATTTGTTCAGAGTGCGGCTGTCCAGAGACAATTTTTGTTCCTGCTTTGCTAAGTGCATTGCCTGCACCTGAGTTGTCTGCAATGGTGGATGTTCGTCTGGGTTTCCACCTGAAGCGGCTATTCCCTTTTCCCTGTGACACCTCTTGCTATACCATCAGCCCTTTCAGTAAAGGCTGCTGAGAGGTCATGAGATACAGTGGGAGTAGACATGAAAAGTGAGGCGTGGGGAGGAGAAGAATTGTATCCCTTTTGTGTGGCTTTCAGGTGCTCTTGCCAGCGGGCTGAGTGGTGGGAGGTCAAATGCCTTTGCAAACATGTGGTACCCAAATGGCTGGTGTTTTTGCCACGCTTGATCTGCTTACGACAGAGATGGCAAATTGCAACAGTGCAATCAGCTGCGCATGTGCTAAAAAAGACCCACACGGCTGAACTGGGGGAAGTGAGCTGGGAGATAACAGCGCCACAAACTGATGGAATAGGGTGGCTACTCTCTACTGTTACATTATGGCTTGCTCTGAAGTACATCCTGCCTCATTGGGATTGTGCCTCATCCACTCCATTCTCATCATCACTGGAGCCAACTTGGCAACACGCATTACGCTGTGGCTGGGGGAATATGACTGCCATCTCGTTGTTTATCATTGTTCTCCCTTTCTTCCCTCTCTTGTAGGCTCATGTTACTCCATTTCTTGTCCTTAGAACCAACATCAGAATCAAGTAATATCTGTGCATCCTCAAGAAGCAAGGGGCTGACACTTTGTTCAAATAATTGAGCTGACTCCTCCATGCATGATGCTGGGGCTATGACAGAAATAGATGTGGACAAGAAGGCAGGATAAGCCACTATGGCAGCTGTGGTGGACTGCACACTAGTCTCAGCTTGTGTGATAGAGGATGAGGATAGTTTAGTAAGCCAGTCCACCACCTTCTCTACATGCTGTGGCTGGATAGCATGGGCAACATCACTAAACAAAGGAAAACGTGCTCTGCCTGAGTTAAAACCACGTCCACCTTTGCCTGTGAACACAGACATTACTGGCCCCCACATAGTCATGAGTCACAGACATAGTCAAGAAAAAGACATGATGTGGGGGGGTTTATTACCCAAATTTAATAGTTACTGGGATGTGATGTTTGATGCACTTTAAATTGAACAGAAATGTAAAAAAAAAGAAAAAGGGGAATAACTGCATCGCAGTCCGAAAAACTACGGCTGACAATTTTAAAAAAAAAGGGCAGGCACGGACACAAAAAACAAACAAAAATGCAGCAACCAAAAAAAAAAGGGAAAATGATACCCCCGAGGAAACAGTAAAATCCTTTAAATCCCGGTTGATGTGGCTATATGAGAGCTGGCCGGGATGGATCATCAGTCAGAGGCGAGCCGTCATCGGTGCGGGATGAGTTTAGTAACAGGTGCTCCAGCCACCTCTCCCCCTGGGGAATTTAGCCGAGGGGCGGGGCCATTCGTCACTGCCGCGGGGGACAGCCGGTAAAGGAGCTGGAGGCTGCAGAGTGCATGTGGAGGCTGAGTGGAGTCATCTTAAAATTTCCCTTTCCCAAAAGCACCCACACTGACCTGCCTTGCGTGCAGCAGCAGGTCAGTGTGATACAAATAACAGGTGAGCCCGGCCAGCCCGGAGTAAGAACCTCCCCACATAGGTGTGCCCCCCACCCAACACGCCTAGGTGCTAAAGGGTGGAATAAGATGGTGTAGCCACAGGGAGGACCAAAGCCTGAAGATATATTTTCACTTTCACTTCTCTATGCATCACCATTAATTCACAACTTATTTATCCCCCATTTTCACTCTTTCACTGCTGGTGTCTCTTCCCTCTCCCCTTTTTCCCTTTTCTCTTTCCCTGTAGACTTTTAAAAAAAAATATATTAACATATACATGTACTTCACTATTTGTGTTCATATTATGATTAGCTTTACTTTCTTATTACAGGGCCTCTATTCCCGAATAAGGTGGGACCTGTCCCCCTCATCCTGTCTCCGTCCACTCCTACCCACCTTCTGGCCATACGAGCTAGGTCCTGCTTGGCCTCGGCGGGCTCGTTTTCTGTTTCCTCCTCCTTGGTTCGCCCCCTTTTTTCCCCCCACCTGGCTGCCCCCCCTTTTGTTTCCCTTTTCCTTGTCCCTGTCCCTCCTCTTTCCGCTCCTAGGTGGAGCCACGGTATGCAGTTTGTGACCTCGCGTAGGACCAGAGGTGGTTTTCCTCCGCTCTCTTCTTCCCCTGGGAGCCCTTATTCCATCTCCCCTCCCTGCCTGCACCCCAATTCAGGTTCGCTCCCGGTGTCCGATCTCGGCTTGCTCTCCGACATGTGTCTTGGTAAGCGACATGCACATCATGTATATCATTGTTCATCACATTTACACAGGAGGACTACTTGCATCCATGTTTTACATTCATTTGTCTCGGTGGACGAGTCCCCTGTGTGTTGGGTCATATTTTTTATATATTTACCTGTATGTATTTTCTTTATAGAACCTATGGCAGTGCTAAAAATTGCTCCCTGAAGAAGACCGCTACTACTAAGGTCGAAATGCCTGGGGCTAATTGGTCCATAGAGCTCACATGTACACAGTACTGTTTTAAAAATTATGTCTGTTACCATGTTGTAATTGATATTGCTTGTTTTTGATTATTTTTTTTGTCAAGCTCATATCATGAGTCCTATTTTATGGGGCTTTTTTTGACTACCATATTTATTTCAATAAAATGTATACTTTTTTACTAAAATTTGTACATTATTTATATACTGCTGCAACACAAAGCCCTTAGGGGTAAATTTCCTTTTCTTCAAGTACTATCAGGGGTGTGCAGCATCCTTTATCCATGGGTTGTAATACCTTTGCTAAGATATCTGTGCAGTAACCCACACATATGTCTCTAAAATTGCTGCCAAACTCGCACTGACATGTGGGTATGAAACTGTGCGCGTTTAGCTGTACTTGCATGCTTTCATTCCCACTGTCAGTGTGAGCCTAGGCTAAGTGAGTTTATTCTATACAGGGCTTTAAATTTTAAGTCCTGAGCCAGGCCTGAAGGGTTACTCGCCACCAGTTGCCCCACTCAACCTCTACCATGCCCTGCCCCCTAATCCCATCTCTAAACACACCCTCATAAATGACACTTAAATGTTTTTTGCAGAATTAAGTTATGAAAATAAATATTAACAACAACTTCATCAGTGTAGCCCCACTTGTGCCCATCAGTACAGCCCCATCTGTGCCCAATGCAGCCTCCCCTGTGCACAATGCAGCATGACATGTGACCAATACAGCTTCACCTGTGCCCAATACAGCCTCACCTGTGCCCAATGCAGCATGACCTGTGCCCAATACATCCTCACCTGTGCCCAATACAGTCTCACCTGTGCCCAATACAGTCTCACCTGTGCCCAATGCAGCCTGACCTGTGCCCAATGCAGCCTGACCTGTGCCCAATACAGCCTCACCTGTGCCCAATACAGCCTCACCTGTGCACAATACAGCCTCACCTGTGCACAATACAGCCTGACCTGTGCCAATGCAGCCTGACCTGTGCCCAATACAGCCTGACCTGTGCCCAATACAGCCTCACCTGTGACCAATACAGCCTGACATACAGCCTGACCTGTGCCCAATGCAGCCTGACCTGTGCCCAATGCAGCCTGACCTGTGCACAATACAGCCTGACCTGTGACCAATGCAGCCTCACTTGTGACCAATGCAGCCTCACCTGTGACCAATACAGCGTGACCTGTGCACAATACAGCATGACCTTTGCCCAATACAGTATGACCGGTGCCCAATGCAGCCTCACCTGTGACCAATGCAGCCTGACCTGTGCCCAATGCAGCCTGACCTGTGCCCAATGCAGCCTGACCTGTGACCAATGCAGCCTGACCTGTGACCAATGCAGCCTGACCTGTGACCACTGCAGCCTGACCTGTGACCAGTGCAGCCTGACCTGTGCACAATGCAGCCTGACCTGTGCAAAATGCAGTCTGACCTGTGACCACTACAGTCTCACCTGTGCAGAGGAAAAGGCAAGCCCTCCGAATCAGCAGAGAGCGGGATTGCCCGCTGTAATAGCTTTAGTATGAATTTCCTGTGTTCTTGGGGCTCACCGTCACATAGCCCGCCTCTTGGCCCGACGCCTTTGATAACATCACATGTCCCGCATTGGACCCACGTTCTGTCTATCAAAGGCGCCGGGCCAAGAGATGGAGCTATGTGACGTGAGCCCCGGGAACACAGGAAGTTCTATTGAAAGCTATTACATCGGGCAATCCCGACCTCTGCTGATACGGACAGCTCGCCTCTTCCTCTCCTCTCTCTTCCCCTGGCTGGGAGACCGTGTTGGTGGTGCTCACCCCCCCACTCTGAGGCAGCCCCAACAGCCATTTTCCACTCGCAAAATGCGAGTGTGCGTGTGGAAATTTTAAAGGGCTGATTCTATATATATATCACTGCAATGTATACACTGAGGGCCAGATTCTCAGAGGCGTTTTTTTTCCCGGGTATCTATGCGAGTGATTCCTAGAATCACTTTGGCATAGATACAGGTGAAGATCCAACAAGTGTAATGTATTACACTTGCGGATCGTAGATGTAATGACAACTCCGGCCACTAAATGGCCTTTACGTTGTTTTCTCATCATGTAAATGAGGCTACTACTCTGATTCCCGAACGCTTTTACGCCACCCCGTCGCTTACGTGGTTTCCGTCCACGTAAGGTTACCCCTGCTAATATGAGGGGTAACCTTACGCAGTACCGTCGGATGCCATCGGGTGCCGTCGGATGCCATGTTAAGTATGGCGTCGGGTCAGCGTCGGCTTTTTCCGTCGGTTACGTCGTCTCACTAAGTCGTTCCCGAATAGGGCATTGTGTAAGTAACGATCAGTAACTATGAAGCACGTGCATGGAGAATACGGCACTTGCTCTGTTAAGTTGCGGCGGCGTAGTGTAAATGGCTTACGCTACGCCAGCGAAAATGTATGAGAATCTGGCCCTGAGTGCTTTTCCCTAACATTTATCTGTACACTAAAAATGTCCCTTACATTGGTGGTCAGTGGGAAGAATGTTTCTTATATTGGTGATTACTCGGAAGAATGCTTCTTACATTTGTGGTCAGTGGGAACAATGCTCCTTACATTGGTGATTAGTGGGAAGAATGCTCCTTACATTGGTGGTCAGTGGGAAGAATGTTCCTTACATTAGTGATCATTGGAAAGAATGCTCCTTACATTGGTGGTCAGTGGGAAGAATGTGTCTTACATTGGTGATCAGTGGGGAAAACAGGTTTTCCCAGGATCTTCTGTTGCCCGGGGGCCACCATGGGCCCCTATCAGTCCGCCCCTGCAAGCACCCCGCAAATTTGGGTGTTCGCCAAATTCGGGCGTTCACCTCCAACTTTTGCTTGACTCGAACTGTTCACCTTACTCTACTGTGGGGTACATAGGCATTCTGAGGGGTGTAGAGATGTGCAAAGGGGCATGGCATTAGATGGTTCTTGTAGAAGCACACCCATTTTAATTGGCCCACCCCTAATTAAGATGGCTGGATGAAAACATAGGGAAAAAAAGGCATCACTGAGTTTTTGTTGCAAAGGTTGGCAACTATGTAGTAAGGGGTCCCGCTGAAGAATGCGTGAAAGGGTCCTGCTGGGGGACTGCAATAAAGGGCCCTACAATAGGAGTAAAGGGCCCAAGACAGGGTCAGGACAGCCCTTCATGGTTTCTTGCACTGGGGCTCTGAAGGTTCTAGTTACGGCTATTATTCTCATTATTTCCAACAAACGTGCACTTTAATAGCACCACTGATTTCCAAGGGCACACACACGTGCGCCATGGTCTCTTGTGTTGAGAAACTTTTACTGAACTTCACACATGGCATCACAAAACTTCTTGATCATAGGATTAGGTTTCTCACTTAAAACAGAAGAGGCAACATTACTGAAACTTTGTAATTGAGTTATGCCCGCTCATTGTTTCTGGAACTATACTACAGTCATTTTGACAAGAAGTTCTGTCCACATTTCTTTTAAGGGATCACATGGCAAGCTTAGTTGTATTTCACATGAGCAGAAAGATGTCACCTCCTAATCAGCAACTGCAGAATGATCTCCACACATCAGAAATGAGTTCCCTTTCTCCTGATTAGAGGATAATTTCCTCCAATCATGAAACAAGACTTTTATTTTTGACTTCTCATGTCGGTCAAAGGAATAGAATAAAAATTATGTAAAAAAAAAATAAAAAATTAACATTGAAATTTCACTCCCTCTGGCAGTCCCGATTTCGGCGCGATTGAGGAGACATCTGTGCAGGTTTCTGCACATATGTCAATGTAAATCGCGTCCTGAAATCGCAAAAAGTAGTACAGGAACTACTTTTTGAAATCGGTGCAGCGCCGCAGATGCGGCATCGCACCGATTAGGACGGTGTCATTGCCGGCGATTGCCGCTGATTTGAGATACATGTGAAATTGCATCTCAAATCGAACTAAATCGTACCTGGGCTCAATCTGAGAACTTAGATTTCTCTGTAATCACCATCATAGTACATGTTGCTGTGGAGGCCTTTGCAGTGGGTCTCTGTGGACTTTGCAGTTGGAGGAGCAGCAGCTGTGATGTTAAATTGCAATTAGCTGTGCCTTCCAAAATCATATTACTCTGATTTCTTCAATTAGAAACTCATGCTAACCAAAAGCATGAGTACTCTAAAATAACTCACATCGGGTCTTCCCTCCTGTGTATACATTCAGTGCTTATCAGTTCCCACCAGCCATTGATTTGACAAGCATGGAGAAATATTGACTGCTCTTCGCTTTCTCCAGCTGCAGCAAAACATCATGATTCTTGGCAGAAAGCTTGTGCAACATGCATATATCCTATGTGTATGTGTATTTTTATGGAAATATGTGTATATATGACACATGAGGTTAAATAATTTTTGCAGTAAATAACATTTATAGAATGTATATTATCATATATAATCTATATAAAAGTGTTTAGTAGAACTAAAAAAAACAAGAGCAATGTGTGTATGTATGTATATATACAGGGCTCAAAATTTCAAGTCCTGAGCTACTAGCCAGGCTTTAAGAGTTACTCGCCACCAGTTGCCCCACCTAATTCATACACTGCCCTGCTCCTTATTGTACCCGTAAACATGCCCTTTGTAGATTATCTCATGGAATGACACTGTTAAATGTTTTATGCAGAATCAAGTTACAAAATTAAATATTACCAACAACAACTTTAACAAAATAGGACAGGGCACTGGGGACAGACCAGAGGGACAGGGCTCTAGAACTGGGTCTCTTCCCCATTCTCTTGCTGTCTCCTCTGCAACTCCCATCCATCCATCCTCTCTCTCTCTCTCCCTCTCCTATTCATCTCATATCAGGAGCCTGTGTGTGTGGCTCCACACTTGCATGTCCCCACTTTCCCCTTTTATTCAGGCTGGCAGTGAGGAGAGGAGCTGCAGCACAGCGGGAGGGAGTACAATCCAGCGCTGAGATCCACACAACTGCACAGCCATTGACACCATAGCACAGCGCACACTGACACTGCACAGCACACATTGAGCCGAGTCTGTTCACAGTGCTCAGGTTGAACTGTTGGACACTTGCATAGAGCACAAGGAGAAGAAAACTGCACAAACTGGAAGGCTGCCGCTCTCATGTCAGGGCAACTTTCAGTGAGCGCTGCACCGGAGTGGTACTGTAATCCTCCACCTCACACATTACTTTCTGCTCTCCAGCTACATTGGTCGGGGGGAAGGGGGGCAGGCTCAGGGAGGTCATACTGTTAGGTCCCTTGGCTTAATGAGAATTGTAAAGAGAGCACCTGTGTACTGCTCTGCCTGTGGGCAGCCAGGCGCCTGGGTGCAGAAATATTTCTGGCGCCCCCACATGGGCGTGGTTATCTTACTAACTCCTCCCCTTTACACATGTTTCTATGGCAACAACTTCACCCTGCAACTTCATCCCCACCAATTTGCTTTTACAATAACTTAGTCAACGGCTTTGACAAGTCAAAAAAATTTTTTTTTATTTATTGACAATTCTGTGTCAAGTGCATGTAAATAAAATAGTGCAAATAGTACAAATAGTGTACTTGGACTATAAATAACTGAACAATATAACATTTTTGAACAGAAAATGAGGTAGCAGAAAATCTATAACTACAGATGCAAAATATGCAAGATAGATTGATTCTGTACTTTTTACATTTTCAATAAATACAATCACTAAAGTGCAAATAACAGATTCATGCATACAATCACCAAACAGTGCAAATATCAATTAAATACAGTTAAATAAAGTTAAAGTGGCTTGCTTCCCATCCTCCTTCTTAGCAACCAGCTATATACAGTGTGTTTAAAGAGGAAAAAAAAAAACACAAAATGCATAAAAACTGCATGCAAAAGGGAGGGTTTAAAAACACAAAAAGCTCTGCAAAACATGCCTGAAAAACGCATCAAGCACAGCAGCCTAGATGTAAATCTAGCCTTAGAGTGCTCTGATTAACCCCAAATAAAGTTCACTTGTTCTAGTAGGTCAAACAAACACACTAGGTCACACATCCCCTACAGCGCCACCTGTGGTTAACTCCCAAACTGCAGCTGTCATTTCCACAGTAAACGATGCAATTTAAATGCATTTTTTGCTGTGAAAATGACAATTGTCCCAAAAATGTGTCAAAATTGTCCGAAGTGTCCGCCATAATGTCGCAGTCATGAAAAAAATCGCTGATCGCCGCTATTAGTAGTAAAAAAAAAAAATTAATAAAAATGCAATAAAACTATCCCTTATTTTGTAAACGCTATAAATTTTGCGAAAACCGACCGATAAACGCTTATTGCGATTTTTTTTACCAAAAATAGGTAGAAGAATACGTATCGGCCTAAACTGAGGAAAAAAAATGTTTTTTATATATTTTTGGGGGATATTTATTATAGCGAAAAGTAAAAAATATTGCATTTTTTTTTAAATTGTCGCTCTATTTTTGTTAATAGCGCAAAAAATAAAAACCGCAGAGGTGATCAAATACCACCAAAAGAAAGCTCTATTTGTGGGAAAAAAAGGACGCCAATTTTGTTTTGGAGCCGCAATTGTCAGTTAAAACGAAGCAGTGCCGAATCGCAAAAAGGGGCAAGGTCCTTTACCTACATTTTGGTCCGGGTCTTAAGTGGTTAACCAACACAATTCTCCTAATTACTGTACCACAACTCACAGTCTCACAGATACGCCTAGGGCTAGAGGATCCTTTTTTAAATAAATACAATTTTCAATAACATTTGCACAAACAATTAAATCACTTTGTCTGAGCCTACCTTACAGAAGAACTTCGTTAAATCAGTAACTGTTGAGAGAATGAACACTTTGGTTAGGACTATGCAACATACAACATGGAGTATGGGAACGAGAGGGTGAGAGAGAGTTTTATGTAAGACGTGATCTGACACAACTGGGTCTGGGGAGTGCATGTGCATTTTGATTGGCACAGCACAGTAGCTGAGTTTTTAATAGGCACAGTGGCTGCGTTTTTAATGAGCACAGTAGCTGCGTTTGGATGGGAACAGTGACTGCGTTTGGACGGGCACAGTGGCTGTGTTTGATTGGCAGAGTGGCTGCTTTTGGACGGGCACAGTGGGCAGTGACTGCATTTGGGGCACAGTGGCTGCGTTTTGGATGGGCAGAGTGGATGTGTTTGATGGGCACAGTCGCTGCGTTTGATGGGCACAGTGGCTGCATTTTTAATGGGCACAGTAGCAGCGTTTGGATGGGCACAGTGGCTGCGTTTGGGGCACAGTGGCTGCTTTTGGATGGGCACAGTGGGCAGTGGCTGCATTTGGGGCACAGTGGCTGCGTTTTGGATGGGCAGAGTGGCTGCGTTTGAGGGGTACAGTGGCTGCGTTTGATGGGTACAGTGGCTGACTGTGTTTTTATGGGCACAGTGGCTAAATTTTGATGGGTACAGTGGCTGCATTTTGATGGGCACAGTGGCTGCAGTTTGATGGGCACAGTGGCTGCAGTTTGATGGGCACAGTGGCTGCAGTTTGATGGGCATAGTGACTGTGTTTTGACGGGCAGAGTGGCTGTGTTTTGACGGGCAGAGTGGCTGCGTTTAGGATGGGCACAGTGACTGTTTTTATGGGCACAGTAGCTGCATTTTGATGGGCACAGCAGCTGCTTTTGACAGGCACAGTGGCTGCATTTGGGGCACAGTGGCTGCATTTGGGGCACAGTGGCTGCATTTTGATGGGCACAGTAGCTGCTTTTGACAGGCACAGTGGCTGCAATTGGACGGGCACAGTGGCTGCATTTGGGGCACAGTGGCTGCGTTTGGGGCACAGTGACTGCATTTTGATGGGCACAGTGGCTGCAATTGGACGGGCACAGTGGCTGCAATTGGACGGGCACAGTGGCTGCAATTGGACGGGCACAGTGGCTGCAATTGGGGCACAGTGGCTGCATTTGGGGCACATTAGCTGCATTTTGATGGGCACAGTAGCTGCTTTTGACAGGAACAATGGCTGCAATTGGACGTGCACAGTGGCTGCGTTTGGGGCACAGTGACTGCATTTTGATGGGCACAGTGGCTGCAATTGGACGGGCACAGTGGCTGCAATTGGACGGGCACAGTGGCTGCAATTGGACGGGCACAGTGGCTGCAATTGGGGCACAGTGGCTGCATTTGGGGCACATTAGCTGAATTTTGATGGGCACAGTAGCTGCTTTTGACAGGAACAATGGCTGCAATTGGACGTGCACAGTGGCTGCATTTGGGGCACAGTGGCTGCGTTTGGATGGGAACAGTGACTGCGTTTGGACGGGCACAGTGACTGCGTTTGGACGGGCACAGTGGCTGTGTTTTGACGGGCACAGTGGCTGTGTTTTGACGGGCACAGTGGCTGTGTTTTTGACGGGCACAGTGGCTGTGTTTTTGATGGGCACAGTGGCTGTGTTTTTATGGGCACAGTAGCTGCATTTTGATGGGCACAGCAGCTGCTTTTGACAGGCACAGTGGCTGCATTTGGGGCACCGTGGCTGCGTTTGGATGGGAACAGTGACTGCGTTTGGACGGGCACAGTGGCTGTGTTTTGACGGGCACAGTGGCTGTGTTTTGACGGGCAGAGTGGCTGCGTTTTTGATGGGCACAGTGGCTGTGTTTTTATGGGCACAGCAGCTGCTTTTGACAGGCACAGTGGCTGCAATTGGATGGGCACAGTGGCTGCATTTGGGGCACAGTGGCTGCATTTGGGGCACAGTGGCTGCGTTTGGGGCACAGTAGCTGCATTTTGATAGGCACAGTAGCTGCTTTTGACAGGCACAGTAACTGCAATTGGACGGGCACAGTGGCTGCAATTGGACGGGCACAGTGGCTGCATTTGGGGCACAGTGGCTGCGTTTGGGGCACAGTGGCTGCATTTTGATGGGCACAGTAGCTGCTTTTGACAGGCACAGTGGCTGCATTTGGGGCACAGTGGCTGCGTTTGGGGCACAGTGGCTGCGTTTGGGGCACAGTGAGTGGCTGCTTTTGGACGGGCACAATGGGCAGTGGCTGCATTTGGGGCACAATGGATGCGTTTTGAACGGGCACAGTGGGCAGTGGCTGCATTTGGGGCACAGTGGCTGCGTTTTGTACGGGCACAGTGGTTGCATTAATGTATTTAATGGCACACAGTATAACTTACACAGAGTCACAGGTAGGGATGGTGCACTGCAGTCAGCACTCAAAGTCTCAAAGGCACATCAGCTGGGCAGATCGATGGTGGCAGACTGGCAGTGGCAGTCAGACCAGACAGAGATCGCAGGCTGAGGCAGAGGCGCTGGCGCTCAATCTCAGCTGAATCAGGCACGCAGGTGGCAGCGGAGTAACTATTATGCTCCCTCCGCTCGGCGCTCGCTCCTCCACGCTGTCTGAAGATGGCAGGCAGTCAGAGGTCACGGTGGGTGTGTAGCATCTCCAGCCGCAGAGGCGGCGCGCTGTGGATGCTGGGGCGGCCGTGTGACGTCACGTCGTCACATCCCGCTCGGCGCTCGGATGGTTTCGGCGGCTCGGATTTAAAAAAAAAAAAAAAAAAAAATCTCGGCGGCTCGCTCGGCGCCTCGCAAATGACAGCGCTGGGTGCGGGGCACCCACTGCACCCCGGGTAGGATCGGCCCTGTGGGCAGCTCACCGTACTACTTTTCCCAAGCATGCACCTTTCCTCTTCAGCCGCCAATCTCATCCGGACTCTAAGTGTAGGCACAGATTGGAGGGAGATTGGTCATGCAGCCCTGTCATCACTCGCCCCCAGCTTAAATCCACTCGCCAAATTCTAGTAGGCGAGTGGAAATTTTGAGGGCTGTGTATATATATATATATATATATATATATATATATATATATACACACACACATACACACATAGGGCCAGATTCTCAGAGGCGCTACGACGTCGTATCGCCGTTTTTTTCCCCGGGTATCTATGCAAGTGATTCCTAGAATCACTTTGGCATGGATACGGGTGAAGATCCGACAAGTGTAATTGTATTACACTTGCGGATCGTAGATGTAATGACAACTCCGGCCATAGGTGGCCTTTACCTTGTTTTCTCATTTGCCTATGCAAATGAGGCTACTACTCCGATTCCCGAACGCTTTTACGCCGCCCCGTCGTCGCTTACGTCGTTTTCGTCCGTGTAAGGTTACCCCTGCTAATATGAGGGGTAACCTTACGCAGTACCGTCGGATGCCGTCGGGTGCCGTCGGATGCCATGTTAAGTATGGCGTCGGGTCAGCGTCGGCTTTTTCCGTCGGTTACGTCGTTTTACTAAGTCGTTCGCGAATAGGGCATTGTGTAAGTAACGATCACGTCGTTTTGACGTCGGTTTCAACGACGCTTTCCGACGTGAGCTGGAACATGCGCACTGGGCTTTTTCCCCGGCCGGCGCATGCGCAGTTCGATCGACGCGGGGGCACGCTTAATTTAAATACAAGCCGCCCCCTTTGAATTACGCGGCCTTACACTGGGCCATTTACACTATGCCTCCGCAAACTACGGAGCAAGTGCATGGAGAATACGGCACTTGCTCTGTTAAGTTGCGGCGGCGTAGTGTAAATGGCTTACACTACGCCAGCGAAAATGTATGAGAATCTGGCCCATAGTGCTTAGAAAAAGTATTCATACGCCTTGACATTTTCCACAAGTGTGGCCTGCATTTGTATTCAGCCCTCTTTACTCTGATACCCCAAATTAAAATCTAGTGGAACCAATTGTCTTCAGAAGTCACTTAATTAGTAAATAAGCCCACCTGTGTGTAATTTAATCTCAGTATAAATACATCTGTTCTGTGAAGCCAACAAACAGCATGAAGGCCAAGCAACACACCAGCCAGGCCAGGGGTAAAGTTGTGGAGAAGTTTAAAGCAGGGTTAGGTAATATCCCAAGCTTTGCACATCTCACGGAGCACTGTTCAATAAATCATCCGGACATGAAAAGAGTACGGCACAACTGCAAACCTACCAAGACATGGCTGTCCACCTAAACTCACAGGCTGGGCAAGGAGTGCATTAATCAGAGAAGCAGGCAAGAGGCCCATTGTAACTCTGGAGGAGCTGCAAAGTTTCACAGCTCAGGTGGGAAAATCTGTCCACAGGACAACTATTAGTCGTACAATCCACAAATCTGGCCTTTATAGAAGAATGGAGTAGCATCCTCTACCATAAGTAGGTGCTAGAGTAAGGATTGTTTGTGTGATAGCTGCCAGAGCAGACAAATTTAGGCAGGTTTTGCTAGGCCTGCTTGTTTTGATCTGGGGGCAGGGAGTGGTTAGTGTAGCAGTGGATGTGACCACTTGTGCTTCAGTTCTTGGGCATCTCACCTGCTTCCAGGGAGAATGTTCTGAAAGAGGGGCAGGGCAGAGGACTGGAATGACAGGGAGCTCATGTGAGGAGCCATAACCAATTCCCACTTGCAATTGGCAGGGGGCAGGCCTCCTTCATAAGCTCAGGTCCAGCCCACTGGAGGGGAGCTGTCGGCTGGGAGACATGGAGAATGGAGTGCTAGATCACAGCTGGAAGCCTATCCCCATCTGTGCGCCTCAGCTGAGGAGCCCGGAAGAGCTTGGAGGGAGCCTCGTCCTTACACGGTCATGGAGCAGAGGGGCTGGAAAAGTGATCGGAAAGCATATCCAGTTAAGTTCTTCACTATGGACTCAGGGCAGGAGAGTGTGACACAATGGATATCTGGAAGAGGCATGCCAGGGGATCTGGGTGCAGGGCCAGAGGAGAAACTGTGAAGTTTTGTGTCAAATCGATGTGGCCTGAGGGCACAAAATTTGCAAGTCGGGCTAACTGGCATCAGTAATGCACCAACTAGTACAAGCTGCTATTCTACTACGCCGCAAGAAGGGGTACTGCAGGCCTCTGGCCTACTAACAGTTCAGCAATTCAGCAAGCATATAGGACTATTCAGAGTAGGGATGAGCTTCGTGTTCGATACGAACGTATGTTCGACTCGAACATTGTCTGTTCGTACGTTCGTCAAAATTCGAACAAAAGCGGTTGTTCGCTCCAAATTCGACGCAAAACAGCCCATAATTCACTGCGGCATTGCGCGCTGATGATTGGCCAAGCATGCTGTATGTCCCACATGCTTGGCCAATCACAGCGCGCAGAAAACGAAGAGCCATAATTGGCCAAAGCCTGGGTGGCTTTGGCCAATTATGGCTCAGGGCTTTAGCACACGCCCCACACTATATAAGGCCGCCTGCTGGGCGGCTTTGTGTAGTGTGTTCCCGCTTGTTAATGAGAGCAGTCAGAGAGACAGAGAGATTGTCTTTTTATATAGATAGATAGAGCAGGCAGGCTAGTCAGTTTAGCTTAATTTACAGTGTGTAGAGAATATATATACATCCCTAGGAGTTGTACATATATTTATACACTGTATAGCTTAAGAAGATCAGTGCTTCCTAATTTACTGGCAGGCAGGTAGTTGTGCTATTTAAAGACGTTATCACAGGTATAGACACCCAGCAGGTACAATATTTAAAGGAATTTTATTTTAATTTTTTTAATTTAATCATCATTAAAATCACTGCTCCTGGAGCAGTGATTTTAATAATGTTTAAATAAAAAAAAAAAATGAAAGATTCCTTTAAATATTGTACCTGCTGGATGTCTATAGTTTGCCTGTGAAAACGTCTTTGAGAACCCGGGTCTTGCCCGAGGGAACATGTATCAATGGAAAAAAGTTTTAAAAACGCTCACTTTTTCAGGAGTCCTGCTCCTGAAAAAACGACCGTTTTTTAAACTTTTTTCCATTGATACATGTTTCCTGGGGCAAGACCCGGGTTCTCAAAGACGTTTTCCAACAATAACTTGAATATTGGTCTTTAAAATGAGCGTTTTTGAATTTGAACGTTCGAGTCCCATGGGGTTCTAAATGTTCGCCCGAACGCTCGTACTGTTCGACGGTTCTGGTGCGAACCGAACGCGGGTATGTTCGGCTCATCCCTAATTCAGAGTAATCCTTTATGTAAAGTGAAGATGATGAGGCGAAAAGACTAATAGCTCACAGTGAAGTTTGTGCAGGAGGATAGGAGAGGAGAAGCAACAGTCTGCATGAGTTATGGAGGAGAAGTGACTGTGATTTTTAGTCTATCAATTCTTCAAAAACTCAATCCATTTAATCTATTTTTCAAATATGATGACAAAGTGATCTGATCTATGGGAATCCCATATCCCCTTTCCCCAACCAAGTTATATCCCCCAAAAAAACAACACAAATGACTGTTCATTGTCTCTGAGAGTGATATATGGAGGTCTGGCAGCAGGGTCATACGGTGGATGTTAGTAACTAGTAACAACCATCCGCTACAGTGGAAAGATGAAAGTCATTGTTAAAAGAAAGCCATAAGAAGTCCTGTTTGCAGTTTGCGAGGAGCCATGTGGGGTAAACAGCAAACATGTGGAAGAAGGTTCTCTGGTCATATGAGACAAAAATGTTACTTTTTGGCCTAAAAGCAAAACACTATTTATGGCAGAAAACTAACACTGCACATCACCTTGAACACACCATCCCCACCGTGAAACGTGGTGGTGGAAACATCAATTTGTGGGGATGCTTTTCTTCAATAGGGACAGGGAAGCTGGTCAGAGTTGATGGGAAGATGGATGGAGACAAATACAGTACAATCTTATAAGAAAACTTGTTAGTCTACAAAAGACTTGAGACTAAGACGGAGGTTCACCTTCCAGCAGGACAAGACCCTAAACACACATCCAGAGCTACAATGGAATGGTTTAGATCAAAACTTGAAAATTGCTGTTCATAGACGCTCTTCATCCAATCTGACAGAGCTTGAGCTACTGTATTTCACAAAGAATGGGCAAAAATGTCACTCTCTAGATGTGCAAAGCTGGTAGAGACATCCCCAAAAAAGACTTGCAGCTGTAATTGCAGTGAAAGGTGGTTCTACAAAGTTGACTCAAAGGGGCTGAATACAAATGCACACCACACTTTTTAGATATTAATTCGTAAAAAGCATTGAAAACCATTTATCATTTTCCTTCCACTTCACAATTATGTGTTTCTTTGTGTTGGTCTATTACATAAAATCCCAATAAAATACATTAATGTTTTTGGTTGTAACATGACAAATTGTGGAAAATTATAATTGTTTATTGTTTATTGCTTGTATAGCGTAGAATCACCCGAAGGTATTGAAACGCTTCCAGACCTTAACAATTCACAACGAGACCGGGTGTTACAGGCATAAATTAACATAGTAACAATATACAATATGTACCACGATTAAAATCACCTAATAAAACAACAATATAGCACCATAAAACCAATACAATACAATATAAAACCATAAAAATCACATAAGACCAAAGGAGAGACAACACACAATTCCCCATAAAACAGATTCAGCAGTAAATTCCATTCTCTCGGGCCGAGCACAGAAAAAGCCCGCCCCCCCCCATTTTTTCAGCCGACTCTTTGGCTGTTCAAGGCGGAATTGGCAGCTCCATCTAAGGGAGCGGCCAGTAACATGTCTATTCAATTTCGCACAGAGATAGGCGGGTCCTAGCCCGTGAAACGCTTTAAAAACAAGTGTTAACATTTTAAAACGCACCCTCTGACCAACTGGCAGCCAATGCAGGGCAGCCTGATGTCTCGAGGTGGGGCAGTGGCCTCTGAGGGTTTAATGCAAGCCTTACCGCCTGATTCTGGACCTTTTGAAGTCTCCCAATCTGGACTTGAGGCAGTCCAGCCAGGAGACCATTACAATAGTCCAGATGTGGAAGGACCAGTGCGCGCACCACCGAAATCCTTTCCAGATCCGATAGAAAAGGCAAAATGCGGTAAAGAAGCCGCATCTTAAAATGGCAGGTCTTGACAACCTGACCGACATAGGGGATTAACGTCAAGTTGCTGTCAATCAGGACCCCTAGTGTCCCCACCGTGTCAGCCAGCCGGGGGCACACCCCTGCCTCATCGGGCCACGATAACACCAGTGACCCTCAGGAATATTCCCCGATCTTAGAACCTCGGTTTTGGCCTGGTTTAGCTGCAGGTAATTAGCTGCCATCCAGCTTTTTAAGATCTCTAAACCTGCAATCAACTTGGCCTCCGCCTCTGGCTCATTGGTCGAGATTCTGGAGAACAACTGGGTGTCATCCGCATAGGACTGAAATCGAAGTCCCAGATTTGCATACACCGCCAGCAGAGGGCGAAGATAGATGTTAAAGAGAAGAGGGGATTGCGGGGACCCCTGTGGGACCATACAGGTCACCTTGATAGGCTCCGAGTAGAAGTCCCCCAGTTTCACCCTATACTCCCTCTCCTCTTAGAATGACTTAAACCATTTCAGGGCCTGGTCACTCACTTTCGCCACCTCCTGAAGCCGTGTCAGCAAAATCTAGTGATTTACTAGAATGCGAATGCGGCTGACAAATCCAAGAGAATGAGGATTGAGTGGGCCCCACGGTCCGCGTCGACCAGTAGACCATGACATCAAGCAACGCCCTCTCTGTCCCTTGTTTGGGTCGGAAACCGGACTGCCATTTGTCGAACAGATTGCCCTTCTCCATGAAAAGCTGCAGCTGACCACAGACTACCTTCTCTGTTATCTTGGCTGGAAAGGATAGCCCTGTAATAGGCCTGGACTTCTCCGGGTCAGAGGGATCGGTACCACTTTTTTTTTAAATAGGAGTAACAATTGCCTGTTTAAAAATTCTAGGGACGGTACCATCCACTAGAGAGCAATTGATAAGATCAGTTAAAACTGGGGCTAAAATAACACAGGCTTCTTTAAACACCTGGCCCGGACACGGGTCGGAGGGAGGTGCTGAAGCCTTAGATTTAGCAATTAAATCCAAGACTTCTATGGCTGAAACTGTCCTAAAATCAAATTCTGAAACCAGAGTTTCAGGTATCCTTACCGCCGACAAGGGTGACCTCGCCACCTCCAGTTCAGCACTCACCTGGCCTAAAGGCCCTTATATATTTTAATTATTTTATTCACAAAAAAGTCTGCAAACTCTTGGGCTTTCTCTTTAGAAGCCTTCACCTTCAGCTGGGCTGCCTGTGGACTGGCAAAATTCCTCACTATCCTAAACAACTCCTGAGAGTTATTGCCTGCAGCCTCAATCCTGGATGATATATAAGATCTTTTTGCACGTACAATTGCCGCTTTATAACCGTGCATAAAGATTCTCCATTTTAGGAGATTAGGTTTGGACTGGTTTTTCTGCCACGTTCTTTCCAGGGCTCGTCCCTTTTTCATTAAGTCAGCCAGATCAGGAGAAAACCAGTCTGCTGAGCCCAGTTTTCTACCTTTTTTTGCTTTTCGGGACTGTACTGGAGCTACTTTATCTAGGGCTGCTATATACCATAATGCAGCATCTGCAAAAACTCATCTGTTTTTGTTTTAACTTCTAAGTTATGGGCTAACTCTGTTGCTAAGTGTTGATTAAATAGCTCTTGGGGGAAGTCTTTAAAACTTCGGAAGGTGTTTGAATGTTTGTATAAGGGGTTTGAATACTTTTTCAAGGCAGTGTATATACTCCTGACAAGTTTTTATTGTTTCGAAATGAATAGGGAAGAGTGAAAATTCCTTATAGGTTGTCTGTGAGCACAGACATCAATTCCTGCTTTCAATGTGGACATAAATGGTAAAAAGAAAAAAGGCAAAGGTGTTAAATCTTTTTTGCTAATCCAAAATCTAACATTTTGGGTAGAACTGAGCTTTAACATATTCCAGGTCAATGGCAATGCTTCTTCATGCAAAAAATGGTGATATTTAAAATAGAATAATGTAATTTATCTAACCGCTTGTCTACCATTTTTTGCAAAAAATTACTGTAACCCCAAAAAAAGATATCATTTCTAAAAGCAGAGAATAAAATAGTGGCAGTTTAATTTTTTTATGTTGCTCAATTTTTGCACAATTATTTACCAAATGCATATTTTCAAGAAAAAAATACACTAAAATGTCTTTTAGTGCAAACAAATACAATATTATACCCAAATATTTGGTAAAGTAAAAAAAGATAGGGTTGTGTTGAGTAAATAGGTACTAAACATATGTTGTAGCCTCCCTGGCGATATGATTATGTCAGATTTTTTCATCTCAAAGTTGTACATTGTTTTGCACAGAAATTTGGCATTTTATATTATAAACCTCTAATTCTTCGTAATAACACACTCAAATCTGTCCAAACAAGAGTCTATTAGACATACCGACTAGTATGAAACACAAAATCTTAAATTATAATATAATAAATAATTATAAAAAATAATAATATAATAATAAAATGAATTTCCTCATGGTTCACTATGGCTCAATTCTGCAAGTGCTCTTATTTACTATCGCTGTTTTCTAGCTGGTCTAAAACTGCCTTTGATGTAAAGGGACACTTTTTGGTTGCCATGGACAATCTCAAGTTTCCAGACAGAAAGAACAGTATATCTAATATAAAAAATGCATGCAAAGCACTAGACAAAGCATTAGAGCCAAAGGGAAGTTAAATTATTTGATACAGCAATTTAATCTGTATGATTACAGTGCACTGTATGTGCTATGTTTTTTGTACTTTTTGAATTTTCCGCCACCATGTGTCACGACACTCGCAGGGATCGGAGCCTGGTACACAGAGCATCGGCCGGATGATGCAACGGAGGACACAGTAGGGGGGGACATTGCAGGATACTGGTGACAAGGTAAGTAACCTGGACCAGGATTCTGCAATGCAATGCCAAGTGTGGCTTGGGGTTACCGCTAACGGTACTGAAATTTAACCCTGAGCCACACTTGGGATTACCACCACGAAGGTTAAAGGACAAGTTCATCTTTGGGAACCTGTTACATGTTCCCACTCCTGCAGCTGTTCCCTGATCTGTTGCCTCTAGTAAAAGCGAGCCAAAAATCGTCTTAACAATAAAAAAAAAAAATGGCTGCGTCATTCGTTCACAGAGGTATGTGAATGGGAGAACTATAACTACAGATAGCCTTTGTGGCTATCAGCTTGTAGTTCTCTATGAACTACCAGTGTGCTGTTGAGCACTCTAGGTAGTTAATTGTTTCTTCCTGTCATTGTGTAACTGCCTGCACATACAAGGTACAAGCAGACTGTGTAGTCTGCAGGAGCTCTGCATGGCACCTAGAATCTGACATTCATGGTTTCGGCTTTTGCCAGGCTCCTAGTAAAAAATTAAAATAAATGCACATTTTTTTAACCACTTAACCCCCAGGCCATATTGCTGTCCAATGACCAGAGCACTTTTTGTGATTCGGCACTGCGTCGCTTTAACTGACAATTGCGCGGTCGTGTGACGTGGCTCCCAAACAAAATTGGTGTCCTTTTTTTCCCACAAATAGAGCTTTTTTTTGGTGGTATTTGATCATCTCTGCGGTTTTAATTTTTTGCGCTATAAACAAAAATAGAGCGACAATTTTGAAAAAAATTCAATATTTTTAACTTTTTGCTATAATAAATATCCCCCCAAAATATATAAAAACACTTTTTTTTCCCTCAGTTTAGGCTGATACGTAATCTTCTACATATTTTTCGTAAAAAAAAATCATAATAAGCGTTTATTGATTGGTTTGCGCAAAAGTTATAGCGTTTACAAAAAAGGGGGTAGTTTTATGGCATTTTTATTAATATATTTTTTTTTACTAGTAATGGCGGCGATCAGCATTTTTTTCAGTACTGCGACATTATGGCGGGCACTTCGGACACTTTTGACACATTTTTGGGACCATTGGCATTTTTTTAGCGATCAATGCTATAAAAATGCATTGGATTACTATAAAAATGCCATTGGCAGTGAAGGGGTTAACACTAGGGGGCAGGGAAGGGGCTAACTGTGTTCCTGGGTGTGCTCTAACTGTATGGGGGGGTGGCCTCACTAGGGGAAATCACTGATCTTCTGTTCATACATTGTATGAACAGAAGATCAGTGTTTCCCCCGCTGACAGGACCGGAGCTTTGTGTTTACACACATAGCTCCTGGTCCCCGCTCTGTAATGAGCGATCGCGTGTGCGCCCGGCGGCGATCATAACCGCCGGGTACGCGCGCGGGACGCTTTAATGCGGACGTATAGCTACGGGCTCTCGTCCAGGAGAGCCACCGTCCCGCAGTAATATGACGGTGGGCGGTCGGCAACATGTTAACCTGTAAAGAGATGTGCATTTATTTTATTTTTTACAAAGGTGAATTGTGCATTCCTGGGAAATCGCAAAAACTATGGAACCCAAAATTCTCTATAAGTGACACCAAAACCTTTTCAGGTCATCGGTTCAGAGTCAATCATGGATTTTGCTCTAACTGTGACATTCACATTGATACCTCACATGTGTAGCACTATTGATGTTTTTCACCTTAATGCATCCTATGTATTAAGGATAAAAAAACATCTTGCATTCACCGCCTCCCGAGCCCCCATTTTACTTACCTGAGCCCCGAATTTCCGTGGGCGCGATCCTGCGTCATTCTCTTAATCTCTGAACGGCTCCTTATTAGATTGATAGCAGTGTCCCGGTTTCTGCCTTCCAGCCTGGTGTCCCGGTTCCTGCCTCCCAGCCTGGTGTCCTGGTTTCTGCCTTCCAGCCCTGTGTGCCTGCTTTCCAGCCCGAAGTGCCTGCCTTCCAGCCCGATGTGCCTGTCGCCTGGCCGGATGTGCCCGCTTTCCAGTCTGATGATGTGCCTGCTTTCCAGTCTGATAATGTGCCTGATTTCCAGCCTCACGTGCCAGCTGCCCAGCCTGACGCTCCAGTGCCAGCTGCCCAGTCTGACGTTCCAGTGCCAGCTGCCCAGCCTGACGCTCCAGTGCCAGCTGCCCCGCCTGATGTTCCAGTGCCAGCTGCCCCGCCTGAATTTCCAGTGCCAGCTGCTTAGCCTGACGTTCTAGTGTTGCAGCCCGAGGTGCCCGTTTTCCAGCCTGATCAGCCACTGTCTGCTGCCCAGCCTGATGAGCCTCTTGCCCAGTCTGCTGTGCCCAGCCTGATGAGCTTCTGTCTGCTGCCCAGCCTGATGAGCTTCTGTCTGCTGCCCAGCCTGAGGTGTTTCTGTCTGCTGCCCAGCCTGAGGTGTTTCTGTCTGCTGCCCAGCCTGAGGTGTTTCTGTCTGCTGCCCAGCCTGAGGTGTTTCTGTCCGCTGCCCAGCATGAGGTGTTTCTGTCTGCTGCCCAGCTCGACAACCCGGAGCCTGCTGCGTCAACATCACCGCCACGTCACCGACACGTCAGGGCGCCAGCAGACAGATCTGTTCAAATCGGTTGGTCCGACCGATTTGAACAGATAGATTTGATAGTGTGTACAAGGCCTTAGATGAAGATCAGATCACATTTTATGACCAATTTGTGCAGAAATCCATATCATTCCAAACAGGTTCACATACTTTTTCTTGCAACTGTACAATATTTTCCTACTTTGTGTGATACATTTGGACTTCCTCAATTGGAACTGTTCCGATATTTGCAAATCAAACATTTTTTTCCAACCTTATCTCAATTCCAACTCCAAACTTTCCCAGGTGTTGCATTTCTGATCCTCATTCTAGAGAACTTTTTTCCTTTCTATATAAACAAATTTTAGCTAGTATTAACACTGGTCCCCCTTCATATGTCTCAAAATGGGAACTAGACCTTAATCGCTCATTTAATTCTACTGAATTGTCTAGCATATGGTCCGCCACTAAGTCTGCTTCTTCTAAAGTTGCTGCTGTGAAAACTAACTTTAAGGTGCTAACCCATTGGTATTTGGTCCCCACTAGAATATCGAAATATGCTTCTGATTATCCTGGAGCTTGTTTTCATGGCTGTTCAGAGTCTGGCACTCAACTTCATATTTGGTGGGATTGACCAAAAATTCTGGAAGGCAGTTTTTATACTTAGCCTCCAAGATCTTTGATACACCTATACAGCCCAATCCTGCTACAGCCCTCTTAGGCCTCGTACACATGACCGTTTTCCTTGACAGAATCCGTCAAGAAACTTGAAGGCAGAGCTTTTTTGCCGAGAAAAATGGTTGTGTGGTATGTTTTTCGTCGAGAAAACTGACGTGGAACTCGACGAGAAAAAAAAAGTTCTCTTTTTCCTCTTAGGGAGTCTCAATAACCTTGTTGTGTTTCTCATCGGGCTGGTTTACAACGAGAAACACGTTCGTGTGTATGCTTAGAAACCCGCGCATTCTCAGAATAAAGTATGAGACCGGAGCGCACCTTCGGTAAAAGTAGCGTTCATAATGGAGATAGCACATTTGTCACGCTGTAACAGACTGAAAAGCGCAAATCGTCTCTTACCAATCTTTTACTTAACACGCAGTAACATGAGGTTAGCAAATGAAGCCCCAAGGGTTGTGCCAGTGGAATCGAACATCCCCTTTATAGTGCCGTAGTATGTGTTGTACGTCACCGTGTTTGATAAAGATGAGATTTTGTCTTGACCGTGTGAAAACGATGTGTTTTTTTTACGACAAGTTCCTTGGTCGTGTGTACGAGGCCTTAAACCTGAAACCTGATGGGATCCCACAGAATCAATTTCACCTTCTTTTACAGCTCCTAACAGCCGCAAAACAAACCATTGCTAAGGCATGGAAAACTCAATATTTAATTCTAGCTGAAACCGTACACAGAACTAATGAAGCTTTTATTCATGCTAAAATGGAAGCAATGGAAAGAGATTGAATAAGTCATTTTGAGAAACTCTGGCTTCCTTGGGGTAAGCATTGTTCACACATTGATGACACACTATTATTACCTTGCTGATTTTACTCTATTGGCCTTGACTATACTTTCTATTCATTTGGTATCATTCCCTTACCCCCTTCTTTCTACCTTCTTCTCTCTATCTACTCCTGTATTTTGTTTTCTACCTTTCTTTTCATATTGTGTGGTACTTATAACAGGATTATCTCTTCTGTTTTTAATATATACACAATAGATTGATCTCCTTATTACTGCTCTTGCAAAATGAACCAATAGTCACTAGCTTACTTTTTTCCTTCTGATGGAATTCTATAATGCATCCAATGTACATTTTTACATTGTTATGTCCTCATCCTGTTCATAAATTGATATGTTTAGCTTTATTGCTATTTGAATATTGTACCACCATCCGTATATGCACTCAATTTGTCAATCTTTGTTATATTTAAAAAATAATAAACAAATTTGGGTTAGTAAATAAACACCAAAGTTTAAAATCCCTAAACTATTTACTAAGCCATTTGGAAGAATGTGCAAAATCCCTTTTGCTTGGCTGTGGGTACTGTGAATAGGAATTCAGTTGCTTCTTCAGGGGCAGCGTTACACATGATTGGATGATGGAAGTCAGCAGAGTTTCTCCTTATTTACTAAGCTCTGGAGAAACTGCACTTGCAAAGTGCACAGTTTTTTTGCCTTTAGAAACTAAACCCCATAGCTTCTTACAAAGCATGCAAATGTATTCATACCCAATCATTTCCCGCTGCATTTGCATTAATTTTGAATTTATTTCAACTTCTAATGTATAGAGATTGCAGGCAAAATCATGTCAGCGGAATAAAGTTATCTTTTTCTTTTAATCATTCTTTATGACCTGCAAATATATATATAATAATAATCAGGAAAAAAGAGAATATGAAAATGTAAGCAGAAGCAAAAAATAACCTTGAATGCAAAATAAGAAAATAATTGTAGATTAACATATGCTTTGTTAATGGACAAATCAGACTTTACAAAATCTTCCATCTGCTCTCCTATTTTATTAAAATAAAACAGAAGATTATTTACTGCAACAGTATATCAAAATCGTAGAAGAGGTGTTAAAATTCCAGGGAACATTCTTTGCGAAGTTTAAAGCACATCTGTTCCAATATTTCAATGCTAAGTGAATATATCACTGTGTCAGTGACATTGGTTTAGTGATATTATTGTTGAAACACATTGTAATGAAAGAGAAATAATGATATGGACAACAGATTAAAGCAAAACTATGGCCTTAAAGGGTCACTAAAGGAAAAAAATGTTTTGCTGAAATGACTGTTTACAGGGTATAGAGACATAATAGTTAACTGATTCCTTTTAAAAACGATTAAAAACAGATAAAAATCAATCATATAATGTGCCTCGTGTTTCACTTTCGTTTTTGCATCTAGCTTAGTTTTTGCATGTAATTTAATGCCTCTGTGCTGGATAGTGCCATAGAGAGTGATGATTAGGAAAACGAAACTAGAATCTCCCAGTACTGTGGTCATCAGAAAACAGACAACCAGGAAGTGTCCAGAACAGAGCAGAATTACAGCAACATCAGAGCAAAAACGAACAATGAGGACATAAAACCAGGACTGCAGTAAGGTAAAGAAAGCTATTTAGCTAAAAAAAATTCATTTAGTGACCCTTTAAAACAAAAATTTGCAAGCATTAAGGTTTATTATTAAAAAAGAGACCTACAGATGTATATTTACAACAGGAAAACAGACTGTTCACTTGCAGGGGAATTGTACTTTGCAAGATAATTTTCTCCAGAGATTAGTGAATGAGGTGAAGCTCTGTTGACTTCATGTATCCAATCTTGTAGAATAATGATGCTATTTGTTTTTTTTCTTGCACATGATTGGATATTCTTTGCAAATTGAACATTTTGGGTTAAAATACCCTTGCAAAGTGAACATCCTGTTTGCCTTTTAGTAAATCAGGCCCACGGTCTCTTCTGCAATAATGTCTTCTAGTGAACGGAGCCTTTTTTTCCCTATGAACACCTAACATTTATTATACACCGCCTGATTGCTGCTAGAAAAACCATAGATGCAGGCTGGAAACAAAAAGACTAATCAGATAATGCAGTGTGGTTAAACAACCTAAATTCACAGACTTAGTTCAAACTTGTGTTCCCTATAAAAAATGGCAAATTTGGAAAACAATAGAGAGACTGACTGCAACATAAAATCTGTACAGCTTCTCTATATTGAACACAATATTCCTTTCCTTCACTTCATGAACTACAATTTCTTTTAGTAAAAAATGGTATAATACTCTCCTAGGTTTAAGACATAGAGGCATTCATAACCTTATAATGATGTTGGAGCGAGGGGGGGGGTAATTACAGAGGTCGTCATTGCGATGGCTCCGTGCCGCTCCCCTCTACACCTGGACAGGAAGGGTGGCATATGGAGGAACCAATGCCCTTCATGTTTCTCCTGCAGCCTTTGAACGTCTCCTTCTCCTTCTCTCACTCCCACAGGCATTCAGTGGCTGCAGGAGAAACATGGAGGGCATTCGTTTCTCTAAATGCTACCCCTCCTGTTCATCTTACTTCTTCTGCCCATGAGCCCTTCTGCTCTCTATTGCCCCCCCCCCCTCTTCTATGGTCCATCCCTGTGTTCTTCTCCAGTCCCCATACTTTTCTCTGTTCCCCCCTGTACTGTCTTCTCCCGCAGCGCTGCCTGGTTCCCCCTCCCCTCTTCTGTCGGCTGCTAAGGGGGATGTGTTAGGATGGAGAACAAGAAGGGCCCAATCTGAAATGACAGAGTCGGTGATCGGTACTGATCACTGACTGTGTCCAATCATAATTGAACTGTAGTAAACTGTGTTTTCTATGCTTCAGTTCAGTTCAGTATATTTATTATCATTTTACAATAACAATCATAAAATGAAACAAAGTTGTAGCTTCCTCACATTAGTTTCAGTTTGTGAATGAACAGGAAGCTCTGTACAGCTATTCCATTCATTCTGGGTCACTAAAGGAAAAAAAAAATTCTTGCTGAAATGACTGTTAACAGGGTATAGAGACATACTAGCTAACTGATTCCTTTTAAAAATTATTAAAAATAGATACAAATCAATCATATAATGTACCTGCAGTTTAGTTTCACTTTTAAACTGGTTTCATGTTTCTGTGATGTAAAGAGACACACAGAACAAAAACAAACAAATACAGGGCAGTGTTTTTTTTTTTTTAAATGAATCTGAGGAGTTTTAGACACACAGTAATGACAGCATGGACCACAGTGAAAAGCTGCCATGAGATTTTTCATAAGGAGCCAGACAAGCAGGAAGTGTGGAGATCAGAGCAGGATTAAAGCAACTTCAAAGCAAAAACGAACAATGAGGACATAAAACCAAGACTGCAGTAAGGTAAAGGAAGCTATTTAGCTAAAAAAAAATTCCTTTAGTGATCCTTTAAGCTGCAGAGATGGAGATTGAGGGCTGCGTCACATAGTTGCATGATTAGGCTGAAAAAAAGAGTCCATCTAGTTCAACCAACAACCAATAGTGCCCTCAATCTCGTTTCTTTGCCCCAACGGTGAATCATCAGAGGTCTGGTTGGACACCGAATATCTCATCGAAGAAAGTAAAAAATTAATAAAAATAAGTGCAGAAAAAAAGATAAAATGGTAAAAAAGAATAAAAAAAAAAAGAAGAAAATAAACTATTGACACCAGTGGCAGAACTACCAAGGTTGCAAAGGTTGCACTTATGACTGGGCCCTGGTATTCCCGCTACTGGGCTTGGAAGTAAGGGCCGAGGGTCAGGGGGCCCTCCATGGTTTCTTGCATCAGAGCCATGAAGGGTTGTAATAGTAACACATTTCGTCTCAGTGATATAATGCATCTTATCAGAAAATTCACTCACCTTCCATTAGATTCCTATTCATTCAATAACCAAAAACCGCCATCCTGTAAGCTCTCATCTCAGCTCCCCAGCATGACTGGCTTGCCGATGCCCCCACAGGGTCCTTTTATTATAACACAAGCTCTCACAAACATCAGGTGATTGGCCGCAGCTTGTGACCTCCTCCATAGGAAGTGAGCTCACAGGGTGGGGGCTCCAAACAGCAAATGCCCATATATGGATTTGACAACACAGGGTGTGACAATATATAACGCTTCTAACAGGGATATTTAGATACATATAATATAATACCAATACAAGACAACAGCAGCATAATACAACAATTATACAATACCCAATGAACACAGTTCATGATTAGGGGAGCTTATCTGCAGGTGTATGTTCACTCGATCATACCAATGTTGATCAGGCACTGAGAGACGACAAAAGCACACATCCGCTAAACCGACAATGCGTTTGCAGAGTGGACACATCCCCACAGGCGAATTTCTGTGCATCAAACAGGGGCCCTTTTGCGGGCCGACATCCCCACTCCGCAAACACCCTTCTCCAAATCAGAAAGTTTATCTTAACCAGTCTCAGACTGCCCAGTCAGCTCTTTAGAGCGGGTTGCGGAAGTACTAACACTGGGTGACAATACATATTAAAGGATCACTAAAGGATTTTTTTTTTTTTAGCTAAATAGCTTCCTTTACCTTACTGCAGTACTGGATTCATGTCCTTATTGTTCGTTTTTGCTTTGAAGTTGCTGTAATCCTGCTCTGTTCTCCACACTTCCTGCTTGTCTGTTTCCTTATAACCCCAGTGCTGGGAGCTTTCTCACGATGGTTTAAGCTGTCATTACTGTGTGTCTAAAACTTCCCAGAACCAATTAGATTCATTTTAAAAACAAAACACTGCCCTGGATTTGTTTGTTTTTGTTCTGTGTGTCTATTTCTACTTTGCAGAAACATGAAGCCAGTTCAAAAGTGAAACTAACCTGCAGAAACATTATATGATTGATTTTTATCAATTTTTAATCATTTTGAAAAGGAATCAGTTAACTTTTATGTCTCTATACCCTGTAAACAGTCATTTCAGCAAAACATTTTTTTTCCTTTAGTGACCCTTTACATACACCTTCATAAAATTTCCACAACAGCCTCTGTGTTGGAAGTAACACTTCTTACAATGGCAAATCTTTATATTCTGCATGTTTTGGATTTCTTGTTCTCCCTTTTTCACTTATGATGTTAAACCCTCTACCCACCCTGTTCCCCCTTCGCTAGATGTGCATTAAATGTGATAGCCTATTCATAATGCAATAATGTAATGTACCTAAAGGGGCTTACTCCCTTTCATGTAACTTTTCTGGAACATAAATGAATACAACTTTAATAGGTGACTCCAGTTTGTGGAAAAACATATTGCAAATAATATAAAACTGCGACACAAGTCATTTTGTAATTTAATGTTATTAAAAATGATATTTCCTTTTCAGTCTGCAGTGCTGTAATTTGCTGTAAAATGCAATGCAAGATGGCAAAATGGAGGCATTCTGTACACAGTTGATGTACGGAATGCCCCCAATGATTTCCTGCTTGTGTGATTAGCTCACAGATTTTCCCAGAAGTCTGCACAGATACAAGTCAGATTTTAGGCATTCCCTGTAGCGAATTTTTTTATTTTTGTTGAGAATCTCCTACAAGGTCAATAATTTCTAAGGGGATGCAAACCCTGCTACTCTCCCCATTAGAACGATGCACGAGAACACGACCGGCCGGTCATCAACGTCCGATTCTGGAGGCAACCTCGAGGAAACATGGCCAACTATGGCCCAACTTCATCCCAACAGGGACTGTAGAGAAACCAACCATCTGCAACCGACAGATCAGCCGCCTTCAGGACAACGGACGGAGTGTTCAATACCCTGAAAGAAAACAAGAACCGTAACAGGGTTGGGTAGGGAGGGAAGATACTCGCCTCCTGTCTTCATATAATTAATATTTTCCGTCACAAGCTAGGAAAATCTCGAATTATACATCAGACAGGAGGCTCATATCTTATGCAAGTTCAAAGCTAACAACAGCAGTGCCAACGTTATACAATAAGCCAGACATATCTTTATAAAACCGACATGGACACGTGGTCCTCTGGTCTGAAGTAAAAATGGCGAAAGGTGGTCTCAGAAGACCAATCACCCGCCATTAAGAAGTCAGAAAGGGAGCCCCCTGAGGCGACTATTTTAGTAGCCATAGCGCCCCTGGATGAGTGAGCTCCAAACAGGGAGATGTCTATGCCCGCCATCTCCATGTCGGAACGCACCCATCGCGCTAGTGTAGCGGGAGAGACTTGGGAGATGAGGTCTGACATAAGAGACGAGAAGTTGGGAAAAATTGGGTGAGCGCAGGTCAGCCGTCTGCAATTCACATGCCTGTAGGCAACGTACAACGCAGAGCCGAGCATGCACAGGAAAAAAACGGATAAAAAACTGAGTGGATGCCCATTTTGGTCCTACGGACCACCGAAAATTTGATCCCCTGAGGCGAGATTTGTCGCCTAGAGATGTCTAACGCTCTCACGTCCGAGACGCGTTTGATGGAAACTAGGCATAGTAAAACAGTCAATTTATATGACAACAGTCTTAGGGAAAGGTTGTCGTTGTCCTCCCACAAGGCGAACATGCCAAGCAATTTGGAGACATCCCAGGTTGCCTGGTATCTAGGCCTAGGGGGACGTTTGAATTTAATGCCTCGCAGAAGTCTACAGACCAGCGGGTGTTTTCCCACTGGTAGAGAGTCCACTGGGCAATGATATGCCGAAAAAGCTGAACGATATACATTGATGGAACTATAAGACTTGCCAGATTCAAAAGAATCAGCCAAATAGTTCACCACTACCGACACAGGTGCATGTATGGGATCAACCTGCCGTTGATCACACCAACGAACCCAGAGTCTCCAGGCAGATCGATAGGCCGATCTAGTCCAGGGGGCCCAGGCCAAGGCGAGGAGATCCCTAGCTGATCTTGAAAGATCACTATTCGCGACCGGGACCCCGAAACCAACCATGCCAGGAGATGAAGGTTGCCCTCCACTACTAGAGGGTGGAGACCTCTGCTCGGGTTGGTCAGTAGTTGTGGAAAGTGGGGGATCAGCCTGGGATAGTCCACAGCCATCCCCAGGAGGAGAGGGAACCAAGGTTCGCCGTATGTAGGAGAACCCTGGAGATCATCTGGAAGGGGGGAAACGCATAGTGCGCTCCCCTCGGCCAAATGTGGCGGAAGGCGTCTACCGCAGCCGCCTCCGGATCCGGCCTCCAGCTGATGAAGCGAGGTAACTGGTGGTTGAGACGAGAAGCGAAGAGGTCCACGCAGAGTGGGCCCCAAAGCTGTCTCAACCGAAGGAAGACGGAACGATCCAGTCGCCAGTCACTGGAGTCGGCAAGATAGCGTGAATTCCAGTCGGCCACCAAGTTGGAGACCCCCGGAATATACTCCGCTATAGGGACGATATTGCGTGCTAGGCAAAAGTGGCAGAACTCTTTCGCAAGGTCTGCTAGGATCCTGGACCTGGTGCCTTCTAAGCAGTTGACGTACTGAACCGCTGCCACGTTGTCCATGCGGAACAACACACAACAATTGGAGGCATGTGGTATGAAGCTCTTGACGGCAAAATACGCCGCCAGAAGTTCTAAAGCATTGATGTGCAGATCTGCTTCGGAGGTGGACCACGTCCCTCCTGTGGAAGCTTCCCCGCACCGAGCGCCCCAGCCATGACGACTCACGTCCGACTCTATGATGACGTCCGGGCTGGAGGTGAAAATGGCTTTGCCGTTCCATTCAACGGCATGCCGAAGCCACCAGCGTAGTTCCTCCACAGCTTCCGAACAGAGGGAGACCTCGTCCGCATATCTGAAGCCCTGGCGTAGATTCATGATCTTGAGCCTCTGAAGGGCCCTGTAGTGAAGAGGGGCAGGGAAGATGGCCTGTATGGAGGCCGCTAGAAGCCCCACCAGACGGGCCAGAACCCTTAAGGACAAGGAACCCTTGCGTAGAACCGCCCTGATTTCTTTGCGAATCAGGGCTAGTTTGGTTTTTGGGAGGCGGAGAACAGCTCGATTGGTGTCCACCAAGAAGCCCAAGAACTCCATCTCTTGGGCCGGGACCAGAACCGACTTCTCTTGGTTGATTAAGAACCCTAGGTTCTGTAGTAGTGAGACCGTCCACGACATGTGGAGGGAAGCTAGGGGTTTGGATTGGGCCATGATGAGGAGGTCGTCCAAATAAATGATCAGACGTACCCCTGTGCTCCTTAGTGATGCCACCACAGGTTTCATCAGTCTGCCCCGGGGTGGAAAGAAAGGTGCTGGTTGCGCCACAGGGACGGCGTAGGAAGGAGGAGCCTGTTGGTATTGGTAGTGGACAGATGGTCTGCCCTGTGGCCTATAGGAAGGATTACAGCCGGCAGATCGGCCTCTACCTATGCCAGCCCTGGGAAAAAGTGTACTCGAACCAGACTTTTTTAGAGAGGTTTGGGCCTTGTCCAATCCTGTAAACCGGCCGACAAACCGGTTTATATCCTTCATAAGATTGTCCCCAAACAGCATGCCCACTGCCGCTGGACCGGGTTCGGTTTCGGCCAGGTGGGAAAGTTGGGGATCTAGCCGCATGAGAATGGAGCGGCGCCTCTCCACCGAGCAGGCAGTGTTGGCGGTGCCAGCTAGGCATATAGCCCTCTGGGCCCACCCGCGTAGCTGAGCTAAGTCAACCGGCTGCTCAGATGTGGCCGCTTGCTTGGATAGATTCAGAATTTTGGTGAGAGGGCCCATCAAATCTAGGATACGCTCTTGGATTGACCTAAAAGAGCGCTCTATCCCTTTCTTGGGAAATTTGCCTGATTTTGCCAGGTATTTGGTTAGCATAGGGTCTACCTCTGGTGTGGCCACCACCTTGTTGGGAATGAAGGGCCTAGGACATTCGGCCCGCAGCTTGCTACGGGCGGACCTGTCTAAGGTTTTTCTGGCCCAAAGCTCCACGTACTGGGAGACATGCGGGAGAGGTGACCATTCGCCAGATCTCGGGTGGGAGATGGCGTCGGGGTGAAAAAATGGTTCTCACAGGGCGATCCACAGAGGGCAGTCCCTTATATACTAGCTACAGTCTGGGAGGGGCTCCATGGCCCAGGGACTGCTGGGAGTTGTAGTTTTTGAAGTTTTTTCAGTTTCACTAAATGGATTACTGATGTTTCTGCTATGAGCATTATTAAAGAAAAACTAATGCATAAGATATGAGCCTCCTGTCTGATGTATAATTATAATTAATTTAAATTGAAATAATGACAACTTTTTAAATATCTTATTAAATTAACTATTGCTTTTAGTAAAAGAACAAGATTAGGTAACATGTTTAAACAACTATAACCATGGGACATTCTTCAGCACACACACACACACACACACACACACACAAAAAAATACAGGCAAATTACTGGAGATCAGGCATATTTGGCAGCTGTGAAAAAGATATCTGACATTCACATAACTTCGAAGAGCATCCTATTTTTTACCATATGTTCTGTGTGCTATTTGTGGAAAAAGATGGCATCGGGTTGCTGTTTTTTTTTTTTTGTAGACTGAGAGAAAATTGCTTATAAGACACTCTTCACCGTGCCTCCATCAGTTTAACTAGAATGCAGAATATTTAGCATTTATTATCTTTATTTCTTGTATTATGTTTTTAACTAAAGCATGTAAAACAATACGAAAACAATGTTATTTCTTAGATAAAAAAAATTCAACCTTAAATCCTAGGTGCAGGTTGTGTGAATGCTTTTCACATGTGTACTAGGGCACTCTTTTTGAAATAAAGGCCGTGGTTTACAGAACGCTAAGCTAAAATATATGCATTTATAAAAGGATTTCCTTGCCCATCCCCGACGACGTCATTTACGACGAAACGTACGTAGGAACGGACAGATTTTGTGTGGAAACGTCATCACGTATACAAAGAGACACACACACACACGGAGACCAGCTGACAGGATTCGATCGGATGAAACGCCGCTTTCTGTATATTCCATGCCGTTTTAACTCAACTTAACTTGTAAGTGCAACTCAACTTTCATTAAACCCGCGTTTCTACAGTACTTCACTATGGAGTGTTTTTGTTCATTTCTCCACTATCTATGAGCCTTAATATCCTATGTGCTGGGTACTGTTGCTGAGGACCTGCCCCTTCATCCCCCTGCTGGAGAAAGTCTGATTGGGAAGACTATAATCATCCCTGTGCCTTACTGACCGCTGTTCCAACGGTCAGGGGATTCGGTAAGGAGACTACATCTCACTACATGGGTGTCCCCTTTGGTGGAAGAAGATTTTTTTGTGCACTTTCCTTCACTTTTCAACATCATTACCCACTTCATTACTTTGGACTTTAGTTTTTATATTTTGATATAATATTGGTTTCAACGTCTGGTTTATATCATCCTATACACTGTTTCTTTTGAATTGTCACAGTTTTTCACCTAATTGGTTTATTATAAGTCATTACTTTAGCGCTGTACCTTTTTTGTATTTTAAAATATATGCATACTGTTCTCTCCTCATTCCTGCCTTCCCAATATTCCCTAACCATATGGAATTTCACTTGAAAGGAGACAGACTGAAGGCAAACAGATTGTGCTGTACTCTCGCTTTAGCAAACCCATACTGCTAGGTAACACCAGTTGCCTTGTTTCGATATTTATCTGTAAAAAAAAAGTGAAACATAAGTAGTATAATGTATGACCCTTCAAAAAATAAAATAAAGAAGGGTCTTTATTTACAATATTTAAAGGATTTTTTTTTATTATTATTTAAGCATCATTAAAATCACTGCCCCTGATGCAGGAGCAGTGATTTTAATGATGCTTAAATAAAAAAAATAAAAAATGAAAAATTCCTTTAAATATTGTACCTGCTGGGTGTCTATAGCTTGCCTGTGAAAACGTCTTTGAGAACCCAGGTCTTGCACGAGGGAACATGTATCAATGGAAAAAAAGTTTTAAAAAACGGTTGTTTTTTCAGGAGTCCTGCTCCTGAAAAAACGACAGTTTTTTAAACTTTTTTCTATTAATACATGTTCCCTGGGGCAAGACCCGGGTTCTCAAAGACGTTTTACGGCAATAACTTGCATATTAGGCTTTAAAATTAGCACTTTTGAATTCGAATGTTCGAGTCCCATAGACGTCAATGGGATTCTAAATGTTCGCGCGAACGTTCGGTCCGTTCGAAGGCTCTGGTGTGAATAGAACGGGGGGGGGTGTTCGGCTCATCCCTAATGGGTATACAAGTAAATATACTTCTACATAAGATAAATGGTAATAAAGGTAATATTCACAATTCTCTTATTCAAGCTCTTATACTGTAACAAATTACCACATTTCAATACTTGAATGAGACTTGGTAACTTAATGAATAGCTTTCCGTGACTCCACGAACTTGTGTAAACAAATTTGTTTTCCTTAACCACTTAAGGACCGTCTCCTGCACATATACGTCGGCAGAATGGCACGGCTGGGCAGTCCGAAGCTCCGCGGCCGCGCGACCCGTGGACCCAATCGCGATCGGTCACAGGAGCAGAAGAATTGGGAGATGTGTGTGTAAACACACCTTCCCCATTCTTCACAGTGGCAGTGTCACTGATCGTCTGTTCCCTGATATAGGGAAAGACGATCAATGACGTCACAAGTCCAGCCCGGCCCCCCTACAGTTAGGTCACACATTACCCCCACAGCGCCCCCTAGTGGTTAACTCCTAAACTGAAATTGTCATTTTCACAGTAATCAATGCATTTTTATAGCACTTTTTGCTGTGAAAATGACAATGGTCCCAAAAATGTGTCAAAATTGTCCGATGTGTCCGCCATAATGTCGCAGTCACAACAAAAATCGCTAATCACCGCCATTACTAGTTAAAAAAAAATGCCATAAAACCATCCCGTATTTTGTAAACGATATACATTTTGTGCAAACCAATCGTTAATCGCTTATTGAGATTTTTTTAATCAAAAATAGGTAGAAGAATACGTATCGGCCTAAACTGAGTAAAAAAAATGTGCGGGCAGATATGTCTGCTGGTTAACGTACTAACCAGCAGAGATGTCAGACGGACGGATTCCCAGCAGACAGATTTTAAAGCATGCTTTAAAATCTGTCTGCTGGCAAAATCTGTCTGTCCGCCCGTACACACGATCGAATCTGTCTGCTGAAACGGTCTGTCAGACCGTTTTCAGCAGATAGATTTGATCGTGTGTACGCGGCTTTAAACATGCACAGACAAAGGGCCAGATTCAGAGAGCCATTACGCCTGTCTAACTGGTGTTAGACTGGAGTAATTTCAAATTACGCGCGTTTTCTAGCTAGTCGAAAACCTCAAACCATGAATAGACGGCTGCGGGCTTCAATTCGACTGGATTACGTGTTTGTACGCCTTGGGATCTACGCTGCAATAAAATTGCGGCCACTGGGTGGACTTCCCGTCATTTTCGGCGTCGGGGTATGCAAATGAGCTTTTGCCGGCGATCCCCGAAATTACGATCTTCACTCGCAATCTCTTACGGCACCTTTAGTCATCTTTTATTTGCGTAACACTATACCAGCTTTTTGCTGCTCTAATATTAGACAGCCCATGTTCCCGAGTCGAATTTCTACGTTTTCCGACGTCTTTTATTATTTTTAACGTAAGTCGTCCGGGAATAGGAATGTTCGTAAACGCCGCTACTCAAACAACGAATGACGTAACGACGTGATTTCGCGCAATGCATGCGCAGTTCGATCGCCGCGGGGACGCGCTTAATTTAAATGCTTCATGCCCCCTAATCGCGTATTTCGATTACGCGGCGAGAAATAGACTACGCCGCCGTAGCGTACGGGCAAAAATCTACCAGGATTCTGTGTAGAGCCTGGTAAAATACGGCAGCGTAGAGTATTTCGATTACGCAGCGGAATATTAAGTGTATGTGAATCTACCCCAAAATGTCATTGTGCACAGCTTGATAAATCAATTAAGACTTATTTTAAATTTAGAATAAATCAATTGTTTAACACATACTATAACCAATCCAATTCTAATACCTTGAAGTCAGTTTTGTGAGATAAATCAATATGTGTATCTCCCTTGTTTTAGAAGCAAAACAAATTCACACTGCAGTTAGAATTCACTTTACTCCAAATTTTACCTCACAATTGATTGGATTAGTCAAGCATATGCTCAACCAAACTTCAAATACCTAAAAAGGTATACATGAAAAGATTAATGAAAAAATATTGGTGTCTGCGCTGACACCAATATTTTTTCACTTATCATTTATTTTTCTGGTCTAGGACAGATTACCAGGCATCTGCACGCAGTGCCCCCTAGCTGTATTCCCCGACAGCTACACATGGAAAGAATTGTGCGTCCTGTTAGAGTACAGGAACCGCCCTATAGCCGTATTTCGTCTATAGGGCGGTGATTAAGTGGTTAAGGTACATCAGGCAAAGGCCTTATGTAAAATAACAAACAAAATCCAATTCAAAACCAAAATTTATATAACCAAATTGCATTTTCTTCCATTTCTTACCACATTTAAATGCCAGATTGTATGGATCCTCAGGACTTACCTGAATGTTCCACCATCATTGAGCATTATCTGGTGTAGTGAAGTACCTAGCGCCTTGTATTTTTATATCAAGCATTGGTCAATATATGACACAACTAGCCGTACATATATACTTGTTTATTTAGCTGTCTCAGATCAGCATATAAACTGACCATTTGGTTTAAGAATATGAAGTATAGGATTATTATAAGAACTATGTACTGATCCTACAAGACTCCTGTCCATGAAATCCTTTATGATTTACACTAGTGAAATATAGCAAGCTTTCGAATGACAGCAATGTTTGATTTAAAATATAAGGTGTGTTTTCACTTGGATCAGACTGAATCCTGGCAATACGTATGTCTATTAGAACTCATCACAGGAATCTTTTTAGCAAACCTATTTTTGAACTCCGTGAAAACATATTTATTTTTATTTATTTTTTCGTATAATGTTTTTATTTTAAAGTAATAGATTACAACAGTTACAGTATGTCAGATGACAACAACTAAGAATGAGATACAGCATTGAAATACAGATTAATGCAATAATAATTGAACTGCTGTAGGAGTTGTAGTATTATACAGATATAACTAAACATAAATAAAAACAATTACTAATAAATGGAAATAAGAACTAATGGAGGGAAGGGAGAGGGTAGTGGTGTTCCGAAGGTGAATTTCACTTATTTTATTTCGCTATTATCCATGAAAGGGTATCAATACCATGACATGAGAACTCTTGAGTCAAAAGTGTCTGGAGTATAGTATTTGGCCCAGGGCTTCCATATGCTATCAAACTTTTCCAACCCATTTTTGTCTATCGCTACCAGTTAGGCATGTACGAATGAAAGATTCATTCTCTTTTTGGCTTCCGACAACAGTAATGCAGGTGATTTCCATGCACTGGCTATTACCTGTTTTGCGGCTATCATAAATAAAATAAATAACTTATGTTGATTCCGAGAAAGGGTTTCTGGTTTAATGTTAAGTAAGGCCGCCATTGGATCCGGTAGTATAATACAGTCAAATATTTTAGAAGCGATCCTGAAAATCCCTTCCCAGAATTTCCTTGCAAGTGGACACTGCCACCAGATGTGGATATATGTTCCTTTGTCTGGGCAACCACAGAAACAGAGATCTGAGCAGTTCGCTGAAAATGTGACTAATCTATTGGGAACCAGGTACCAACGGGAAAGCACTTTATATGATGTTTCCTTTGCCAAAACATTTTTGGATGCAGAGCTAGTATTAGACCAAATGCTTGCCCAGGTTTCGTTATTAATTTTACATTCTAAGTCTAATTCCCATTTAGCAGTATAAGTGGGTAATATAGTATTTGATTTGGTGATCAGTTGGAAATAAATTATTGAAATACGACCTTTGGCATGTGGATCTTTGAGACATATCCTTTCAAATTGGGTAATATTATTTAGATTATCACTAAGGTTAAGGGAATATCCATAGAAGTTCTTGATTTGAAGGTATCTGAAAATTTCTGTAGTGGGGAGGCCGGATACCTCACATAGGTCTGGGAAAGGTCGAATTGTAGTTGTTGATGCTATGTCATATAGACACGTAATTCCAGCCCTGATCCAAGCCTTAAAAGTTCTTGGAAATACCCATGTTGGATAAAAGGCCGGATTTTTATAAAAGGAAAGAAGCGGGATGTGTGGGGATTGCAATCCATGAGAGGTTTTGTACCTATCCCATAATGACAATGAGTGTTTAGAGATTGGATTTTTCAATTTTCTACGGTCTTGAGGGCTCAGCCAAAGGATATTGTTAGTGGGGAGAGGGTCAAAGTCTATTACCTCAATAAGTACCCACAATGGGATTTCTGTGGTTGAGTGATACTTTGATAGCTGTTCCAATTGTGCTGCTCTGTAGTATATTGCAAAATCTGGAAATCCCAGCCCACCCATTTGGGTAGAATAAATGTTTTTTTAGGCAATCTGGGTTTTTTCTTTCCCCACGTGAACTGTGTTACTCTGTGCTAAATCAATCTAAGAAAATAAGCAGGAATGTGAATTGGAAGGGTTCGAAATAGATATAAAAACTTGGGGAGTATAGCCATTTTTATTATGTTGATTTTCCCAAACCAGGAAATCGGTAAAGAAGACCAGTCGAATAACAATCTAGTGACACTTTTCAGTAAGGGAGGGTAGTTGGCAGTAAGTAATTGGGAGGCATTAGCGGTAAGGTGTATACCCAGATATGGTATACTACGGTCTGCCCATTTAAAGGGTAGTGAGGACTGTAAATTTTGTTTCACTGTGTCACTGAGTGAAATATTCAGTGCCAAGGATTTTTGGCTATTAACCGTGAGGCCGGAAATGTGGGAGAATTCGTGAAGTACCCGTATTAGATTTGGGGCCGATACCTGTGGTGAGGATAAAAATAGGAGTATATCATCTGCAAATAAACTTATTTTGTGGTGACATCCGCCTAACTCTATACCCGTGATCGTTGGTTCCATCCTTATTCTTTGTGCTAGAGGTTCGATAGTTAAAGCGAATAATAGCGGCGATAGAGGGCACCCATGGCGAGTCCCTCTCTGTATATTAAATTCTTCCGATTTGTAACCGGCATATTTGATATAGGCCTTTATATTTGTGGTACAGCGCTGCAATCCAACCCATAAAATGTGGGCCAAAGCCCCACTTCTCGAGAGTGAACTGCATATACGACCATGAAACTGTATCGAATGCTTTTTTATGTCGAGAGAAAGAAAACACGAGGGTATTCGATGCGTTTTAGCTGCATGGGATAGAAGAGCAACGCGTCTGATATTATCGCCAGCTTGTCGAATAGGGATGAAACCAGTTTGATCACGGTGTATTCGTTTGCCAATTATCATATTTAATCTGGTTGCTAAAACTTTGGCTAAAATTTTCACATCGATATTTAGCAGAGAGATGGGGCGATAGTTTGACCAAACTGAATCGTCCGCATGTGGTTTAGGCAGCATGCAGATAATTGCAGTCAAGATTTCTTTCCTGAAAGAATGGTTATCTAAAAGAGAATTAAAGGTATTCGTTAAAATTGGTGACAGGATATTTGTAAAGGTTTTATAATAGAGAGCAGAAAACCCATCAGGCCCTGGTCGTTTATTGACTTTCAAGGTTTTGATAGCCTGGGATACTTCTTCACTAGACACCGGTTCCTCCATCATTTCCATTTGCGTCTTGGATAATGCGGGAAGGGAGAGCTGAGAGAAAAAGCTGTTTGCTTTAGATTGATCCAACTCATTATTAGAGGAGTATAGACTTTCTAACTGTGTTCTAAATTTGTGTAGTATTTTTACAGGGTTAGTGGAGTATACTCCTCTTGAAAGCTTAAGGCGAATTGGTTTATTATTTTGACAGGATTTTAATGTTCGGGCTAGAAGTGTATTTGGTTTGTTTGCATTTAAAAAATAATTATGTTTCGATTTTTTAAATATTCTATCCGCTGACTCAGTAAGGAATAGATCAAATTCCAGCTTGGCTTTGTCTATTCGCAATCTGGATGATGTAGAGGGATTTTGCTGGAAAGCCATATGACAGGAGTTGAAGTTTGTCTCCAGGGTATGGTACATGGTTTTCCTTTCTCTATTACAAAAATTAGCTTGGCGTAAACATATACCCCGGAGAACAGGTTTATGGGCTTCCCATAAAGTAGTTGGGGAAATCTCAGGAGTGGAATTGAATTTCAGATACTCCCGCAGTGAAACCTCAATATTCTGTTTATATATTGGGTTTTTGAGCAAAAATTCTTTAAGCAGCCATGTGGTGTCACGCGCTTTCGGTATTGTAGATGCTATGGTATTGAAGACTGCACTATGGTCAGACCATGGGATGGGTAAAATTTTGGAGTTTAATATTTCCGGCGTCATACCTATGGGCATAAAAATGTGGTCTGCAAAGTAATGGTCCCAATGGGGCTTTGAAGCAGCTGGTGTGAAGTAAAGTAGCAATGCAACGTCTATAGTAAAACGTTTTTATTACAAAAAATTAATTATTGATGACATAAAATGTAGGGTATACAAGGAATGAGTTGCGGCAGAGTAACAGAAATTAAAATAACAGTTTCAAGGTAGACAATAAAATACATAGCCTGGAATGTGGCAAGCAAGTGTATAATCCTAACGCGTTTCGACCAATCGGTCTTCTTCAGAGGATCGTGGCTGAAAGAGATTTAATTGTATAAATAAATGTATACATAAACTATTTTTTGTCTGTGTCTTCCCTATAGAGTCCACACCCTTTTAGGGGGGAGAGGGCACAAAAATCCCAAACTCACAGGGAGAAGAGGCACAGAGAGTAGTATAAGTGTAGCTTATTTGAGTGGGAAGAAAAACTTTTCCTTCTCCCTCCCAAAGTAATTAAGAAAGTCATCATCAACAGCATATTTACCAAGAAACAGAATTATGGAACGTCCAGGCAGGGGTCCGATGCGGCTATGGGATGTGAAGGTCCGAAACTGACGATACTCCCGATCACGGTCCCCCAATGTCGCCTTATCCCCAAGATGACCATCCAAGGGTGGCCTTATGCCACTTACGGAGAAGCACCTAACAAAAAATGGCAGCACCCAGGTAGGCCAGAGGGGTGGGGGAAAAAATTGAGATGGCAAGGAACGAATCCTAAAAATAAGTAAAGTAATTAATACCAAAGGAGGCCAATCCGTTGGATATAGTTAAGTAGAAATCTTCGAAGGATGGGACAATAAGGGTCCAGGTGATGAGGGTAATATGAAGGCAAACAGAGGTGGGTAGGACGTGTGGGGGGTGTGGAGAAAGTGAAAAAAGTGAAGGGGGAAAGGAAAAGTTAGAGAAGGGAAAGGGAGCGACGGCAGCGTCGGTTTCTGTTGAACCTTGCCCACGCCGGAAGAACCACCGAGATGACTTCCAGGCACCGGCAGGTCATCAGGTGGTATGAGGGAGACATACCTTGTCCCCTCCCACCTCATGTGGGGTTAGCTGGACCAATCCTGGGATCACTGGCGGTATTTATTTCCGCATCCGGTCGCAGGCACTCAGAGAAGTGTGCGGCATCTCCAGGAGTGATAGTGTCCAGTGCGTTGGTAAGTCATTTCACCTGTATTACCCCCCCTTTATCTAATTGGTAATTACACCCTACTAAAATGTTCCTATTATAAATACTCTTTCCTTACATAGATAGCACTTCACCTCCAACATCACTGTAAAGGTGGAGAACATATTGCTATACTCCACTATATCCAGACCTTAAATATTGGAGGTAACTCAGGCTCTTTTCCCAGTCCTTTTATAACACAATTTCTTTTAGCACTTCCAATTGTTTTTCACACTGGATTTCACTTACCCTTCACCTCCTTCCCTCACCGGTCCCTTATTCCTTTTCCTTTCCTTCACCGGCACATCGTTACTTCATCCTCAAGGTCTTTCTCATTCCTCCGCTCACTCCCTCAACGTCGTTTCACCATTTCGTATTTCCCACACGTTCTATCTTATTTTTGCTTATTTATTTATTTTCCCTTACTCTTTCATTCACACTTGATCCCAGCTCCGTCACCTCCCATCCCCCACTTCCCCTGCCCTTCCTCCACCCCAATACCCCTTATTGTTTTAACCACGACCCCCCTTTCTCTCCTCCACACTTCTCTCCCTTGTTCCCTATTTTTCACTTCTTCACTTTGCTGCTTTTCACATTTTCTCACTCTCCCCTTCTTTTCCTTCCATTCCCCTTCCCACTCCCATGCTTATACCCATTTATTGTTTCTCCTCTCGTTTTCCCCTTTCTCTCCCCTATTTCTTCCCTTCCCCTCCCCTTCCCCCTCATCTGTAATTACACTTCCTATTCACTCCCTCACACCTTTATCATCACCTTTTTACCCCATCCTTTGTTCCTCACCACCCCCCTCTTCACACACTAAATATGGTCCACCCTCTTTTCTTCCTCATTTTTCTCACCCCCTTTTTTGCCCATTCCCCTTCCTCACCATCACTACTCACACCTTTCACTTTTTCCCTATTTATATTAATTCACCTTTTCACTCATTCCTTGTTCCTCACTACCCCCCCCTTTTCACACACCTATCATGGTCCCCTCCCTTCATTTTTCCTATTCTTTTCTGGCCCATTCCCCTTTCCCTTCTCTAACTTTTCCTTTCCCCCTTCACTTTTTTCACTTTCTCCACACCCCCCACACGTCCTACCCACCTCTGTTTGCCTTCATCTTACCCTCATCACCTGGACCCTTATTGTCCCATCATTCGAAGATTTCTACTTAACTATATCCAACGGATTGGCCTCCTTTGGTATTAATTTACTTTACTTATTTTTAGGATTCGTTCCTTGCCATCTCAATTTTTTCCCCACCCCTCTGGCCTACCTGGGTGCTGCCATTTTTTGTCAGGTGCTTCTCCGTAAGTGGCATAAGGCCACCCTTGGATGGTCATCTTGGGGATAAGGCGACATTGGGGGACCGTGATCGGGAGTATTGTCAGTTTCGGACCTTCACATCCCATAGCCGCATCGGACCCCTGCCTGGACGTTCCATAATTCTGTTTCTTGGTAAATATGCTGTTGATGATGACTTTCTTGATTACTTTGGGAGGGAGAAGGAAAAGTTTTTCTTCCCACTCAAATAAGCTACACTTATACTACTCTCTGTGCCTTTTCTCCCTGTGAGTTTGGGATTTTTGTGCCCTCTCCCCCCTAAAAGGGTGTGGACTCTATAGGGAAGACACAGACAAAAAATACTTTATGTATACATTTATTTATACAATTAAATCTCTTTCAGCCACGATCCTCTGAAGAAGACCGATTGGTCGAAACGCGTTAGGGTTATACACTTGCTACCACATTCCAGGCTATGTATTTTATTGTCTACCTTGAAACTGTATTGTTATTTTAATTTCTGTTACTATGTCGCAACTCATTCCTTGTATACCCTACATTTTATGTCATCAATAATTTATTTTTTGTAATAAAAACGTTTTACTATAGACGTTGCATTGCTACTTTACCATTTCTTTGCATATATACCGGGGTGTGCAGCCAATTCTCTCCACCCATTAGGTTTGTCTTTTTTCCAAATTTCATTTTGGAGTGCTAAAACACTCCCCTCCCCTCTGACCTAGTGGAGATAAGGCATGAGTTGCTTGGCATTGTTTAGGTTCATGATTCCTCTGTGATTGTTGTGATTATTGTTTTGATTATTATTTTTAAAATGAGTATGTACCATGGTGACAAATGGGCCAATCTTATGCAAGGCTATGAAACCTCATTCGAAAAGGCCGACCAAGTTGAAACACAAATATCCTCACTCACCAACCAACTAGCCAAAACTTTAGAGAAAAAATCCTCACTGTATTGGCATGTGAAAACCTTTGATAGGTATATTAAAGAGAAAATTAATCCCTTTGGACTACGCATTCAGATCTTCCCCAGTTCGGATCTGATAGGCCAAGCCTGCAGATCCGAATGGGAGGAAAATCTCAATAGCTGCTCCAATGAGATGATGATGATTCTATCACGCGAGTACAATAAACAAATCATTGCTCTCGACATAGACATCAATAATCTAGAAACTGCATTACTACCACACCAAGAACATGCTTTGTCGATAGAATTACAAACTAATTTGAAAGACAGTCTGCTGGCTTACAATCGATGCATTCTCCAGGAAAAGGAGGTCAAGTATTGGCGCGACAAGATGGCCTTTTCCGAGGGAAAGGCATACAAATGGAATACACAAACCAATAAAAGACCCCCTAAAAGGGACCGGTATGGTCCCCAAGGTTCTCACAAATCCCAAAATCCATTTTTTTCCTCACAAGGTTCCAACAAACACTCTACACAGGATAGTAGAGGCAGAAACAAGAGAGGTCGAACCAGCAGGGGCTCCAGTGAACACTAAAGTAAAAAACGTTCTACGGAGAGTGCTGACACTAGGGGAAGTAGAGGAGCCACTGATACTCGGGAATCACAAGAACACCAGCAACAATCCGGTGGAAATGATTTAGATCTTCCACCTGAAAGGATAGCTAGTACCAGTAGTATTTTAAACATTTCTCAAAAATCTATTGCCCAAAAACCTTTAAACCCCCCCGGGGTCCTGGCTCCCCTCTACCAGTATCGGGAAGGGCCTAGACCCATTTGTAGTACGGCTACCCCAAACCAGCTAAGTGTGGTTAATCTTTCTTCCCACTTGCTTACAGAGGCGGAAACTCAGGTGCTTGGTCGTGGACTAACTTTTTGCCCGGAGGAGAATTTTGACTTGTTCAAAGTCATTACTGACATACACTTATTTGCTAGAAAATTACTCTTGAAATCTATACATTCTAAAACCAATACTGAAGTTGATACGACCGATTGGTCGGGATACAGTATGTGGGAATTTAAAGCTCTTCGAGATTTGACTCTCCTCTATCAGGAAAGTCACCATACTGATTTTATTGATTCAATTGATTTAGAGGCTCTACTTACTGATGTAGATAAGCCCTCAATTGATCCTATTCTTATGTTTAAAAATCCCTCTCAGACCTTCCCCCCATTAAATTCCAATCCCAATGTATCCATTTTTGTTAAACAAACTATTAGAGACTTGTGTAAACTCCCATGTGACAAACGCACTCCCCAGAACCTAGCACCAAGTGAAAATAAAGCATTGACCGCTTTATCCGCCAATACCACACTTACGGTCAAGCCGTCGGACAAAGGAGGCAATGTTGTCCTTATGGACAACACTGACTATGTCAACATGTGCATGAATATCCTCGCGAACGAGGACTGGTACAAACCTATCTCTGCGAATCTCATTCGACAATATCGTATAGATTTTTATACCCTTGTTGATCAAGCTTTTTCTTCTCAAACCATTCCCCGTAATACATATGAATTCATTTGCACCCAATATCCTAAAACTGCAACCTTCTAAAGTCTCCCGAAAATACATAAAGAACAAAATCCTCCACCCGGACGGCCTATTGTTTCCGGAAATGGCTCCATTTCCGAAAACTTAAGCCGCCTAGTCGATACGTATCTTCAACCATATGTTAGTGCTCTACCCTCTTTCGTAAAGGATACCATCCACTTACTAAAAATTATCGATCACACCACCATCTCTGACAACTCTCTATTAGTTGCCATCGATGTGGAGGCTCTATACAGCAGTATACCCCACATCAAGGGATTAGAGACCATACAACGATGTTTAACCAAAGGTCAGCTACATGACCATACCCTTGATGAGTTCTTGATGGACTCTCTACGGTATATACTTTTTCAAAATTACTTTTGTTTCAATGGCTCCCACTTCCTCCAGGTACAGGGCGTAGCGATGGGGACATGTTGTGCCCCATCCTACGCCAATCTGTACCTGGGGGAGTGGGAGCTATCCCTCCCAGATGACGGGAGTCTCGTCGGCTACCTGCGCCACATTAAACTGTGGCGCAGGTACATCGACGACGTCCTGGTCATCTGGGAGGGACCTGAGAGTTCCCTGCTGGAATTCTTCAATTGTCTAAACTGCAATCAATATAATCTAAAATTTACCATGAGTTACGACAAATGTACTATTACTTTTTTGGATGTAAAATATTTGTGGGTCCGCAAGGTCAACTATGCAGTACCCTGTTCCGCAAAAGTACGGCGGGAAACACGGTCCTACACGAGAACAGCTTCCACCCAATTTCGCTTAAAAACTCCATTCCTTACGGACAGTATCTGCGCCTCCGTCGCAACTGTTCCAATGACGTCCTTTACCTTGAAGAACCTGAAAGACTTTGAGACAGACTTTCTGCAAGAGGCTATAGCTATTCCTGCTTACGCAAAGCCTTCAATAAAGCCAACACAAACTCTAGACAAGCATTGTTATATTCTAAAAAATCCTCCTCAAATTCCAATCCTCAAACCACCAGGATAATCCTCGGTTTTTCACAACAATACAAGGAGATTAGACAGATCCTTCAAAATAATTGGAGCATCTTAACAGATGACCCACGGCTGAACAATTTTATATCTGAATATCCATCTATCACCTATAAAAGGGCCACATCGATCAAAGATCGACTGGTCCAGAGCGAATACACCAATGCCTCTACGAGAGGAGCTCATTGTACAACTCTTGGTACTTTCCCCTGCGGACATTGTTCGTATTGTCCACTTATGAGGAGAGAGAAGACCTTCCCACTACCTAACGGCAACACATTGAAACCACTACATTTTACCAACTGCCAAACCAAAGGTGTGGTATATTTCATGGAATGTGAATGCGGGGCCTACTACGTGGGAAAGACTAAGCAGGAATTCTGGCGGAGAATTTCCAAACATGTATATAGCATGAAAATTGGAAATCTCCACCTTCCTATTGGAAGACATGCAGCATTACAACACCACTACACCGTACCGAAAGTATCCTTCGCCGCCCTCTATCGGATTCATATCCCCAATAGAGGCGGGGATTGGAATAAAATACTTTTACAGCAAGAGCAGCGATGGATTTTTAGATTACGGGCCACTATCTATCCCGGCCTAAACAAATCCTGCTCCTTTGCCCCATCTCTTAAAGGCTTTGTCTCAGGAAAGACACAGTAGCCAATATATCAACCCTAAAAGTTTTTTCCCTCCTTATGCCCCCCAGTCTTTAGTCTATGATATATCTGCCCCCCCCCACTGGATAGAAATAACTTACTCCTTTTATTACTGTTTGCCTCTCATTGGTGGGCACCCCCTCTCTTCCCTCAATAGACGTACATACGCCTTTCCTAACTTGATCCATGCTCACTGGAATTCTATGTATCTATCATTGTTAAAGTATATGTACATGCCTTTTTAGACAAATACTATGTTGTTGTTTTGTGATGCATTATTGTTTTTTTGACATAAATTGATCTACCACGCTTGGTGAATATGGCTACAGCTGTCATATTTGGATTCAAGGAACTAATTTGTTGCTACATGATCTAACAAACATTTATTAATATATGCATACAATCTGTTATGTCTTCTTTTCCAGCGGAGTCTCTGATGCGCTCTGGGATGTGGGTCCCCCAGCTGCTATCTCCCCTTCCATCCCCTGGCTGCCTTCCCTTGTTACTTCTGTCCTTGGGTCTGCCCCCTTCCACTTCCCAGCAGGGTGGGGGAAACACGCGCTTTTGGCGCTGTGTGCTTAGTATGCACAGGGCGGCGTTGCTGCCCTAGTGGATGCGAACCCCTCCCTGCTGGCGGCGTGAACGATCGCTTCCGAGACGCAATGACGTCACTGCGTGAGCGCCGTCCGGCGCCCGCAGTGACATCACACGTCACGACGCGCCATGCGGAAGCGACGGCAGCGTCGGTTTCTGTTGAACCTCGCCCACGCCGGAAGAACCACCGAGACGACTTCCCTTCCCTTACTCTTTCATTTACACTTGATCCCAGCTCCGTCACCTCCCATCCCCCACTTCCCCTGCCCTTCCTCCACCCCAATACCCCTTATTGTTTTAACCATGACCCCCCTTTCTCTCCTCCCCCCTTCTCTCCCTTGTTCCCTATTTTTCACTTCTTCACTTTGCTGCTTTTCACATTTTCTCACTCTCCCCTTCTTTTCCTTCCATTCCCCTTCCCACTCCCATGCTTATACCCATTTATTGTTTCTCCTCTCGTTTTCCCCTTTCTCTCCCCTCTTTCTTCCCTTCCCCTCCCCTTCCCCCTCATCTGTAATTACACTTCCTATTCACTCCCTCACACCTTTATCATCACCTTTTTACCCCATCCTTTGTTCCTCACCACCCCCCTCTTCACACACTAAATACGGTCCCCCCTCTTTTCTTCCTCATTTTTCTCACCCCCTTTTTTGCCCATTCCCCTTCCTCACCATCACTACTCACACCTTTCACTTTTTCCCTATTTATATTAATTCACCTTTTCACTCATTCCTTGTTCCTCACTACCCCCCCTTTTCACACACCTATCATGGTCCCCTCCCTTCATTTTCCCCATTCTTTTCTGGCCCATTCCCCTTTCTCTTCTCTAACTTTTCCTTTCCCCCTTCACTTTTTTCACTTTCTCCACACCCCCCACACGTCCTACCCACCTCTGTTTGCCTTCATCTTACCCTCATCACCTGGACGATTATTGTACCATCCTTCGAAGATTTCTACTTAACTATATCCAACGGATTGGCCCCCTTTGGTATTAATTAATTTACTTATTTTTAGGATTCGTTCCTTGCCATCTCAATTTTTTCCCCCACGCCTCTGGCCTACCTGGGTGCTGCCATTTTTTGTCAGGTGCTTCTCCGTAAGTGGCATAAGGCCACCCTTGGATGGTCATCTTAGGGATAAGGCGACATTGGGGGACCGTGATGGGGAGTATCGTCAGTTTTGGACCTTCACATCCCATAGCCGCATCGGACCCCTGCCTGGACGTTCCATAATTCTGTTTCTTGGTAAATATGCTGTTGATGACTTTCTTGATTACTTTGGGAGGGAGAAGGAAAAGTTTTTCTTCCCACTCAAATAAGCTACACTTATACTACTCTCTGTGCCTTTTCTCCCTGTGAGTTTGGGATTTTTGTGCCCTCTCCCCCCTAAAAGGGTGTGGACTCTTTGCATATATACCGGGGTGTGCAGCTAATTCTCTCCACCCATTAGGTTTGTCTCTTTTTTCTAAAAATGTGGTCTATACTTGAGAATGACTGACAGGGATAGGAATAGTGCGTATATTGCCTTTTAGTTGGATTTACTTCACGTCAGGAGTCCACTAGGTTGTACTTTGCGATTCGTTTTGAAAATAATTGTTTATCAGCTTTTTGTGTTTGTGGGATTGGCGACTTGTCTAGAAAAGGGAAGATGGTCTGATTGGAGTCTCCACCCAATACCACAGTTCCTATTTTATGCAAATCTACATATTTTTTTTATATGTGGGGTGTCTGATCTATATAAATCCTTTCTACTGTATATACAGTAAAACCTTGGTTTGTGAGCATAATTAGTTCCAGAAACATGCTTGTAATCCAAAGCACTTGTATATCAAAGCATTTTTTTTACAGGGTATAAAAGAGAAGAGAGGCACCACTAATGCCGCGTACACACGATCAGTCCATCCGATAGAACTGGTCTGATGGACCGTTTTCAATGGTTAACCGATGAAGCTGACTGATGGTCCGTCCCGCCCACACACCATCGTGTCAGAACGCGGTGACGTAAAACACAAGATGTGCTGAAAAAAATTAAGTTCAATGCTTCCAAGCATGCGTCGACCTAATTCTGAGCATGCATGGATTTTTAACCGATGGTTCCTGCCTACTAAAGATCGGTTTGACCTATCGGTTAGGAATCCATCGGTTAAAGCTTAAAGCTTTTTTTTAACTGATGATTAAATAAAAGATGGTGCCCACACACGATCGGTTTTGACAGATGAAAACGGTCCATCAGACCATTCTCATCGGTTTAACCGATCGTGTGTACGAGGCCTAAGTGTAGCAATAAGTTGCTAAATGTTGTATCTTCATTAAATGTAACCATATTGCTACACTTAGAGTCTCCTCTCTTCTTTTTTATACTTAATTGTGACATGAGGCTACTCTTATATCAAGACATCGCTTGTACATCAAGGCACAATTTGTTAAAACATTTTGCTTGTCTTGCAAAACGCTCTCAAACCAAGTTACTCTTAAACCTATGTTTTACTGTACATCCTGTCTGCGATACATTTTAATGCAGCAGAGTTTGGAAAAGGTTGGCCCATTTATACCTGGCTGGCTAATACATTTTTTTTATTAGTACCTGTATGAATAATGACCTCACGTGGTACTAATATGTTTACTGCATAGGGCGGTAATTAAGATGATTTAAGGGCTTCATGTTCATTTATGAAGCTACCTGGGTTTTATTTTAATCTGGCCCACAGTGTGGAATTGACCAGATCCATGTGTATAGCAAAGTGATGTAATATATCCTTGCCAATGTACACATGATATTTTGGGTCAATGATTATCAGGAATAAATGATTAGCTGATTATTTTATTTATTCCTGAGGGGTTTGAATACCAACATTTTTTATTTTTTTTAGGACTGGTCAATTATTTTAATAACTTTATACTAATGTGATTATATTCCTGGCATAAACCTTATTAACATTTCCGAGGTCACTAACCTTTTAGGGTAAAAAAATCACCATACAATCCCAGTAAGAATTGCATATAACAACTAAGCTCTTTAGAGTCAGTATATACTGTATGGATGAGAACATCACCTCCCAAGTAAACCTCTCGACCATTTTCCAGGGGACAGCCATCTGGTATGATCCTCCTGTCTAACTCTTCTAGGGGAATTGGAGTTACCTGTACAAAAGGTGCCATCTAGAATTTAATTATTCCATGAGATGGATCTCAACATACTCACTGATTGCTGGTGAGGAAGATTTGTTGTTTCAAACAAGCATACTTGATACATGTGTGTGAATAAGCCTTGTAGTAATAAATTAGGTTTCTAATTATAAAGCTTGCCATTATATTTGCATAATATAATTCTACACTGCATGTTCTATAGTATGTATTGGGTTAAAGCTTGAATGCATTTACAGATCTAATATGTTTAAAAAACACAGAAGAAACACAATTCTTATTCTTGTTGGGTCCCATATTCTCGGCACTACACCCTATTCCAGTCCTGATCCTTCCACCTCTTCCAGGCCGGGGGTCTCTTATCCCAGTTCTCCACTTTAATAGATTGTATACTCAATTTATTACAGAATTCATCTACATCTTCTGGAAACCGGATATATGCCGAGACTCCCTGGTTTTTAACTGATAGGCAAGCCGGGAAGCCCCATCTATACGTAATGTTATTTCTTTCTCGTACATCACGGGACACAGAGCGGCATATTCATTACTATGTGGGTTATATGGAGTACCTTCAGGTGTGGACACTGGCAATCTCAAACAGGAAGTCCCCTCCCTATATAACCCCCTCCCCTAGAGGGAGTCCCTCAGTTTTTTCGCCAGTGTCTTAGGTGTTGGTCACGGAATAGCTTTGCTCCACATCCTTGGGATTAAGGGCGGGCTAACCGGATCTGTCCAAGGAGCCTCAGTGCCAAAGTGGACAGTACCCGGGCCCCAAGCCGTGGGGTTTTGCCTATAATGCTCCTCTTTGGAGGGCTGGACCCTGGGCCCAGGACTTGGAGTTTGTAAAAACCATAAGTTCCTGTTTGCCAGGGTGCTATATAGGTCCAGGACAGTGGGTACCTTCATAGGACCCCAGGGCCTGAAGGTCTACTACGCTACCCACGGAGATGGGAGAAGATTGGATCAGTTTGCTGGACAAACATCCTGCAGCATGGAGCAGGTAAGGGGGAGCCTGCGGGACTTGGTTCGACAGCAGGCTCTCCGGGGTAACCTAAAAGGGGGGATAGCCTAAGTATGCTCTGCATGGGCAACCTTGTTCACTATGTCTAAAGAGAGACAGGATGACACCTTTTCTCCCCCATCACTAGGTCCCCCTGTCTAAATATGTGTGCTAGCTAAACCTGCTGTTTCTTCCTAGGGCTAGTAAGGATCCCTAGGGGCCTTTGGAGAGTCCTACCTGGCCGGGGGTTTGAATCTGCCGCCTGTTTCTGCGTTCCTGGATCTCCAGCAGCGCGGCTCCTCCATGTTCCTCCTGTTTCCGGCATACGCGTCTTATTGACGTTTTTCGCGCCGTTCAGACAGGAGGGGGGGGGGGGGGGCGTGCCTGCGGCGTCATACAGGGGCGCGCCTTTGTGCTGTTATAGACAGCAGGCATTGTCAGTGCTCAGTCTGAGGCTGATTTTCAGAGGAGAGGACGCAGAGCGGCAGAACAGTGACTCCCGGTGGCGGAAGAGGGGTAGTACATGTGGACTTTGTTCCAATACCTTTTTGTTAAGCCAAGAAATCCCCCTTTTTTGCAGCAGGTTTGGAGGCTGGCAAACTTAGTTTGGGGTCACGGTATGTTGTCAAAAGAAAATATATAATATATTAAAAAAAAAAAAAGAACATACGGGATCCCATCAGTTTTTGGGCATTAGTGATCTATTGTCCCCTAAACTCTGATTTTTGTACTCCTGCCCACTACAGTCTGTTGTGTGGGCGGAGTCCCTCGATTTTGTATTATGGCTTCCAAGGGTTCGGGGTCAAAGGGTACAAAAAAGACCAAAAAACAAAAGGGTTCCCTCTCTGATTCTGATATGCCGATACTTTCCCCGCAACTTATTAACATAAGAAGCGCCTTGGATGAGCCATTAGGGGGATCTGGTGCGGAGGCTGGCCCAGATCAGCCCAGCCCTGTGTTTATCACAGAGGAGATGCTAGCCGTATCCCTAGGGGGGCTAGAAGAGAGAATAGCAGCATTGATCGCTAGAGCTATTCCTGGTAAGAAACGGGTTAGATCCCCATCACCAGGAGGTGTATCCTCAGATGCTGAGATTCTCTCTCCAGAGGAATTGGAATCACAGGAGGATCAACTAGACCTGAACCAAGAGGGTTCAGGGATTGAGGGATCTACCTCTGAGGAACCATTTTCAGACTCCCAGACAGAAAGACTGTGGGTACAGTCTTTGACGGACATGGTCCGCTCGGCATTTAGTTTACCATTGCCAGAGCCTCAGGTTCCTCCGGTATCCTCTCTGGGCTCTTTGAAAGCTCCGTTAAACAACGCAGTTTTTCCGGTCCATCCTCTCTTGGAGGAATTGATCTTTCGGGATTGGGTACGGCCGGACAGGATTTTTCTGCCACCGAAAAGATTTGCGGTCATTTACCCCATGGAGGAAAAGTTCTCCAAGAGGTGGAGGCTCCCAGTAGTGGATGCAGCCATCTCATGTGTGAATAAATCACTAACTTGCCCGGTGGAAAACATACATATGTTTAAAGATCCGGTTGATAAAAGATTAGAGACACTTTTAAAAGCATCCTTTGCTACGGCAGGAGCAGTGGTGCAGCCAGCGGTGGCTGCAATTGGAGTTTGTCAGGCATTAAAAGACCAGACAAAGGAAATGTTAAGGGACATGCCTACCCAACAAGCAGAAGAGTTTTCTGACATTCCCAGAGCTCTGTGTTTTGCGGTAGATGCTATAAAAGATTCCATCCAGCAGGCCTCTCGTTTATCACTATGTTTGGTGCACATGAGAAGGCTCTTATGGTTGAAGAACTGGGCGGCGGAGCCCCCATGCAAAAAGCTTCTGGCAGGGTTTCCCTTCCATGGAGGACGACTCTTCGGAGAGGATCTGGATAAATATATTCAGACTATTTCAAATGGCAAGAGTACCCTTTTACCGGTCAAAAAGACATTCCGGGCTCCTACATTTAAAAGGCAGCTCTTTCCTGTCTCGGGGCCCTCAAATTCCAGGCAATATCGACGGCCGCCTGCACGATCCAACGTTAACAGTAGATCGCAGGGACAGACCCCTGGGGGTAAGAGGCCGTGGTATCGCAAGCCGTCAAAGACAGCCCCTAAGTCTGCCTTATGAAGGGGCGCCCCCACTCTTGCGGGTGGGGGGAAGGCTTCGTTTCTTCTCAGAAGTTTGGGAAGCCAAGATCCCCGACAAATGGGTCCGGGCATCTGTAACCACAGGTTACAGACTGGAGTTTCTAAGGTATCCTCCGCCTCATTTTCAAGAATCAAGGCTACCAAGGGATCCAGCGAGGAAGGCCTCAATGCTGGCAGCTTTGGATCACCTGCTTGGCCAGGACGTAATTATAGAAGTGCCAGCCCAAGAGCAAGGCCTAGGTTTCTATTCCAATCTCTTTGTCATACCAAAGCCCAACGGCGATGTCAGGCCAATCTTGGACCTAAAGAGGTTAAACGGTTACCTAAGGGTTCGTTCCTTCCGGATGGAATCCATCCGGTCAGCAGCCGCCGCGCTTCAGAAGGACGATTTTCTGGCCTCCATAGACATAAAGGATGCTTACCTTCATGTACCAATCTTTCAGTCGCATCAAAGGTTTTTACGCTTCGCGGTGGGGCAGCGACACTTCCAATTCAGGGCGCTCCCCTTCGGGCTGGCCACGGCCCCCCGGGTATTCACGAAGATCCTAGCCCCAATTCTGGCCAATTTAAGGATCCAAGGGGTCACAGTCCTAGCATACTTGGACGACCTTTTAATCATAGATCACTCACGGCCGGGTCTGCAAAAGGCAGTAAACCTCACGGTTCGGTACCTCGAAGAATTCGGCTGGGTCCTGAACCGGGGAAAGTCAGCGTTCCAGCCTACAAAGCAGTTGGAATACCTCGGCATGAGGTTAGACACAGAACATCAAAAGGTGTTCCTGCCCCTTGTAAAGATCGAAGCTATCAAGGGGTTGGTTCAGTTGGTTCTAAACAAGAAAAAACCAACTATTCGCCTGTGTATGCGATTACTAGGCAAGCTAGTGGCCACATTCGAGGCAGTACCATACGCTCAGATCCACACTCGCGTCCTACAGGCAGCCATTCTAGCAGCCTGGGGCAAGAGGGCACATGCCTTAGAGTCCCATTTGACGCTATCATCAAGGGTCCGACAAAGCCTGGCCTGGTGGTTGAACCCTCAGAATCTTCTAATGGGAAAATCCTTCAGCCCTGTTGTCTGGAAGGTAGTTACCACAGACGCCAGCCTGGCAGGCTGGGGGGCGGTCTTCGAGGGGTTCTCCCGCCAGGGAACTTGGGTGAAAGCAGAGAGGCAGCTCCCCATCAATATCTTGGAAATCAGAGCTGCTCGCCTAGCCCTTCTGGCTTGGACCTCCAGATTAAAGGGGTTCCCGGTGAGAATCCAGTCAGACAATGCCACGGCGGTGGCATACATAAACCACCAAGGGGGAACCAGGAGCCAGGCCGCTCAGAGGGAGGTGAACTTGATTTTTCAATGGGCAGAGGTTCATGTACCCTGCATTTCAGCGATATTCATTCCCGGAGTGGACAACCTGCAGGCAGACTTCTTAAGTCGCCAGAGTCTGTTGCCAGGGGAGTGGTCTCTGCATCCCCAGGTCTTTCAGACAATCTGCCAGAGGTGGGGAATGCCGGACGTAGATATAATGGCATCCAGGTTCAACAAGAAACTAGACAGGTTCGTGTCGCGAGCGAGGGATCCTATGGCCTGCGGAACCGATGCGTTGGTTTGCCCTTGGCATCAATTCAAACTTCTATATGCATTCCCTCCACTACAGTTACTCCCGCGCCTGTTGCGCAAGATCAGAGTGGAGAACAAGCCAGTCATTCTAGTAGCTCCGGCTTGGCCCCGGAGGACTTGGTACTCACTAGTCCTGAAGATGGCAGTGGGAGACCCTTGGACTCTTCCTCTACAACCAGACCTACTCTCACAAGGCCCGATCCTCCACCCTACATTACAGCGTCTAAATTTGACGGCCTGGAGGCTGAATCCCTGATTCTCAGGGATAGAGGCCTGTCTAGGCAGGTAATTCCTACCCTGATTAGGGCTAGAAAGCCGGTCTCCAGGGTGATTTATTACAGGGTGTGGAGGAACTACGTAGGCTGGTGTGAATCCAAAAGATGGAATTCCCGCAAATATACTATTGATAGGGTGTTATGTTTTCTCCAGCTAGGAGTGGATAAAGGCCTGGCACTAAGCACAATCAAGGGACAGATCTCAGCTCTGTCAGTGTGGTTTCAGAGGCCGCTGGCCACCCACTCGCTGGTAAAGACCTTCATACAGGGGGTCTTGCGTATTAATCCTCCTGTCAAGTCACCAATCTGTCCATGGGACTTAAATCTTGTCCTGTCCACTCTACAGAAACAGCCTTTTGAGCCGTTGGCTGAGATTCCTTTAGTCTTACTGACAAGAAAATTGGTTTTCTTGGTCGCCATAGTTTCGGCCAGGAGAGTGTCAGAATTAGCAGCCTTATCGTGTAAGGAACCATATCTCGTTCTGCATAAGGACAGGGCAGTTCTCCGGCCCCATCCTTCCTTTCTACCAAAGGTTATATCCAAATTTCACTTAAACCAGGATTTGGTACTTCCATCCTTCTTTCCAAAACCTACATCTAGAAAGGAGGGGTTGCTGCATACCTTGGATATTGTCCGGGCCATGAAGGCCTATCTTAAAGCTACAGAAAAGATCCAGAAAACAGATGTGTTATTCGTTCTACCAGATGGCCCCAAGAAGGGGCAGGCAGCTGCAAAATCCACCATCTCGAGATGGATTAGACAATTAATCATTCAAGCCTACGGGTTGAAGAGGTTGCCTCCTCCGTTGTCGGTAAAGGCCCATTCTACCAGGGCCATGGGCGCCTCTTGGGCAGCACACCATCAGATCTCTATGGCTCAGATATGCAAGGCGGCAACGTGGTCATCAGTCCACACGTTTACAAGGTTTTATCAACTAGACGTGAGAAGAAATGCGGATGCTGCCTTTGGTCAGGCAGTACTACAGGCTGCAGTTTTAAAATCCTCGGGATCAGAAACACCCTTGGTTATAAAAAAAAAAAAAAAAGTTTTTTTTCTTGACTAAGTTGGAATTATTATTATGATTTGAGTTTATCTCTAAATTGAATCCTTCTTTGGAAGATGTCTCCCTCCCCTCATTAAAGCATTGCTTTCGGACATCCCACATAGTAATGAATATGCCGCTCTGTGTCCCGTGATGTACGAGAAAGAAAAAGGGATTTTTAAATACAGCTTACCTGTAAAATCCTTTTCTTGGAGTACATCACGGGACACAGAGCTCCCACCCCTCTTTTGGGTGACCATTTTGGGAGGCATACTGCTTGCTACAAAACTGAGGGACTCCCTCTAGGGGAGGGGGTTATATAGGGAGGGGACTTCCTGTTTGAGATTGCCAGTGTCCACACCTGAAGGTACTCCATATAACCCACATAGTAATGAATATGCCGCTCTGTGTCCCGTGATGTACTCCAAGAAAAGGATTTTACAGGTAAGCTGTATTTAAAAATCCCTTTTTTCCCGGAGGTGGTTCGTTACCGGTTTCAGAGCCCTTTTACGTGCAAGAGTTTCTGGGGATAAATCAGAAAATATAAGTAACTGTGAGCCTTTATATTCCATTGTCCCTGAATTTCTCATACTTTGGGACACTGACTCTTTTAATTGGAAGTCCTGATATATGTGGTATATGTGGTCTATGTGGTCTCCTTGCTCTCATGATATGCAGATTAATACCGGTGGCATTAGTTTGGACCTGGAGAGTCTTCTGTGTCATGCAGGGATCTGATTTAAGAGCAAAACTTAGAAAATGGCTATATTAAAGTTTGTTACGTACAATGTACGGGGGCTAAATAACCCCAACAAGCGATATCAGATACTGCAGGAGATGAGAAGACTCTCGGTCAATATAGTGTTTCTACAAGAAACCCATCTAAAGACAACTTCTAAGACCAGATTAAACTCGAAAGAGTTTCCTACCTGGTTTCATAGTTTTTCCCCAAATAAGAGAGCAAAAAGGTACTGCAATAGGATTCGACAGAAATACACGATTTATCTTAGAAGCTACAGAAATGGACTCTGAAGGTAGATATCTGTTTATTAAAGGGCATATATCCAACATGAAATATACACTAGCTAATGTGTATTGCCCCAATGTAAGGCCAGCATTATATTTGAAGAAAGTACTGAACAAACTAGAAGGTTTCAGAGATGGTAGGGTGATCCTAGCGGGGGATTTCAACTTTGTTTTTGACCCCCTGCTGGACACCCAACCGATATCACTTAGATCAGAGGGGAAATATGTAAAGGGAATTAAACATAAACTATGCGAAATGCAACTAGTAGAAGCTTGGAGAATTCTTCATCCTAGAGAGAAGGATTTTACATATTTCTCCTCTGTACATAGATCATATTCGAGAATAGACCATATCATTCTAGATCATCGGCTACTGGAGGGTCTAAAAAAAGTAGATATAAAGTCTATAACACTTTCAGACCACGCTCCGGTGGTATTGGATTTAGACATGGAGGAAGTCCCGATAGGACAAAGATCATGGAAACTGGATGAGTCTCTCCTCAGGAACAACAAGATAGCCGACGATCTAGAAAAAGATATGGATCTGTTCTTTTTGGAAAATGATATAGAAAATATAGCTCCCACAACGCTGTGGGAAACTCATAAAGTTTATATGAGAGGGAGGTTGATAGCTGAAAATGCCAAAAGAAGGAATATTAGGTCAGCCCAGAGACAAAGGTTACTGGAAGAGATCTGGAGTCTAGAACAGACACATAAAAATTCTCAGGAAGAGGAGGTATTAACATCCCTAACAAGGAAGAGAGAAGACCTACGCAACCTACTAGAACAGGAGACCAAATGGGTGTTTAATAAAGTGAATAACAATTTCTATGCTATGGGAAACAAACCAGGGAGATTTTTGGCAAGGATGATTAAACCTAGAAACTCGCAAAACTTTATTCTTAAGATAAAAGATAAGAAGGGGAACATGAGACACTCCACTAAGGAGATTAGTAAAATATTCCAGGAATACTATCAAAACCTATATAAGGTCAACAAAGATCAAGGGACATTAGAAACCCAGAACAAGAGTGAGAAAATTAAAAAATATTTAGAAAAGATAAAGACCCCGGGCTTAGCAGAGGAAGCAATAAGGAACTTAGAAAGAGAAATTACAAATGAGGAAATAAGTCAAACCATAAAAAATATTAAGATGGGAAAGAGCCCTGGCCCAGATGGGTACACCTCAGCATACTATAAAAGATTTGGGGGATCTTAATACCCTTCTTCCAGAGATATATGAATTCCATTAGAGGTGGAGTGGAGATACGAGAAGAGGCACTGGGAGCCCATATAGCCCTGATAGGTAAAGAAGATAAGGACCCCTCGTTATGCGCAAGTTATAGACCTATATCCCTGATTAATGTTGACATAAAGATCTACTCAAAAATCCTAGCGGAGAGAATAGGGCCTCTCCTGCCGGGATTGATTGAGAAGGACCAGGCAGGGTTCATACCGGGAAGAGAAACTAGGGAGAATGTTCTAAGAGCCCTGTTTTTGATCCAAAAGGCCAAAAAGAGTGGAGAGCCAGTACTGTTCCTGTCATTAGACGCCGAGAAGGCCTTTGACAGGCTGGACTGGGAATTTATGCTAGCAACTCTAACACATGTTGGATTCGGCCCAAATATGCTCAAGTGGATAGGCGCCTTGTACTCCAGGCCTTCGGCCCAGGTGAGGGTGAATGGCACCCTGTCAGATAGATTCCCACTGTACAATGGGACTCGACAAGGGTGCCCGCTCTCCCCTCTTCTGTTTGTTTTAACATTAGAGCCACTCCTGGAGACAATTAGGAAGACTCAGGGAATAGAAGGAATAAAGGTGGGAGAGAGGGTGCACAAGATCTCTGCGTTCGCAGACGACAGGATGTTGTATGTGTCTAACCCGAGACAAACACTGCCGAGAATAATAGCGGAATACGAGAAATATGGCGAGATATCAAATTTAAAAATTAATCAAGAAAAAACAGAGATCCTAAGTATCTCGGTAAGCCGAAGGGAACGCAGGGATCTTGAGGCCCTATATCCATTTAAGTGGAAACAGAGGGGAATGAGATATCTGGGGGTCTTTCTGTCCACAACAGAAAGATACCTATATGAAGACAACTATATACTTTTATTAAACAAATTAAAAGCAGACTTAAAGGGATATAATGTGAACAGAGTATCCTGGCTAGGAAGGATAAACATCATAAAGATGATGATATTACCTAAAGCCTTATATATTTTTCAAACACTCCCGATCAAAATTCTAGAAGCTTTTTTTATAGTACTAGGCAAGATAACCAGAGGTTTTATATGGAAGGAAAGAAAATCCCGCATAGCGGTAGGAACCCTGATTAGACCAAAACATGAAGGAGGATTACAACTACCTGACTTCAAAAGGTATTTTGAGGCATCAGTACTGAGGAGAATATTAGACTGGTTCCAGATGGAGGGAGGGGGGGAAAGAAAAAGGTGGGTAGAAGTAGAAGAGAGTTTAAGTGTTCAAGAGCTGGGAAACAGAATATGGATTCCGATGCAATATAGAGGACTCCCTCAGGACACCCCCATAATAACTAAAGAAACGTATAAAGTATGGGACAGAATATGTAAAAAGAAAGAATGGCCGTATAATAGTCCATTAATGCCTCTTACGGGTACAGACTATTTTCTACCGGGGAAAGAGGGTGGCATATTTAGAAGATGGTCAACCTCAGAAACATTAACATTGAGGGATCTAATGAAGGGAGATGCTCTGTGCTCCATCCAGGAGCTACAAGAGAGATACGGAGTGTTACCAGGAGATACTTGGGGTTATAGACAGGTCCAACACTTTATAAACACCCTACCGAAGCCGCTGCGGGCCCCTAATGATCTTAATCAATGGGAAAGAGGCGTAGTACGAGTGGGAGCAGGACGGCAGGGGCTCTCCAACATATATAAGATACTGACACCCATTGGGGATAACGAGGGAGGTAAAATATTGGGAAGCTGGGAATTAGAACTGAACCAAACTATAGGTATAGGACAAAAAAGGAAAGTATTAGAATATGTACATGCTACCTCAATGGATGCAAAGGTTAAAGAGATGAATTATAAGCTCCTCATTAAATGGTACTATGTCCCAATGAAAATGCATAAAATAGACAGAGAGGTCTCGCCCCTATGCTGGAGAGAATGTGGGATGGAGGGAACTCACGCCCACATATGGTGGCAATGTCCCCGGATACAGGTATTCTGGAAAGAAATAATAACCCAGATAAAGAGGATAAGTGGGCATGAGGTAAAACAGGACCCCTGGGAATGTCTATTTCATAATACGGGGATGTCTAGAAAAAAATATAGGGGCTCACTGGTTCCACATTTACTAAATGGAGCTAAGGCGCTTATCCCTAGGAATTGGAAGAACAAGGAAGCACCCTCAGTAGAGGAATGGATAAGAGAAATAGATAGAATTAAAATGATGGAGGAATTATGGTCATTCCATGACAATTCTAGGATGAGACACGAGGGGATTTGGGGGAGATGGGGGAGGTATAGGGGGGGGGAGGAGAGGGGGAGGATCGGGGAGATGGGGAGGCGGGTGGCCCCCCATCCTAGTCCTCCATTTTTTTTTTTTTTTTTTTCTTCAAATTTTTTCCCAGAAGATGGAAGGGACAATGTAGTCCCCCTAAATTCACAAGGGTCCTAAACCCTCACTTAATGAGCAAGGTACGAATAATTACTTTGAATAGATTTTGTATCACCGCAATTTTCCCCCTTTTCCATAGGGGATAGTAAAATCACATAACAAATTGGGAATACACAAGGGTGTCCCCACTAGGGCTTGGTTTTTTTTTTTTTTTTCTTCAAATCTTTCCCAGAAGATGGAAGGGACAATGTAGTCCCCCTAAATTCACAAGGGTCCTAAACCCTCACTTAATGAGCAAGGTACGAATAATTACTTTGAATAGATTTTGTATCACCGCAATTTTCCCCCCTTTTCTATAGGGGATAGTAAAATCACATAACAAATTGGGAATACACAAGGGTGTCCCCACTAGGGCTTGGTTTTTTTTTTTTCCTCTCCTTTCTTATCCAGAAGATGGAAGGGACAATGTAGTCCCCTTAAATTCACTAGGCTCCCAAACCCTCACTTAATGGGCAAGGCACGAATAATACTCAAATAGATTTTGCATCACCGCAACTTTCTCCCCTTTTTTTTTTTTTTTCTTTTCTCTCTCTCTTTTTTAGGGGATAGTAAAATCACATAATAAATTGGGAATACATAAGGGTGTTCCCACTGGGGTTTTTTTTTTTTTTATTTCTCTCTCTCATGCTCTCTTTCTCCTTTTTTCTCTCTCGTTCTCCTCCTTATCCGTTTCCTCCCCTCCCCCTGTTTGTCCCATACCCCCCGGACAGAGAGCTTGCATGGGGACTAAACGAGGTCAACCAATGGGAAGGCCCTGAGTATGAATAGGTGAACACCGGGAGCCACTATAGGTGGATAGATACATGGGATTTTAGGAGACCACTAAAGTGTATATGTAGGTATGTCAGTGTATTTTGTTAAGTATGATTTGTTTTGTAAATGTATGTTATTGAAAAATGTTAATAAAAAGAGAATTGAAAAAAAAACAAAAAAAAAAAAAACATACTTACTGATTGTGAGAGAACTGAGAATGTTCATATTTATGGCCTTGTCACTTGAGACCATATAACATTTGAATAAAATCACAATAGGATATAATCTTTTAAGGAGATCGATATCAATATGTAATCGATCGTAGGTTATGTTAAAGAGTCACTAAAGGAAAAAAATATTTATTGCTGAAATGACTGTTTACAGGGTATAGAGACATACAAGTTAATTGATTCCTTTTAAAAATGATTAAAAATAGATAAAAATCAATCATATAATGTGCCTACAGTTTTAGTTTCACTTTTAAACTGGTTTCATGTTTCTGTGAAGTAAAGAGACACACAGAACAAAAACAAACTGAATGAATGAATGTGATTGGTTCTGAGGAGTTTTAGACACACACCTCTTTGATCATGGACCACAGTGAAAAGCTAGCATGAGTTTTTTCATAAGGAGCCAGACAATCAGGAAGTGTGGAGATCAGAGAAGTATTACAGCTACTTCAAAGCAAAAACGAACAATGAGGACATGAAATCAGGACTGCAGTAAGGTAAAGGAAGCTATTTAGCTAAAAAAATAAATCCTTTAGTGATCCTTTAACTATAAATGCAGGAATGTAAATTACTTCATTACGTTTAAGTTGAAGATCAACTGGGCTATTTCTTTTTTATGATGTTAGGGCAGTACCTACAATATTTACAAAGTCAGCTTTAAACATTTTTAGCTGATATATTTTTTAGAAAATAATTCTGGGATCTATTAGAAATGTATTTATTTATTAGAAATGTTTCTGAAACAAAATAGTTACTCGGATAGTTATCCAATAACTTCTTATGGTATTCTTCTATGAAATACCTGTAAGGAACAAAATATAAAAACAAAATACTGTATTTGGAATGACATAACAGTTGCTTTTACTTTCGTCTGTTGCGTGTGTAATGAGCAGGTGGCCCCCCATCTTTGCATCACACAGACAGCACATTCCTAAAAAAAGACTTTTCTTCACAGCAGTTTTGGCTGCAAAATAAAATCACCCCCCCCCCCTTGCAAAGTAGGTGTAAAACTAATTTTGTGAGAGAAAAAAAATGTTTAAACATTGAATTGCTTTGCTCATGTTATTCTTTTTAATGGTCAATTACAGATGTTTAAATATTTTAACACCTCAGCTAGCTTTTCACTTTTTAGTTTTAAAACTGGGTGTAACTTTTCTCTGATTGGGAGAACTGGAATTTTCTTTAAAACTCAGCATCATTACTTTTTTGGAGCCTTAATTTGTCCTTGTTTCTTTTTAAGATGAGCCTCAGCTATTATCTGAGCAGGCTTTTTAAAATTATCCTGAGACTTCCCACTGTTCTGTAGAATAGCAAAAAGGATGTTGCTTTCTATTAGCCAATCCAAACCATTTTTGGAATAGTAATCCCAGGCCACAACAATTTTTATTTTATTTGGCAAAGCCTCATAAAATATATATAATTTTGCAGAAATATATCACTTGTTTCAAACATTAACAAATACCGCTCGGGCCTCCAATTATGTCAGAATGTTTATACTAAAATAATAAAATAGTATTGTTTTTATGAAATTATGCAAATCATGTTTTGGGAGATTTTCCATTTTTTCCATTAATATCGACAAGAAATTAAAGTTTGTTCTATTTTGAAGACAAGTGATACAAATGATATGCTAAAAATATATATTTATTAACTAAAAATACAGTGCGAATTAATATCAGGTATATTTAGTGATAATTCAAATAAGTGGTTATACTTCTACATATCAAAGATAAATGGTAATAAAGGTAATATTCACATTTCTCTTATTCAAGCTCTTATAAAAAATTACCAAATTTCAATACTTGAATGATACTTGTACATTTAAAGTGGTTGTAAACTGTATATTTTTAAACCTGCAAGGCAAAAGTCATAATGAGCTAGTATGCACCGCATACTAGCTCATTATGAAATACTTACCTCTGAACGAGGAGAAGAGAACTTACCTGGTCCACGCCGAGTGAGATGTCATCTTGCCTCGGTGTGTCTTCCGGGTATCGCCGCTCCAGCACTGTGATTGGCTGGAGCAGCGATGACATCACTCCCGCGCGTGCGCGTGGGAGATTTCAAGTCGGCAAGGTCCGATGGATGCCGATCCTTTCGCCGTGGATTCCCCCCTGCGCATGTGCTGCTGCAATCAGCGGCGCATTGCGAGGGGAATATCTCCTAAACCGAGGAGATATTCTTTATACCTACAGGTAAGTCTTATTATAGGCTTACCTGTAGGTAAGAGTAAAAAAGTGGGGTTTACAACCACTTTAAGACTAGGAAACTTAATGAATAGCTTTCCGTGACTCCACGGACTTGTGTAAACAAATTTGTTTACCTTCACACTATGATTTGATGCTTTCTCAAAACAAACAGACCTTCTTCTTACACTCTTAACAACTTCAATACAGGGCTTTTATACCCACCTCCATACCGGGCCTATTCTGGCACTTCTCTCCTACATACAAATCATCATTCTTTTGCTAGAAAATTACTCAGAACCCCCAAACGTAATATATACATGTTTTTTTAGCAGACACCCTAGGGAACACATATACTGTATCTTGCACAGTATTTGCGCAATCATTTGGAAAACAAATGGTTTCATGAATTAAAAAATAACAAAACAGTAAAGTTAGCCCAATTTTTTTGTAAAATATGAAAGATGATGTTACGCTGAGTAAATAGATACCTAACATGTCACGCTTTAAAATTGCGCACACTCATGGAATGGCGCCAAACAGGTTACCAGTTTAGAGTTACAGAGGAGGTCCAGTGTGGTCATCAGTCATCTCCTTGCTTCCCATCCGGCGCTGGACGATTCTTTTATCTGGGCCCCTGATGGCATGGAAGAGCCCGGAGAAGCACCGGATGGCGGTGGGAGGGAGGATGTCCCCTCCCGCCGCCTATAAGAACGATCAAGCAGTGGAACCGCCACTTTGATAATTCTTATGGTGCGCAGAATCGCCGCCGGCAAATAATGATATTTGAATGATGCCTCTAGCTGCTAGCATCATTCAGATATTCCCTCACAAAACCCAGGATGTCATATGATGTCCACCCGGGATGGGAGATCCCCTCTGTGGACGTCATATGACTATGGGCCGGTACTGAAGTGGTTAAACATGCACAGACAAAATGTCATTGTGCACAGCTTGATAAATCAATCAAGACTTATTTTAAATTTAGAATGAATCTGTGCTTTACCACATACTATAACCAATCAAATTCTAAAATTTTGAAGTCAGTTTTGTGAGATAAACCAATATGTGTATCTCCCTCGTTTTAGAAGCAAAACAAATTCATAATGCAGTTAGAATTCACTTTACTCCAAAACTGAACCAACAATTGATTGGATTAGTAAAGCATATGCTCAACCAAACTTCAATTACCTAAAAAGGTATACATGAAAAGGTTAATACTTTCCTGGTGCCTTCATGGCAGCATACATATGGTTGGTGGCTCTGCTCTCATCCAACCCACAGGACCAATTATAACTCTTTAAAAGAGAGCGACAGCCTCCCATCTGATATTCTTTTTTCTGTCCTCAAACCTGCAGGATTGTGGATCACCTGGATACAGCCCTTACTATGCCACTGCGTTGGCTCAACCAGTACAGGTTCATGCTCCCCTGTATATGAAGTCCCATTTAACTTAGGCTGCTAAAGGCGCCAGAAAAGTTGGGGAACCCGTTTTTCTCTGGGAGTCTTTTTGGGGGATCTGGAGTTGAGGTATGATTTTTCTCTTTCATATTGGGAAAAGGGTACTGCTCCATGAATAAAGGCACACTCTCACCTGTTGAAACTTGCGGTGAGTGATCCGTGAGAGGCTGGCAGCATGCATCAGGTTGTTTTTTCCTCCCCTCACCATTCAGGGCATGGCGGCGCTTCGCGCGAGGCGCCTGAGTCTGATTTATCCTTTCCACTGTTGCACAGTGATGATGTCATCGGCAGCGGCCATCTTGATACACCCAAATCACTGTTTGTGTATATAACAGGGTGGCTCCCACATTATGGCAGTTGTCCTGCCCAGGGAAGCACCTCCACGCCACCTGATCTCACACAGACTCGTGCACTCTCAACATGGAGCCAGCCCAGGGTGAGAAGCGCAGCTTTCACTTAGTCTTTGAGATAGTTATGCAGCATACATATGTAGATGTGATGATCCGAGGGACCTTTTTTGCAGGCATGTTTGTGCCTGCATGTGTGTATGTGTATATGTATGTATATGTATATGTATATATTGTAACGTTTGGGGGATCAGCTTGATCGCAGGACACAGGCTTTTAAATCAAAACTGAGGTTTATTGCCTCCAGGACGCAGCCACGGCGACCTGTACATATCCCCCCCCTGTGCCCCAACGCCGAGGAGGTGGGGGCAACAGTGGAGCCCAAACAATGGACTCGGGAGAGGGCATCTGCATTTTGATGCAGTCTCCCGGGCCTATGCTCCACTATAAATTTAAATTCTTGGAGCGCCAGGAACCACCGGGTAATCCTGGCATTAGTCCCTTTACCTTGCCTAAGCCATGTTAAAGGGGCATGATCAGAAATGAGCCTAAATTTTCTGCCCAAAAGGTAATATCTGAGGGACTCCAGGGCCCACTTAATGGCCAGGCACTCTCTCTCAATAACAGCGTAGTTTTTCTCTGCTGGTGTCAACTTCCTACTGAGGAAGACTACTGGGTGCTCCTCACCATTAACAACCTGTGACAACACCGCTCCTAATCCTACATCGGAAGCGTCAGTTTGGACAACAAACTCTCTTGAAAATTTGGGCGCTATCAAGACAGGGTGTTGGCACAGTGCTGACTTGAGCTCCAAAAAAGCCTTTTCAGCATCCGCATTCCACTCGACCATGACCGATTTCCGACCCTTGGTCAGATCGGTCAGTGGAGCCGCTAATGTGGCAAAGTTGGGTACGAACCTTCTGTAGTATCCCACCATGCCCAGGAATGCACGTACCTGCTTTTTCGTGAGGGGGCGGGGCCAACTATTTATAGCCTCTACCTTGTTGACCTGAGGTTTCACCACCCCTCTACCCACGATATAGCCCAGGTATTTCACCTCCTCCATTCCCAAATGACATTTTTCAGGGTTTATTGTGAACCCTTCCTTCCAAAGAGAGTCCAGTACTGCCTGGACTTTGGGCAAGTGCGAGTCCCAGTCTCTGCTAAAAACGACTATGTCATCCAAGTACACTGAGGCATACTCCCGATGAGGTCGTAAAATCCTATCCATTGCTCGCTGGAATGTGGCTGGAGCAGTTTGCAGTCCAAAAGGCATTCGTTTGTACTGAAAACTCCCCTCTGGAGTAGAAAAAGCAGTTTTCTCTCTAGCTGCCTTAGTCAATGGGATTTGCCAATACCCCTTGGTAAGGTCTAATGTTGTGATGTACCTGGCTGGACCTAGTCGCTCAATAAGTTCATCCACCCGGGGCATGGGGTAGGCATCAAACCGTGAAACCTCATTAAGTTTCCGAAAATCATTGCAGAATCGCAGAGTCCCGTTGGGCTTTGGTACCAACACGATGGGGCTCGACCACTCACTCTGCGATTCCTCGATGATATCCAGGTCTAACATTTTTTTCACTTCCTCTGAAACGGCCTTTCTTTGCGCCTCTGGGATGCGGTAGGGCCGGACAAAAACTTTGACTCCAGGTTCTGTGATAATATCATGCTCTATCACACTAGTAAGCCCTGGCAAGTCTGAAAACTTTTCTTTATTTCTTTGCAAGAACTCCTTTGCTTGCTGATTTTGTATTTTAGACAGGGTATTTGCTACTTGGACACGCTCTACCCCAACCTGAGGCTCAAGCCTTGCACTAGCCAGGGAGGTCACTGTTTCCCTATCCGTCCAGGGTTTTAACAAGTTAACATGATATATCTGATACGGTTTCCTCTTGCCTGGCTGGTGCACTCTATAATTTACCTCTCCTACTTTTTCCACAACTTCAAAGGGACCTTGCCATCTGGCCAAGAATTTACTTTCCACAGTGGGGATGAGCACAGCTACTCGATCTCCCACTTGGAAGTGCCTTATTTTTGCAGCCCTGTTATAGACCCGTCGTTGAGCCTCCTGGGCCTTTTGTAAATGTTCTTTGACTAGTGGCATCACGGTTTGGATCCTTTCCTGCATTTGGGAGACATATTCCAGGACACTCTTATGCTGAACAGGTTCACTTTCCCATTCCTCTTTAATAAAATCAAGTAGTCCGTGAGGTCTCCGCCCATAAACCAACTCAAAAGGCGAAAACCCTGTGGAGGCCTGGGGCACTTCCCGGATGGCAAATAGGAGAGCTGGCAACAGGCAGTCCCAATCTTTCCCATCCCTTTGCACCACTTTCTTGAGCATAGACTTAAGGGTTTTATTAAAGCGTTCCACCAACCCGTCCGTTTGGGGATGGTAGACCGAGGTGCGCAGCTGTTTAATGCGGAACAGCTTACACACATCGGCCATAACCCTCGACATAAACGGGGTACCCTGGTCTGTGAGTATTTCCTTGGGGAAACCCGTCCGTGTAAACAATTGGAATAATTCTCGAGCAATGGCCTTTGAGGAGGTATTCCGCAGGGGTAGCGCCTCAGGATATCGGGTGGCATAGTCAAGAATCACCAAAATGTAGGAGTGACCTCGAGCTGACTTTACCAAGGGACCCACTATATCCATGGCTATCCTCTCGAATGGGACCTCAATTATGGGCAGAGGGACCAAAGGGCTCCGAAAGTGAGTCACCGGAGCGGTCAACTGGCAGGTCGGACAAGAGGTACAGTATCTCTTTACCTCTGCTTTCAGACCTGGCCAGTAAAACCGGTCGGTGATCCGTGCCTCCGTCTTCTCAACTCCCAGGTGCCCCCCTAACACATCATCATGGGCCAGTTCCAGAACCTTTCGTCTATATTGTTGGGGTACCAACAATTGTTCTACCACGTTTTCTCTCTCTTTGGTAACCCGATACAGCAATTCATTATATATTGCAAAGTGTGGCCACCTTTCATTCGCACCTGGCTCTTGGGGAACCCCATTTACTACTACAACTTGTTCCCGTGCACGGGCCAAAGTGGGGTCCTGTATCTGAGCAGTACCAAACTCCCCCTGGGGAACACCCAAATCCGGCAGGGCAGGAGTAGAGGCTACTTCCTCATCCTCTTCCCCCAGCATTACCTGAAGTGGGGAAGGCTCCTCCCCCTGAGGGTTTTGGTAGGTCTGTGTACCACATGTCTTGACATTCTCAACAGTATCAATGCTACTTTTATCACCATTAACCACATCATGAGCATTTTCCTCATCTGGATCCACATTAAACACATTTGGCAGTTCAGGGTTATTCCTCTCAGCAGCAGGAACAGGGGGGCTAGTTTCTCCCCAGTCTCTGAACTGTTTTCCTTGTTCCCACAGTTTGGTAAACAATGGACAGTCTCGTCCTATTATAACATCATGTACCAAGTTCTTTACCACCCCCACCTCTTGAGTACAAGTGCCACATGCTGAGGAGATAGACACCGTGATGATGGGGTACTCTCTAGTGTCCCCGTGTATGCACACCACCCGTAAAGTTTTGCTGACCGTACCGACCTTCCCAATTATTCTAGGATGAACAAGGGTTACCATGCTTCCAGAGTCCAACAAAGCCCAGGCAGGGAGGTTGTTCACTTGGACTTCATACTCAAACTTATCGTCATCCATGTCGAGATGTGTGGTGCATACTTTATGGGCACAGAAAGACCCCCTCCGAAGAACCCCGCATTCCATGGGCTCCTCTTGCAGTGGGCAGTGTGCCCGGGTATGACCCCAGGAATGACATCGCCAACATTGTACATCCACTCCTCTCCGAACAGGAACAGAACGCTGGGGAGGTACCGGGAGTGACTCTTGGCCTTCCGGGGTGTTTGTTCCCAGGCCCCTTGGAACATCCTTTCGAAGGGCAGCAGTTGGTCGAACAGGTCGTGGCAAACTGGGCCCTATGCGCTTGGTAGGTCCGAGCAGGTCCTCCACCACTGTAAATCGTTCCACCATCTCAACAAGGAGGTTTGCGGTTTTGGGATCTCCATGGCTGACCCACCGTTGAAGGTCATCTGGCAGGGACCTCAGGTATCGGTCCAGCACGACCCGCTCCACGATTTTGGGGCCAGACAACACCTCAGGCTGCAGCCATTTTTTCACTAGTTGCACCAGGTCGTGCATTTGAGATCGGGGTGGCCGATCTGGACGATATTTCCATTGGTGTACTCGTTGGGCCCGAACAGCCGTAGTCACCCCCAGACGAGCCAGAATTTCGGCTTTTAGCTTTTGATAGTCTTTAGCATCATCCGGTGGCAGGTCAAAGTAGGCTTTTTGAGGATCTCCAGTGAGAAAAGGAGCAATGAGGCCGGCCCACTGGTCCTGAAGCCACCCTTCTCTCTCTGCCGTCCTCTCAAAGGTAGCAAGAAATGCTTCTACATCATCGTTTGGGGATAATTTCTGCAGAAAATGGCTTGCCCTCACAGTCACCTGGTTGCCAGGGGCAACAGCCGCTTGTCCCTGAACCTTAGACAGCTGCTGCACTGCTTCCTTTAAAGCAGTCACCTGAGTCTGCATAACCTCTTGCTGGGTTGTTTGCTGGGCTACCAACTGAGCCACCAACAGGCGGGTATTTTCTTGCTGCAGCGTCAGCGCCTCCTCATGGCGGGTCTGCGCTTGTATGTTAGCCAGGGTCAGCTGTTTAATTAGCTCCTCCATAGCTTCGGCTTTCAATGTTTGTGCAGCTTTAACCCAGGACATAAATCCAATGCACTCTCTTTAAATGTCAGTTCAATATAAAGTCCAAAAAAAAAAAAAATTTCTTTCTTCTTATGCCTGTTATTATGTCCTGCCCGCATTCTCCACCAGTGTAACGTTTGGGGGATCAGCTTGATCGCAGGACACAGGCTTTTAAATCAAAACTGAGGTTTATTGAACACAAATGGCTTCACAGCAGCAAAAGCAAAACAAATAATCAGTCTCACCGACTCTTAGGGCTCAGCACTGCCATTGCAATTCACAGTCCTTGCAGGTAAAGTTCCCCAGTTGCAGGCTTTCAGGCAGGACACAAGTCCTTTTAAAGTTCTTCCCAGCTTCTCAGAGCTTTGCAGCATTCACCTGTCTAGCATCGCCATACACAGGCTCTGCTACACACTTCCACTCTCTCACCTGCAACTTCCTGTCCTCACTTAAACCATCTCCTGGACAGGTGCATTAACCCTTTTGTCCTCTTAAAAGGACCATAGCCCAAATAGAGGGGAAACATAGCGTCCCTCCAGGACGCAGCCACGGCGACCTGTACAATATATATATATTTTATGTGTTTATATGTGTTTATATGTGTGTAGGTATGTATGTGTATGGGCATCTGCGTAAGACAGTTCTTATAATCGTCAAATATAGTGCAGGTAGCTAAATAGCTTTATTATAGTTCCTTGATTATAAGGTTAACCCTTTTTTCTGGGGTTTTCCTTTTAAATAGCCGCCTCCCACAGTGCAGTAACACAAAAAGACTCTCACCATACCACTAGGTAAGTGGCTGCGGCTACCAGGTAAGTTCTAATATTAAAAAAAAAAAGAGCATACGTGTATTCAGTAAATGAATCTTTTTTTTCAGCCCGCAAGGCCATTCATCCCATAGGGAGTCACGGGATAAAAGGCCTAAAAACTCATCGAGAGGGGAACACTCTTCTTCAAGACATACATCTCACAGCCGCAGGTCTTCCCCACATATGGCTAAAAAACCTCCCTCTCCACATTATTTCACTCGTCCCAGGGATAAAGCCTGCTGGGTGTGCGGAAGAGAGGCACTTCCAGGCAAACTAGTCTGTAACGAATGTTTTATGGAAGCAGTTGGAGATAATGACAAGGAGAAACAGGAGTCCATAGCTACTATGAAAAAATTGAAAAAAAGCTATGAAAAAGCTAGCCTCGTCACAGGATTTATCAACCCCTTCATCAAGCGAGGTTGCTACAGAGGCTCCCAGCATATAAATGCAGGATTCAATTCAGATGAGGACAGGGATGCCTCAGAAGAACAATGTTCCTCCTTCTATTTTGCTTTAGTCGAACCATTCATAGCTGCGGTAAAAGACGCAATCCAATGGGAAGAGGCTCCTGAGCCACCCGCCAAATCTAGGAAGTATTTTTCCCATCTGAGAAAAAAATCACCAACCTTCCCGCTTATGGAAGAAATTAAAGAGGTAGTGACAGAGGAATGGCGGAAGCTGGAAAAAAGGCCGGTCGCCTATAACCGCTCTCACAAGCTATATCCCCTAGCTGACTCAGATGCATAGCTGTTCGACTCCTTACCTTCCGTCGCTATTGATACCTTGAGATGCTCAGCAATAACAAAGAAAAGAAGGAGATGGACAGCCGCACTCCAACACGATACCAAAAATGTAAAAAATGGTGCCTTTAATACCAGTAAAAAAATGACACTCCACAGCAATAAAAAAGCAAACAGTGGGGTAACAATGCTGACGCGTTTCACATCAATAACTGATGCTTAGTCATAGCTATTTGGTATCGTGTTGGAGTGCGGCTGTCCATTCTCCTTCTTTTCTTTGTTATTGCCTTGTGAATTGCCCGTACCCACTGGGTTTTTGGATCGTAACTACCACTGGGGAGCTCCTGTCTTGAGCGGCGTCTCTTTCTTCTTATTGAGATGCTCAGCGCGTGCCATGCTATACTCAGTAACCGCTAGAAGGGCTCTCTGGTTGAAGCCATGGTCGGCGGACCCCTCTTCCAAACAGACGTGGTGTCGCATTCCCTATGACGGTAAAGCCCTCTTTGGTGAAAAGCTAGAGACAGCAATTAACCGAGTAACAGGGGGAAAGAGTGGCCTAATTCCCCAAGATAAGAACAGAAGGAAGAGATTTATAAACCGCCCTTCCGTTCAGCCAAAAAACAAGGACACCCGGTCATATAGACCGGGAAGAGAATATCGCAGAGGCTGGAGAGGTTCTCAGGCTACCTTTCTGAGAATGGGAAAGCAGAAGGCCACGCCCACTGCTCCAGAGGGTCAGAAGTCTTTTTGACTGCATGCCCACCCAAGCAGGTCCTGTGGGGGCCCGTCTCAGGGCTTTCGCTCAAATTTGGGTGAATTCTTGCACAGACCATTGGGTCACTTCCACAGTTTTTCACGGCCACTTCTGGAAATTCAAACACAAACCACCGTTCCTGCCCACCAGAATTCCGAGTTCCAACGAGAAACGAGAAATTCTTTTCCAATATATACAGACATTAATACTTCAGCAAGCAGTAACATCAGTCCCGGACTCAGAAAATTTTTCGGGGTTTTACTCCCTAATCTTTTTGGTCCCCAAAAAGACAGGAGGCTGGAGGCCGGTCCTAGATTTAAAGCGACTAAACAAGTTTATCAGTATAGAACGCTTCAAGATGGAATCTCTATATACAGTAATCTTAGCAGTACAGCCAGAGGATTAGATGGTCTCTATAGACCTCAAGGACGCATATCTTCATATTCCAATCCATCAAGATTTCCAGCCCTTCCTACGATTCAAGGTCGAGGACCTTCATCTGCAGTTTTGCTGCCTACCTTTCGGGATATCGTCAGCCCCCAGAACTTTTACAAAGGTGTTGGTGGCAGTTCTGGCCCCTCTTCGGGAGAAGCGGATACGTATCTTCCATTACTTAGACGACATATTAATCCTGTCTCAGCACAAAGAAATGCTCAAGTCTCATCTACAGGAAGTTCTCGATACCTTGATGAGATACGACTGGCTGATAAACTTCCCCAAGAGTCAGCTTCTACCGACACAGAAAATGGTGTATCTTGGGGCATTATTCGGCAAGCAAGTCTATGTCAGCAGCGGAATGTCTGAGTCTTCTGGGGACGTTCTCCTCTTGCATCCCGATGGTGAAGTGGGCCCAATGGCATCTCCGTGTTTTCCAACAGGGGTTTCTCTCCCAGTGGAGGAGGCAATCCTTATCTCAGAGGATCTTGATTTCATCTACAATTAAATCCAGTCTGTGGTGGTGGACAAGAGCCCAAAATCTGTTGAATCATTGTCATCTTGACCCCATCTCCTGGATCACTCTTACAACAGATGCAAGACGTCTGGGTTGGGGCATCCACTTCGAAGATCAGTCGGTCCAGGGGAGATGGTGGTTCAATACGGAGAACATAGTATCCAATATTCTAGAAGTGAGGGCAGCCTGGATGGCGATATCTCATCTGGCATCTTACCTGAAAGGCAAGTCCATCCTATTACAAATGGACAACAGGGCAGCTGTAGCCTACATTCAGAATCAAGGAGGAACACACAGCAGGTCGCTGTCGAGCGAGGTAGCCCCGATATTACTCTGGACCGAGAAAAACCTTACCAACCTCAGAGCTTCCTATATTCCAGCTCCCCAGAATCAGCTGGCGGATCGACTATCGAGGGACTTCGTCAGCAACAACGAGTGGTCCTTAGACCAAGAGGTCTTCCATTGGATCTGTCACCATTGAGGCAACCCTCAAATAGACCTTTTTGCAACCCCCCTCAATGCCAAGGTTCCCCATTTTTTACGAGGCTCCCATCTCGCAAGTCGGCAGGGGTGGATGCCCTCGTCCAGCCATGGACATTCCATTTGGGCTACGCATTTCTACCAACTCCTCTGATTTTGGAACGGAAGAACAAGTAGTCATTCTAGCGATTATTCCTTACTGGCCGAAAGGACCATGGTTCACTCTACTAACCAAGCTCTCTCTCTGCGTACCCTTGACACTCCTAGCCACGCACAACCTGCTATCGCAAGGGGACATCTTCCATCCACATCCAGAAATTCTGGATTTACGGGCCTGGAGGTTGAGCGGGAGAGGCTGGAAGAATTAGGATGCTCAAAGGACGTAGTCCAAACATTACTTCAAGCCAGGAAGGCCTCTACCAATAGCACCTATTACAGAATCTGGCGAAAGTTCTCAGAGTTTAAGAAGTCCTTTTGTTACTCCAGAAAAGTCTAGATTTAGGTCTGGGACTTAACTCTCTGAAAGTCCAGGTCTTAGCCTTGTCAGCCTTAACGGACACCAGATGGGCCTTAAATCCCCTAGTAGAACGACTTCTAAAAGCTGTCCTGAGACTAAAACCACCAAGGAAGTCTCTATATCCAAAATGGGATCTACCTTTGGTACTTAGCGCACTCGCGGCTCATCCGTTTGCGCCTACGCAGGACTGATCCCTGGAAGACATTACCCTCAAAACAGCATTTCTAATCGCGGTCACTTCTGGTCGGAGGGTCTCTGAAATCTAAGCCTTAGAAGCAGAAGAGCCTTATATTACTTTCTTTCCAGACAGAGTGGTCCTCCAACCAATCCACCAGTTTGTTCCTAAAGTCCCTTCCATATACCACCTTAACCAGGAATAGGTTCTCCCAGCTTTCGAAGAAGATTAATCTTCCTCAAAACTGCATGAACTGGATGTCGCAAGGTCTCCCAGGCACTATATTAAGCTGACACAACCCTTCCGGAAAGACCAACGTCTCTTTGTAATCCCTAAGGGGGCAAGGAAAGGATTGGCCGCATTAAAGACAACTTTAGCAAATTGGATTGTACGACTCATTCATAAAATGTATCGGGCTAGTGGTCTGCCAGTCCCCAAATCAGTAAATGCTCACTCTACTCGAGGAGTGGCATCTTCCTGGGTGGCTTTAGCACGAGTCTCTCCAGAAGCTATCTGTCAAGCAGCGAGTTGGTTGTCCTTCACCACATTCATGACCCACTACAGTCTGGACCTGGCTGTACTTACTTCCCGCGACTTAGGGAAAAAAACTTTACAGCTGGCGGCTCTGTAATAAAAAAAATAATTAAACTGGTTTTGCAGCACCCTCCCTGTAAGCGAGTTATTTACAATATGTATGCTGCCATGAAGGCACCAGGAAAACGGAAAATTATTTACTCACCTTTCTGTAATTTTCCTTTCCTGATGCCTATCCATGGCAGCATACGCCCTCCCTTTCTTAAAATCCTTAATTGTTTGAGTCTAGTTACAAGAATGTCAGATGGGGCGCTGTCGCTCTCTTTTAAAGAGTTATAATTGGTCCTGTCACTGATGCATGCATTGTCACTGCTCACCGTCCTTATGGCCTCCTCAAATTGTGACAGTACAGTGCATGCATTCTTAATCAGCAACCAGTGGGGTGGGGAAAAAGCAGAGCCAGACTGAGCCTGTCATTGTGCCATACTCACACAGGTACCCGTTGATGGCCCTCTGCAGCATGTATAGCCACTGCAGCATTGCCAGAGATGCTGGTAGGCATGCCACAAATTAGGAATTGGATTGCCTCAAATGACAACGGATAAGGAAGCAGATGCACAAATTTCAAAACCAAAAGGCTGTATCGGAATGTATGCAGCAAATATCCATGTCACAGGCAGGCCCAACCATCGCAAACACACTCAGATATTTAAAAATGTGAAAAGAAAGGGCCTTCTTTTCCCATAATGACAGAGAGAGTTAAAAACTAATTGATAACGATCTGATAAGAAGACCAATTTACAAGAAAAGTCTCCAAACTTTATCTAATAATGCTGGCTGATGCATGTTTAACCAACGCACTTCCAAGAGTGAATGGGGCCTGCCAGCATCAGGTGCGCAGGTGTCTTTGCCTATTAATACCTTTAGGAATCCAACGGATTTAAAAATTGACTTAAGGCTGGTTCACACCGGATGCAGTCCAATGCGTTTTTATTAGTTAAAAATGCATTTCCAGTTTTTACCATGGATTCCAATGGCCTATATCACACCAGTGTAGTGTGTTCCAGCACACTCAACTAAAGTACGTGTTGCATTTTTTTCTATGGAACGCATCTATAACATGGTAAAACGCATTGAAAAAGCACCTGAACATCTCAAAAGTGTGCGTGCAGAAAGACCTCTTCAACTCAGAAGTTGTGGTGAACAGACCTGCAGACTTGCAGAAAATGTATGCTGTGGCAGTTTTTTTTCCTGTGGACTAGCGACACATTACGAAATACCCTTAATTCAAGGGGAACCTGCAGGAGTGGACACGGTTCTGGAGGACTTGAACCCGGCTGCTGATCCGAAGCTTACATAGACCTAGTTCTAGGGCTGGCACATTCAGTCACAGCCATAAGAGCTTTGTGGTTGCATCACTGGAGGGGGAATGAAGCTCCCACACCAGCCCTTTGTAACATTTTTCATAACGGGAGGCTATTGTTTTTGCAAAACGCTGGACAAAGCGAGTGACAGAAGAAATGTCCAGAATGTGGCCACAGTCTAATAAGCAACTTGCTGGACAACATGACGGTTCCTCTGCATCCATCTTCCTAAGCCTAATACGAGCCTCTCCATCGCTATTTACTAGGCTCCAATGTCCTCTGATTCCAGCAGCATATTTATATCTGGCAACAACACACCCTGCTCACAATTCTGCTCTGTCGTCAGTGGCCAGGCCAGCAGACTCGGATCATCCGGAAACCCATGCTTTTAAATACATGATCTACTGACTTGAAGTACCATACAGTTCACTAGCTGTGAATCCTGGAATACCCCTGAAGAAAGGGACTATGTCTCCCTGAAACGTCGGGACCACACAGGGCATCACATCACACAGCAATATATGTTGAACTATATTTCATTATTTTGTATTTTTTGTATTTGTTATAGATCATGTAATCAACTTTTATCTGATACTTCTTCAATAAATTATATTGTAATACTATGTTTTCTCTAACTACATTTGACACACCACAGTGCCTTTAAAGTCCGACTAGGGGGCTTTGCCTTTATTCTTTTTGACAGTCTAATAAGAGGAAGCAGCTGTTTGCTCTATTCGGTTGATCTTCAAAAGGGTTCAGGAGGCCAAATCTAATAGGCCAGGCTGAAATTTACCAGATCACAGTAAAGGAGGCTCAAACTCCTGTTTACATTCAATCCATAGCAGGCTGCTAGAAATTTGAAAAGTCTTTTGAAGGTGGGACCATCTAGTGTCTTCCAGTGGGAGCCATGATAGCCTCCTTTTTGGAGAGTTTGGGTGACAAACATCAAACACAGTTAGCTGGGAGCAGGCCCTGACTGGGACAAAAAATAGGTCCGGGCATTTAAGACTAAGCAGCCAATTTTTTTTTCCACTAGGCATTCGCGGGGGCGGCTGGTGTCAGTGTCCTTCACACTGTAATGTGTGGGGATGCTGTAAAATAATGGGGACAGCACTGTAAAGTGGCACTGTAATGATTACAGGGCCCCTGAAATTATCCCGCCTTTTCTCAGTAATCACAGTGCACCCTTTTACTCTTTGCTCACTGTGCAGATTTCCAGCTCCTCCTGCCACGTGCTCCCTTACATCATAGTCCACACAAACCCCCTCACATCAGAGTCCACACAGACCCCCCTCGCATCAGAGTCCGCACAGACCTCCCTCACATCAGAGTCCGTACAGACCCCCTCACATCAGAGTCCGCACAGACCCCCCTCATATCAGAGTCTGCACAGACCCCCTTCACATCAGAGTTCGCACAGACCCCCCTCACATCAGAGTTCACACAGACCCCCTCACATCAGAGTCTGCATAGACCCCCTCACATCAGAGTCCACACAGACCCCCCTTAGAGTCTGCAGAATTTCCACTTACTGTAAGGGGGAGCTCTGTGGACTCAAATGTAAAGGAGAACCCTTATTTAAAGTGGAGGTTCACCCTTAAAACCACTTTCTCTTATCCCATCCATTGCGTCAGCGCCAGTATGCTGTCTTTTTTTTTTTTATCGATGTACTTACTTCTTAATAGATAATTAAATTTTCGTCCTACCGCGGTATATGGCGCCGCTATATCGCGTCACACCTTCCGAAAACAGCCGACTAGCACTCGGCTGTTCTCGGCGCTATACGGCGCCTGAGCACAGACCTAGGAGCTGACTACACAGGCGCCGTATATAGCCGCGTCACGCCCTCTGAAAAAAGGCGAAATAGGACTCGGCTGTATACGGCGCCTGCGCAGTCCGCTCCTGGGTCTGTGCGCAGGCGCCGAGAACAGCCGAGTGCTAGTCGGCTGTTTTCGGAAGGCGTGACGCGATATAGCGGCGCCATACACCGCGGTAGGACGAAAAATAAATTATCTATTAAGAAGTAAGTACATCGATAAAAAAAACCCCCAAAAAAACAGCATACTTGCGCTGACGCCAGTATGCTGGATGGGATGGGAGAAAGTGGTTTTAAGGGTGAACCCCCTCTTTAAGGCGGGATATGATGTAAAGTGGTGTTTTGAGAAGGGGGAATGCTGTGGACTTTGATGCAAAGGGGAACTCTGATGTAAGGGGTCTCTGGTCCAGTGTTGAGCGGAATACGCCATATTCGATTTCGCGATATTTCACGAATATATAGAAGAATATTCGTGAAATATTCGTTAATATCGAATATTCGTGATATTTAATCAAAAAAATTTTTTGCGAAATTTCGCTAATGCAAAATTTCGCTAATGCAAAATTTCGCTAATGCGAATGCGAAATTGATTGCGAAATTCTCGTCAACACGCGAAAACGGAGATCATTTCCTGGATTACTAAACTAATATGCACTAAACACTAAGGCCTCGTACACACGATCAAATCTGTCTGCTGGAAACGGTCTGCTAGACCGTTTCAGCAGACAGATTCGATCGTGTGTACGGGCTAACAGACGGATTTGGCCACCCGACAGATTTCAAAGCATGCTTTGAAATCTGTCGGCTGGGAACCCGTCCGCCCGACATGTCTACACGCGCCGAATGGTTTCAAAGCATGCGCGGAAGTGTTTTACTTCCTGGTGCGGTGACGTGACAGCGTCAACATCACCGCCACGTCACCGACACGTCAGCGCGCTGTCTGCTGGCGGGGATTTTGGTTTGCTCGTGTGTACACGCGAGCAAACCAAAATCCCAGCAGACAGATTTGTTCAAATCTGTCGGACAGACAGATTTGAACAAATCTGTCTGCTCGTGTGTACGAGGCCTTACTCTACTTACACAAACTTATATGACTAAACTAAAGCTAATTTTTTTTTTTTTTTTGTTATACATAAAACACAGAAGGGCAGAGAAAGTATTCGCGAATATTCGTAATACGAATATTCGCATTGCGAATATTCGGCAACATAAAAGGATCGCCTCAGCTACTCGGCCCAGGGTCTCTAATCATAAGCAATGCTTTTAGACGTCGATGGAGATCACTAGGATGTGATCCGTTTTAAAAATAAATTTGAAAAAATATGAATATTCGCAATAGCGAATATTCACAGCGATATTCGATTTATTCGCGAATACTCGAATATGCAATATTCGTAACGAATATTCGCAATGCGAATATTCGTGAGCAATACTACTCTGGTCATCAAAGCCCCCCTCTTGCATCAGAGTACACAGAGCATCACTTAAATGTATTTTATATGAATGAGAGAGGGTGATCTTACTCACCCCAGGATAGGCTTCCATCACATCTAACCGAGTGTGTGGGCGAGGCAGACACAGAGTAGAGGGGCGGAAGGAGGAGGAGGAGCATTCCATCCGAGCAGGGAGCAGAGAGCGGAACTATTCACTCTGAGGCTGAGCTGTGTGTAAGAGAGACACACAGCTCTGCCCATGCAGCCGATAACAGACTGAGAAGCCAGACACAGGTATAGCTGCATAGCGGTAGGTTAGGGGTGGCCGCGGCCTGTGTTAAACCTATCCAGGCCACGATTGCTGCTTACCTCCCGCTGTGCGGCCTGGACATTATCAGGCCACAGAGCGGGCAGCCCCGGCCCACGCTGTCCTGGCCCACCGGGCAAATGCCTGGTCTGCCCTATGGCCAGTCCGGTCCTGGCTGGGCGTACAATCCCCAAATCCTTTCATTCATGACCAACAGATCTCAATAAAGAATTACTACAAGATTATGTATAAGAATTATACTGCAACAAGTCCATAATGCTGGTACCAAAATAACAAATCTGGGAGTTTCTCCACATTATTTCTTGTAGTCAGAGTCTTCACCGAGGCATGCGACACCCTAACTACCCCGGCCTGTGGTGTGCCATTGGCCTTGCTGGTCAGTATGCCTAAAAGTGGGCATACCCTGAAGTGATGTGAAGAAATAAATGATGAAAAAAGGCAAAATTGATAAAAAGGTGGGAACGGGTGGGTGGGTACCCAGAAACCCCACCGACGCCGGAGAGGAGGGATAATTAGCCCTCTCACTCCTCCTACAAAAACTGCAGCCAGCCTTCCCACTTGTAGTCAGAGTCTTCACCGAGGCATGCAAAACCCTAACCACCCCGGCCTGAGGTGTGCCATTGGCCTTGCTGGTCAGTATGCCTAAAAGTGGACAAAAAGACCCGGAAGTAGGTGTGATAAGAAAGTAGAAGGGCATGAACCATCTGTCTGGTAGAGTGACGCACGCCCGGATGTTTTCAAAGAATGGCTCTGAAAAGCACCCGTTATGACAGCAGAAACCAGCGTCCTAAGAACCGATGATTGGAAGGAACCCCATCCGTTGGCACTTGCGAAACTACCCAGAAACCAAACGACTGTCCCCTGACTGATAGGCTAAGCCTTCCTCCAGAAAGCACAGACATGGGAACAACTGCTAGTGGCGAGAGGATATATGGGGGAATGGCACAAGGGCAGACCTGAGGAGCCCTGTGAAATAATGCAAAGGTTGAACACCATCCAATGGACCGAACAGTCCACACCTGGTAAGGGGATGTGAGAGGGAGAGGTGCCAAAAAAGGACAAACTGATAGGAGGGAAGGGGGTATAAGAGCCGGATACCCGAAGATAAGTTGCTGATGTTGACGGATGAGGCCAACACGCTGTAGCCAGAGCTGTATTTCGGTTTTGTGCTGCCCTAGGCCTTACTAAACTAGTGCACCCCCTAAATTAAGTATGACCCACCCCTTCCTGTCACGGCCACACCCTGTGTTGTTTAAGACCCGCCCTGAAATCTTCGAGTGAGGACACTAGTTCTGAGGGTCTGGGGGTCGGCAATGGATTCCCTTAATTTACTTAGATTTCCTCTTACTCAGTGCCGATCCTGACCTCCCTGGGGCCCTAAGCAAAATTACATGGCACATTAAAAATGGGAAGTGGGGGGCGCTGACGACAGAGATATGTCACATTAAAGAAAGTTGAGAAGCGGGGTGAGGGGGCAAAAATTCTCACCAGGCAGGGCCTCTAGTAATTTGGGGGGCCCTTCACAGCTTTGCGGGGCCCTAAGCGGCTTGCATAGTGAGCCTATAGGGCGGATCGGCCCTGCTCTTACTTCCTGGTTGCCCATAGAGCAGGAAGTGATGGGAAATCTTCGCAATGGGACAGGGATGATAAAAGTGTTGCCTATAGTTCTACTTTAAGTAGATGGTGCAGCAGAAACATATAGCACAGTGAGAAGTCAACAGTCAAAATTGGAAGCGCCCCCCCCCCCCCACAGTTGCGGAATGCCAGTTCGCCCGCATACTAGAAGCAGCGCGGACACTTTATGGGGGCGCTAGACTGATATTTCTAACAGTGTAGCGCAAGCCGGCGGGGACTCTTTTAGTGCTGCCCCCCTGCAAAGTGCTGCCCTAGGCCTGGGCCTTGTTGGCCTAGGCCAGGATACAGCTCTGGCTGTAGCGATAAGCAACAATACACAGACAGAACCAGGCATGGCATGACATAACCTACCCGAGTGCCTGTGACCCTCCCCTAGGAACTGGCTGAGAATTGGACAAAGAAGCCTGGACTGACACACCTGCCCCAATGATCCGGCGACCTATGAACAAGAGAACAGTACCAAAAGATATCAGCCCAGACCCCTACCATCGCGCAGCGAAGAAGCGTAGACTCCATGGATGAGAACCCTGATAAAATTATCCTTGCAGGAAAAGGCCAGAATGTGCTCCAAGCTGGTATGGTGAGTAGCTGGGATGGAATGGACACAAACTGAACACGTAACACCTACCCTGCTGTGACTAGAAAAAGAAAACCCCTAGTTGACTTACCGCTCTGCTGAGTCAAGTATGGACCAACCCCTGAGCGACGGAGTACTACCATGCTCTGAACCCCCACATGGAGTAGCCGGGATGTACCAGAATATGTAACCCCCGAAACATAAGTCACGCCCAACCCTAGGAACACAGGAAGGAAAAGACAACGGACAACCACACATGAGACACTCCCCCTCTGTACCTGCCTGGGCCAAAGACATGAGCAGAAATGACCAGACCTCAGCGCATGAATGAACCTGACGTCAGATCCCACCCAAGTCTATGTAGTAAGTGAGCCCGAGTAACCTGCTGCGCAGAGACAGGTAATTAACCACTTCCTGACGACCGTACGACTTTGTAAGGCCGCAGGGTGGTTCTACTTCTCTGATCCGCCGTCTTTTGACGCCGTGCGCTCCTACAGGCACTTGCGATCGGCGGTTACAGGACAAGGACGTGGATCTGTGTGTGTAAACACAGAGATCCATGTCCTGTCAGGGGAGAGAGGAGACCGATCTGTGTCCCTTGTACATAGGGACATAGATCGGTCACCTCCCCCAGTCACCCCCCACAGTTAGAACATAATACAGGGAACACATGTTACCCCCTCCTCACCCCCTAGTGTGATCGCCGCCATTACTAGTAAAAGAAAATGATAAAAAATAATAATAATTCTGTCCCCTATTTTGTAAGCGCTATAACTTTTGCGCAAACCAGTTGCTTATTGCGATTTTTTTTTTTTTTTACCAAAAATATGTAGGTAAATAGGTCTCGGCCTAGACTGAGAATTTTTTTTTTTTTTTTTAATTGGGCTATTTATTATAGCAACAAGTAAAAAATATTGTTTTTTTTTCAAAATTGTCGCTCTTTTTTTGTTTATAGCGCAAAAAATAAAAACCGCAGAGGTGATCAAATACCACCAAAAGAAAGCTCTATTTGTGGGGAAAAAAGGACCTCAATTTTGTTTGGGAGCCACGTCGCACGACCGCACAATTGTCAGTTAAAGCGACGCAGTGCCGGAAGCTGAAATTTCACCTGGTCAGGGAGGGGGTATACGTGCCAAGTAAGCAAGTGGTTAAAAAACGAAACACTCAGGGCCGATGTACCCACAGACCTTGGTGGATAGATGTATAGGCGTAAGAATGAACATGCACGTATGATGTATGGTATACAGGCGAGAAGATTGTGGTCTCCAGAAACCCCACCGACGCCGGAGATGAGAGGGGAGGAGGGATAAATAGCCCTCTGACTCCTCCTACAAATACAGGCTGGCCTTCCCACTAGTACTCAAGGCATCAGGAGCTTCCCTACTGTCTGGGTTTGAGGAAATCGAATGGGCACATACACAACAAAAGGTTCAAGATAGTCCATGCAAATAGTCATGGCGTTGGTTCAGCAAGAGGACCGGTTAGAGTCAATCAACCTGACAGAGGTATACTTCTATATACCAATCTGTGTGTAACACCAGAAACAACTGAGATTTGCAGCGACTGGCTGTCACTTCCAGTTTAGATGTTTGGCATTTTTAAAAAATTTTTGGCCTTTTTTGTTTTTCCAGCAGCAGCAAAAAAATTCTCCCTAATTGCTGTTCCATCAAGTTGCAGTTGGTTTTCCTTCTGCGTCACCACAGTTTTTTTTTTTGCCTTTCTTACTCTTTTTTACATTTATTTTATTTATTTATTTGCAGCAGCAGTAAACAAAAAAAATAAAAATTCTGCACAATTGCTGCACCCTTATTTTCTTTATTAAAATATATATATATATATATATATAATAGAATGGTTTAAAGTGCACCAAGCACAAAAGTATTGCACCCAAGCACCATATTTCCATCCCACACTTTCTTTAAAATAACGGAAAATTTATTATCAGTACTTACCATAATTTTCCTTTCCTGATGGACTCCATGGCAGCCTACGTGTGGGTTAATCCCGCCTCCTCTCCAATGCTATAGGACCCCATACCCTATAAATTTGAGCTCACCGGTAGAGACTGTGTTCCGTAACTAGCCTACTCTAGACCGATGGGGGGGAACTCCGGCTGCCATGGAGTCCATCAGGAAAGGAAAATTACGGTAAGTACTGATAATAAATTTTCCGTTTTCCTGACAGACTCCATGGCAGCCTACGTGTGGGAAATAACTAGCCAATCCACACGGGGTGGGTATGATGAACAGAAATACACTTGATTTGACCTGTCAACCGACAAGTTTTACAAACAAAAGACCATAGAAGGTAACGGAGCAGGCTCACTACAGAGAGTGACAAAAGGTAATAATGGAGGCCCACGAGGCCGTCCTACAGAAGACATCTGGAACCAAAAGCTGGACTGTTGCCCATTAAACCGATATACGCCTAGTGGAATGTGCCCTCGCCGACTCCGAAGGAACCGTTCCTCGCCTTTTTAAGCTTGTTGGACTGACTAGACAATCCCGGCCACAATCATTCAGCTCGAGGCTCAACTGCCAGCATGCAGGACAAACAACTAGACAGAGTGTCTGAGATGGAGGAAGTAGCTCGCAAGCATATCCCCAAGATTTCATCTATGTCCAGAGGATGAATTCTAGTGGACTGGTAGGTCCAAAAGTTGAGGTAGGACGATTCCCTGCCTCTTATAGGACTTGGAGCGAACATAGATTTGAGTAGATCAAAGGAAAAAAGGCGTATGTCTTCTGGAAACCAATCGATCTGTCAGGGTATCCATTCCAGAGGCCTAGCTGCATGATCCAGAGTGTAATACCTCTTAAGCTTAAAGTTGCCTGGAAAGACTAGAGAACAGGACCACTTCGGGAAGGACTTCCCCAGGGTAGAATTCGCTTGAATGACTGCACACGAAGGGACCACTCGGTGACCAGCCGAATACGTGTCAGGAAGACCACTCAGGCGTTTTGGACTCCGGGATGTAAGCCGTTGACATGCAGGATAGGTTCTTCTGGACCCAAGACATAATGGACTTGACCTCCCTCTATGTGCTCTCAGATTCTTCATATAGGTGATCACCGTGGTGTTGATCACTCTTAATGATACTGACTTTCTCTTCCGGGAACTGGAGGAAAAGACTGAAGGGCACACCAAGCTGCCTGAATCCCCAAGGTGTTCCAGTCCGGGTTGAGAAAACGTATACCTAGCTTGGCTAGGGCAAGATCCAATCTGCAGAGGGCTCCCCAACCGGAGAATTAAATTGACCGTTGCCCCTAGGCATATGTAGCTGCAGGAAACATAAAAAGAAAAAAGGATGCAACGTCTGCAGGGACCACGTGACCATAGGGGTCTTGGAGACCATTGAGCCAAAAAGCTTTGGCACTGTGAGGCCCTCTGTCATGAAAAGATTAGAGATAACTAAATTCTCTTCTGAGAAATCGGGATCTTCCCCACTGGGAGTGGGATGGTGCTTTCCACCATAGGAAAAAACAAAGCTGGGCTCCAGAGTACACTAGGTGCTGGATTGGTCCTAGGTGACCTTCTACCCTGACCTATGAACCATCCAAAAGCTGGCCAAGGTGGAGACTACCTTCTCCCTGTGAACCAGCAGCTATCCTTTGTTCTGCGTCAGCGACAGGAGGTTGAAGTAGAGACACAATGAACCCCTCTCGTTCTGATGAGGGCCATTATGGCCAGAGGAATTCTTGAGAAGACTTGGGTGAGGGGGTCGGCTCAACAGGAAGGGAGACGAACTGTAGATGTTCTTGTCAAACTTGAAACTGGAGGTATTTGAGAAACTCCTTTGTCACTGGAACGTGGAGATAAGTATTTAAGTCGATTGAGAATAGCCGGTGGTCTGGCTGTACAGGTAGTCGACAGAGTCTTCCTTTGACTCCTTCAGATTTTATATACTGTTTAGGTAAGTCAGGACTGACACTGGTCGCAACAAACCTTCTCCTGCTATAAGAGGGGAAGGGGAGAAATATACCCCCTGGGGACCTCAGTCCCTTCAGACATGTACCACTGCTCCCTGCGACTTCAGTGCAACCATGAGTGGGGAGTATGCCAGAGACTCCACTTCTGTCTTGCAGGGGTATACTCTGAATATTTTGTTTGATGAATACGTTTTCTTGTCCACCATACTCCGTTCAGATGATGATATCCTTAGATTCCTGTAAGAAGCAAGAAGGAGAGAAAGTGTGTTCTTCCCCCGGGTGCTTAAAGAACTCCATTGCTTATCCGGGGAATGGAATGGTCTACCCACACAAGGGCCTCCTTAACCGTCTTGACTAGTACCAGAAAGACATCGAATCCTCTGAAAACCTCTCATCAACTTCCAACTCTCTGTCCGAAGAATCCAGAGAAGCAGCGTAGGGCTGGAAGGATCAAAATCCTTTAGGCTGCATTTAGCCAAAGGAGCCATGTAGAAGGATAGACTGGCTCAGTGTGTGGTATGTATCCCATTATTTAAGGGGTTTCTCTACCACATGTTTCACCAGAGACTCAATACTTTATTGGATTTGTCTCATTTTCCCTCAACCGCCTGGGCATAACATTGGTCATATAAAGACTTGCCTTCCGGGACTCATGTCCCATATCTCCAGCAGACTTTGCAATCAGAGTGGCTGTCATGGCAGTGAGTGTGGTGAATCAGAGGAGAAATGCTACGTCTCCTTCTAGTCGCAGGAGGAATGCTACGTCTCCTAGTCGCAGGAGGAATGCTACGTCTCCTTCTAGTCGCAGGAGGAATGCTACGTCTCCTTTTAGTCGCAGGAGGAATGCTACGTCTCCTTTTAGTCGCAGGAGGAATGCTACGTCTCCTTTTAGTCGCAGGAGGAATGCTACATCTCCTTCTAGTCGCAGGAGGAATGCTGCGTCTCCTAGTTGCAGGAGGAATGCTGAGTCTCCTAGTTGCAGGAGGAATGCTGAGTCTCCTAGTTGCAGGAGGAATGCTGAGTCTCCTAGTTGCAGGAGGAATGCTGAGTCTCCTAGTTTCAGGAGGAATGCTGAGTCTCCTAGTTGCAGGAGGAATGCGACTTCTCCTAGTTGCAGGAGGAATGCGACTTCTCCTAGTTGCAGGAGGAATGCGACTTCTCCTCTAGTTGCAGGAGGAATGCAACATCTCCTCTAATTGCAGGAGGAATGCAACGTCTCCTCTAGTTGCAGGAGGAATGCAACGTCTCCTCTAGTTGCAGGAGGAATGCAACGTCTCCTCTAGTTGCAGGAGGAATGCAACGTCTCCTCTAGTTGCAGGAGGAATGCAACGTCTCCTCTAGTTGCAGGAGGAATGCAACGTCTCCTCTAGTTGCAGGAGGAATGCAACGTCTCCTCTAGTTGCAGGAGGAATGCAACGTCTCCTCTATTTTCAGGAGGAATGCAACGTCTCCTCTAGTTGCAGGAGGAATGCGACTTCTCCAGTTGCAGGAGGAATGCGACTTCTCCAGTTGCAGGAGGAATGTGACCTCTCCTCTAGTTGGAGGAATGCGACTTCTCCTCTAGATGGAGGAATGTGACTTCTCCAGTTGCAGGAGGAATGCGACTTCTCCAAATGCAGGAGGAATGCGACTTCTCCAAATGCAGGAGGAATGCGACCTCTCCAGTTGCAGGAGGAATGCGACCTCTCCAGTTGCAGGAGGAATGCGACTTCTCCAGTGACTAGACGGCAAACTTCGTCTAGGACTGGACAATAAATTGAGAAATTGTGGTCTGGCAAGGTCTCGGACGTCCTGAACCACAAATTGCTGGTCCGATCCTTTGAAAGGGCTGAAAAGAAAAAATTGGGGGTGGGGACACAAACGCAATCTCAAACCCTTGAGAATGCAACCTCGGCCCCCTCCTCTTGCCTGCACGTACCCAGTGCACAATGGCTGGCTGCATAAAGGCAGTGACCTGTCCATAACCTCTGGACAGGACGTCAGCAAAAACTACATACAGTCTGCGGATGACCCGTTAATGCTACCCAGACCAGGGAAGACAACCAGAAGAAAAACATATATAAATAACATATAGGGCATCCTGGTGCAGACTCAGCTTGGGGGAAGCCACTGCTCACTGTCTGCGGAAATACCCACACTGACAGGAGGCAGGCCTTCGAATCCCCGACCTGGTGACGTCTCCTCTAGTTGCAGGAGGAATGCAACGTCTCCTCTAGTTGCAGGAGGAATGCAACGTCTCCTCTAGTTGCAGGAGGAATGCGACTTCTCCAGTTGCAGGAGGATTGCGACTTCTCCAGTTGCAGGAGGAATGCGACTTCTCCAGTTGCAGGAGGAATGCGACTTCTCCTCTAGTTGAAGGAATGTGACTTCTCCAGTTGCAGGAGGAATGCGACTTCTCCAAATGCAGGAGAAATGCAACTTCTCCAAATGCAGGAGGAATGCGACCCCTCCAGTTGCACGAGGAATGCGACCTCTCCAGTTGCAGGAGGAATGCGACTTCTCCAGTTGCAGGAGGAATGCGACTTCTCCAGTTGCAGGAGGAATGCGACTTCTCCAGTTGCAGGAGGAATGCGACTTCTCCAGTTGCAGGAGGAATGCGACTTCTCCCGTTGCAGGAGGAATGCGACTTCTCCCGTTGCAGGAGGAATGCGACTTCTCCCGTTGCAGGAGGAATGCGACTTTTCCCGTTGCAGGAGGAATGCGACTTCTCCCGTTGCAGGAGGAATGCGACTTCTCCCGTTGCAGGAGGAATGCGACTTCTCCACTGACTAGACGGCAAACTTCATCTAGGACTGGACAATAAATGGAGAAATTGTGGTCTGGCAGGGTCTCGGACGTCCTGAACCACAAATTGCTGGTCCGATCCTTTGAAAGGGCTGAAAAGAAAAAATTGGGGGTGGGGACACAAACGCAATCTCAAACCCTTGAGAATGCAACCTTGGCCCCCTCCTCTTGCCTGCACGTACCCAGTGCACAAGGGCTGGCTGCATAAAGGCAGTGACCTGTCCATAACCTCTGGACAGGACGTCAGCAAAAACTACATACAGTCTGCGGATGACCCGTTAATGCTACCCAGACCAGGGAAGACAACCAGAAGAAAAACATATATATATAACATATAGGGCATCCTGGTGCAGACTCAGCTTGGGGGAAGCCACTGCTCACTGTCTGCGGAAATACCCACACTGACAGGAGGCAGGCCTTTGAATCCCCGGCCTGGTGACGTCACCGCCCCTTCCACCTCACGCCTGCGCCGTGAAGACAGCCTGACGGCGCCTGCGCGGTCGCCGGACCATCCGCCACTGCGTGCACACGCGAGCCAGGTCTCACTATTACAGAGGCCCCGCACATGCGTAGAACGGCGGCAGTGCAGGCGACCCGGAAGCACCGTGGCACCCTGGAACGCAAAAGCATTCCATGCGCCGTGAGGGGACACAGAGGTACCGGAGAGTACCAGGAAATAAAGGGAAAAACAAACAAACAAATAAACACAGAGGCGACTGCCATGGAGGAAGTGAAAAAAGGTTCAGACCTTGCCAGCCGTTGATGCGTCCATCTTCAGGCATACGGTGGGAACCTCCATTCCATCGCTGGAAGTGCGGTTGTTCACCTTTTTCTTTCAAGCTTTGTTTCCATGCATTGCCTGCACCCAGGCTTCTGAGAGGACACTGATTGCTTAGTGCACTCAGCTGGAGCGGCAGTTCCTTTCTTCTCTATGGAGTGTATACTGCCAAAGAAATGCACAGGCCCACTTGTAGCTCAGCCCTGAGCTGTACCGCATGGATGATATGCCAAACATTCGGGAAATATTCCAAACGGACGTCAACAGGAACAAACGTGATGTAGGTCCATGAGGAGGACAAAAAAGGAACACAGTCTCTACCGGTGAGCTCAAATTTCTAGGGTATGGGGTCCTATAGCATTGGAGAGGAGGCGGGATTAACCCACACGTAGGCTGCCATGGAGTCTGTCAGGAAAAAAAGTTATAAATTGGCCTTTCAGATCCTCATCAGGATCTGAAAGGCCAACAAGGATAGGCAGCTGCTCACGGGCCACTAAAAGGACTAGCAGCCTCTGTGTCTAAAGTGAAAAGTGGTGGTTGTGATGCATCCTCTGCAGGCGGGGCACGCTTCTCATTTTTTTGAGTGCTGGCTGTGTTATTGAACCACAACATGCTGAAGAGGCCCAATCTTTCTGCACCTGTTTGACAGGTGCATGTACTTTCACTTTTTTTCTCATTTAAACAGCAGGGCCCATTGCTGCCCCCAGAAAGAGTAATGCCCTGTACACACGATCGGTTCATCTGATGAAAACGGTCTGATGGATTTTTTCATCAGATATCCAATGAAGCTGACTTTCATCAGTCTTGCCTACACACCATCAGTTAAAAAAACGATCGTGTCAGAACGCGGTGACGTAAAACACAACAACGTGCTGAGAAAAATTAAGTTCAATGCTTCCGAGCATGCGTCGACTTGATTCTGAGCATGCGTTGATTTTTAACCGATGGATTTCCCCACAGACGATCGTTTTTTTCTATCGGTTTTATAACCATCTGATAATTTTAAAACGGGTTCTAAGTTTTTTCACCGATGGGAAAAAAACTGATGGGGCCCATACACGATCGGTTCGTCTGATGAAAACGGTCCATCAGACCGTTTTCATCAGACGAATCGATCGTGTGTATGCGGCATAACTGTCAGGGGTTACAGTGTTCAGGCACCACCAACACCCAAAGCCCAATTTCTGCACCTTTATGTAAATTAAATTAAAAAAAAAATGGGGGAAGAATGGCATGGGGGGACCCTTTGGGTCTGGTATGGATTGTAACCACTTCCCCACTGGTGCATTGAAAAATGATGCCAGTAAAAACACTTCCTCCCTCCTGCAGCCCATCAGAGTACCCAAGTACCTGTTTACAGCCCATTAGACTACCAGAGAAACTTCAGCCCATCAGAGTACCCGAGTACCTATCTGCAGCCCATGCCTCATAGAATATACATTGGGTGTTTTCTTTCCAAAATGGGGTCATTTTGTGGATAATTCCACTGTCCTGGTACTCCGGTACCTTCAAAAGTGTGATAGGTAGGAATGAAATTAGATGTGTAATTTATGCTTCTAGAATGCCTAATGGTGCTCCTTGCATATTGGGCCTCTCTATGTGGCTAGGCTGCGTAAAAGTCTCACACATGTGGTATTGCCATACTCAGGACGAGTAGCAGAATGTGTTTTTGTAATTGGAAGTATACATATGCTTTGTGTGAGAAATAACTTTAATATGACAATTTTGTGTAAAAAAAAAAAAAAATCTATTTCTTAATTTTCCTAAGAATTGTTGGAAAAATTACAACTTTAAAAAACTCACTATGCTTACTAAATACCTTTTGACTGTCTACTGTACTTTCCAAAAAGGGATAATTTGGGAGGTATTTGTACTGTGCTGGGGTAAATCAGGATCGATCACATTTTTATGATTTGCACCATAGCCTGTAGACTCTATGGGGTAGATTCACATAGATCAGCGGATCTTTAGATCCGCGTGATCTATCTTATTTACGATCCGCCAGTGCCAGTTTTTGAGGCAAGTGCTGTATTTAGAAAGCACTTGCCTCGAAAGTTGCGCCGGCGGATCGTAAATCCCCCGGCGGAATTCAAATTCCGCGGCTAGGGGGAGTTTACTATTTAAATCAGGTGTGTCCCCGTGCCGATTTAACTACGCATGCGCCGCCGGCTAAATTTCCCAGCGTGCATTGCTCCAAATGACATCGCAAGGACGTCATTGGTTTTGACGTTAACGCAAATTACGTATGGCCGTATTCGCTAACGACTTACGTAAACGACGTAAGAAATTCAATACTCGACGCGGGAACGACGGCCATACTTAACATAGGAAATGCCGCACTTACCCCTCATATAGCAGGGGTAACTATCCGCCGGAAAAAGCCAAACTCAAATGACGTAAAAAAAAAGCGATGGCCGGGCGTTCGTTTCTGTATCTGCGGTTCTCCTCATTTGCATATTCGTCGCGTATACAAACGGAAGTGCCATCTAGCGGCCAGTGGGAGATTGCAGCCTAAGATTCGACGGTGTAAGTCACTTACACCGGTCAGATCTAAGGGAGATCTATGCGGAACCTGATTCGATGAATCAGCCGCATAGATCCAACCGTCGGATCTCAGAGATACGACGGTGTATCAGTAGATACACTGTCGTATCTCTATATGAATCTACCCCTATAACTTTCACACAGACTAAATAATATCCACTAATTTGGGTTATTTTTTACCAAAGATATATAGGATTAAAGGATCACTAAAGGAATTTTTTTTAGCTTCCTTTACCTTAATGCAGTGCTGTTTTCATGTTCTCATTGTTCGTTTTTGCTTTGAAGTTGCTGTAATTCTGCTCTGATCTCCACACTTCGTGCTTGTCTGGCTGATTTTCACTGTGTCTAAAACTCCTCAAAACCAATCAGATTCATTTTAACCTCCCTGGCGGTATGATTCTTTCAGATTTTAGGTGCTAAAAGCGGTACCATTATTTGCAAGGGAATTTGGCGTTTTATACTGTAGGCTTGTAATTCTTAGGAATAACTCACTGAAATCTATCCAAACAAGAGTCTAATAGGCATCCCGGGTATGATTTTTTTTTTTTTTTCTTATTAAAAATTATAATATAATAAATAATTAATAAAAAATTATAACAAATAATAATATAATTATAGTAAAAATTATTCAATAATGTAATCAAATCAAAATCACTGAAATTTGCTCAGTTGCAGAATTTTTGCTGTCATTATTTTTTTTTTTTTATGACGAATTTCCCCATAAATCGCTATCGCTAAATTCTGCAAGTGATTCTGATTTATTATCGCTGTTTTTTAGCTGCTCTAAAACAATTTTTGCCATAAAGGGACACTTTTGGTTGCTATGGGCAATCTACAGTTTGCAGGGAGAAAGAACAGTTTTTATTATATAAAATGACATGTAGTGTACAGGGCAGACCACTAGGGACATGGGGGGTGTGTATTTTTTACATACAGTACTGTAATCTATAAGATTACAGTGTACTGTATGTATAGTGTTTGTTTACATTTTTAAATTTGGCGCCGTTCCCCCCCCTACGTCGCGACGCTCGCAGGGAAGGGAATCGGCGGAACACACAGCATCAGGCGGACATCCGCCCGCCGTGTACTGCGGGGATTCATCGCTGGATCGCAGAGAAAAGGTAAGTAAACTTTTTTCTGCATCCAGCGAGGCAAGTCCGTGTGTGGCACGGGGTTACCGATCGTAGCTTTAAAATCTCACCCCGTGCCACACACGGGAAGACCGCCAGGGAGGTTAAAAACAAAACACTGCCCTGGATTTGTTTGTTTTTGTTCTGTGTGTCTTCTCTACTTCACAGAAACATGAAACCATTTTAAAAACGAAAGTGAAACTAGAGGCACATTATATGATTGATTTTTATCTATTTTTAATCATTTTTTAAAGGAATCAGTTAACTTTTATGTCTCTATACCCTGTAAACAGTCATTTCAGCAAACATTTTTTTTTCCTTTAGTGACCCTTTAAGGCTGGGCAACAGACTCTATTTAACATGTCTATAAGGTCATTGGTGCACCTAGTATTGTCCCCTGCATGTCTAGCAGGAACAAAGCCTACGTTTGTCAGAAGCATTTGGCGATCCTGCTCCTTATTTCAGCATTCAGGTTTTGGCTATGGCATTCTCCCTGTCTTTGTCCACCTGCAGACTGATTGACGTGGTCAGTCTCTAGGTGGAAACTCAAGCCTGTTATAAGCAAGCCAAGCCTTCGGTCCCATGCTAGTGATAGAGGGTGATACACGTGTTGTACCTGATCAAGCTCCCTGTCAGTCTGCCCTGCTCTGATAGATTGGATTTCCTTGTGTATGATCTTGGATTGAATTTTGGACAATTCCCTGAACTCAGCCTGCCTTTTACCTGGACTGTCATAGAACCACACTACCTGTCTGCTTACCGCAAGTACCTGTTTACTTTGCTTACATGTTCGCGCATGCCCTGTGGTGGTGGCTATATAAATCAACGTATTACTATATAAATCGACTTGCAAGTGCTATTTGGAGATTTAATAACAAAACAAAGTTGGTTTATGATATTATATTCAAAACAGAGTTAACATATGTAAATTGTGTCAATAAAAGATTTCTGTATTTTGTTCAGACCTAAGTCTGGGATGGAACACTGCTTCTTTTTTATCTAAAATGTCTATATTTCCCAACCTCAGACACATTTTAAAAGTGCAAGTGTAAAGCTGGTGACTAAAAAGCAAAACAGGAGCATTCTTATTTTCAAAATTTGAACACTGTAGGCCTACAGATACAGAACAAATATTATAGTTGTTCACAACAGTGTTGATTTTTTAAACAAAACATCCCAAAAGTTAACCTAAATGAAAAAGAATAATGTAATATAGTGCATCTTACCAGTCCTTTACTGTGGTGGCTGAATTTTGTTTTCTATTTTGCAAGTATAGAAAAATACACGTTGATCCTAAAAAAATCTAGTATCCTTGTGTAGTGATCTGCTGCCTTCTACTGTCTGAATTTGTAAATGCCTGTAGATATATTATGTATGCATTATTCCTAGGCTCTTGGCTTTGAAACACCAGAAGAGGAAATGGAAAGATAGAGAAACTTTCAGTCACGTGTCCTGTCCATGTTGCTAAACCCCAAACCAGAAGGGTCTCTTGTGCAAGTGATGATATATGATATAATAATTTAACTGCAGCTGCTAAGGGCCAGATTCAGGTAGATGGGCGAATTTTTCGTTACTCCGCCGAAACTTTAGGAGCAAGTACTGTATTCACAAAGCACTTGCTCCTAAAGTTGCGGCGGCGTAGCGAAAATGAAATGGAATTCAAATTGGGCTGGTAGGGGGTGTGTATTATTATAACTATGCGCGATCCTGCGGTGAACGTACTGCGCATGCGTCGACTGTCAGTGCGCATGCTCCAAATTCTGTCAGTGAACGTCAATGACGTCAATCCCCATTCACGGACGTTTTACGCAAACGACTCAAATTTTTTTTTTCGACGCGATGACGACGGCCATACTTAACATAGGATACTCCATTAGGGGGCTGCTTTATCTTTACGCCGCATATCTCCTACGGAAACGTCGGAAAGTCACTGCGTCGGGCCCGAATACGATCGTGAATTGCCGATTCTCGCTGATTAACATATTCTCGGCGTTAATCAGCGGGAACGCCCCCAGCGCCATTTTTAAAATTGCAGTTCCGATACGACGGCGAAATACAATTACGCCGCTCGTATAAGAACTCCAACCCGGCGTTTCTTGTTTTCTGCTTACTGAAAACAGAAACGCCGGCTCAAAGTGAGAGTTAGGCTGGAGTATCACTGAGTAACTCTACCTGAATCTGGCCCTAAGTGTATATCTAAATCCTTGTGACAGAGTATCTCTGCCCTGTCCTTTCTTTTATTTCCTATGCATGATACCAAATAGCTAGGTTTGTGCTATTGTATGTATATTGGTCACTTTCCAGTATACTGGTAGGTGAACTAGTTTATTGCAATATACTGTAGTTTATATGAAACTCCTGTTATTTATAGAATCCCAGACCCAAGGGGATAAGGGGACAAGGTTAATCAGAATAAGTTTTAGCTTAGAGCTTAATAACCAGCACAAGCTAGAGCCAGGTTCGGCTTTCAGTGGCCATGTCAGGATCATTAGCTTACAGGTCCAGTTGCATGTCAGATTAGAATTTATTAGAGATGGACTAAAGTGCAGAGTAGATAGGCTGACTCTGAGTTTCAGTGCCACATGAGAAGCTCCATTCCAGGCTGGTTGGACAAAAGCTAGAGGATAACCCCATGACTGCAGATCTTGTCTTCACTCTTCATCATCATCTTCAGGGGCCCCTGCAGCTGGACTTTTCTAAAACATTTATCTGTACGCATCTCTCTATTTATTATTAACTATATACTGTATACCCAAGTATATGTGCACTAGGGATGAGCCCGATATTTGCCTGTTCGTCGAATAGTGAACATTTGGGGTGTTGGTAGCAAATTCGAAAGCCGTGGAACACCCTTTATAAGTTTATGGGAGAAATCAAAAGTGCTAATTTTAAAGGTTAATATGCAAGTTATTGTCATAAAAAGTATTTGGGGACCTGGGTCCTGCCCTAGGAGACATGTATCAATGCAAAAAAAGTTTTAAAAACTAACGTTTTGTCGGGCGTAGTGAAATATTCTTTTAAATTTCGTACCTGGGTGGTGTCTATAGTATGCCAGTGGCGCATTCTTCCTGTGTTTAGAACAGTCCCTGCACAAAATTACATTTCTAAAGGAAAAAATGTAATTTAAACAAATGAATTGTTGGGTTTCAGCAATACAGATAAAAATCATTGGAAAAAAAATGACATTGTTCTTCCCCCAGTCTATTACCAGGCCCTTTGGGTCTGGTATGAATATTAAGGGGAACCCTGCGCCAATTTTCTTAAATGGTGTAGGGGTCCTCCTCAAAATCAGGGTTTGGTATGGATTTTAAGGGGAACCCCACCTTCAGGTCTGATATTAATGAGAACCCTGCGCCATTTTTTTTAAATCATCAAAGTCCTTCGGGTCTGGTATGGATTTTAAGGGTAGCCCCACACCAAAAAAAAATAGCATGAGGGGTCCCCCAAAAATCCATACCAGACCCTTATGCGAGCATGCAACCTGGCAGGCCACAGGAAAAGAGGGGGGACGGAAAAGGTACCCCCAGATCCCGGCCCCGCTATGTGAATTGGTAACGGGGTATATTGTACCCCTACCATTTCACAAAAATAAAACATTTAAAAAAACACACAGACACAGCTTGGGACAAGTCCTTTATTAAAAAAAGAAAAAAAGAAATTCCAGAGATGTAATCCTTCCATGACCGGACGATACAGAAAAACACTGGCACTGATGTTACCTGTGGTTCTTCAGGATTTCCTCCTGTGATGTGATAGGCCTAGGCACTAGCAGGTATTCTTGGTCACTGACTGATTGCACACACCTGTGGGAGGAGCCAGCGCCGCGCCGGATCTGCATAGCGATGTACATACACAGGCAGGCAGCCAATCGCGAACAACCGAGATGTCGAGCAGAGGCCCGAGCGGCCGAGCCAATCTAATGATCGGGCCGGGGGTGAGGGAGGGAGGGACGGATGTCTGTATCTGTGATAAGTCGGAAAAGAGAGCAGCCCAAGGCCTGCAGACTCCAAAAAAAGTGCACAGTGGCCGCGCGGCCATTGGAACACAGGGCAACTGTCTTCATCTACTGGTTTAGTGCAATATCCTGTTTGGGGAAGGTCCATTTCTCATACCATACCCCCAAAATAAAGTTACTCTTTAAATTATACTTTATTTGTGTACTAAACTAAAATCTCAAACAATGTTTTCAAATTTGAAAGCTTTCTTTGCTCAACTACATAACCTTCCTGCCTGTGTGATTGAGACAAAACGAGGGGGAATTAGGGAGAGCAGCTTATGGTGACAATGCTACTCCTCCAAAGATATGGTATAAGTAAGTGTTGTCACCCTAGGACAGGAAGTGTACCATTTGCAGCAATAACCTGGTGACTGGTGAAAATAAAGCTAAACAAAAAGCCTGAAAAAATAAAAAAAAACAATACAGCCACCTTTATATAACGACTGGTAAGTTGCAGTATATAAAATGTTTGGTTTTGGGTTCAGATATGCTATAAAATATATGCGTTAGGCAAAACTTGACATATTTAACAATAAAATAAACAAATAAAAAATGTATTAGTAAATGGCAACTATTTTACTTTCTATAAAGAAAAGGATTTGCCTAATAAAAGTGGTCAATTGCCCTGTGTTCAGAAATAAGGTCATAATTCCATTAAATTACTAACAGTTATTCGATTGCAAAAGATTATGTGCTTACTGGCCAATGCCCCCTACCTATTAACTTGTACAGAATGCAGTCCTCACTTCTCTGTTCCTTTACATGATTGCTGCCGCATGTAGTGGGGGCGGATAGAAATTCAGATTGGAAATATAATCTTTCATCAGCCACTTGTGATGAGTGACAAGTCTTTGCCAGGAATGCAGCAAATAAAACCTTCTTCTTACATTACTGGAGCTAAAATCATTTCATACTGAGTAAATGACACTTATTTTATGTGTCTCCACCGGCATTGCCTTTTCTTTCCTGGAAATGTAAGCAGGTGCTTTAAGTGGTGCATTGCATGTTGTCCAGACAAGTATCACTAAATATAAAATAATGATGGAGGTTTTACATTTGGCTCTGATGAGAACAATCAGATATGAACAGGTCACTTGTAGAGATTGTAAAGATTGTAAAGAACTAATGTATTTCAGTAAATGATCACTTAAGGTGAGAAAGTTTTGTACTTTGGTTTTACCTTGCTGTGCTAGTTCTGCAGATGGTGAAATTGACTATTAGATCCATTAAAAACGATATGTGTTTAAAAGCTGTGTTATAAAAATAACTGTCAAACCACGATGTCATGAATTGTTGAGGAAAACTTAAAGAAACATTTCATTCAATCAGTGAAAATAAATGGAAATACATACAAGAGATAGCCTTCCTGCCAGTTTAACATGGCTCTAGCACACTATTACACCCACTGCAGTAGCATTTTGAATTTTAAAGCCTGATTTAACCCAGTTAATGATTTACTGTAATGCAGTCAGGCTTTGTATATAGTCGTTTCAGCTTTTTATCAGCTAAATACTGCAGCAGGGGTTAAAAACCCTTTGCTGGCAGTACACGGAGAGTCACACCAGCCCAGCCTTCCTAGATGTCCCCAGAACACTCTCGATTAGAGCATTGTTTATTGGGGTGTATTGGACTGCAGGAGGAAATATGTTTGAGGCTGCGTACACACGACCAAAATAAATCCGATCAAATCGGTCTGACAGACCGATTTGATCGGATTTGTCTGCTGGGCTATTTTGGTTTGATCGTGTAAGCACGATCAAACCAAAATCCCCGCCGGCAGACAGCGTGGTGACGTGGCGGTGACGTTGACGCCGCCACGTCACCGCACCAGGACGTAAAAATCCATTCGACACATGTGCGGGCAGATATATCCGCTGGTTAGTGTACTAACCAGCAGACATGTCAGATGGACGGGTTCCCAGCAGACAGATTTTAAAGCATGCTTTAAAATTTGTCTGCTGGAAAAACCTGTCTGTCCGCCCGTACACACGATCGAATTTGTCTGCTGAAACGGTCCGTATATTTGATCGTGTGTACGCGGCCTGAGAGGTACAGCCTAAAACTGCTATCTGCTGGAAGTACAGCTTTTTCTAACTCTTGCTGCAGATAACTAGTAGATATTAAAAGAAAGAAAGATTATTACTCATAATGGTGCCTGGCTGCTATACACTTAGGCCGCGTACACACGATCAGACCGGTCCAATGAAACTGATCTGAAGACCAGTTTCATCGGACCAATTTGATGGTGTGTATGGCCCATCGGACCGTTGTCCGTCGGACCGAAGTTTTAAAACTTGCTTTAAAATCTGTCCGACGGACACCTGTCTGCCGGACAGATTCGATGGCTAGTACACAAAAGCATCGGAAACCAAAAACCCACGCATGCTCAGAATCAAGTCGACGCATGCTTGGAAGCATTGAACTTCATTTTTTCAGCACGTCGTTGTGTTCTACGTCACCGCGTTCTGGTCCGATGGGATTTTGGTCTGATGGTGTGTACGCACATCAGACTCTCAGACCACTTCAGCGTGGTCCGATGAAAACTGTCCGTCGGACCAATCTCATCGGACCTGTCTGATCGTGTGTACGTGGCCTAATACATTAAGATGGTTCTGTTGGGTGGGCCTTAAAGTGGAGCTGAAACAAATCCTTTTTTTTTCATTAAAGGAAACTTCATCAACCCTGTCAGGTTCTTTTTCACCATTCGTGTCCCTTTGGGGAGACCTCTCTTCAATTCCTATCCCACAGCCAAAACATGAAGTGAGGGAAAATCTCTGCTAAGTGAAGGAAATTGTTAAGAGATACAAGGATCACCATAACTAGTGTCCCCACTGTCCCATCTTCCTGTTCTGATGACCACTCAAAAGTTGTAATTTTGTCTTACTTTCAGGGATGATAGTTAACAGGACTAGAGAGGGTGAGTCCTCCTAGCGAGGGCACCAACAAAACTAAACCTGGCAGGTCTAATCCCACACAAAAAAATATATAAAAAAGTTTTTACTTTAACATTTCTGAACATCTAAGCCACATATTTGCAATTCTCCTTGTAAGCTCCTTGATGTCTTTTAGACAAGAGCAAATCAAGAAGTTGTCCATCTCAGAATCTTATGTCAAGAAACCATTCATGTGAAGGTTGTAAAAAAGCACATGTGAAAGTATGACATAAAACTAAGATTACATATTTGTAAACCCAATCACTAAAATCTTATGTACAGTATGCTTTAACAGGTTAATGTGATTACAAAAACAATCCTTTTTAAATGTGCAGCTTACATTAAAACAATACCAGGTGATTATGCCCCTTGTGCAGGCACTTCAAATTTTAGGGTGGCAATGCTATGTCCCTTTCTCCTGAATATTTGACTGTTGTTACCCTGCCTCACATTATCCCAATGAAGGCTACAAGCAGACCTGTCAAAACATATTGCAAATGCATGTTCCGCTGTTGTCACTAGTGATGAGCTAATTGTACCTGGGTTTGGTGAACACAACTAAAATTTGAATGCCGAATCCGAACACCATTGAACTCAGTAGAGGCCGAATGTTAAGAAACAGTTCTGGACATTTACTGGGCTATTAAGCAAGTGATTGTCAAACAAATAACACAGGGAACTGGACACTGCCCTAGGGGAAATGTATAAAAAACAAAATTATGTCTGAGGCCTCGTACACACGATCAGTTCATCCGAGGAGAACAGTCCGAAGGACCGTTTTCATTGGTTAACCGATGAAGCTGACTAATGGTCTGATATGCCTACACACCATCAGTTAAAAAAAACGATCGTGTCAGAATGCGGTGACGTAAAACACAATGATGTGCTGACAAAAACTAAGTTTAATGCTTCCAAGCATGCGTCGACTTGATTCTGAGCATGCGTGGCTTTTTAACCGATGCTTTTGCATACTAACGATTGGTTTTGACCTATTGGTTAGGCGACCATCGGTTAAATTTTAAAGCAAGTTCTATTATTTTGACCGAAGGATAACTGACCGATGGGGCCCACACACGATCGGTTTGGATTGATGAAATGGACCTTCAGTCTGTTTTCATCGGTTTTGACCGATCATGTGTACGCGGCCTGACAGGGAGCAATTAAAAAAGGTGCAAACAAACAAACAGACACAGCTTTTGACAAGTCCTTGTTTTTTAAAGTTCAACAAAATAGATGTACATCAATCACAATACCTGATGCCCATTGAAGGAAACAAGCTGGTGAACAAATGTAAAAAATGCCACTCGCTCAATGACAGATCCCTGAGCTGGTATTTGCAATATAATAGAAGAGACAAGGAAAGTGGTGATGTGGCCATATTAAGGCAATGATGTCACTCTCTATTGTCAGCCATGTAAGTGATTGGGCCGGGTAACATCAGTGGTTAGTAAGGACACAGCTGGTGCAAGCATCCACTGCTTCCTTAGCAACTATTGACAACAGGAAGCTGTGATGTTTTTCCACACCAAATGATCCAAATGCTGTAAACATCAAACATTCATACTGAGCAGTTGCAGGAGTGCATGTAGACAAATGGCATTATGTTAGGATTTACATGTAATCTAAAGCAACTTGAGAGGATTTTAAATCATCTGCATTTTTCCATACATTAGCATTTTAAAGGCTGATTATATTTATTGCCTGGAGTTGTTCTTCAAAGGTCAGTTATATTCACTTCTACAAGCAGGTATTAAATCAGCATTTAAAAATACTGGCTCAAGTGACTTTACCTCTATTTAACTGTAGAATTCCATAGTCCTGACATCTTATTAAGAGAGTTTGAAGCCCAGCTAGACAGAGTATGATATACACTAAGGGGTAGATTCACGTAGAAATGCCTATCTATAGGCATGCCTAGCGTCTGGCTTTTAAACTAGGCCGCCGCAACTTTTTCAGGCAAGTGCTTTATTCTCAAAGCACTTGCCTGTAAAGTTGAGGCGGCGTGGCATAAAAGGCCGGCCGAATTCAAATTTGGCGGGTATGGGGCGTGTATCATTTAAACGAAGCGCGTCCCCGCGCCGAACGAACTGCGCATGCACCGGCCGTGATTGGTTCACAGTGCGCATGCTCCAGATCTCAACGTCAATTCGACGTGTAAACGACGTGAACGGCACTTACGCAAAACCCTATACGTGAACGTTTTACGTAAACAACGGGAAAAAATCGTTGGCACGCCGCCCGTACTTAACATTGCCTGCGCCTCATATAGCAGGCATAACATTACGTCGGTACTACGCTAACGCAAACGGCGTAATTGAATAGCGCCGGCCGGGCGTACGTTCGGGAATTGGCGTATAGGCTCATTTATATATTTTAGACAGGAACGCCACCTAGCGGCCAGCCTAAAATATGAAAATAAGATTAAACAGCGTAATAGATTTACGCATGTCTGATCTAAGGAAAATCTATGCTTAACTGATTTTATGAATCAGTGGCATAGATTGGGCTCATAAAACGCAGAGATAAGACGCCTTATCTCCTACCTGAATCTACCCCTAAGACTTCAAATTAAAATCATTAGCCTGGCTTATAGGAACTATGAAGGTGAGGGTAGTTTGTACACAAAACTCCATCCATTAATAATATATTTGGTGTGACTTGCAGATTTCTAGCCCTTGAATAATTTGATATTGCAAGAAGAGGAAGAATAGATAAGCTTATACATTGAAGCCAATTTAACAAAGCAATTGAGAATCTTCACACAATAAATGCTGTATGTATTCACTTTAATTATCCAATCATGTTAAAACCAATTTTTATTTACTTTTTTTTTAGCACACAATTGGATAACTGAAGTAAATATTCAAATAATTCATTCTGTCAAGATTCTAATCTCCATTAGTAAATCATCCCAAACTCCACACATCTTCCCAATTGCTACTGAACGTCATGGTGAACTACTTTAGTAAGTTTACAGTGGCTGTACCGACTTGTGAATAGACCACCAGTACTGTCCTTCCACATGGCTGAAGTTCAGACCAGTATCCTGTTTAGAAACATACAGTAGTTCTTTCAAGATTACTGACACTCACTAGAAGACACACACATCCCCATACCAACATCAAGAGCAGCTTGTGAGAGGCTCCACTGCACTCTAATAAAACTTAGCTCATGAAAAAAGAAAATATACTATATTGTACACTTAGCGACAGGCCACTCACCATACCATGTTATGTTTGTCTGTAGACATAGGGGGGCGACAAATCTTTGGGTCACAGTCCCCAAAGAAGAACAGGGATACTCTCTCATTTCTTGAATTTTGGAATGAAAATGACACCTTTTTGAAGTCCAGTTTATTAAAGATAGGTCTAATGCCAAGTACACACAATCACTTTTTGTGATGAAAAAAACAAAGTTTTATGTGACGAAACAAAACAACGTTTTTCAAACTTCATTTTCCAAAACGACGTTGCAACACACCATCGTTTTTCCAAAATGCTCTAGCAAAGCGTGGTGACGTACACCACGTTCGACGGCACTCTGTTCCATTGAAGCTCTCATAAGTCTCATAACTTGCTTCTGAGCATGCGCGGGTTTAAAAACGTTGTTTTCAACATCGTTTTGCCCACACACGATCACTTTTTATGACACAAAAAATGACATTTTGAAAAACGACACAAAAAATTCAAGCATGTTCGAATTTTTTTTGGGTCGTTTTTTTGAAGACATAAAACGACGTTCTGCCCACACACGATTATTTTAAATGACGTTTTTGAAAACGTTGTTTTTTTTCATCACAAAGTGATCGTGTGTACGCAGCATAAGGCCGCGTACACGCAAGGAGACATATCCGATGAAAACGGTCCGACAGACCTATTTCATCGGATATGTCTCCTGGAGATTTTGGTCTGATGTGTGTACACATAATCAAACCAAAGTCCCCGCGGACGAACAGCACGGTGGCGGTGACGTTGACGCCGCCACGTCACCGAACCAAGACGTAAAATACTTCCACGCATGCGTCGAATCCATTCGGCGCATGCGGGGGACTTATGTTCGCTGGTTAAGCGTACTAACCAGCGGACATGTCAGACAGACGGGTTTCCAGCAGACAAGTTTTAAAACATGCTTTAAAACTTTTGTCTGCTGAAAACCTGTCTGCTAGCCCGTACACACGATCGAATCTGTCCGCTGAAACTGGTCTGCGGACCAGTTTCAGCAGATAAATTCGATCGTGTGTAAGCGGCCTAAGTGAAGCAAAGAAAATTAGAAGCATCAGAGTTTGATATTCAACCCGGGAAGAGAGTGTTAGTATGACTCAGAGGCACACACCAGCAACAACAATGGGAAGAAGTTCCTGGAGTTGTCCAGCAGCATATTCCACGTGTGCCAGTCTGTGCTATCCAGAGAGAAGAAATAATAAAAAAAAAAAAAAAAAGATACCCACATCATCAGCTCCTCCATTAGGAACCAAAGTGAGGCCAATGGGGGTGGGGAGTTTACAAGAACCTGTGCAAGTTCATGACCCATGATTATCTTTTTAACCAGAGGTTCATTGGTACTTCCTCCTGCAATTGTTTAGACTTAAACACTGAGGGCCATATTCTTATACCTGGCGGCGTAGCGTATGCTATTTACACTACGCCGCCGCAACTTACAGGAGCAAGTGCCGTATTCTTAAAGCACTTTCTCCGTAATTTGTGGCGGCGTAGTGTAAATGGGCCAGCGTATCACCGCGTAATTCAAAGGGGACGGCTTGTATTTAAATTAAACGCGCCCCCGCGCCGAACAAACTGCGCATGTGCTGGCCGTAAACGTAGCCCAGTGCGCATGCTCCATAGTACCCCTTAAATACATTGGTTTCGACGTGAACGTAATTAATGCACAGCCCTATTTGCGACGAATTACGTAAACGACGGAAAAACACAACGCTGTCCCGACGTCCATACTTAACATGGCGTACGCCGGACCTACGCAAGGTTACCCCTCATATAGCAGGGGTAACCTTACGCTTACGCAAAGGACGTAAACTACGACGACGGGGCGCAAATATGTTCGGGAATCGGCGTATCAGGCTCATTTGCATATTCAACGCAGAAATCTACGGGAACGTCACCTAGCGGCCAGCGTAACATTGCAACTTAGGTCCGACGGTGTAAGTGACTTACGCAAGTCGGATCTAAGCAAAATCTATGCGTAACTGATTCGAAGAATCAGTCGTATAGATACCCAGCTGAAAAAACAGAGATACGACGGCGTATATGGAGCTACGCCGTCGTATCTCTTACGAGAATCTGGCTCTAAAGGCTTTCCCAGAGACCTAACTTTAGGAGATCCCTGGGAACACCCAAGGTCTCCCAAAGTTAGAAAATGTAATCCACCCAGTTAATCCATCTATTTTCAGTATGACATACATGCCTGGTATAGGAGGCCACATGCCTGGGCTTGGAGCTGAGACATCATTCTGTTCTCCATTTTCTGGTACATACAGCAGCTAAATGTGATGTTATAGTTGTAATAAGTATCCTGTATGGGTTAAAATATTGACTGTTGTAACCCCAAATTTCATGCACTCTTGATGATGCACCTATCCCTTAAAATGGAGAAAACTATTTAGTGAAAGGAAACTAAGAAAACTCAAAATTCTTTGCAATGAAACAGCATTTCATTGTATATATATATAATGCAGAGTGTGTGTGTATTGATGTGTAGTATGTGTATATATGTATACTGTATATATATATTGGGCAAAGTTGAAGCTCCTGGGAAAACTAATGTATGAATATTTAAACACAAGCACAATTTGGAAATGCCATAGCCTGAACATGCAAGAACCCAGGCAATTTAGTGTAAATGCACTTTGTAGGCACAAAAACTCTGTGAGGCAATTTTGCTATATTTGATGGTAAACAAAATTCCTTTTCAGAGGTTTGGTTTCCTTTATATTTGAAAATATATTGTTTTGGATTAAATTACAATTTTTAAAGTGTTTAATACAGTAATTTATGACTTTACTTTTCAGTTTAGCTGTCTTTATAGCTTTTTGATACCTCAATCAGAGTACACTTTCATTTTAACAACAAAACTTTATTTTAACCCACTATTATTAAAAATAACCTTATGGAATACTTATTTTGTTTTAACTCAAAAGGAGAATATCTTGCTAACAAAATAGAAATACATTCATAAGAGTTGTCACTTGGTTTGAAAATATAACAGTGATAAAGCTAGAGTAAAGTGATAATAAAACCTTTTGCCAATGTAATTTAGAGTTCCACAGGGATCCTAATTTTCTGGTATATAAATAGTTCTGGATTCAACGGATAAAGAAAATTAAGTCATTTATTAGTAATATCGGAACAATAAACGTGCTTTATGTACTCCTAGAGGTATTACACTGTCTAATGTCTACAAATAGAAACATATGTCGGTTCCCATAAAAGTATATAACAGCCTTTTATTTATTATATAACACTTCTGATTATCATCTGTTTGGGAAGCAGTAGTAAGATGATGACATTGATGAACTGTGTGCACAACAAAATTGCTTATCATATCATCTTCCGTATATTGATCCCAATGAGCTGGCCAACTGAGAGTTCCTATTTCCTGGGTAAATATTCAAGCCTTTCCTTGAGGATTACATAGTGTTTTTTTTGAAAAATTCTGTTTATTGAAAGGTTTACGAAAAGGGAGACAAACATGTATACAGACACCTAAGGGTGATACAGAGCACACCCCTGTCACCCCCGACCAACATGGTCTGATTGACAGTAACTAACTAACATAGACTGCTAACTAACAATACACTCTTACCCCTCCCCCCTCCCCCCAGCACCTCCCCCCCCCCCCAAAAAAAAGAAAGAAAACCCCCCCCACTCAGTCCACCACCCTAAGCACCAGCATCAGTAGACAGGAAGAGAAAAACGAGAGTCAAGCACCCTTCTCCGCTAGATCAATTCGGGACGATCAGTTTAATCCTTCAAGGCTGTAACAGGACCAGTCCCCAGCAGTTCTCCCCTCTCCCAGAGCCTAGAGACCCAACGTCACATGAGCCAACCACTCCCCTTCCCCACATCCAGTATAGGCACATCGTCCAGATGCGTACATTCAGCAATCCAAATAAAAATAACAGATCCCCCTCACCAGTCCCCCAATCTACCCCGCAGTGTCATCAGAGTTGTACCAGGCCCTCCAGACCTTATCAAATTTTTTGACACAACCCCTTGAGAGGTAAGTTGCCTTGTAGAATGGCATCACAGAATTTATCAGGCCCTTCCAAAAGGCCAGGCCCGGCGGGGCAGGTGACTTCCATTTGAGCAGAATGGCCTTCCTCCCATAAAATAAAAGTATGTCCAGCAGTGTCCTGAGGGCCCTGGAAGGAACCACCTCCTCCACCAGGCCCAAAAGACACACCCGTATTGACAAAGGGACAGGTACTTGAAACACATCGCCCACACAAGAAGCCACCCCCTCCCAAAACTCCTTAATCAGCGGACAATCCCAAAAAATATGTTTTGCATCCGCCGGCGAAAAAGAGCACCTCCAGCATTCCGAGGTCACCGACGGATACAAAACCGACAGCCGCGCCGGAGTATAGTAGATTCTATGTAAAAATTTGAAGTGTATTAACCTATCCCTTGCCGAGACCAAGTGCTGGAAGGGACAATCCCACATGTCGTCCCAGTCCTCACTATCCATACCAGGGACCTCTCTCTCCCACCTCTCCCTGCACTTAACCAAAGCCTTCGGTCAGGTCTTGAACATTTCTTTATACGTAACAGATAAAGTGTTGGGAAGGTCATCTATCATGAGCATGTCCTCAAGAGACGACTGTAAAGACTCAATCGCCCGCTCACGAAACTGCACCTGGAAGGCATGTCTGAGCTGGAGGAACCTAAAGAAGTAGGAATTAGGGAGATTGAATTTATCCTTAAGCTGATCAAAGGTGAGGAATGTCCCAAAGCTAGTAATGTCCTTAAGAAATTTGGATTACATAATGTTTAAATGAAATATGATCCATCTAATGTATAATTAGGGTGTGTCTGATGGACTCATTCCAGATGGAAATGTCTAGAAAAACCTCAAGAGTTAATATAGTTGTTTAGCCTCAGGGCACCTTTTTCTTAAAAAAAAAAAAAACTGATCTTCCTCATGTAAATGGGAAGTGCTCTCAACACCCTGCGAAGAGACCTTTTTTTCTGCCTTCAACAGGATTTTTATTCTACTATTATTTTCTACGTTTCATGACCACAAATGAAGATGTGGAATGACAGGTATACAGTATGAAAGGATTGATAATGATTGACCCCTGATACAACCTCAGGGCGAAACCCATTTCTGCCGTTTGATTCAAATCATGATAGTGAAACATGCAAACCAGAGCGAGAAAAGTTTACATCTTCACCTTCCAGCATTCAGCAAAAAGAGGAAGGGTTGGAGCCTGTGCAGCTCCCTTTATTAACAATATGACATCACAAACATAAGCATACACATTGGTCAGTTTCATATAGTTCACTCCCATTTTACACGCCCCCTGCGAAGTCTGATCTTGGCATCCTGCACACGTTTCAAAACTCTTTAATTAGCACAAATGCCTTTGTGTCATACAGGGATCTTAAACCCAAGTTTGCAGGGGTTTTCTCCTCAAAGTCACATATGGACACAGGAAGCTTAAGGAACAAGGAGGAGGAGGGGTGGTTTCTTCTTGCAAGTCCATATTTGGCATAAACAGTCCTGGTGTTAAACAGGCATGAAAGTTCTTGAGTAAAAGAGGGAGAAGGAGGGGGAGGCGTGGTTTGGAAGTGAGAGCAAGGAGGGGATGACATCTGCTCTTGATTTCAATAGCTCTCTCTCTTGTCTCTACTCCAACGCTGAAATGTACTGTGTCTTTTTTTAATTCAAAGTCTTTTATTGAGAACAAGAGATGGTACATAAGAAAATCAACATACAATGGTACATGCAGTCGGCAAAATTGCCATGGTAACATTCTACACCACAGTACAATGGAGCATACAGATGAATGCATACATGGAAAAAACTGAATCAGCGGAAGCATTTGCGGATATGAGATGCACCAACATAGCGTCCCATGCCCCCAGAAAGTCCCTCCACCCCAATCGAGCTCCAGACGATGTCACATGACAAAACCGGTTGAGCGCACGCTGTCTTACAACACCCCCATGTTACCTTGCCTGTTTGTCTGATTTTAAATGTGAGTACCTTATTTTTACAATAAATGTGAAAAAAAATGTAAACGGTATCACGCTATTGGGACTTCCTTTTCTTCCGAGCCTATACTCGAGGGAGCCATCTAGAGGAATAATTAGAATAGATAAATCACATCCTGCGGTAGCTGTGGAGGTCTGATATCCCAGAAAGGAGCACTGGTTTGTGGATCCTGGATTGAGCCATCCCTGCCAGAGTGCAACACAGGGCGTACACTGTGAAGGCTTTACACCCCAGGAGGGGGTCTCTGATCTGGTGAGTGCGGGACACACCAGAGCACGGAGGAAGAGGGCACCAGTGAATAACCTGTCAATTTATCCTTAATCTGGGCACGTAGCACTTTGGCATGCACTACCAACACTTTATTGCATGCAGTTTACAGTCAATCAATCAGAACTTTATTATAAAGCCTATGGATTATTATTGTAGATGGTTCCTAGACACGACTTCCAGCAGATATCAAAGCTGGCGGTACTCATGGACATCAACCATATAGAGACGCGTTTCGTCATCAAAGGACGTTATCAATGGTTCCATTGATGATGAAACGCGTCTGGGAGGACGCGCAGTGACGTCACCACGAACGGAGGAAGGGCTCCGATCTGTTTGCCGGCCGGCGATCTGTTTTTACATGCTTTTGATATCCTGTCAAATTGTGAGTACTATTGTTGTTTTAATAAACCCTCCTTGCTGAAACGGAATCACACTATTGGTCCATCCTTCTCTCTCTATATGGTTGATGTCCGTGAGTACCGCCAGCTTTGATATCTGCTGGAAGTCGTGTCTAGGAACCATCTAGGATTGCAAAGGCCGCGGCTGGGTTATAGCCAATTGCTATATTGAGCTTGCCCTCTGGTAAGCGGCCCCCCCTTATTTTGGTGAAGGGATCACTTTGATGCTGTCATCTCGTCACTGTGGTGGTGTGAACTATTAGGATCTTTCTGCTGTTCTATTTCCTGGGACTGTTTACAATTTTTTGACACAGAAATTGCAAGGATTGTATGAACTTCTGTGCTATTGCCCTAGAAGCATTTTCTGGGACACACATTATTTTATGTTTATTTTTTATGTACTGTTAATTAATTAATTTTTTAATTTACAGGAGAGCTTTGTGGCACCACCCTATGTGGCCAGGTTTTGCCTTTACTCCATGTGAGATGCTCTGTGTCATATTTATTGTTTAATATAGAGGACTGTTGCACAGCAGTCCTCATTTAACGTATTTGTTTTTATGAGCGCGGTTTTGCCAAACTGTATTATTTGTGTTTTCACACGATTGCCGCTGCCTTCTAGTTTTTTATTATTTTTATATTTTTTTTGGTTTAGCGCAGTTTTCTGTTTTTCTTATGGATTATTATTATTGTTCAGCACTTTATATTACAGTTTAACACTTGGAGTTTAAGGAATTATCAGCACTTTATATTACATGGACTTTTGATTATATTTATATTTTGTGGAATTTTTTATAGTATTTAGATTAGCACTTTATTTACTTATGTTTTACTTTTCATATTTATATCCATATACATTTCTTATATACATTTTATTTTACATTTTCCGTTCTACTATATTGCACCGTTGCCTGTGTGAATAGGCTTCTTCAACACTAGGAGGCGCCAACACCTATTATTATTCTTTCTTTCCACAGAATATAAATGCTACTTCATAACTTTTTCCTTGCAATCCAGTTCGCTGTGGAGTGAAAAACTATAAAAATAATGCCCTGTCGCTAGCACTTCCGATGTGCCATTTTATGGTAAAGCAATGATTAAGTTGAAAAGAAGAAATTCTTACCCCTAAAAAGTGATGTTTGATTATATGTAACACAGGCAGTCATTTTTGTTTATTAAACATTATTGCCAAAAAAGGGTGCCCAGGCACAAGCTCTTTCAGCATTCTAAAAACGCCTGTTAAAAAGAATGCATAGGGCCAGATTCTTAAAAAATTGCGTATCTGGCGGCGTATCGTATCATACCGCATTTACGCTACGCCTACGCTAATTACTGGAGCAAGTGCCGTATTCTCAAAGCACTTGCTCCGTAAATTTCTGTGGCGTAGCATAAAGGCGTGCTGTATTTAAATTAAGCGCGCCCCCCGTCAAACGAACTGCGCATGCGCTGGCCGGGAAAAAAGCCCAGTGCGCATGCTCCAGCTCACGTCGGAAAGCGTCGTTGAAACCGACGTCAAAACGACGTGATCGTCACTTACGCAATTCCCTATTCGCGAACGACTTAGTAAAACGACTGACCGACGGAAAAAGATGACGCTGACCCGACGCCATACTTAACATGGCAACGACGGAACTTCGGAAACCTACCCCTCATATAGCAGGGGTAACCTTACGCGTACGGAAACGACGTAAATGACGACGTAAACGTTCGGGAATCGGCGTATTAGGCTCATTTGCATAGGCAAATGAGAAAACAACGCAAAGGCCACCTAGCGGCCGGCGTTGTCATTACATCTACGATCCGACTGTGTAATTGCTTTACACCTGTCAGATCTTTAGTGTATCTATGCGTAAGTGATTCTATGAATCACACGCATAGATAGCCATTGAAAAAAACTGAGATACGACGGTGTATCTGGGATACACCGTCGTATCTCAGCTGAGAATCTGGCCCATAGTGTTTTTTATACACATTTTTTATTTTTTGCTAAGGTCTAAAAAAAAATGTTTAGCAAAGTCACTATGAAATATAACATATTGTATACATATTTAATTCTTCTTTTTTCCAGCCAGAAGATACTGCTTTTGGCAGTAAACACAGTATCTAGTAGTAGTCACATTCAACTGGACCTGTTCTGCTGAAGTTGTGTAATAGGTTTTCTCTTCTTCAGTTTTAATAAATGTAAGGAAAATATCCCTGCATTTCTATCCAAACAGGTAGCACAATTGCCCTGATTCCATTACCCTGGAAAGGCAGATGGGATTGTCTAAGGACAGGATGGTAGTTGTTAAAATTATGGTACTATTTACATAATTCCTACTTTGGTGTTTGGAAGGCTTCATAAATATTAATATACATTGAATGGTTAAACGTGTGAATTGCTGTCAAAATGTCAGATTAGTGCCACGTACACACGATCATTTTTTGTGATGAAAAAAAACGACGTTTTCAATCATGAATAAAAATGACGTTTTTCAAACTTCATTTTCCAAAACGACGTTGCGTACACACCATCGTTTTTCTACAAAGCTCTAGCAAAGCTAGGTAACATACACCACGTTCGACGGCACTCTTTTCCATTGAAGATCCGTCTCATAACTTGCTTCTGAGTATGCGCAGGTTTAAAAACGTCGTTTTCAACATCGTTTTGCCCACACACCATCACTTTTTATGACACAAAAAACGACGTTTTGAAAAACGACACAAAAAATTCAAGCATGTTGGAATTTTTTTTGGGTCGTTTTTTTTAAGACAAAAAACAACGTTTTGCCCACACACGATCAATTTAAATGACGTTTTAAAAAAACTTTTTTTCATCGCAAAAAATGATCGTGTGTACGCGGCATAACTTTTTTAAATTGGCATTATATGTAAACAAGACAGATAGTGTTAAAAGCCCCCACCCCTGTTTAATGACGGTTCCAGTTTTTGTAGATGGCCTTATTTAGTTGTCCTGTCTGTTGATCTGTCTTTTCTTTGCTGTTAGCATGTTGGGTTAGCTGAACTTGTTCTGTAAATTCAACCACTTTTTTCAGGACCTCAGCAGGTAGCTTTAATCCCAACTCCTGTTTCATTTTATGAACTTTCTGTCCCAAAGTATCAATTGTGAGCTGGGTCTATCCCACAAGATCATTCAGTAATTGATTTTGAGCTCTTTGTAAAATTGTATTTGCCCAATGATACTAGGGGTAAACCAAACCTTGCTCTAATTACCATGGAAAGACAGATGTTTCCATGGTATGAGCACTGTTGTTGCATGGATGAGCATGAATGAGGTATGGGTGGGCATGAATGAGCCATGGATGGGTATGGATGAGCCATGGATGAGCATGAATGAGCCATGAATGGACCTGAATGAGCCATGGATGGGCATGTATGAGCATGGATGGGCATTTATAAGGCACGGAAGAGCCATGGATGGGCACATTCAGGTCCAGCTCAGATTCAGATCCAGCTCACAAGCGTTGTACTGATCCGTATGAGGAGAGGGGAGGAGCTGAACCGGACATGCTCCAGTTTGTTGACAAGTGATCACTTCATCATTGGACGGATCGATCACACGGTACAGGGCCGCTATCATTGGCCCTTTACCCTGTTCCGTGATGAGTCTATCCCACGCAATCATTCAGCCGTTGATTTTGAGCTCTTTGTAAAATTGTATTTGCCCAATGATCTTTTGCACTTGGGATTCCACTGTTGGTTACTAGGGGTAAACCAAACCTTGCTCTAATTACCATGGAAAGACAGATTTTTCCATGGTATGAGCACTGTTGTGGCATGGATGAGCATGAATGAGCAATGGATGGGCATGGATGAGCATGACTGAGCCTTGAATGGACATGACTGAGCCATGGATGGGCATAAATGAGCTAAGGATGAGCCATGGATGGGCATGTACGAGCATGGATGGGCATATATGAGACATGGATGAGACATGGATGGGCACAGATCAGCGCTGTAGGAACTTTAGATCCAGCTCACAAGCGATGTACTGATCGGTGTGAGGAGAGGGGAGGAGCTGAACCTGACATGCTCCAGTTTGTTGACAACAAATTATTCTGTCATTGGACAGAGTGATTACATGGCAAAGGGCCGCTGTCATTGGTCTTTTACCCTGTTCCGTGACGCATCGGGTCTGGAGGACTGTGTGCCCCAGGGGGCATGCAGGAAGTGCGATTCTGGGAGGACGTCATTGTATGGCATCCCTAAATTAGCCAGCCAGGCTGTATTGGTCATTCGGCTATGGCCCAGTCGGCCCAGTTCTGAAAACAGTTTTTTTTAGTCATGTGACGGCACAGCATCAATCAAAACAGTGTTGAGAGCATTCATCAGCAGAGTAATAGATGGCCCTCCCAAAGATCTTTCTTTGCAGATGCCAAAGAAAAGGAAAAGAACATGTGGCCACACAACAGTGCTTCAGGAATAAGATACTTAGAGGATAAAAATAAAATAAAAAATACAGTGGCATAATATACTTTAAATTAATTATGTAAATGAATCTATGTGAATATATAATTACCGTATTTTTCGGACCATAAGACGCACCTGACCATAAGACGCACCTAGGTTTTAGGGGAGGAAAATGAGAAAAAAAAATATTCTGACCCAAATGGTCTACTGAAATATTTATTAAAATATAACAGAATAATATTGCAACCAAGTGAACACTATTAGATAACACAGGCTGGATGGGGCACACCACTATAGCTGACTCATATTAACCCCTCACATGCCACAGCAGCTGCGGGATATGGCGATGGCTCACAACGGAGACACAGGCTGGCTGTATTAGCTAACACAGGCTGGATGGGGAACACCATGGATATGGGCTCACAATGGACACACAGGCTGGCTGTATTACATAACACAGGCTGGATGGGGCACACCATGAATAAGATAGGGGGAGGGGGGGCACTGATTCCTGTATGATAGAGGGGGGGGCACTGATCCATGCATGATAATGGAGGAGGGGGGGACACTGCCCCCCTCTTCCATCATACATGGATCAGCCTGTGTTATGTAATACAGCCATCCTGTGTGTCCATTGTGAGCCCATATCTATGGTGTTCCCCATCCACCCTGTGTTAGCTAATACAGCCAGCCTGCGTCTCCGTTGTGAGCCATAGCCATATCCCACAGCTGCTGCGGCATGTGAGGGGTTAATACGAGTCCGTTATAGTGGTGTGCAGCAGCTCTACGCTTGGTTTCCTCTAAGAGTGGAGCATGCGCAGTAGAGTCAGCGGCGAGCATCTTACACGGCGCAACACAGTGACGTTGTGTGGGCGTGCATCCATGCTCTGCAAAGCTTCCTGGTGGCTACAATGGCCGCCCCCCTGATTGCGCTGGCTGCCTGCTCTCTGTGGACACCGGTATGTTAAAATGCGGGGGAGGGGTGGACATTCAGTATTCGGACCATAAGACGCAGGCAGATTTTCCACCATATTTTTGCGGCAAAATAGTGCGTCTTATGGAAAAATACGGTAATAACACTTCTATATTTACCATCACTTTAACTTCTTTGTAAAAAAAAAACCTGTTTAATTACAGAGCTAGACAAATCATGCTCAAATTACACCAATAGCTAAAGAGTATCACATACTGGATTCTTTACCTCAATCTTCCGTCTGAGTTATGCCGCGTACACACGATTACTTTTTGTGATGAAAAAAAACGACGTTTTATGTGATGAAACAAAACAACGTTTTTCAAACTTCATTTTCCAAAACGACGTTGCATACACACCATCGTTTTTCCAAAATGCTCTAGCAAAGCGTGGTGACGTACACCACGTTCGACGGCACTCTGTTCCATTGAAGCTCCATCTCATAACTTGCCTCTGAGCATGGGCGGGTTTAAAAATGTCATTTTTAACATCGTTTTGCCCACACACCATCACTTTTTATGACACAAAAAACGACGTTTTGAAAAACGACACAAAAAATTCAAGCATGTTCGAATTTTTTTTTGGTCTTTTTTTGAAGACATAAAACAACATTTTGCCCACACACAGTGATTTTAAATGACGTTTTTGAAAACGTTGTTTTTTTTTATCACAAAAAGTGATCGTGTTTCTACGCGGCATAAGAATCTTTTCAATTCGATAGGGATAGTCTGAAAGGCAAAAAGTTATTGTTGTCTAGAAAAAACACAAATGCACCTGAAATCCTATAAGACAAGTGCACTATAGTTTAAATATTTGTAAAACATATACTAAAATACATATACAATATCACTTTATAAACTTTGTAAACTTAAAAAATAAAATAAAAATTAACTAAATTTTTTTTTTCCTCTATAATTTGCATAGACCATTATTTTAGCATATATCGTGACAAACTACCACTGTCAGCAAGCAAGGAACAAAATACAGTCAAAAAGGTTGTAAAAATGCTCATAATAGGTGCTTAAGATGAATACATCACTTGATCAGGGCATGATTTTAAAAGGAATTTGTAATTGAAATTGAGTTTAATTTAATTGGAATTGAGTTAATGCTGTGCAAAGCATTGATGGGGCATTATAATTTTTTTATTTACAAATAAAGGGCAATAACTGAATGCAAACAGATTTAGACATGTATGTGTAGAGGCACCCCCATAGGGGCTGATGGTAGTTGTAATCCATCTGTCACCCTGCCCAGCCAGGCACATGATCTTCAATCACTCTCAGACAGAAAACAGTCCATGCACTTTGAATTTTTATTGAGGGGATTAAACGTGGATGGGGATAGGGTAGTTATGAGATGCCGAATTGATTGCAGAATATGTTAGGGACAGAGGAACTATGTAAACCTCCTGTATGTACAACTTCCTCCAGCACAAACTCAAATCTTGATATTACTCTCCATCACTTTACTTGACTTTTGAACTCACTCTCCAGCACTTTTCTTGACTCTTAAACTCACTCTTCAGGAACAGCTATTACTGATATGCAGGCCTGACACTGACTCAGTCAGGCCCAAAGCAAAGGCCCTCTGCAGGCAGGGACCTTGGCCCCCTATAGTGTAGCAAAAATACAGATAGTCCCAATGCTAGCTGTCCACATGTCTACGGCTCCCAGTACCACCTCTTCAGGCCCTGCCAGTCCTTCTGGCTACAGCTGCTGCTCTCCACTGCCCGTGCCACCACAGTCTACTCTACTGGCTCTGCACTCATCCCAGACTGCTATCTCCCACTCCTCTCAAGTGTGCCTTCCCAGTCCTTCCTGACTGTGTGTCACTCACCAGCCTTTTTGACTGCGACCTGTTGTTCCTCCCTTGAGACTTTGCCTGGCAGTGCTCTCCTACTGTCCTCTCCTTGCTACCGTGCCACCTGCCCAGGACACCTCCATGTGTCTTGAGTGGGTCCTGTCCACACCCAAGCCTCAGGCCCAGCTTCCACCCCAAACAACTCCTCCCTAGCTGGGCCGTGCCGCCTATCAGTGCCGCATATTAGTGCCCATCATCAGTGCCCATCAATGCCACCACATCAGTGCCACCTCATCGGTGCCCATCAGTGCCCGTCAGTGCAGTACCATCAATGCCCATCAGTGAAGGAGAAAACGTACAATGTTTTATAACAGAAACAAAAAAAAACGTGTTTTTTTTTTCTATATTTTCGGTCATTTTTTATTTATTTTTTGCAGAAAATAAAGATCCCAGAGGTGATCAAATACCACCAAAAGAAAGCTCTATTTGTGGGTACAAAATGATAAAAATTTTGTTTGGGTACAGTGTAGCACAACCGCACAATTGTCATTCAAAGTGCAACAGCACTGAAAGCTAAAAATTGGTCTGGGCGGGAAGGTGTATAAGTGCCCTGTATGGAAGTGGTTAAAGGACTACTTTTAAATCAGTTTTTTCTAAATAAATTTATATTTTTGTATATATTGCTTATGTGAATGTTTATCGTACCATGAAAGTCCAAAGTTGCCTCAAAACCTCTGCTCTCTTTTTTGGTATTCTTACATCTAGCAACCTAAAGGGTGCTACATATGTTAATGTATGAAGAAATCTGTCTATGCATTAAATTAAAGCTAAAGACACTGGCAATGGTTTCTCTGTTTTAGAATCAATCGAATCTAGTTGAAAGGTTGAGAGTTTTCATAAATACATCAGACAACCCTTGTTCCTCTTCTGTGCTCTCATTTGGCTGTTTCCGATGCCCCAATAACATGTGCACTTCTAAATTCAGCAGTGTCTCTGCACTCTCAAACTCTTTGTGAAACAGTAACTGAGATGCATCCTCCTCCACATCAGATGAACAAACCTCCCTTTTGCGAGCTGCCATACTGGATTTCCTGGATGTAGAGTCCAAAGAAGACTAGCTGCAGTCATAATTTGTAACAGGAGAGCACATGACCCAGGATCTGTATAATGTAAGCAGGTCAACAGTGGTTGTGACTGGACGCAATGTGGAGAGTAGATATGTGCATTCCCGTTCATACAAATGTTATTTTCGTACGAAAATGTTCATTTTCGTACCCGCGGGATAATGTGTACATACAAAAACGGTAAAGCACCAAAATACGAAAACGACGGGATAACGACGGGATAACGGATGAGCCGCATAACGAACGACCGCAAATACAAACGAACGATCCGACGGGAAAAAACGACAAAACGAAAATGGCAAAATAACGAAAATTAAATCTGTATCAAGAGGTTTGCATTGTGTATTTTGTTTGAATCCGTTTTGTGTTCGTTTTCAGTTGTATGTTCATTGTTCAATTACATCTATAACAAAAGAATTTCATGTATATTGAATTAATTCCTTTTTCTTTTTTCTGTGTATTCAAAATACTGAAGGCAATGGTACGATAAAAACGAACGAATTTTCTGAGAACGATCGGAAAACGATCGTTTTTATGTTTGTTGTTAAAATAGTCTGACCAAGTGTATGGGGCATAACCACTAGCCGACCAGCCACCGCAGTTATTCGGCGGCAGGTCGGCTCTCCTGCGCGAGAGCCCGTCATCCTACGTCGGGACTTTCGCGGCCACTAGGGGGTGTGTGCGCGCCGCCGGCGGCCCGCGCGCGCCCCCCGCTCGCCCCCGAGTCCCGCGCGCGTGCCCTCGTTCGTTACAGAGCGGGGAACGAGAGCTGTGCGTGTAAACACACAGCACTCGTTCCTGTCAGCGGGGGAAACGCTGATCTTCCGTTCATACAATGTATGAACGGAAGATCAATGATTCCCCCCAGTGAGTTCACCCCCCCCACACAGTAAGAACACAAATAGGAACACACTTAACCCCTTCCCCGCCCCCTAGTGTTAACCCCTTCACTGCCAATGGCATTTTTATAGTAATACAATGCATTTTTATAGCATTGATCGCTATAAAAATACCAATGGTCCCAAAAATGTGTCAAAAGTGTCCGATGTGTCCGCCATAATATCGCAGTACCGAAAAAAAACGCTGATCGCCGCCATTACTAGTAAAAAAAAAATATTAATAAAAATGCCATAAAACTACCCCCTTTTTTGTAAACGCTATAAATTTTGTGCAAACCAATCAATATACGCTAATTGCGATTTTTTTTTTACGAAAAATATGTATAAGAATACGTATCGGCCTAAACTGAGGGAAAAAAATGTTTTTTTATATCTTTTTTTGGGATATTTATTATAGCAAAATGTAAAAAATATTGCATTTTTTTCAAAATAGTCGCTCTATTTTTGTTTATAGCGCAAAAAATAAAAACCGCAGAGATGATCAAATACCACCAAAAGAAAGCTCTATTTGTGGGAAAAAAAAGAACGCCAATTTTGTTTGGGAGCCACGTCGCACGACCGCGCAATTGTCAGTTAAAGCGACGCAGTGCCGAATCACAAAAAGTGCTCTGGTCTTTGGACAGCGATATGGTCCGGGGCTAAAGTGGTTAACAATAGTATCGTTAAGCCCCATACACTTGGTCAGACTATTTTAACAACAAACATAAAAACGATCGTTTTCCGATCGTTCTCAGAAAATTTGTTTGTTTTTAAACTGCATCAGAAAAACATTTTTGGGTTCAAAAGTCTGGCCAACTGATCTCCCTTCAGATGAAAATCCACAGAAAAGTTTATTAGACTTTACTGTACAAGTGTACTCACTATTCTGCACAAAAGAGAAGCTGCTTTCAGTCACTGAGCCTGGCCATACATGTTCAATTTTCTTGTACAATTTTATTTTAGATTTACCAAAAACCATATATGAGGTCAAACTAAACAACACTTTCAATTGTATGCAATCAGGCAGGCCCTTGCACTACATAGTTGAAGGTAAATCTAAAGAAAATTGCACAGAAAATTGTATCATGTATGGCCAGCCTAACTCTCTGGCCATTCAAAAAAAACATAAACAAAAGATTTGCATTTGAACCTGTTTCTTTTGTTATTTTCGTATGTTGATATGACACCTATAACAGAAAAAGGAATTCATTCAATATACATAATGAAATTCTTTTGTTATAGATGTCATTGAACAATGAACATACAACTGACACTAACAAAAGAAAAGCATTCAAGATACACAGAATGCAAATTGACGAAAATCCACGATAATTATTGTCTAACAAGAAACGAACATGAATTAAACAAAATAACGAATCATCCCGCATGTACGAAAATAAAACGGTAACGGAAATACGAAACGATCGGAATACGAAAAAATCACGTCGTACGACAAACGAACGGGAACGAACGGGAAAACGGGCGTCTTACGAAAAACGAACGGAAACGAACAGACGGGACCATACGAAACGGAACAAAAAAAAAACGATTTTTTTTTCTGTGCACATGTCTAGTGGAGAGCACAGCTCTGTAACATGTTAGCAAGGGAATGGCGATACATATTGTGGATAAAGGTGCTGCACACCCCTGAATGTATTTTTGAAAAAAAAGGAAGAGTACCCCTAGGGGCTTTGTGTTGCAGCTAATAATTGTTGAATCAAAATATTAAAAAGTAATGTAATTTATTAAGAACAAATAAATAACATAACAGGATGGGAACACCCATCTGATACATATAGGAAACATGGACTCAAAAATGTAATTCGAACATTGGAATTCAATGCGTAAATATAAATATAAATAGAGCAATATAATGGTTTAACTTATGCGCAGAGACCCCAACGCGTTTCAACCCTTTTGCTGGTGTGGGTTTTCTTCAGAGGGAAGAAAGTTTGCAGGCATAAGTTCTATAAACGAGATATATATGTACATGATAATGAGATTTGTTGAAAAAACAAACAAACATATGGGTATTGTGCTTTTCTAAATACAGTCATTATTACAGACATTGAAAAAGTATATAGTTACCAAGGTGAATGTCGAGCGCCAGAACCGGTAGCCAGCACAGACCAAGCCGCCATGATGGGGAATTCCCAGGGGACACCCAGGATGAAGGGGGAGGTCAAGATTGCAAAATAGACCAGGTAGTGGGATGGGTGGAACAACCCCCAGGCCCACGAGGGGTCGCAACCACGGACCCCGTACTGGGCCGAGGGAGGGGGGGAGGGGGCCGGGCAGGGAAGGGCGGGACGGGAGGAAATCCGGGCCCGACGGAGCGAGGAACAAGCCACCCAAGCAGGATCTGATAAACCTAAGGGGAGAAAAAAAAAACATGATGAAGGTAATTGCATCCTAAGTAGTAATACAAACAAAAAGTCTACAGGGGGGAAGAGTGTGTGATGGTGTGTGTGTGGGTGGATGGTGGGGAAAGCTGGTGTGTATAAAAGGGCGGAAAGGTGAAAAAGGAAGAGATGTGAATGCAAAAAATAGTACATAGGAGACAAATGGAAAATGAGTGTGAGATGGACCTGAGTGAGGACAATACTGTGTGGGTGGGTGAGGCCTTATAAATAATTATCAGTATGTATTTGTTGTATTGCTGAAGAGCAAACTAAAAGTCTATACAAGGGGCCATAGACAAAGGTCAGGCCATTACTTACTTGTTAGACATAGGTATAGTGTTAGCTCTAAGTCGGTCCAACCGTGGGAGCTCTACAGTGCGAGTTACCCACGGCTGCTCTATTTATGGGAGTAGTGGTCCTGCAAAGGGAGTGCCTCTAGATCATCTCCCCCCACCCCCCCCATCCACACAAACACCCCCCTGGCCCCTCCCCCCCACAACAGGCCCGCGGGAGCCAAGGCGGCAGTCGTGGACCGCCACCATTGTGAGAAGGACGTGAGTCCCCGCGAACGTCCAGGGGAATCACGGGACGCCGCCGGCAGGTTAGGAGCTCCACCTGTCGGTCAGATGGAAAAAGACCGCCATGGAGTAACATGTGGCATGCGTCTCCTAGCAAAAGAGAAACAAAAGGCTCCCCCCATGTCTGCTCAGGGATGTAGTCTATGAGTGGCACACACAGGCCTCACTTTATGTGTGTGCCATTGTAATCATTGCCCATGTTCTAATTTCTCTAATTTAAATGTTACAAATGGTACAGTAACACTTTTCAAATGTAAATTTTCATTTTTTACAGGATCCAAAAAAAAAAAGGTGAACATTGATAAGGGCCAGAAGGAAGAGACAGATTATTTTGGTAGGTGGGAATCACTACCATTTCCTCACCACCTCCATATTTAGTCATATTCTCCTTTAATACACATACCTTCAAACCCACTATTATTCAAAAAATATAAAACAATAAATATAGAGGAATAAAAATACTGTGTTGACAAACTCATTGGGTTACAACAAAGACCAAAAAAAATATTTTTTACAGGTGGTTAGATGATGAAAGGTGTCATTTATATGTCATGTGGCAGAAAAGAGAAAAGAGAATGTTAATGGTTGCAGAAAGCATTTCACGTCTCTGGCAGATTCACACTCCAGCTCCCCTATTTCACCTTTGGAAATGGTGACCTTCAAAGTAACCCTTGGCATTAATTATACATGCATCGCTGCATAGACATGCAGATTTGTTATTTAATATTTTAATGTTTATATTGGCCTTGATCAACCTTCTCCTTATTTCTCTGTGTTTATGGAAACGCATCTGAACCTTTCACTCTCAATCTTCTCTGCATTTCTCAGTGTTTATAGCAACACACAGAAGGATGATTCCTACAGTGGCCTTGTAAACTAAGTTTTGATATTTGATGGATTTTTGCTTTGTGCATCAGAAGAATAAGAGAATAAATCTCTTCAAATTGAAATTGTATATAACACTACAAACTCTTAGCTCTGAAGCAGGAAACAACGTGTGACTTAACAATAAATAAACCTCCCTATGTAGTATTAGGGAAGTACACAATGCAAACAGAACCACTGCCAGGTTTTTATTGCTGTTTGTGACCCCAATAGTGTCCCCATTGTTACTGAAACTGGAACCTAGGGAGGTCCAAGACTTTAGAGTTGAAACCAGAGCAATCCAATGGGAATACCCTCATTTAGGGAGGTTGCATGAAACATGTCGAGAGAGGCTCAATCTACAATAGACTAACTTAATACCAAGGACTGTGTATTTAACATTTGCATTGCTAGGTTTCTAAGATTGGTTATGAACTTTCCTCATGCTAGTTTGAGGTTATGTCACCATGTTCTTGATCTTGGCTTCATATAAAAAAATACTGCCCTTCTGAACGTTATTCTCACTGGTGATGTATTTCAGTTATGGCTCCCCTTTCCAACAGACTGTACATATTAAGTTCCTGAAGTCTCTCCTAAAAAATGTTATTCCTCAGACCTTTCACCATTTGTGTTGCCCCTCTCTGGTACTCTTCTAGCTTACCAATATATTTTTGTAAGTGAGGTCTCCAACACTGAACAGGGTATTAGTATTAGTAGTAGGTCTAACTAAAGAACAATCTAAGGAAGTTAGACCTCATTCCTCCTGCTGGTGACTGAGGGTGAGTTCAATGTTTGAATCGAACGTAAGTTCAACTCGAACCTCAGGTTCTGTGAGATCGCAGTGCATTGCTGTATGCTCTGTGTGCTCTGCTGAGAGAGCCATAATTGGCGTGCCTTTGACCAATAATGGCTCAGGAGGACCAAGTCCATGCCCCACACTCAGAGGTGGCTCTAGGATTTGTGAGGCCTTAGGAAAAACTTAGACATGAGGCCCCATTTATGCCCATAATGGAAAAAAATAATTCAAGCGATAAAAAATAACTGTATGTCCCCCCACAGTGCTGACGTCTTCCCTCCTCTTCTCTCCCGCTGACTGCTGTGGGGGGTCTTGAAGAAACGGGGCTGGTTTACTTTGCTTCGGTTTATGTATTAACAGGAGCCTCTGTCTCCTGGTTATTCACCTGCAGTGCAGCTGAGGCTCTTCTCAAAAGTGAGACTTCAGGGGTCTGTTTAGACCCCTGATATCTTACCAAAGAAACCAAAATACTCACCAAAAAAATAAATAAACAAATGTGTAAAAAAATTGTAAAAACAATAATAATAATAAAATTGTAAAAATAAATAAAGATCTGACTAAAATTTATGATCTGAATAAAAAGCCATGCCCAACACTCACTATATGCCATTGGTCACCATCCACCCTAGTAGGGGCCCCAGTGCATTACTTTGCCCATGATGCTATTATGATGACACGTACAGTGGTGTGTAGGAGAAGAAAGTGGAGGGCGCATACAGTGCGTCACGACTTGCCAAAAGAAGCCGAACGTCGGTGCGCAGGCACCGTATAGCGCCGTATAGAGCCGACTCGAAGTTCGGCTTCTTTCGGCAAGTCGTGACGCGCTGTATGCACCGGTCGGAAGCACGTCAATCACTTAGGCTGTTAATAGGAACGCCCACTCCCGCGGGATTCACTACCCGGAAGCCCGAGGTGAAAATATCTCTAAAATGGTATGTACGAAAAAAAAAAAAGAAAGAGCAGCATACTCTCACTCTCAGGAGTCTGCTCAAAATAATGTTAGAATCTTTTTTTAGAGTGAACCCCCGCTTTAAGATGTTTGCTGTAATTCTTGCATTGCATATGGTAACCTGATGTCCTGGAGATGATTTTGAGTGAAGTTTATGCACTAATATAATAATAATAATAATAATAATAATAATAATTAAAAAAAAATCTGTCATAGAAATTATTTATTTTAATTTTGTACATATTTTTTTTGTTTTTTATATATAATTTTTTTTTATTAGATTTTTATTACTTTATATATTCAATTCAAAGTTTCTTAAATTATAAGGGCTCCTTTAAGCTGTTTCGTTAATGGGGCCCATTATTATTGATATTTGGACTCTTACTAGTTATACCATATAAGAATAGCTTTGGGCCCCTTTCACATGTCCGCCTCCGTTCGTCCGTTTTTACAAGTCCGTTTACGGACTTGTAATGGACGCCTATGGGGTCGCGTCCGTTAGCAGATGATGCATCCGCTAACGTCCGCAAAGATCCGCATCCGTCTGGATCCGGTTTTTCGTACGGGCGCGCACACCTGACTCTAACGGAGGACGTCCATGGACGTCCTGTTAGAGTACAGGAACTGCCTTATAGACGTATTTCGTCTATAAGGCGGTGATTAAGTGGTTAATAATTATATATTGTAACTACTAGTTGCATATATCCTCCATTACCTCATAATATTCAAAGGTTTTATTAGACCTATTTTATAATTATGACTCGTTAGTCAAATCATTTTTTTTCTTATTGTATGTTTAGATGGCTAACAAAGATTTGTTTACTGTTTGGAACATTGTTTATCCACTGATTGGTGATCTAACATCATTCATTGGATAACCTACTCCAAATATGAGCACTTTTTTCTTTTTATAATTTTTTATCTACCTTTTAGGCCGCGTACACACGATCAAATTTGTCCGCTGAAACTGGTCCGATGAACCGTTTCAGCGGACAAATTCGATCGTGTACACGGGCTAGCGGACATATTTGCCCAGCGGACAAATTTTAAAGCATGCTTTAAAATTTGTCCGACGGGGACATGTCCGTCGGACAAGTTCGATGGTTAGTACACAAAAGCATTGGACCAAAAACCCGCTCATGCTCAGTCAAAATGAGGGGACGGGAGCGCTCGTTCAGGTAAAACTTGCATTTGTTTGGGACATGGCACATTCGTCATTTAAAATATCTAGTGTCTCGTTTATTGCGTCTTTTTTGTTCTTTTGCTGATGCTATTTAGACTGATGTCCCATACTGAAAGGTTTCATTTTTTGCTTGAGTTTTTTGTATTTGACAATGTTTGCTAGCCAGATGTCCCAATTTTTTTTTGGTCCTCCACATTTTTTTTTGTTCTTTTTACTTAATGTTGATCTTATCTTTTTTTTTTGCAACTTATGTCTACATTTTTTTTTTTAATTGCATTTTTTTTTGCAACTTATGTCAACAATTTTTTTTGTAATTGCATTTTTTTTTTGCAACTTATGTCAACAATTTTTTTTGTAATTGCATTTTGTTTTGCAACTTATGTCAACAATTTTTTTTTGTAATTGCATTTTTTTTGTGCAACTTATGTCAACAATTGTCAACCCGTCCACGGCCCCTTGCAGGTGGGGATGATGTGGCAGCAGGAGGATCATGATGATAGTGAGCAGGCCGGGCCGGGTCACACAGGTCTGTGTCCCTGGTCAGCAGGTCCCTCCGCTTCCACGACAGGACCTTATTTATCAGGTCCTTAGCAAGCCCACTTTGCTCCTCCCCCCCTGGCTCAGTTCATGTGCCACAAATTTGCTGAAGCATTCAGTGGGGTTGAGGGGGCCCCTCATTGTTTGGGATGCCTCCCTGATCATCTCAAGGCTCTCGTCCTCCACCTGCCTCCTGCGCTTCCTTAGGCTTGGTCGCCTCATCTGGAGGGAAGGTACTTGGGATGTGGTGCTGAGCCTGGGCCTGGGGACCTGCTGAACTCCAATGGGCCCGGCCTCCTCCTGGCTGCCACTCACCCCTTCCACCTGGCTGACATGGTCCTCAGGAGCTGCCACCTCCTGTCTGGTCTCTTCTTCCTTTGTATAAAAAAGGGACATGTTGTAATATTTTGCACAATCAATCACACACATTTTCTTGCTCTAGACTGTTTTAGATTTTCTTCATTTAAAATGTCCTTCTGACCCCTGCAGTTGGCATCCCTGACACCTATTTTTATGCCCACGACTTGTGTTTTTCTTTCCAAGCTTTGTTTTTTGTTTACAATATCAACTCACTAATCAAACAAAAAATAGCAGGCCAAAAATATTTAGGAAACTACTATACCTCACTGAAGATTACCAGATCTGGGTCCATGTCAGCCAGACCCTCCGCTGACTCTGCAGGGGTGTGGGGATCCGTGGAAGTTCCGCTGGAAGGAAGGCTGGAAGGAAGACTTGAAAGTGACTCCCGGCTGTCCAGTTCATCTTTCAAAAAAGTGAGCTCCTAGAAGTACCACAGCTTGGGCTCTTGTGGCTCACGTGCTGCTGATTCTGATCTTTTCTTTTTTAGCTCTTTATATACTTTTCTGTACCTGCTCCTGAGGTTATTAATTTTTTCCCTGACCATGATATCAGTGCAATCTGGAACCCACGTCTGCATATATGTTGCTATCTCTTTCAGTGCTGCCGCTCTCAGGTCCGTTTTGTGATAATCTTGGTGTCTTGACTCCCAAAGTAGGGGCATTTTTCCTGATATCTTTCAACTAACCTTAAGGTTGTTTCTTTGCCCTTTAATAGGTCCATCTTTATTTTTTACTTTGATCACAAATAATGTCTAGAATATCAAAATAAAAATAAACAGAAAACACAATTTAAAAAAGGCTCAGCTTTGACATTGTCAGAATATGTGCACAATCTTTTTAGAGCTACTATACAAACACAGTGTCTCCTGCTGCTACAATGCTGGCCAGCTCTGCCCCATTGTTGGACAAAATAAATGATTTTACATGCAGAGCCATTGGTCCCAATTGACTAAATACATGGCATCTATAATAACCCATCCACCAATATTATTAATGCTAGCAATCATCAAGGCACTATTTCATGTGTAGCTATCATGCCCCTCAGCATGGATGACATAATTCCCTCTGTCCAACCAACACACAACAATACTTGCATGATTTGACTGAATACCCAAGACTACAAATCAATAGGGTAGAGCATTCTCACATATATCTCGATTTTGTGATGTGTCCAAGCACTTGGAGAACAAAATAGCAAGGTGGGCCCCAAGATACATAAATAAGTAGCGCAAAGGGTGCAAACAACATACAAAACCCCCATCCCATGGCTCTGCAATTTCTAGCCTCTGCTGATCCCATGTTGTCATTTACCTTTGTCTCTGTAGCTCCTCGTTATGCTCAAGTAATCTCCGCGTAACCTACGTAATCACGTCGTTCTTATTATATACAAAAGAAATATGTAGCGCTTAAATAAAGAATAACAAATAATAACATAAGCTGAACATTAGACACCATAGGTGCACATTGAAGTGTCTCTGAAAATAGTGCTGAAGTCCAAAAAATCTATATATAGTGACTGGGTCCAAGTGAGATCTGAAAGGTCCACCACCATAGATGAAGCTGAGGAGGCTTACCGGATGGATAGCAACCACAATAAGTATATACCTATTTGGTCAGCTAAAGCATGATCTTATACCAGGAACTGCTCACAAGGCGACTCCAGTAGGAGGAAGAGTGGTAGAGGTATCCAATCGGTTGAAAGATCAAATCCAAAAATGTTATTTTCCTTTCTTTTTACAATATACTCAGCCGACAAGGTGACTCAGAAGGCCCAATAGTAAGGAGGAGGAAAAATAAAGCAAACATAGCGTAACTCTGATAAACAGGTTTACTGAGATAAAATAAAGTAGTACACTCACATTGGTATGAACAATCATGGGCACATAAATATACAGGCAGTAGGGTCAATCGCTTCCCGACGCGTTTCGTTATACAAACATCTTCATGGGAGTTGTCCTACTGCATAGAAAGACCCTTAAATATATAGTGAGCCCCCACAGGTAATCAGCAATGACTTGGAGAACAAAATAGCAAGGTGAGCCCCAAGATACATAAATAAGTAGCGCAAAGGGTGCAAAAAACATACAAAACCCCCATCCCATGGCTCTGCAATTTTTAGCCTCTGCTGATCCCATGTTGTCATTTACCTTTGTCTCTGTAGCTCCTCGTTATGCTCAAGTAATCTCCGCGTAACCTACGTAATCACGTCGTTCTTATTATATACCCCGCGCAAGCATGAAACGCCACCCATTTTGTCCGCATATTCTACGCCCGCTTTTAACCCCCCCCCCATGCAATGTCTCAACTTCCTAGGCCTCATATGTTGGAATTTACCTTCCTCTGTATTTCCTCGCTTAAGCTCGATTAATCTCCGCGTAACCTACGTAATCACGTCGTTCTCATTATCCACTCCGCGCAAGCATGAACCGCCGCCCTAGCTGCTGCCCATGACGGACCCTTTGCTCTTTTCCACGGCCCTAATCACTGTGAAAAGAAAATATGGCGATGTCACACGAGCGTGCATTACCCTCTCATCGGGATCAGGAAGGGACAGAGGCAGGAACGTCGCGAACCAGGCCAAAACGCTACAAGGCAACAAATATATCTCTAGAAGAGATGGTGGAGATGGTGGTCGTAAGGATTATGATGGGGATCATAGGCCATACAGCACCCCTAACAGGAGGAAGGCTAAAATTATGGAGAAGGTTGCAAGGAAACTTTATGACATGTTTGGAGTCACCAGGTCAAAGGAGCAGCTCCGTAAATGCTGGTTGGACTTAAAACTGCGTGAGCCAGACCAGTATCGGAAGATAAAGAAAATTATTGATAAAAGTAGGTCATTTTAAATTTCTTTTGATTGGCAATTGTCTTTATTAATTAGTTGGCATGTATATTTCTACATCTGCCTCGTTGGTCTGGTTGGACTTTTGTTGAACACATGTATTAAGTTGTTAATGTGTTTTTAGTAAATATGAAGATTTTTCATGATCGTAGTTAACATCGTTCCATCACATCGTTTCGCTGAAATCCGATGTTGTTCCAGGAACATCACATCTGGACATGGCTATTTGGAGTAAAACAACGTTTATAAGCAATGGGGAAAAGATGATGTGTTTGTTCCAATTTACTAAAATGTGAAAGGCAAACAGGATTCATTCACACAGTGAAAATAATAAGCAGCTGTTTTCCCATCTGGACTCAATAGCACCTGTGTCTCCCCCATAAAATAAGAAGTATAACATTTTTTAAAGGGGCTCCGCCAACTAATTATTCTGCGGGCCATCCATGTGTGTCACTTCGATAAAAAGGGGCAGTATCACAACTTGGGAGAAGTCATATAAATAAATAATAATTAGGTTTGTGGTGGAATAAGCACAAACATACAATTGTAATGCCACTTCTAAGCAATGTTTGCGAATGTGCCGACACCACCGCCATCAACACGATACTATAAAAACCTTTGTAGTTAAAATAGTACGACCCCGAACGAGGCGGCGGCACTATGCGGACGTGTTTCCCATCTATTGCCCCTCCGCAGTTAGGAAAATCACACCGCTGGGCAAAGTGGGCAGCCACAGTCTGCCATTCCTTTGGCGTGGGGGAAAACTGCGGGGACAAACAAAAAAAAATAGTACTTTGGAACATTATATTCATTGCAAACACAATACAAAAAACATCCTTGTGCAACATCACAGTATTAATAATTCAGAATATTATTGTGGAGTGAGTATTTCTGGCCACAAAAATAGGCCCACTTATTATCAGACTCCACATCCCTCTGATGGGGCAATACAATTTTTTAGGGGGGGGGGGGGCGCAGAACCACAATGAAGCAGACCAAAAAAAATGCCTGGAAATAAATATACTACGTGTGTTTGTCCCTAGAGGATATGATGCTGGACAGGTTATTAGTGGTGAAGGTAAAAATATGCAGGTAGGCCAAAAAAAGAAGAAAAAAGAAAGCTTACCAACATGCATGGGGAGAAAAGGGAACATTCAAGTCACAGCATATTACAATCATGTTAATTAGTGAAAAATCCAAGAAAAAAACATTAGCATACATTATTAAATACATAGATTGTGATGTTAAAGGAGGAAACTTACCTTAAGATACTCCTCCTGCATCACTTGTATGATGGCAGAACACGTCTCCGGTATGATGATCCCAAGCGCCTGGGGAGAGATGCCTGTCGAGAACTTGAGGTCCTGCAGGCTCCTCCCAGTCGCCAGGTACCGCAACATGGCAATAAGCCTCTGCTCAGCCGTGATGGCTTGGCGCATCACAGTGTCCTGCCTCGTGATATAGGGGGACAGGAGATCCAGCAGACGGTGGAAAACGGGGTCCGTCATACGGAGAAAGTTCCTGTAGTCATCAGGATTATTCTCCCTGACTTCCCTAAGCAGTAGTGTTGCTCACGAATATTCGTATTCCGAATATTCGGCTCGAATATGGCATATTCGAGTATTCGCGATATATTCCGAATTTCGCGGTGAATATTCGCTATTTCGAATATTCGTATTTTTTCAATTTTTTTTTAGAACAGATCACATCCTAGAGATCCCCATCGACGTCTAAAAGCATTGCTGGTATGATTAGAGACCTTGGGCCGAGTAGCTGCAGCTATCATTTTATATTGCCGAAAAATCGCAATGCGATTATTCGGCAATAGCGATATCGCGCGATTATTTTCTCCGCCCTATCTTCCGCCTCAGAGCGATTATTTCAGTTTCATTTTTAAAACAGATCACATCCTAGTGATCTCCTTCGACGTCTAAAAGCATTGCTGTTATGATTAGAGACCTTGGTCCGAGTAGCTGAAGCGATCGTTTTATATTGCCGAATATTCGCAATTATTTTGTATTGTAATATATCACGAATATTCTGAGCCAATCAGAGTGCTCCATTCCGCATTTCTCGAAATTTCGCAATTATTTTGTATTGTGAAATATCACGAATATTCTGAGCCAATCAGAGTGCTTCATTCCGCATTTCTCGAAATTTCGCAATTATTTTGTATTATAAAATATCATGAATATTCTGAGCCAATCAGAGTGCTCCTTCCGCATTTGCCGAATATTCGCAATTATTTTGTATTGTAATATATCACGAATATTCTGAGCCAATCAGAGTGCTCCATTCCACATTTCTCGAAATTTCGCAATTATTTTGTATTGTGAAATATCACGAATATTCTGAGCCAATCAGAGTGCTCCATTCCGCATTTCTCGAAATTTCGCAATTATTTTGTATTATAAAATATCACGAATATTCTGAGCCAATCAGAGTGCTCCTTCCTTTTTCCTCGAAATTTCGCATTCGCATTCGCAATAGCGAAATTTCGCAATCATTTCATTTCCAAAAAATATCGCGAATATTCGCATTTAGCGAATATATCTCGAATATTAGACTATATATTCGAGATATATCACGAAATCGAATATGGCATATTCTGCTCAACACTACTAAGCAGAGGCATATGAGAGAATCGGTCACGCTGGCGCAACCAATTCTTGGCCCAGGAACTTCTCCTCCCCCTGTTCTTGGCCAAAGCCCTGGAATGCTGATAAAATCCAGAAGCAAGCCCATAACCAGCACAAACTCATGTAAAGTCACGCTGCTGCTCCATCATGGCTTCAAACCTGACGGCTGGTTAGTCAAGAACGCACTCAAACAGAAAGCACCCCCAAATCCAGCAATACCTGCAAAGATTGCACGTCAAACAGATACGACCGTACAGGACGCCACTGCAAAGCAGGAATGACACGCACGCCAACACTGAATGACAAATACGAACCCACAAGCACACACTGAACTCAAAAATACGAACTGTAAAGCACAGAGACTGAAAAGCGCGAATCGGCTCTAACCAAACCTTCGCTAACACGCGGGAACACGTAAATAGCAAAAGTGGAACAGAGGGCGGCGCCGTAGGCTTTGGCATTCCCCTTTATAGTGACGTCGTACGTGGTTTACGTGCCCGCGTTCTGGTCCGCTGGGATTTTTGTCCGATGGTGTGTACGCACATCAGGCCAACGGACAAATCTGTCTTATCCGATGGAAACGGTCCGTTGGACATGTCCTATCGGATATGTCTGATCGTGTGTACACGGCCTTATAGGTAACTTCTTTTAAACACCTATAATAATATTGTCATAATAGCGTTGTTCGATCCTAATGGTACTCTCTAGCATATTTTAATTTTAGAGAATAATTTAACTTTCAACTCCTCCCCTTCAGTGAGGAAAAACCTGACCATAAACCTAATTTCCAACTCCTATGTTTCACTTAATAAAAATGTCTTCCCTGAATATATTGACGCTTAACGTACAAGGTCTCAACTCTCCCCAGAAACGCACTAAAGCGTTTAAATTATTTTTTTTAAATTATCAGCACATGTAGTTTGCCTGCAAGAGACACATTTTACCCCACAATCTGCACCAAAATATTTTAGCCACAAATATCCCCAAGTTTACACAGCCTCGGCTAATATTAAAAAGAGGGCAGTACTAATTGCATTCCACCGCTCAACACCGTTTACCCTAAAAACAAAACTCAAAGACCCTGAAGGTAGATACCTGATCCTACAATTGCCACAAAAATGTGAACCCTTTAGGAATGATATTGATTTCTGCACAAATTGGTCATAAAATGTGATTTGATCTTCATCTTAAGTCCCAACAATAGACAATCACAGTCTGCTTAAACTAATAAACACACAAAGAAAATTAAATGTTACCATGTTTTTATTGAACACACCATGTAAACATTCACAGTGCAGGTGGAAAAAGTATGTGAACCCTTGGCTTTAATAACTGGTTGAACCTCCTTTGGCAGCAATAACTTCAACCAAACATTTCCTGTAGTTGCAGATCAGACGTGCACAACTGTCAGGAGTAATTCTTGACCTTTCCTCCTTACAGAACTGTTTCAGCTCAGCAATATTCTTGGGATGTCTGGTGTGAATCACTTTCTTGAGGTCATGCCACAACATTTCTAACGAGTTGAGGTCAGGACTCTGACTGGGCCACTCCAGAGGTGTATTTTCTTCTGTTTAAGCCATTTTGTTGTTGATTTACTTCTATGCTTTGGGTCATTGTCCTGTTGCAACACCCATTTTATGTTAAGCTTCAGCTGGTGGACAGATGTCCTTAAGTTCTCCTGCAAAATGTCTTGAAAAACGTGGGAATTAATTTTTCCTTCGATAATAGCAATCCGTCCAGGCCCTGACACAGCCCCAAACCATGATGCCCCCACCACCATACTTAACAGTTGGGATGAGGTTTTGATGTTGGTGTGCTGTGCCTCTTTTTCTCCACATATAGTGTTGTGTGTTTCTTCCAAACAACTCAACTTTGGTTTCATCTGTCCACAGAATATTTTGCCAGTACTGTTGTGGAACATCCAGGTGCTCTTGTGCAAACGGTAAATGTGCAGCAATGTTTTTCTTGGACAGCAGTGGCTTCCTCTGTGGTATCCTCCCATGAAATCCATTCTTGTTTAGTGTTTTACTTATCGTAGATTCGCTAACAGGGATGTTAGCATATGCCAGAGTCTTTTGTAAGACTTAAGCTGACACTCTAGGACTCTTCTTCACCTCATTGAGCAGTCTGCGCTGTGCTCTTTACATGACGGCAACTCCTAGGGAGAGGAGCAGCAGAGCTGTACTTTTTCCATTTATAAACAATTTGTCTTACCGAGGACTGATGAACAGCAAGGCTTTTGGAGATACTTTTCAACCCTTTCCAGCTTTATGCAAGTCAACAATTCTTAATCGTAGGTTATCTGAGAGCTCTTTTGTGCAAGGCATCATTCACATCAGGAAATGGTTCTTGTGAAAAGCAAACCCAGAACTGGTGTGTGTTTTTTATAGGGCAGGGCAACTGTAACCAACACCTCCAATCTCATCTCATTGATTGTACTCCAGTTGGCTGCCACCTCACTCCAATAAGCTCTTGGAGGTGTCATTAGTCTAGGGGTTCGCATACTTTTTCCACATGCACTGTGAATGTTTACATGGTGTGTTCAATATGAACATGGTAACATTTAATTCTTTGTATGTTATTAGTTTACGCAGAATGTGATTGTCTATTGTTGTGACTTAGATGAAGATCAGATCACATTTTACGACCAGTTTGTGCAGAAATCCATATCATTCCAAAAGGGTTCACATAATTTTTGTGGCAACAGTATCTGGATTACTAATGAATAGTGACACCCTAACAAAAATCCTGTATCATTTCTTTACCATCTTTTTAAAGTTATCGAAATGCATAAAATACATACTATCGTAATTTGTGGGGAATCAAACCAACTATTATACCCATTCCTTTACAAATTGCACTTAATGCACCTAAAAATTCTTACCAGAAGCCTATAAACCAATATGTTCTCTTGATACTTGGCAAGAACATAACCCTGCAAAACGACAATACACTCATTATTCTTATCCTCATAAACAATTTTCCCACATAGATCATCTTTTTGTTCCTGTTAGTACCTGGTGCCTAAATGAATCACTACTAGATGATAGAAAGATAGCGGAGGATATACAATATAAATTGGTAGAGTACTTTAAGAATAATATAGATGGGGGAATATCTGACCAAATAGTCTGGGAAGCACACAAGGCCGTTATTAGAGGAGAAATAATAGCACATGGTATTCGAGTTAAAAAGGAAAAGAGGAAGGAAATAGAGAGGCTGCTGAGGGAAATATATGATTGAGAGACCAAGCATAAAATCAACTTAGACCCAGAAGAAGCTAGGCAACTAGATATACTGAGGATAGAACTTTCTAAATGCTTGGATAGAAGAAATAAAGAAAAATATCGATTCCTGGCCCATCAATTTTACAAGGAAATAAATGTAGTAGATTATTAGCAAACCAAATAAAAAAACAACAAGAAAAACAACAAGAAACCACTCATGTGCATAAAATAACAGCAAACGGTAAAAAAATAGAGGACACTAAAGCAATAGCAGCAGAATTCCACCGGTTTTACACCAAATTATATAATATACAAACAACCCCACTGAGGGGGAAGGCGGGAGGGAGATGGAAGAGATAGAGAAATATATCAAAGACTCTAAATTACCAACCCTCTCCCCAAGGATTATAAAAAAGTTAGAAGGGCCAATAACTACGGAGGAAATAAGTAAGGTAATAGAAAATCTGCCAAATGGGAAAAGTCCAGGACCAGACGGCCTAACTAACGCATATTATAAGAAGTATAGTAAAATCTTGGTAATGCCTTTATGTAATTATCTTAACAAAATAACAGAAAATAACCCTTTGACCCCGGAAGCCCTAGGGGCACATGTGACGGTAATACCAAAACCAGGGAAAGACCCACAATTTTGCACAAATTATAGACCTATCTCCCTTTTGAATTCAGATACCAAACTCCTAGCAAAAATCCTAGCTATAAGACTACAAGATCATATAACCCAATTAGTCCATATCGACCAGACTGGCTTCATGAAAGGCAGGGAAACTAAAGATAATACCATTCGCGCCCTTCATATCCTTCATTGGATGCAGAATGGACCAGACAAGAAACCAAAAGTAGTACTATCAATGGATGCCGAAAAGGCATTTGATAGAGTAAACTGGAGGTTCATGACAGAGGTATTAAAAGGAATAGGTCTTGGGAAGCGGATGATGGGATGGATATTGGCATTATATGCCAATCCTAGAGCTAGGGTCAAGGTAAACGGGACCCTTTCAAATAATTTTGACATACGGAACGGCACTAGGCAGGGATGCCCCCTTTCCCCATTATTATTTGCAATAGTTTTAGAACCCTTTCTTTGTAAAGTAAGGGAAAATAAGGGAATAGTTGGGGTTGATATAGGTTCAGGAGTACATAAGGTCTCTGCATATGCAGATGACTTGTTGTTTTATCTTTCCAATCCTCAGAAGTCTATACCTGCATTGATGTCGGAAGTACAGAAATATGGAGAATTGTCTAATTTTGCTAATTTTAAAATAAATTTTGATAAATCCGTAGTACTACCAAGCCATGTATCAGGTGTAATGGCCACATCTCTGAGGAATAGCCTTCCGTTTATCTGGGAAGAAGAATCAATATATTATCTAGGAGTACATATTACAGCGAATACAAAACTTCTGTACGAGCGGAATTATGGATCACTAATAATAGAGATAATGAAGGACCTACAGAGATGGAAAGGCCATTCCTTGACCTGGTTTGGGAGGGTCAACGTAATCAAAATGAACATTATACTGAGAATAATTTATCTCCTATATACTGTACCAATATCGATCCCACAAGTTTTCTTTAAACAAATACGTAAAGCATTTATATCTTTCATATGGAAGGATGGAAAATCTAGAATAGCCTACGATACGTTTCGTAGAAACAAACAGGTAGGGGGAATCGGACTACCAGATATATCTATGTACTACAGGGCAATGTCTCTGGTACGTATCTTAAATTGGTGCCACGACTCTCCAACTAAAATATGGGTTCAAGTTGAAAAAATTATGTCAGTAAGAGATTTAATGGGAGCACCATGGATACCGACTAAAATGAGGGGGCTTTCTAAATGGACATCCCCATTGACTAGGAGTACCCTAGCAATATGGGATAGATTAAACAAAGATGGGAAATATGCCCCACCTACATCCCCAATGGCTCCATTAGGAGGATATCCATGGTTCCCTCCAGGAGAGGAAAATGGGGCAATGGGCTTATGGGGATCTAATGGGAATACTATGTGCTCAAGATATGCACCCCAAGGGACTCTAATACCCTTATCAGAATTAATATCATCTCAAGGGAATATGAAAATGGCTAAATGGAGATACTACCAAATGGCGGACTTTTTCAGTAAGTTAAAACCAAAAGTAAGGACAGTAGGATCGCTCACAATATTTGAGAATATGTGTGTGAAAATGTCGAAGCCTAACCATCTTCTATCACAAATGTATAAGTTGATTCTTAGTGAACAGGGAAATACAATTCCTTATTTTATTAGAGAATGGGAAAAAGAGTTAAATTACACATTTACACCAGTTCAAATTAAAACATTCATAGAATCAACATATACAACCTCTATAAGTTCTAAAATCCAAGAAATGTCATATAAATTCATGGTGAGATGGTATCAGACTCCAGCCCGATTGGCCCAAATATACCCCACAGCAGATGGAAGCTGCTGGAGGGGATGTAAAGAAAAGGGAACATTTCTCCATATTTGGTGGTCTTGTAAAAAGATCAGACCATTTTGGGAAGAAATAGTACCGTGGGTTAAGAAGATGACCAAACAACCTATAGAATTATCACCTATATATTTTTTATTTCATGGGATACCAGGATCAATAAACAGCCATAAGAAAAGCGTGATACCACACCTATTAAACATGGCTAAAATGCTAATACCCAGGCATTGTAAACAAAACACACGCCCCTCCCTTATGGAATGGAAAAAAGAAGTGAACCTAATAATGGAGGCAGAGAGATGGGTGCAAAAGATTAGAGACAAACAGGATAGATTTAATAACATTTGGGCAGACTGGGAACATTACGCCCCACAGATATAATAGGAGTAAAGGAGGGAGTTTATCTTTCTCCTTCTTTTTCGGTCCTTTTTTTTTTCTCTCGCTTTTTCTTGAACCACATATACTCACTCCTCTCTCAAAAAAATATATATACTCGATGCTTAGTAAGAAAGACAAACTACAATTTTAGATGAATGCTGTTAAAAATGTGTTTGTTGTTTTACTCCTCTCCCCCTCACCCTCTCCTTTCTCTCCACAGGAAAGGGGGGGAATGATTAGTAAAGGGGAAGGGAACAGGTTTTTAACGTATATGTAAATAACTCACAAAGGGAATACATGAAGGTTGAAGCTAAAGAACCTCACAAACACTAGAGACACAGGGTAATATTTATACACACAAAATAAACACAGACACATAGACAGCACAAATAAATAAACCTGAAATGGGCCTAAAACTAATATGTATGTATAAATGTATGTGTGGGGGCGTGTATGTAGGCATGTATACGTGTATGTGTGTGTGTGTGTATGCGTGTATATATGTGCACATGTGTGTAGAAGTATGTATGGGTATGTAGATATATATGTATATACTTTTTTTTTTGCAAGTTTGGATATAGGAACACGACAAACACAATAAACACACAAGAATATAAAAGAGGGAATACCCTAAGAGGAATAATCTAGTTATATGTAATCTATATGGGGGGGTGTGGGAGCAGGAGGGGGAGAGAGAGGGGAGAAGCATTATCATTATTTTGGCCGTTTTTTTTTTTTTTTTTTTGTACTTGTTTTGTTTGTATTTATAAATGTTATGTATTTTGTTCCCGGTGGAGGTTTGGTATACATGTAAGTGATGTAATATACAGAAAATACAAAAATAAAGAATTATATAAAAAAAAGTACCTCAGCTCTCATTCTAGACTCACAAATTATTCCATGCACTTGGTCAGATCATAATGCGGTAGTAACAACCCTTTTTTCCCTGGTCCCAAAGCCCAATCACCGAACTTGGTACATCAATGATAGCTTGCTGGCAAATTCTTCTTATCAATTGGAGTTAGAGAAAGCCATAAAGGATGATAAAAATCCACAACAATGCTACTGATACAGACCCTATAATTTGGTGGGAAGCTCTCAAACCCTATATTAGAAGAGTTTGTATTAGTCAAGCATCCTATCATCGCAAGAAAAAACAACACATACACAAAGGTCTCGAAGAAGCATTTTATAAACCTTCTGAAAAATTTCAGACTACAACTTCACCATCAAATAAACTTATTTGAGACAAAACTCGATTGGAACTTGACATATTTCTATTGGAATCAGCTGAAGAAACACTTTGTATATCTAAACATACTACCTATATGAAATCTAACAAATCACACACCTTTTTGACCTTGGAATTGAGAAAGACCAATTATACCCTAAAACCTATCCGTTTAAAAATAACTAAAGATGTCTATACTAGTAATTCATTAAAAATTCTTAATGTATTCCATAAAAAACGTTCTGAACTATACAACGATACTAATACATTTGATCAATTTCATCTGACTACACTTTTATCCACAATTCATCTTCCTTCACTCTCTCCATCACAACAGGAAACTCTCAAAAATCCTATTACTGAAATAGAACTGCAATCCATTATAAAATTACTCAAGATACAAAATTGACCAGGTATTGACGGCCGCTCAGCCACTTACTATAAATGCTTAATTCCCCTACTGTCTCCTCTCATGACTTAAGTATTTAATTCCCTCCTTAAAGGCTTCTGTTTCTGAACTGAATCACTCATTGCCAGGCCCGGAATGGGACAAATAATAGGCCCAGGCATTTTAGATTGAGCAGCCCATACCAGGCATGGACTGACAACTCATGGGGCCCCCGGAGCAATAATAGATCATGGGCCCCCTGTGTCCTCGCCCACACTTAACGCTGTACACAAATAAAATCTATGGGGCAGATTCACAAAGACGTAATATTCCGCTGCGTAATCGAAATACGGTACGCTGCCGTATTTCACCAGACTCTACACCGAATTCAGGTAGTTTTTTTGCGCGTACGCTATTGTGTCGTATTTTTTTTCCGCCGCGCAATCGAAATACGTGATTAGGGGGCGTGAAGCATTTAAATTAAGCGCGTCCCCGCGACGATCGAACTGCGCATGCTCTGTTCAGGAATTTCCCGCCGTGCATTGCGCGAAATCACGTCGTGACGTCATTCGTTGTTTGAGTAGCGGCGTTTACGAACATTCCTATTCCCGGACGACTTACGTTAAAAATAATAAAAGACATCGGAAAACGTTGAAATTCGACGCGGGAACGACGGCCATACTTAACATGGGCTGTCTAATATTAGACCAGCAAAAAGCAGGTATAGTGAAACGGAAAAAAAAGATGACTAAAGGTGCCGTAAGAGATTGCGTTGAAAGTGCGAAATTTTGTGGATTGCAGGCAAAAGCTCATTAGCATACCCTGACGGCGAAAAACAACAGGAAGTCCGCCCAGTGGCCGCAATTTTCTGGCAGCGTAGATCTGAAGGCGTACTAACACGTAATACAGTCGAAATGAAGCCCGCAGGTGTCTTTTCATGGTTTGAGGATTTCGACTAGCGTAAAAACGCCCGTAAGTCGAAATTACTCCAGTCTAACAACATTTACACAGGCGTAATCGCTTTGTGAATCTAGGCCTATGTATTTTTTCCACAAATAGAGCTTTCTTTTGGAGGTATTTGATCACCTCTGCTCACCACTGATCACCTTTGATCCTTGTTTTTTTTAGGCTATAAACAAAGACAGACAATTTGAATAAATAAATAAATAAATAAATAAATATATATATATATATATATATATATATATATATATATATATATATATATATATATATTACTTTCTGCTATAAAACATGTAAAAAAAACAAGTTATAGTTATAGTGTCAACAAACTATGGAATACATACTGGAATTTTTGTTTATTTGTACTTGTAATGACAATGATGTAATGATATTGGGGCAGACATTTGGACACTAGCTGACATTTTGTGGGAACCAGTGACACTAATACAGTGATCATTGCTAAAAATATGCACTATCACTGTACTAATGACACTGGTTGGGAAGAGGTTAAACATTGAGGGGCGATCAAAGGGTTACGTGTGTGTCTAGCCTGTGTTTGTCTGTACTGTGATTGGTGCTTTTACTAAGGGAAGTGATGATTTTTTTATTCCCTGCTTTGCAGGTAAAGAAAATCTATTACTTCCCCAATCCCCACTGACAGAACAGAGCTCTGCCTTGTTTACACAGGCAGGGCTCTGTTCTGTGTGAATTCATGATGATCGGCGGGTGCACCCAGTGATCGACGTCTCCTGTGTTTAGTCAGAGCACGGCCGGGTCACCAGCGGTGTGCACTCCCGGAAGTGTCAGATCATGTACTAGGTACATGATTTGGAGCAGCGTAGCCGCCTTGCCACTGAATATCTATGTCTAGGAGAGAGAGAGAGAGGGAGGGGAAAGTAGGGGAGAGAGGGAGGGGAAAGAGGGGGGTGAGAGAGAGGGGAGGGAGAAGGAGAGGGGAGGTGAGAGGGAGTGTGAGAGAAGGGGATTTAGGTAGGGGAGGGAGAGAGGGTAGTAGTGAGAGAAAAGGAAGAGTGAAGGAGAAGTGGGAGAGTGGTGTAGGAAGAGGGGGTAGTGAGAGAGGGGGAGAGGGGGTGAAGCAGTGGGGGAGTAGTGAGAGAGGGGGAGAGGGGGTGAAGCAGTGGGGGAGTAGTGAGAGAGGGTGGTGTAGAAAGTGGGGGGAAGTGCGAGAGGGGGAGAGGGGGCGGGGATGTAGGAAGAGGGGTTAGTGAGAGAGGGGGTGTAGGCAGAGGGGGTAGTGAGAGAGGGGGAAAGGGGGTGTAGGAAGTTGGGGGTAGTGGAAGAGGGGGAGGGGGGTAGTAAGAGAGGGGGGAGAGGGGGATGTAGAAAGTGGTGGGTAGTGAAAGGAGGGGAGGGGGAGAGGGAGGGGGTGTAGGAAGTGGGGGGTAGTGAGAGAGGGGGGTGTAGGAAGTTGGGGGTAGTGAAAAAAGAGGAGGCGGCAGTGATAGAGGGGAGGGGGTGTAGGAAGTGGGGGGTAGTGAGAGAGGGGGAGGGAGGTTGATCAGTATATCTGCTATGTCCCACCATTATACTGTATAAAGTACAGTTGAACCCGAATTTGGCATTCTTTATGGTTCTTTCTTTATGTAGCTACTCATTATATTAGGTCCTTCAAGCCTCATTTTTTTTTTTTAAAGTCAGACACTGTGGCTGCCGGCTTTTAATAAGGACACTTACCTGTCCAGAGATCCTGCAATGTCATACCCCGAGTCCGATCCATCCTGCCATTGTAATTAAGGGAAACCGGCAGTGGAGCCTTCAGACTTCACGGGGGGGCTGAAGGAAATGATGCACTGGGCCGTGGCTGAGCTAGGACGGAAGTATAATATGTACTTCAGAAAATAAAAAAGTCATTATCTAAAAACGAGTTTTACAACTTTAAGACCAAGTTGTAAAAGTGGGTGGAACTTCTCTGCTGCAGGATCCCCCCTCCCTTATTCTTGCCTGAGCCTGATCCGATCCAGCGACGTTCATGAGAGCGGCGGCTCTCGCCACTGTCTCCCTCCTCATTGTGCAATTGATAGCAGCGAGAGCCATTGACTCCCACAGCTAATTATCAACTCCAGTGACAAGGGAGCAGGGGGGTGAGTCCTGATGTCTGTGCCAATGGAGCGAGCTTGCACAATGCCCCATGGGAATCAGTTTCCTATTGGGGATACCAGCAAGAGAGGAGGAGCCAGGAGTGCTGGTAGGGGACCTGTGAAGAGGAGTATTAGGATCACTCTGTACAATTCTATTGAACATAGCAGGTAAGTATTGACATGTTTGTTATTTTAAAAAAAACAAGCCTTTACAACCACTTTAACTGACTTTAACCAAACATGTTTCCTCTGGTCTGCCAGCCATGTCTTTACTATTGACTTCTGTTTTGAAAAACATGTGCCTTACAATTTTTTTCCTGACACTTCCTTCTTTAAGGTGGCATTGTCATCCTTCCGCTGGCTGAACTACATAAATAACAGTCAGGGCATTGCATCATCATGTTGGAAATGTGGGGCTTAATTGCTCTGTAAACCTGCAAATATGGAGTTGTTTTATTTACTGAGCATCTTTGATGCTCTGCACTCTGAAGCACACCTTAAATACATGTTGATCCTAATTCCCCATTCCTGCCCTTCCTGCTGGAATCCCCTTTTCTATCCATTAGGAGTGTCTTTCATTCTGTTTATCTTTTACTTAATGCCTATTGATTGTCTCTCAGCTGCCCTGCTTCTGCTTTGCCAATATGGACAATTCTAAAATAGATTCACAAACTCATAAAATATTACGATGGACTGCCAATAAAAGAAACCAATACTAGTTCTGGTCAGCAAACATTACTAGAAACGTTTGGTAGGTGGTTATTTTCTTTTCGGAGACAACACAGGAAAGCAAAAATGGCAATGTAGAGAAAGCCTCTTCTATAAGACAGTATTCAATTCACAGCTTGCCAACTCAAGTGTCGGGTGCAGTGCCGATCCTGACCTCCCTGAGGCCCTAAGCAAAATGACATGTCACATTCAATTTGAGAAGGAGGGGGGGGGGGGTTCTGCCATATTCATAATCTTTGCCTCTTGCTCAAACTTCTTTTGCCAACACCCAAAATGGGGAAGTGTAATCTTCCATTATAATAATCCATAGGAAGAACAGTTTTGGTAAGATTTAATCTCGTTCAACCTTTTTACAGAATGATTAAAGAGGCCACAGAATGGGAATATTTCATTAAAGAGGAGGTAAACTCTTGTAAACCCCCCCCCCCCGTCCAACAAAAAACCTGCAAGACAAAGGCATAGCATACTAGCTCATTATGAATTTCTTACCTTAGATCGAAGCCCTCAAAGCCATCCTTATCTCCCCCTCTGGCCGCAGACATCTCTCTCCCAGGGTTACTTCTGTGTTTTGCAGCTCTGGTGCTGCGATTGGCCGGAGCCGCAATGTTGTCACTCTTGTGTGCGCGGGAGATGCCGGTAACGCCACGCAGACTGATGCAGCGGCACATAGGTCCCATTGTGCCAGTTTGCTCTAGTGCGCATGTGCCGATGTCTCTTAAAGAGACTGATGCTTAATCTTTAGACTCAGCACCCTAGTGGATGTCCCCACTGTCACAGCAGTAGCTCTCACAACAGACAGCCACATCCTGGTGGAAGAAGGCTGTTTCCCAGTGAGGTGCTGTAGACTGGTGGTTGAGCACCACTGTTCTAAACGATGCTGTACATCTTCCAGCCATGAAATGAGGTGGGATCTCTTTGACTTGTTGCAGCTTTTAATCCACACCGTTAAAAGATCATAGCGCATATGAAGCTAAAAGGCAGTAATTTCAATGCAGGAGAGGAGGCTGTATAACTGTGCAAGACTGCAAGGAAAGCTGGAGTTCAGATTTAAAGTGACTTATAAAATATTATGAGAACAAAAAAAATATTAAAATATCTAACAGAAATATAAAAAAAATATCAAATAAATGTTGCCTGATTAACTAGGTTTAATCTATAAGTATGTATATGATTAGTGGATCATGGAAAGAACATGACCTTTTTTTTTTTTTGCTGAAATAGGCACTGGATGTGCGTGGCTAATACAATGGTGTGAATATGTACTTTTATATACAATCAGTACAGACGTCCTATACCTTTATTAAAAAATCTTCTAAGGTCTTGTCATAAAGCTGCATGGACTGTGGTAGATAAAGTTGGAAAGACCTAATGGGATCCAATATTTTTATTAGGAACAAAACATGGCAATCTTTATACATGACAAATTCATTTACAGATAAAGTCAAGTCATCCTGATAACCTTTAGACGTTAATTGGATTTTGCCAGTGTAAACCTGTTTTATGACAGCTCATGAATGGTTTTTAATGTGTAATGTGTTGCGTGCAGCTTTAAAAAATACTTTATTTGTTCAGGTTAACAAATGTGTAGTTTACCAATAAGGATATTAGGATATCTATCTTGTCGAAAAATCTTCAATTCTATTGCTGGGAACAAGATGAATTTGCTTCTAATTGTTTATTAAATAGGCAACAATGAGCTTAAAAAAATGATTTCCAGTTCATTATCTGTGATGACACCCTTAGGTTGGGAAAGATAATACTGTTAACTTAAAGAGAAGTGCAATACCACACTGGAGGAATAGGCGATTACCTTTTTTGAACGATGGGTAGAGTTCATGCTAGTGTAACGCCCTCTAGTGTGCTAGATGTAGTGTAGAAAAATTTGGCTTGGCTGAGAGCCAGGCCTGGCCTGAATCTGGGTCATGGCTGAGTGACTCAGGGAGGCTGGGTGACTGAGCAAGCAGTTTCCCTGCTGCCTCCCCCTGTTTCTGGAACTTTGGAGAAGCCTCCAGATGAAGTGGGTGGAGACTAGGAGGAGCGCTGCTTGGCATATTTATGAGGACCTCGACCAATCCCCAGCAAAAATGGTCTGAAGGGGGTAGGCACCTCATAAATAGGCATGAGTCATGCCAGCAGGGGCAGTCGGTTGGAAGATGGAGATAGAGTGCTGAGGAGGTTGTCGTTTGCCCTTGAGGGTGTCCCCTAGTCTGTGGGGGTGAAGGATTCCCCACAAAACATGGAGGGACCAATTCCTAAAGGCAAGGTAGCAAGGAGAGGATAGCGGGAGCAGGTCAGCAGTCCTGGGAGATCTCCTGAGAAGTCAGCCGGGTGGGCTGGTAAGTAAAAAGTCTGGGAGGACTGTGAGGAAGTTTGCCAGGAGGGCTAGTTAAAGTGGCAGCTGCAGCCAGGTGGGCTGACAGTGACTGAAGAGGTGGTGCTGGGATTAGTAACCACAGGAGTGATTAAGCTGAATATTTGATACACATTTAAAGGGAGCTTGGGTTCCTGCCTATAACAAATTTGCCAGTGATTCAAAATGCTGAAGTGTGAATGCAGTCTTAGACGGTTGTTGCCAGAATAATTGCCCTTGATTAAAAGATTTTCTCTCTATTCATGTTCTGGTAACAGCTCAAACTTTTGAATGTTTCCCTCACTTCCAGTTCTGTTGGCAATGGTCGTCCTCCGGCTCTGCCTTTCCACATCAGTGAGTATGATTCTGATTTAGTTTGGGGTAGGTCCAGTAACACTGTTGTATTGGGCCCACCAGAAGAACGCATACTCGTTGTCGGCAAATCTGTTTTGTCCCACATGGGCGTGTGATCGCCTGTGGCTAGTTCGGGGACCTTTGACACCCTATGTGAGCGGTTTCGCCGACTGGCATGCATCTCCCTGTGGATGTTAAGGATAGGATATGGCATCACAAATATATTGACTTGCTCGTGGTGGTTCCTCCCGAATCTTGGCGGGTTGACGTTACTGTCCAGAGCGACAGCGAGGGGTTTCCTAATTTAGGCTCATCTCTCTTTTGCTACATGGATCTTATCTGGAGTGCCTATAAAGTTTACGGGGGTCAGTGCTGGTTTCACTATCAAACTCAATTTAGTCAGAAAATGGCGGTGCATAAGTATTTTTTGTTTTGATTGTCAGGACAGAAGCCTGTCGGGTGGAGCATAACCTGTGACGTCATCATGCTGAACAGCCAGCTGGCTTGAGCCACGGCTGTTTCAATCTGTTTGTTTCTCATAGTGCTTTTATGGATGTAAAACCTGTGTTATCTGCTTGAAAATAAACCTTCTTTGGAATATACTACACCATGAAGCCTTCCTTTGTTCTCCATTAAACAAGACTTTTTAGTCACCTCTTTACCGAGGAGCAATTTCTGGAGTGAGCTTTCTTGTGAAGGTCGGTTTGCAGTTGGTGAAACATCTCTTCCTGTCAGAAGACTACAGGTGGATTGCTTCTTTGCTGACAGGCTGATGCACACGCGATCTCTACCTATTGAGATCCTACAAATCTGGTAAGCAGTTTATATCATATCAGAATGTTGGAACATCCTACTGATTGAAGACCCTATGTTTCTTTGGAATTCAACTTTTTTTTGTTATGGTTTAAATATACTCATATATATTTTTTAATCACATTTCACTTGAAAGGACTTTTAATTTGAATGATATTTTTACTATGTGCACCACATAATCTCTATTTGCATGCACTGATTTATTTATATATGTTTTTGTGTATGCGTGCTATTTTCCTTTTTTCCATGTGCTCTCACAGGCCATTGTCCTTTCAGTCTCAGGCTGGCACTCTCACCGGAGCACCGGCTATGCCCAAAAAAATGTGTCCGCTGGCTGTTTAATGAGCCCCACTGCAAGTGGTACACCTCATGCCGATTTAAGCACCAATTGCTGAGGTGTTCACCCAGCCATTCAATGCTTTAATAAAGTTAAACAGCTACCTCCCAAGCCTGATTTTTCTTAGACAGGGGATGACAGTGAACATCATAGGGATGCTCCCCTAGCTAGACCGGTACCCCTTAATAGGGAAGCTTTGAGATGGATTTTGCAACCCCTTTACTCCTTCCGAGGAGCCTAACATGGCAACAAATTTGAAGTCTGCTGTTCAATCTGAACACGTCATGGCAGAGAAGCTCCAGGTGGATGGCAGGCCCATGTTTTGATACCATACATTTTTAATGGCACCTAAACATGGTGCAGTTTTGCCATGCAAAGCTTGTCACCAAATTGCAGCAGGAGCTAATTTTTAGATGACAAGCTTTGCACAATATAGTTTGTTGTGATTGCAGAGTAATTAATATATTTGGACATATAAAATCGGTTGCATTAATTAAAGCCACAAATACAATCAACAACAAGATTGAAAAGTATGCCCTTATAATCTCTCTCTTTCTCTACATAACTTGCTTCTACTCATATCTTGGAGAAAGAATATGACCACAGGTGCTTACTTTGCAAAACAAAAAATAAATGCCTGGAGGCAGAGAAGGCGGAGCTCAGGAGATGGCTGCCTGAACTGTGAGCTCCGTTCCAGTCTTCCACAGCGGTGCCCATAACAGCGCTCACAGCGATTTCACACTCCCCAAAACTCTACAGCAGACCATATGGAGACAGGGGAACACCCCTATATACTTTAATTTGTATTTTAGGTGCCATAATCTTTCATTCAAATGACGGCTGAAAAATCCAAAATGGCCTACATCAGCTCTCAGCTGTATCTATTCACAGCCTCACAGAACAAAGACACGCTGGGCATTCTATGGCATCCTCATTCTCTTCAGTATTTCAGGATGGTACTCCTCAGGTATTCATTCCCTCTTCACCTACCCCTGAGACCCCCAATGGCAGTTTTATACCAGACTTTTCTCCTGCCTAACTAGGGCATAATACAGCTAACCAAGCCTTTCCTATTACCTCAGGAGCCCCTCATAGAGATGAACCTTATCAAATGGCAGAATTATTTCAAAAATTCTCTGAGCTCTTGGACAAAGGTCTAGCACAAACTGCGGACAAAATCACAAGAGACATAAAAGCTGACTTTCAAAATTTAGGGTCCAGAATTGACTATATAGAATATAAAATGGAGGAAACTATTGCTGCTTCCAATCAAAATATGAACCACATCCACACAGTGCAAGAACAACTGGATGTAGCTATAGCTAGAATTAATGAACTTGAGAATAGCTCCTGCAGATATAATATCAGGATCAGAGGACTCCCTGAAATGGTAGATGTCCCCACTGCAGCCCAGGATCTACTCAGAACCATTCTTCCTTGCACCCCCTCAGCCGCCTGGAACTAGATAGTGCCCACAGAGCCCTAGGACCCCCTAGGAAGGATGGAAAACCCAGGGATATTATCATTAAGCCCCATTTTTATTCAGTAATGGAGGAGGCTATGAAGCAGGCTAGAGCATCCCCACAAATGACATACCAAGGCCATCCAATACAATTATTTGCGGACCTGTCTTCGTCTACAATTCAGCGCAGGAGGGCTCTGAAACCTTTGTTATCAGTCCTAATAAAGAAGGATGTAAAGTACAGATGGTCCTTTCCATTTGAAGTCAAGTTCTCCGAAAATGGGAGATCTTACTAATTTTCCAATTTCCAAGATAGTGAAAGTCTATTACTTCAATTAAAGCTGATATCCAGGAAGCAGACATGGATACTTCTCCAAGCTGTCACGGCTCAACAAAGCGTCCAACTCCAACTAGTCCACAATCCAATTTGTGGAACAAAGGGAAAACAAAGAAATAAAGGACAATGGTCCCACTTGAATTTTACCTTGGTCCTAGAGTCCAAGCACTTTCCCCTCTGGGAATTATTTTTCTGGTGTTCCTCCATCTCATATTACCTAACATGTCCCCCAGGACTAGTCCATGGCTTTCAATTATTATGTTTCTTCACTTTTACAGTTATGAAAATATTTTTTTGGGAGGGGGGGTAAGCTTTAAGCCTATGGATTACAAAGCTGTGTTGCTCATTGACCGCTTCTAAATGTTTGTTTTTAGGGTTAGCACACATGTGCCTCTGCCTTTCCCTTGGAGACCAATAGACCTCTGACCGACACAAATTTTTTCTGGTTACAAGGCTCCGTAAGGTTATCTCCCTTTCTGGAACCTGTTTTTTATGCTAGGAGATTTTCTTTTCTTTCTCAATATTTTCTTTTTCTTTCTTTTTTTCTCCCTTTATTGTACATCAGATTGCCTTAACATGCCTGGCTTGATTATGTATTATAGATTATATATTGTCAGTCTCATCCTTGTCTTGGAGCAGCCAACTTTCCTGCGGAAGGAGATCCTGAGATCAATCCCAGAGAGAGGACTTCTGAGGGAGAGTGGGGACGACTACGATGGGTGCATCCACCTTGGCTTCCATGGCTAATACCTCACAATCCACTCTTAAACTTGCCTCACATAATGTTTAGGGGCTGAACTCTCCAACCAAAAGACGAAAAATCCCTGATCACTATAAATCTCAAAAAATAGATGTTCTCTTAATACAGGAGACATACTTTCCAAAGCGGTACAATCCAAAATATATACATCCGCATTACCCACAATTTCACTTAGCCAATGCCGAAACCAAAACAAAGGGAGTAGCAATTATTTTCTCTAAGCATTGTAAATTTGTGAAGACTTTTTAAGTATATCAATCCTGAGGGAAGAATTATCTTAATAAAGGGTACCTTGGAGGGGCACCTATACTCCTTGGTTTTCTACTATGACCCAAATAGGGGACAAGCTGCCCTTTTAAAAGTTTTATTGGATATACTTTTGAGACTCAATGATTCAATCTTTTCTGACCCAGTTAAAGTTGAGGCGATTAATGAAGCCCTACAAGATTATTTCTCTCTCAATAACAATAAAGTCACTTCAGCTGAAATGCTTTGGGATGCTCACAAGGCATTCATTCGAGGTAAATTTATTCAGTTAGCAACGCAAGTTAAAAGGAAACGCAAGACTAAGGAATACGCTTACATCAGAGCCACCCACAAAAAAGATCCTTCCAAGGTATCTATCGCCCTTATATAAAACAAAAATTAGAGCTTAACCTGATCCTTACCACACAAGCGGAAAAAGCAATCCGATGGTCAAGTAACACATTTTATTTACAAGCTAATAAAATAGGGCCGCTGCTAGCCAATAAACTCTCTTCCCGAATAAGGGTCAATTCTATACCCAAAATAAGAATTTTGGGCCAACCCCCCACAGCTAACCCAGTCAAAATTCTTGAAGCTTTCCATGACTTATTTTCTAATCTTTACAATTCTCCCATTGAAATTGATAAGGACTCAATTTCTAGGTTTCTAGATGATCTTCCCATCCTGACACGTCACATCTCACACAGAGATCTACTAGAAACAGCTTTTTACCATGGAGGAGGTCACGGAAGTCATTAAGAATCTCAAATCAGGTTCAGCTCCGGGTCCATCCCGTGTTACAAGGCCTTTGCTGATATTTTTGCTCCACACTTAACAAATTGTTTTAATGCTAAAACATCGGGAGAACCATTGGATATACACCTCAATACAGCATATATAACAATTATTCCTAAACCCGATAAAAATCCTGAAGAAATTCCCAATTATCGTCTAATCTCTTTAATAAATGATATCAAGATCATGACAAAAATTATGGCCAACCGCTTAGCTTCTTTTATCAAAACATGTATACATAGGGACCAAGTGGGCTTTATCCCAGGTAGGCAAGGTCCTGACCAAATAAGAAGAGCCATAGATGTAATCTCTATACTCCAGTCTAACTGGGAGGGGGGCGCGAGACAAAAGGGGTTTCTTTTGGCCTTGGATCTCCAGAAGGATTTCAAATCAGTTTCCTGGCCTTATTTATTCACCCTTATGGAATGATGGGAATTTGGGGATCGTTTCTTGGGTCTTTTACGCTGCCTTTACTCTTATCCTAAAGCGAAAATTTTGCCTACAGGGGCATTATTCCAAACCATTTAACATAGCTAGAGAAACTAGACAAGGGTGCCCCCTTTCCCCTATAATCTTTGCGATAGCCATTGAAACTTTAGCTATTGCTATACGCCAAAACCCAAACATTCAAGGAGTCTCCTGCGGAGATCAAATACATAAATGTGGTTTGTTTGCAAGATGACATTCTCTTATTTGTCACATCACCTTTGATTTCATTACCAAACATTTGTAAGGTCTTGAACAAATTCTCTAAGATATCTGATTTCAAAGGCCCTGAACGTCTCGCTCCCCCCTCTAGTGTCTCTTCTCTAAAACAAGCATTTAAATTTGAATGGCAAGACTACTCTATCAGTTATTTAGGCATCACACTGACAGCCTGTATAGAAACTCTTTACGATCAAAACTACCCATCACTATATAAGAAATTGGAAGATGATCTTAAAAACTGGTCTAAGCATGAATTATCGTGGTTAGGAATAGTGTTGCTCACGAATATTCGCATTGCGAATATTCGTTACGAATATTGCTGATTCGAGTATTCGCGAATAACTCGAATATCGCGGTGAATATTCGCGATAGCGAATATTCGTATTTTTCCAAATTTATTTTTAAAACAGATCACATCCTAGTGATCTCCATCGACGTCTAAAAGCATTGCTGGGATGATTAGAGACACTGGGCCAAGTAGCTGATGCGATCCTTTTATGCTGCCGAATATTTGCAATGCGAATATTCGGCAAAAGAAATATTGCGCGATTATTTTCTCCGCCCTTCTTTTGCATCAGAGCCAATCAGAGTTCTCCTACCACAGTTGTCAGAGGTTAGCAACCTCCATAGCAACCACTAGGAACCTGCCTGCACGACCATTATATAAGTTCACTCCCAGCAGTATTTCAGTGCAGATTCACAAGGTGGATAGAGAGTGGAGTGTTTCTGTGCGATCTTACAGCTTACAGCATCAGCATTGTGCTTCCTAAAGTGCTTGCAGTTCTGTGGTTCCTGGCTGCTTCTAGTTCTAACTTCTAAACTGCTTTTTTCAAAGCAAAAGACCAAACAGCTTTTTTAAAAGCTCAGATTTGTGTTGTTGTTTTCCAGATTAGTGTAGCTTAGTGTTAGATAGACTTCTGTGTACTTACTTAGTGTAATTGTACATTTCTTTAAGGTAGCTTAGTTTAGTGTGTGTTTAGTGTCTGTGTTTTGTGTATAAAAAACAAAAAATAAATAAAAAATTAGCTTTTGTTTAGTCATATAAGTTTGTGTAAGCAGATTTATTGTTTAGTGCATATTATTTTAGTATTTGTATTCCTCGTCCTTGGCAGCAGGGGTAAGGGAGTTACTCCCAGTGCTGGGTCGCTGCCAGCACGGGGTACCTCTCGCGCCCCTACTAGTGGTAGTGGATCAGGTGGAAGGGGAGTCCGCCTCATCCAGGATTTTTTTCCCTCGGGCAGCCGCCCGATATTGCCTTCTCAGGCTCCACTAGTGGTGGAGTATATGGGGCACAGCAGTGCCACTGAGTCGTCAGTCCCGACTCCCAGTAGCACCACAAGTACACCGGTGCCTTTAGTACCCACCCCCAGCCCCCAAGAGTCCAGCCTCTTACTGTTTGACAGCGACAGTGAGAGGGATATCTTGGGGGAGGCCCTGCATCAGGCAGACATGCAGTTCTGTCCTGATGGTCAGGACCTTTTTGAAGGGTTGATGGAGGAGGAGGATGGGGTATCTGCTGTCAGTATCCCAGAGACATCCCTTCCAAGTGGTGCTGGTGTTTTTGTGCAGGAAACACCCGCACCTAGTCAGACCCAGGCGTCGGTGAGGGGACAGCGGAGCCAGGCTAGCGGCTCCATGTCAGATGTTTCCCTCAGACCACCACATGTCAGCCCTGGGTCTGACATATCTGGGGGCGAAGAGGAGGGTGACCCAACATGGATGCCACATAACTTGTCGGTTCACAGCAGCAGTGACGACGAGGAAGGTAGGCACCCTGGGGAAACGGTGCGCCAGGTCACCAGGGAGACCAGCGTCAGGGTCTCCACTGGTGATGGCAGCAGGGTTTCCCTCCGTGGCGCCGGGGAGGGATTGGCGGCATCAGATTTTGTGGTGCCGCCCCGGTGTGTCCAGGGGAGAACTGCTGGTCTCCCTCAAGCCACTGTCTCCGCAGCTGCTGAGCCTCCCAGCAAGCGCCCCCATAGCTACTCAAGTGTGGGGCACGTGCGCTGTCAGGCCGTGCTCCAGCTTGTTAGTTTAGGGGACCGGAGACACACTGGAAAAGAAGTACTGACCGGACTTCAGGCTCAGGTCCAGAAGTGGCTGACACCCCGAAGGCTCCAGGCAGGTATGGTTGTCTGTGACAACGGCAGAGACCTACTCTCCGCCCTCCAGGCTGGCAGTCTGACCCACGTGCCCTGTCTGGCACATGTTCTCAACCTCGTGGTGCAGAAGTTCCTGCGCACCTATCCCGGGTTGAGTGACATTGTGCTAAGGGTACGTAGGATTGCCAGCCACTTCAGGCGCTCCCCAACCGCTACCGCGTCCCTGTCCAAGTTGCAGCGGGACAACAGCCTGCCCCTTCACAGGCTGATTGTGGACAGTGTGACGCGGTGGAACTCCACCCTCCACATGCTGGAGAGGTTGTGGGAGCAGCGAAGGGCGGTGAAGGAATACCTGCTGGAGCAAGGCACTGGCGGGCCATCACAAACACTCCCGTACATCACCAGTGTGGAGTGGGGGCAGATACACCAGGTCTGCCATGTGTTGGCCCCTTTCGAGCAGGCGACCAAGATGGTGAGCAGGGAGCATGTCGGCCTCAACGACGTGCTCCCTATAGTGTTCCTGCTGGACAGGGCACTAGATCGCCTGCTCGAAGCTGGGGAGAGTGCCTTGGTGGAGCAGGAGGAGGCAACACTGCTCCACCAAGACCAGGCCCAGGACGAGGAGGAGGAGGAGGATGATGATGATGATGAGGAGGTTACTGGTGACGTCCTGGAGTCAGGGCCTGGTCAGGAGGGAAAGCCGGTGTTGGGGGCACCGATAGTTCGGGGGTTGGGCATCTCTGTGCGTGAGCAGCAGCGCCTCCAGCATGAAGAGTCGGACGTCATGGACCCGGGCAGCCACGAGGAGTCACAGCGGGCTGTGCTCTTCCCCATGGCTGCCCATATGCTGAGATGCCTCAGGAGGGACCCCCGGGTTCATGCTATCAAGGAGAGGGATGAATTTTGGATGGCCACCCTTTTAGATCCAAGATGCAAGGGGAAACTGGAGCAGTTCCTCCCAGCCAGCCGGAGGCAGCACCGTATGGAGGAACTGCAGGCACGCATAGTCAGCCGGTTGGATCAGGCAACTCCCCGGCCTCCAGTTGTCCCCCCTCGTCTCACCCAGCAGGTGGCTGCACCCAGCAGCAGCAGCCGAGCAGGGGACCTAATGGGTGAGATGAGGATGTTCTTCCAATCTGAGCGACCCAGTACCAGCAGCAGCAGCAGCAGCAGCAGCAGCAGCAGCAGCAGTCACCACCAGCGGCTGGCCCACATGGTGGCAGACTACATGGGGTCCGTCGGTGCTTCTGACAGTATGAGCACCGACGACCCCATGGAGTACTGGGTTGCCAGATTGGACACCTGCCGCGAGCTCGCTCAGTATGCGCTGGAGTTATTGTCTTGCCCCCCCTCCAGCATACTATCTGAGCGGACATTCAGCGCGGCAGGTGGGGTGGTCACGGACAAGAGGACCCGTCTGTCCACAGACTCCGTGGACAGACTCACATTCATCAAGATATATGAGTCCTGGATCGGCGGTGACTTTCTGGCACCCGTCGTCGGTTCAGGGCGCTGAATGGTCCCTTGTCATGTCATTCATTATTACCTCTTCCATTAATTGATACCTTTGAAACTCATAGTGGGCAGGTAGTGTTAAGGGCATAAATATTTCCATGCTATGTCATTAAGCCACTATAAGGAGTCCTGATGCTGCTGCCACGTTATTTTGAAATGTAATTGCTCAATGCTCACCATGAATTTAAAAAGTCTCGTATAGCATAGAAATAACGTTAATCAAACTTTTAAATTATGAGGCACTATGGTATAGTCAGGCTACAGCTACTTAAGGCCTGTGTCATTCTGCTTTTCAAATTTAATCACCATGCTAATGCAACTAATTTTGCCACGATATGGGCTCCTACTGCTAATGCAAAAAGGCTGAGTGATTATGTTCCGATATATTACTCATACTGCTGCTGTCACCTTTTGTCCGAGAGATTTGCCACTTTCTATTACTACTGCTGCTGCTGATGGCACCTCTTGCCGGAGTGATTTGCCAATTTTATTACTCTTACCGCTGCTGCTGCTGTTGCTGCTGATGGCACCTCTTGCCCGAGTGATTTGCCCTTTTTATTACTCTTACCGCTGCTGCTGCTGCTGATGGCACCTCTTGCCCGAGTGATTTGTCCTTTTTATTACTCTTACCGCTGCTGCTGCTGCTGATGGCACCTCTTGCACGAGTGATTTGCCATTTTTATTACTCTTACCGCTGCTGCTGCTGCTGCTGATGGCACCTCTTGCTCGAGTGATTTGCCATTTTTATTACTCTTACCACTGCTGCTGTTGATGGCACCTCTTTCCCGAGTGATTTGACACTATATTGTCTACTATTACTACTACTGCTGCTGCTCTCACACCTATGTCACAAGTTATTTGCCACTATATACTACTATTACCACTGCTGCTGCTGCTGATGTTCATGGGCCATGGCACCTCTTTCCCGAGTGATAAAACACTATATTGTCAACTATTACTACTACTGCTGCTGCGCTGACACCTATGTCACAAGTTATTTGCCACTATATACTACTATTACCACTGCTGCTGCTGATGTTCATGGGCCATGGCACCTCTTTCCTGAGTGATAAAACACTATATTGTCAACTATTACTACTACTGCTGCTGCTCTGACACCTATGTCACAAGTTATTTGCCACTATATACAACTATTATCACTGCTGCTGATGTTCATGGGCCATGGCACCTCTTTCCCGAGTGATAAAACACTATATTGTCAACTATTACTACTACTGCTGCTGCTCTGACACCTATGTCACAAGTTATTTGCCAGTATATACTACTATTACCACTGCTGCTGATGTTCATGGGCCATGGCACCTCTTTCCTGAGTGATAAAACACTATATTGTCAACTATTACTACTACTGCTGCTGCTCTGACACCTATGTCACAAGTTATTTGCCACTATATACTACTATTACCACTGCTGCTGCTGCTGATGTTCATGGGCCATGGCACCTCTTTCCCGAGTGAAAAAACACTATATTGTCAACTATTACTACTACTGCTGCTGCTCTGACACCTATGTCACAAGTTATTTGCCACTATATACTACTATTACCACTGCTGCTGCTGCTGATGTTCATGGGCCATGGCACCTCTTTCCTGAGTGATAAAACACTATATTGTCAACTATTACTACTACTGCTGCTGCTCTGACACCTATGTCACAAGTTATTTGCCACTATATACTACTATTACCACTGCTGCTGCTGATGTTCATGGGCCATGGCACCTCTATCCCGAGTGATAAAACACTATATTGTCAACTATTTCTACTACTTCTGCTGCTCTGACACCTATGTCACAAGTTATTTGCCACTATATACTACTATTACCACTGCTGCTGCTGATGTTCATGGGCCATGGCACCTCTTTCCCGAGTGATAAAACACTATATTGTCAACTATTACTACTACTGCTGCTGCTCTGACACCTATGTCACAAGGTATTTGCCACTATATACTACTATTACCACTGCTGCTGCTGCTGATGTTCATGGGCCATGGCACCTCTTTCCTGAGTGATAAAACACTATATTGTCAACTATTACTACTACTGCTGCTGCTCTGACACCTATGTCACAAGTTATTTGCCACTATATACTACTATTACCACTGCTGCTGATGTTCATGGGCCATGGCACCTCTTTCCCGAGTGATAAAACACTATATTGTCAACTATTACTACTACTGCTGCTGCTCTGACACCTATGTCACAAGTTATTTGCCACTATATACTACTATTACCACTGCTGCTGCTGCTGATGTTCATGGGCCATGGCACCTCTTTCCCGAGTGATAAAACACTATATTGTCAACTATTACTACTACTGCTGCTGCTCTGACACCTATGTCACAAGTTATTTGCCACTATATACTACTATTACCACTGCTGCTGCTGATGTTCATGGGCCATGGCACCTCTTTCCCGAGTGATTTGACACTATATTGTCTACTACTACTACTGCTGCTGCTCAGTCACGACACCTATGTCACAAGTTATTTGCCACTCTATACTACTATTACCACTGCTGCTGCTGCTGCTGTTCATCATGGCACCTCTTGCCCGAGTGATTTGACACTGTATTGTCTACTACTACTACTGCTGCTGCTCAGTCAAGACACCTATGTCACAAGTTATTTGCCACTCTATACTACTATTACCACTGCTACTGTTCATCATGGTACCTCTTGCCAGAGTGATTTGACACTATATTGTCTACTATTACTACTACTGCTGCTACTCACGACACCTATGTCACAAGTTATTTGCCAATATATACTACTATTACCACTACTGCTGCTGTAAAGTCTTGCCCAAGTGTTTAGATGCTATCTAGTAGTATTACCACTACGGCTAAAGATATTAACATGAAACTTGGCACACATGTTACTTATATGTTAGCAACAAACATAGGATAGGTGGTTTAACCCTTACCCACCACCATTTGCCATGGTATGGGGTTTTCCTTAAAGTTCCATTCAACTCTATGGGAAACACATGTTACTTCATAACGGCTGTAGATATTTCGATAACACTTGGTCACATGTTACTTATATGTCCACTTAAACTATAGGATAGTTAATTTATCCCTTAACTACCCCCATTTGTGAGGGTCGGGGTTTTTGTTTAAAGTCCCATGCAAATCAATGGGAAATGTATGTTCCCACATAACTTCTGTACGCCTGGAGATATTTCAATAATACCTGGTACACATATTACTTATATGCCAAATAAAAATATATGACAGTTAAATTAACCCTTACCTACACCCTTATATAAAAGATGGGTTTTTGTTTCAAGTCCCATGCAAGTATATGGGACTGTGGTCTCTTCATTTTCCTACACAAAAGGTTAAGATAGGAAGACCGGGCAACGCCGGGTATTCAGCTAGTTGAGTTTATAAAATACCACCCCTTGCCCTTTAACCCACCACACCACCACTTTAATTTCATGGTTTAACTTGATGGAATAATGATAGAAAAGGGGGAGAAGGTTTCAATTCCCCCTTTTCTCATGGGAAAGCGGCAGGACTTAATAAAATTAATAGTGACGGTTTCAAGTTCCCCTTTTGGGAACCTAATAGGGCTCTTTAGGTGTAAGCTGGTCCTCACGTGGCCTAGTTAGCTGGAAAACGTGTTTTTCCCGTTTTTTTTGGTGAACACAAGGTGATCACGCGGCCTACACATGCTTTTCCCGCACTTTTTAGGCCTGTGGGCCTGCTGGTTCTGGAAAAATCCAGTGTTACTTAGGGGTATATAAGTAGGGTTCCGTCAGCCTTGCTCTCAGTCGCCTCAGTAGACGGGACTGTTGTGTTCCCCTACCCCCCCTTTTTTCTTTTCTTTTTGTCGCGGCTGCTAATTATGTGGGATGGTCACCTTTATTTAAAAAAATAAAAGGGTGACAAATCTGTTTAGTTTAGTTGTTGTTGGATACATTTTAAAGTTGGAATATATTTAGGTACAGCCTGAGCCGTAGTGACTAGGCTGTTTTTTAGGTTATTAAAGTATTTATTTAAAATATATGTCTGAAATCCAATAATAAAGCAGCCTCGGCCAGTATGAGTACATTAATGGGGTGTCTTGTTTATTTAGCTTAATTATAGTTAGTAAGTGTTCCTGTCTGCTGTCCCATGTCTTTTTTCAACAGTACTATGAATACCTTGGGTGGTGATATATGTTACCACAACATGGCGTCTGGGTTAACAACATCTGCCCTAAGGTTAATTACATATGACCTTACATAACTGTCACCAATAACTTACCTGGATGAAATTCATCCCGGATCTGTGTCACCTGGCCCATATGGCGCCTCTTTAGGTCCGACCACTTTTTTAAGATGGCCATGCGGTCATGTGTGTGGCCATGTACATCGCGTAACTCCCGCAATAGGGAGCTGACAACTTTTTTTTTTTCCTGCTGCCTCCGCAGCTGATCGTATCCCTTTTGCAGGAACCTCTGCAAGATGAAGAACAAAGTATATTATAATACTTTTGTTTAAACCCTTATGGATATATGACGTAAATGTATGGTATTCAACAATTGGAAGCATTCTCGCCTTATTAATCAATGACAGGGGTAACATGACAGATTTTATATCTTGCCATTTTGGTCGCCACCTTTTTTGCATAAATATAGCAGCCATTATCATTTGCATAATTATGTATATATGAGCAACAACACAGGATACACGTATAGGGGAGAAATGAGTTGCTATTCATCTGACCGCTATAATTATTTTTTGACCCTTATACTGGGCCTGTACAATAGATAAATTTTTTTCATCCCTATCTTTATATAGGAACAATAATATGTTTGTTTCTTTTGACTTTTTGATGAATTAATTTTGAATAAATAATAGAGTTGATGTTATTTAAAAACTACAACTACCAGCATGCTCTGATACACCATGTAGCTCACCGTCACCAGCTGTACAACTATATTACTTTAACTCCCAGCATGCCTGGACAGTTAATGGCTGTCCGGTAATACTGGGGAGTTGTTTTGCAACAGCTGTAGGCTCCGTTTAGGAAACAGTGCCGTACCAGACGTTTATTTTTTTTATTGTGGAGGGGAGGGTGGCTATGTAGGGGTATGTGTATATGTTGTGTTTTTGAATTTTTATGTAGTGTGGTGTAGTGTTTTTATGGTACAGTCAGAGGGGCGTGGGGTTCACAGTAGTTTGCCGCTGAGGGTTTAAGCTGCAGCGCAAAATTTGCTCCAGCTAGAAGCACACTGTAAGCCCCAGCCCATGTGAATGTACCCTGTACATTCACATTGGGGGAGAGGGGGGGGGGTTATTGCAGCCAGTTGCATGCAGGGAGTTGTAGGTTTTACAAAAGCTAGAGGCACAATGGTTGCAAAACACTGCGAGTTTGTTACCTAACTCAGGGTTTCAAGACCAGTGCGCCTCCAGCTGTTGCAAAACTACTACTCCCATCAGGCATGGTCTGTCAGTGCATGCTAAGAATTTTACTTTTGCTGCATCTAGAGTGCCACAGTTTAGAGACCGTGTATAGTGGTCTGAAAAATGTGGGCCTGCAGAACTTGCAAAACTAAAAGTCCCAGCATGCCCAGGCATGCTGGAAGTTGTAGTTCTGCAAAAATCTAAAGGGCAATATGTATTCGAACGACCTTGGGCCTTAAGGACCCTAAAGTCAGGACGTTCGCATACGTCCTATGTCCACAACATGTTAATTATGCTAAATAGCAAGAAAAGTGCCTAAATACACATTTACCAACATTTACCAACCAGGCTGTCCAGGCATGCTGGGAGTTGTACTTTTGCAACAGCTGGAGACACACTTTTTGGGAAATACTAATATCTGATCTTATATCCTAACTTTTAAAATAGTCTAAAATGCAGTTACAGATAATGAAATAACAGTGGTGAAATTACTCACACTAATCAACAAGTTTTCCTCACTGGATGTAAAATTACTTCCCACCATCTTCGCTTCGCAGGGCAGCACAGAAAAGCGATCCGAAAATAGACTGGCACAGATCCAGGAAATGATCTCCGTTTTCGCGTGTTGTTCGCGTGCATGCGCATGTGCGGTGACGAGAATTTCGCAATTATTTCGCAATCGCATTAGCGAAATTTTGCAATATTGTTATTTGGACAATATCGATTTTAGCGAATATTTCTCGAATATTCTTCTATATATTCGTGATATATCGCGAAATCGAATATGGCGTATTCCGCTCAACACTACTCACGAACACCAGTGTCTATGTGCAGACACCTTGCCGATTCCAGGGGGGGAGGGGCACTTGACCCCCTTGCCCCCTCTTGCTGACACTCATGCATGCAGGGTCTCATTTTGTAAACTATGCAGAATGTTTAATGGTGCAAGTGCAGTAATACCTGCACATTTGTGAACTGCAAGTGTTTATTTCTACTTTTCCAGCATGATAAAAATCTTCTGAGAGGTCTCTCTGCAGAAACTGTTTTCTGGTTCTTTCTTTTCCTAAAAATAAGAGTACTGTCCATGATACTTTTTTTATTTGTACTGCTGGGATCTTAGAAATAAAAAAAGTACCATGGACAGTACTCAATTGTCTTTGTTGCAAGTGCACTAATATGGCTACAATCACCTCAAGCCTAAAATAAGTTTTGAATTAAATTGAATTAAACAATATAAGAAGTAGACATGTGCAGACTGAAATATTTCGTTTAGTTTTTTCGTTTTCGTTTGGAAAATAAATTTATTTAGTTACTCCCGAAAATCGTTTTGATTTATTTCGTTTTTCGTTGGGGAATAGCTCTCGTCCAAAAATCCAATAATACTTGGTTTCTGTCGAAAGTTCAAAAGAATATTGGACGGATCGTCGAATCTTTTTGGTTTCTGTCGAGTGGTCAAAAGAATATTCGACGGAACGTCGAATCTTTACGTCACATCGTACATTTTCGTTCGAATATTCCGCCTACAAGAATTCTAATGTTGTATGACTAGTAATAATGTTGAATCTATTCTCTATAATGTCGAATCTATTTTCTCATAAATCGAAATCTATTCTCTGTAATGTCGAATCTATTATTTCTATAGTGTCAAATCTTTTCTCTATAATGTCGAATCTTTTCTCTATGATGTCGAATCTTTTCCCTATAATGTCGAATCTCTCTATATCGAATTTTTACCGCAACGAAAACGAAAATAAAGCATTTTTTATGTCGGATCTTTCGGTTTTCGTTTATTGCACTTTCATTATCGCTTGTTAAAACGATAACAAATAAACACGATTTTCGGACAAAAATGCATTCTAACGAAAACAAATGCACATGTCTAATATGAAGTAAGATTAAAGTTATATTGGTGGGATGCATCTTGAAATGTACAGTATATCACATTTTTTTTAAAACATTTTTTACTTTTCATGTGTAAGAAATTACACTTTGCTACAATGTAAAGTAGTGAGTGTACAAAATAACTCAACACACAGCCATTAATGTCTAAGCTGCCGCCAACAAAAGTGAGTACACTCCTAAATTAAAATGTCCAAATTGTGCCCAATTATTGTTACAAGGTCTCAGGTGTGAATGGGGAGCAGGTATGTTAAATTTTGTGTTATCGCTTTCACTCTCACATACCGGTCACTGGAAGTACAACATGGCACCTCATGGCAAAGAACTCCCTAAGGATCTGAAAATAAGAATTGTTGCTCTACATAAAGATGGGCTAGGCTATAAGAAGATTGCTAAGACCCTGAAACTGAACTGCAGCACTGTGGCCAAGACCCTACAGCGGTTTAGTAGGACAGGTTCCACTCAGAACAGGCCAAAAAGGTTGCATGCACGTGCTCATCATCATACCCTGAGGTTGTCTTATGGAAATAGATGTATGAGCATTGATGCAGAGGTTGAAGGAGTGGGGGGGGGGGGGGTCAGCCTATCAGGAATTGATGCACAAGAAAGCCTGTAAACCGTTTGCTGAAGACAAGCAGACTAAGGACATGGATTACTGGAACCATGTCCTGTGGTCTGATGGGACCAATATAAACGTATTTGGTTCAGATGGTGTCAAGTGTGTGTGGCGGCAACCAGGTGAGGAGTACAAAGAGTATCTTGCCTACAGTAAAGCATGGTGGTGGGAGTGTCATTGTCTGGGGCTACATGACACTGTCATGTCCCGGGTGTATTCAAACCTGGGTCTTCCTGGTCTCTTAAACCATAGCCTTACCTGCTGTGCCACAGAAGAGATCTAGACCTTGGGAATGTCCTTATTGTGTTTAACACTACCTCGGACTCAATCTGGACAGCCTTTAAATAGGAAGTGAGGTCATCACTCAGCGCCTGTTTATTTGGATTCATTCCTTGGGTGTTTTGTCTTCTGTGATCTTCCTTGTATTGAACTCCTGCCTGATATCCCGACTATCCTACAGCCTGCTGATTTTGTACCTTACCGCCTGATCGTGTATGACCTCTGCCTGCCTGACCCTTCTCCGGATTTCGATTGTGAACTATTTGCCTGATCCGTATCTGCCTGACGACGCGTTGCCTGAATCTTCAGCATATTACTTCCACTTCGGACACTACCCTTTACAGGTACCTTACAAACACATGCACACAACCTCTTTGGTCGACCATGGTGAGGTCTGTTCTGAGTGGAACCTGTCCTGTTGAACTGCTCTATTGTCTTGGTCACCATGCTGCAGTTTAGTTTCAGGGTCTTGGCAATCTTCTCATAGCCTAGGCCATCTTTATGTAGAGCAACAATTAATTTTTTCAGATCCTTAGAGAGTTCTTTGCCATGAGGTGCCATGTTGAACTTCCAGTGACCAGTATGTGAGAGTGAGAGCGATAACACAAAATTTAACACACCTGCTCCCCATTCACAAAAGGGACGTAAATGTAACTCTCCTCTGAATAGGAACAGCAGGTGCAGGCTAAGCATAAGCAATTGGGTGAGGAGAAAATTCTGGACAGCCGCACTCAAAATCAATGCCTTTATTAAAAAGAGGTGCTAATCCAAAAAATGCAAGCCACAGCAAACAACAGAATACAGGAGCTGACGCGTTTCACACTTTTTAAAAGTGCTTATTCATAGCTGTTTCTTTAGTATTATTACACGAAAACATATAATAAAATATTTACAAAAATGTGAGGGGTGTACTCACTTTTGTGAGTTGTTGTATCACTTTAAAATATGTTCACCTAATATCTCACACAATTTTCTGCAATGCACAGTTCATTGGTACCAAGTCCATTGCCTTTGTTTAGGACCTATGATATGATCTATACTCAATAAAGCAAAATCCCAGCTGGGAGAACAGAATGCCTTTAGAATTTTTACTTTTCTGGGTAAAAAATGTGCTAGAAGCAGTTAATAGACCGTCTGGTTAACTTGACTCCATATGCCTATTTTTATTAAATACATGAAAAAATTATGATTTCAAACTTTTAATTGGATTTTGGCATGGTATACAGACAAATCATGATAAATGTATAGAATGGGACCAAATTAAGATTATCTATCTATCTATCTATCTATCTATCTATCTATCTATCTATCTATCTATCTATCTATCTATCTATCTATCTATATATGTAGATATATACTGTATATAAAAAGATTATCTTTGGACACTTGCAGATACATGATGCTGAGTGTTATGAACAGAATATAAAATATGCAAATAACCATTGCTATAGGTATTAGAGAGTAATGCTAAATATAATTATGACAATGAAATAAGGCTGGCCATTCTGTACATTAAAGTGTAAATCACCTATTTGATCTAATTATTAAAATTTTCAAACATTTTCAACTTGTTTCCATTTAAAGGAATAATCAATTTACAAACACACACCATTTGAAAAAACAAAACAAAAAAAAAAACAGACAAAATGCCTACCTGGGTTCTTGAGGACTTCCTGTGGGCACCAGCCAGAGACATTATTGAGCCTCACTGCTGCCTTCTTTTGGGGGGGGGGGTTATAAAAAACTTCCCTCCTCAGACAGGATATTGCTCTAAACTTGTAGGTAAATAAGAGAAGCTTTGCTAAGTGGATGAATGGGTTTGATAATAAAGTTGTCAGTGCCATCAGGGCAGGGTGACTGTGAGCAGAGGGGATTACCTTCCTGGTAATAAACTAGTGTTCTAATCATAGTAATTGTGAGAAGAAGAACTACTGCCACCAACATATAATATTAACTATAACTATATAGATACACACCAATATGGGAATAATACAAGCCTTATATGATAAAAGGTTAACAATAGTACATACACTAAATTGCTAAAAGGTACATGCAGGTACATGCACATGAACTTTAACTGATTGCCGACCGCCGGGGACGGTGGCACTGCTGGGCGAGAGCACGTAGCTCTACGTCCTATGTTTTTCGGCCACTAGGGGGCACGCGTGCGCCGCCGGCGGCACGCGCGCTCGCCCCCCGCGCGCCCCCGAGTCCCCCGCGCGCGCGCGTTCGTTACAGAGCGGGGAACGGGAGGTATGTGTGTAAACACATTCCTCTCGTTCCTGTCAGCGGGGGAAACGCTGATCTCCCATTCATACAATGTATGAACGGAAGATCAGTGATTCCCCCTAGTGAGTCAACCCCCCCATACAGTTAGAACACACCAGGAACATACTTAACCCCTTCCCTGCCCCCTAGTGTTAACCCCTTCACTGCCAATGGCATTTTTATAGTAATCCAATGCATTTTTATAGCATTGATCGCTATAAAAATGCCAATGGTCCCAAAAATGTGTCAAAAGTGTCCGATGTGTCCGCCATAATATCGCAGTACCGAAAAAAAACGCTGATCGCCGCCATTACTAGTAAAAAAAATATATTAATAAAAATGCCATAAAACTACCCCCTTTTTTGTAAACGCTATACATTTTGCGCAAACCAATCAATAAACGCTAATTGCGTTTTTTTTTTAACGAAAAATATGTAGAAGAATACGTATCGGCCTAAACTGAGGAAACAAATTTTTTTTATTTCTTTTTTGGGGATATTTATTATAGCAAAATGTAATAAAATATTGCATTTTTTTCAAAATAGTCGCTCTATTTTTGTTTATAGCGCAAAAAATAAAAACCGCAGAGATGATCAAATACCACCAAAAGAAAGCTCTATTTGTGGGAAAAAAAGGATGCCAATTTTGTTTGGGAGCCACGTCGCACGATCGCACAATTGTCAGTTAAAACGACGCAGTGCCGAATCACAAAAAGTGCTCTGGTCTTTGGACAGCAATATGGTCCGGGGCTAAAGTGGTTAATGGCATGCCAGTCTTAGTCCGTAGGGTTCAATATTGTGTTGGCCCACCTTTGGAACTAACAGCTTTAACTCTTCTGGGAAGGCTGTCCTCAAGGTTTAGGAGTGTGTTTATCGGGATATTTGACCATTCTTCCAGAAGCACATTTGTGAGGTCAGGCACTAATGTTGGACGAGAAGGCCTGGCTCGCAGTCTCCACTCTAATTCATCCCAATGGTGTTCTATCGGGTTGAGGCCAGCCAAGTTCCCCCAACCCAAACTCGCTCATTCATGTTTTTTTGGACCTTGCTTTGTGTGCTGGTCCACATCATTTGGTGGAGGGGGGTTATGTGGGGTTATTTTTTCGGTGTTGGGTTTGGCACCATAGTTCCAGTAAAGCGAACTCCTAAGATGTCAACATACCAAGACATTTTGGACAATTTCATGCTCCCAACTTTGTTGGAACAGTTTGGGGAAGGCCCCTTCCTGTTCCAACATGACTGCATAAAGCAAGGTTTATAAAGACATGGATGAACAAGGTTAGGGTGGAGGAACTTGACTGGCCTGTAGTTAGAGTAGTGAAAACTTGTGTGTGTATAACCAATAATAAACTGTCACCAGTACAGTAACTAATAAGAGGATGACTGCGCACAACGATTACTGTTTAATTAGGTTGGGGTTACAACTGTTCATCCCCCAATATTGTAGGGGTTTAGTCTGTATATTTCTGTGGTAGATAGTTCAATACCAAAGCAACAAAGCTTAGCAATCACTGTTATTACACTGATTTCCAGGGACAAACAGACTCGAATGCCAGCAGACTTTGCAGATAGAGCAGACCGGATCAACAGGGAAATATATTAGCCAAACTGTCCCACAGAAAGGAATCCTTTCTACCCTGAGATCAGACAGTCTGGCCCTATCAGAGCAGATTGAATAAACAGCATAATCAAGATCAGATGATCATGAGACCAGTCTACTCAGATGCTTACATGGACATTTATAAAGAAATGGGGGAACCCCTGGGGGCGGGACTTTAAAGGCACTACCAACAGAATGGAGAGGATGTATGAAAGTATAACAAAGTTCATTTTATTAACAAGTAATAAATAGAAGACATACAAAATAGGATACAATAAAAATGTAATTGAAAAATATATTAATGTTCTGAACCAACGCGTTTCAAAAAACTTTTTCCTTCATCAGGGTTTTAATAAATTAATCTAGAGTGTTACATAAATACACGAAAGTTAGCAATTCATATAAATATAACTAAGGTTGTCCCGATACCGATACTAGTATCAGTATCAGGACCGATACTGAGCATTTACGCGAGTACTTGTATTTGCGCAAATGCTTCCGATGTTTTACCTGATACTTTTTATTTCAGTGACGAGGGGCAGAGAGCGGGCGCTGAGAGGGGGCGGAGAGCGGGCGGAGAGCGGGCTTAGAGGAGGCAGAGAGCGGCCCTGAGAACGTGCTGAGGGGCGGAGAGTGGTCAGAGAGTGGGTGGAGAGCCAGCTAAAAACATGCTGAGGGGCGGAGAGTGGGATGAGAACGTGCTGAGAGGGGGTGGAGAGCAGAACGAGCAGGACCGAGACCAGAGCAGTCCTTGGGTAAGGAAGTAAAATAGATTGTGTGAACACTGAATGAATACTGCTGTCACTAGTACTATATATCGCAGTTGCAAGCAAGCTATGTGCAAGTTGAAATAAGTAATTGGGTGCCGTCACTGCCATGTCACTGCATGATCTTCCTTCTGTGTCAGAACAGTATGTAGTCACCTAAAAATTAGAGGCTTATTAGAATGACAGAATCTGTAGAGAGAGACATTATCAATTGGACTTTAGGAATGTAATGTATAGTTTTACAAAAAATAACATTGTTCATTTAAAATAAATTGATCATTTTATTTATAAATTTGTATTTTATTTTAGGTCCAATTTTTAAAGCAAAGCCAATTTTGAGTTTTGATAAGCTCAGCATGGCCCAGGGGGGGGGGGAGCTGGGAGGGGGTGTGTGTCTTTCTCTCATGAATAAGATAACTAACTCTTAAGAAGGATAGTGCTTAATAGAAGTGTAAAATCCAGTAAGTTATTGTGAAAAAGCAGCAGTGATTAATTTCCAACTCGCAAAATAGTGACCCCAATGAATGTTTTCGCTACCTGCAAAGGGGCATTCTTGCTACTGACCACCAGTATAAGGGGCATTCTTCCCACCGACCACCAATGTAAGGGGCATTCTTGCTACTGACCACCAGTGTAAGGGGCATTTTTGCTACTGACCACCAATGTAAGTGGCATTCTTCCTACTGACCACCAATGTAAGGAACATTCTTCTCACTGACCACCAATGTAAGGAACATTCTTCTCACAGACCAGTGACCACCAATGTAAGGAGCATTCTTCTCACTGACCAGTGACCACCAATGTAAGGAACATTCTTCTCACTGACCAGTGACCACCAATGTAAGGGACATCGTCACTGTGGTGCCATTTAAGGAGGACTGGTTCTTCATATGGACTATTTATTTGCTCAAAGTCTCAAACCTTCATCATATACTTTATATGCTATTTAATCTTTCATTTACTTGGCGCAGCTGTCCCCTTTTCCTGGGACCAAAGAAAGGCTTCTTTTTTTTTTTTAATAACTGGAACAGCAGTTATTAACCACTTGCTTACTGGGCACATAAACCCCCTTCGTGCCCAGACGAAATTTCAGCTTCCGGCACTGCGTCCATTTAACTGACATTTGCGCGGTCGTGCGATGTGGCTCCCAAACAAAATTGACGTCCTTTTTTTCCCCACAAATAGAGCTTTCTTTTGGTGGTATTTGATCGCCCGTGCGGTTTTTATTTTTTGCGTTATAAACAAAAAATCACGCTAAAAATTTTTTACTTGTTGCTATAATAAATATCTAAATTTTTTTAACAAAAAAATAAATAATTTTCTCCGTTAAGGCTGATACGTATTATTCTACGTATTTTTGTAAAAAAAATAAAAAAATCGCAATAAGCGACTGCTTTGCGCAAAAGTTATAGCGCCTACAAAATAGGGGACAGAATTATGATTTTTAATATTTTTTTTTACTAGTAATGGCGGCGATCTGCCATTTTTATTGGGACTGCGACATTACGGCAGACACATCGGACACTTTTGACACATTTTTGGCGCCATTCACATTTATACAGCGACCAGTGCTATAAATATGCACTAATTACTGTATAAATGTGACTGGCATTGAATGGGTTAACACTAGGGGGTGAGGAAGGGGTTAAATGTGTATCCTGGGTGTGTTCTAACTGTGTGGGGGGAGGGGGGTGACTGGGGGAGGTGACCGATGCTGTGTCCCTATGTACAAGGGACAAAGATCGGTCTCCTCTCTCCCTGACAGGACGTGGAGCTCTGTGTTTACACACAGAGCTCCAGGTCCCTGCTCTGTCACCGCCGATCGCAAGTACCTGACGGACACCGCGGCCGCCGGGTACACGCATCGAATCCTCGGAGATGCAACGGCACTGTTTTTCCCCGCTGTGTGCCACCCAGTGGCGCGCGCGAGGAATTACAAAAACATTGACGTCCAAAAACGTGACCCCGGCGCCTCAGGTCCGCGCTGTTGACGTCTTTTGTCAATAGCGCAGATCTGTATTGGTTAAATAAAATTAATACCACCAAAAATAGATCCATTTGTGTGAAAAAAAATATACAAGAAAAAAGTATGGCGTATCATGACTGCGCATTGCGCAATTGTCACTCAAAGTGTGACAGTGCTGAAAGCTGAAAATTGCCCTGGACAGAAAGAGGGTGAGAAGTAGTAAAACAATGGACGCTTATTTTTTTTAGTTTGCATTTTTCACCCAAGTTCGTGCAAATTATCAGAGCCTTTCAGTGCACAGTGCACAGAAACACCAGCAAAATGTCAGCTGTGTGGAAGTATTTTAAAATTAACAAGGACAACCCACGGATGGCAGACTGTAAACTTTGTTCTGCAAAAATTATCTAGAGGAGGTACAAAAATCAGCTCTTACAATACCAGTAATCTGATAAAGCATTTGAAATTAAAACATAAAACTGAGCATGGACAGTTTACCACCAGCACTAGCAGTAGCACTCAGCAGCCAACTTTGCAGGAAACGTTTGCCAGAAGAGAAAAGCTGTCAAGAGACAACAGAGGCCCTCACCCAATTTATTATTCTGGATGATCAACCTCTTTCAATTGTTGAGAACATGGGTTTTCAGCTATTTCTTAATGTGTTGAAGCCAAAGTATGACATTCACAGTCGCCACTACATAACAGACGTCATCTTACCAAAGATCCATGGTGCGGTTAAAGGATCACTAAAGGATTATTTTTTTTTAGCTAAATAGCTTCCTTTACCTTACTGCAGTACTGGTTTTATGTCCTTATTGTTCGATTTTGCTTTGAAGTTGCTGTAATCCTGCTCTGTTCTCCACACTTCCTGCTTGTCTGTTTCCTTATAACCACAGTGCTGGGAGCTTTCTCACGGTGGTCTAAGCTGTCATTACTGTGTGTCTAAAACTTCCCAGAACCAATCAGATTCATTTTAAAAACAAAACACTGCCCTGGATTTGTTTGTTTTTGTTCTGTGTGTCTATTTCTACTTCACAGAAACATGAAGCCAGTTCAAAAGTGAAACTAACCTGCAGGCACATTATATGATTGATTTTTATCTATTTTTAATCATTTTGAAAAGGAATCAGTTAACTTTTATGTCTCTATACCCTGTAAACAGTCATTTCAGCAAAAAAAAAAAATGTTTCCTTTAGTGACCCTTTAGGCCTCGTACACACGATCAAATTTGTCTGCTGAAACGGTCTGCTAGACCGTCCCAGCAGACAGATTCGATCGTGTGTACGGGCGAGCAGACGGATTTGGCCACCTGACAGATTGGAAAGCATGCTTACCAATCCGTCGGCTGGGAACCCGTCCGCCCGACATGTCTGCTGGTTAGTACGCTAACCAGCAGACATGTCTTCTCGCACACGCGCCAAATGATTTCGACGCATGCGCGGAAGTGTTTTACTTCCTGGTGCGGTGATGTGGCGGCGTCAACGTCACCGCCACGTCACCGCCACGTCAGCACGCTTTCTGCTGGCGGGGATTTTGGTTTGCTCGTGTGTACACGCGAGCAAACCAAAATCAAAACAGACAGATCTGTTCAAATCGGTCGGTCCGACCGATTTGAACAGATAGATTGCCTCGTGTGTACGAGGCCTTAAAAAGCACATTATCGTCATGTTGCAGAAGGACATAAAGACAATTAGCTTCACAACAGACATCTGGAGCAGTAGTGCGAGTCCACTGTCTCTCATCAGCTTAACGGCGCAGTGGATAGATGACAAATTCTCTCTGCACCAGGTCATGCTCCATGCTACGAAATTTGTAGGCTCCCACACCGGTCAAGCAATAGCCAACATACTTGAGGAAATGCTTCAGACTTGGGCGATTCCCAAAAGTTTGTTTCATGTTGTGGTTCGGGACAATGCCAAATACATTGTAATGGCTATGGAAGATGCTGGACTTCCCAGTATTTCATGTGTTGCACATATACGGCAGCTTGCCGTCACAAAGGGACTGTTATTACAACGCAGCATTGCAGATGCTCTGGGAGTCGGGCGCAGAATAATTGGCCACTTCAAGCATTCTACTCTGGCATACTCTCGGCTGCAGGACATCCAGAAAGAGCTTGGTCAGGCAGTAAGAAGACTCCAACAAGACGTGCATACTCGTTGGAGCAGCACATTTTACACGCTGAAGTCTCTATTTGAGCAGAAACAGGCCCTTGGAGTGTATTTGTCTGAACATGAGCTCCCTGCCACCATTACTTCAAACCAGTGGAGTCTGATAGAGAAGTTGATCAATATCTTGGGTCCCTTTGAGGAGATGACTCACCAAGTCAGTTGTTCTGATGCGTTCACCTCTGATGTAATTCCTGTAGTCACAGTGCTACAAAATATTTTTTTTAAAAGTGGATGAGGACCATGGTATCAAAACAATGAAGAGCACTTTGCTTGCTGCTTTGCAGAAGTGGTTCTATGATAATGAGAGAAACCCACTGTATTGTAATTTACTCAATCCAAGGAAATGTTAATTTTTCTGCTATAAAATGTAATATTTTTCTTAAAGCGGATCTCCGCCGAAAAATCGAATTTGTGATTATGGGCTCTTTAAATTAGCAATCCCACTGCTGTGCTAAACTCAATTTTTTATTTTTTTTCAGCAGCCGCTCTGCTCTTTTTCTGTCCAGAATAGCAAGTTATATTCTGCATCTTCTCCCGTTGCCATCTTGGGTTTGGGCAGGAAACGGCACACAAGCACATCACTTCCTGTTTTCGGTGGATGCTGTCGATCGATGTCCCGGCCAATAGAGAGAATTATTATAATTAGGGAGCTCTGAGCCAGGCTCCCAGCATGCACAGCGAGGGACAGGAAGGAAGGAATAACCCGAGGAAAACCTGATTGCCTGCAGACCGGAAGCCTGTGCGTTTAACAGGTATTTTAACACTACATTTTTTATTAATCGCCGATCAGGTATTGTTTTGCAGTGCTAGTAAGATTAAAGTATAGTCAATTTCAGGGTGGAGCTCCGCTTTAACAATTTGATTCATTGTTTATTTTTTACTTAATCCTAGGTATAAAGATCGATTTTCCTGTAATTCAGACACTTCTAGGGAGGCAAAAGAAATGTTAATACAAGAAATGCAAAACATTTCTGAAGAGACAATTGTACCTGAGGAACATGGGAAACCAGCTTTCAAAAGACCTCACCGTGACGAGTCAGATATCAATCTGGACAGTGTATTTGCAGAAATTGCTGGTGAAGGTTCATCGACGTCGGAGAGCAGTGCTCCATAAGCTGCTACTATACAGCTGGAAGCTTACCTGGGAGAGATCACTGTACCTCGTTCAGAGAAACCCCTTAAGTACTAGGCAGTTCATAAAGTGAGGTTTCCAACTCTGGCTAAAATGGCCCAAAAATTTATTTTTGCCCCATGCAGTAGCGTTGAAAGTGAAAGACTGTTCAGCTTAGTGACCAACGTTCTTACTGATAGCAGAAACAGGCTTATGGCTGAACATGCAGAGATTCTTTTATTCCTTAAAGGATCACTAAAGGATTTTTTTTTTAGCTAAATAGCTTCCTTTACCTTACTGCAGTACTGGTTTCATGTCCTTATTGTTCGTTTTTGCTTTGAAGTTGCTGTAATCCTGCTCTGATCTCCACACTTCCTGCTTGTCTGTTTCCTTATAACCACAGTGCTGGGAGCTTTCTCACGGTGTCTAAGCTGTCATTACTGTGTGTCTAAAACTTCCCAGAACCAATCAGATTCATTTAAAAAAAAAACACTGCCCTGGATTTGTTTGTTTTTGTTCTGTGTGTCTATTTCTACTTCACAGAAACATGAAGCCACTAACTTTTGAGCAATAATAATTCTATTAGCTATATTGCCTGTTAATCCAACCCATACTGTTTCCCATGATTAAACAATGCACAGTTTTTTTACTGTTTTGTACTTTTGGTTGGTTGTGTGATTTGTATTCTTGGTCTGAGCATATTCTGTGATAGCTAATGGACTAGCTGTGTATGATGACCCGTTTGGTGTGAAACTGTGGAGATAGTTGTGGAGATTGTTTGATTCCTTATTATGACATGGAAACAAAATTATGGATAGGGAGGAAACTCTGGAAAGGTTTTCAATGGGCTTATTTTACAGCACATCTAGTGGGGAAGAGGGTCAGCATCAGGTCATGTTGTGTCACCAAAACCCAGGGCTTTTTTTTGTGGAATATATTCCCTAAAGAGCTGGTTCTGGCCAGCTCAGTAGATGGATTTTAAAAAGGACTGAATTCTTTCCTAAATGTACATAATATTACTGGATAATAACATTTACTGGTAAAGTTGATCCAGGGTATATACAATTGCCTCTTGGGGATAAGGAAGGCGTCTTTTCCTCTGCTGGAGCAAATTGGATCATGCTTTGCTGTTTTTTTTTTTTTACCTTCCCTTGGATTAGCTGTAGTCAGGGCCGGACTTACCATTGGGCTTGACTGGGCTCAAGCTCATGGGCCCCACCCAATAGGGGGCCCCTCTAAAAAAAAAAAAAAAAAAAAAAAAAAAAGATTTTTTTTATTTTTATTTTTTAGGGGCCCGGAGGCCCCCAGGGCCCCGGACAGCAACCTCTACTTTTTTTTATCTTTTTTTTTTATAAAAAAATATGTTTTTTTATATATACAATTATTATTATTATTATTATTATTATTATTAAAGGGCCCAGAGATCTCCAGGGCCCCCGGGGGGCAACCCCCCTTTTTTTTAATAAAAAAATTACATTTTTACATATATCTATATCTATATATATATATATATAGATAGATAGATATATATCTATATATATACATAGATAGATATATATCTATCTATATATATATATATATAAATATATTTTTTTATTAAAGGGCTCAGAGGTCCCCAGGGCCCCATGTGGCAACCCCCCCTTTTTTTATTTTTGTTTATTTTTGGTTATATATATATATATTTTTTTTAAGAGGACCCCAGGGCCCCAGATGGCAACCTCCCTTTTTTATGTATTTTTTATAAATGTTTTTTTTTTTAGGGGTCTGGAGGTTTTTGTTTATTTTTTTATAATTTTTTTTTTTTTTATATATATATATTTATATATATATAATTATTATTATTATTATTATTGTTAAAGGGCCCAGAGGTCTCCAGGGCCCCCGGGGGGCAACCCCCCCTTTTTTTATAAAAAAAAATATTTTTTTTTATATATATCTATCTATATATAGATATCTATATATATATATATATATATATAGATATATAGATATCTATATATAGATATATATATATATATATATTTTTATTAAAGGGCTCAGAGGTCCCCAGGGCCCCATGTGGCAACCCCCCCCCTTTTTTTTATTTTTGTTTATTTTTTTATTTATATATATATTTTTTTTAAAAGGCCCAGAGGACCCCAGGGCCCCGGATGGCAACCTCCCTTTTTTATGTATTTTTTATAAATGTTTTTTTTTAGGGGTCTGGAGGTCCCCAGGGGCCCGGAGGCCCCCAGGGCCCTGGACAGCAACCCCCACTTTTATTGTTTATTTTTTTATAAAAAAAATATATGTTTTTTTAATATTTTATATATATATATATATATATATATATATATATATATATATATATATATATATATATATATATAAATTATTATTATTATTAAAGTGCCCAGAGGTCTCCAGGGCCCCCGGATGGCAACCCCCCTTTTTTTTATATTTTTTATATTTTATATTTATATTTTCTTTATATTTTTTATAAATGTTTATTTTTTTATTTATTTTTTATTAAAGGGCCCAGAGGTGTCTTTTTTCTTTTTATTAAAGGGCCCAGAGAAGAAATAAAGGAAAAAAAAAAATATATATATATATATATATATATATATATATATATATATATATATATATATATATATATATATATATCTATATCTCAAAAAAGCATTCAAAGTCCAAAATGAGTCAACAACTTTAATTCGCCCCCCCCGCCGCTCAACAACTTTAATGCGCACCCCCCCCCGCTCAACAACTATGATCCCCCCCATCGCTCTAGGGGGCCCCTTCAACACTCAAGCCCAGGGGCCCCCACCACCCTAAGTCCTGCCCTGGCTGTAGTTATAGGATTGTGTATCTTGTATGATTTTTTTTGTACATTTAAATAAATTATTCTATAATTTGTCCAATTTAAAATGACACACAATTATTATTTTGGTACAAAGCATTGCAAAAATACAAATGAAATAAAGCTTTTTCTTTTATTGCTGTAGTTTTTTAATGCTACACTAAAAAAATTAACAAACAAAATAATAATGATAAAAAAAGTTAAAATATTAATTGTTAAAAAAAAACAACCAGAAAACAATCACAACGAATCTTATGCCGCGTACACACGATAATTTTTCGGCATTAAAAAAAAAAACGTCTTTTTTCGGCATGTAGAAAAAACTATGGCCTAGATTCACAAAGCGATTACGCCTGTGTAAATGTTGTTAGACAGGAGTAATTTCGATTTACGAGCGTTTTTACGCTAGTCGAAATCCTCAAACCATGAAAAGACACCTGCGTGCTAAATTTCGACTTTATTACGTGTTAGTACGCCTTCAGATCTACGCTGCCTGAAAATTGCGGCCACTGGGCGGACTTCCTGTTGTTTTTCACCTTCATGGTATGCTAATGAGCTTTTGCCTGGAATCCACAAAATTTCGCTCTTCAAACGCAATCTCTTACGGCACCTTTAGTCATCTTTTTTTTCCGTTTCACTATACCAGCTTTTTGCTGGTCTAATATTAGACAGCCCATGTTAAGTATGGCCGTCGTTCCCGCGTCGAATTTCAACGTTTTTCGATTTCTTTTATTATTTTTAACGTAAGTCGTCCGGGAATAGGAATGTTCGTAAACGCCGCTACTCAAACAACGAATGACGTCACGACGTGATTTCGCGCAATGCACGGCGGGAAATTCCTGAACAGAGCATGCGCAGTTCGATCGTCGCGGGGACGCGCTTAATTTAAATGCTTCACGCCCCCTACTCACGTATTTCGATTGCGCGGCGGAAAAAAAATACGATACAATAGCGTACGCGCAAAAAAACTACCTGAATTCGGCGTAGAGTCTGGTGATAGACGGCAGCGTAGCGTATTTCGATTACGCAGCGGAACATTACATCTATGTGAATCTGCCCCAATGTTTTTCCAACTTCATCATTAAAATGACGTTGCCCACACATCATCGTTTTAAAAAAATGCTCTAGCAAAGCGCGGTGACATACAACTAGTACGACGGCACTATAAAGGGGAAGTTCCATGCAGATGACGCCTACCTTGGGGCTTCTTTAGCTGATTCTGTGTTAGTAAAAGACGATTCACGCTTTTCTGTCTGTTACAGCGTGATAATTGTGCTTACTCTATTATGAACGTTAGTTTAACCAGAACGAGCGCTCCCGTCTCATAACTTGCTTCTGAGCATGCGTGGGTTTTTAACGTCGTTTTAGCCCACACACGATCATTTTTTACTCGAAACTAACTCGAAAAACTACCACGTTTAAAACGTTGTTAAAAAATGCAGCATGTTCGAGAAAAAAAAAATTGTCGTTTTTCAGACCCCGAAAAATGATGTGAAGCCCACACACAATCATTTTAAATTACATTTTTTAAAACAACGTTTTTTTTTCATGCCGAAAAATGATCGTGGCTACGCGGCATAATGGTTGAGGGCTGAAGGGAAGAAGGTATAAATTAGGGCTGATTAGACTACACACTGTGGCATTTTAGCGTGTGCACTGCATAGCAAAGCAACATAGGTGTCATAAGAAGCAATGTTGCTCAGTGAGGCTTTTCAGATATCTAAATACATTGTACTGCAATTTGAAAAATGCTACATCCATTGTTCTGCGCATTTTAATGCAATGTGAGCTACAATAGAATAAAGAAAATAGCCCAGATTCACAGAGCGATTACGCCTGCGCAACTGGTGTTGCGCGTGCGTAAGTCTAAATGTGCGCGTGCGTTTAGATGCGCGCGATTCAGAAAACGATTTACGCCAGAAATCTACTTTTTTTTGTCCGGCGTAATTTCGTTAGACAGACGCATCCGTCCGCGCAAAAATGCGCTAAACACACCATTGATTTGCTAGTCAAATTTGCTAATGAGGGAGTTGCGGGGATCCACAAAAAAACGCAGTTGCTGCGCAGGCTACGCGATGTGCGCAACAGCAAAATGTCCTGTCTAAAGTTAGAGCACCTAAAAGCTGGTCTAAATTTTAAAAAAAACGTCTACATCTCACAGAAAGCAACACCGTTACTGAGGAGCAGACCACACACACGTGTTGCACTACAATTTGTCTGCCAACATGCCAGGGGCATCGTCGCTCATAGCTGCACTAGTGAATTTAGATGACCAAAGAAGGAGGAGGGCACAGAGGATGGCACGGGAGAGGATATACCGCACACGCATAGACCTCTTTGGCATGAGTGATTCTGAGGTGTATCGCATCTTCAGATTCCCCCCTCATGCCATCCTGGAATTAACCACAAACCTGCAGGAGGACATCACTAGCCCAACACAACGCTCACATGCAGTGCAGCCACTGGTGAAGGTCCTGGCAACACTCCATGTCCTTGCCAGTGGCTCTTTTCAGCGTACAAGTGGAGTGGTGGCTGGGATGTCACAATCCTCCATGAGCAGATGTGTGCACCAGGTTGTCCCTGCAATCCTCACACGCTTGGCCAACCAAATCATCAAACCCACCACTGAGGACCTGCGGCTGAAGGCAATGACAGATTTCTACAGAATTGCCAGATTCCCACGCACCATCGGGGCCATTGATTGCACACATGTGGCACTCCAGCCCCCCCATGAGACAGAGCACATGTACCGCAATCGGAAGCATTGGCATTCCATCAACGTACAGGTGATAGTTGATGCCCAAGGCCTCATATGGCACGTCCGTGCCAAACACCCCGGATCCACCCATGACAGCTACATCTACAATCAATGCCACATCCGAATGGAATTCGATCAGAACGTGTATGGGAACACCTGGCTGGTTGGTGAGTGACATGGGAGTCAGGCATGACTATCCCCTCCCGTGATGCACACCTCACAAGTGGCACATGCATGACTAACATTCTCCTGTCTTTTCCCTTCCAGGTGACTCTGCATATGCACTGGGACCCCATCTCATGACTCCTATCCGGAACCCCCAAACCCCAGGGGAGGAAAGATACAATCAAGCACACATCAAAACCCGAGCAGTGGTGGAGCGCACCTTTGGCCTCCTGAAGTCACGTTTCCGATGCCTGGATAAGTCTGGGGGTACACTGTTGTATTCCCCAAACTTCGTGTGCCATATCATCGTTGCATGTTGCATGCTGCACAATCTCGCAGTGAGGAAGGGCCTGCAGGTTGAGCTACGTGATGACCTGACCCCCCAACCAGACAATCAACCCCTAACCGAGGATACCCCGTCTTCTGAGGGAAGAGCAGTCAGGAGGCAGCTCATATTGGGCATCTTTGCACGTTAAACACACACATTAATCATGGCACAATGAGAATGCATGCATGCACACCACTATGGTCCCTAGCACACACACCCCACATCCTCATCAAATTGGATTGGCACCAGTCCACCATGCAGGACTTGTGAGCAGCAACGCCACGCCAAGGCTCCAATTATGTCACTGTACATTCATACACCATTCACACGGACCTGGGAATCACTTCTCCCTGGTTCTGGGGAACCCTTCTCCACCAAAATTGAGGATGACACCCCTTTTCCAGCAGGAATGTCACCCCCACATTCAAACAGCATGCACAACCCAAAATTTAAAAAAAAGGTCAGCAAAAAAAAAAAAAAAATGCAAAAAATGTCAGCCAAAAAAAAAAAAAATGCAAAAAATGTCAGCCAAAAAAAAAAAAAGGGGGGAAAAAAAATTAGTGCCCTCTGCGTGAGCCACGCCTGGGGCGCCCCCGGCCACGGCCACGGCCCCTCAGGGGAGACTCATGGGGGAGGGGCAAACCCGGGGAAGGAGGAGCAGCCCCTGATATCTGCCCACCTGGCGGCCTGCCCTCCAAGGCCACGGCAATTCTGTCCAGGGAAGCACCAAGTGTTGCCGTGTTGGCCTGGATAGCCTGGGTAAGGGCCCTCACATCCTGCCCAACGCCTGCTGCTGTAGTCTGCAGTTCATTTAGGCAGGTTGTGAAAGCCCGGGAGTGGGAGTCCAGGTTACCCAGCGTATCCTTCATGGAGGACAGGCTCTCCTCCACCCACCCAAAAATCTGGCAGAGCTGTCCCAGATGGCGGGTCTGGAGGGCCTGGTCCCTTCGCAGACTGGCGGGCAGGAGATTGGGCGCCCCCCTGGTGCTCTGGGATGACATCCTGACTCCAGCTGATGGTTGTGGGCGGGGAGAAGGGGAGGCCCTTGTGAGGGGAGCCATGTTGGGGGAGGAGGGGGGGGGGCTCCCCCTTAGGGAGGGCAGGCTTCTGCCAGCCAGAGAGGAAGAGTCCGCACAAACCACTCGTCCAGTGCCTGACTCCTCCTCCTCATGATCGTCCTCCTCCTGATCGTCCTCCTCCTCATGATCGTCCTCCTCCTCTCGAACCTCCTCCGCGAACTCCGGCCTTGTTGGGGGGGCCTCATTAGGCTGCTGTCCTGGTGTTGGAGCGGTCAGGCCAGATGGCACATCTGTGGATGACACAAACCATTCACAGGTTGGAGGATCCACACACTTGCCACATATTCCCTTTCACCCCCTCCCCCACACATGCTACACACCTGATAGAAAAAAAAACCTTACCTGGCACCGCGGGGACCGGACTTGTGTCAAAGCCTGGCAGGCCCTCCACTTCATGCCGGTGAAAGGTCAGGGCCACCACATGCTCCGTCGCTGTAAGCCTAATACGGCATGGTGGGCCCCCTCCTGTGCCCCTGGCATGGGCATGCATTGCGGCCAGTTTTTTTTTCACCAGACGCCGGAGATCATTTATTTTTTTGTCGATCCCAGACCGGGTCCGTGTCTCCCCCTCCCCCGATGAATTCACCTGCTCCGTGATCCTATCCAATATCTCCCTCCTCCTGGCCGGGGTGGTGGTGGCACTCTGCGGGCCGTGGAGAAAACGCCCATACTCGCTAATGGCCCGGGCAAGAATTCTTTTTTCCCCCACAGTAAAATTGAGCTTTCTTTTTCTCTCAGTCATACTTCATACTTCCAAACAAACTCACTACCAGTCACCAAAAATCAGTCACAAATACAAGCACAGCCAATCAGGCAAGAACACACACAAAGAGAAAACAAACACCCACAAATCACACTAGCACTCAGCAAGAAACAGTCACCAAAAAAAAATAAAATAAAAAATAAAGCAAGAAAACAAACGAACAAAAATATATCAATCAAACAAACAGTCTCTCAAACACTTATCAAAAAACACTTTCACAAATATACCAACAAGAACTTGATCACACAGAACACTAATCTGACAACTACAAGACACACTGCAACGAACAACAGGAACAAAAGCACTTGGTTAAATGGGAAGGGACACAAAGGGATGTACTTTTGCAATGCAAGTGCGTTTGTGTGTGTCTATTTATGCTGTCTGCGTAGTTCACAACGTTGCCCTAGTCCATTTCCAATTTCACTGATTGCGCCGCTCCCGAGTTGTGAGCATGCGCACAGCGGAGCTGACATGGTCTCGTTCAAGCGCGCATGCGCGAGCCGGCCGGCCCTTCATTTGCATGGGGTCACGGCTCATTTCAATGTAACACGCCCACGTCCCTCCCAATTTGTATTACTCCTCCTTACGCCTCTGGAAAAAACCTTACGCTTGCGCAATTTCCTGCGCAAAAGCTACGTGAATCGGGGGATTACGCGGCTAGATGGCGCAAGTCTAACGTAATGGCGGTGCGCTACACCGGACCGATAATGCGCCGATGTACGTGAATCTGGGCCAATGTGTGTAAATGTGCTACAATGCAAATGTGAGAGTAGACATGGATATATGTGAACCTGACCTAAGTGTTACTAGGGGGTTAAATGAGAACACATTTTTTTATTAAAAAAATACATACATACATATATATATATAATATGGCAAAGCCACGCTCATAAAAACAAAAAATTATTAAATGAAAACTGCTAGGCAGTAATCTCCTGTGTTTGAACCAGTGATATAACCTGGAACATCAACCATTAGCATAGGGTGATGTCCAAAAGCTCTCCTAGAAATACATATATATATATTTATTAACTGTCTGGTTGCTGTAACTGCCATTATATGTAAGTTACAGCTCGTCCTTTTGATCTGTGAGTATTGACAAAAGTAGCAACGTTACTATGTACAGTGGTTGACTGCGATATTGTGTCAATCTCGCTCCCTTTCTCGGCGAGATTGAGCACTTGCGAGCTCCATCGCGGGAGCCAGCACCAAGCTGGCTTGCCGCGATGGAGACAAAGCCGTCATAGAAGCGACGGGGATCCGACGCGGATTCCCGCCAATTCTACACGTGGGCGGAGTTTGTTATGAATCCTGAGAAGGAAGTCCCCGCCAGATTTTAAATAAAAATCCGGCATGGGTTCCCCCCTCAGGAGCATAACGGGCCCTTGGGTCTGGTATGGGTTGTAAGGAGACCCCCCTACGCCGAAAAAACGGCGTGGGGGTCCCCCCACAGTCCATACCAGACCCGTATCCAAAGCACACCGGCCGGCCGGTCAGGAGGGGAGTGGGGGCAAGCGAACGCCCCCCCCCTCCTGAGCCGTACCGGGCAGCATGCCCTCAACATGGGGGGGTCAGGTGCTCTGGGGCAGGGGGCGCACTGCGGCCCCCCACCCCAGAGCACCCTGTCCCCATGTTGATGAGGACAGGGCCCCTTCCCGACAACCCTGGCCGTTGGTTGTCGGGGTATGCGGGCGGGAGGCTTATCGGAATCTGGAAGCCCCCATTCACCTGCAAGAAAAGTGTAAACACAAATAAACCACACAGTGTATTGAAATATTTTATTAGTTGGCCGCCGGGGGGGGGGGTGTGTATGATCGCTTTTATAAAAGCGCCCCCCTCCGGCGGGCTTCTGCGGGGGGGTGGGTGCCGCTGTTCTTCACCGCCGTCTGGTTCTCTTCCGCCGCCGGGGGGGGCGCCTTGATAAAAGCGCCCACCACCCGGCGGGCTTCCTTCGACATCTTCGGCGGCGGGGGGGGTCTTCTCCCACTCTCCGGGGGTCTTCTCCCACTCTCCGGCTCTCCGGGGGTCTTCTCCGGCTCTCCGGGGGTCTTCTCCGCTCTCCGGGGGTCTTCTTCTTCTTCAGTGTCCCCTCTTCTGTGACGTCTTCTTCTTCTTCTCTTCTCCAGATGTTGACGCGACGCTTCCTTCCGCTGTTATGGCTGGCGCGTGGCTTGCAGCGAGTTATATAGGCCTGTCTTCTGACGTCGCAGTCCCATCATGCTTCACGGCGGTGAAGAACAGCGGCACCCACCCCCCCGCAGAAGCCCGCCGGAGGGGGGCGCTTTTATAAAAGCGATCATACACACCCCCCCCGGCGGCCAACTAATAAAATATTTCAATACACTGTGTGGTTTATTTGTGTTTACACTTTTCTTGCAGGTGAATGGGTAGGGGTACAATGTACCCCATACTCATTCACTTAGGGTGGGGGGCCGGTATCTGGGGGCCCCCTATTAAAGGGGGCTTCCAGATTCCGATAAGCCTCCCGCCCGCATACCCCGACAACCAACGGCCAGGGTTGTCGGGAAGGGGCCCTGTCCTCATCAACATGGGGACAGGGTGCTCTGGGGTGGGTGGCCGCAGTGCGCCCCCTGCCCCAGAGCACCTGACCCCCCCATGTTGAGGGCATGCTGCCCGGTACGGCTCAGGAGGGGGCGCTCGCTCGCCCCCACTCCCCTCCTGACCGGCTGGCCGGCGTGCTTTGGATACGGGTCTGGCATGGATTGTGGGGGGACCCCCACGCCGTTTTTTCGGCGTAGGGGGTCTCCTTACAACCCATACCAGACCTAAGGGCCTGTTTGTCAGGTTTCATATCAGGCTAGCAGCAGACAACAGTTCAGGTGTGCTAATATGCCTATAGTTCAATAACAAGAGCACATACCATGAGCAGGTCTTGAGAAGCAGGTCAGCGCTGGGACTTGTAGTTCACCACGGATGCAGGGTTGAGACGAGCGGGACAGCTGGCACTTATAGTTCACTGCTGAAGTAGGTGTTTTGATGAGCAGGAAAGCTGGAACTTGTAGTTCACCGCAGGTGTGGATGTTGGTGGTGTTGCTGGTGCTAGTAGTGCACCACTGCAATGGATGTGGTCTAGGCAAGCCGGGTCATACACGGATAATCAGAGTTCGAAAGGTACCAAATCGGAAGCAACAAGCAGGGTCAAACAAGCCGGGTCATACACAAGGTTTACAGATAAACAGGTCAGGCTGGATCTCACAAGGCAAGCAGAGTAACTCTATCACGAGCACTGATTGGGTGAAAACACAGGTGTTTTAAAGGAGAGCTGGCCATTCAGTGTTTCCCAGCCAAGGCTGTGTCAGGTGAGTGTGCTGGGTCCTAGAGGGATCCAGTACTGACAGTACCCCCCCCTTCTCGAGGGGTTGCTCCTGCACCCCCAGGCTTACTTGGATATCGAAGATGGAACTTCTTCTTAAGGCGATCAGCATGGAGATCGCGAGCTGGGATCCAGGATCGATCCTCTGGGCCAAAACCTTTCCAATGAACTAGATATTGTAAGGAATTGCGTACTCGTCTGGAGTCAAGAATAAATGCCACTTCATATTCCTGGCTATCCGACACATCTACAGGTTCTGGTTCATTTACTTGGAGACTAGAGTGAACAGGTTTCAATAAAGAAACATGGAAGACATTAGGAATGCGCATGGACGCGGGGAGTTTTAATCTATAGGACACAGGATTAACAATCTCCGAAATCTCATAGGGCCCGATGAATTTTGGGCCAAGTTTCTTGGATGGAACATGCAGGGACAGATTCCTGGATGATAGCCACACTTTGTCACCAACTTTATATCCAGGGGCCTTTGAGCGCCTCTTATCAGCCGTTTTCTTAAAAGCCTGCACCGAACGAGAAATAGCACGATTGACGTCAGACCAGATTTTGGTTTTTCGTGGTGTTGGCATCTGGAACATCAGAGGGTGGAAGATCAAAGGAGCACACACGAGGATGCAACCCGTAAACACAGAAGAAGGGAGAGGTCCCTATAGAAGAGCTGGCACAATTATTAAAGGCAAACTCTGCCCATGGAAGGATGTTGACCCACTCCACCTCATCATTGGCCATCAGACAACGTACCATCTTCTCCAGAGTCTGATTAGTTCTTTCTGTTTGGCCATTTGTCTCGGGATGATAGGCTGAAGAATATGATAACTTAATCCCTAGCTGAGAACAAAGGGCCTTCCAAAACTGGGCTATAAACTGAGAGCCGCGGTCTGAGACAATGTTAATTGGTGCCCCATGGAGCCTGAAAACATGTTTAATGAATAAAGATGCCAGATCTCTAGCAGACGGCAGTTTCGGAAGTGGAACAAAGTGGGCCATCTTACTGAACCTGTCTACCACCACCCAGATCGTGGAACATCCCTGGGACGGAGGCAAGTCAGTGATAAAGTCCATAGATAAATGGGTCCAGGGACAAGTAGGTATTGGTAGAGGACGTAGAAGACCGGAGGGCTTAGAGGTACTGCCCTTGCTTCTGGCACAAACCTCACAAGCCTGGACAAAGGCTAGCACATCCTGCCTAATCGATGGCCACCAGAGGTTGCGAGAGATAATCTCATAAGTTTGTCTAAACCCCGGATGCGCTGCAGGCTTTGACGCATGTACCTGCTGCAAAACCTGCAAACGAAGAGCCAAGGGCACAAAAAGCATACCAGAGGGAGTGGAAGGGGGGGGGCTTCAGCCTGTGCAGGTAGTAAGGCCTCAGAGATGTCAGTCTGGGTGAAAGCCAAAATCCTGTCCTCAGAGATAATGGATTGTGGAGGAAGCGGAGGTGGGGATTCTGATAAAAAACTGCGAGACAAGGCATCAGCCTTAACATTTTTTGGCCCTGGTAAATTAGAAATTGTGAAGTCAAATCTGGAGAAGAACAATGACCACCTGACCTGACGTGAGTTCAGTCTTTTAGCAGAACGGATGTATTCAAGGTTTTTGTGGTCAGTCAGAACTATGAATGGATAGCGAGCTCCCTCCAGCCATTGTCTCCATTCCTCCAAAGCTAGCTTTATGGCTAACAGTTCTCTGTTGCCTATATCATAGTTGCGCTCTGCTGGGGAATATTTACGGGACAGGAAGGCACAGGGGTGGATGGCAGCAGTTACAGGGTCCTTTTGTGACAGAAGCGCCCCCACCCCTACTTCGGATGCATCTACCTCCACAATAAAAGGCAGCTCAGGAACAGGATGGCGTAGAATTGGTGCAGAGGTAAAGGCTTTCTTCAACTGAGTGAAGGCTGTCTGGGCTTCAGTAGTCCATTTAAACTTAGACTGAGACTTCCTGGTGAGAGAGGTGATGGGATGTGCAATGGTGGCAAAATTCCTAATGAATTTCCGATAGAAATTTGCAAAGCCCAGGAAGCGCTGAACTGCTTTCAGGTCTGAAGGTGATGCCCAGTCTAGAATGGCCTGAATCTTGGCTGGATCCATGGTTAGGCCTGTGTCAGAGATTAGGTAGCCCAGAAAAGGTACTTGTTTGACATGAAATGAACATTTTTCAGGCTTAACAAAAAGGGAATGAGCCTTTAATCGGGCCAACACTGAGCGGACGTGCCTCTGATGCGTTTCAAGATTGGGAGAATATATCAAAATATCATCCAAGTATACAAGCATAAAGCGACCCAACAGGTCACGGAAAATGTCATTCATAAAGTTTTGGAAGACAGCTGGTGCATTCCTGAGACCAAAAGGCATGACAAGACACTCGTAGTGGCCATCCTTGGTGTTAAAGGCTGTCTTCCACTCATCTCCTTCACGGATGCGCACTAGATTATAGGCTCCCCTTAGGTCTAGTTTGGAGAAAATCTTTGCTCCCTGGATTTGGGAGAACAACTCTGTGATGAGAGGGAGAGGGTACCGATTGGGAACGGTTATTTTATTTAGACCTCTGTAGTCAACACAAAGTCTTAGACCCCCGTCCTTCTTTGGGACAAAGAAGCAACCTGTGCCTGCGGGAGAAGTAGAGGGACGGATGAAACTTTTAGCTAGGTTTTCCTGGATGTATTCTTGCAAAGCAAGGTTCTCTGGTTCGGACAATGGAAAGACTCTCCCTCGCGGAGGTGTAGTGTCAGGCAAAAGGTCAATGGGACAGTCATAACTGCGATGAGGTGGTAAGGTGTCAGCACTCCCTTTAGAAAACACATCCTGAAAGTCCTTATAACAAAGCGGAATCTGTTCCATTCCCACTTGACAAGCAGCAAGTCGAACAGGGTGCTGGATGCAACTTTCTTTACACTGATTGGACCAAGCCAGAATATTTCCTGTTCGCCAGTCAATTACAGGATTGTGCTTCTGAAGCCAAGGAAGGCCTAGGATCAAAGGAGTGGATGGAGAGTCAATGACAAGACATGAAATCTTCTCCCAGTGCAGGGCCCCCAATTGTAACTGGAAGGGATTGGTGGACTGAAGCACAAGGTCTTGTGAGAGAGGCCGGTTATCCACAGAAATTAGGCGGACTGGGCAATCTAGCATATGAGTTTCCAGGGACAAGGAGGTAATCAAAGTCTTATCAATAAAATTCTCAGCAGCTCCAGAATCTACCAAGGCCAGCAGTTCATGAGTCCCTGTCCCAAAGTGAATAACACTGGGTAGAAGTATACGACTGTCCCCCTTGGGAGATGAAAGCAGACCTAAGGTGACCTCCCCATAATCACCTAGGTCCGGGAGTTTCCCGGACGTGTAGGGCACGAACGGAGCATGTGACCCCTGAGGCCACAATACAGGCAAAGTCCCATATTACGCCGGCGTGTGTGTTCCTGGGCAGATAGCCGGGTGGAGCCTAGCTGCATAGGTTCTTCCACTGAACTGGCACTGGAGGTTGGATGGTCAGGTGGTAAGGGAGGTATACAGTTTGCCACAGCCATATTTTTTTCTCGCCCCCTCTCTCGCTGACGGCGATCAATTCTAATGGCTAGACGCATAGCTTCCTCCAGTGAGGGTGGATAGGAGAAGTTGACCAGAGCATCCTTAATTGCATCTGAAAGACCTATTCTGAACTGGCTGCGGAGAGCTGCATCATTCCAGCCAGATTCTGGGGCCCACCTGCGAAACTCTGAGCAGTACATTTCAGCTGTGGTGGTTCCTTGTTTTAAGTTACGCAGGGTTGATTCTGCAGTAGCCATACGATCTGGATCATCGTACAGCAATCCAAGGTCTTCAAAGAAGGCATCTACAGTTAGCAGGGCTGGATGGTTTGGTTCAAGGTTAAAGGCCCAAGCCTGGGGGTCACCCTGTAGCAGAGAGATAATGATCGGAACTCTCTGAGTTTCAGAGCCAGAAGAGGATGGCCTTAATTTGAAATATAATTTGCAGCTGTTTTTAAAGTTGCAGAATCCCTTACGGTCGCCAGAAAAACGGTCAGGCAAAGGAATTTTTGGTTCAGATAAAGTTTTTGTAACAGTTGTAGTAGGGGATTGCACCTTGGTGAGCTCTGTGGCCATTTGCTGAACTTGATGGGATAAACGGCAAAGTTCTTGTGCAAACATCTGAGCCTGCTCAGAATCCATGATGGGTTTTCCCTTTTTATGTATGGCTCGTGATAATGTCAGGTTTCATGTCAGGCTAGCAGCAGACAACAGTTCAGGTGTGCTAATATGCCTATAGTTCAATAACAAGAGCACATACCATGAGCAGGTCTTGAGAAGCAGGTCAGCGCTGGGACTTGTAGTTCACCACGGATGCAGGGTTGAGACGAGCGGGACAGCTGGCACTTATAGTTCACTGCTGAAGTAGGTGTTTTGATGAGCAGGAAAGCTGGAACTTGTAGTTCACCGCAGGTGTGGATGTTGGTGGTGTTGCTGGTGCTAGTAGTGCACCACTGCAATGGATGTGGTCTAGGCAAGCCGGGTCATACACGGATAATCAGAGTTCGAAAGGTACCAAATCGGAAGCAACAAGCAGGGTCAAACAAGCCGGGTCATACACAAGGTTTACAGATAAACAGGTCAGGCTGGATCTCACAAGGCAAGCAGAGTAACTCTATCACGAGCACTGATTGGGTGAAAACACAGGTGTTTTAAAGGAGAGCTGGCCAATCAGTGTTTCCCAGCCAAGGCTGTGTCAGGTGAGTGCGCTGGGTCCTAGAGGGATCCAGTACTGACACCGTTATGCTCCTGAGGATTCTCAGGATTCATAACAAACTCCGCCCACGTGTAGAATTGGCGGGAATCCGCATCGGATCCCCGTCGCTTCTATGACGCACTCGCTGGAATGTGCTTTTACTATTCCAGCGAGTGCGAGATGTCGGCAGCCTGTCGCCGAGAATCAGCGCGATGCTGTCGTGCTATAAACACATTCTCGGCGGCAGGCACTGTATCTTTTTATCTCACGTCTGAACAGTGTTTATAAACACAGGGCCAGATTCAGGTACATCTGCGCATTATTGGACCGGCTTGGCGCACCGCCTTTACGTTAGACTTGCGCAATGTAGACGCGTAATCACCCTATTCTCGTAGTTTTTGCGCAGAAAATTACGCATGCGTAACGTTATTTCAGAGGCGTAAGGCGGAGTAATTCAAATTGGGAAGGACGTGGGCGGGTTACATTGAAATGAGCCGTGACCCCATGCAAATGAAGGGCCCGCCGGCTCGCGCATGCACGCTTGAAGGAGACCATGGTCAGCTCCGCTGTGCGCATGCTCACAACTCGGGAGCGGCGCAATCAGTGAAATTGTTAATGGACTAAGGACTACGCAGACAGCATAAATAGACAGACACAAACGCACTTGCATTGCAAAAGTACATCCCTTTGTCCCTTCCCATTTAACCAAGTGCTTTTGTCCCGTTGTTCGTTGCGTTGTGTTTTGTATTTGTCAGATTAGTGTTCTGTGTGATCAAGTGTTTGTTAGTAGATCTTTGAAAGTGTTTTTTGATAAGTGTTTGAGAGACTGTTTGTTTGATATATTTCTGTTTGTTTGTTTTCTTGCTGAATCTTTGCCGTTTGTTTTTGTGACTGTTTTCTGCTGAGTGCTTGTGTGATTTTTTGGGTGTTAGTTTTCTCTTTGTGTGTGTTCTTGCTTGATTGGTTGTGCTTGTTTTTGTGACTGATTTTTGTTGACTGGGAGTGAGTTTTTGCAGTATGACATAGAGAAAGCGAAAACTAAATTTTACTTTGGGGGAAAAAAGAATTCTTGCCTGGGCCATTAGCGATTATGGGCGTTTCCTCCACGGCCCGAACAGTGCCAACACCACCCCGGCCAGGAGGAGGGAGATTTTGGACCTCATCACTGAGCAGGTCAATTCAGCGGGGGAGGGGGAGACACGGACCCGGTCTGGGATTGACAAAAAGATTAATGACCTCCGGCATCTGGTCAAACAGAAGCTGTCCAAAATGCTTGCCCATGCCAGGGGCACAGGAGGGGGCCCACCATGCCGTATTAGGCTGACAGTGGAGGAGCGTGCGGTGGCCCTGACCTTTCATCGGCATGAAGTGGTGCCAGGTAAGACACTGGACTTGTGGTTTTTGAGGACTCTTCCCCTCTGGCTGACAGCAGGCAGCCCTCCCTAAGGGGGAGCCCCCCCCCCCCTCCTCCCCCAACATGGCTCCCCTCCCAAGGGCCTCCCCTTCTCCCCGGCCACAAGCATCAGCTGGAGGCAGGAAGTCGTCCCAGAAGACCAGGGGGGTGACCGATCTCCTGCCCGCCACTCTGAGAAGGGACCAGTTCCTCCAGACCCGCCATCTGGGACGGGTCAGCCAGACATTGGTGCGGATGGAGGAGAGCATGTCCTCCATCAAGGATATGCTGGGGAACCTGGACTCCCACTCCCGGGCTTTCACAAACTGCCTAAACTAACTGCAGACGACATCAGCAGGCGTTGGGCAGGATGTGAGGGCCCTTACCCAGGCTATCCAGGCCAACACGGCAACACTTGGTGCTGCCCTGGACAGAATAGCCGTGGCCTTGGAGGGCAGGCCACCAGGTGGGCAGAGATCAGGGGCTGCTCCTCCTTCCCCGGTTTTCCCCCTCCCCCATGAGTCTCCCCAGAGGAGCCGGGGCCGTGGCCGGGGGCGCCCCAGGCGTGGCTCACGTCAAGGGCAATAATTTTTTCCCCTTTTTTTTTTTCTGCTGGAAATTTTTTGATTTTGCTGGTCATTTTTTTTTGGGTTGTGAATGCTGTTTGAATGTGGGGGTGACATTCCTGCCGGAAAAGGGCTGTCACCCTCAATTTAGGTGGAGTAGTGTTCCCCAGGACCAGGGGGAAGTGATCCCCAGGTCCGTGTGAATGGTGTATGAATGTACAGTGACATAATTGGAGCCTTGGCGTGGCGTTGCTGCTCACAAGTCCTGCATGGTGGACTGGTGCCAATCCAATTTGATGTGGATGTGGGGTGTGTGTGCTAGGGACCACAGTGGTTTGCATGCATGCATTCTCATTGTGCCATGATTAATGTGTGTGTTTAACGTGCAAAGATGCCCAATGTGAGCTGTCTCCTGGCTGCTCTTCCCTCAGAAGACGGGGTATCCTCGGTTAGGGGGGGATTGTCTGGTTCAGGGGTCAGGTCATCACGTAGGTCAATCTGCAGGCCCTTTCTTACTGCGAAGTTGTGCAGCATGCAACATGCACCGATGATCTGGCACACAAAGTTTGGGGAATACAAGAGTGTACCCCCAGACTTATCCAGGCATCGGAAACGTGACTTCAGGAGGCCAAAGGTGCGCTCCACCACTGCACGTGTTTGGGCATGTGCTTGATTGTATCTTTCCTCTCCTGGGGTTTGGGGGTTCTGGATAGGAGTCATGAGATGGGGTCCCAGTGGATATGCAGAGTCACCTGTAAGGGAAAAGACAGGAGGATGTTAGTCATGCATGTGCCCCTTGTGATGTGTGCATCATGGGGGGGTACAGTCATGCCTGCCACCCATGTCACTCACCAACCAGCCAGGTGGCCCCATACACGTTCTGATCGAATTCCATTCGGATGTGGCATTGATTGTATATGTAGCTGTCATGGCTGGACCCTGGGTGTTTGGCACGGATGTGCCATATGAGGCCTTGGGCATCGACTATCACCTGTACGTTGATGGAATGCCAATGCTTCCGATTGCGGTACATGTGCTCTGTCTCCTGGGGGGGCTGGAGTGCCACATGTGTGCAATCAATGGCCCCCACGGTGCGTGGGAATCTGGCAATTCTGTAGAAATCTGTCATTGCCTTCAGCCGCAGGTCCTCAGTGGTTGGTTTGATGATTTGGTTGGCCATGCGTCTGAGGATTGCAGGGACAACCTGGTGCACACATCTGCTCATGGAGGACTGTGACATCCCAGCCACCACTCCACTTGTACGCTGAAAAGAGCCACTGGCAAGGAAATGGCGTGTTGCCATGACCTTGACCAGTGGCTGCACTGCATGTGAGCGTTGTGTTGGGCTGGTGATGTCATCCTGCAGGGTTGTGGTTAATTCCAGGATGGCATGAGGGGTGAATCTGAAGATGCGATACACCTCAGAATCACTCATGCCAAACAGGTCTATGCGGGTGCGGTATATCCTCTCCCGTGCCATCCTCCGTGCCCTCCTCCTTCTTTGCTCATCTAAAGTCAGTAGTATAGCTATGCACGACGATGCCCCTGGCATGTTGGCATACAGATTGTTGTGCAACACGTGTGACTGCTGAGCTCCTCACTAACAGTGTTGCTTTATCTAACAAGTAGACTTTTTTTCTCTTTTTAGACCAACTTTTATATGGTCTAATTTTAGACAGGACATTTTGCTGTTGCGCACACTGCGTAGCCTGCGCTGCCCCAACGTTCTTTTGTGGATCCCCGTAAGTCCCTCATTAGCATATTTGACTAGAAAATCAATGGTCTGTCTAGCGCACTTTTGTGCGAACGGATGCGCCTGTCTAACGAAATTACGATGGACAAAAAAAAGTAGATTTCTTGCGTATCTCGTTTTGGGGATGCCGTGCATCGAAACGCACGCGCACATTTAGACTTACGCACGCGCATCTCCTGTTGCGCAGGCGTAATCGCTCTGTGAATCTGGGCCACAGTGTTCACATTTTTTTTTTTACAGCATCAGCTTTTACAGCTCCTGTATTTACACAGCAATGCCTGACCATCATTTTGACAGCCATAAATTGTCGGTACGTTCCCAATGCCCCCAACAAGTTTAAAATCAGTCTGCCAGGTTTAAAATGAATATATACTTTGATAGAGTTAAGGGTTACCATTATATGTGCCATTTTAAAATTTGCAAATGTGTTCTATCATGCAACATTCTGTTGATAGTACAGGTAGTATAATACACCTGGCTAGAATGTGACAGCACAAATCTATCCAATTGGTTAAGCATTTTGTATGAATAGTCAGTAAATAAAGCCATTCACTCGCTCCTTATCTTGGTTGGAGGAATGGAAAGCTGAACTATGGCATTTATTATATTGATGTTAAGCAGGTGCAACATGCATTGCTAAAGTAAGCTCCTATAGATTTAATTTGGCAATAAAAAATATTTACCATGCACAGAGCAGTCTATCTTGTTTTCTAGTAAATGAGTCTGGCTTCACTCCAAAGAACATCACTAGCGAGAATTGATGTGACAAATAAATCATTCCAATGGCATTTCAAGGTGTCTAGTCTAACAGAACTACAGCCAATCTAATTCTGAGCCACTGATGCGTATGTTACAGTGTTAAATGTTGGTGACTATAAAGCAAAGAAATAATCTTTTCTATGAAATGTAAAAATATACATAAATGTTATGTGTAGATAATCATTCACTGTTAAATTTAGCAATTATTATTTTTGATAGCCAATTTAACTTGTAAAGGAAATCCATGGTCACATACACATATACCTTCATTTTATAGCAGTAGCATTGTAATAGCAATGCAAACAATATGTTGTTTCCTGACAGCTCAATGTCAGGGTACAGGCTCCGCCCCCATGCCTACAGGACTTAAAGGGTCACTAAAGAAAAAAAAATGTTTGCTGAAATGACTGTTTACAGGGTATAGAGACATAATAGTTAACTAATTCATTTTAAAAATGATTAAAAATAGATAAAAATCAATCATATAATGTGCCTGCAGTTTCAGTTTCATTTTTAAACTGGTTTCATGTTTCTGTGAAGTAAAGAGACACACAGAACAAAAACAAACAAATACAGGGCAGTGTTTTGTTTTTAAAATGAATCTGATTCTGAGGAGTTTTAGACACACAGTAATGACAGCATGGACCACAGTGAAAAGCCGACATGAGATTTTTCATAAGGAGCCAGACAAGCAGGAAGTGTGGAGATCAGAGCAGAATTACAGCAACTTCAAAGCAAAAACGAACAATGAGGACATGAAACCAGGACTGCAGTAAGGTAAAGGAAGCTATTTAGCTTAAAAAAAAAAATCCTTTAGTGATCCTTTAACTCATATAAATTTGAGCCCACCTACAGCCTCTGCGTTCTTTTTTCCTCCTTTGCGCAGGACCTAGGTGTGTTCCTCTACCTGGCTGGTCTAAAGGGCTGGCCATCCGTCCATGCATATGGATAAGGCTGGACGCAGTCGCTGGTGTCTTGTCTAAATGACCCATAATCCAGGGAGCCCCGATGCTGGTCCTCAGGGTGGCTTTTATCATGGCTAACAGCCAACTCTGGGGTCCTCTTGGTCCAAACAAAGTGGGCAGCGGTGTTGGCAGAGTCTTCCCAATGCATGCGCACCCGCACTGTGCTGGTGTTTACAGTCAGATGACAGGGGTTGGGTAAGCTAAATTTGTAAAATTCTTTGTATCTAAATGAATGCTGCATTGCTGGGTATTGTTGTGCCTTGTTCCCTGCAGCCACTATGCATAGCCTGAGCTCCTCCACAGGGAGAATTCTGCATAACAGGTACACAAAGTAACACTTTGTCTGTTTGCACATGGTAATAACCTGTTGGTGGCTTCTCATGTTTGCTTTACTGTTGTGCTATTATGCCAACCCCCTCAAAAGACCAGCATTTCCAGAGAAGGTAGAGGAGTCACCTGTGGATGTCTACTGGAGCCAGCCATGGCCTCTTAAAGCGGAGCTCCGCCGTGCAAAAAAATATTAAAAGCCAGCAACTACAAATACTGCAGCTGCTGACTTTTAATATTAGGACACTTACCTGTCCTGGAGTCCAGCGATGTCGGCAGCAGAAGACAAGCAATCGCTCATCACTCTGCTGCCCCCAGTACCATCCTCGGTGAGGAATCCAGGAGGTGAAGCATTGCGGCTTCACTGCCCGGTTCCCTACAGCGCATGCGCGAGTCGCCTTGAAAAAGTATTCATACCCCCTGAAATTTTCCACATTTTGTCATGTTACAACCAAAAACAATGTATTGGGATTGTGAAGTGGAAGGAAAATAATGGTTTTCCATTTTTTACAAATACATATCTTAAAAGTATGGCATGCATTTGTATCCAGTCTCTTTACTCTGATACCCCTATCTAAAATCTAGTGGAGCCAATTGCCTTCAGAAGTCACCTAATTAGTAAATAGAGTCCACCTGTGGGGAATTTATTCTCAGTATAAATACAGCTGTGAAGCCCTCAGAGGTTTGTTAGAGAACCTCAGTGAACAAACAGCACCAAACAGGTCAGGGATAATGTGAAAGTGAAAGTGAAGTGAAAAAGTTTAAAGCAGGGTTAGGTTATACAAAAATATCCCAATCTTTGAACATCTCACGGGGCAATGTTAAATCCATCATCATGTGCCTTTATGGAAGAAAGCCATTGTTGAAAGAAAGCCATAATAAAGTACCATGTACAGTTTGCAAGGAAGCCTTGCTGAGATGAGATGGGGCTAAAATTGAACTTTTTGGCCTTAAAGCAAAACGGTATGTGTGGTGAAAAACTAACACTGCACATCACCCAGAACACACCATTCTCACTGTGAAACATTGTGGTGGCAGCATCTTGTTGTGGGGATGCTTTTCTTCAGCAGGGACAGGGAAGCTGATCAGAGTGATAGATAGAGCCATTTACAGGGCAATCTTAAAAGAAAACCTGTTATACCTCGTACACACGATCGCTTTTTCCGTCGGAATAAACTCAGGGGGGGTTTTCCGACGGAATTCCACTCAAGCTGTCTTGCATACACACGTACACACCAAATTCCGTTAAAAACGTGTTGACATACAACAATACGACGAGCCTAGAAAAATTAAGTTCAATGCTTCCGAGCATGCGTCAAATTGTTTCCGAGCATGAATGTTTTTTTCTCCGTTGGAATTCCATACAGACGACCGGAATTTCCGATAGAAATGTTTTCCGTCGGAAAAAAAAGAGAACATGTTCTCTTTCTAAGTTTGTCGGAATTTCCGACGGAAAAGTCCGATGGGGCATACACAAGGTCGGAATATCTTATGAAAAAATTTCGTCTGACTTTTGCATTGGAAATTCCGATGTATGCCGCATTAGAGTCTTCAAATGACTGGGGCATATGTTCAACTTCCAGCTGTAACTCCCCCGAAAGGTGGTTCTACAAAGTATTGACTCGGGGGTCCGAATACAATTGCACGCCACACATTTTAGATATTTACTTGTAAAAAATATTGAAAACCATTTATTATTTTCCTTTTCACTTCACAATTATGTGCCACTTTGTGTTAATCTATCACATAAAAACCCAATTATACAACATTTAAGTTTTTTCTTTGTAACATTATAAAATACTTTTTAAAGGCACTGTAGGCTACCATACCTGAGAGACAGAGGCAATAGGGAACAAAGGAAGAGTAAGTAGAGGAGGGGGTTGGGTTGTTGATGGTGAGAAGGAGGGAGAAATTGGGCAGGCTACTTAAGATGGAGGTTTCCCCTCTCTCAGAAGCCATGAGTTTTACACAGGTACAGTAAGAATGAGGACACAGAAGACATGAGGTCTACTGCTGTTTGTGGACTCATTCATGTTAAAAAGCTTCTGCTAAGACCCAAGGATATAAGCCACAAAAAAGCGTGACTATTACTGGGTGGCCACCCTTTTATATCATGTAGGAGAAAAATAAGGTTAGAAGTATTTTCTTGTTAACTACCGTATTTATCGGCGTATAACACGCACAGGCGTATAACATGCATCCTAACTTTAAGGCCTCGTACACACGATCGGACATATCCGATGAAAACGGTCCGCGGACCATTTCCATCGGATATGTCCGATCGGAAGTTTGATCCGATGGCGTGTACACACCATCGGATCAAATTCCCCGCCGCCGGACGGCGCGGTGACGTGGCGGTGACGCGGCGGTGACGTTGACGCCGCCACGTCACCGCCACGTCACCGCACCAGGAAGTTAAACACTTCAGCGCATGCGCCGAATCCATTCGGCGGCGGCACGGCGGCGGTGGGGGGCGACATGTCTGCTGGTAAGTGTACTAACCAGCAGACATGTCGGGCGGACAGATTCCCACCGGATAGATTTCAATTGTAGGATAAAGTCCCTGCCACAGACCCTCCTTGGTGAACTTGAACTTGAGGAAAAGTCTCTACCACAGACCCTCCTTGGTGAGCTTCAGAAAGACACCTCTGCCACAGGCCCTCTCTGGTTTGTAGTTACGAAGATAATCCTCCTTAGATAAGTTACGCCTCGATATCCTTCAACTTATCGTCCAGGTACTGTCTGATAGGTGATCAATCGTTCAGTGTCTGGCTACCTTGATCCCCAGTGGTTTGTCGAGGCCCTTTTGGATCGCCAGCCTCTCAATGGTGCTCCTCAGACAGACTCCCCACTGAACAGCAGTACAGCTTGGGATCCTTAAAGGTGGGAACCCAGTCGCTCACTGGGTCCCCGTCGCTGTTCAGATGCTCCGAGCCAACATGGTCCCGGAAACAAGAAAACACCGCGTGGCACGCATTGCCCAGCCAGGTAGGACATAACGCCGGGGCGCCCTCCCCAGCATTCACAGCGAGGTCAAACCCTCCTGATTGGCTGCTGGGAAAGAGCACCCAAATCTTAACTCCACTGCTACCACCTGCAGCACCGGGGTTGGAAGAACACCCCAGTGCAACAGAATAGCCCACAGCACAGCCCAGCTGAGACAGAGACCCTGTTTTGCACTTAACAATCTGGATCAGAGTTTAACTACACTCTGATCTACCTCTAAATTTAACTAGCACCGGTACTGTAAAGTACAGTAGGCTGTACACTCATAAAAACTTATTTAGAAATAGGTAGAAACCTATGTGAGAATGGCTACCCAAACTTTCTAAATATAATGCTTATTGGACTCCACAACACCAAGTTAGGGCTCTGTCAGAAGGGGCTCGAAAGACCGAGAAAGACTCTGCCAGAGGGAATATCACTAGAAGCCATATTGTATGGGATAAATGCCAAGAACCCGGTTTATTGCAATCACTTAAGATGCCTGGAGTCCTGTTTGTTATGGAACTGCTATGGAAATCATGGACCAGCTATAACAGAAGCTAAGTGACTTTTTAGTATATGCCTATAGCATACAGACCATTAACATGTCAGTTTGCATTTGGTTACATAGGGGTTGACTTACTAAGACTGGAGAGTGAAAAATCTGGTGCAGCATGGTAGCCAATCAGCTTCTTCAATTAGGCTTTGACAGAAAAATAAAAGCTAATTGGTTTCTATGCAGAGCTGATTTTTTGCACCAGATTTTGCACTCACAGTTTTAGTAAATAAACCCCATAGTGTGTGCATGTGTGTTGAAAGAATTTGTAGTACTATGTCTGTCCTGTATTGTTCTCCAAAAACTAAGTTTGTATATGCAACATTCTTGTTTAATAAAGGTACATTAATATATTACAGGGTTGTTCATTACCTTGCTTTACCGCAAAAAGATACAAGCAAAACACAGGTCCTGTGCTGGCCTGCTGCTGACACCATTACTCATTCCCTACCACCTCTTGGCTTTCCACCATTACCAGTTATTGCCAATGCTGATGGTCTTGCACCATTACCAGCTTCTAACACTTCTGCTTGCCCTCCATTGACATCATTACTAGCTCCCGCCACCTCTGATAGTCTTCTGCCATTACCATCTCCTGCGACATTTGCTGGTCTGCAACTTACCATTATCAGCTCCTGCCACCTCTTCTGGCTTGCCATTCACACCATTGCCAACTCCTTATCACCTCTCCTGGCCTTCCACCATTATCAGCTCCTGCCATTTTTACTGGCCTGCCTCTAACATCATTACTAGCTTCCTTCCACCTCCACTGGCCAGCCACCATTACCAGTTGCTTCCACCTCTGCTGGGCTTCCACCATTAACAGCTCCTGCCACAACTGTTGGCCTTTCTTCATTACCAGACCACTTCTGGCAGCCTACCACTGCCACCATTACCAGATCTTGCCACCTCTGCTGGCCTGCCGCAATTAACAGCTACTGTCACCTCTGCTGATCTTTCATCATTAAAAAGAAAATAAGACGCATCAGCCTTGCGCATTACCTTTGTGATAACATTTATTGGATAGATAAAAAAGATGCATACTCACAAAAGTCATGAAAAGTCAAGCATATCAGTGTCCACAGTGTCATAGACTAAGACAGGTGAAATCCTTAGTATCCACAGCTTGCAAGCACAGGCTTCCAGCTAGAAAGGTCTCTGGTAACCAATCTTCAAACAGTATATAGAGAAAGTCGGCACTCCAGTGCAACAGCTATAATCAAATGCTCTTTATTAAAGGATGACTCCACCTTAACACTGAAATCTCTACATCTACAGACATCCACAATCTAACACTAACCTATCTAACCCTGTTAGAAGAAATCGGTATACAGTACGTACCTTTTTTGAAGCTGTTCCAACCCAATCCCACGCTGAGCTGTCTGCACCAGCCTCCACAGCGACGCCACAGCTGAGGACACAGGTGACAACGGAAGCTCCTTAGTAAGTCTATGGGTGACATCATTTACCATTCATTTCATAGCTGTTATTGGCTATGTCCTCTACAGAGCTTCCACCGCTGGAGATCGGACCAGATTGGTTTTAAAAAAGGTATGTATACTGATTTCTTCGTTACAGGGTTAGATAGGTTAGTGTTAGATCATGGATGTCTGTAGATGTAGACATTTTAGTGTTAGGGTGGACTAATCCTTCAAAGGAGAAATCCAGCATAAGCTTGTTTGGCTGGGCTTCTCCTATGGATCACAGGAGTGCAATTCGTTTTGCACGCCTGTGACCCGTTTTTAGCAGAGAGACGTCACTCTGCTGATGTCACGGATATCAGTCCAGACACTGTGTCATCCCGAAAGTAGGAATCTGGATCTGTCAGGTGCCAGGACTGATGCCCGTCTCAGCCTCTCAGCGAGCCGCTGAGAGCCTGAGATGGCCGCTCCCCGCTCCTACTCAGCTCAGCGCACCATTGAGCATGGAGGATAGCAGGTAGCAGCTCTCTTCTGGGTAAGCTGTGAGAACCGATCCATCGGACCCCTGCTGCATCTACCCGGGGAAGTATAATGGAGGAAAAAACCCCAAACCCATGCTTCTCTTTTAAAGTTTGTGTAGTACAGTTATAAAAAGCCAATGTGTTTTGGTCATCAGGCCTTAATCATGGCTAACAAACAAATGAATATGACTCTTATAAATAGAACAAACATAATTGTCAATCCCACCTCCCAGGATCACATGACTCCAAGAGGAAGAAATAAATTATACAGTATAAAACATGCCTGCATATAAAAAGATGCATAAAAACAAAAAGGAAACAACAGAATATAAATATTCCTGTGTGGACCGATGCATACGTGGAAAAAAAAAGAAATAGCACCATCCAGATACCAAATAAATCATAAACAAATAAATGCAAAAAGAAACAAATCATTAACAGGGGAAAAAGTGGGAAAAAAAACAAAGGACCAAAAATATAATTTAACCTCCCTGGCGGTATTATTCTTTCAGATTTTAGGTGCTGAAAGCGGTACCATTATTTTGCATTAAAATGTGGCGTTTTAGATTGCAGGCCTGTAATTCTTAGGAATAACTCACCTAAATCTGTCCAAACCAGAGTCTCTAGTAGACTATGATAAAGTTTGAAACACAAAACCATAAATTATAATATAATAAATAATAACAAATAATAATTTAATAATAACAATACTTTTTATTCAATATTTTTTAGTAAATAATACATTCAAAAACTCTGTTTTTTTTTGGGGGGGGGTCAAACAAGGGTGCAATATCATTAGTCAGTAAACGTCTCGGGTATGAAATGTTTTAAATTGTATGTGTGAAAGGGGTAGTGGCGCTGTCCCACACCCTATAGGTCAAAAGGGTATAAGTGCCAGTGTATGGACTAGTGAGATAGGTACTGCAAATTATAAATATACAATAGAGTGCAACAATATTATAACAACATTGAATAAATGGTATGTGTGAAAGGGGTAGTGGCGCTGTCCCACACCCTATAGGTCAAAAGGGTATAAGTGTCAGTGTATTGACTAGTGAGATAGGTACTGCAAATTATAAATATACAATAGAGTGCAACAATATTATAACAACATTAAATAATAAACATTTGGTGATAAAGTGCAAAGTGCAAACTTAGTAATAAAAAAATAAAAAGTACAGTCCATGAAATTACAAAAATCCAAACATATATCACGTTGATAGATGTGCAGTAAACTTAGATGTAGATTTCCATCAAAAAAAGGGTGTAAGTTTGTGGTATCGCTGTGGTCCGGTGCTCCCCCACCAGGTTCCCCACTCACCAGAACTAATCACCCCTGCAGGGGTATTAGGCGTGTAGTCACAGATAGGTCCCAGCTTCCTCCAGTGGTGCTATCCGTCCAGGGAAGGTGTGTCCTTTAGATTAGTCAGATCCTCATTCCACCGGGAAAAAGGAAGAAAAAGGCTCCCATAGTGTAGTAAAAAAGGAGTTTTTTTTTATTATGCACAATCCAGGTGCATTACATAAATGAAATGATAATGGGTACAAAATGCATGTCCAATGATAAAAAGGTTAGCAATGTGGTATGAAAGGGAACAAACACCACAATCAGCAAGGTAAAAAATGATAAAATAAAAACAAAAATAGGTGTCCTGTCAGAAGCTCCCAGCACGCTGCATCAGTTTCCTCCGTCGGGAGTGGAAGCTCTAGCGTGTGTTCCAAACAGTCCAGACAGCAAACCGGAAGCCTGCGGGTGCGTCTCTAGCGTGCTGACGTGCGTCACTATGCTCGCGCTCGACGTACGTTTCGTAATTAACTTTTTCAAGAGTGGCTGCACGTCTTGGATACTTGCATCTAATTATAAATCTAAATAATATAATTAGATGCAAGTATCCAAGACGTGCAGCCGCTCTTGAAAAAGTTAATTACAAAACGTACGTCGAGCGCGAGCATAGTGACGCACGTCAGCACGCTAGAGACGCACCCGCAGGCTTCCGGTTTGCTGTCTGGACTGTTTGGAACGCACGCTAGCGCTTCCACTCCCGACGGAGGAAACTGATGCAGCGTGCTGGGAGCTTCTGACAGGACACCTATTTTTGTTTTTATTTTTCATTTTATCATTTTTTACCTTGCTGATTGTGGTGTTTGTTCCCTTTCATTTCAAATAATTTTTATTGGTTCAAAATAGAGTAGCACTGCATTGTTGTACAAAACAGCTTAAACAGATACAAAAATCGAACATTGTTAATACAGAACCAACTGGAAATTTCTGCTCACACAGTAGGTGGGTACCTTAAAGGATAAAAATAAACATTTAAGCCATGACTGTGGACTCGCCGGCATGCCCCCCACGGCCGCCCCACACACGAGGGAGCACGCCCTACCGCTAAATGTGGACGTCACCCCCCCAATGCGGGGCCCCCGGGAGGGAGCCCGAACGAATCGTGACTCATTCATCAGAGTCTAGTCTGCACAAGACAGTCAGCAAGCCAAAGAAAAAATTTAAATATTTAATAGGAGGCTTAATATAGTAGAGCAACCCAAATTCTAGCTGTAAGGTAACATAACATCATAAATTGAACCGGGTTATATCGTCCACTGAGAGGACTATGGTAAACCAAAACTGAAACAATAAAAAAAGGTAAGGTGAAAAAGGAAATAACAGGGAACTATGACAAGAAGAGGATGGATGACAAGAGAAGAAATTGGAAAGAGAGAGGAGGGGAATAGGGGGTAGAGGAGGAGGGGGGGGGGAGGGACCTGAGGATGTGCACTAAAGTGGAATTGAATGAAACTAATCTGACTGCTAGGATTGCCTTTTCACTTTCATTTTTTAGTTTGAAGGGATGAAATCAAGAATTACTCCTGAAATTTTGATGTCCAGGGTTCCCAAAAATCGCGAAACCTAGACACCGACTGGGATTGATTAGCAAAGAATTTTTCATATGAGTGTTGAACTTTTACCCGTTGTATGACCTCACTGACATTAGGGACCAAAGTGGATTTCCATTTAGAAGTGATTGTGAGCCTGGCTGCTAATAGGACGTGAGTTGTAATACTTCTAAATTGCATGGGGATATTTTGTATATTCAAAAAAAGAAGAGAGCTAACTGAGGCTTCGGAGCAATAAAGAACCCAGTGATCGAAGAGATCAATTTGAATACTGCCCGCCAAAAGCTGCGGATGCATTTGCATTCCCACAAAATGTGGAAAATATTTCCCCTCGCTCCACAAAGTCTCCAACAATCACTGGTTTCTGTGGGAAACATCATAGACAACCTAACTAACAGGCGTCATGTATGATCTGTGTAATGTCCCGCAACATTATTGTCCCAATGGCCAGTGCAATGCGAAAACTTAAAGCAGGTGCCAATAGCCGTTTTCCCATTCATCTATAGAGTGGACTGACCCTAAGTCCTCTTTTCCCAGCTCACCATGTTAGAGGTTTTGTTGCGACTAGTGTTGTTTTGAAGAATACGATAGAACCACGACAGGCCCTTAGGCACATTGTGATTTTTCAAGAGGTACGTCCACACCTCATTGTGTACTGAGTAATTTGCTTCAGGGTGTTTTACGTGAAAATGATGTATTTGTGTTTTAGAAAACTGGTGGGTGTTTGGGTCTTTGGCATACAAGTCGTTACGAGTGAGTATGTCATCTCTCAGCCAGGAGGCAACTCTCAAGTTGGGAATTAGAAACTCATACATCTGGAGATTGGATAGAGTGTGTTTTATTAAAGAATCTCGAGGGGTCAGGAGATGGAGTTTCTTCCATGCGTCAAGAGTTGCCTCTATGGAAGGAAATTTAGGACATACCAGAGGTACATCAACCAACTGGGCCAGGAGCAGGGAAGGTAGATCTCTGTTGGACACCACCGATCTCTCTATTTGAACCCACAGTTTTGGGGACTGTGGGTCGAACCAGGCCTTGATCTGGTCCAACATAGCCGCCCTGTAATAATTCCTCACATTTGGGAACCCCGCGCCTCCCCATTTCCTATGTCTCTGGATTATGACAAAGGGGATTTTAGACATTTTTCTCTGCCATACAAATTGTCTAAACATTTTATCTATCAGGTTAAAGAAGGATTCGGGGAGACAGATAGGTAGAGTTCTAAAATAGTAGATCAGTTTCGGAAGTACCATCATTTTCAAGGCTGCTATTCTTCCCAACCATGAAAGCTCGTAGGAGGCTATGTGTTGGAGGTCGTTCCTAACTATATGAATAAGGCCAGGAAAATTAGCTTCGTATGAGTGGGAAGAAGGACAGGCTATACGAACACCCAGATATGAAAATGCTTTAGACATCCATTGGCATTGGTATTTGTTTTTTAAAGTAGCCACTTGATTCTGGGACATATTTACAGGCAACAGGCATGACTTCACTACATTCAATTTGTAGAAGGAAACCTTGCTATACCTTTCTAACACTTTAAAAACTCCCTCCAGGGAGGAAGCCGGATTGGTGAGGGTCAGGACTACATCATCGGCAAAAAGGCCAATTTTGTGGATACATTTCCCTACCTTTATGCCCGATATCGTGCAATCAGTCCTAATAGCCTCCGCCAGGGGTTCCATCATAAGAGTAAAGATGATGGGGGACAGTGGACAACCCTGGCGTGTGCCATTTGTGATAGAAAATTTCTCTGATAGGGTGCTCGAAGTAAAGACTTTTGCTGACGGTATCGAATAAAGGGCTAGAATTGCTGATAAGATATGTCCCTGGAGGCCGAACTTTTGTAGCGTTGCCCTCAGATAGCCCCAATGAACCCTATCAAAAGCCTTTTCGGCATCAAGTGCCAAAAAGGTTGTAGGGAGTTTGCTAGATTCAGCTATGTGTAATAGATCGAGCACCCTCCTAGTACCATCAGGGGCCTGTCTTCCTCTCACAAAACCCACCTGGTCCGGTTTGATCAGAGAGGGGGTGATTAATGCAAGTCTATTGGCCAAAATTTTTGCGTAAATCTTAAGATCAGTGTTCAAAAGAGAAATAGGCCTAAAGTTTTGAGGGGAATCCGGCTTCTTCCCTGGTTTAGGTAATGTCACTATAATGGCTTGTAGCATCTCTTCTGGGAAGGAGGCTGCAGAGGAGGCCTCGCTGAACAACCGTTCCATGTACGGGACTAGGGATTGAGAAAACACACTATAGTACTCGGATGTGAAGCCATCCGCCCCCGGGGATTTGTTTTTAGGTAGGGATTTAATAGTGTCTAGAATTTCTGTACTTGTGATCTGGGAGTTCAGGGCAGCCAGATCTTCTTCACTTAATTTAGGTAGGGATAGAGAATCAAGAAAGGATTTAATAGAATGTGGGGTGGGCTGTGGCGTGTCGTTATCTTGGCTGAGGTTGTATAAATCCCTATAATACTTCATAAAGGAGTTTGCTATTTTATCGGGATGGTGTTCCAGTATGTTGGTATGGGGATCCCTCATGGAAGTCAGATTAGCCTTTTGCTGGCGTTTAGAAATATAGTTAGCCAATAGTTTGCCCCGCCCTATTGCCACTCACATAAAACTGGGCTTTAAGTCTTCTCAAGCAATTTTGGTGCCTAGAGAGAAGAGCTAAACGCACTTTTTGTCTACAAATAAATAGGTCAGAGTCTAATCGAGGCGAGGGGTTCGCCTTGTGAAGGTCTTCTAAGGATTTTAATTCTGTAAGGAGGTTGTTCAGCAATGCCTCTCTCCGTTTTTTCTCCCTTGCTGCTGCCTGAATAAGGAGACCCCTGCTGAAAGCTTTATGAGAGCACCATAGTGTAGCTACAGAGACATCAGCAGTGTCATTAATTTTAAAAAATTCAGTCAAATGAGCTTTTAGAGAGGAAACAACTGTGGGATTGGCTAGGAGACTGGTGTTATTTCTCCAAAGATACGTGGGAGAAATATTAAAGGAGTTCTTCAAAGTCAGAGATATAGGGGCATGGTCAGACCATGTGATAGAGTGTATCTTGGCCGATTCAACTCTATGTAAAAGGGCCAGGTCTGTAAGAAAAAAGTCAATTCTGGAATATACACGATGAGGAGCAGAATAGTAGGTGTAGTCCCTTTCCATCGAGTTGAAACACCTCCAGGGGTCATAGAGGTTATGCTCTGTCAGTAGCGGTTGTAATTCTGTTCTAGAAGGCAGTGAAGAGCTAGAGCAGTCCAAGTGCCTATTTACGATGCAGTTGAAGTCCCCACACAACAGTAATGCTCCTTTCTTAATTTTGTTAATTTTTTTCATAAGGGAGTTGATGAAGGAGAGGGGTCTCTGGTTAGGGGCGTAGACATTCACCAAGGTGAAGGTGGCGTTGTTCAGGTCGCAAACTAAAATAATGAACCGACCGTTTGGGTCCCTAATTACTTCATGCAACTTGAAGGTGATTGTTTTACCAATGGCAATTAATACTCCCCTTTTCTTCACTGGGGCCATGGAGTGAAATATATGAGGGAAAGATCTGTGGGTACATTTAGGCGGATTGGATGAAGTAAAATGAGTCTCTTGAGCGCACAACACATCTCCTTTAAGCTTATTGGCATCATTCCACATGGCACTCCGCTTGAAAGGGCTATTGAGCCCATGTACATTCAAAGAGATTACTGATATAGACATAGTGAAAGAAGAGAGCTTGCTATATCTGTCACATTCAGCAGAGTCAATGGATGCAGTACTAAAATGTTACCTGTAGATGGCGCCAAACCCTTTGTGATGGGAACATAGGTCGAATCTGTACATGGAAATGCTGTGGATATCTTTTGAAGATGCGTCATGCAGCAGGCAGATAAGAAGGTGAAATCCTCAGGCGTCTTGACATGGGGGAAAGAGTTAGAAGGGAAGAAGAAGAAGAAAAAAAAAAGACAACAATACCAAAAAAAAAGGAAAAACCGTAAAGTCATGTAACATGTAAAAAGGTGACAACGGTCACAGAGTGCGAGCATATCTCGCTGAATTCCTTTGGGAGGGGTGTGAGCTCCGGAAGAACCCAAAATGAACTAGATAACAAATGATTTCAATCCAGTCTCTTGGTTGGAAATGTATATCGGAGGTAGTGGAAACATAAACGAACAAAGATCAGGTAGTGCTCCATTCAGGGGATAACCTTGCAGCTGTGGGTTTAGAAGGAGGAGTAGTAGCATCTTCTGGGAGAAGGTTCCATTTCTTTGCTAGGTCTAATCCTTCCTCAACACTCCTGATAGCATAAGTACGGTTGTCCCTAGTGATCAGGAGTTTGGTAGGGAAGCCCCACGAGTATGTGATTTTGTGATTTTGCAGCAGTTTAGTAATTGACGTCAGATTTTTCCGTGCCAACATAGTATACTGCGATAAATCAGAATAAATGGAGATGTCCGAGTACGGAGCTGGTAAGGGGTGATTTTTTCTCGAGAATCTCATCAACTCATCTTTAACATGAAAGAAGTGCACACGTGCTATGACATCTCTCGGGACCTTCTCGGGTAGGAATTTAGGCTTAGGAAGGCGATGTGCTCTATCCACAATAATTTCAATACCAGGGAGGTCAGGCAAGATGGCTGCGATGAACTCTTGGACATAATGACGTAGGTCCTTAGGGAGAACTGACTCCTCCACCCCCTCAATTTGATATTATTTCTCCTGGACCTGTCCTCTAAATCCGCCAATTTTTCGCGCATTGCTTTAATTTCATCATCAGCGTCATAGTGTGCATCTACTAAATCATTATGAGCTAATGTAAAGTCACCCATTTTGTCTTCTACGTGACTGATTCTCTCCCCAATGGCCGTGACCTCCTGTTTCAATTGTGAGACGCATTGCATCATGTCCTTATGCATAGACCCTCTCAGGGTCACCAGCATATCCCTCATGACAGTGTCACTAAGCGGGACCCCAGATGTAGGGAATTCTTGGATCTGGTCCACAAAGTCCCTGGTGCTGTTTTGGGAATTACAGGCATCATCCTGCTCACCTGCATATCTGTGGTTCTCCGACCGCCGCTGCGATGACTTTTGCGGGCTACAGAAGGGAGAATGGGATGGTGTGGATCCTCCGCTTCCACCCCCCACTCCGGGGGTCGGCGCTCCGCTCAGTGGCTGGAACGGACTATGCTGGCTTCCCCCTGCGCGCGGTGAACGCCGCGGGTCCGAGGTCCCGGCGCCATCTTGCGGCCTAGGCGTACTAGCCGCGTGGTAGAAGTCGGTCAACTTCTTTGGCTTGCGGTCCGACTTACGCTTTCCCATCGTGTCTGGGTACTGCTAGAGGGACCCTCCTGCGATGTGGAGACAGTGTAGGGCTGGATCGGTGCTTGGTGTAGCTAGATGCGGGTTCAGTGCACGGAGCTCCCGTCTCACACAGCCATCCGCTCCGGCTGCTGGCCACGCCCCTCCGTTTGTTCCCTTTCATACCACATTGCTAACCTTTTTATCATTGGACATGCATTTTGTACCCATTATCATTTCATTTATGTAATGCACCTGGATTGTGCATAATAAAAAAAACCTCCTTTTTTACTACACTATGGGAGCCTTTTTCTTCCTTTTTTCCGGTGGAATGAGGATCTGACTAATCTAAAGGACACACCTTCCCTGGACGGATAGCACCACTGGAGGAAGCTGGGACCTATCTGTGACTACACGCCTAATACCCCTGCAGGGGTGATTAGTTCTGGTGAGTGGGGAACCTGGTGGGGGAGCACCGGACCACAGCGATACCACAAACTTACACCCTTTTTTTGATGGAAATCTACATCTAAGTTTACTGCACATCTATCAACGTGATATATGTTTGGATTTTTGCAATTTCATGGACTGTACTTTTTATTTTTTTATTACTAAGTTTGCACTTTGCACTTTATCACCAAATGTTTATTATTTAATGTTGTTATAATATTGTTGCACTCTATTGTATATTTATAATTTGCAGTACCTATCTCACTAGTCAATACACTGACACTTATACCCTTTTGACCTATAGGGTGTGGGACAGCGCCACTACCCCTTTCACACATACCATTTATTCAGGTACTTCACTCGTGAGGTATCTTTTTCTGGGGGGCTGTAGTCCTTAATACATTTCTTCCTAAGCGCACTTTCTCACTTGTTCATGAACATTTTTAAAGCAAGGTACAGCACAAAGTCCAACGTCGCAGTCAGGACAATAGAAACACGTTTCTTTATGGATTTTTCTTCCGTTGTCGTCGCACTTGGAGCAGCAAACCACACACATCCTTGTGGGTGCTGTTTTTTTAAGTGGGTGGAATGTGGTCCAAAAAATGACGACCAGTCAGTCATTCAGGATTCACAACACCAGCAGCCCGACGTCCAGATCGGTTTACCGCCATTGGTGTTTGGTGCTTCAGAAAGATCAGTTCTGCAACCTTCCACACAAAGTCTGCATGGCCCATAGACCTGTCACTTTTTTTTTTCATCATGAAGGAATTCCAGAGGCACTGTTCCAAAAGATGTTGGAAATTTTTTTATAGTATTTTTTCTGCTGCTTCCTCATCGCTGGGTAAAATGTCATGGCCTGGTCAGCCCTGTCCACACCTCCCATAGTGTGGTAGTAGTCCAACACAACCTGTGGCTTCATAACATCCTTTCCACCTTTGGTATGTACCATGACGGTCGAGGTGTTATTGACTGTACTCATAAGGCAAACGTCTTTTTTGTCCCGCCACTTCAGTGCCATCATTTTCCCCTTCTGCCATGCAGCTACTTCTCCTTTCCCAAGCTTTTTGTTGGCAAATGCTGACGACATGTCACGCCGGTTAGGCCTCGCGGTCCCATAAGCGTCGGTCTTATTTAGGAGAAGGAACTCGTACAGTTTTGGGGAGGTATAAAAATTGTCTGTGGTGACAAGGGCTCTATCAAGGAAAGAACCAAAGCGGTTGCCATCCAAAAACCGCTAAATCGCTGGCAGAATTTGGTTCCTTTCCCAGTGTACAAGACTGAGTTCCAGATATATCCAGAGCTGGATTCACACAGCATAAAGGATTTTATGCCAAAGCGAGTGCGCTTTGATGTGATGAACTGTATCCAACTGAGCCTACTTTTGTAGGCCATGAGACTTTCATCGATGGTAATTTCTCTCTCAGGAAGATAGGCCTGCTGGAAATTCTGCAAAATAATCTGGTAAATCTCCCAATTTTTTTTCAGCTTTGGAGCTGGATGAGAACGCTCATCAAAGTCCTCATTATTTTCAAAGTGCAAATACTTCATGATCAATGAAAATCTGTACTCTGACATGACGGTAACAAAAAAAGGTGTGGCCAATAATTTATTGGTTGTCCAATACCATTTTTGCCGGGGTTTCCCCACCACTCCCTGTAAAATGATGAGGCCAAGAAACTTCCAGATGTCATCGCTGGTTACAGGCTCCCATTTTCTGCGCCTTGAAAATCGCTGATGGGTAGCAGCTTGTTGTTCCTGGTATCGATTCGTCTCCAAACGATTTTGGCGATCACTTCATCCGTCAAAAAAAGTATTCAAAGGGATTGTCATCCTCAACGTCCACTTTGATCCCAGGTGCTTCTGTAAATGGAAATCTTGGGGGCGCTACGTGCTCCCTAACGCAATCAATTGCGCACCAAGTCCGCACATCGCTGGGCACAGGCGCAGGATCGTCGCTCAAATCACTTTCTGCGTCTGATGACGAACTTTCCCACACGTTGCTGTCACTCAACTTCTCCGCAAGCGATTCTGTATCACTGTCGCTGTTTTCAAGCAGGTCGCATAGCGATTTTGAGGTAGAGACGTGCTTTGATGCCATGGTCGCTGTGCAGTTTACAGACACAGGTACAGTAAATCTGCAGACAAGGGCACTGGAGAAAGCACTGGGGGGCAATCAAAGGTCACTGTATATTATTTTTTATTGTAAACCAATTGTATCAGTGTGTTTTACTGCGTTTTACTGTGTTTTCACTTATACTGTTTGAATTTGGCGCCGTCCCTCCCCCCCTGCGTCGCGATGCTTGCAGGGAAGGGAATCAGAGGAACACAGTGCATCTGGCGGAACATCCGGCCGCCGTGCACTGTGGAAATACATCGCTGGATCGCAGGGAAAAGGTAAGTGTCTTCTTTCTGCATCCAGCGAGGCAAACTCGAGTATGGCTCGGGGTTACCGATCGCAGCACAAAAATCTCACCCTGAGCCACACTCGGGAATACCACTCAGGGGGGTAAGAACCAGGTCCACCCACTTGTTAATAAAGGGGTTGTAAAGGTTCATTTTTTATTTTCTAAATAGGTTCATTTAAGCTAGTGCATTGTTGGTTCACTTACTTTTTTCTTCGATTTCTCTTCCAAATGTTTTTTTTTCTTTGTCCGAATTTCTCACTTCCTGTTTCTACTCAGTAAGCTTGCCCCCATTATCCATGCAGTGGAAAGTCAGTCAGAACATCTTACTGAACAGCTTACTGAGGTGGAACAGGAAGTGAGAAATTCAGACAAAGAAAACAAAGAAAAAAAAACATTTAGAAGGGAAATCAAAGCAAAGGGTAAGTGAACCAACAATGCACTAGTTTAAAGGAACCTATTTAGAAAATAAAAAGCAAACCTTTACAACCCCTTTAAGTTAAGGTGACCAGATTTTTTAAATGAAATCAGGGGACATATTTTTTTTTTACTAGTAATGGGGGCAATCAGAGACACTCTTCCTCGCTGCCCGCCTCACAGCCTGTCAAGTCTCACGCTCCGGGCCCGACTCCAACTGGGTTGGAAGCGGAGGAAGATCACTCCACCAGGGAAGGCAAGGAAATAAGCAGGCAGGCGGCTGGCCGGGACTTGAGCAGAAGAAAATGCGAGTGGAGATTTATGGGCATGCACCCGAAACTGAAGAAATATTCCCTCCACTCCGACCAGCACATGATCATCAGAAAGGGGCACAGATAATACACCCCTTAAGCTAGTAGGAGCAGCGGAGTGGAGGTGGGTAATTCAGATTTTTTTTTTTGTTAATTCTGTACTGATCCAATTAATTCTGTTCAAATCCAATCCGGGGAAAAAAACGGGGAGAGACTTGGTCCGGGGACAGTTCCCTCAATCTGGGGACTGTCCCAGGAAACCGGGGATGTTTGGTCACCCTACTTTAAGTCCAGAGGGGATGTGAGTCTGTAATCTATAAATCCAGTATATCCCTCACTGCAGTAAACGTTGGTATCTGTCACCTCCTCTTTTAGCCAGCAACATTCTTTCTATACAATTAAAAATGAATGAAGCCATATTGCAATTATGCACATTTTTAGTGTTTGGAATCAATGGAAATGTTTCTCGCATTTTCATTAAGGCTATTACAATTGTGTTCAGCTATTCTGAAGCAAAGTGGGCGGATGGTGCAGCCGACATACTGTAGTTTACATGCAGTGCATTGTATAATCTTTCATTCTATTTATATTCCACCTCCTCTTCATTTTTGTTGCCTGTGCGGCAACCTGTCATGTCAAATGCCTCCCCAGGCAACATCACCAGTGGCCAAAGCTCAAGCACCAATATCACTCAGTTCGGCCAACCGTAAGTGATATCAGAAGCCGATCCTGACCTCCCTGGGGCCCTAAGCAAAATTACATGTCAGGTTAAAGTTGAGAAGCCCGAGGGGGGGGCGCTGCTGACAGTGACATGCCACATTAGAGATTAAAGTTGAGAAGTGGGGGGGGGGGTGTTCTGCTGTCGGAAATTAAATCTTACATTAAAGTGACAAGCGGGGGGGGGGGTGCTGCCTTTTTATCTCTTCTCCCATGCAGCCAGAGAGTTGAGAAGTGGGTGAGGGGCCGAAAATGACTTCTCACCAGGCCTCTAGTAATTTGGGGGGCCCTCCGCAGCTTTGCGGGGGCCCTAAGCGGCTGGCTTAGTGAGCCTATAGGGCGGATCGGCCCTGATCAGAAGTAGCATCTGCAACGCATGTCCATGCCGCCTTTCTGGTGTTACTGGTGGGTGTGCATTTTTTATGTATTATTCTTACACCTATTGTTTTTAACACAGTTAAATCACACCTACCCACATCCAGTGGGAGAAGCAAAAAATGATCAATAGGAGGGACTATTAGGCCGCGTACACACAATCAGATCGATCATGTGTACGGCCCATTGGACCGTTGTCCGACCTAAGTTTTAAAACTTGCTTTAAAACCGGTCCGACAGACGCCTGACCATCGGAGCGAACCGATGGTTAGTACGCAAAAGCATCGGACCGAAAACCCACGCATGCTCAGAATCAAGTCGAGGCATGCTTGGAATCATTGAACTTCGTTTTTTCAGCACGTCGTTGTGTTCTACGTCACCACGTTCTGGTCTGATCGGATTTTGGCCCGATGGTGTGTACGCACATCAGACCATTAGGCCGCTTCAGCGTGAACCGATGAAAACGGTCCATTGTGTGTACGTGGCCTTAAAGTATATAAAGGAGTTGTAAAGGCAGAAGGTTTTTTATCTTAATGCATTCTATGCAGGGCCAGGTCGGGGCTCCATGTCTGAGTGGATACACAAAGCTATGACTCAGCTAGGGTAACCCCTTTAGCAAGCTGCTGGCTGAGGGGCACTTAAAGGAGGGATAGAATAGGAACAGCAAAGAGGAACCCGAGAAGTGGAGGATTGGGGCTGCTCTGTGTAAAATCAACTGCACTGTCCCTATAATGTCGACTCTTTTCTCTCTATAATGCCAAATCTTACCTCTCTATGTAGAATCATTTTGGGATAATAGAGTTAAGGTTAGGCACATTCGACCACTGGTTCGATAGACACAGATTGCTATTGTCAGCATCTTGTCGAATCTCATATATATATCGAACTGTTGTAGCAACAAAAACTAAATAAAATGGATCTTTCGGATTTTGGATTTTGCGCGGTCGTTTTTGTTTGTTAAAACGATAACGAAAATACCGGAAAATGCATTCGGATGAAAACGAATGCACATGTCTAGTGTATTGTCTGGGCTCCCTGGCCTGTATTGGGCTGTAAGGTTTTGCTAGCTTTTTAATCAGCAGAAGATCTGTGACGCGCTATGGCCAGAGAATACTTTTAAATACTTTTGTTCTTCCATCATTACCAGCTTCTGCCATGTCTACTGGTCTGCTGTTGACAACTTTATCAGCTCCTGCTGCCTCTCATGGTCTGCCACTGTTGGAATCTTCTGCTACATTTTCTGGCCTGCCACCATTAGTAGTAGCTCCTGAAACCTCTACTGTTGTATTCTATTGCTCTTGCACTTCTTAGACTCCTTTCACACTGGGGCGTTTTTCGGGCATTTTTCAGGCGCTTTGGCATTAAAAAAGCCTGTAAAGCGCCTGAAAGAAGCCTCAACTGCAATCCCAATGTGAAAGCCTGAGTGCTTTCAGAGCCCTTTCACACTGCCAGCGCCTGAAAAACGCTGGTAAATCGCCGCTAAGACCCCTTTCACACTTTGGCGTTAAAAAAAGCTCCCTCAATGGGAAGGGGACTTTAGGAGCATTGTATTCAACGCTCCTAAAGTGCTGCAAAGAAGCTGTTTGCACTACTTTTTTTGACGCCCTGCCAGCGCAGAACCTCAGTGTGAAAGCACTCTGGGTTTTTACATTGGGATTGCATATGCTGCTTCTTTAAGACGCTTTACAGGCGTTTTTTTTTTTAACGCTAAAGCTTTTAATTTCCGTGCTCTGGCACTCAAAAATATTGTTGATATAATACACTGCTGTTAAATAAAAAATACCTCTTCTTTTGCTCTTATATTGTCTTATCAAACTTCTAATATACCTCTGATTGGTGAGCATGATTTGATCGTAAATGCAACACACTGACAGACAGAGGGGCAAAGGCATGACAGTGACATTCAGTGTTGGCCCTGAAATACTGATGTGCTGGAGGCGGCTGCAGCTGAATGGTGTCTTCACAACACTTCAACATCCACACCCTTACTATTCTGGGGGGGGGGGGCAATTTCCCCCCTTGCCCTAAGGTGTGGATGTCCATGGCCCCTCACCAGGTTTCATGTATACAAACTCCACTATCCTGTCAGCCAATAGCTCACAAGGCTAACGAAGCTCATCAAAAAATTTCTTGACTTAAGTTAAAGAAGAATGGATTTTTGCACCTTTTTTGCCTCCTTGCCAGGTAAAGCTATGAACTGTGCTTAACGATTTAAAAAAATATCCTCTAGCATTTTCAGCATTTTTGATTGATATTGCGTGAGACCACTTACTAAAATGATAAAGTATAGATCATTGCATAAGGGATGATTTTTACAGAAAAGCATGTGGTGAAGGTGAGTTACGAGTCTCTGTTTTAGTTAGTGGAAAGCAATTTCCTTTAGAGACTAAATCTGTCATCTCAGCATTGTTTGTCAATGTGAATCCAATATGCTGTAGCTTCAAGAATAGTGTCAAGTTGGTGGAATACCAAAGAGTGACAGATGCACATCTATAGTATCTATCATATCTGTAGTATTAACAACTGGTAGATTTTAATTTTCATACTCATTTGGTTTTTAACAGTTTAAAGAGTCACTAAAGGAAAAAAATGTTTGGGCTGAAATGACTGTTTACAGGGTATAGAGACATAAAAGTTAACTGATTCCTTTTAAAAATGATTAAAAATAGATAAAAATCAATCATATAATCAACCTACAGTTCTAGTTTCGTTTTTGTTGTTATTTCCTGTCTCTCTGATGTACAGAGCCAGAGAGCCAATAGAGGGCAGTGATGGTTTGTCTAAAACCCCTCAGCACCAACCCAGTTTCAGTTTACACACAGTAATCACACCTCCTTGATTAGTGACCACAGTGAGAAAGCTCCCAACACTGTGGTTATAACAGACAACTAGGAAGTGTGGAGATCAGAGCAGAATTACAGCAACATCAAAGCAAAAACGAACAATGAGGACATGAAAACAGCACTGCAGTAAGGTAAAGGAAGCTATTTAGCTAAAAAAAAAATCCTTTAGTGACCCTTTAATGGAACCGACATAAAATGCTTTGTAGCTGAAGGATCTCCTTCAGATTATATATTTTTTTTTTGCTGCACTCAAAATTTCTGTTATTAGATTGTGACCCAAAAGAGAACTTAGTGAGATTATTTTTTCCAAGCAAATATGTATGGTGAAAAGGAGGCTGTACCTCAAGCTCAGCTGTTTGGGGAAGCCTTTTTGCAATAGCTGCAAATCACCTTCAAAACAAGTTGTAGGAAGCTTCTTCCCTTAGTTCACACATATGAAGCAGGAGAGTCAGGACACTCTCTACTTTGCAGATAAAGAAGGGAGCTGTGTGTTAGTGGGTGTCCTGACACTCCTGCTCGCCCCCTCCCCCCTCAAGAGGCTTTATCCACACCAGGGAGAAAGCCTCACATTACTGCGTGTAGTTACAGACAGAAGAACAGGAAGTGAGTATTTCTCAGAAGAAATAAGGACATTTAAAAGCTAAATTGAAGGATGAGGTAAGTGAAGAAGGCTTGCACTAAGGTAAAGGAAGCTATTTAGGGATTTTTTTTTTTTTTACCTAAACAGATCAGATTTGTATATTTATGGAACTACAAGTAACAGATCAGAACTGCAGATGATCTTTGACAGAACATTTGTGATCATAAGTTTACATACCCTGGCAGAATTTATGATTATTTGGCCATTTATTATTAATCAATTGTGTTTACTCTTTTGAACCACTTGCCTACTGTGCACCTACACCCCCTTCCTGCCCAGACGAAATGTAAGCTTCCGGCACTGCGTCGCTTTAACTGACAATTGCGCGGTCGAGCGACGAGGCTCCCAAACAAAATTGCCGTCCTTTTTTTCCCACAAATAGAGCTTTCTTTTGGTGGTATTTGATCACCTCTGCGGTTTTTATTTTTTGCGCTATAAACAAAAATAGAGCGTCAATTTTAAAAAAAATGCAATATTTTTTACTTTTTGCTATAATAAATATCCCCAAAAATATATTAAAAAAATATTTTTTCCCTCAGTTTAGGCCGATACGTATTCTTCTACATATTTTTGGTAAAAAAAAAAAATGCAATAAGCGTTTATCGATTGGTTTGCGCAAAATTTATAGTGTTTACAAAATAGGGGATAGTTTATGGCATTTTTATTATTTAATTTTTTTACTATTAATTGCGGCGATCTGCGATTTTTTTATTGGAACTGCGACGTTATGGCGGACACTTCGGACACTTTTGTGACATTTTTGGGACCATTTACATTTATACAGTGAACAATGCTATAAATATGCATTGATTACTGTATAAATGTGACTGGCAGTGAAGGGGTTAACCACTAGGGGGCGGGGAAGGGGTTAAATATGTGTCCTATGAGTGTTCTAACTGTAGGGGGAGGGGGGGTGACTGGGGGAGGTGACCGATTGTGTCCCTATGTACAAGGAACACAATCTGTCTCCTCTCTCCCTGACAGGGATGTGCAGCTCTGTGTTTACATACAGAGCTCCATGTCCCCGCTCAGTTACTGGGCAATCGCGTGTGCCCGGCGGCGATCGTTGCCACCGGGCACTCACACCGGGATCCCAGCAGAGCGGCGCGTGCACGTGCGCGCCGCCGGCGGCTTTAAAGAGACAGCACATCATATGACATGCTGTCAGGACAATGGAGTCCTCCGCCCGCCGTCATTTGACGGTGGGCGGTGGACAAGTGGTTAAATCATAATTGCAACAGAAACTACCCAAATGACCCAAATCAAAAGTTTACATGCCCCAGTTCTTAATACCGTGTATTGTCCGCTTTAACATCAATGACAGCTTGAAGTCTTTTTTGGTATTTGTGGATGAGGCTCTTTCTCTTCTGAAATGGTAAAGCTGCCCATTCCTCTTGGCAAAAAGCCTCCAGCTCCTGTAAATTCTTGGCCTGTCTTGCATGAACTGCACGTTTGAGATCTCCGCAGAGTGGCTCAATGATATTGAGGTCAGGAGACTGAGATGGCCACTCCAGAACCTTCACTTTATTCTGCTGTAGCCAATGACAGGTCAACCTGGCCTTGTGTTTTAATTCATTGTCATGTTGGAATGTCCAAATACATCCAATGCACAGCTTCCTGGCTGATGAATGCAAATGTTTCTCCAGTATTTTTTTTATAACATATTGCACTCATCTTACCAACAATTTTGACCAAATTTCCTGTGCCTTTGTAGCTCAACATCCCCAAAACATCAGCGATCTACCTCTATGTTTCACAATAGGAATGGTGTACCTTTCATCATAGGCCTTGTTGACTCCTCTCCAAATGTAGAGTTTATGGTCGTGGCCAAAAAGCTACATTTTGGTCTTATCACTCCAAATGATTTTGTGCCAGAAGGGTTGAGGTTTGTCTCTGTGCTGTTTGGCATATTGTAAGCGGGATACTTTGTCGCATTTGCGTAGTAATGGCTTTCTTCTGGTAACTCGACCATGCAGACCATTTTTTTTCAAGTGCCTCCTTATTGTGCATCTTGAAACAGCCACACCACATGTTTTCAGAGAGTTCTGTATTTCACCTGAAGTTATTTGTGGGATTTTCTTTGCATCCCAAACAATTTTCCTGGCAGTTGTGACTGAAATTTTAGTTAGTCTACCTGACCATGGTTTGGTTTCAACAGAACCCCTCATTTTCCACTTCTTGATTAGAGTTTGAACACTGCTGATTGGCATTCTCAATTCCTTGGATATCTTTTTTATATCCCTTTCCTGTTTTATACCGTTCAACTACCTTTTCTTGCAGACGCTGACAGTTTTTTTGCTTTCCCAATGACTAATGCCGCGTACACACGGTCGTTTTTTGCGATGAAAAAAAACGTTGTTTTTTAAAACGTAATTTAAATTGATCGTGTGTGGGCAAAACGTTGTTTTTTGTCTTAAAAAAAACGACAAAAAATTTTTTCCAACATGCTTGAATTTTTTGTGTCGTTTTTCAAAACGTCGTTTTTTGTTTCACAAAAAGTCACCGTGTGTAGCAAAAACGTCGTTTAAAACGACGTTTTCCAACCCGCGCATGCCCAGAAGCTAGTTATGAAGCGAGCTTCAATGGAAAAGTGTGGTGAACGTAACCTCGTTTTTTGTGAAAAAAACGATGGTGTGTATGCAACATCGTCTTTGAAAGTGACATTTCAAAAACGTTGTTTTTTACTTCACAAAAAACGTCTTTTTTTTCACCCCAAAAACGACCGTGTGTACGCGGCATAAGAAATCCAGAAATGTCAGTGCAGCACTGGATGAAAGATGCAAGGATCTGCGTCCAGAAACACATTGATCTTTTATACACACACACGGTAATTACAAGAAAACAGATCATAGGTGAGGATGGTTACCGTTAACAGGGCCGCCATCAGGGGGGTACAGGCAGTACACCTGTAAGGGGCCCGAATGGCATACCTCTCTTATTCTTTATTATTTACTTTTTTTTGTTCGTCAAAACACCCAAAGGTCCCCCGACCTCTAAGGGGCCCGAATGGCATCCCCCTTTTTTTATTGTATTTTTTATTTTATTTCTTTATTTTTATTTTTCGTCAGCCCCAAAGCCCTCCCCGACCACTAAGGGGCCCCGGATGGTATCCCCCCTTTTTTTTGCTCGTCAGCACCCAAAGGCCCACATCCTTAATTCGCGGCGGCAGCACAGCACCCCCCCTCAACTTCTCAATTTGCGCCCCCCATCTCAATTTGCGGCGCCCCCCGCTTCTCAACTAGCGACACTCCCCCTGTTTCTCTGCTTCAGGGGGCCCATCCCTGAAGCTGTGTAAGGGGCCCCAAAATTCCTGATGGCGGCCCTGATTGTTATTAGCTATTCAAACCCCTTTGTGTCAACTTGTGTGCATGTTATCAGGCCAAAATCACCAGGGTATGTAAACTTTTGGTCAGGCTCATTTGGGTAGTTTCTGTTGCCATTACGATTTAAAAAGAGTAAATACAGTTGATTGGATTGATAATAAATGGTTTCAGTCAAACACTAACCATTAATGAAAGAAATGTTTTTGTGTTATCATTCATATTCTCTTAAAAATGGCCAAGAAATAATAAATTCTGCCAGGGTATGTAAACTTATGAGCACAACTGTAACTGATCCATCTATGGGCAGCCTCTCATTTCCCATACACTATACAATCTGATTGTACAATATCTTTTGGATCTACCACCAACCACGTAGTACAAAGGCCTGCCTAATTGGATACTAAATAATTGTTTAGGTTTGTATGGACAAACAATCTCTGTATCATCTCCTTTAGATTTACCAAAACCTTGTATATAGATATTACAAGGTTTTGGTAAATATAAAGGAGATTGTACAATCAGATTGTATAGTGTATGCTCACATACAGTATATTGCATGAGTACTAACAATGACAAATGTTTTCCCTGTTTTCTTGATTTGTTTGCCCAGGAGCTTTTTCTTTGAGTCCATTAAACACCATGACAGACACATTCCATGCCGAATCACATGCAGTTTCCCCACCACTTCTGTGTGAACCCAGGCAGAAGACACTATTACAAAACTAGGTTCACACAAAAGCTGTGTGGGAAACCACATGTGGTTCAGGCAGGAATTGCACTATATTCCTGTTCAAATCACATGGGATTCTTTGCAGTGCGATTTGAGCCCATTCATTTTGTATTGACTCAAATCACAATACAAAATATTGGTCTTAGGTATCAGAGCATTTGCACGAGTACAAGTGCTTGTGCAAATACTTATTATGAGCACCAATATCGGTATCAATGCAACTTTGGTACACACTATTTTTTTTTTCAAGTAGGCCGAACAGATCCCTGCATCCACTCAAATAAGGTGCTATTGTACAAGGTGCTCTGTGCTATTGTACTCTGACAGCAGGACTCCTCCACTGTCAGAATACAATGATCAGTGCTGCAGCCTGCAGATCAAAGGAGGTTTTTGAGAGGAATCAAGATCAGCTTCAGCTGGTTCTAGAACACCATTTTTATGTTTCAATGGTTTTTATTCAATTTTTTTTACAGTACAGAGAACAAAGATCTCGGTATCTCATTGAGCATCATACAGTATCTTTAGTGAGTAATACAGACAATACACATGAGGAATTCCCCTCTTATATAAGCATGGCCTATTGTCATATCCTGATTCCTGATGTAAATCATCCCTCATGCAATCCTGTGTGATGGTGTACATACCAGACACCACATTTCCTACACTGTACTTTTTTCCCCCCATGGCCTAGTGCATTCTCCATGTCGGAGGGCATAGGCCATAGAATACATCCCGCCTGCTGGGAAACGTCAGCTCCTCATCCTTCTATCGGGGAAGTCTGGCTCTCCTCTTCACAGGGGGGGGGGGGGCATCAAGACCATAGGAGAACAATGTCTCGCAGAGGATGTGAAAATAACAAAATATAAGAAATAAAACGTTTGAAAAGGAGGTGGAACAGAGAAGAGAGATGAGAGGCAAATGGGAGGTCAAAGAAGGGAAGTTAGGGGGGAGGTTGTGGCTCCATGCTCATTGACTTATCCTTCAGGAAGGATTCTGGTTTGTGATCGTCCTGAGATCATTTGTCAAGTATTTGATGTTTTTGTGTGCTGCAAATGCTTCTACTAGCTCTGCCCCCTGCTCTGCGAGGGGGAGGGTGCATTTTGGCATCTTTGCCCTGGGCACTAAAATGCCTTGTCCCACCACTGCCTGCTACGTCAGCCTGAATATTGCAACCTAAAATTTCATATTGTTAAAAACCAAATGACCAAATATCTAAAATTGCCAAGTGAAAAATATTTGGATATCTACAGTCTATAACCCTAAATGTACATAAACATTAATCCTCTTCAGTCAGCTTGATTGAAAAATAATTACCACAAGCAGTAAATTACAAATGAGCTAACATACTTAGAATTCATTGGTTATTCTTTATTGATGTAAAAGTATATGTGCCTAGTAAAAAAAAAACGCATAGCACTGAGACATTCTTACTAATGTCTGTTATTGTTCAGTAAATATTTAAACGTGCATTCTGGGAAAAACCTCTTTATCTATGCTTAGGAAGAGAGTTCCATGTTCAAAGAAGTGGGATGTCCTAATTATCTGAGGAACATAATGTTTTGCACTAAAAGCCGTACACCTACTAGAAAGCAAAACAAATATATTTATTACAGCTTAGAACAACTGCTGTTATATAAACCTACAGGTCTGAGGAACTGAGTAATATGTTTTCATTAATATGTGAAATTATTGTTGCCTAATATTTTTTTTTTTTTTTGCACAAAGTAAGGTAGGGTTATCTGAACTTTTTTTTATTTTTTTATGGTTCAATGGTTTTTATTGAGCATTTTAAAGTTTTAACAATTAGTTACACACATTGAACAATCTCATGTTCCGGTATATTATCATATTATATTCATACATTAGGTTCAGTAAATTCAAGCACTAGTAACAATGGGTGTAGGTAGGATAAATTAGACACTATGTACTGTGTATAATAAAATATTAGGAGATTGTGTTTTACAGTCCATATTTTCCAATTACTATCAAATGTTTTGCATGTTAGAGAGTCAATAGCCAGTAGGCGTTCAAAGGTGTGGTTTCTATTAACTAGCGTAATCACTTCTGAGAGTTTGATCGCCAAGGTGTTTTTCCAGTTTCTAAGTATAACGGTGCGAGTTGTCAGAAGAATGTGGGTGATGATTGATCAATCTTCTGTAGGAAATTGCTCTATGCCAATGTGGATGATTGCTAGTGCAGGGTTTGAGATTGTTAGGATTCCTGTGATTGACAAGATTAGTTGGAACGCTTTGTTCCAGAGACTTGTTATGCTTGGACATGTCCATAAAGGTGTGTAACAGGTTATCGATTTGCCTGCAATTTCTCCAACAGAGGGGTTATGTATCTGGGAAAAGGTGGCAAGTCTATAGGGCGTATAGTGTCATCTATTGGTAATTTTAAGCATCATTTCCCAGTGGTTCACACAATAGGAGTGTTTGTGGATTTCTTTGAAAGCGTGTTTCCATTGTTCATCAGGGAAGGTAGTGTCTAGATCCTTTTCCCACTTCCCATGGGCAGCTGACTTACTAAAGGTTTGTTTGTTGTGGATGAGGTTGTAGAATAATGATATTCCTTTAGCAGACTGAGGAGTATTTGTGTAAAAGTGCCATGCTTTTGTTGGAATTTTTAGCTTGGGTATAGAATGTGCCCTTAGAAAGTGGGAAATGCGTAGGCAGGAGAACAACATATTGTTGGATAATTGGTGATCGGTCATTATTTGTTCTGCTGATTTTGGTGTGTGTCCTGTAATTAAGTCTTGTATGTGTTTTATGCCCTGTGTGCGAAGTTTCGTGGTTGAGAGCATAGGAATCTTTTCCCTAGGAGATCTATGGGGAAGTCGTACTCTGTTTCGTGTGTATCTCTGTTATCAAGTTTTTGGAGGAATTTCCATGCCTGTAGGGATACTTGTATGGAGGGTGATAGGCCCTCAGTTTTCCAGGGTTCCCATAGGTCACCCATTAGGAATGTGGTTGGGTTTCTGGTTGGACGTGATGATCAGTCTATTTCTACTGGTGTGAAACCAGTGTTTAAGCTGGTCTAGTCTTGTTGCTCATAGATAGTCTTGAATGTCTGCAAATCCTGCACCCCCTATCCTTCTGTGGGCACCTAGCTCTTTTGCCTCACCACGTAAATCTCCATATAGTTTTGGACAATGTGGGGAGATAGTGAGGTGGTATTGGAATTGGTAGACATGTGCATTCGTTTTCGTTAGAATGCATTTTCGTCCAAAAACCGAAAGATCCGACATAAAAAATGCTTTATTTTCGTTTTCGTTCAGATCCGACGATTTTCGATGCTTTGTCAAATTTTTCGTCGTTCAATTCCTACCTATTCACTGTATTCAGTGAATACAGTGAATATAGGTAGGAATTGAACGACGAAAATTCAGAACGATGATTTTCGATGCTTTGTCGAATTGAACAATGAAAATTTGACAAAGCATCGAAAATCGTCGTTTTCGGACGAAAACTTTTCCGACGAAAACGACATAAATCAAAACGATTTTCGGGAGTAACTAAATAAATTTATTTTCCAAACAAAAACGAAAAAACGAAACAAAATATTCCAGTCTGCACATGTCTAGGAATTGGCAGGGAGCAGAAAATGTGGAGAATTTGTGGTAGTATAGACATTTTAAATGCCGCTATTTTACCTAACCAGGATAGTTCTCTTTTGGAGATGTCTAAGTTGTTGTTCAATTTTGTTTATAAGCGGTTTAAGGTTGGCATATGCTAAGGATGTAGTTGTGTTGGTCAGGGTAATACCTAGATATGAAATACCCTTTTATGGAGGGAGAGACACCCTTTTCGTGACATCACGTGATGTGATATCATGTATCTGTGTTGCATGAACACGTTGCAGAAGCCACTTATCAGTAAGAAGCGTATCTGTCCATGATTACGAACAGTGTCTAGTGGAAAAAAAGGGTGTAGTCTCTCTCTCGTTGGCATGGAAGAATCTTCATGCATCGAACAGTTCTTGTGCATGTAGAAGATTATGGAGGGGTGCAGATCTTTTTGGTTTGTCCGTGGTAGTATGCAGACTGGGATCCGCTATAAGTCACCTCCTATGATGAGATTTCCATATTGCATGGATTTGGTTCTCTTGAGTACTTTCCTGAGGAATGTTTGGGGCATACAATGTGACAAGCGTGTACAGGTTGGAATTATTTTCCCCAGTTATTATGATGTATCTGCCCCTTCATCTACTGTATGTATGACTTCTTGAGTTGGAAAGATAAAGAGTTTCTTAAGGCTAACATCACTTCTCCTTTTTTGCCATCAGACGTGCATGCCATAAACACGTGGGGATACTCCCTGTGCGTACATTTTGGGTCTGTTTCTGAAAGTGGGTCTCCTGTATGCAGAGAATATATGCTCTTTGCTTACAGGCCTCTTTCCATACCGAGAATCTTTTGACCAGGTGGTTCAGGCCTTTGGCATTAATTGATAGACAGGTGATGGTCATTTATGGTGTTGGGGGTGTGATGATTGGTAGCGTGGGTTAAGTACTCACTGTGCCCGTGGGTTCTTGTATTGGGATCCTCCGTGAGTTGACTTGAGGTTTTTTGAGACTTGTCCTCAGCAGTGGGTAGTTCCATGCGGTGAAGATTGCTGTGTGCAACTAATATGTAACAAAAAAAAAAAAGCGTAGAAAGTTAACTTTAGATTCATAAAAAGGGATCTTACAACTGATCCGCGTGCAGACATAACTGCTGAATGCGTTAACGAGGAGACTAAACGGTAGACTCCTCTTACCAGAGAGATATGTGGGTAACTTGTGATTCTCTTATGAGCCGCCACCAGCATGTTTCTTGTTGGCACCACTTGCCATTCATTTTGGAGCAACTGTGGCGCAAAGTTGGATTGTAAGGCTTGATCTGGGAGTATCCCCCATTGGCATATGACTGCTATACCTTCCTCCCTCCATTGTTGTGATGGATTTTGTGGTCCCATTGTGAGTGATGGAGAGGGTTGCAGGGTACTTCCATCTGTTTGGAATTTTGTGGTTTAAGGCTTTTGTGATGGTCACCAAGTTGCAGTGTCTCTGCAGCACGTGCCTGGAGAGGTCTGGTAGTAATTGTATGTCAGTGTACTGTGAAGAGATGATGTTGGGCCTGCATGCTGCCTGTAGGATCTGTTTCTTCACATGGTAGAAGTGGACCCTTAGTAGTATGTCTTTCGGGGTACCTTCTGGAAGGAAGGACGGCTTGAGAATTCTATGGATTCTGTCCACTATGAGGTCCTGTGTGGTCAGCATGGGAACCAGAGTGGAGAACAAAGTGTGGGCATACTGTAGGAGGTAAGTGGCTGTAACAGATTCTGGGACATCCTTCAAATTTATGTTGTTCCTTCTGGATTTGTCATCAAGATCGGCGATCTTATCTTTCAGCCATGCTATATCCTCAACCTGGGCTGCATGTGCATCCACCATAGTGGATGTATAATCAGCCATCTGTTGTTCTACTCTGTCCACTCTGACCCCAATAGCCTGCACCTCTTTGTGGCATTGATTCATCCCCTTAACCATATCAGTTTGGCGGGAGGATCTGAGTAAGATCAGCATTTCTTTGAGCATGGTGTCGCATATGGGTCTGTCAGCAGTGGGGAAGTCCACTATGGGGACAGTCAGTTGTTGGGCCTGAGCAACATTGTTCCCTGGTGGCCCGCTTACCGCCATGTCCTGGTTGCTGTGCGGCCTGATAGGGGAGTCCATTCACGGCTTGGATTTTGCTGGGCTCCGTGTGGATGGGCTGGACGTGCCTGAGGAAGATCCACTGTGCAGGGGGTCTCGTGAGGGTGGTTTATGGGGCCCTCCGCACCCATTGTTATGGATCACGGCCCTGTCCTCCTGCCGTTGCGCATGTGAGCCGCTGCCATTTTGTTGAAGCCCGCAGGACTTCAGTGAGAAGAAACTGGGCATTTTGTGTGGCTACGGCAGATTCTTTCCGCGCCTTGGCATCCCCAAGTTATCTGGCAGTCTGGCTAGGGTGTTTGTGGCTGTAGATGTGCTCATTGGGCTCCGATGTATGCAGATCTCTCCGGCGGCCGAACAGAGCTCTTAGCTCAGAGGTCCATCTTGGAGCTTGGTCGCTACCCCCCGAACTTTTTTTTTGAGGTAAGGTTCTAACTAGTAAATTTTTTATTGCTGTGTCCTCAAATGCAAGATTTTCTCACTTTATTTTGTGGCTCTGTCCAAAGTGAGGTACAAATCCACCTTTGACAGTACTCATTGCAACAGGGTTTCCTTGTGGGTTATTCGCTCGGGTTTTTGTTCCAGTAGCAAATGTATTTTTTTAAATTTCTGGTGAAAAATATCACTAATCCATAATGTATTGGTGAAACTCCCCAGCATGGGCACAGATACAGATAGCTTGCGGCAGGATTCCCAATATGGCGCCGCTCTGCCATCAGCACAGAAGGCGCGAACGGGAGATAAGGCTAAGGAGGGGGTGAGTAAACAACTCAAGTACCCCGAAAAGCACACCAGAGAGCCCCCTAAGGACATGAGGTACTATGCCCTGAAACTGGCAGGGAAGTCGGGCATGGTAGAAGCACAGCCCCTGGATGATTGTGCTGGCCCCAGGGATAATGACATGGAGGAGGGGGAGAGTTTGCAGGGAGCGGGCGCCATGATTGTGCAGAGTCAGGGCAGCCCAGACCTCCAGGAGGAGGATGATGACCCTGGACCTGAGGGGGGAGAGCAACCCACTCTTGTTGCCATACTGAAAGCAGTGAACAAATGTACGGCCTCTGTGAACAGCCTGCAGGCACACTTTGGGAGCCTGGAGGAGGAGGTTTGCCTGATTAGACAAGACATTCAGAAAATAAGGGAGAGAACCACTGCAGCGGAAAGCAGGATAAGTTGCATAGAGGATAAGCTACCTCCGCTGATCAGAGATGCCCAATCAACCGCACGGCTGGCTAGGGCCGTGGATATGAGGGCGGAAGATTTTGAGAACCGCCTCAGGCGCAATAATGTGCGTATAGTGGGGTTGCCAGAAAAAGTGGAGGGCCACGACCCCACGCAGTTTGTGGAGCAATGGATGGCTGATGTGTTTGGTAAAGACGCTTTTAGACACCTATATGCAGTTGAGAGGGCTCACAGAGTACAGACTAGGCCTCTCCCCCCTGGGAATCCCCCCGGCTCGATGCTGGCCCGACTGTTGAACTACAGAGACAGAGAAATTATACTGAGGCTGGCCAGGGAAAAGAGGAATGTTCAATCCAATGGCACGCGGGTCTCGTTTTACCCCGACTTCTCTGCTGCAGTCCAGAAGAGTCGGGCACGCTTTACTGAAATTAAAAAACGCCTGCAGAAACTATAGGCGTTGTATGCAATGCTGTATCCGGCAAAACTCTGAATCATATTGGGGGCCAAGCCCACTTTTTTGTACACCCTGCTGAAGCCTCAGACTGGCTGGATGCTAATGCGGGCGCGCTGCGCTAGGCCCAGAGACCACCTGAGGTTGAAGATTGAACAATCAGGCAACAAGATCATAGGATGCAGGTGGGCAGTAACAAAGGCAGCACTCCTAATTTGAATGGATAACATCAACATCAAAATAAAGGGACTCCAGGACTCAAACAGGCAGATGAATAGATTGCACAGTCATCAACAGTAGATTGAACCCAGTATAAGAAAGGAAGCAATCATAGTGAAGCCCATAAAGATAAACCATACAACATTTATTGTAGTCTACTTACAGGACAAACAAGGATAAAAGGCATATAAAAACTCTGCGGCTCTCAGCGTGCTTGCATCGGACAGCCTGACATGTTTCATCCTACTCGGATATCACCAGAGGCGTGGCCTGTGATGCAAGCACGCCCATTTAAATACAGATCACACTAAAAATGCATGTCTATGATTGGTCAGCATAGAAAAGGTAAACAGCTGTATGCATTCAATAGTAACACACATTGACACCCAGTGGAAGGAAAGTAACCATTCCAAACAGGATGTGATGTCACTGGAACACATTCTAGCCCTATTTGCACTCCAAAGAGAGGAAACAGGAATAGAATGTTAAATGACAAAAAACAATAATAACCAACAGTCTTCATTATCAAAAAAATGCACAGATTAAATGGCAATTCAAAGTCAATAAAAGATATCCTCATACCAAAAAGTGATCTTACCAAAAGCCTAACCAGACATGGGGTAATTAAACACACATATCAAGTAATAGATCACTACATAATTGCACATGAACTATGGTATAAGGATAATTAGTATAAAAAAACGCATGAAAAATGAATTAATATAAAAATATTGTAACTTTAATTGTTATTTAAAAGCTAGTGAAGTATTTTGGTATCAGAAACCCAGAGAGGAATGTAAAGGAGGCTCTCCAGTATATGACAGCAATAGATTTTAGATATAAAAAAGATAAAATGGACGATATGGAGTCACATGTGTACACTGCCCACTAGTGTCTGAACATATGAATAAAAAATACATTTTAGCTATTATTAATGAAAGGGGTATAACACTTCAAGTCATATATCCAGTGGGTTTCAAGTCTAGAAATTTCCTGTTTGGACATACTCCCACGCCAATGTGGATTGAACCTGTCAATGGCCACAAAAGTGGTGCTTGTGGGATCTTTATTATGGCATTCAAAAAAGTGCAGAGAAACTGTATGCTTTGGGAAACCCCTCCTAATAATTGCAATGTGTTCATTGACACAAACATGCATAGCTCGTGTTGTGCGGCCCACATACTGAAGGCCACATGGGCAAATCAGGAGGTTTACTATATTTAAAGTGGTGCAGGTGATAAAGGTATTGATATCAAAAGTCCTACCTGTAATATGAGATTTGAACTGACAAATCTTTCTACTTTTGTCCTTTTTGACTACACACATGTTGCAACAACGACAAGGGTGGTAACCTTTCGATTTTTGAAAAAATGACATCAAATTGGAAGCATTCAAAATATTGGGTGCTATTTGAAGTCTTAGATGAATCTTTTCAGAAATCAAAAGGTTTCCACCATTGTCGTTATTGCAACGTGTGTGTAGTCAATAAGGACAAAAGTAGAAAGATTTGTTTATATATTGTTTTTTTGTTCATTTTGTGTTTTGTAAATGGCACATCATTGTCCATGCATTCAGAGTGCATTTTGGTCGGGTTAATAACTTTATTCATTAATTTATTTAGATTTTTTTTGATCTATTTAATCATTTATTTAGATTTTTTTCAGTTTCATTCATTTAGTAGTACCTTATGGAGTCAGGTGACCATATGGGCGCCCAGGGCGCTCATTCCGATGTCCCAGGGTTTTTTCCCTCTGGTTTTCTGGGCTGGTGCCACCTGCTGGAGGTAATCTATTGCTTTGCCCCTATTGGTAGAACATTTTTGGCTTTTAACCTATTTTCCATCATGGTACATTTGAGTTTCGTTTTTTTGTAGGGATGTAAAAATGTAGAGGCATACATTTGGGTGTTCATTTTGTTTGCCGGGTCTGCCCTGCCTATTCTTAGCCTAATCTGCGTTTGTCTTCCTGCTTCCTGAGTGGTACGGTATCATTTCCTGGGCATGGAGTGACGTACTTCAGGTTTCCTTTCAGGTTATCCTAGCTTGAATCGTGACTTCCGGGTTATTTGGCAATGGAAGCTGAAGGCGGATCTGACGCGCCCGCTCCTCCCATTGATTTGGCGCCAATGCGCATCCAATGGGAAGGTTTTTTTTAAGAGGTGCGGCTTGTGTTTGGTTGGCAAGACCAGCTTTTGAAGAAGAGGCGCCATCTTTGTTGTATCAGCTAGATTCTCTATCTTCTCTTTCCTCTCTCCCCCTGAATTTTTAAATGGAGGTTCTCTTCCTTGCCAATATTCCATTGAGTACTTATATCTTTTTTTCATGCTGGTTAATTGCCGCATATATAGTATGGATTTATTTATACCTTGACTGCGCTGATGGTCTATCTGCACTTATCAGGTCTGCAGTTGTCTAAATATTAAGAAAGTTTTGCCCTTTTCCTCCTTCTTTAGTGAGAGTTCTTTAAAATGCCTTATATATATATTTTTTATATGCAATGGCTTTGTGATAAATGCGGGAGTAGTGGAGATTTTGGATGTTTTTATCTACGATTTGAATCATTGCCTTAAAATCTTTTATATGAAGGGCCAGGTAATCTTTTTTGTATTTGCCTTGTCATTCATGGATTGGGCTAATTGATTAGATTATATTGTTTGACACTTATAATTACTTGTGTATCTTTATATACCCCTCCAGATTGGTCCTTTAGCCTATCGCCAGCATTCTCCAACACATGTCTCTGTACATGAGTGTTTGACATAGAATATCTTCCCCTCTCTATGGTACACCATATGACTTTATATAAAGGCTCTCCTCCTGACGCTGTTCTGAGAAATGTATAATATACATTCTCTAAACGCATCCATCAATATTTACAGGTAAAGTTTATATACATCAAAATTTGATTTACAGTGTATATTTTTTTATATTTTTTTATTTTTATTTTCATTTATTTATTTTTCATTTTATTTTTATTTTTATTGCATATACCCATAGACATTCTGGTTATGACATTGATTATGATGTGGTCATCATTTATACATTATTGTGCTTTTTCGAATGTGTTCATTTTTGTATTTTTGTGATTTTCCTAATTTATGTTTCAGTAGTGCATGACAAACTCCTGAAGAATCCAAATTAAATGGCGAAACATGTCGAGAGAAATTGTCTGTATGCATTTATGAAACTCTATTAACTATATGATGGATTTTTATATGGATTTTTATATCTTTTATATTTTTGTATAATAAAACCCATTCCAAACAGGATGTGATGTCACTGGAAGACATTCTAGCCCTATTTGCACTCCAAAGAGAGGAAACAGGAAAAGAATGTTAAATGAAAAAAAAAAACAATAACCAAAAGTCTTCATTATCAACAAATTGCACAGATTACATGTCAATTCAAGTCAATAAAAGACATCCTCCTACCAAAAAGTGATCTTACCAAAAGCCTAACCAGACATGGGGTAATTAAACAAACATATCAAGTAATAGATCACTACATAATTAATTTCACATGAACTATGGTATAAGGATAATTAGTAAAAAAAAAAAAAAAACACATGAAAAATGAATTTAATAAAAAAATATATATAAAAATATTTTAACTTTAATTGTTAAATGTATTTATATTTTTTATATAAATTTGTGTATTCTTTTTCACCTTAAAAATCCAGTTTAATTCCTCTATATTTATTCTTTAATTAAGGGATGTGGTGCCTATTTATAGTTGACAGGTAATTCAACAATTGGGGATTTTCCTAGCTTGTGACGGAAAATATTAATTATATGAAGACAGGAGGCGAGTATCTTGCATTTCTTTCTTTTAATAATGCTCATAGCAGAAAGGTTCAAATGTTTAAAACTTTAACAGTTCACAAGAAAAACTGAACTACAACACCCAGAATCCTTAGGGTCGATGGCCCCACCCCCTAGAGACCCTATATATGATCTGCCCTGAAGCGACCACTTCCTCTTTCTGGATGCGAATACTCTCCAACTGAGTCTGACAAAACAAGGAAAGCCTCGAGTTGCTCTGGTCAAACGGACGACGAAAAGGCCCCAATCCGATAGAATGAGTCCTCCGGAACCTTCTCAAGAGAATGGCGAACCTTGATCGACCCTCGTCCTGGACTACAATCTTCTCTGATGACCCTGCAACTTAAACTGGCAGTAAACTTCGACCCAACGGGATCAGACGGAACATCGTTAAGCTGTGGTTGTAACGGTTTCAAGAAGTTCAATAACCTGAAACGGTAAAGAAATAACATCATAGGGTGGGTAGGGTGGGAAGATACTCGCCTCCTGTCTTCATATAATTAATATTTTCTGTCACAAGCTAGGAAAATCCCCAATTATATATCAGACAGGAGGCTCATATCTTGCATGTTTAAAGCAATAACACATCATTAATACAAGATATGAATATCAAACAATACCCTGGAAGACTGTGCATCTAGTCCTGCATGAATATGTAACCCCCTGACTCCTGTCTAGGACCCAAAAGAATGAAGTGTGTTGGTCATGAATCAAGCACTGAAAGAGATACATGAGTTCCCGGTCGGAAGTAAAACTCTCGAAAAGTGGATTCGGAGGACCAGTCAGCTGCCAGAAGCAGATCCGAAAGGGATCCCCCTGAGGAAAGCACCTTAGTGGCCATCGCGCCCCTGGTCGAATGGGCGCCGAAAAGAGATACGTCGATTCCTGCCATGGCCATGACCGAGCGAATCCACCTGGCCAAAGTGGAGGAGGTCACTGGGAGGTGAGGTTGAACGAACTAAATCAATAATTGCGACAGTGTCGGAGATCGGAGAGAGGCTGTAAGTGCCTCGTAAGCCTGTAAACAGCGAACCACGCAAAGACGAGGATGAGATGGGAAAAAAGGGTAGAAGACCGAGTGTAGCTGGGTCTTGGTCCTACGTACAATCGAAAATCTTACACCCTCGGGGGAAAATTGTCTTCTGGAGATATCTAAAGCTCTTACATCCGAGGTGCGTTTGATGGAGATGAGGCATAACAGAGTGGTAAGTTTCATTGAGAGAAGTCTCAAAGGAAGGCGGTCGTTGTCTTCCCAGGACGAGAACAGTCGCAAAACGTCCCATGTCGCCGAATAACGAGGCCGGGGGGGGCGGTTGAACTTCGCGCCTCGGAGAAGTCGACAGACCAGAGGATGTTTGCCCACAGGTAGGGAATCCACCGGACAATGGTATGCCGAAATGGCGGACCTATACACATTCAGGGAGTTGTAAGCTTTGCCCGAAGCGTAGGCTTCCGCAAGATAGTTCACTATCATGGAGATAGGGGCCCGAATGGGATCAATTTGTTGTTGATCACACCAACGAGTCCACAATCCCCAGGCAGATCTATAAGCCGATCTAGTCCCGGGGCCCAGGCCAAGGAGAGGAGGTCTCTAGCTGACTCTGAAAGTTCAGGGTCAGGGCCTGACGACCCGAAACTAGCCAAGCGATGAGGGGAAGATTGCCCTCCAGTAATAAGGGGTGCGGGTTCCCGGCCGGGTCGGTCAGGAGGTGAGTGGAATGTGGAAGAAGTCTGGGATAGTCGATTGACATTCCCAAGGCCAGGGGGAACCACGGCTGAGTTGACCACCAAGGTGTGATCAGGACCACCGTGGCCCTCAAGTGGACCACCTGTAGAAGAAGTCTGGTAATCATGGAAAAGGGAGGGAAGGCGTAGTGTCGACCCTCCGGCCACCATTGAAGGAACGCGTCCACCGCTATTGCTTCCGGATCCGGTCTCCAGCTGTAGAAGTTCGGGAGTTGGCGGTTGAGGCGGGAGGCGAAAAGGTCCATATGCAGTGGGCCCCAAAGGTTTTGAAGTGTCAAAAAGACCGATCTGTCCAAAGTCCAGTCGCTGGAGTCCGATAAGTGTCGCGAGTTCCAATCCGCCACCCAATTGGATACACCCGGAATGTGTTCCGCTACAGGGGTAATATTGCGGGAAAGGCAGAAGCTCCAAAGCTCGGAAGCAATGTCCGCCAGAAGCTTGGATTTCGTGCCCCCTAAGCGGTTGATGTATTGCACTGCCGCTACGTTGTCCAAACGTAAGAGAGCGCAGCAGTCAGATCTCCGTGAGAGAAAACACCTGACTGCGAACAGCGCCGCCAGTAACTCCAACGCCTTGATATGGAGCGCGGATTCTTGGATAGACCATGTCCCTCCAGTGGAGGACGGACCACATCGAGCTCCCCAGCCTAGACGACTGGCATCCGACTCCACTATTATGTCCGGACGCGGGCTGAAGATCGTCTTCCCGTTCCATTCCAGGGCGTAGTGGAGCCACCATCGGAGTTCCATTTCCGAATCCGAGCAAAGGGTAATCTTGTCTGAGTATCGAAGGCCCTGACGTAAGTGAAGTGCTCTTAAACGTTGTAGAGCTCGGTAGTGGAGGGGTGCTGGAAAAATGGCCTGGATGGAGGATTAAAGTAGGCCGACGATACGAGACAGAAGTCTGAGGGATATCTGACGTTCGCGAAGGACCGCTCTGATCTCCCGTCGGATCAGAGCCATTTTGTGTAGTGGCAATTTCAGAATCGCTAGTCTGGTGTCCACTGAGAAACCCAAGAATTCCATCTCTTGAGCTGGTGATAGCACCGACTTCTTGTGGTTGATTAGAAAACCCAGGCCTACTAAGAGGGACTCTGCCCAGTCCCTGTGTAATTCTGCTTGGGCTTTCGAGTGAGCCAGAATGAGAATTTCGTCCAAGTAAATGATCAGACGTACCCCCCTCCGACGAAGAGTGGCTACCACTGGTTTCATCAACTTGGTGAAACACCACGGAGCTGATGATAGGCCGAAAGGAAGGCAAGTGAATTGCCACGTGTGACCCCGCCACCTGAATCTCAGGTATTTTTGTGCAGAATGATGCATAGGTACCGTCAGGTAAGCATCCTTCAAGTCTATTTTGACAAGCCAATCCCCCTGAACCAAAAGGTCCCTCAACATGTAGATGCCCTCCATCTTGAAATGGTGATAAACCACAAATTGGTTTAGGAGTCTGAGGTTTATAACAGGTCGGTATCCCCCGTCCTTTTTTGCTACCAGGAAAAGGTTGTTTAGGAATCCCGGGGACCTTGGGTCGACCTCTACAATTGCTTGTTTTGAAATCAGTTCCTGAATTTTTAAATCTATTAGGTACCTGTTGTGTGCTGTGTAGTGAATGGGTTGAGGTATCGAAGTCATGACAGGATGGGACATGAATTCTATGCGATAACCCTGTACTGCAGAAATGATCCATCCGTCTGTTGTAATCGTGTGCCAGGCGTGAATAAAATGTTTTAGTCTGCCCCCTATCGGTATGTGGGCACACAGTGAGGCACTCACCGGTAGGAGGTCTGGATCTCGGGAACCCTCTGCCGCCTCGACTTCTCCACGGTCGTCCTCTGGGAGGAAAGAATGGTGCCGGTTGTACCAAGGGGGTTGGATACTGCTGTGGGGTAGCAAAGGCCTGGTTGGGGGCTCTTGAAAAGGCCCTGTAGTAAGTAGCGCGGCCGGCAGAACGGCCTCTACCTCTGCCGGCCCTGGCAAAAACCCGGTTACTCGGACTTGCTCTTTTTTGGGACAATTGGGCCTTGTCTAGGGTATTGAACATGCCCACAAATTTGTTTATATTCTTTACTAAGTCCTCCCCGAAGAGGAGACCCTCAGCCGAGGGACCTGGTTCGGACTCCGCAAGGTGCGAGAGTTGAGGGTCTAACTTCATGAGGATAGACCTGCGTCTTTCGATGGCGCAGGTCGTATTGGCTGAACCTAGGAGGCAAATGGCTCGTTGGGCCCAGCCTCGCAGTTGTGGTAGATCAACCGGTTCTTCATTAGTAACCGCATGTTCTGAAAGATTTAGGATCTTAGTATGTGGTCCCAGTAGATCCAGGATACGATCCTGAATTAATTTAAAGGACCGTTCGATACCTTTTTTAGCGTATCTACCATTTTTGGCCAGATACTTGAGCAGGATCGGGTCGATCTCAGGAGTGACCGCCACCTTGTGGGGAACACATGGCCTGGGGCATTCTGCTCTGAGTTTGTTGCGATTTGATCTATCTAAGATCTTTCTGACCCAGTGTTCCACATAGTGAGACACCTGAGGGAGTGGGGCCCAGTCCCCAGACCTAGGATGGGTAATGTTTTCGGGATTAAAAAATGGTTCTCCTAGAGAATCCAAAATTACCTCCGTCGGAAGATCGGAGTTGGTTTCCGTGTCCGGAACCACATTCCCAGCCACCATTTCAGTATCGGATTCATCCGAAGAGGAAATAAAGGAACCCTCAGGGGATTCGTCCCCTGACTCCTCGTTAAAGGAGTCCGGTTTAACCCGGTGGGTAGACACTAGTCTTTTATTGGGAAACTCCTTGTGAGCCAAGGGTCGGTCCATAGTCGGGTGGCTGGGTCGGCAGGCCGAGGAGGGTCCTGCCTCAGGCATGATTTTTACTTCCCCTGCCGGGGAGTCGGAGCGGGTCTCAAGGTGTTTGCGTTTGAATGCCGCCTTGCCCGCTTTGACAGTCTCAGGTTGAGGTGAGGGGTAGGTAGCAGAGGAGGCTAGGGCAGTCTGTATGGACCTAGTGATCAGGTCCTGAATTTGAGCAGGAGTCATTATCCGGGGAGTATCAGGGTTAGATCCCAGATCTGCCTGCATAGTATGGGTTCTAGAGCCTTCTGCCATTATTGAATATCCTAGAAAAAAATTATCAAATTTAACAAATATTTTGTCAGGGACACAAGCACTGACACAGACCACTAGCTGTAGTGCTCAGTGTGTGCCAGATAAGGAATCCTAATGGCTATGATAGGAGAGAGGAGAAGGGAGTGGCAGCAATACCTACGAGTCCCACACGCAGCAGTTAATCTCTCTCACAAGTGCCGCTGTGAGAGAGAGAGAGACGAAGCTCCGAATCAAAATCCTGTCGCAGCGCCGTGACGAGAGGGGCTGCGATAGGTCAGTGGGATCTGAAAGGTGTTTCCCATAGAGAGGGGCAGTTACGTCCCCTCCCTCTCCAGAGCGAAAAGGCGCGAACGGCCTGAGGAAAAGTAAATGCCGTTGAAGCCGTGCCCCCCGGGGAGCCGACCCAGCGTCGGACCCGGAGCAGCCACAGCAAGCCAAACCGAACGTAAATCCCTCAGAAGGGAGGGGTTGTTTAGCGCTCGCCCAAGGGATAAAACACATACCTTGCCACATACAATTAAAGAGAGAGGGTCACATTTCCATACAAGCTAAAGAAAAGCAAAATACATCAGAAGTGAGAAAAATAAAAGCACTTATCTGTACTATGAGCAGAAAGAAAGAGGAAGTGGTCGCTTCAGGGCAGATCATATATAGGGTCTCTAGGGGGTGGGGCCATCGACCCTAAGGATTCTGGGTGTTGTAGTTCAGTTTTTCTTGTGAACTGTTAAAGTTTTAAACATTTGAACCTTTCTGCTATGAGCATTATTAAAAGAAAGAAATGCAAGATATGAGCCTCCTGTCTGATATATAATTCTAGTTACATAGCTGTTCAGGTTGAAAAAGACACAAATCCATCTAACACAGATTTTGACCCTTTCTCCCAGTAGCTTTTTAGAAATCAGAACCACCAAAAATAACCCTAAAATTTGGATTTGGCTTGGACATGTCCAAATCTGTAAAATTTGGTCCAACTTTAACGTCATCCAAACTGGACTTCATATAGACTTATATATAGAAAATCACTACATGACATTACATTTTTTTTATTCCACAAAGGGTTCTATATGTTCTTACTAAAATATAATATTGTTAGTAATATTTAAAAAACGATTTGAAAATGACCCTGGCTTATTATAAATTGTATATTTAATACTGAACAATTTATTTTGCACAGTTGCTCCTTGATTTCCCTAATGCAATTTAAAAAGTAGGCCTTTGTCAAATTTTTGTGTCAGGTGATTAGCAAAAAAAAAAAGAAGAGATCTAGGAATAATAACGTCATCCCAAGTCAATTAAATATTGCCCACAAAGAATTTCATTGTTATTTTTTTTCAAGATAGAGAGTAAAAACCCTTAGGTAGTTTTGATTCCCATTGAAGGCATCTTTTGCTCAAAGCAATTAAAAGAAGCTGTTTTTTTGGGGTAAATTAAGTTTACCATTTTTATGGACTTTTTACCCATTCCATCTTGAAAACCAACCAAATAGGACCAATTTCCATTAAAGAAAAATAATGTCCTGAGGTCTAGCTGAAACAAATATGCTGCAATCTATTTATTATTCATAGTGTTTCTGTTAATGCTGCAAAGCAGAGAAGTGATAGCTCTGAAAAGGTTACCCTCAAACCAGAAACAAAACTCACTGTCATTACAGGAAGGTCACTGCTTGATATTAGGACAAAAAGGAGCTTGTCATTCATACACTGATGAAAAATGACAGTGACTACAGTTAAAACACCAAACGGGCTTCGAGCTGAATTATTCACAGATCTTTCTGCCATCTTCAATGGAAACACACAATGGTTTGCATATTTTAAAATTGTACTGATAAGAGTATGAAGAATGTAGTGATGATAAAAATGCTGAATATAAATAAGACCAACATTTTCTTTTATGTCTGGTACACATGATTCATTCTTGACTCTTGAGCCTTAACAACTGTCCCATCAACAAAATGATAACAGAGTAATTCTGCAGTTTAACAAGGCCTGCATTGATATGTATATCCAATTAATTATACATATAAAGGGGATTTCCAAATTTCTGGGACATCATTCATTTTTTTCTTATATCTATATATAATTACACAATTAAAGCAGTGGGGTGTGGAATCTGGATAGTAATACTGTGACAGGTTCCATAGTAGGGAGGGCAAATACTTCCCTTACATCGTTTGCTCCTGCAAAGCCTTATGCCTCATACACAGGATCATTTTTCGTGTAGTAAAAATGAAGCTTTTTTTTCAATGTCAAAACGATCGTGTGTGGGCTTCAGAGCATTTTTCGTGTTCTGAAGAACAGGCAATTTTTTTCCCGAACATGCCCTATTTTTTAATGACGTTTTTAACGTTGCCGTTTTTCGGGTTGTAAAAAATGGTCGTGTGTGGGCTTTAACAAAGTGAAAAATCCGCGCATGCTCAGAAGCAAGTTATGAGACGTGAGGGCTCGTTCTGGTAAAACTACCGTTCGTAATGGAGGAAGCACATTTATCACGCTGTAACAGACAGAAAAGCGCGAATCGTCTTTTACTAACACGAAATCAGCTAAAGCAGCCCAAAGGGTGGCGTCATCCGAATGGAACTTCCCCTTTATAGTGCCGTTGTACGTGTTGTACGTTACCGCGCTTTGCTAGAGCATTTTTTTTTCACGATAATGTGTAGGCAAGTTGAAAAAAACGTAGTTCTTTCTAAAGACTGACAAACGTCGTTTTTACAACCTAAAAAATTATCGTGTGTACGCGGTAGGGTTGTCCCGATACCAGTATCGGTATCGGGACTTGTACTCCCGCAAATACCCCCGATACCTAAATAGAATACTTCACGCACCCCCCAGCCGCCACCGTATATACAAAGCCGCCGCCGCGAACATTACACGCACCTTTTGTTTTTCAATAGCTGTTTTCCCTATCGGTCCAATCCCGAGCAAGAGGGAGTGTCCTTTACACAGGGCGCACGATAGGGAAAACAGCTTTTGAAAAACGGAAGGTGCGTGTAATGTTCGCGGCGGCAGCTTTGTATATACGGCAGCATCATCATCATCAGGTAGGGGGACATCATGGCTGCAATATGTTAGGGGACATCATGGCTGCAATATGTGGGGGGACATCATGGCTGCAGTATGTGGGGGGACATCATGGCTGCAGTATGTGGGGGGACATCATGGCTGCTGTATGTGGGGGGACATCATGGCTGCTGTATGTGGGGGGACATCATGGCTGCAGTATGTGGGGGGACATCATGGCTGCTGTATGTGGGGGGTCATCATTGCTGCTGTATGTGGGGGGACATCATGGCTGCTGTATGTGGGGGGACATCATGGCTGCTGTATGTGGGGGGACATCATGGCTGCTGTATGTGGGGGGACATCATGGCTGCTGTATGTGGGGGGACATCATGGCTGCTGTATGTGGGGGGACATCATGGCTGCTGTATGGGGGGACATCGTGGCTGCTGTATGTGGGGGGACATCATGGCTGCTGTATTGGGGGGGACATCATGGCTGCTGTATGTGGGGGGACATCATGGCTGCTGTATGTGGGGGGACATCATGGCTGCAGTATGTGGGGGGACATCATGGCTGCTGTATGTGGGGGGACATCATGGCTGCAGTATGTGGGGGGACATCATGGCTGCTGTATGTGGGGGGACATCATGGCTGCTGTATGTGCTGTATGGGGGGACATCATGGCTGCTGTATGGGGGGGGACATCATGGCTGCTGTATGGGGGGGGACATCATGGCTGCTGTATGTGGGGGGACATCATGGCTGCTGTATGGGGGGGACATGGCTGCAATATGTGGGGGGGACATGGCTGCAATATGTGGGGGGGACATGGCTGCAATATGTGGGGGGGACATGGCTTCATATGTGGGGGGACATGGCTGCAATATGTGGGGGGACATGGCTGCATATGTGGGGGGACATGGCTGCATATGTGGGGGGACATGGCTGCAATATGTGGGGGGATATGGCTGCAATATGTGGGGGACATGGCTGCCTTTGGGGACACATTTAAAAAAGTATCGGTATTCGGTATCGGCGACTACTTGGAAAAAAGTATCGGTACTTGTACTCGGTCCTAAAAAAGTGGTATCGGGACAACCCTAGTAAAAGTGGATGTAAACCCAATTCATGAAATTTGAGCTGGGCACGTATATCTGAAGTATTTTGTTATCTCTCTTCAAAGAGCTAAGTCCAGTAGCTCTCTCCTGAACCTTTCCTCTGTTATCAGCATGATAACTTCGGACAAATTCTCGGACACATCAGATAAAAGCAGCCTCACATTTCTGTCGGGGGAGGTTGCTATAAATAGATTAGCAAGGAGCTGGCACTATTACAAAACACCTCTGAGAGTCAGGGCCGGACTGGCCTACTGGGATACCGGGAAAATTCCCGGTAGGCCGCCTGCATTCAGTGCCCTGAGGGCTGCTTTTGCCTCCTGTAAGCCTAATACAAAGCCGTGGTTGCAAATGGCCACAGCCGTGGCCATCATCGCACTTTATAAATTATGCAGGGATGCCCTGGGACCGCTTTGATGGTTATTGCCAGTGCCCAGTGCCACTGTCCATGTCATGTCAGTAAAGAAGCGGCGGGTCGGCGGGTTGTGGCCGCCATGATCGCCGCTGCACTTTCCTTCTCATCGGATCCCGCGCCTGCGACTCAGCGTGATCACGTCAATCTTGAGGGGAGGAGCCGAGCAGGAGAACGTCAGAACGCCGTGGTTCTTCTGCTCTATTTCCCCCTTCCAAGTTCCATCTGCCCGTGCGGCGCCAGCACCACCCACAATGTCTGTCTGCAGGCAGATCACAAGTGAGGGCACAGGAGGAGTGAACGGCGTCGGCCGCCCTCGGAGTTGGAGCACAAGATCTCATCTCAGGTGAACGCATAAATTGCAATCGCAGTGTAATGAATCTCTCTCTCACCATTGCACGGTGAACCGCCCGCCCCCCCCTCCTCTCTCTGTCAGTGTCACCTACCTTTGCTCCCCCTGCATATTGTAATTTGTATAAAAATCTCTCTCTCTCACCAAGCATTGCATGGTGCCCCCCTCTCTGTCGCTTTTGCTACCCCTGCAAATTGTAATCTGGGGGGGGGTGTGCAATATGCAATGGTGAGAGATAGAGAGATTATTATACAGATTACAATTTGCAGGGGCAGCAAAGGTGACAGAGAGGGGGGGGGGTTGCGCCATGCTATGGTGAGAGTCTGAGAATTTTGCTGCCCATGCAAATTGTAATCTGTATAATAATCTCTCTCTCACCATAGCATGGTTCACCCCCCCTCTCTGTCACCTTTGCAACCCCCTCTCTCACTGTTGCACCCTCTCTCTTTCACCGTTGCACCCTCTCTCTTTCACCGTTGCACCCTCCCCGTCACCGTTGCACCCTCCCCGTCACCGTTGCACCCTCCCCGTCACCGTTGCACACTCTCTTTCTCTGTCCGTTGCACACTCTCTTTCTCTGTCCGTTGCACACTCTCTCTCTGTCCGTTGCGCTCTCTCTCTCTGTCCGTTGCGCTCTCTCTCTCTGTCCGTTGCGCTCTCTCTCTCACCGCTGCACACTCTTGCACCCTCTCTCTCTCCACCGTTGCACCCTCCCTCTCTCTCTCCCACCGTTGCACCCTCTCTCTCTCACCGTTGCACCCTTTCTCTTTCTCTCTCTCTCTTTCTCTTTCTCTTTCTCTCTTTTTCTCTCTCTCTTTCTCTCTCTCTCCCATCGTTGCACCCTCTCTCTCTCACCGTTGCACACTCTTTCTCTCTCTCACTGTTTCACCCTCTCTCTCTCTCCCACCTTCTCTCTCTCTGTCCGTTGCACACTCTTTCTCTCTCTCTGTCCGTTGCACACTCTCTCTCTCTCTCTTTCTGTCCGTTGCACACTCTCTCTCTCCCTCTCTCTGTCCGTTGCACACTCTCTCTCTCTCTGTCCGTTGCACACTCTCTCTCTCTCTCTCTGTCCGTTGCACTCTCTCTCTCTCTCTCTCTCTGTCCGTTGCACACTCTCTCTCTCTCTGTCTGTTGCACACTCTCTCTCTCGCACACTCTCTCTCTCGCACACTCTCTCTGTTGCACTCACGCTCTCTCTCTCTCTCTGTTGCACTCACGCTCTCTCTCTCTCTGTTGCACTCACGCTCTCTCTCTGTCCGTTGCACTCTCTCTCTCTGTCCGTTGCACTCTCTCTCTCTCTCTGTCTGTTGCACTCTCTCTCTCTCTCTGTCCGTTGCACTTTCTCTCTCTCTGTCCGTTGCACTCTCTCTCTGTCCGTTGCACACTCTCTCTCTCTCACTGTTGCACCCCCCCTCTCTCTCTCTCATCGTTGCACCCTCTCTCTCACCATGGCACCCCTCTCTCTCTCACTATGGCAACCCGGCCCCTCTCTGGCTCTCTCATGGATTTCTTTCTTTTTTTTTAAAGCAGGTAAAAATAAATGTGCATTTATAATTGTTTTGCAGAGCATTGCACCCCCTTTCTCTCTCACCATTGCAGCTCCTCTCCAGCGGATTTTTTTTTTTAATCAAATTTTTTTTCAGGTAAGAATATGTGTTTAGAATTGTTTTGGCCTACAGAGCATCTCCTTCTCTATCTCCCTCTCCCTCTCCCCCTCTCCATCTCCCCTTCTCCATCTCCCCTTCTCCATCTCCCCTTCTCCATCTCCCTCTCCCTCTCCCCTTCTCCCTCTCCCTCTCCCCTTCTCCGTCTCCCTCTCCCCTTCTCCGTCTCCCTCTCCCCTTCTCCCTCTCCCCTTCTCTATCTCCCCCTCTCTCTCTCTCCCCTCCCCTCTCCCCTTCTCCATCTCTCTCCCGAGATCTCCCCCTCCCCCCGGATCTCCCCTTCTCCCTCTCCCATCTCCCCTCTCTCCCCTTCTCTATCTCCCCTTCTCTATCTCCCATCTCCCCTTCTCTATCTCCCCTTCCCCCTTCTCTCCCCTCCTCCCTCTATCTCCCTCTCTCCCTTCTCCCTCTCCCCATCTCCTCTCCCCTTCTCCCTCTCCTCCCTTCTCCCCTCTCCCTCTCCCCTTCTCTATCTCCCCTTCTCTATCTCCCTCCTCTCTCTATCTCCCCTCTCTCTATCTCCCTCTCCCCTTCTCTATCTCCCTCTCCCTCTCCCCTCTCTCTCCCCTCTCCCTCTCCCTCTCCCTCTCCCCTCCTCTATCTCCCCTCTCCCTCTCTCCCTTCTCTATCTCCCCTTCTCTCCCTCTCCCCTTCTCTCCTCTCCCCTCTCTATCTCCCCTCCTCTCTCTCTTCTCTATCTCCCCTTCTCTCTCTCTCCCCTTCTCCCTATCTCCCTCTCCCTCTCCCCTTCTCCCCTTCTCCCTCTCCCCTCTCTCCCTCTCCCCTTCTCTATCTCCCCTTCTCTATCTCCCCTTCTCTCTCTCTCCCTCTCCCTCTCCCCTTCTCTATCTCCCTCTCCCCTTCTCTATCTCCCTCTCCTCCCTCTCCCCTCTCCCCTTCTCTATCTCCCCTTCTCCCTCTCCCTCTCCCCTTCTCCCTCTCCCCTTCTCCCTCTCCTCTTCTCTATCTCCCCTTCTCTATCTCCCCCTCCCCTCCCCCTCCTCCCCTCTCTCTCCCCCTCTCCCTCTCTCTATCTCCCCTTCTCCCTCTCCCCTCTCTATCTCTCCTTCTCTCTCCCCTTCTCCCTTCTCTATCTCCCCTCTCTCCCTCTCCCCTTCTCCCCTTCTCCCTCTCCCTCTCCCTTCTCTATCTCCCCTTCTCCCTCTCCCTCTCCCCCCCTTCTCTATCTCCCCTTCTCCCCTCCTCTCTCTATCTCCCCTTCTCTATCTCCCCTTCTCTATCTCCCCTTCTCTCTCCCTCTCCCCTTCTCTATCTCCCCTTCTCCCTCTCCCTCTCCCCTTCTCTATCTCCCCTTCTCTCTCCTCTCCCCTTCTCCCTCTCCCTTCTCCCCCCTTCTCCCTCTCTCCCCTTCTCTCTCCTATCTCCCCTTCTCCCTCTCTCCCTCTCCCCTCTCTCTCCCCTATTCTCCCCCTCTTCTCTATCTCCCCTTCTCTATCTCCCCCTTCTCTATCTCCCCTTCTCCCTCTCCCCTTCTCTATCTCCCCTTCTCCCTCTCCCTTCTCTCTATCTCCCCTTCTCCCTCTCTCCCTTCTCTATCTCCCTCTTCTCCCCTCTCCCCCCTTCTCTATTCTCCCCTTCTCTATCCTCTCCCTCTCCCTCTCCCCTTCTCTATCTCCCCATTCTTCCTCTCCCTCTCCCCTTCTCTATCTCACACTCACCATTGCAGCCCCTTTCTGTCTCTCTCTTTCTGGTGGATTTTTTTTATTTTATTTTTTTCAGGTAAAAATAAATGTGCATTTATAGTTTTTTTGGCCTGCAGAGCATTGCATCTCTCTCATATTGTTGCACCCCCCTCTCTCTCTGACGTTATGCTGTGGGGCTGGTATAATAATGTTACGGGGCTGGTATGAAATTATTTCCAGGGCTGGTTTTCATTCCCAGTCCGGCCCTGCTGAGAGTCTCTGCCTATGATGAGAGGGGGTGTGTGCCTTTCCTCCATTTAGCAATTTTAGCTATCTTGGCTGTGTGCCCAGACATCACACTCTGTATTAAACAGAAAGAGAAAAGTTCCTAACACAATCTGAACTTTCTAAACAGTATGGCCCGGATTCACATACCTCGGCGCATTTATATATGCCGGCGTAGCGTATCTTCTTTACGCTACGCCGGCGCAACGCAGAGAGGAAAGCATGGAATTCACAAATCAAATGCTCCCAACATTGCGCCGGCGTAGCGTATAGTCGTAGGCGTAAGGCAGTGTAAGTCAAAGTGGGCTGGAAGTGGACGTGATACATTTAAGTGAAGCATGACCCCATGCAAATGATAGGCTGTGCTTCAGACAAGTACTTAAAATGAATTGCGCATGCGTCCTACCTTGGACGCATCCCAGTGCGCATGCTCACAATCACGTCGAAAAAACTGGCTAAGATACGTCGAATCACTGCCTACGACGTGAACGTAACCTACACCCAGCCCTATTCACGTACTACGTAAACGACATAAAATTTGACGGCGTTCGTTCCCTGGTCCATACCTTTGCATGAGTTGCGCCTCCAATATGGGGAATAACTTTACGCCGGACGTAACCCTTACGCAAATCATTTAAAACATGCGCCGGGCGCATGTACGTTTGTGGATCGGCGTATCTCCCTCATTTGAATATTTGTGTCGAGAATCAATGGGAGTGCCAAATGAGTCCAGCGTAACTATGCGCCCACTATACGCCAGCTTAGGCAAGTTACGTCGGTCGGATAAAGTCAGTTTTTGGCGTATCTTAGTTCTGTGGGCACGGCGCACAGATACAAAGGCGCATATTTACACTTACACTTGAGATACGTCGGCATAAGTGCTTTGTGAATCCGGGCCTATATAAATGTGAAGACAGCAGATATACATGTAAAACCTATGTAGGGAGATTTGGTTCATCCCTGTGTATCATCTGAGGCTGTTCACTTCACTGGGTGTAGGGAGGGTTTACATCCACTTTAAAGTTTACAGAACTGTGTTTCAGGGTTCCTGTTTCTCCACTCTGAACCTGAGAAGGGTCCCTACTGTTTAACTAATTTGGAGGTCTACATTTTAAGTTCAATGTGTCTTACTTATATAATGTTATTGTAGCTAAGGGTGAGCCAAATACACCTGGGTTCAGTTAGGGGCGGGTTCGTCGAACATTACTAAAGTTTGGGTGCTGCTTCCAAACTCTATTAAAGTCAATGGTACCTAAATGTTAAAAGAGTAATGGCCATTTTATAGACTACTATGCAAGGACTTGTCAAACAAATAGTATAGTCTTCTATAGATAATAAAAATGGAACCCACAAAAAAACAGCATAGGATCCAGCCTAAAAAGACTCTTAACTTCAATGAAAATCTGGTGTTGATGTCAGAGAGGACTAAGCATGCAGCCTGGCTGTCTTTGAATGGGGTAGAGTGGAACGTACAACCTTTCAGCTACCACAAGCCACTTAATCTTTCATGAACCTGTCACTGCCACATGCCCTCAATATTGAGGGAGTACTTTGTGTATACCCTCAATCCTACAACTAACCTTGTTAGCTTGTTATTTATTACTAGTATGCTGCCCAGTAGAGTTGGGGAAACAGTTTAAGCCAAGTAAAAGTTTGGCCTGAAAATTGCTTGTTTACACAATTGGTGAACACCCAAATTTGCGGAACGCTTAGTGGGATGTTCGCCCAACCAGCGCCCCACAGTGCACTGCACATTGCACAGTGCATTCTAAGCCCAGTGAATAGCTTTTTGTTTAGCAGCAGGCCAGGAGCCAACCACTGCATCCTTAACAACGAATGAGTCATCAGCTGTCAACTAGCTTTCCTGCTGGCAACTGAATAAAAAATATAGACAAATAAATAAAAAAATTGGCGTGGCCCCCCCAAAAATCCATACCAGACCCTTATTCACATGGGGGGCCAGGATCCCCCACAACCACAGCCCAGAGTTGTTGGGAAGAGGCCCTTATCCCTATCAACATGGGGACAAGGTATTTTGGGGTGGGGGGGGTTAGAGTCCCCCTGCCCATTTTTGGGGCATGTGGCCTGGTTTGGTTCAGGAGGGGGGCGCTTGCTTGTCCCCCCTTTTCTGGCCTGCCATTCTGAATGCTCAGATAAGGGTCCAGTATGGATTTTGAGGGGGCCCCATATCCTTTATTCATTTTTTTTGCCATGGGGTTCCCCTTTAAATCCATACCAGACCCGAAGGGCCTCCCACGCCATCTTTTTTTTAACATTTTTCTATTATCGGAAATGGTAATGTATTTGTTTTCTTTATAAATGTCAGTTTTTCTGCAGCAGGTTCTATGCATGGTACAGATGTGCCACTTTACAGGCAGACTAAGTGTATCCAACAAGCATCACAAAAATAATTTTTCCTGTAAAAACAATCTTTTTTTTAAAAAAACATTGTTTTGCATTGATACATGTCCCCCAGAGCAGTACCCGGGCTCCCATGCCCTTTTTATGGCCAATAACTTGCATATAAGCCTTCAAAATGGCCACTTTTGATTTTTTTAATTCGGGTCCCATCGATTTTAATATGGTTCGGAGTTCAGATTCGGAGTTTGGGTCCGAACTTTTGTGATACTTGAGAGTTCTGGTGCAAACCTAATCGGGGGGTGTTCAGCACAACTCTACTATCCAGTAGGCACCCTCCCTCATGGAAATGCCTGGAAAATGTGTACTCACAATTTTAAACAATATTTATTGGTCCTGTTGGAGGGGATGAGGCGGAGCTCTATCACTATTATGCTGCCTTGGAGAGGCCCCAATACAGTTACATTACTGTAGCTACTGTATTTAGACAATTTTCCATTTTCTTTTGGTCAGAGCACAGGCATTTTTTTCTCTCTCCCAACTATCTACATCCAGTTACAGCACAGCATCACCTGAGGGACCCCTGTAGAAGTCAAGTGACCAAAACAACATGCATCGGGTGACGCTGTGCTGTAAACAAAACTGACGCTGTAGGGGGATTTTTTTTTATAAACAAGGAATTTTTTTAACTTACTACACCATGGAGGTATCCTGTGTTGTATGATCTTGTCTGCAGAGATCTACCAACAGATTTAAAGGGTCATACGCCTAATATTTGGAAAAGTGTATAACCACAGAATACAATAGAGGGAACAAGAGGAGCATTGAAAAAGAGCCTAGTTGTGTACCCCAGTGGGCAAAAGTGTGGTCTGACATGGTATAGGCAGGTTAATTTTAGAGATTTTGGAGCACATATGTAAATGGTGCATGGTGGATGGACTGGCACATAGGTGTGGACTATTGTATTTGAACTATTAATCATCGCTGTGGAAGGATTATTAATCACTGTATTGAAAAAAGATTTGTAAAGTTTGTTTGATTTATGCTTTATTTTGATGCACATAGATATTGTAATGATTTACTATCACAATGGTTTGGAGATTACTATAACAGAATTATGGTCCAGTTTATTGAAGCCCGAACTAGGAATGATGCTCTGTTGGACCTGGTAATCTCAAACCATGCAGAGCTTATTACTAATGTTCAGATAAAGGAACACCTGGGTAGCAGTGATCATAACATGATTTAATTTGATGTTAGCTGTAAGCAAAAAACACATACGGGGAAAAAAAAACACTTAACTTTAAGAGAGCAAATTTTCCAAGGATAAGGGGTGCTCTCCAGGACTTAGACTGGCATCGATTGGCATTGGCATCGATAACCACAGAACAGAAATAGGAATTCTTAAAAAAAAAGACTGTGAACTCACTGCAAAGTGTATTCCCATGGGCAATAAGTTTAAAAGGCTAAACACAAAACCTGTGTGGCTCAGGGTCAAAGTTAAAAAAAGCTATAAACAATAAGAAAATAGCCTTTATAAAAAATGAAGGAACACTAGTGTCGTTTAAATGTTACAAAGAATATAACAGAATATGTAAAAAGGGAATCGAGGATGCAAAAATGAACAAACTACAGATTGCAAAAGGTAGTAGGACAAACCCCTAAATATTCTTTAAATATCTTAATAGTAAAAAGGTCAGGTCTGAGCATATAGGCCCTTTACAAAATATTCTAGAGTGGGTGACTGGGGACAAAGAGGGGGAAAATTGATTACATACTTTCTTCAGCTCTGTGTATACAAAGGAGCATGGGGGAGCTCATGTCAATAATCTGGGTGGTATTGACACAGCCCCAAATGATCCACAATGGCTCAAAAGTGATATGGTCCAGAAATATTTAGACAGAATGAAGATGAATAAAGCACCTGGACCTGATGGCATCCACCTATGGATCTTAAAAGAATTGAACTCTGTAATTTCAAAGCCATTGCATCAAATTTTTAGGGACTCATTAATAACCGGAATAGTACCACTGGATTGGCGCAGGGCCAATGTGGTGCCTATATTTAAAATCGGAACAAAGTCTTTACCAAGCAACTATAGACCTGTTAGTTTAACTTTTATAGTTGGGAAGATACTGGAGAGTTTAATTAAAGACCACATAGACGAGTTATTTCTGAAAAAAAAAATATGTAAGCAGCAGACAGCATGGATTCATGAAAGACAGAAGTTGTCAGACAAACATGATTTCTTTTTATGAAGAGGTAAATAAAACCTTGGACAGAGGGGTGGCGGTGGACGCGGTATGCTTGGATTTTGCAAAAGCGTTCGATACAGTTCCCCACTAGGGATGAGCTTTGCGTTCGATTCAAACACATGTTCAACTCGAACATTGCCTGTTCGATTGTTTGTCGAAAAACAAACAAAACGGGTCGTTCGCGCCAAATTCGAATGACGCGCAACGGCCCATAATTCACTGCGGCGTTGCGCGCTGATGATTGGCCAAGCATGCACCATGACCCCGCATGCTTGGCCAATCACAGCGCCCAAATAATGAAGAGACCTAATTGGCCAAAGCCTGGGTGCTTTGGCCAATTAGGGCTCAGGGCTTTAGCACACGCCCCACACTATAAAAGGCCGCCTCCCGGGCGCCTCCGGCTTGCTTTCAGAGAGAGAAGTCAGACAGACAGTGAGTTAGAGAGATATAGATAGATAGAGACACAGTGTATTTTTAGATAGATAGATAGATAGATAGAGCAGGGAGGCTAGTAGTCAGTATAGTTAAATTTACAGTTTGTAGAGAATATATGTCAATAATCTGGGTGGTATATTGACATCCCTAGGAGTTGTCAATATATTTATAAACTGTATAGCTTAGCTAGATCTGCTATTAGTATCTGTCAGGCAGGAGATTGTGCTTGATGCAGTGCTCTTACGTGTTGTATTGTCTGCATTAGGGTTTACCTTAAACATAAAAGCATTACCTGTTACTGCAAGTGTGCTATTTATTTGCACAGAAACACAGTTGCTGTTAATGCAAGTGGGCTATTGAATTGCACAGAAACGCAGTCGCTCTGACTGTACGTGTGCTGTTTAATACCACCTAAACGCAGTTAGTGTCACTGCACGTGTGCTATTACATACCACCTGAGCGCATTTGGTGTCATTGCACGTGTGCTGTTACATACCACCTGAGCGCATTTGGTGTCACTGTACGTGTGCTGTTACATACCACCTGAGCGCAGTTAGTGTCACTGCACCTTTGCTGTTACATACGACCTGAGCGCATTTGGTGTCACTGCATGTGTGCTGTTACATACCACCTGAGCGCAGTTAGTGTCACTGCACGTGTGCTGTTACATACCACCTGAGCGCATTTGGTGTCACTGCACGTGTGCTGTTACATACCACCTGAGCGCATTTGGTGTCACTGTACGGGTGCTGTTACATACCACCTGAGCGCAGTTAGTGTCACTGCACGTGTGCTGTTACATACCACCTGAGCGCATTTGGTGTCACTGCACGTGTGCTGTTACATACCACCTGAGCGCATTTGGTGTCACTGCACGTGTGCTGTTACATACCACCTGAGCGCTTTTGGTGTCACTGCACGTGTGCTGTTACATACCACCTGAGCGCAGTTGGTGTCACTGCACGTGTGCTGTTACATAGCACCTGAACGCAGTTGTTGTCACTGCGCGTGTGCTGTTTAATGCCACCTAAACGCAGTTGGTGTCACTGCGCTTGTGCTGTTACATAGCACCTGAACGCATAAATATGTCTGGAAGGACAACAAAGAGAGGCAGAGAGTCACAAGGGCAAGCAGGCTCTACATCAGAGGTAACGCTGGTGGTGGATGTGGTGCATCCTCTTCAGCACGTGGCCGTGGCAGTGGCCGCTCATCCTTCTTTTCGGGAACTGGCCGTGTTGAGCCTCAACATGCAGAGAAATTAGTAGAGTGGATGACCATGCCGTCCTCATCCTCCTCATCCTCTCTCACACAGACTGATCTAAGTTTGTCTGGCAAAGCAGCTGCCAAGGCGTCTTCTTCCCTCTGCACAATGGCTTCACACAATCCTTCCCTAGTCCCACCATGTCCTCCTGAGGAGTCCCCCGAACTGTTTCAACACAGTATTGGGTACATGCTGCAGGAAGATGCGCAGCGTTTTGAAGACTCTGATGACGGAACACAGATAGAGGAAGGCATTGATGTGAGCCCAGGGAGAGGGGGTGGCCGAGAGGGACAGCAATCTGGGAGTGATGTTCCCCCAGCTGGAGCATACTGCCAGGTTTTCGACAGTGATGATGAGGAGGGAGGGGATGATGAGGTCACTGACTCTACCTGGGTGCCTGATAGGAGAGAGGAGGAGGAAGAGGAGGAGGAGGACGAGGACGAGGCACAGGCACATCTCCAAAGAGGCAGGATGCCCTCCAGGGGTCAGCTTAAGGGCAGCACACCAACTGCATTATGTGGCACATCTTCGCATGGCACTGCAGTGTCTCAACGGTACAGCAAAAGTTCTTTGGTGTGGGCCTTTTTTGAAACATGTCCATCAGATCGTACCTTTGCTGTTTGCAACATATGTCTCAAGCGTATCTCGCATGGCCAAAACATCACCCGCTTGGGCACCACATGCTTGTCAAGACATATGTCGACCTGCCATGCAACTCGTTGGCAAGCATACCAGAAAAACCCACACCAAAGACTAAAGCGGACCTCCCCTTGCCCTTCTGTGACCTCCAACCCCACTAGACCCCCAGTCCTCTCTGAAGCCTGCACTGAAGTTGTAGAAATAGGTGTGTCACAACCTAGTAGTGGTAGTACATGCGGGCAATCTAATGATAGTACCAGACAAATATCCCTGCCCCAGCTGCTGCAGCGCAGAAAGAAGTACACTCCCAGCCATCCACATGCCCAGCGGTTGAATGCTAGCTTAGCGAAATTGCTAGCACTTCAACTGCTACCTTTTAAGTTGGTAGATTCTGCCCCGTTCCGTGAGTTTGTGGAATGTGCAGTACGTCAGTGGCAAGTACCAAAACGCCACTTTTTCTCACGGAAGGCGATTCCGGCTCTCTACCGGCATGTGGAAGGCAATGTCCATGCCTCGCTGGACAGGGCAATCAGTGGTAAGGTGCATCTTACCGCTGACTCATGGTCCAGCAGGCATGGACAGGGACATTACCTGTCTTTTATGGCCCATTGGGTGACTCTGTTGGCAGCTGGGAAGGACGCAGTGCAAGGTACAGTAGTTTTGGAGGTTGTTCCGCCACCACGCCTCCAAAACACTACTACTGCTTGTGACACACCTCTCTCCTCCACCCCCTCCTCTTCGTCTTCCTCTGTGGCCTCTTCCTGTGCTGATGTTTCCTCAAAACCAGCCGTGCTCCGTAGGCGTACGAGAGGCCATGCAGGAATGCAGGCCAAGAGATGCCATGCGGTGCTAGAGCTGGTGTGCTTGGGAGACAGGAGCCACACTGGGGAAGAGGTTCTTTCAGCTCTGCAGGGGCAGGCTCAGAGGTGGTTGACACCACGCCAGCTGAAGCCTGGAATGGTGGTCAGTGATAATGGCACCAACCTCCTCTCTGCCCTGCGACAGGGAAAACTCACCCACGTGCCCTGTTTTGCGCATTTCCTGAATTTGGTGGTGCAGCGGTTCTTGGGCAGGTACCCGGGCTTACAGGATGTCCTGAAGCAGGCCAGGAAAGTCTGTGTGCATTTCCGGAGGTCATATAATGCCACTGCTCGGCTGACAGACCTCCAAAGGGAATACAACCTGCCCAAAAACCGCCTAATCTGCGACATGCCCACCAGATGGAACTCTACGTTGGCCATGCTGCAGCGGCTGCACACGCAGCAGCGGGCCATCAATGAGTACCTGTGCCAATATGGCAGCAGAACTGGGTCAGGGCAGCTAGGTTTTTTTTCCCCACGCGAGTGGGCCTTGATCAGGGATGCATGCACTGTCCTGTCACCATTTGAGGAGGCCACGAGGATGGTGAGCAGTGACAGTGCATGCATCAGTGAGACTGTCCCTCTTATTCACATGTTGGAGCACACGCTACGTGAAATACTGGACAGGGCCCTTGAGGCAGAACAGAGGGAGGAAGAGGAGGACTTCCTTACCTCTCAAGGCCCCCTTTACCCAGACAGTGGGCCTGCTTGCCCACCTAGCACACAGGAAGAGGAGGAGGAGGAGGAGGAGGAGGATGATTGTATCAGCAGCATGGAGGTGGAGCCTAGCACTCAGCATCAGCAGCAGCAGTCTTTAAGGGATTATTTACAGTCCCAAGGAACACGTGGACTTTTACGTGGCTGGGATGAGGTGCCTGTGGATCCTGTCATCCTCAGTGACCCAGAGGACTGTGCCCCGAATGCCTCTGCAAACCTACACTGCATGGCCTCCCTGATCCTGCAAAGCCTGCGTAAGGATCCTCGTGTACGTGCTATCAAGGAGACGGATCATTACTGGCTGGCAACTCTCCTTGATCCACGTTACAAGAGCAGAAAATTAAACTTCTGCCGGAGGCCTTGCAGAAGGGTCTGTGTAATGCGTTCCCAGAACCGGGGGGATTACCAAATCCTGGCTCTGGACGACGTCTTGCTGAGGCTTCGTGAGTCACAGAAGGAGCGGTGGAGAAGGTGGCCGTCTGACCGATGCCTTCAGACAGTTTTTTAGTCCGCAGCCCCAAGGTCTGACTGGTTCCAGCAACCATCGCCAGCGTCTGGTATACATGGTCCGGGAATACCTAGGGGCAAGATCCGACTTGGACTCCTTCCCCACCGAAAATCCTCTGGCTTACTGGGTCTTCAGAATGGATCACTGGCCAGAGCTTGCACAGTACGCAATTGAGCTACTGGCTTGCCCTGCATCCAGTGTTCTTTCAGAACGCACATTCAGTGCTGCTGGAGGCTTTGTTACCGATCACCGACTCTGTTGATTGACTGACCTTCATCAAAATGAATCAGGCATGGATCAACACCAGCTACCAAGCACCTGATGCTGATGTTACTGAATAATATTTTTTTATTGAAATGTCGGATCCCTTTTAGACTGCGTATGCTGATGCTGAGTGACTGTCCTCTTATGCTGCTGATGGAATATCCTTCTCCTCCTCACTTTTCTTGCTGATAGCTAGTAAGAAATGTTGTGTTTCTGGGCTCTGCCACCAGTGCCTAAGGCACAATTTTTTTGCCCCTGTTTAACCGGGGCGCCTAATAACAATTTTTGATGCAATACTTTGCACGTGGCTCCTTGTTGCGCTCCAATTGGAGTTATTGGGAGGGGTGCAGTGTTGTGTTGTGCCCAAGGCACAATTTTTCTGCCCCTGTTTAACAGGGGCGCCTAATAACAATTTTTGATGCAATACTTTGCACGTGGCTCCTTGTTGTGCTCCAATTGGAGTTATTGGGAGGGGTTGCAGTGTTGTGTTGTGCCCAAGGCACAATTTTTCTGCCCCTGTTTAACAGGGGCGCCTAATAACAATTTTTGATGCAATACTTTGCACGTGGCTCCTTGTTGCACTCCAATTGGAGTTATTGGGAGGGGTTGCAGTGTTGTGTTGTGCCCAAGGAACAATTTTTCTGCCCCTGTTTAACATGGACGCCTAATAACAATTTTTGATGCAATACTTTGCATGTGGCTCCTTGTTGCGCTCCAATTGGAGTTATTGGGAGGGGTTGCAGTGTTGTGTTGTGCCCAAGGCACAATTTTTTTGCCCCTGTTTAACAGGGGCGCTTAATAACAATTTTTGATGCAATAATTTGCACGTGGCTCCTTGTTGCGCTCCAATTGGAGTTATTGGGAGGGGTGCAGTGTTGTGTTGTGCCCAAGGCCCAATTTTTCTGCCCCTGTTTAACAGGGGCGCCTAATAACAATATTTGATTCGATACTTTGCACGTGGCTCCTTGTTGCGCTCCAATTACAGTATGTTTAAGGGGTGTCCTTTTCTCTAAAATTTTTCTTTCACAAAACAATAATGGCCCCCCACCACCGCTAAAATATTCAACATATTGTTGCCACACAGCACGTGCGCAAGCAGTATTATTTACTTTTTTTTTATAGTCCTCTCATGTTGTGCAGTGACATTTCTAAACACGTGCCACTACTATAGACACCCAGCAGGTGTGATATTTAAAGGATTTTTTTTTCACTTTAAGCATCATTAAAATGGCTGCTCCGGAAAAAAACGGACGTTTTTAAAACTTTTTTTTCCATTGATACATGTTCCCTGGGGCAAGACCCGGGTTCTGAACGACGTTTTCCAACATTGAATTGAATATTGGTCTTTAAAATCATAGTTTTTTAATTCAAACGTTCGAGTCCCATAGACTTCAATGGGGTTCTAAATGTTCGCGCGAACCCGCGGTCTGTTCGAACGTTCTGATGCGAACCGAACATGGGTATGTTCGGCTCATCCCTATTCCCCACACATGGCTCAAGGTATAGTCTACAAGCTTGTAAATATCAGTTTGTAAATGGATAGAAAACTGGCTAAAAGACAGAATTCAGAGAGTAGTGGTTAATGATTCTTATGCCGCGTACACATGATCAGATTTTCTGTCAGAAAAACCTTGGATGTTTTTTTCCGACGGAATTGCGCTCAAGCTTGGCTTGCATACTTTCGTCCGTCAAGAACACTACGAAGAGCTGAGAAAATTAAGTTCAATGCTTCCGAGCCTGCGTTATGATTTTTTTCCGTCTAAAAAAAAAATTGACAACCAGCTCTTTTGTTGGCGGAAATTCCGACAGCAACAGGTAGAGCATACACACGGTCATAATTTGCGGTCAAGAGCTCACATCAGACTTTTGCTGTCTGACTTTCTGTTCATGTGTACTGGGCATAACTCTGAATGATCAATCCCATGACTAAGTCTTTTATGACGAAACATGTCGGGGGATGGCTGTGCGGCAACCATCTGAAGTGAACATGTGACATATCAAGGCCGATCAAGGAAGCGATCAGTTGACACCTTGGGTCCGCTGTGACCAATATACTCAGTGTTCGGTTCATCTCTGAACGAGTGTTTTCTGTGCAGTGTATTGCTCTATTTTTTGAGATTCATGTGAGTGCTATATTTGGAAGATTTAAGCGTGTTATTAAACTGATTTTACGGTATCACACTATTTTGATGCAGAGCTTTCTGGTAGTGAATTGGTTAGAACTGGGATTATCTGCTATACCTACCAATTTGAGTTGGTGAGTTTTGCATCTGACAGTAGAGGATTCACTGACACCGGGTGTGGTGGAAGATTGGAAGCTATTATAATTTTTTCACAAACCTACTTGATGTGATATATGGACTTATATTTAATTAATATTTAAACACATTTTAATACCGTATTTGCCGGCGTATAAGACGACTGGGCGTATAAGACGACCCCCTAATTTTCCAGGAAAAAATTGGGTTTTGGGATATACTCGCCATATAAGACTACCCCCTTCCTACTAGTCTTTCTGGAACCTGAGGGGTAGCCGGAACAACCACTGACAGGAACTGGCTTTTTTCAAATCTCACTGTGCCATTACATGCCTCACTGTGCCATTACATTACATGCCCCCACTGTGCCATCACTTGCCCCCACTGTGCCATCACTTGCCCCCACTGTGCCATCACTTGCCCCCACTTGCCCCCACTGTGCCGGCCAAGACGAACTCCCTACCTTATGTTTTTGCAGAATCCGTCTTCCAGGCATCTATGATTCAAAAGCCGCGCCTTCTCCTCAGACTGTTCCGTGATAAGCGGAACACAAATTTTCTCAGCAGGACCTCTGTTCAGTGTTCCGCCTATCACTGATGTCCTCTCCACTGAGGATGAGAAGGCATCTGTGATAGGCGGAACACTAAACAGTGGCCCCGCTGGAAAATTTGTGTTCCGCCTATCACAGGACAGTCTGAGGAGTAGACGCGGCTTTTAAATCATGGATGCTCGCAGCCTGGAAGACGGATCCTGCAAAAACATAAGGTAGGGAGATCGGACCAAGACTGTCCTCGGTGTATAAGACGACCCCCGACTTTGGATGCATTTTTTTGCATCCAAAAAGTCGTCTTACACACTGGAAAATACGGTATATGTTTTGGAATTTGTGCACATATTCACTTTTATCACATAGTGATGTTCATGGACATTAGCATTATTTTTGAATACCTGTGAAAACAGATATTTTATCTTACATTGTTTATAGTGCTGCTTATATTTTATTACACTAATTTTAGGGTTTTAGAATATGTTTTACATAACTCTGAATGGTCTAAGGTTATCACTGGTGTACCCCAAGATTCAGTGCTGGGACCTTTATTTTTTAATATCTTTATTAATTATATTTGGTCTGGGATCAAAAGTAACATTTCTGTCTTTGCAGATGAAACTCAGCTATTCAGTGGACTAATGTCCTTACAGGATGTCTCCAATTTATAAGCCAACCTCAATTGGGCGAGTATGTGGCAGATGGGGTTAAATGTTGATAAATGTAAAGTCATACACTTGGGGGCTAAGAATATTCATGCATCATACATACTAGGGTGGAGTACAACTGGGGAAATCCGTAGTGGAGAAGGATCTGGGGGTTTTGGTAGATCATAATCTCAATAATGGCATGCAATGCCAAGCTGCGGTTTCCAAAGCAAGCAAAGTTCTTCTTGTGGGAGGTATGGACGAGAGAGAGAGAGAGAGAGAGAGAGAGAGAGAGAGAAAGAGAGAGAGAGAGAGAGAGTGAGGGAGATAATTTTGCCCCTGTTCAAATCATTAGTAAGACCTCATCTGGAATATGCAGTTTGTTCAGTTTTCGGCACCAGTTCTCAAAAAGAATATCGGGGAACTGGAGAAAGTACAGAGAAGGGCAACAAAACTGATAAGAGGCATGCAGGAACTCAGCTTTGAGGAAAGATTAGAGGAACATCATTTATTTACTCTTGAGAAGAGGTGAATAAGGGGGGATATGATCAACATGTACAAATATATAAGGGGTCCATATGGTGAACTTGGTGTCGAGTTGCTCACTTTAGGGTCAACACAGAGGACACGGGGGCACTCCTTAACAGCTAAAGGAAAATAAATTTCATCTCCAAATATGGAAAGTTTTCTTCAAAGTAAGAGCTGTGAAAATGTGGAATAGACTCCCTTCAGAGGTGGTTCTGGCCAGCACAGTAGATTGCTTTAAGAAAAGCCTGGATATTTTCCTAAATGTACATAATATAACTGGGTACTAACATTTATAGGTAAAGTTGATCCAGGAAAAATCCGTTTGCCTCTCAGGAGATCAGGAAGAAATGTTTCCCCTGCTGTAGCAAATTGGATCATGGCCTGCTGTTTTTTGTTGCCTTCCTCTGGATCAACTGTGGGTATAGAATTGGGTATATAGGATTGTACGATATTTTTATTTTATTTATTTTTATGGTTGAACTAGATGGACTTGTGTCTTTTTTCAACCTGACTAACTATATAAACTACGTAACTTGGTTTGCATCCACTTTTATATTTTTAAAAAGTAGGGGTAGGGATAACAATTTTTTTATAATTTTGGTTTAAAGTTCTGGGAACACAATATATTTTGTTTGCAGCCACCTGACACCATTTATATTATAAACTGACACTTTATTGAGTATAATGCCGCATACACACGATCACTTTTCGGCATGAAAAAAAAAAAAGTTTTTCAGCATGTAGAAAAAACAACGTTTTTCGAACTTCATCATTAAAAACGATGTTGCCATCACACCATCATTTTTTTTTAAATGATGAGAAAAATGCGGTGACGTACAACACATACGACGGCACTCTAAAGGGGAAGTTCCATTAAAACTCCCGTCTCATAACTTGCTTCTGAGCATGCGTGGGTTTAAAACGTCGTTTTTAATGTCGTTTTAGCCCACACACGATCTATTTTTAACAACAAAAAAAAAACGACATTTTCAAAAACGACATAAAAAATTGAAGCATGTTCGAATTTTTTTTGTCGGTTTTCAGAAGACAAAAAACTATGTGAAGCCCACACACGATCATTTTTAATTACGTTTTTAAAAATGTCATTTTATTTCATCACAAAAAACGACCGTGTGTACGCGGCATAAGATTTGTTGCTAAGCAGGGAGTGAGGGACAACACACACACACTCATTATTGCTCTTTTGCTTAACTTTATTAAACAACGTAAGCTCATGCTGTTTTTTAACTCAAGGTTATCTTGCTGTTTCAACCCCACTTTTTCAAAACCCACAAAAACAATTTGTTTTTTATTTCACTAATTAAACAAAGTCTTTCCCAAAAACATACAGTACAATAAATACCCATAAATAAATTCTGCTTAATTTCCATGGCATCTCTATGCTTTAATTAGGTCTCTAGGTGCAATATATCCTTTTATTTACATGCATGAAACTCTTTGATTAAGTTTACACACATGTCTTGCATGGAAATAGAGTCCCTGTAGTGTGTTATTTATTTATGTGTAAGTACATCTTTTTGCATTTATATTTAATAGCTTCCCTGCAGAGACAGTAAAATATCATTGATTCTTTCTTGGCAGGGCAATTTATTCCAGCTAGCTGTAGGATTTACAGGAGATCAAAGCTCAGACTGTTGACTGTGCTCTCGCATTACTGTACAATATTTCAAATAAAGATTCTAGAAGCATTGTGCATTGCTCGAATTTGTATAGAGAAGACGTTTATAACTTGGAAATAAAGGTCTGCCTGTCAATAAAAAAAAAAGAGGAGCCTAATATAGGTTGCCATTTCCTTTGGTATGTGCAATCAGAGGACAATTTTTTACTTTTTTTTTTCTTTTCTAGCCAAACTTATGTTTTCTATTCTTGACTTAACGAGGAATTAAACTTAACAAAAAAAAAAAGACAGGTAGGATTTTTTTTTTAAAGAAAGAGACCCTATTGGTGCTTCTCCCTGCCTTTCAGCGTTTCTGTACACTGAGTCAGGCAGGAGTGCTCAGCATACATTTACAACATGGCTCTGTGCTGTGATGAGATCAGTCAAGCGGGCGAAGAGTCTGAGGCCAGAAAGAAGACCAGGAAGAAATGAAAGAACCTGCTGACACCATATTGTTGGAGGGGATTGTTTGGCAGGTAAAAGATTTTTGTCAAAGTAACTAGAGGCCTGTTTGGTTACCACAACCCCAAGATAGCGGTACTCATCCACCCACATCAGGGGAGAGGGGCTCGCTGTCTTAGCTGCATCTTCATTAATTCCTGAGAATGGGCCGAAGGTATCAAAAATCTGCAAGGCGGCTAAAAGCAAGGGTCCAGCATCATTAAGATATAACAAGGCATCATCTGCATTGAGTGACAGTTTTTCCCCCAGCCTCCCCACTAACAGGCCCAGGACATCTGGAGCATTCCTAAACAGGGGCTCCAGAACCAGGGCAAATGGGTGAAAGTGGGCAGCCCTGTCCTGTACCCCGAAGCAGACGAAAAGTTTCAAAGAGCCAGTTATTAGTATGGATCCGCATCCTAGGAGCCCTTTAGAGCAATTTAGCCCAAGTAGATATCCAAACCCAAAACGATGAAGAACTTTCCAGAGATAAAGCCACTCTACCGAATCGAGCGCCTTTTTGACATTAAGCGAGGAACAGATAGATTCAAATAGAGTCATCTTATATTGATGTCAGTTGATGTTGATGTCAGTTCTGGTCTACATTAACCAAGTCCCCAATCACCTGAGAAAGATGACTGGCCAGAACTTTGGCAAATATTGTGGCATATACTACCTTCAGCAAGGACATTCACAGTCCCGAGAATCCTTGCTGTGCTTGGGAACTAGCACAATAATGGCTTCATCCATATACTCAGGTAATGACTCCAGGGATGCAAAGTCAGAAACAAGAGAGGTAAGTTTGGGTGCCAAGAATTCCATAAAGTTCCATTCCATAAAGTTAGTGTAAAATTCCAATGGCAATCCGTCTGCTTCAGGGGCCTTCCCACCCTGCGACTGCCCCAAAGCCACCTGAACCTCCTCCAGGGTGATATCTGCCTCCAGTTTCTCCCTGTCTAATGCATCCAGCTAAAGGAATGATATAGAATCAAGCTAAGTTGAGAGATAAGACTATGTTGGTGTAGAAGCAAGCACGGGTCTCAACGTGGGTGTGAGATGGCCAGAGCGGGTTCCTCTGGCAGGGAAGGGAAATGGTGCTTTTTACCCCATCCAGTCGCTGCACCCAATGAGCGGCGGAGCATTTGTGTATCAGCAACTGCCTCACAGTGAGGGTGAGTCAATAAGGCAGGAGATATGCCTAAAAGATCAGCAGAGCTCCAGCACGGACATCCACTCAGATCGCTATATTGGCCACTTCACCCATCCAAGAACAGTTTGGTGATGAACAATGCCTATTCCAACATAATGCCATAAGGCATAAGTAATAACTATGGCCCAGATTCACAAAGCATTTACGCCGACGCAAGTGGAAATTTGCGCCGGTAAGTGCAAATGTGCGCCGGACCCACAAGCCAACATACGCCTAAAAACTGGCCACCCTACGCCGACGTAGCTTACATACGCCGACGTAGCTTACACACGCCGGCGTAGCATGGGCGCACTTTTCGTCTGGACGCATGTTGCTGCTCCCATTGATTAGGCATTCAAATATGCAAATGTGGGAAATACGGCGATTCACGAACGTACGTGCGCCCGGCGCATGCTACGCGAGGTGCGTGTAAGTTTTACGTCCGGCGTAAAGTTATACCCCATAGATGAGGCGCAACCCAGCAATAGACATGCAAAGGTCTGCCACAGAGAACACAGGCCGGTGTATTGGGCGTACATTACATTCACGGCATACGTGGTGATCCGGCGTAGCTTAGGCATTTGTCCCGGCGTGGTTGTGAGCATGCGCATAAGGGTGCTGTTTCATGCGTTCACGTCACGGCTACATCACGGCGCATGCGCAGTTCGTGATACGTTGGGCGTAAAACACTGCACCATGCTTGGACCTTCATTTTCATGCTCACTCCCACTTCCACCTACGCCGACCTGCGCTATTGAAACTTATGCCACGCCCGCGCAGCGTTGGGAGCAATAGCTTGCTGAATGCAGTGCTTGCCTCTCCGCGCTGCATCGGCGTAGCGTACAGAGTTTGCGATACGGCGGCGTAATGTGCACCCAACTCTCTGTGAATCTGGGCCTAAGTGTCTTGATGAACAAAACATCAATATTTTGGGTCCATGGCCAGGAAACTCCCAAGACCTTAATCCCACTAGGAACTTGTGGTCAATCCTCAAGAGTTGGGTGAACAAAAAAAACTTCAAATTCTGACAAGCTCTCATCATCGATTATGCAAGAATGGGCTGCCATCAGTCAGAATGTGGCACAGAATTTGATGGACAGCATGCCAAGGCGAATTGCAGAGGTATTAAAAAAGAAGGGTCAACACTAGGGTAGCACTGCACCTGTCACCTGTGATATACTGTGTGTGTGTCCAGTACATTGTGTAGGACAGGTTCCTGCTATTTCCTATAGGGACAGAAATATATAGGTGACTCTCTGCATATTTCACCAGCACTGCACCTGTCACCTGTGATATACTGTGTGGGTGTCCAGTACATTGTGTAGGGACAGGTTCCTGCTATTTCCTATAGGGACATAAATATATAGGTGACTCTCTGCATATTTAATCAGCACTGCACCTGTCAACTGTGATATACTATGTGTGTGTCCAGTACATTGTGTAGGGACAGGTTCCTGCTATTTCCTATAGGGACAGAAATATATAGGTGACTCTCAGCATATTTCACCAGCACTGCACCTGTCACCTGTGATGTACTGTGTGTGTGTCCAGTACATTGTTTAGGGACAGGTTCCTGCTATTTCCTATAGGGACAGAAATATATAGGTGACTCTCTGCATATGTCACCATATTACACTATTGTTGTATTTAAAAAACACCCATTTAGGGCAAGATCCTACATTTGAGAAATATGAGGAGAATGTCAAATAAGGGACGTGGCCGCGGTCGTGGTGCTGCTGGTGGAGCTCCTGTTGCAGGGAGAGGACGTGGTCGATCTGTGCCAGCTACACGCACAAGTGAAACACCTTTCTCAGGTGTGAGTAGGCGACAGAGCTTGCAGCGGTATTTGGTCAAGCCTAATCCAGTAGTAGATTGGGTTGCTGACAGTGCCTCCAGTTCCTTCACATTGTCTCCCAACCAGTCTTGTGCTGAAAGTTCAGAGTTGGTGCCTGCAGCCGATGTCCACCATCAGTCTTTCACCTCACCCCCTTGCAAATCAGCCAAGCAGTCTGAGCCCCAAATCATGCAGCAGTCTTTTCTGTTTTTTGATGAGTCTGTTAGCATGTGTTCCCAGGGCCATCCACCTAGCCCAGCCCCAGAAGTGGAAGAGATTGAGTGCACCGATGCCCAACCACTTATATTTCAAGATGAGTACATGTGGGAACCATCACAGCATGTCTTGGATGATGATGAAACACAGTTGCCAACTGATGATGCTTTTGCAATTGTGCAGACCGACAAGGAGGGCAGTGGTGAAGACTGGATGGAAGATGATATGGAGGACGATGAGGTCCTCGACCCGACATGGAATCAACCTCATGCAGGTGACCCATGTAGTTCGGAGGAAGAGGCGGTGGTCGCACAGAGCCACCAGCACATCAGAAGAGGGGGCAGGGTGCCAAAGCAGAGCGTCCGTCCCCAAGAAAATACGCCTGCTACTGCCCAACGCAGCAAGGGACCGAGCAAACCAAAGCCAGGTCCAAGGAGTTCCCTAGCATGGCAGTTCTTCACACAATGTGCTGATGACAAGACACGAGTGATTTTGCACGTTGTGCAATCAGAGCCTGAAGTGAGGCATAAACGTTCTCAACCTGAGCACAACCTGCAAGACCAGGCATCTAAGTGCAAAGCATGACCTGCAGTGGCGTAGACACCTCAAAAAACAATAAAGGTCTCTGGCTCCTCCTGCTTCCTCTTTTGCATCAGTCTCGGGCCTCTCGGCCTCTTCATCCACCTCTGTAGTGACAGTGCCACCTGCCACCCCTCAATTAGAGGACCGGCAAGCAACAGTACCACCTGGGTCACCAAACATCTCCACAATGTCCCATGGAAGCGTTCAGCTCTCTATCTCCCAAACACTGGAGTTAAATAGGAAGCACCCCCCTACCCACCCGCGATCCCTGACCCTGAATGCCAGCATTTCAAAATTACTGGCCTTTTAAATGCTGTCATTCTGTCTGGTGGAGACGCAGAGTTTTAAAAGCCTGATGGCATTGGCTGTCCCACAGTACGTCATGCCCAGCCACCACTACTTTTCCAGGCGAGCCATCCCTTCCCTGCACAACCAAGTGGCGGACAAAATCAGGTGTGCACTGCGCAACGCCATCTGTGCCAAGGTCCACCTAACTACGGATACGTGGACCAGTAAGCATGGTCAGAGACGTTATATCTCCCTAATAGCGCACTGGGTAAATGCAGTGGTGGCTGGGCCTGAGGCGGATAGCAGTTTGGCGCATGTCCTTCCACCACCGAGGATTGCAGGGCGCTTTAGTTTGCCTCCTGTTCCTAAATCCTCCTACTCCGCTTCCTCATCCTCTACTGCCTCCTCATCCAGTCAGCGTAACAAATTCACCACCAACTTCAGCACAGCCATGGGTAAACGCCAGCAGGCAGTTTTAAAACTTTTCTGTTTGGGGGAAAAACCACACACTGCGCAGGAGTTGTTGAGGGACATATAACAACAGACTGATGAGTGGTTGGCGTCAGTGAGCCTCAAGCCGGGCCTGGTGGTGTGCGATAACCCGGCGAAATCTCGTAGCAGCTCTGGGCCTAGCCGGTTTGACGCACATCCCTTGCCTGGCGCATGTGCTGAATTTGGTGGTGCAGAGGTTCCTGAAAACGTACCCGATATACCACAGCTGCTGCAGAAAGTGCGGGCCGTCTGTGCGCACTTTCGGCGTTCTCACCCTGCTGCTACTCGCCTGGCAGTGCTGCAGCGTAACTAACGCTGGTAGACGCGCAGCTGGTGCAATTTCCACCTGGCAGCAGGGGCACAGTGGAAGCACAAGGCGAAGGCAGAGGAGGAGGAAGAGGTCCCCAACTCAGCAGGGTCACCGCCAGCACCTCAGAAGGCAGGGTTAGTATGACCGAAATGTGGAAAAGCTTTGTCAGCACGCCACAACAAACAGCACTACCAGCTGATATGGAACGTTTTAGCAGGAGGCAGCATTTCAGCAACATGGTGGAGCAGTGTGTGTGCGCACGCCTACACGTACTGAATGACGGCTATGCCCCCTTAAACTTCTGGGTCTCCAAATTGGGCACATGGCCTGAGCTTGCCCTTTACACCTTTGAGGTGATGGCCTGCCCTGCGGCCAGTGTATTGTCTGAACGTGTATTTAGCACGGCAGGGGGGCGTTATCACAGACAAGCGCAGCCGCCTGTCCAGAGCCAATGTGGACAAGCTCACGTTCATTAAAATGAACCAGGCATGGATCCCAGAGGACTTGTCCGTACCTTGTGCAGAATAGACACCGGGCCGGCCTTACCAAGCCATTGTTTTTTTTCTGATCTTTCTAGGGTTACCACCTCATCTCTTTAAAAGCAAAAACATATTCATTACACAGGTTCTCTGGCTGATTAAGGTGCTGCTAATTAAACTCACTTGGTGCCTTATCGACATTAAATTAGCCCCAGAACCTGTGTAATTACTCTGTGTTCAGGTTTAAATGGATGAGGTCGCAACCCTAGATCTTTCTCACTCTTTTGGGGTTTACCCTAATTTAAAAAATAAATCAATTAAAAACCAAAATCTGCTGTGTTGGCAACCTCCTCCTCCTCCACCGCCGCTTCCACCTACACCGCCACATCCACCTCAACCTCCTACTACATATGGACCTCGTCCTCCTAGGTCAAAATGATTTTATTTTTATTTTTTTATGTTATTTTGAGTTATTTCCCTATCCACATTTATTTTCAGAGTACTTGCCATGCTCTTCCCGACATTTTGCTGCCAATTGCAGACCTCCAGCCCTTTCCCTTCGTTTTTTAGAGACATTTTAGTAGTCAAAAGTCCGCGTCCCCATTGACTTCAATGGGGTTCGGGTTAGGGTCAATGTTCGGGTCAAGTTCGGGTCCCGAACCCGAACTTCCAGGTGTCCGCTCAACTCTAGTCAACACTGAAAATATTGACTATTTGCATAAACGTAATGTAATTGTCAATAAAAGCCTTTGACACTTAAGAAATGTTTGTAATTATACTTCCGTATACCATAGTAACAGCTGACAAAAAGATCTAAAAACACTGATGCCGCGTACACACAGTCGTTTTTTGCGATGAAAAAAAAAACGACGTTTTCTGTGAAGTAAAAAACGACGTTTTTGAAACGTCACTTTTCAAAGACAATTTTGCATACACACCATCGTTTTTTCACAAAAAGCGAGGTTACGTTCACCACTCTTTTCCATTGAAGCTCGCTTCATAACTAGCTTCTGGGCATGCGCGGGTTGAAAAACGTCGTTTTGAACGACGTTTTTGCTACACACGGTGACTTTTTGTGAAACAAAAAACGACGTTTTGAAAAACGACACAAAAAATTCAAGCATGTTGGAATTTTTTTTTGGTCGTTTTTTTGAAGACAAAAAACGACGTTTTGCCCACACACAATCAATTTAAATGACGTTTTAAAAAACGTCGTTTTTTTTCATCGCAAAAAACGACCGTGTGTACGCGGCATTAAGCAGCAGACTTTGTGAAAATGTATATTTATGTCATTCTCAAAACTTTTGGCCAGGGCTGTATGTTTGTACTCTCAACCTGGTGTGTCAGAGGGGCTGAGGTTCTTGAGAAGGTTGTGGCGAAGAACAGAGGACCCATCCTACTGTACATCCTATCCAGCGGCTCCTAGTGGGGTAGTGCTACATATATATTATATATTAGGTGTATATATGTGTTATTAGGGTTTTTTAGGTGTTTTGTACACATTCAATGAGTATTCATAAAGGTGAATACTGTTTGAATTCATACTTGTTAGGCCATACCAGTAAAGTGGAACTTCAGGGCAAACAGATAAACACAAAGGGCCAGATTCTCAAATATTTTCGGCGGCGTAGCGTAAGCCAGTTACACTACGCCGCCGCTGCGTACTGGAGCAAGTGCTTTATTCTCTAAGCACTTGCTCCGTAGGTTTCGCCTGCGTCGCGTAAATCGCGCAGCGTAAACCCGCGCAATTCAAATGGGGCGGCTTGTATTTAAATTAAGCGCGCCCCCGCGTCGAACGAACTGCGCATGCGCCGGCCGGGGAAAAAGCCCAGTGCGCATGCTCCAGCTCACGTCGGAAAGCGTCGTTGAAAGCGACGTCAAAACGACGTGAGCGTCATTTACGCAAGTCCCTATTCGCGAACGAGTTAGTAAAACGACGTAAGCGACGGAAAAAGCCGACGCTGACCCGACGCCATAATTAACATGGCGTCCGACGGGACACGACGGCATCCGACGGGACCTCGTAAGGTTACTCCACATAGAAGCTGGGGTAACCTTACGAGTTCGTAAACGACGTACGCGACGACGGGGCGGCGTAAAAGCGATCGAGAATCGGCGTACTACTTCATTTGCATATGCAAATGAAAAAACAACGTAAAGGCCACCTAGTGGCCGGAGTTGTCATTACATCTACGATCCGAAAGTGTAATTGTATTACACTTGTCGGATGTAGAAGCGTATCTATGCAAAAGTGATGCTCAGCATCACACGCATAGATACGAGTAAAAAAAAAAGCGATACGACGGGGTATCTGAGATACTCCGTCGTAACGCCTCTGAGAATCTGGCCCATAGTTAGAATTAATGTTTACTGTTTTACCTTCCAAAGTGTTCAAAATCATTGTTAGTCATGACTAGGGTGACCACATTTCCAAACTGCCATTCAGGGACACATCCCCTCTCTCACCTTCCCCAAAAAAAGATGAGGGGGCGGAGGGAAATCTAGTCTCAGGGTTGATGGGGAATTTGGCAGCGGGCTATTTGTCAGGTGAATGTACCACTTGCCACCAGATGCAGTGCCGCTTGCCACCCATAGCCTGCCAACAGATGCAGTGCTGCTGTCACTCCCTCTACATGAGCCACGTGCATAGAAGGAAAGGAGTGGCATCACTATCTTGAGAGTGAAGATCACACCAGTCCCTGCTGCTTGCCGCTGAGTGCCAGAGAAGGAGGAGGTGCAGAGGTGGGTGGAGACAGCAGTGCTGCACTAGGCGCAGGCCTCGCTCCCGGTCTCACTGTTTGAGAGTAAATTGTCACTGGTTGCAAGATAAAAAGGAATGCAGCGCTAAAAATACTTATTGTAGAGAAATTGTAGTGATACAACAATGTGAAGACAAACTTCTAAGTCCAATCAAGGAAAATGTGAAACACACTTTGCTAGGAACCTGGCAAATCACCAGCATACAGGAATTAAAATTAGAAGCTCCTGGAGTGAATTATTCTCAATATTGAAAAATTAATAAGCTGAGCTAAACAAAAATACTAATCATTAGTGAATAATAATTAAAGGTGAATAGCAATAAATAAAAAATAAAAAATCACAATAATTAGAAATTTCTAATAATGATCATAGTGAAATCTAATAAAAAGTCCAGTGTTAATTCTTCATAAATTGTGATGTGAAGAGAGGGAGAAAAGAATGCCAGGTAAATTCCAATAATCATCAGATGAGGAAGAAAAGGAAACACCATATACATATGTGGTAAGATTGCCTGCTTACTGCAAGGAAAAAGACTGTTTTGCACCAGCCTTATGGAGCACAGGGACATCCGGTCTCCCCACAACCAAACAGCATGAATCCGAATTGACTTTCAGCAATGGCTCCGGGAAGGGTACATGGATGGTAGATAATAAAAAGGGAGACTCTCATAGCGTATAACGTATGAACAAAGAAGAGCTTTAATAGATAATGCACTTACATCTATTCGATGAAAAAACGGCATGTAACAATTTCGATCCAAGAACGGCATATAACAATTTCGATCCAAGATCCGATACCTCTCGCTAGTCGACCGGAAAAACTCAGCCTGCGTACAGGACAGAACGCGATGATGTCACGGCACCCTACGTACGTTTCGTCACGATTCGTCACGATGGGACTTCCCATAGACACCCTCCTAAACCTTGTGGACCACAAGGTTTAGGAGGGTGTCTATGGGAAGTCCCATCGTCACGTTCTGTCCTGTACGCAGGCTGAGTTTTTCCGGTCGACTAGCGAGAGGTATCGGATCTTGGATCGAAATTGTTATATGCCGTTCTTGGATCGAAATTGTTACATGCCGTTTTTTCATCGAATAGATGTAAGTGCATTATCTATTAAAGCTCTTCTTTGTTCATACGTTATACGCTATGAGAGTCTCCCTTTTTGTTATCTACCATCCATGTACCCTTCCCGGAGCCATTGCTGAAAGTCAATTCGGATTCATGCTGTTTGGTTGTGGGGAGACCGGATGTCCCTGTGCTCCATAAGGCTGGTGCAAAACAGTCTTTCCTTGCGGTAAGCAGGCAATCTTACCACATATGTATATGGTGTTTCCTTTTCTTCCTCATCTGATGATTATTGGAATTTACCTGGCATTCTTTTCTCCCTCTCTTCACATCACAATTTATGAAGAATTAACACTGGACTTTTTATTAGATTTCACTATGATCATTATTAGAAATTTCTAATTATTGTGATTTTTTATTTTTTATTTATTGCTATTCACCTTTAATTATTATTCACTAATGATTAGTATTTTTGTTTAGCTCAGCTTATTAATTTTTCAATATTGAGAATAATTCACTCCAGGAGCTTCTAATTTTAATTCCTGTGTGCTGGTGATTTGCCAGGTTCCTAGCAAAGTGTGTTTCACATTTTCCTTGATTGGACTTAGAAGTTTGTCTTCACATTGTTGTATCACTACAATTTCTCTACAATAAGTATTTTTAGCGCTGCATTCCTTTTTATTTTTTATGTCTTTTTGATTGTTGTACACGATTTTTGTGCCAGCTGCTTATTTTCAACCTTATCATTGGTAACCAATTTTGATTAGCGCAGCGTCAGCCCCTTGTGGGTTTCTTTTTCCACTGGTTGCAAGATGCCAGGCAGTACTTGCCCTATAGCAACCAGTTCCGGAAATTTAGTTATTATATAGTAGGGGGTGGCTGTGTAGAGAAATGGGTTTGTGGCGCACGATCAACTGAAGCATACAACCTAAACTGAAGTCAGCATAAGGGAAAAGTCACTATGGGTCCATATAATGAAAAAAGAATTCATATGATATCCGGACAGTCCAGTTTCAAAAATCTGATGAGTTGGAAAGGGGGACTTAGCAGCAGCACCTGAAGCAGAAGCGAGCCTCTGGAGGAATCAGGAACACAAGAAAAAGATGCGCCAATCTAACTGCAGTATGTCAGTATTTATTCAATAGTAAATCAAAAGCAATAAAGTAACTACTCACAAACATAGAGTAATACAGGCCTTGATGTAGCTATAGTTACGGGGTCACCATTAAAGTTCTCCGAAAAGAATCCTCGTCCAGGGCTATGAGCTGCAAGTGTTGTAATACAGACGCGGAGACCAGGAAGACCCATCTGATGCGGCGTGCTTACCACGGTGAAGCGCCGCTCATCGTCGTCGCACCGGAAGTGACGCGGGGGTCTTCGGCAGAGGGGGTGGCAATAAAAAAGAATCAGAAAAATTGGTGGGAAGTCCTACAGTTTTATCAATAGTCTGATCCATCTGATCATAAAAATGATCAGACTATTGATAAAACTGTAGTACTTCCCACCAATTTTTCTGATTCTTTTTTATTGCCACCCCCTCTGCCGAAGTCTGTACCCTCCCAAATAAAAATAAAACACACAGAAGAGGTACCAGAGGAGGCAGGGGGAAACACAGATCCGCATCCTCCACGTCTGGACAAATTGCAGAAACTATAAAAATATACAATCTATCTTCGGTCATTTTAAACACACAGGAAACTTCTTTACTAGCCAAAGGACTCAATTTTGCACCCACTTCATTTCCCAATTCTTTTACCATGTTTAAGGACCTCAACAAGTTCATTCGTAATCTTACTCTGATAAGACATTTCAACATGAAAGCTTCAGACACTCCTGCTGATAGTCTACCACCATGTGACATAGTGCCTACCTTAGACACCTCTGCTGATCTCCAGGCCATTGATGACCTTTGTGATCTTTGGAATGGTGACACAGGTGAAGGTGACCTAACAGTTTGGTCCCAATATACCCAATCGCCCTGTCCAGTAGTCCACACTCAATTTAGACCAAAATCGATCTTCTACCCAACTCAATCTAAGGGCCCCTAAATTTCTACTTTTTATCAGGTAGTCTTTAAGGAACTCACCGATTTATGCAAGCCACAAACTTCCAAAACCACCCGTTTCCATAATAACCTTACTCCACAGGAACAGAAAGCCTTACAGACCCTTAGTAATAACCCTGCTATCATCATCAGATCTGCAGACAAGGGAGGGGGGATAGTCATACAAGACAAGCTGGAATATATGACTGAGACCAGACGTTTACTCTCTGATAAAGAGACCTATGAAAAACTTAAAAATTACCCTTTACCAAAATTTGTTCTAGAGTCCTCTGATCTCGTGAAACAAGCCCTCGCTGATTGTATATTAACCTAATTAGAAGCTGCTTTTTTCCTAAAACCCTTTTTTCAGGTCACCTATCTATATCATTTACCCAAAATCCACAAAAACATAAAAAATCCCCCTGGTCGTCCCATAGTAGCCTCTATGGATAGTATCACCACAAGCTACTCACTATACATCGATCATTTTTTACAGCCCTTGGCCCAAGCTCTCCCATCCTACATCCGAGATGGCACCCACTTAATTGAACTACTGTCCCCTTATTCTTGGGAGCATACTTACCACTGGCTATCCTTGGATGTATGTTTGCGCTACACATCCATACCACATCTGATAGGATTAGAAGCAGTCTTTCATTTTCTTAAAGAAGATCAAAATCTTCACCACCAACAGATTGAATTCATCCTTTTGGCCACTCGTTTTTGTTTAGAACATAACTATTTTCAATTTGATAATGACTTTTATTTACAAAAGAAAGGCACAGCCATGGGTGCGAATTTCGCACCCAGCTATTCGACCCTTACCATGGGCCTATGGGAAGCCACCTCCATTAATCAAAATAACCCTTTTTCAGCTAATTTGGTATTTTATGGTCGTTACATCGACGACATCGTCATAATATGGGATGGACCCCCTGACTCTATCATCAATTTTGTGACATATTGCAAAAACAATACTTTTGGGCTCAGTTTTACTTCTGTTCACGATCCTGAGTCCCTATGCTTTTTAGATTTGGAACTATTCCATAGTAATGGTACTATCAGTGCAAAAAACTTTATTAAACCAACAGCTGTCAATTCATATCTGCATTATTCCAGCTGTCACCATCCTAGATGGATTAACAATGTTCCAAAAAGTCAATTCCATCAACTCAGACGGAACTGCACAAGAATTGATGACTACAAGTCCCTAGGTATTAATCTTAAAGATAAGTTCATTTCCAAAGGCTATCCCCCTAACATTGTTCAAGATGCCCATGATTTATATGTGCAAGATCCTTCTCCGTAGTCTAAAAAAGGTGACTCAGACCCTACTACTCGTTTCATTACCCAATATCACATTAAACATAAGAAAATGGAGAAGATCATTGAAAAACATTGGCCTATTTTAATTCAAGACCCTCACCTTTCCTCTTCTTTAACTACGTTGCCAAATTTTGCTTACCGTAGGGCTCCAAAGCAAAATTGCTCCTAGCAAAAATAAACCATCCGAAAATTTTAAAGAAAAAAGGCTCAAACAACTCACCCTTATCCCTTTGGTGGGAATGTTCCAGTGTAAAAAAACAAAATGCCTAGCTTGTGTTAATGTCCCTCACGGCAAAAAGAACTTTGTAGCTAATAAAAAGACATACAATTTGAATGCTTTTTATAACTGTTCCACGATGTTATCTATTGTATTTCCTGTCCCTGTGGTCTTCTATACATTGGCCGAACGATTAGAGCCCTTCGCACAAGATTTGGCGAACATAGACGAGCTGTACAAGCGGCCAATACAAAATATAGTGTAGCACGTCATTTTGTCACACATCATCATCAGGATACGTCCCTATTGCAAGTATGGGTAATTGAAGCCATACCGGAGACTCCTACTGCTGTGGAAAGATTCCAACGTTTATGTAAACAAGAAACCTTTTGGATCTACTCCTTAAATACGATGTCACCCCATGGTTTGAATGAAGAAATTGAGACTAATAATATAATTTAGTCATCCTTAGGGACAATTATAATTAAATCTCAGTCCTGACCTATCTTATGCTTTTATAATGACCAGTTGATATATGTGCGTTGATATATGTGCTTTTATACCTTCCCCCCCTTTTTTTTAATAATCATTTTAATATATATCACTATTATCCTATAGTGTCTAGGTCTCTCTATACACATACATGTGGGTATGTGTGTATATATACACATCAATTTTGCATATACATACTTTCAAAATGATTTCTTATTGAGTCTCGTTATATATGTATATTTTATATATATATATATTTGAGTCCCTATGTGTATATATATATTTTATATATGTGTTTTTAATATATATATATATATATATATTTAATATCAGCACCTTTAATGCCCACAGGAGTCCCCCTTTTTTAACATACTTTTAATACCCCGTTTTTAATATTAGTTATTTATAAATAAAATATTTATATTTAGTATAATAATAGTTGGAGATTGTTAATGTAACAGAATGGCCCGTGACACCCAGAGACGTTGGAAGGATGAGAGATACTCTTGTGCCAGCAGCACCAAAAACTCTTGGGTCGAAATCCACCCTGTGCCCTTTTGGGTATAGGGTGGCTAATAGTGAATCATAATTCATATTACATGAGATGGGACATTAATAATACTTCATATTGCAGGACTGAGATATCACAAGGAGTCATGATGACCTGACCAGGTCAGCCAGTGAGTCATACCTTTTGTATAATAGGCTATTGAAATATCCTAAGGTGTTGGCTATTCAATGTAAAGACACCCACTCTCACTGCCATTGTGTGATAAAGATGTCTGTGTTACTATTCAGGGTTAATTGAACCCTATTGATAATACGGTGCCGTCATGTCTAGCTACCAATTAAAGAATTATCCTCAGTGAGTGAATAGGGGGGTGGAGATTGCATTGTCCTGTGATTAACTGTATTATGCTGTACTGGATATAAGAAGCTGAGAAAATACTAATAAATGTTCATATCTTTGGAAGCAAGAACGGAGCGCTTTCTCGTTTATTCTGGGAAATGGAATGGATCATGTCTGCCTGGTGGTTGGTGTGTCGGATAAGCTTGTCGTGGATGGATGGAAGGTTGTAAGCCGTGGTAACCGTTACATTGGTGGCAGCAGTGGGATGATTCCATCTTCAGAAGGACGGCTACAAGGACACATGACAATGGAGACGCTGTATGAACGGATGAAGCTCTCTTCCCTCATGGACTTACTGGAGAGCCGGGGCAGACCGGCCAGCAACCGTAACAAAAAAAGGGACATTATCGCAGAACTAGTCGAAATGAATAGAGCTAAGAGGCCCATCATAACAGACAGGACACCCGAGGAAGAATTTTTTGATCGGGCTGTTAAACATGGACTGGCACAATATGGTCCTAATCCTCCGCCGGAGATCATAGACCGGGTTATAGCGGCTGTGGATGCCACCTTGCGACAGCGAAGAAGTGCTACAGCAGCTGAAGAGAGAGGAGAGGTGCAGATACCAGTCTCCATTGAAGAGGAATTCCAAAGGAGGTTACAAGAGATGCGGATACAGCATAGAGGACCAGTATCAGAGGAGGTCCTGTTGGGATGGTCGGATGTGATTCGGTGCCAACTCTGGAAGGAAGCGTTAGCTCTGGAGCAGCAACACCAAGGAAAGGTCCTGCCCTCCATCTATGCAAGGTACTGGCCGCAGTATGACGTACGAATGCTGTTGTTGGGGGAACAACCGAAGCAGGAGTGGATAGCAGAGTTAAGCAGGCTGATCTGGGCAGAGATGCAGCTGGATGAGAGCTACAGAGCCCTCCGGTGGTATGTAGCCCAAGAGTGCCCGTGGTCAGCGGATGACAGCCCCACAGAAGGCTATGACTACGATGGCCTGGGATTGTTGTATTGGAGGATGTCCAGTGATCCCGACTTTGGGGATGATCGGGAGTGGCGCTTGGATGATATAATGGAGCACAGAGAGGAAAAATTAAATATCTCGGGAGGCCACTGGTCACAGGAAGATTTAGAATTTCTGGCCATTCGGGAATGGGAGCTGGAGGTCGCCTACAGACAGCTGCTAGACTCGGCTCAGCAGCAGGGTGGGGCTCCCATTGCCTGGGACTATGAGGAAAGTTCAGATGACAACTGTGAACTCCTGGCTGATGAATCGGCAGTGGAAAATATGGAGATTTTCATCCCTAAAGTCGAAGCGGATGGTGTGGAGTTCCAGGGAGCCGGGGCGGTTGGCCCCCCTCTCCAGCAACAAGCTGAGGTGGTAAAGCTGTTACCCCCAGCTGAATCACTGGCAACAGAGCAGGGTACCCCAAGCCTCTGCTCCCAACTAGCAGAAGAGGGGGACCCTGTGGTAGTGGATGGGACTGTGGTCTCCACTCACAGCAACCCAGCGGAAGAGCTGGCAACAGAGCAGAGTGTCATAGGCCTCTGCTCCTCACTAACAGAAGAGGGGGTTCCTGGGGTAGTGGATGGGACTTCAGTCTCCACTGGCACAGCCCCAGAAAATGGTACCACTGGCACAGCCCCAGAAAATGGTACAGGACTGGGACAGGAGGATGTCTGCTTTGCTTTGCAAGCACCGGGGGGTTTTCACCAAGCACCAGTGGATGGGACTTCAGTCTCCACTGGTATACCCCAGGAAGGGGGGGCAGTTGGCCCAGACCCCCAACAGCATGATGGACTTAGCCCAGCTACCCTGCCTTCTCCCCAGTGGCAGGCGTGTTCTCTGAGAGAGGCAGAGGTTGGCGGGGGGAGTAATGCTCAGTTTGGAGCCATTTATTTGGGGTACAGTATGGATACCAGCATTGGAGGACGGGAACTACTGACGGACTTCGGAGTCAACCCGTTTGGGGTTCCCTCCTGTGTCCGTCTCCCACCGAAAGGGGAGAGATGTAACAGAATGGCCCGTGACACCCAGAGACGTTGGAAGGATGAGAGATACTCTTGTGCCAGCAGCACCAAAAACTCTTGGGTCGAAATCCACCCTGTGCCCTTTTGGGTATAGGGTGGCTAATAGTGAATCATAATTCATATTACATGAGATGGGACATTAATAATACTTCATATTGCAGGACTGAGATATCACAAGGAGTCATGATGACCTGACCAGGTCAGCCAGTGAGTCATACCTTTTGTATAATAGGCTATTGAAATATCCTAAGGTGTTGGCTATTCAATGTAAAGACACCCACTCTCACTGCCATTGTGTGATAAAGATGTCTGTGTTACTATTCAGGGTTAATTGAACCCTATTGATAATACGGTGCCGTCATGTCTAGCTACCAATTAAAGAATTATCCTCAGTGAGTGAATAGGGGGGTGGAGATTGCATTGTCCTGTGATTAACTGTATTATGCTGTACTGGATATAAGAAGCTGAGAAAATACTAATAAATGTTCATATCTTTGGAAGCAAGAACGGAGTGCTGTCTCGTTTATTCTGGGAAAGGATATGGATCGTGTATGCAATATTGTCAGAGTGTGTCAGATAAGCCTGTCGTGGATGGATGGAAGGTTGTAAGCGGTGGTAACCGTTACAGTTAATTTCTTCATCTTTATTATTTTTAATACTTTCAGCTACTAATATATTTGTTAGTCTATTTTGTAAAGTTTCTTTGATTGTCACCCTCTTTTTTTGCAATTTGTGATTGAACCTTTCAATTACTAGAAGTGTCCATCCGTGCTCTTCCACTGTCACCCTGTTTGTTTTGTGTACGCTTTTTAACCAATCACGCTCATCCTGCTCACATAATACACGTCCGTTCCACACGGACGCTATGGATCTGACGAAACAGCTGACGCTGTGAAACGCGTAATCCGATTGGCTGGCCGGGACCGCCGCCTCACTTCCGGTGTGACGACGATACGCCGCGCTCCACGGTGGTACGCGCGCCGCCTCAGATGGGTCTTCCTGGTCTCCGCGTCTGTATTACAACACTTGCGGCTCATAGCCCTGGACAAGGATTCTTTTCGGAGAACTTTAATGGTGACCTCGGACCTATAGCTACATCAAGGCCTGTATTACTCTATGTTTGTGAGTAGTTACTTTATTGCTTTTGATTTACTATTGAATAAATACTGACATACTGCACTTAGATTGGCGCATCTTTTTCTTGTGTTCCTAGGGGGTGGCTGTGTCCTCTATTTCATTCCGGGACATTGTATTGTACCAGAATGAAGGTGCCCGGGATCCAGGACAGACATGTTAATTGCGGGACAGTCCCGGGCAATCCAGGACACATGGGCACCCTAGTCATGACTGGGATATACACTCTTCTGCTAGTCAGGGCAATCACTCTGCTACTTTGTGGTTTAGTATTACTGCTTCCTTGGTCAGCTTTATTGTTTACTAGGTCAACCCCATGCCCACTTTATGAAGGTAATGATGGGGTGGATGGAGGCAGAGAGCGGACATAGGAAGTCACAAAGATGATAATGTGATGAATTGTTCAAAGTGAAACTGTAATCAACTTGAATAATGCAGGTAAAAGCCAAGTATGTTATATATTTACTTGCAATGTTCTCCTTTTCAAAAATATCTTACAGTGTGCCTTTGAACTTGCTAGTGAATTGACACTCCAAACATGGTCAATTTCCTAGAACATATTTCTTCCCTCTTGCACATATGTCTCTCCACTTCTGGAAGTGTCTACTGTCAGCACTGTTTGTGCTGGCCCAGTTCCTTGGACCCTTCCCTCAAATCCCTACAGTACATATCATTTTATAAAACAGCTGTGATATAGTGAAAAGGAATGCTAGAGTGTCAGCTGGCCCGGATTTACTCCCTTTGCCGCCCCAAGCCCGAGTTCTTCATTGCCATCCCCCCCCACACACACACCATCACATGGGGGAATCCCCAGGGTGCTCCCCTTACATCAGGGTCCCCAGAGAGCCTCCCCTTACATCAAGCTGCCCAGAGAGCCTCCTCTTACACCAGGGTCCTTAGAGAGCCTCCCCTTACATCAGGGTCCTTAGAGAGCCCCCCCTACATTAGGGTTCCCAGAGAGTCCCCCTCATTACATCAGGGTCCCCAGAGAGCCCCCCCATTACACCAGGGTCCCCAGAGAGCCCCCCTGACATCAGGGTCCCCAGAGAACCTCCCTACTTACATCAGGGTCCCCAGAGAGCCTCCCTGCTTACATCAGGGTCCCCAGAGAGCCTCCCTACTTACATCAGGGTCCCCAGAGAGCCCCCCTTACATCAAGGTCCCCAGAGAGCCCCCCTTACATCAGGCTGCCTATCGGCAGCTCTATGGTGTCCACAGGCAGGGGGGTCTCCCTGGGGCTAGTAGTTCTTCTCCGGATGTATACAGCAGAAAGGGGAGGTGCCTCTGACCCGGGCATCAGCAACAATGTACAAGCAGAGTGAAATTATAAAGAAAAAGAGGGGTGATTGGGTAAGGGGAAGGGTGGGCCAGGGGAATAGAGGGGGATGAGAAAATACAAGGGAATTGCACTCACATGGGCCACATCCGTATATATGATCAAAAAACAAATAAACAATAACTGTGGAGAGGTATTGATGGTCGGACTTTGAGGCCAAGGAAGTAGGTAAAAAATAATTTTAATATTACCAATTAAACATAACAGTATAAATGCATAGTAACAATAAAATAGCAAAAACAATAATTCATATACATGGGAAAAACCGTTGTGTACAAAATCCCTAAAGTTGCCAATGCACGTTTCGCCGTGGGGCTTCTTCAGGGCAGTTGTTAAGGATTTTGTAAGACAATGTATAGCCAGAAAAACAAAATAGTTATCTGCAATGATACAGGGTTACATGTTATTTACATTGCTACGGTATGTATAAAAATATATATAAAAAACAATTATAAAGTAAAACAGTAAAAATGAAAGAAGCTGCAGCATATAATTACATTGCCGATGATCCTATACCGAGTGAGTTCAAGGGCACACACCACAATCACGTAGTCAAAGGTAAGGTAGGTACTTGCTTCAAAATAGTCCTTAGATCTTGTTACAGATCTGTTTAATAGAAATGTATATGTTATCGCTTGATGTTTAGATATTCCACAAATGCAGACAGAGAAAAAAAAAGGAGAGATAATGCTGATAAGAAAGAAAAAGGTGAAAACAGCCAGGTGAAATCTAAAGAGAAATATAAAGTGAACTTCTTCTAATAAACATTAGAAGCCAAGGTGCAAATAGTGCAAAAGAAATCACCTTTAGTTGACAACAAAGTCAAGGTAGAGATCGATTAACGATTTATGTGAAATGTGACACTATTGGCAACCTCCATTCTATATAAAAATAGAGAGATATCCATAAATATAAAGAAGTGCAACCGATATATAGATATATCCAGTTAAGAAAAACAGAGACAAAAAGTACCAATAATGAAGGGTTCTGAAGCCAACTGGGACATATAACCAATGTAGATTAAACTTGAATTCCTTCAGGTGTATTAAACCACCGCTAGATACGTCTATTTTTGAGGCTTAAAGATTTAAGCCAGGTTTTCTGTATGGTAAACATAGAAACAAAAGCCCCATCAGCAAAAATATGTCCCTTGTAGGGACAACTCTAAGGCCCCATACACACGAGCGGACAGATTTGTTCAAATCTGTCCGTCCGACAGATTTGAACAAATCTGTCTGCTGGGATTTTGGTTTGCTCGCGTGTACACACGAGCAAACCAAAATCCCCGCCAGCAGAGAGCGCGCTGACGTGTCGGTGACGTTGACGCCGCCACGTCACCGCACCAGGAAGTAAAACACTTCCGCGCATGCGCCGAATCCATTCGGCGGCGGTGCGGGACGACATGTCTGCTGGTAAGTGTACTAACCAGCAGACATGTCGGGCGGACAGATTCCCACCCGATAGATTTCAAAGCATGCTTTGAAATCTGTCGGGTGGACAAATCTGTCTGCTTGGCCGTACACACAATCGAATCTGTCTGCTGAAACGGTCCAGCGGACCGTTTCCAGCGGACAGATTTGATCGTGTGTACGAGGCCTAACAGCATAAATGCAACATATAAAGATAAGAAGTATCCATGAAGTCTCCAGCAGGTATCTTACCAGGTGGTTGTTTAAACGTGAGGTCCGTGTCCCAGGGTGTTCATCCGAGTGACACACATCAGTATGTTGTATGTAAGGGCTTTAAATACCCTTGAGACGCTATGTTCACGTATAGCGTGATTGCGTCATCACCATGCGCCGTTCGCGCATGGAGGTGCATAAACATTACCCAGAGGTGTGGGGCGGGACAGGAGCACGTCGCCTGGTCTCCGCCCATTGTGTCAGCATCAGATGCAGATGCGTCATCACAGGTTAACGCCCATAGGTCGCGGCGTCCGATCGTTACGCGATCCCAATGGGCGGAGGGGGGAGGAGGAGACACGGCCCAACATGCCGGTCAGACACACCCCCCACCCAGCAGCAGGTGGGGAGGGCACATAGGTCATCCCCGCACGTCGCGCGCGCATCGCAAGGAACCAGGGCATATGGATGGGTCACACGCAAGGAGACAACCAAAGGACAGGGAAAAAGAAACCCGTCGAGCACACACGGACACCAGGGCAAAGACACAGCGCACAGACCCGGTACACATGTACCATCAAGACAGATTAAAAAAACCTTATCATATCAATCAAATATTAACTAGACAAGGACAGTTTAGTGTCCTGCGACACTCATCCACATTTCTTGCTTGTTAGATATAAGACAGGGAAGTGTTCCCATTGTACGTGTAGAGCCAAGAAGTAGAGATGAGAAATAATAAACAAAAAGCGATATATAGTACCTATCTATATGAGTTCATATTCCCTATTAATATGATAGGATGCCCGGAATGCATTCAGAAACGATCATCGGAATGAAAAACATGCATGCGCATAAAACTTCCCTCAAACATTGCATACATACAGATTATTACAAATATTTTAATCACAATTTATCTATTATTTCCAAATTACATAACTCAAACAATACAAATTAAATATAAAACAACATCTTCTAAATATAAAAATATAATCAATATATATATAAAAAAATTGGTTACTTGTAGCATATATCTATCAAGGAAAAAGAGAGACACAAGGGGTTCTCTTTCCATATATTCCACCTCTATTAAAAGTTATCTGTGTTTCAACAGATCTTGGGTGCATTCTGCACTTACCATACCCTTTTGTTAGAGTTACCTCTGAACTCATACAGGAGTGGTGGATTGGGCCAGCCTTAAGACCAAAACTACCAAGATAGCAAAACATGAGAAAACAAGGCCACGTAGCATAACATATTGGTATTATAAATCAACAAAAAAATGCCGTTATACATTTAGAAAGGACTTGAAGCTTAGGGACTCATTTAGACCTGGAGGTTGATTAGCCTGTAATCGGTAAATCCACTGGGTCTCTCGCTGTAAAACCCTTTGATCAAAATTCCCACCTCTCTTATCTTCATGGATGCAGTCTAGAACTGCAAATCTTACCAAGGGGATCTCATATTTATGCATGAAGGCTACATGATGGCCCATAGTTTTATTAAGCAGACCGTTAGTGATGTAATACATGTGGTCCTTGATGCGCTTCCATAGTGGGCGGATGGTTTTGCCCACATAGAAGCTACCACAGGGACAAAAGATAATGTAGATCACACCTTTGGTCTGACACGTTACATGTGTATGTAGCTTATGTGTCTGACCATTGGGGAGATGAACATTTGGGCCCTCATTGAGTAGGTAGCAATAGTTGCATTGGCCACATTTAAATAAACCTGGTGTTTCTATCACATCCAAAGTAGGTTTTAGGTAGTTGCTTTTAACTAAACGATACCTAATGGAGGTAGAGTGTCTAAAAGTGATACTTGGGTTTGATCCCACGTATTTGGATAAGGTAGGATCAGCAGTTATTAAATGCCAGTGCCTTTGCATTATCATTCGAACTTCCGCATGTTGATCTGAATAAGTGGTAATAAACCGCGTCACATCCTTGTCAGGTTGTTTGATGTCTCTTTTGAGTAGGGTGATGGCTCTTTCCCTACCTGCAGCTCTATTGTATGCTTTCTTCAAGCAGGACCTGCTGTAACCTCGGCTAAGTAGTCTAGTGTACAGCATATCTGACTCCAGTTTGAATTTTGCATCACTGGAGCAGTTTCGGAGTAGCCGAAGATATTGGCTATACGGTATGCTTCGGATAAGTGGAGCCGGGTGGGCGCTGGCTGCATGTAGAAGAGTGTTTCCAGCCGTTGGTTTACGATACAGTGATGTTTGAATGCCATTGGTTTCATCAACATATATCAAGATGTCGAGGAAAGCGATGGCAGACTCGTTGAAGTTCATAGTGAACTTGAGGTTATACCTATTTGTATCTAAGAGTTGCATAAAGCCATTGAGACCCTCCACTGTGCCTGTCCATAACATGAACACATCATCAATATAACGAAACCAGCCTAATATTGACAAAAGTAAATGATGATCCAAAGCAAAAAGTTCCCGTTTCCACCCCCCCAGGTACAGGTACGCGTATGATGGCACACACGATGTGCCCATAGCGACACCCTGTACCTGGAGGAGGTGGGACCCGTCAAAGGAAAAAACGTTCTTGGTAAGGATATGGTCTAACGTTTTTAGTACAAACCCGTTTAGTTTGTCCATTTTGGGACCTTTCTCTGTCAAGAAAGTGGAAATTACCTGTAGCCCCTTTATGTGAGGAATTGAGGAGTAGAGGGCCTCCACGTCAATGGAAACTAAGAGGCAACCGGGTGGTACAGTGAGGCCATCCAGCATTCTCAATAGGTCAGGTGTATCTTGTATATAAGAGGGCAGTGAGGTAACATGAGGTCTCAAGTACTGATCAATGAATTTACTAGCACGTTCAGTTTTAGAACCCATCCCGGACACTATCGGGCGTCCCGGAGGGTGTGTTAACTTTTTGTGTGTTTTTGGCAATGCATTGAAAGTGGGTGTTTTGGGGTGAGGGACTTGAATTCCATCAAAGATGGATTTGGTAATAGAACCATCAAGCAGAGCTGATTGTAATAGATCGTTAAACTGTTGATTAAATCTGTCAATTACTTCTTCATTAATTGGTATATACCACGTGCGATTTTTTAAGATGTCCCAACACATATTTCTATATTCTAGATCATTCATGATTACCACATTACCCCCTTTGTCCGATGGTTTTATATTCACTTCTGCCTTTTTGCTTAGTGTACCTAGGACCCTATGGTGTTTGGAGCTAAATTTCTGGTTTTCAAGCCTGATGAGCGGGATAGATTCCACTTCCTTGATGGTCTGAACCAGGAACGCCCATACATTAGAATTCGTGTGTAATGAGGGAAAGTTTAGTGACTTCTTTTTTACGGTCTTTTCTAGCATTTCGATATCTTTTTTGTATATAGATGATTGTACCCTTTCCCCCTTTATTTCGGGGGTCTCAGGTATTTCTTCCTGATATGAGGGTCCCTCATTTTCATCTAATAGTGAGATGAGGGTTTTTAAGGCCCGGAAGTCCGCTACCGTAAAGTCTTTCCAGATTTCCTGGTTTACAATTTCGTTCTGTCTCTCTCTCCTTTCCTTGTCATACATGAACTTAAGGGTTAGTTTTCTAGCAAAAAGGTACAGATCCTTAATGAGATCAAATTTATTTGTGACCTGATTAGGACAAAAGTTTAAGCCTAAACTAAGGAGTTCTTCCTCAGATTGGCTCAAGGCATAGGATGACAGATTGATAATTTCCAGTTTAAGGTTGTCATTGGTCACTACTGGGGGTCTCGATAGGGTAAGGTGAGGTGTTGTCAGTGGATTGGAAATATCAGTAACTTCTTTATCGCTAGAGACATTTTTGGCCAGAGGTCTAAAGAAGTGATCGATCCGTAATTTTTTAGTGTTTTTAGGAATAGCCCCAGGCTGATTAACAGTATGTGTTCTAGCTAATGCCTGGGCTGATTCCAGGATACTCTGTCGTAAGTTGGAGTCTGTTTTGAAAGAGGTAGAAGAGGAGTTAGTAGAGAGCTCAGTTGAGGCACCCAGTGAAGGAGTAGGAAACATAAAGGTCGGTCTAGGTGTAGAAGGTGTTTGGTCAGAAATATCCCCTTCTATCGGGGTATTCACATTTTGTGTGTCATTGTTTTCTGTCATACGTTTTTTATTCTGTGTGCCATTTGAGTACCCACCACCTTGTTGAGGTCTTTTCCTACTGTTCCTTCCTTTTCGTTGTCCTCTATCGCCAGTCCTGGAGTGCTGTGAGGTACAAGAATTGGTAGATGAGTCAGAGTTATTATTTTTATTTCTACTGTTCATTCCCCTCTTATTGACCCTCGGTTGAATGGAATTCATACGTCCCATTCTTGGGCCGTTGGTTGATGGCCAGTTAAAAGCATATTGGCCTGCAAAGGCCAGTTTGTCCCGTGACATTTTTTCCTCTTTTTTCACCAACAGATCACGTGTAAACTCTTGGATGTTTTCTTTGAGACGTGCATCATAAACTCCAAAACCCTCTTTCAGCAACGTTGTTTTGTTTTCATCATAAATCCTCTTAATTTCACAGTCTACCTGTTTTAACTCCTTCATGTAATACTCTACCATCAATTCCATCATCTTTTGTGAACATTCCATAAGATTTTGTTCCCAGCGGGTCTTGAAGTCTGGCTCCATTGACCAGATATTGGGAAATACCTGTACTCTGAGACCTTTGGGATTGATATTATCCGTGATGTATTGTTCGAAATATATGATATGCCAGAATAGACTGGACTTTCTCTCAAAGGTCTGGAGGAGTTCATGATACACGATTTCAAATTCAACTTCGGAGTTTGTACTAGCAGAGCATGTTTTCTGTATATCCAGCATAAAGCCTTCCCAGTTATTGCCCACAAAGTTAGCCATCAATCTCACTCCACAGTATGGAAAAGAAGCTATAAATTCCAATATAAGACAATAAGGGAAACATTAGATTTAAGGTAGTGGAATATATGTGTATAAGTATAAAACCAAATTGTATGTAGAGAAGAGTAAATAATATAATATAGTAATAATAACAAAATATAAATTTAATAAGGAGTGATGGCCTCTTTAGTTGAGGTCTTATCACACCCCAGAGTGCGAAAGGACGATAGGTGTCTACCACCTGGTAAGGTATAATTATAAAGAAAAAGAGGGGTGATTGGGTAAGGGGAAGAGTGCGCCAGGGGAATAGAGGGGGATGAGAAAATACAAGGGAATTGCACTCACATGGGCCACATCCGTATATATGATCAAAAAACAAAAAACAATAACTGTGGAGAGGTATTGATGGTCGGACTTTGAGGCCAAGGAAGTAGGTAAAAAATAATTTCAATATTACCAATTAAACATAACAGTATAAATGCATAGTAACAATAAAATAGCAAAAACAATAATTCATATACATGGGAAAAACCGTTGTGTACAAAATCCCTAAAGTTGCCAACGCACGTTTCGCCGTGGGGCTTCTTCAGGGCAGTTGTTAAGGATATATCTATATATCGGATGCACTTCTTTATATTTATGGATATCTCTCTATTTTTATATAGAATGGAGGTTGCCAATAGTGTCACGTTTCACATAAATCGTTAATCGATCTCTACCTTGACTTTGTTGTCAACTAAAGGTGATTTCTTTTGCACTTTTTGCACCTTGGCTTCTAATGTTTATTAGAAGAAGTTCACTTTATATTTCTCTTTAGATTTCACCTGGCTGTTTTCACCTTTTTCTTTCTTATCAGCATTATCTCTCTTTTTTTTTTTTCTAAACATCAAGCGATAACATATATATTTCTATCAAACAGATCTGTAACAAGATCTAAGGACTCTTTTGAAGCAAGTACCTACCTTACCTTTGACTACGTGATTGTGGTGTGTGCCCTTGAACTCACTCGGTATAGGATCATCGGCAATGTAATTATATGCTGCAGCTTCTTTCATTTTTACTGTTTTACTTTATAATTGTTTTTTATATATATTTTTATACATACCGTAGCAATGTAAATAACATGTAACCCTGTATCATTGCAGATAACTATTTTGTTTTTCTGGCTATACATCGTCTTACAAAATCCTTAACAACTGCCCTGAAGAAGCCCCACGGCGAAACGTGCGTTGGCAACTTTAGGGATTTTGTACACAACGGTTTTTCCCATGTATATGAATTATTGTTTTTGCTATTTTATTGTTACTATGCATTTATACTGTTATGTTTAATTGGTAATATTAAAATTATTTTTTACCTACTTCCGTGGCCTCAAAGTCCGACCATCAAAACCTCTCCACAGTTATTGTTTTTTGTTTTTTGATCAAGCAGAGTGAAAGTGATACCTTGCCTGGGTCAGAGGCCCCTCCCCTCTTCTCTCACAGAGTCCCCCTGCTCCCGAGCCGCGCAGTCGGCACAGAGGAGGGTAGGTGGAGCTTTACGCTCCGCCTCCATTAGATCCTTTTTTTTCTCCTCCAGGAAGTAATTGCGCGCTGCGAAAGCCGCAAAGTCGCTCGTGGCCTTGTGGCAAATCCGGCCCTGAGTGTCATAGTCTGCTAGTGCTGATTCTATCATCACCAGCTGACAAGCGCATGTCTGTGCAGTGGTACCAATGTACACCTTTGCATTGGTGCAGTAGTGGCTAGTGCAGAAATGCATGCTGGGGCAAAGGTGACCAGTACAGAAGTGCATGATACCTTAAATCAGGGGTCTCCAAATTATGGCCCTACAGTTGTTCAGGAACTACAATTCCCATCATGCCTAGTCATGTCTGTCATTGTCAGATTTACAATGCCTCATGGGACATATAGTTTTGCAGCTGGAGGACCGTAGATTGGAGATCCCTGCGGCTTAAATCAACATCCAAGAAATAAATGGGGCATAAAATAGCAAATTAAATGCAATTAGCAATTGTTTTCACTCTCTCTTTAAACATTACTGTAAACATCTACTAGCACATACAGTATAGCAAGTTTGAAACGAAGGAACCCCTTCACGTGCAAACTATAAGATAGAAAACAACAGCAAAACAGTTACATTCACAGACCACTAGCAAGAGACAACTGTATGTTAAAATTACAGTTGAATACACAGTCATTTAACACATAATATTTTTTACATAAGTATATATGTGTCCAGTATGTTTTAAAACCTCACAATCACCTCAAGTACAGAGCAGGTAAGACATGTTTGTTATTTCTAAAGAAACAAAATTGAGACTTTGGTATCACTTTAACCACTTCCCCACCGCGCCATAAGCATTTTACTGCTACGGCGCGGTGGAGTTGCTTTGACACGACGTCCCTGGGACGTCCTCGTGCACTTCCGCGATTGCGCGTCCCCTGGGACGCGCTCGCGAAAGTGTCCGTGCTCGCCGGGTCTAGAAGACCCGGCGCATCACGGATCACGGTAAATTGCCGCTGATAGCGGCCGTTTACCACGTGATCGCGCCGTCGAATGATGGCGCGATCACTAGTAAACAAACCGGCGTCATTTGATGACGCCGGTTCCTCCCTCTCCTCGCTCTCCGCTCTGTACCGTTCGGTACAGTGTGCGAGGAGAGGGGGGGGGAGCGGGGTGTCAGCAGCTGAGCTGTGGCTGGATCTGTGACAAATGCAGTCACAGATCCAGCCATCCCTCAAAACATCCCAGCTCTGCAATCCCCCAGTACCCTGCAATCCCCCCAGTACCCAACAATCCCCCAGTACCCAACAATACCCCAGTACCCAACAATACCCCAGTACCCAACAATACCCCAATACCCAACAATACCCCAATACTCAACAATACCCCAATACCCAACAATACCCCAATACTCAACAATACCCCAATACTCAACAATACCCCAATACCCAACAATACCCCAATACTCAACAATACCCCAATACTCAACAATACCCCAATACTCGGCAATACCCCAATACTCAACAATACCCCAATACTCGGCAATACCCCAATACTCGGCAATACCCCAATACTCGGCAATACCCCAATACTCGGCAATACCCCAATACTCTGCATGATACTTTGCAATACCCCAATACTCGGCAATACCCCAATACTCGGCAATACCCCAATACTCGGCAATACCCCAATACTCGGCAATACCCCAATACTCTGCATGATACTTTGCAATACCCCAATACTCAGCAATACCCCAATACTCGGCAATACCCCAATACTCGGCAATACCCCAATACTCGGCAATACCCCAATACTCTGCATGATACTTTGCAATACCCCAATACTCGGCAATACCCCAATACTCGGCAATACCCCAATACTCGGCAATACCCCAATACTCGCCAATACCCCAATACTCGGCAATACCCCAATACTCTGCATGATACTTTGCAATACCCCAATACTCGGCAATACCCCAATACTCGGCAATACCCCAATACTCGGCAATACCCCAATACTCTGCATGATACTCGGCAATACCCCAATACTCGGCAATACCCCAATACTCGGCAATACCCCAATACTCGGCAATACCCCAATACTCGGCAATACCCCAATACTCTGCATGATACTCGGCAATACCCCAATACTCGGCAATACCCCAATACTCGGCAATACCCCAATACTCTGCATGATACTTTGCAATACCCCAATACTCGGCAATACCCCAATACTCGGCAATACCCCAATACTCGGCAATACCCCAATACTCTGCATGATACTTTGCAATACCCCAATACTCTGCAATACCCCAATACTCTGCAATACCCCAATACTCGGCAATACCCCAATACTCGGCAATACCCCAATACCCTGCATGATACTTTGCAATACCCCAATACTCTGCAATACCCTGCGCGATACTCTGCAATACCGCCTATGGAGATTTTTAAGTAGCGAAGTTTGGCGCCATTCCACGAGTGTGCGCAATTTTGAAGGGTGACATGTTGGGTATCTATTTACTCGGCGTAACTTCATCTTTCACATTATGAAAAAAAATTGGGCTAACTTTACTGTTTTGTTTTGTTTTTTTTTTAGCACAAAACAGTTTTTTTTAAAAACACGCGTTCAATAAATTTCTGCGAAAATACCGTGCGCGATAAAAAGTTGCAACAACCGCCATTGTATTCTTTAGGGTCTTTGCTAAAAAAGCATATATAATGTTTTGGGGTTCTATGTAATTTTCTAGCAAATAAGTGTTGATTTTTCCATGTAGGAGAGAAATGTCAGAATTGGTCTGGGTGTTCCAGAACACCTGATGGCGCTCCCTGCATGTTGGGCCTCTGTATGTGGCCACGCTGTGTAAAAGTCCCACACATGTGGTATCGCCATACTCGGGAGGAATAGCAGAATGTGTTTTGGGGTGTAATTTGTGGTATGCATATGCTGTGTGTGAGAAATAACCCACTAATATGACAGAAACAAGTTTTTTTTTTTTTTTTTTACAGAATTTTCAGTCGTTTTTCTTTTATAGCGCAAAAAATAAAAAACCCAGAAGTGATCAAATACCACCAAAAGAAAGCTCTATTTGTGTGAAAAAAAGGACAAAAATTTCAAATGGGTAGAATGTTGTATGACTGAGTAATTGTCATTCATATTGTGAGAGCACCGAAAGCTGAAAATTGGTCTGGTTAGGAAGGGTGTTTAAGTGCCCAGTGGTCAAGTGGTTAAGGCCAGTTACACACAAAGCGGACTCCGTCGCTACTGCTCCCACCAGCTCAGCGGGAGATCAGTCCGTAGATCTCCGCTGAGCTGGTGGATGACAGGCTCTTCTCTGCTCACTGAGCGGGGAGAGGCTTGTGCAGCGCTGCTGATTCCTATGGAGAGATCTGATGAAGATGCACAGCATGTCAGCCGATCCGATATGGACGTATGGCCATACGTCTGATTTTGGCGGATCAGATCGGGTCGGGTCGAATGTCAGTGCACATGTCTCCGCTGACACCCAACGCTCCATAGGATTGCATCAAAACTGACAGGTGGACCTGAACGGTCCGTCCGTGTGAAAGGGGCCTATGTAAGTAATTCGTTCTCAAGGATTGCTTTTTAACATATGAAAGATTCAGTTTCTGTTTTTCAAAAAATGTAAAATAAATGCTGTATTTTGTGATGTGTTAAAAATGTATTCAAGAATTGGAATATAAAATGCAGTAAGAAGACCAGTTTAAAGCTGACCTAAAGAAAAAAAAATTGCCTGAACCTGCCAATCGGTTCATGCGTCTCAATTCACCTCAAAATCTTAACCCAACAAAAGCTTGTAACAGAGTTCAATCTGATTTTCAAATGCAACCACTATCTGTGTAATCCACATAATCAAAAGCAAACTGATCATTATTGTAGGGTTAAAGTCCATTTGCTTCTAAATTAAAAAGTGAATGAATGTAAATGTCAACAGCATAGGGCACTAAAGTTCAAAGACAATTGATGAGCCACAAAGGCATTAACCCTATTTAATATTTCATGAAAAAGTAAATGAAGCATCATGAAATAAATTAACATAACCATGAGTTGCGTATTTGCACAAGAAAATTAACTTGATTTTTATATTCTTTAGGGTTGTGTTTCAAATACTATTTGAATAGCCATCAAACTGAAAAGGGTGTTTTAAAGTGCTCATAAACTCCCATCTCTTGGGACAATAGTAATGGCAGTGTATTTTTTTTTCCAGCAATATATTCTCCAAATACCCGCAGTGCTTTTGTGCGGTCACATGGTTTTCTCTGGTTTTTCTGCCAAGCAGAGAGACTCCAGTGGGAGGGGCTCACATTTCTATGCTATTAGTTTTAGCAGGGGTGGGAGAGGAGGGGCTTAACACAGACCACAGAAATGGCAGGAAGGGAGGGGGAGAGAGATGCTGCAGAAAGAGCAGGATGATGGAAAGTCAGTTTCCTGACACAGCATGACAGCATATACGTCTGTTTTACCTCACTGCTACAGGCGGTTATGCTACTGCTAGAAAGCAGGAATTTGTCTTTTCCCTCACCTTGCTGGACACTTCCGGCCAAGCTGCACAGGTTCAAAGCCTCTCCTGTGGCGAAGCTCCCCGCTGTACAGGCAGTCCTGAACGCCTTAATGGGGGAGGCCTCACCCCAGCAGGATCCAGGAAGATGGGGGTGAAGGCATCTGGTCTCTAGGGATTGCTCATTTATCATGATGCCATGGATGGACATTCATTGGACTTTGGTTTGGACATCAAGAATGCAGGTGGTAAGGCACCACATGGTGTACACAATTCTATTCAGTTACTGCTGCAAGTATGTGGTTAAACTTGCATTACTGAAGGGCTGTGGTTTGTGTCTGCAATACTACTAATGATGATAGCAGGTGCTGTGCTGGGCTGAAGCCTTTCTTTTAACTGAATAAGCCTGGCTGTACAGTCTTGATTTATTTTCTGCAGGTATGTGGTTAATTTGCATTTCTGAAAAGCATATATCACACATGTTAATGTAACGGGAGGTCTGTAGTGTCACTCTGTTTACTAATATTAAACAGACTAAAGGAAGTGTTTGCAGCATTGCTGAATAAGGATGAGCTCCGGCGTGTTCGCATGGTACACGTGCAGAGCCCGCCAGGAAGTGTGCACGGCACTGCGCTAATCACAGCCAGGGAGACATTTCCCGATGCTCGGCTGCAGAGATCGGGAAATGTCTCCCTGGCTGTGATTAGCTCAGTGCCGTGCACACTTCCTGGCGGGCTCTGCACGTGTACCATGCGAACACGCCGGAGCTCATCCTTATTGCTGAAGCTTGAACTGATAACAGGTGATACTGAGAGCCCTTTCATTTTAATGTAGGGATTGGGCCTGCAGTATGGGCTCACTGTGTATGGAAGATCGGTCTCCTTGCTGGTACATGTGTCTAAGGTCCCTTTCACACTTGTACGACTTCAAAGTCACGCGATTTTACCGCAATTCCAATGAATGCCTGTGTAAGTGGCATCAAAATCGGACCAAAGTAGTGCAGAGACTACTTTGAAGTCGGCACTACTTAAAGTCATGCCAGTATGAATGGTGTTCCTTGAAAATCATGGAGAATGACTTTTCATACGATTTTGCAGTACAAAATCGTGAGACAAGTCGTATAAATGTGAAAGGGGCCTTAGTGGGTTTAACCTGCTAGTGCTAATGTCAGAGGACTATTAATTTGGGCTGCTTTCCTGTAATTACATTAACTCCACATTAGGTAGGCTGTGATGTGTTTATTTCTATGCATTTACATGTTGACCTTGGTGCTAAAATGTCAGGATCTGTTTAGTCACATTCCTTAGTACTTACTTGTTAGCAATAGGTAATTGCTTGTGTTATTTGGGGTACCCCACAGAGAGATATGGGGTTTGTAGTGGTTACTATTTATGAAAATAACCCCAGACATGGCTCCAGGCTTTCAGCTCATCTGTGAACCAGTAGCAATCAGCCTTCCTAGAGACCAGCAACTTTAAATGAAGGTGAGGGCAGGTAAGAATATGCTATATCCTAAAAGAGTGCACATTATGGGCATAATGAGTGTACATCTCAAGCCCTCAACACCAAACACCAGTCTACCTGCTTCTGTGACAAGGGACAGATCCTCTTCAGCCCTGGGGAAAAAAAAACTCCACTATGTAGCTAACTGCCAGAAATCACTACAGGAATCATAGTGGTCTGGTGTAGCTGGTGTGTCGTCCAGAATGCAAAACACGGTTTCAGGCCAAAGACAGTGACAAATGGGCAGAGACTGAGAAGGCCTACAGTCACTAATGGTTCCATACCAAGCCTAATCAAACAACCATGCTTGTTTAAAGGCAACCTCTACCTGAGAGCTTGCTTCTGGAAAATCGCTCTGACACGTTGGCATATCAGAAGCAAAAGATGGCGACTTTAACCCCATGCAAACTGACTGTGTGGAACTCAGGTACTAAGCTATTCAAGCAAAGTCAGCTAAAGGGTACCTCTGCCTCAAGAGCAGGCGGCCAAACGGGCTTCAGCAGATTAACCAAGGGTGCCATTTTTCCAACAGAAGAAACAATATCCTTGCAAAGACCCTGGGACAGCAAAAAGTGACAAATATATAATTAATATCACAGATATACAGGTCATAAATCTTGTATTTTGAAGGGTAGCAAGCTCAAGCTTTATATGGGATACAAAACAGGAAGACACACCCGGCCTTCACTGTTGTAATTTCTGATATACAGTCACCTGTAAGATAGAGAAGACACAAACCAAACTTAAAATTGTGTATTTCTAATATGTAATAAGATACCATATAATATGTTAAGGTCATACCTCCAACAGAAAGGACACTAGCAATATGGGCCCAGATTCACGTACATCGGCGCATTATCGGTCCGGTGTAGCGCACCGCCATTACGTTAGACTTGCGCCATCTAGCCGCGTAATCCCCCGATTCACGTAGCTTTTGCGCAGGAAATTGCGCAAGCGTAAGGTTTTTTCCAGAGGCGTAAGGAGGAGTAATACAAATTGGGAGGGACGTGGGCGTGTTACATTGAAATGAGCCGTGACCCCATGCAAATGAAGGGCCGGCCGGCTCGCGCATGCGCGCTTGAACGAGACCATGTCAGCTCCGCTGTGCGCATGCTCACAACTCGGGAGCGGCGCAATCAGTGAAATTGGAAATGGACTAGGGCAACGTTGTGAACTACGCAGACAGCATAAATAGACACACACAAATGCACTTGCATTGCAAAAGTACATCCCTTTGTGTCCTTTCCCATTTAACCAAGTGCTTTTGTTCCTGTTGTTCGTTGCAGTGTGTCTTGTAGTTGTCAGATTAGTGTTCTGTGTGATCAAGTTCTTGTTGGTATATTTGTGAAAGTGTTTTTTGATAAGTGTTTGAGAGACTGTTTGTTTGATTGATATATTTTTGTTCGTTTGTTTTCTTGCTTTATTTTTTCTTTTATTTTTTTTTGTGACTGTTTCTTGCTGAGTGCTAGTGTGATTTTTGGGTGTTCGTTTTCTCTTTGTGTGTGTTCTTGCCTGATTGGTTGTGCTTGTATTTGTGACTGATTTTTGGTGACTGGTAGTGAGTTTGTTTGGAAGTATGACTGAGAGAAAAAGAAAGCTCAATTTTACTGTGGGGGAAAAAAGAATTCTTGCCCGGGCCATTAGCGAGTATGGGCGTTTTCTCCACGGCCCGCAGAGTGCCACCACCACCCCGGCCAGGAGGAGGGAGATATTGGATAGGATCACGGAGCAGGTGAATTCATCGGGGGAGGGGGAGACACGGACCCGGTCTGGGATCGACAAAAAAATAAATGATCTCCGGCGTCTGGTGAAAAAAAAACTTGCCGCAATGCATGCCCATGCCAGGGGCACAGGAGGGGGCCCACCATGCCGTATTAGGCTTACAGCGACGGAGCATGTGGTGGCCCTGACCTTTCACCGGCATGAAGTGGAGGGCCTGCCAGGCTTTGACACAAGTCCGGTCCCCGCGGTGCCAGGTTAGGTTTTTTTTTCTATCAGGTGTGTAGCATGTGTGGGGGAGGGGGTGAAAGGGAATATGTGGCAAGTGTGTGGATCCTCCAACCTGTGAATGGTTTGTGTCATCCACAGATGTGCAGGAGGGTGCAGGGCCATCTGGCCTGACCGCTCCAACACCAGGACAGCAGCCTAATGAGGCCCCCCCAACAAGGCCGGAGTCCGCGGAGGAGGTTCGAGAGGAGGAGGACGATCATGAGGAGGAGGACGATCATGAGGAGGAGGACGATCAGGAGGAGGACGATCATGAGGAGGAGGAGTCAGGCACTGGACAAGTGGTTTGTGCGGACTCTTCCCCTCTGGCTGGCAGAAGCCTGCCCTCCCTAAGGGGGAGCCCCCCCCCTCCTCTCCCAACATGGCTCCCCTCACAAGGGCCTCCCCTTCTCCCCGCCCACAACCATCAGCTGGAGTCAGGATGTCATCCCAGAGCACCAGGGGGGCGCCCAATCTCCTGCCCGCCAGTCTGCGAAGGGACCAGGCACTCCAGACCCGCCATCTGGGACAGCTCTGCCAGATTTTTGGGCGGGTGGAGGAGAGCCTGTCCTCCATGAAGGATACGCTGGGTAACCTGGACTCCCACTCCCGGGCTTTCACAACCTGCCTAAATGAACTGCAGACTACAGCAGCAGGCGTTGGGCAGGATGTGAGGGCCCTTACCCAGGCTATCCAGGCCAACACGGCAACACTTGGTGCTTCCCTGGACAGAATTGCCGTGGCCTTGGAGGGCAGGCCGCCAGGTGGGCAGATATCAGGGGCTGCTCCTCCTTCCCCGGGTTTGCCCCTCCCCCATGAGTTTCCCCTGAGGGGCCGGGGCCGTGGCCGGGGGCGCCCCAGGCGTGGCTCACGCAGAGGGCAATAATTTTTTTTCCCCCCTTTTTTTTTTTGGCTGACATTTTTGCCATTTTTTTTTTTTGGCTGACATTTTTTTTTTTTTTTTTGCTGACATTTTTGTAAAATTTTGGGTTGTGCATTCTGTTTGAATGTGGGGGTGAGAATTCTGCTGGAAAAGGGGTGTCATCCTCAATTTTGGTGGAGAAGGGTTCCCCAGGACCAGGGAGAAGTGATCCCCAGGTACGTTTGAATGGTGTATGAATGTACAGTGACATAATTGGAGCCTTGACGTGGCGTTACTGCTCACCAGTCCTGCATGGTGGACTGGTGCCAATCCAATTTGATGAGGATGTGGGGTGTGTGTGCTAGGGACCATAGTGGTGTGCATGCATGCATTCTCATTGTGCCATGATTAATGTGTGTGTTTAACGTGCAAAGATGCCCAATATGAGCTGTCTCCTGACTGCTCTTCCCTCAGAAGACGGGGTATCCTCGGTTAGGGGTTGATTGTCTGGTTGGGGGGTCAGATCATCACGTAGCTCAACCTGCAGGCCCTTCCTCACTGCGAGATTGTGCAGCATGCAACATGCAACGATGATATGGCACACGAAGTTTGGGGAATACAACAGTGTACCCCCAGATTTATCCAGGCATCGGAAACGTGACTTCAGGAGGCCAAAGGTGCGCTCCACCACTGCTCGGGTTTTGATGTGTGCTTGATTGTATCTTTCCTCCCCTGGGGTTTGGGGGTTCCGGATAGGAGTCATGAGATGGGGTCCCAGTGCATATGCAGAGTCACCTGGAAGGGAAAAGACAGGAGAATGTTAGTCATGCATGTGCCACTTGTGAGGTGTGCATCACAGGAGGGGATAGTCATGCCTGACTCCCATGTCACTCACCAACCAGCCAGGTGTTCCCATACACGTTCTGATAGAATTCCATTCGGATGTGGCATTGATTGTAGATGTAGCTGTCATGGGTGGATCCGGGGTGTTTGGCACGGACGTGTCATATGAGGCCTTGGGCATCAACTATCACCTGTACGTTGATGGAATGCCAATGCTTCCGATTGCGGTACATGTGCTCTGTCTCATGGGGGGGCTGGAGTGCCACATGTGTGCAATCAATGGCCCCGATGGTGCGTGGGAATCTGGCAATTCTGTAGAAATCTGTCATTGCCTTCAGCCGCAGCTCCTCAGTGGTGGGTTTGATGATTTGGTTGGCCATGCGTGTGAGGATTGCAGGGACAACCTGGTGCACACATCTGCTCATGGAGGATTGTGACATCCCAGCCACCACTCCACTTTTACGCTGAAAAGAGCCACTGGCAAGGAAATTCAGTGTTGCCATGACCTTGACCAGTGGCTGCACTGCTTGTGAGCGTTGTGTTGGGCTGGTGATGTCCTCCTGCAGGGTTGTGGTTAATTCCAGGATGGCATGAGGGGGGAATCTGAAGATGCGATACACCTCAGAATCACTCATGCCAAACAGGTCTATGCGTGTGCGGTATACCCTCTCCCGTGCCATCCTCTGTGCCCTCCTCCTTCTTTGGTCATATAAATTCACTAGTGCAGCTATGAGCGACGATGCCCCTGGCATGTTGGCAGTCAAATTGTAGTGCAACACGTGTGTGTGGTCTGCTCCTCAGTAACGGTGTTGCTTTCTGTGAGATGTAGACGTTTTTTCAAAATTTGGACCAGCTTTTAGGTGCTCTAACTTTAGACAGGACATTTTGCTGGTGCGCACATCGCGTAGCCTGCGCAGCAACTGCGTTTTTTTGTGGATCCCCGCAACTCCCTCATTAGCATATTTGACTAGCAAATCAATGGTGTGTCTAGCGCATTTTTGCGCGGACGGATGCGTCTGTCTAACGAAATTACGCCGGACAAAAAAAAGTAGATTTCTGGCGTAAATCGTTTTCTGAATCGCGCGCATCTAAACGCACGCGCACATTTAGACTTACGCACGCGCAACACCAGTTGCGCAGGCGTAATCGCTCTGTGAATCTGGGCCATGGTGTTTTTCTGAGTGATTCAACACAGAAGACACAGACCCCTTCCACTGCTGTGTTTTTCTGATGTATAGCAAACTAAGGTAATAGATTCAAGACAGGAGGACAAGAACAACTTTGGTGTTGTGTATTCCTGACACCGAACGCAGTACGGTCATATAACCAACAGAAATTATACTAACACCTATTGTGCAGTTCTGATGATCACGCAAATGCAGTCACATAACCAGTATGACAACAGAAAAAAGACACATGCGACCTCAGATGTGTATTGCTGGTGCTAGACTACCTGCAGTCATAACCAGCAGAGAGTGGCACTAACACACTTCTGATGAACAACAGGGTATACTGTTGTAGTTTTAATTGTTATTACAGGGGTCATAGATGTCTTTTGAGTCAGTGCTCTAGCTAGGAGTTGGCCTGGTTTATTACCATGTTGATAAAACAGTGCACGGCTCTTATCTCTTAGGCATAACGTTTGTTTATTTAATAACCTCTGTAGTTCTATCCGTTTTGATAGTACTCTTAAATTCCTTGAGATCGGATTTTGCTTATGTCTCTTTTTGAGCTTAGGAATTTCTTTTAACAAAGAAAATGTTTTTCCATCTCTTGCTTTTTTTAATCTGGCCACATGTTTTATAAAGGAGACCCCACACGACACATTTTAGTGCTTCCCATCTGCTTTGACATAGTATCTCTTTTATGGTCTAATATTAAGTTATTGATTGTTAATTTGATTTCTGCTGTACAAACTTCATCTTTTAACAAATTGTGATTTAATCTCCATGACCATCTAGATGTAGCCCCATTTGGTATGGCCATCTATAAAAATATTGGAGCATGGTCCGACCAAATGAAACTCCCTATGTCAGCTGAAGATATCGCTGCTGTTCCTATTAGATTCGATTTCTTTCTCATAAATCAATGATAAGTGTTATGTACTTTCGAGTGAAATGAATAGTCCCTATCTAATGGATGAAGCACCCTCCATATATCTATCAACTGAAATGTGTCTAGTGTAGCTTTAAATCTGTTCATTTTATTAGTTGCCTGAGATATTCGAGAGGCAGTGGTGTCCAGGTCCCGGTTAAGCACAAAATTGAAATCCCCCTTCTACCAGGATCACCCCTACTGCTTTTTCCATTAGATCTTCCAGCTTCTGTGTACCTATCTTAATCTGATCTTGGTTTTATAATAGTATATTTTGTCCCAAAAATGGTTAACTTTAGAAGTAGAGATCTGCCATCTCGACTATGCCAGCTTCCTATTATTTGATGCGGTAAATATTTGTGGATTCCTATGGAGACCCCTCTAAATTTTGAATAAACAAAAGAATCGTGATACCAGGTAGAATAATACATATTCTGTATATTGCTTATGCAGTCTGAGCGAAAATTCATTTTTGGAGAAGGACGATACTAACCTTGGCCTAGATTCACAAAGCGATTACGCCTGTGTAAATGTTGTTAGACTGGAGTAATTTCGACTTACGGGCGTTTTTACGCTAGTCGAAATCCTCAAACCATGAAAAGACACCTGCGGGCTTCATTTCGACTGTATTACGTGTTAGTACGCCTTCAGATCTACGCTGCAAGAAAATTGCGGCCACTGGGCGGACTTCCTGTTGTTTTTTCGCCGTCAGGGTATGCTAATGAGCTTTTGCCTGCAATCCACAAAATTTCGCACTTTCAACGCAATCTCTTACGGCACCTTTAGTCATCTTTTTTTTCCGTTTCACTATACCAGCTTTTTGCTGGTCTAATATTAGACAGCCCATGTTAAGTATGGCCGTCGTTCCCGCGTCGAATTTCAACGTTTTCCGATGTCTTTTATTATTTTTAACGTAAGTCGTCCGGGAATAGGAATGTTCGTAAACGCCGCTACTCAAACAACGAATGACGTCACGACGTGATTTCGCGCAATGCACGGCGGGAAATTCCTGAACAGAGCATGCGCAGTTCGATCGTCGCGGGGACGCGCTTAATTTAAATGCTTCACGCCCCCTAATCACGTATTTCGATTGCGCGGCGGAAAAAAAATACGACACAATAGCGTACGCGCAAAAAAACTACCTGAATTCGGTGTAGAGACTGGTGAAATACGGCAGCGTACCGTATTTCGATTACGCAGCGGAATATTACGTCTTTGTGAATCTGCCCCCTTTTGTTTATGTAGATAGTATAGAATTTGTGATCTTTTTGATGGGGAGTTTAGTCCCTAACATTAAAAGAACATATTTTTATTTCATGTCTATAAAAAAGGGGCGGGAAGGGTTTTATTTTATTTTTTTTAAAACTACTATACTACGTCTAACCCAGATGGATCCCGCCTGCCCAGATATTTTGAACATTTGCATAGATCTTATCCTCCATCTTAAACATCCCTCCCCTCTCCTCCAGACCATGAAGGACCTGCCACTCCACATGAGAGAGAAAGAAAAACCGAATGAACCGTATATAAAAGGAGAGGGATGTAAAAAGGGAAGACCAGGATAGAAGGAGGTGGGAGGGAATAGGATAAGGAAGGGAAAAGGGAAGTCAGAAAGTAAAAATGTATTTATATATATATTTCTAATCTATCATATAGAGAGCTTTCGAAAAGAAAAAAAAACTCCCTTGGAGACTAAATGTGACATCATCTGATCTGTTTGTTCATATGTGACCAGTGTGCATATATGTAAAATATAAATTGTGTATCCCAAAAAATAAATAACAATTTTGTGTATTCTATCTATCATATTACAAGGTTTGAAGAAAAAAATATATATATTTTTTTATAATATATAAAAAAATCCCCCCCCCCTTTCTATATCTCTTGTTGTGATCATTCAGAAGGGAAGAAGGAAAGAAGAAAAAAATAAAAATAAAACCCTAACAAAAATTCACTATTTGCCTTTTCCTTCCCTTCACTTCTGCTGCTTCTCCCCTGACTCTACCCAGTGCCACTCAGGGCTTGTTTTGTTGTCTTCTGGAGTGTGGGGAGAGTGTGAAAATGCAGAGAGCTTTGATCATGTCACCTATCGTCTGCTGGTGATTATAGAGGTTTGTCTGCTTCCACTCCCATTTCTGTTTTCTCAGAAGCCGTCTCACGTTGAGGCAGGCAGCATGGGTTTTTTCCTCTACCCTCTATACGGCTGCAAGGCTTCCGCTGTTTGGTTCATCATTCAACCCACGGTTAGGCTTTCGTTCTTGCTCACTCCCTCACTATCCGCCTCGCCAACAGGCATTGTGGGTCCGTCCATCGCTCTACAGTCTGCAGGGCTGCTGGGCTCCGTCTGCTTTGTCTGCTCGCCCCGGCACCCACTACCCCCCGCTCTCCAGCCATGTCACCCCGCTCTTCCCAGCACTGGATAGATAGATGGTTCCTTCCTACCCTGTATGTCTGGCACGGAAAGAGACACTTTGAATGTCGGCACAGTCTGGAGGTAGGAGTGGGGAAGGATGGAGGCTAATTTGATGACATATCCTGGGCTTGGAGGAACTTGGCACAGCTACCTCACCATGCAGCCATCTTAGTCAGTTTCTCCACCCCCAATCCCTATTGATGTGAGCTTTATTTCAGAAATTCAGACCGTGTGTAGGCTCCATTTGAGAGCTGGTTCTCAATTTTTCCGACAGCAAAAAAAATCCTACGCATGCTCGGAATCAATTTGATGCATGCTCGGAATAATTTAACTTCATCTTTCTCGGCTCGTCATAGTGTTGTACGTCACTGCGTTCTTGACATGGTGTGACCGTGTGTATGCAAGACAAGTTTGAGCCAAAATTCTGTCTGAAAAAAATCCACGGTTTTGTTTTTCAGAATTTCCGATCGTGTGTATGCGGCATAAGAGTCAGAGGAATGTTAAACCAGCCTTTTTAGAAAAGGTTGGTGCTGTTATGGGTTTGAGTTGTGCAATAAGAGATAGTTTTTTTAGCTTTTGAAGCAGACAAACTGATACTCACGGAAACTTCACACACACACACACACACACACACACACACAAATTATTCAATCTTTATGTTTAGGAATATAATTACATTATTGATGCCATTATTATATTCTACATTTTTGTATTGTTCTTGTAATATTTTGCTATTTTATTATTAAATACATTTTTTGAGTTATTACATGAGAACTAAACAGATTTTCTTGGAATTTTCCTCATCAATATGAATTATTAATACAGTAATAACTCGATTATTAATACTACATATCTTTAGTAAAAATAACCCAAATTAGTGTATATTATTTAGTCTCTATGAAAGTTATAGGGCCAGATTCACGTACATTGGTGCATTTTTGGACCGGCGTAGTGCAACTCCTTTAAGTTAGACCGGCTTAATTTCGAGGCGCAAGTACCATATCCTCGTAGTATTTTCGACCAAATTTGCACCGGCGCAATGTAAATTCCCAGGCCTAAGGCAGTGTAATTCAAAGTGGGAAGGACGTGGGTGTGTTCCATTGAAATGAGCCATGACCCCATGCAAATGAAGGGCCTGCCAGACTGGGCATGTGCACATGAAGCAGACTATGGTCAGCACCTCTCTGGGCATGCTCAGAACTCGGCACGGTGCAATCAGTGAGATAGGAACTAGGCCTGTCAGACTTAGTGAGCTATGCACAGGCCCAGATTCACGTACATCGGCGCAATATCGATCCGGCGTAGCGCACCGCGATTACGTTAGACGTGCGCAATCAAGCCGCGTAATCCCGCGATTCACGTAGCTTTTGCGCAAGAAATTGCGCAAGCGTAATGTTTTTTCCGGAGGCGTAAGGAGGAGTAATACAAATTGGGTGGGACGTGGGCGTGTTACATTGAAATGAGCCGTGACCCCATGCAAATGAAGGGCCGGCCGACTCGCGCATGCGCGCGTGAAGGAAACCATGTCAGCTCCGTTGTGCGCATGCTCACAACTCGGGAGCGGCGCAATCAGTGAAATTGGAAGTGGACTAGGGCAATGTTGTGAACTACGCAGACAGCATAAATAGACACACACAAACGCCCTTCCATTGCAAAAGTACATCCCTTTGTGTCCCTTCCCATTGAACCAAGTGCTTTTGCTCTGTTGTTCGTTAGAGTGTGTTTTGTACAGTAGTTGTGAGATTAGTGTTCTGTGTGATCTAGTGCTTGTTGGTAGTTTTGTGAAAGTGTATTTTGATAAGTGTTTGAGACTGTTTGTTTGATTGATATATTTCTGAGCGTTTGTTTTCTTGCTTTATTTTTTCATCTTATTTTTTTGTGTCTGTTTCTTGCTGAGTGCTAGTGTGATTTTTGGCTGTTCTTTTTCTCTTTGTGTGTGTTCTTGTCTGATTGGTTGTGCTTGTATTTTTGACAGATTTTTGGTGACTGCTAGTGAGTTTGTTTGGAAGTATGACTGAGAGAAAAAGAAAGCTGAATTTTACAGTGGGGGAAAAAAGAATTCTTGCCCGGGCCATTACCGACTATGGGCGTTTTCTCCACGGCCCGCAGAGTGCCACCACCACCCCGGCCAGGAGGAGGGAGATATTGGATATGATCACGGAGCAGGTCAATTCATCGGGGGAGGGGGAGACACGGACCCGCTCTGGGATAGAAAAGAAAATAAATGACCTCCGGCGTGAGGTGAAAAAAAAACTGGCCGCAATAAATGCCCATGCCAGGGGCACAGGAGGGGGCCCACCATGCCGGGTTAGATTTACAGCGACGGAGCGTGTGGTGGCCCTGACCTTTCACCGGCATGAAGTGGAGGGCCTGCCAGGCTTTGACACAAGTCCGGTCCCCGCGGTGCCAGGTAAGGTTTTTAGTTCTCTCAGGTGTGTAGCATGTGTGGGGGAGGGGGTGAAAGGGAATATGTGGCAAGTGTGTGGATCCTCCAACCTGTGAATGCTTTGTGTCATCCACAGATGTGCAGGAGGGTGCAGGGCCATCTGGACTTACCGCTCCAACCCCAGGACAGCAGCCTAATGAGGCCCCCCCAACATGGCCAGAGTCCGCAGAGGAGGAACAAGAGGAGGGGGATGATCATGAGGAGGACGATAATGAGGAGGAGGAGAATCATGAGGAGGAGGAGTCCATGGAAGGCACTGGCCGTTTGGTTGCTGCGGACTCTTCCCCTCTGGCTGCAAGAAGCCTGCCCTCCCTAAGGGTGAGCCCCCCCCCCTCCTCCCCCAACATGGCTCCCCTCACAAGGGCCTCCCCTTCTCCCCGGCCACAACCATCAGCTGGAGCCAGGAGGTCAGCCCAGAGCACCAGGGGGGCGCCCAATCTCCTGCCCGCCTGTCTGAGAAGGAACCTGGCCACCCAGACCCGCCTTCTGAGACAGCTCTGCCAGACTATGGGGCGGGTGGATCAGAGCCTGTCCTCCATGAACGAGAGCCTGGGTAACCTGGACTCCCATTCCCGGGCCTCCACAACCTGCCTAAATGTCCTGCAAACTACAGCAGCAGGCGTTGGGCAGGATGTGAGGGCCCTTACCCAGGCTATCCAGGGCAACACGGCAACACTTGGTGCTGCCCTGGACAGAATAGCCGTGGCCTTGGAGGGCAGGCCGCCAGGTGGGCAGATCTCAGGGGCTGCTCCTCCTTCCCCGGCTTTTCCCCTCCCCCATGCATCTCCCCTGAGGGGCCGGGGCCGTGGCCGGGGGCGCCCCAGGCGTGGCTCACGCAGAGGGCATTAATTTTTTTTTCCCCCCTTTTTTTGGTTTGAATGCTTTTTTTTTTTTGGTCCTCTGCATTTTTTTTTTTTGTTCTGTTTTTTTTTTTTCTATGCATTGTTTTTTTTCTATGCATTTTTTTTTTGGTTTTGATGTCATTTTTGGCATATTTTGGGTTGTGAATGATGTTTGAATGTGGGGGTGACATTCCTGCTGGAAAAAGGGTGTCATCCTCAATTTGGGTGGAGAAGGGTTCCCCAGGACCAGGGAGAAGTGATTCCCAGGTCCGTGTGAATGGTGTATGAATGTACAGTGACATAATTGGAGCCTTGACGTGGCGTTACTGCTCACCAGTCTTGCATGGCGGACTGGTGCCAATCCAATTTGATGAGGATGTGGGGTGTCTGTGCTAGGGACCACAGTGGTGTGCATGCATGCCTTCTCATTGTGCCATGATTAATGTGTGTGTTTAACGTGCAAAGATGCATAATGTGAGCTGGCATGAGATGGGGTCATGAGATGGGGTACCAGTGCATATGCAGAATCACCTTGAAGGGAAAAGACAGGAGGATGTTAGTCATGCATGTGCCACTTGTGAGGTGTGCATCACGGGAGGGGATAGTCATGCCTGACTCCCATGTCACTCAACAACCAGCCAGCTGTCCCCATACATGTTCTGTTGGAAATCTGTGGGGATGGGGCTCTGATTGTATATGTAGCTGTCATGGGTGGTGCCATGTGTTGGGCTGCTGATGTCCTCCTGCAAGGTTGTGGTAATTCCATGATGGCATGAGGGGTGAATCTGAAGATGCGAGACACCTCAGAATCTCTCATGCCAAAGATGTCTATGCGTGTGTGATATATCAAGTGAAGAGTGAGGGGCTTGTATCAGATAAGAATATTTGTATTAGATTAGATTAAATTGTAAATTGTAAATTTTATATAAGCAAAAAAAAAAAAAAAACATCTCCCGTGCCCTCCTTAGTGCCATCCTCCGTGCCCTCATCCTTCTTTGTTCATCTAAAGTCAGTAGTATAGCTATGCGCGACGATGCCCCTGGCATGTTGGCATACAGATTGTTGGGCAACACGTGTGACTGCTGAACTCCTCACTAACAGTGTTGCTTTATCTGACAATTAGACTTTTTTTCAAAATTTAGACCAGCTTTTAGGTCCTCTAACTTTAGACAGAACATTTTGCAGTTGCGCACATCGCGTAGCCTGCGCAGCAACTGCGTTTTTTTGTGAATCCCCGTAACTCCCTCATTAGCATATTTGAATAGCAAATCAATGGTGTGTCTAGCGCAGTTTTGCGCGAAGGGAAGCGAATGTCTAATTCTATTACGCCGGACCAAAAAACGTAGATTTCTGGCGTATATTGTTTTGTGAATCGCGTCCAACTATACGCACGCGCACATTTAGACTTACGCACGCGCAACAGCAGTTGCGCAGGCGTAATCGCTCTGTGAATCTGGGCCACAGTGCTTAAATAGACCAAGAGAAATGCCCTTCCATTGCAAAAACACATCCAATTTGTTTCCCTTCCTGAAGCAAGGTGCTTTTGTTCTATTGTCTGTTTAGTGTTTGTTGGTTTGTGACGTGTCGGTGTGTTCCAGTATTTTGAGGGCCATCACCCAATTTATATACACACACATATATATATATATATATATATATATATTAAAAAAAAATTAGAATACTAAATAATATAATTATAATGATATTTCAAATATTACATATATATTAGATATAAAAAATAAAATTATATATTTATTATATTAACTAATTTAAAATATATACTAAACCTAAAAAATGTATGTAAAATATATATTTACCCATTAGGGTGAAAAGAGCCACTGGCAAGGAAATGGAGTGTTGCCAGTACCTTCACCAGTGGCATAGCTGCCAACTGTCCCTGATCTTGAGGAACTGTCCCTGATCTTGAGGGACTGTCCCTGATCTTGAGGGACTGTCCCTGATCTTGAGGGAATGTCCCTGATTTGGAGCAATGTCCCTCTGTTCCTCTTTCCTCCTCATTTGTCCCTCATTTAGTCTAGTCTGATCTATATAGTTGTATATAAAATGCACTTTTTATCTCTCAGCACTGTTTCCCAGTGCTAAACCTTTCATCCAAATTCTAAATTGCTGCATTTGTAAATTTTAAAAGCCAAAATAAAGGAATAGTAGTTGTAAATAAAAACCTTGTGGATCTAATTAACTGTTTTTGTGTGTTAATTCTCCTTTAAGGGGGCGTGGTAGGGGGCGTGTCCTATGCCAACATACATTTGCTAGTAGGTGTCCCTCATTCCCATCTCAAAATGTTGGGAGGTATGCAAAGTGTCCCTGGAATTATTTTTCAAATGTTGGCAACTATGCAGTGGCGGTCGGTATATCCTCTCCCGTGCCCTCCTCCGTGCCCTCCTCCGTGCCCTCATCCTTCTGCGATCATCTGAAGTCAGTAGTATAGCTATGACCATGGATGCCCCTGGCATGTTGGCATACAGATTGGTGTCCTGCAAGTGTGGCTGCTCAGCTTGTCCCTAACAGTGTTGCTTTTGCTGACATGTAGACGGATTGTCTAATTTTAAGCAAGCTTTTATAAGGTCTAATTTTAGACCGGCCGTGCAGCTGATAAGCACATCGCGTATACTGCACCGCACAAACTTACTTTTGTGGATCGGTGTATCTCCCTCATTTGCATATTTGCATGGCAAATCAATGGTGTGTCTAGGGCATTTTTGCACACACAATGCTCCGGTCTATCCAAATTACGTCGGAGTAAAAAATGTGGATTTCAGGCGTATATCGTTTTGGGGATACGGTGCATAGATAAGCGTGTGCATTTTTAGACTTACACGTGCCTAACTCGTGATACTCCGGAGTAAGTGCTTTGTGAATCTGGCCCATAGAGTCTACAAGCTATGCTGAAAATCATTGAAAATTGATCACGCCTGATGTACTAAAGACCTATCTCAATTCTTGAGACCCTAATAAGCCAGCAAAGTAAAAATGCCCATCAAATGACCCCCTTTTAGAAAGTAGACATTTCAAGGTATTTAGTAAGAGGCATCGTGAGTTTTTTAAAGTTGTAATTTTTTCCCCACAATTCTTGGGAAAAATAAGACTTTTTTTTTGCAATGACGACCCAAAATACATTCTGCTACTCCTCCTGAGTATAGCAATACCACATGTGTGAGACTTTTACACAGCCTGGTCACATACAGAGGGCCAACATCCAATGTCAGGTTTTGGCACTATGGATTAAAATCATTAGGAAAAACTGCATGGGTACCCCCCCAGCCCATTACAGGCCCTTTGGGTCTTGTATGGATATTAAGGGGAACCCCACACGCATATTAAAAAAAGAAAAGGCGTGGGGCCCCCAGGCCCTATATACTGTGAACAGCAGTATACAGGCGGTGCAAACAACACGGGGACTGTAGGTTTGTTCTTAAGTAGAATCTGTTTGTAATTTGGAACAGGTACATTTTGTAAGTGTAGCTCCGGCCAAAAAATCTATTTCTAAGCTTTTTGGATAATATAGGTAAGGGTTATCACCCCTGTAACATTTGTTTTGCTGTCTGTGCCCCTGTTCAAAAGATTTCAACTCACTTTCTGTCCCAATGACAATTGGATTTTGAAAATGTGGTGGTTTTAGGGAAACATGGATTGTTGATAAAGCATCAGTGGAGAGGAGACACCCTTTTCCCATATTAACTCTTACAGAAGAGCATTTCCCTTCCTAGGGGTAGATTTCCTCTGACTTTCTGTTGTGTCCCTCCTTTTGTAAGTAGGAGTGATTTGAAATTTGAATGTTTGAAAGTAGGAGCCTGCCCTATATACTCTAAGTTACTCTTGGGTGCTGGAACGGTCCCTGCTGTGAAATATTAGATCAAGAATTGTAATTACACGCCCCTGTTAAACAGGGGCAGAAACATTGGGCCTTAGGCAGAGAAGGAGGCCATGGAGGAAGAAGAAGAGGGGGTGGAGGAGAGAGGTGTGGCAGAAACACCACTAGTAGCATTTAGAAGGCGTGGTGGCGGAACAAGCTCCAACAATACTGCACCCTGTCCTGCATTCTTCCCAGCTGCCAGCAGAGTCACCCAGTGCACTGTGAAAGATGGATAACATCCCTGTCCATGCCTGCTAGAACATGAGTCAGTGGTAATATACGAAGTATAGCACCAATGATAGTCCTATGTATAATATAAATGTCCCGTGTTACAAGTGATAAATAAAACAAATGAAAGTCCATTAATCAGGTACGGAACACATTATGCATCTGATGGAAACTGATAGCAGAAAAAATTCCTTTCCCCTCAAATAGATGGTGACATCAAATGCGAGAACCTCAGAAACAGTGCATAGATAAAACACCTCCACCTTTCAATCACACCGCCCCTTACCAGAGGGGAAGATCCCAACTAGAGATCTTCTGACAGCAGATTGGTTAATCCCCAGCCAGGGGGTTAACGTGGCAGGATATCCAAGAGCCGAGACTTCTCCAACAGTGGACCGGTGATCATTGTTGAATGAAGCCAATATGGAGAAGGAAAAAAGCTACATAGTGTGAACCCATATAACTTGTTTAATAAAAAATTAAAATCACACTTACAAGAAAGTAGATAAAATTTGCATGTGAATATATAGCCGGCCGGCTAGCACAACCCGTTCACTCCGGGACACAGTATGCAGTTAAAAGACGTCAGCACGCCGCCACCCTACGCCGTTTCGTCTCAAAAAGACTTCGTCCTGGTGCCCCACTTTGTAGTGTTCATATTTGCGCAGCTTTCTTTCCGTTGTATTATTTTTTGTGGGTATCTCACTTTTCAAGCTGCTAGCATATTGTATTTAGGGTATTTACACTGACAGCGCAGTATTACCACTTTTTTCAGTGGTAATATACACCTTAGCGCTAACTGTTCTGTCAAGCGAGGCCAAGACATTGCCTTTCCACATGCCGGTAGAGAGCCGGAATGGCCTTCCGTTAAAAAAAAGTGTTTGGGAACCTGCCACTGAGGTACCGCACATTCCACAAACTCACGAAAGGGGGCAGAGTCTACCAGCAGAAAAGGCAGCAGTTGGAGTGCTAGAAATTTAGCCAAGCTGCACTCAACCGCTTGGCATGTGGAAGGCTGGGATCTAATTTCATTCGCCGGTTCAGCAATTGGGGTAAGGAAATTCGCCTGCTACAATCGGACGTTGGTGTAGCGATATGAGATTGCCGTAAGTACTTTCCACACCTAATTCTACACCTTCATTCCTCTCAGTGCAGATTTCTTGGGTCCTGTACACACGATCAGACATGTCCGAGGAAACATGTCCGATGGACCGTTTCCATCAGACAAGGCTGAATTGTCTGTTGGTCTGATGTGCGTACACACCATCGGACCAAAATCCCCTCGGACCAGAACGCGGTGACATAGAACACAACGGCGTGATGAAAAAATGAAGTTCAATGCTTCCAAGCATGCTGTGACTTGATTCTGCGCATGCGGGGGATTTTGGTCCGATGGTTTGTGTACTAACCATTGAACCTGTCCGACTGACAGGATTCCAGCGGACATGTTTTCAAGCATTTTTGGAAATTTTTGTCCGCTGGAAAACGGTCTCATAGGCCGTACACACGATGGAACTTGTCCACTGAAACTGATCTGCGGACCATTTTCAGCGGACATGTTCGATCGTGTGTACGCGGCCTCAGAGAACTGAAGGCATAGTTGGGTTGTAGTATACAAGAAGGAGGAGAAGGAAAACAGGGAGGGAAAAGGGTAAGGCATGTAATGACGTTAATACAACGTAACCATTGGACTATAGTGAGACAACAGCTAGTAATATATACCATGGTCTCTATCCCTATTGCTTGTAGGAGAGGGAAGCATAAATTGGGGAAGGAAAAAAAGGGGGAAGGGGAGGGAAAAGGGAAAGAAGGGGAAAAGGAATTGTGGGACTTTGACATGAAACACACCACCGGAATATAATGAATCAATTAATAAGTTGATTGAATTGGAGCCTCTTAAAGTAAACATAGGAACAATAAACATAAAAGTACCATCATCCTAAATATCGATTAAGTAGATCAAGTGTACCTGGGACCCCAAAATGGCCCAGGAGCAACCTGGAAATGAGGGAGTGGGCAAGTGGACTATACTATAATGTACTGGATACAAGAAAATACAATGGAAGGATGAAATGAGGTAAAAAATTATTACATTTGTTTATTATACATAATAATGGGCAATTTGAACACACATTATTGGATTATAAAAACAAAGACAACATTAAAAACGTGACACAGTGCATGACCAACCAAACAGGTCACCAAGATGTTAAAGGGCCCTACACAGAGGGGGGCGGTGAGAGGAGTGGGGTCATGCCCGTTGAATCTCGACTAGTTTTGCAACAAAAGTTGCTTCGTCAGGAGAGGTGGTTCCGAGGATAGACATCCGAGAGCCGGAGGGCTGTACTTGCCGCTGGCTCTGATATGCAGTTCCACTCAACCAACCAGCTGCTGCTATTCAGGTAACCAGCGACCTATGTCTGGTTATATAAATAGACCAGGCAGCTGGCAACGTTTATTTTGTATTTATTTTTTGACTACGGAAGGGGGGGGGGGGCGGCGCCCGGGCGTCCCTATGGACAGGCCGCCACTGGGTATAACATAGTATGCATCGCTGTATCCAAATTGATGTATAGAATACAAAGTAAAAAAACATATAGACATGGTTGTCTAAACACATGATTAGCATGATAATGGTTGGCAAGATATAAATTAATTGATTCATGATTCTCAGAGATAGAAATCGCATGATGTAATATGTGACATATCCCTCGGGGATTATGTTCTCCATAGTGCCCCAAATGTCAACATCGTCGGTTACCATTTATGTCTTCTAATTGTCAATCTACCCATAGGTAAGAGGGACTTTATTTTACATTCCCTCCTCTTTTTGTTATATGAACTAAATTACCATTTAGTGAATTTTTATTATATTTACAGATATACCCAGGCCCCTGATGAGTGGAAGTTTATCCACGAAAAGCGTCAAGCTTTTTACTGATGCTATGTCACAGCAACTATATTACATCATGCGATTTCTATCTCTGAGAATTATGAATCAATTAATTTATATCTTGCCAACCATTATCATGCTAATCATGTGTTTAGACAACCACGTCTATATGGTTTTTTTTTTTACTTTGTATTCTATACATCAATTTGGATATAGTGATGCATACTATGTTATACCATAGGTACTATTATGTTATACTATGTAATTTATGTTGTAATTTACCAATCATGCCTGCCTATTACTATTTGTATATTATCTATTGTGATGAATGTTCACTGTTTGGTATGCTCTATTGTATCCAATAAACGTAATTTTAACTTATTGACCACTTAAGACCCTGACCAATATGCAGGTAAAGGACCAGGCCCCTTTTTGCGATTCGGCACTGCGTCACTTTAACTGACAATTGCGTGGTCGTGCGACGTGGCTCCCAAATAAAATTGGCGTTTTTTTTCCACAAATAGAGCTTTCTTTTGGTGGTATTTTTATTTTTTGCACTATAAACAAAAAGCGACATTTTTTTAAAGCAATTCAATATTTTATACTTTTTGCTATAATAAATATCCCAAAAAATATAAAAAACATTTTTTATCCTCAGTTTAGGCCGATACGTATTCTTCTACCTATTTTTGGTAAAAAAAAATCACAATAAGCGTTTAACGATTGGTTTGTGCAAAATTTGTAGCGTTTACAAAATAGGGGATAGTTTTATGGCATTTTTATAAAAAAATGTTTTACTACTAATGGCGGCGATCAGCGATTTTTTTTTTGTATGACTGCGACATTAAGGTGGACACATCAGACAATTTTGACACATTTTTGAGACCATTTTAATTTTCACAGCAAAAAGTGCTATAAAAATGCATTAATTATTTTGAAAATGACAATTGCAGTTCAGGAGTTAACCACTAGGGGGCGCTGTATGGGTTAAGTGTGACCTCATGTGTGTTTCTAACTGTAGGGGGGCAGTGCTGGACTTGTGACATCACTGATCGTCTTTCCCTATATCAGTCACACTGCCACTGTGAAGAACGGGGAAGGTGTGTATACACACACCTCTCCCTGTTCTTCAGCTCCTGTGGCCGATCACGGGACTCCAGCGGCGATCAGGTCCTGCGGCCACGGAGCTTCGGACTGGGGCGCACTCAAAGAGGACGTACAGTTACATGCTTGTGCCCAGCCGTGCCATTCTGCCGATGTATTTCTGTGTTAGGCGGTCCTTAAGTGGTTAATTGATTCATTATATTCCGGTGGTGTGTTTCATGTCAAAGTCCCACAATTCCTATTCCGCTTATTTCCCTTTTCCCTCCCCTGCGATGACGCAGTGCAATTTAGAAAATTATGGGCCGTTCGTGTCAAATTCGAGCGGTGCGGCACGGCCCATAATTTTCTAAATTCGGCGAACAGCCGATGTTCGAGTCCAACTCATGTTCAACTCGAAGCTCATCCCTAGTGTTCATAAGCCCTAATGTAGGAGTACACATGGGGCTCTCAATAGGCCCGGTCCTCAGGCCTCTACTTGTGTCTTTCATATGTGTACAAACATAATAAAATCTGCATTAAATTTGTGTTACAACTCTTTAATTCCTATTATTAAGTTAATTGTTCTAACACATTGGATATCAATTTTATTTATGAGGTTGTGTCTTACTTTACAAGCAATGTCATATTTATGTTAAAAACAGCTGGGTATTGCTTATCTAAATGAACAGTCTAAACCAACCATTTTGCTCATATTGGCTTTATTCCTTCAATGTAGATAAGAAGAAAGACTTAATAATTACAATAAGAAAATTCTTGATATATAAGCTTGGGTTATCACATAAGAGTATTGTCAGTTTGTTTTGATTGGCTTCTCTGGAAATAATGTAATAGCAAGAGAACATGTAAGTGCTAGTAAGATTACATATAAGTTAAATAAATATAATTAATGTGAGTTTATATAGCAAACCTTGCCCAATGTAGAACTGGTGAATTTTAATTTTTCAACCATTTTATTTAAAACATTCAGCATACTTTCCTTCAGCTTACCTCAGGGCAGAATGGAGATCTGCTTTAGAAGGATAACATCACATTTATCTGAACTTCACAGAGCCTAGACTATAAAACGTGCATACTGTTGTCCCTGAAGCCTCTCAATATTCCGGTCCGAAAACTCTATGGGCCAGATTCAGGTACAATTGCCCTGGCGCAGAGTATCAGAGATACACTACGCCGCCGTATTTCACCTGGCTCTAAGACAAATTCAGGTAGATTTCGGCCCATAAGTTATGGCGGCGTAGTGTATTTCTCGCGGCGGAATCAAAATACGCGATTAGGGGGCATGAAGCATTTAAATTAGGCGCGTCCCAGCGGTGATTAAACTGCGCATGCTCCGTTCAGAAATTTCCCGCCGTGCATTGCGCGAAATAACGTCGTTACGTCAGTTTTTTTTTTTAGTAGCGTCGTTTACGTACATTCCTATTCCCGGACGACTTATGCAAAAACAAAAAAAAAATATTGAAATTCGACGCGGGAACGACGGCCATACTTAACATGGGCTGTCTAACGTTAGACCACATTTTTGCTTCCCTAACTTTACGCAGCAAAAAGATGACTACAGATGCCGTAAGAGAATGTGACGGACGATCGTAACTTCGTGGATCGCCGGAAAAAGCTAATTTGCATACCCCGGCGCTGAAAACGACACGAACTCCAACCAGCGGGCGGAAAAAGATTGCAGCGTAGATCCGACGGCGTACGAAGACGTAAGCCTGTCGGATCGAGGATTCAAACTAATGATACGATGCGGGTAATTTGAAATTACTCTGGTCTAACAGGAGATAGACCGGAGTAATGGCTCTGTGAATCTGGCTCAGTATTTTTGCTTGCACATGATTGGATGATAAAATCAGCAGAGCTTCCCATCCGATCTACAGCGACTGCACTTACAAGTGCACTTGTAGTGCAGAGTGGATTTCCCTTTAGTAAATCAACCCCAATATCTTTTAAACTTTAGTAAATAGTCCAATAAAAAAAAAAAAAATCCCAGTTTAGGCCAATATGTATTCTTCTACATATTTTTGCAGAAAAAAACAAAAACAAACAAACAAACAAAAAAAAAATATGCATTAAGCGTATAGGAAATGGGAAAGATTTATGGCATTTATATGTTACATAGTTGCATAGTTAGTCAGGTTGAAAAAAAAAAAGGCACAAGTCCATCCAGTTTAACCATAAAAAAATATATATCATTTTTTTTTTATTTATTATATATGATAATAAAAAATTCAATCCCATATACCCAATTCTATACCCACAGTTGATCCAGAGGAAGGCAAAAGATCCCAGCAGAGCGATGATCCAATTTGTTACAGCAGGGGAAAAAATTCCTTCCTGATCCCGAGAGGCAATTGGATATTCCCCAGATCAATTTTTTTTATTAAACTATTACGTACATTTAGGAAAGTATTCAGGCCTTTCTTAAAGAAATCTACTGAGCTGGCCAGAACCACCTCTGCAGGGAGTCTATTCCACATTTTCACAGCTCTTAATGTGAAGAAACCTTTCAGTATTTGGAGATTAAATAATTTTTCCGCTAGAGGTAAAGAGTGCCCCCTTGTCTTTTGTGTTGACCGTAAAGTGAGCAACTCAACACCAAGTTCACTATATGGACCCCTTATATATTTGTACATGTTGATCATATCCCCCCTTAATCTCCTCTTCTCAAGAGTGAATCAATTCAGTTCCTCTAATCTTTCCTCATAGCTAAGCTCCTCCATGCCTCTTATCAGTTTGGTTGCCCTTCTCTGCACTTTCTCCAGTTCCTTGATAACCTTTTTGAGAACTGGTGCCCACAACTGCATATTTCAGATTAGGTCTACTGAGCTGGCCAGAACCACCTCTGCAGGGAGTCTATTCTACATTTTCACAGCTCTTTCTGTGAAGAAACCTTTCCGTATTTGGAAGTGAAATCTCTTTTCCTCTAGACATAAAGAATGCCACCTTGTCCTCTGTGTTGACCGTAAAGTGAATAACTCAACACAAAATTCACTATATGGACTCCTTAAATATTTGTACATGTTGATCATATCCCCCTTATTCCCCTCTTCTCAAGAGTGAATAAATTCCGTTTTTTTTTAACTAGTAATGGAGGTGATCTGTGATTTATTTGCAGCATTGCGTTGTTGCGGCAAACAGGTCGGACACCTTTAAAACATTTTTGGGACCATTGACATTTACAGAGCGATCCGTGCTATAATAATGCACTGATTACTATGTAAATGTCACTGGCAGGGAAGGGGTTAACACTAAGGCTTCGTACACACGAGGGGATATGTCCGTGTGTATGGGCTAGCGGACAGATTTGTCCACCCGACAGATTTCAAAGCATGCTTTGAAATCTATCCGGTGGGAATCTGTCCGCCCGACATGTCTGCTGGTTAGTACACTTACCAGCAGACATGTCGTCCCGCACCGCCACCGCGCCGCCGCCGAATGGATTCGGCGCATGCGCGGAAGTGTTTTACGTCCTGGTGCGGTGACGTGGCGGTGACGTGGCGGCGTCAACGTCACCGCCGCGTCACCGACACGTCACCGCGCCGTCCTCCGGCGGGGAATTTGATCCGATGGTGTGTACACGCCATCGGATCAAACTCCAGATCGGACATATCCGATGGAAATGGTCCGCGGACCGTTTTCATCGGATATGTCCGATCGTGTGTACGAGGCCTTAGGGCGATCAAGGGGTTAACTGCATTCCCTATTGTGTGTTCCAACTGTGCGGGTGTGCACACATGCGCCATCTGGTGACTCACCTGGGTGAAGCCGTATATGTACGGGATTTCAGCCAGGAGAGCCATTCTGCCGAAGTATATCTGCACGAGGCGGTTGGGAACCAGTTAAGCTAGGTTTGCACTTGTTGCAGCCCCTACCATCCCTGAACCTCCCGCTTTTAGAACCTGTGTAAATGTAGCCTTATTTCTGTGGTCACATAATGTAACTCCTCAGACTGCCCAATATAGTACATTCAGAAAATTCAGGTCCACTTTTTTTAAAGTTCCCAGACAGCAATCAACCTTAGTATTCAAAGACTGGCCTCTTTAAAGTGTACCTGTACTTAGACTATAGACTATATTTTTTACTTTCTTTAACAGGCTTTATAAAAAAAAAATTGCTTACTTATGTATGCAAGTGTCAGTGTTGTAGAGTAAGGATGCATTCACATGGACGTTTTGCCATGCTGCTTATCCCAGTGGCAAGTATCTGCTGAGGTGCTTCTAGTCACTTTGGGTATCTCAATGCCCAGTAAAAAAAAACATTCAGTTTTTGCAAAGTCCTTTAATAATACAAAAAAAGATCCCACAATGTACACCTGTCAGTGATGTCATCCATCAGCTAATGTTCCTGTTGCTTCACCAATGGCCGGTCCAGCAGATGACAACAGATATCTAAAAATGGATGGGAGACTCCCAAGGTACATCATTGACCATTATTCATTCACAGTGTGGTGTTGATATCTGGGTCACCCTGTAATGTTATGGAGGGTTTCCAGATAAGCTCCACAATTTCAGGCTCCCCAACAACCACTGCGCCATAGTTGTGGAAAAAAGGCACTTGCCCTCATCAACCCGAGGACAAGGTATTTTGCCAAGGGGCCCCCAGGCAAGGTAGCCTCACTGAGTTCAGGTCATGTGGTATGGTTAAGGTGGCCAGGGGCACATGCCAAATGGGAAAATGTTCATGATTACATGATGACCTAAAGTTAATGTAGGTCTAAATTTTGATAAATCTAAAGGAGATTATAAAAACAAGGAGAGAAGGTCTGCCAATTTAGTGTCTCTGTTGTGAAGTTTCAAGGTGACTTTATCCACCTTATCTGCAGCTAAATAGGTTAGCAAACAACATGTTATAAAACTCTGCTACTGCATCTTAAGAATGTGTAAACTACTTTACAGTCCATAGTTTGGCCCAGCCAACAATTTACTTCCAGCTCCTACATTATTTCAACTGGGGGACTTTGGGCAAGAGTCTATCCACTGAGCAGTTCAGTCCGTTTCTCATGAAACTTACAAAATTCATGCATTGTATAAAAAAGTCAGCTTTACACTACTTGCTCAAATGCAGACTCCTAAAAAAATGGCCATTTGGTTTTGGCTTTAATGCTAATATTGACATATTGGCTAGCATTAAAGCCCAAACTTTATGGGAATGTTTGAGTGAGAATCAAGTAAGTTGAAGTAGAAAAAAAAAACACCATGATCAAAAATTCCAACCTGCTTCCTTTTGTTTCTGTCAGGATCAATATTTCCACCACTGCAAAAATGACAAACTGTATGGGACCAGTAATGAAACAATGGGATAGTCTATAACCAAGAATAAATTAAATCACGGGAATCTAAATCAGATACATAAATTGAGATTTTGGCTCCTATACATTTAAATCAACACAACATGTCAATGTTTGTAGATAGACAATGCTCAAAATGTGTCATACTTTGCTCTACAGGTAGCTAGGACTCAAGGTAAAAGTTGTAAGATATAATTTATTATCTCACATAGCTAGAAAAGGTCAGTGCCAAGCAAGCCACTACTATTAATATGAATGATTTTGAAGTTGGTAAACTTACTTTGTGAAGATCTCCATACATCTTCTTGAATTCTATGACTGTCTATCACTATGCCGTGTGAGTAGCTATCACTATGCCTTGTGAGTAGGTAGTGCTGTGTCATACATTTCATAGAGCTTGTCAGAGGTGCTGAGGAGGAGTTTCAAGAGGTGGTGTCAGTAAAGGAATCACTGCTTGCAGGGAGCAAGGTAACATGGGATGTGTAGTCCTTAAAAATAAAAAGTAAAAAGCAGTAGGAAGATACAAAGCATAAAGGGAATCCAGGAACGTATGGAAAGATATCTCCAGCAAACAGGCAAGCACTCACAACAACATATTTTTCAAGTAAGCTTATATTGGATTGTTAATAACTATAGTTATTACAATTCTGATGTTATGAAATGAAAGTGCATGATGTACCCATAGATTTCCTTTAATCCTTTTATTTGATGTGAAATGGTTAACAGTCCATGCTACATAATAACAATATTCTGTGTAATTTCTCCTTTCAGAAGTTGAGAGTGCCTGTGGTTTGGTTTTTCATCGTTTGCCAATCCACAGAGACTACAACTCCAGAGGATTTGCTTCAATACACTGGCTATCACTTTTCATCTGACAGTTCAGTCCGTACTCTACTGTTTGTATTATTAAAATATCTTTTGATTGTCTGCTGTGGGGGTTTAAGAGATTTTTCTGCATGCCCAAAGGAACACAAAAAAGAAAAGGAAATCAAAAGGCAATCTATAAAATTAAATTTAGGTTTAGATTCTGTACACCATGATAATTAGCTGTCAGGTTGATTGCTGATTAATAAAAGGCGTTATTTGAAGTTATCATTTTGTAACCATAAAATATACAGGCTGGGGCACATGGGTTCAAATGGTTTTCTTGTTTTATTTTCAAAATGTTGAGACACCTTATAAGAGCCCGTGAATATTTCATGCTTCATTTTTTGCCTGTGTCAGTTTTGATGCAGAAGCTATTAAAAAGGATGTCACTAGAATCTTAATCTAGATCTCAGTTCTTATTGTGGACAGGGAAAAGGAACCTTATCTTACTGTTGACAGAACAGAGTTCATGTAGACTTATTTATTATTTCATTATACGCACTTAATATAGGAATGTCAGTATTAACTGTTCACCCAAATTTCAAAATGTATTTATAAATACAAAATATGCATGCGTGTGTGTATATATATATATATATATATACATCACACACACACAGTATATATGTAGAAATTCAACAACAACCATGTTAATGCATTTTTTTTTCATTTTCAGTATTTTTAAGGCTGGAGCCTTCATTAAAGTGGCTCTAAAGCCCAGGGATTGCTGCCATTAAGATTCCTTGTATCGGCAATATCAGTGGTAGGGTAACAATGCTTTGTCCTAATTGTGGCCATGTCCACACCCATAATGCAGACACAGTCCACTGTTGTTTCCATGAGGAAACCTGCCCTGAGAAATGCCATGCAGGCATGGAGGCAGAAAGGTGTTGCAGGGGAGTAGCCATGTGTAGGGGGTAACCATGTGCCTGGGCACGCCCTAATCAATCTGTGCAGTGCCCACTGCCCCAGCCTCCCCCTGCTGCTGTTTCAGGGTGGAGAGCTGGGTCAATATGCCATTTACCAACCCCATCCATTTCTTATTTAACACACTCAAATTACTGCATTCATTCATAAACTGAAGCATAGTAATCTGCAATCATAGTAATCTGAGTTTACTATGATTCAGTGTGTTTGAGCACCCTAATGAAGAAAAAAGTTTAAAATGTATATTTTTAATGGCATTTTTGTTACGGGGAGGGGTTATTTTGTCTGTACAGGAGTTTAACAAAGTAAATGCCATTTATTCAAGGTTTACATCTACATTAATGCGGTTCACTACATTTTACAGACAAAATTAGACTTCACAAATTACATTGCATAATTAGTCAGGTAGGAACAAGACACAATGGGGTCGATTTACTAAAGCTTGAGAGTGCAAAATCTGGTGCATAAAAACCAATGAGCTTTAATTTTTTGTCAAATCTTAATTGAACAAGCTGAAATTAGAAGCTGGTTTATTTATTACCATTAATGGAGATCACAGTACTCCCCCCGACATTGCCTTTCTTTACTTTTTTCTTCAGAAGGACAAAAACATCTTTGTCTGGGCCTCATCTGACATCATAATCTATTTTCTGAACTAGGATGAACACGGTCATCTAATCCCAGTGTCTGTGGAGTTCTTTGCTGTGTTTTACAACTGCCAGACATAGGACAAACTCTGTCTTTTCTACAAAGCTACAGTCTAACTGTGGGTGGGACAGCTCGTTTGCATGTGGTCGCCACATGCAGCTGGACCCACAAAATGCATGTTACTGTATTGTCCTTTGCATGTATGGTGGCTAGAGGCCTACCCTTCCATCCTTCTGACACTGTATGCATACCTCCCAACATTTTGAGATGGAAATGAGGGACGCCTAATATGGAAATGTATGTAGGCATGAGACATGGTCCCTGAGGCCGCGTACACACGATCAAATCTGACAGACCGTTTCAGCAGACAGATTTGATTGTGTGTACGGGCGGACAGACAGATTTTGCCAGCAGACAGATTTTAAAGCATGCTTTAAAATCTGTCTGCTGGGAATCCGTCTGTCCGACATGTCTGCTGGTTAGTACGCTAACCAGCAGACATATCTGCCCGCACATGCGCCGAATGGATTCGACGCAAGCGCGGAAGTGTTTTACTTCCTGGTGCGGTGACGTGGCGGCGTCAACGTCATCGCCACGTCACCGCGCTGTCTGCCAGCGGGGATTTTGGTTTGATCGTGTGTACAGCGTTCAAACCAAAACAGCCCAGCAGACAAATCAGATCAAATCGGTCTGTCAGACCGATTTAAACAGATTTATTTGGTTATGTGTACGCGGCCTGACACATACCCTTTAAAGGCGAAAAAAAAAAAAAAGTTTTTTTTTTTTACCACTACTATTCCTTTTTATTGGCTTTTGAAATTTACAAATGCAGCAATTTAGAAATTGGAGGAAAGGTTTAGCACTGGGAAACACTTTTTGAAAGATAAAAAGTGTATTTTATATACAACTATATAGTTCAGAACAAAATGAGGGACAAATATGGAGGAAAGAGGGACAAAGGGACATTGCTCCAAATCAGGGATGTCCCTCCAAATCGGGGACAGTTGGGAGCTATGTGTATGGTTAACTCCCTCTCTCCAGGTAGTACTCACAGACTAATGCCGCGTACACACGATCATTTTTCAGCATGGAGAAAAAAAACGTTTTTCATGTCCAAAAAAGGACGTTTTCCCGATTTCATCATTAAAAACGATGTTGCCCACACACCATCATTTTAAAAAAATGATCTAGCAAAGTGCAGTGACGTACAATACGTACGACGGCACTATAAAGGGGAAGTTCCATTCGCCTTTGGGCTGCTTTAGCTGATTCAGTGTTAGTAAAAGACGATTTGCGCTTTTCTGTCTATTACAGCGTGATGAATGTGCTTACTCCATTATGAACGGTAGTTTTACCAGAACGAGTGCTCCCATCTCATAACTTGCTTCTGAGCATGCGCAGGTTTTTTACGTCATTTTAGCCCACACACGATCATTTTTACAACCCGAAAAACGACATTGTTTAAAACGACGTTAAAAAATGCAGCATGTTCGAATTTTTTTTTTTTTTCGTTTTTCAGAACCTGAAAAATCATGTGAAGCCCACACACGATCATTTTAAATGACGTTTTTGAAAAAAAAAATTTTCATGCCGAAAAATGATCATGTGTACGCGGCATAAGTCTAAGCACCATCTTCCAGGACTCAATGGCTAGGTTTGCACCAATAATCACTGCTATAATTTTAACTTCCAGGCATTGGCTGTAAAAATACAAATTTCTCTAAACTATTCACATGGATGCCAGATCTTGCAATAAGCTTCTTTACTGTGTTTAATCAGTAGGTAATCCAGAGTATAATGGCATAGGATAATAAGTGTCCAGATACTGAATGCAGTAATGGAATGATTGCTTCAGCTTGGAGGTGCGTGTAACCCTGGTAAGTGTTAACTGTGATTCTTTCTGTTCTCTGTAGCCTGATTATTTTCGTCACTCTTCACCTGAGGGAGAGAACCGAGGGAAATACCAGCTCCTGGCCCACTTTCCCTTGTAAAGATCTAGATTCCATTTCCATGGGGAATCACCTTTTCGCCCCAATAGCTGTTCAGTATGTAGGACCCATCCACAGCCCCTCACTCAATGGAGAGAGAAAGAGAACCTCCAGCAGGCCCTACTTGTCCTAAAATTCCTTGGTCAAAAAGTTTAAGAGCCCCAGCTGCACCCCCTTTTCAAAAAGGACTCCCAGAAAGCCCTCCACAAGAAACCTAAACCTACCTGCCTACGTAACAACTAAGGAAGTAATGCTGTGGGGCGTGTCCAAGATGGCGCTGTGAGCAGCTGATTCTGCCAGAGCTCTGCTGCGTGATCTGTTTTTCTTCAGATCCTAGGTGTCTTTATCTCCTATTTTCTGGCCCGGGGTTCCCGATCAAGGCGTAGGCAACCGTGGGCAGCGACTGGCAGAAGAAAAAAACATGAATCCCCACCGGTATGGGAACTTTCTTACACGCTCCACGATCCCCACGTGGAGTCCTGCAACACCCACAGCTCTTACAGAGCCTCACACACAGGCTCTGGGACAACTGAATGAGGCGCAGGTGATCGGAGTAAGGGAAAAAAGCAAAAATGTCCCCGCTTAATCCACTCCTCGTCCCCTTACATGCCACATTTGACATGTAATTTTTTGGGGGGGGAGTAAGGGCTTCAGGTGGAGTGTGACTTCCTGTCCCACTTCCTCCTTCCACAGAGAAGCTGCTAAGGCGATACGTCATATCGCCTTTTGGCAGCCCCTCCCTGTAGATGGTCGCCTGGGACACGTGACAGGTCCCAGGCGATCGCCTGTCCAATCAGATTGGGCAGCGCTGCTCGCGCATGCGCAGTGGGTGCTCGGCCGTGAAGCCGAAAGTGGTCACTGCCGGGGGCCCACACTTAGAATGAAGACGCCAGGCGGTGAGGGGGGGGAGGAGCGGAGTCCTGGCCGGTGCGTCGCTGGAATGTGAAGCAGGTGAGTGTATGTTTATTAAAAAGCCAGCAGCTACACTTTTTGTAGCTGCTGACTTGTAATAAACATTAAAAATGACTGGAACACCCCTTTAAAGACCAGTAGCTATAGCAGTTACAGGTGTACAGGTATACAGACAGTCACTTCTGGCAGGTGACACAGGCTCACCTAAGGTGCGGAGTCTAAGTACTAGCCAGTGTTCACCAGAGCTCCTGATGGTGGAAATGGAATTAGCTGCGTGCTAGTACCAGGTCGCAGTCCTCAGGTTTGCCACACCAGGGTGTGAGAAAGCCGGGTCCAGTAGCAGATAAGGTTAAACAGAAGCGTGGTCATTAAGCAAGCCAAAAGGTCGGTAACAAGTAGTTATAGGTTGGGATCAAGGAACAAGCCAAGGGTCAATCACGAGTGGTAGCGAAATACAGATGGCAGCAGGGAAGTCAAATAGCAAGGCACTGGCTTAGAAGGCACAATAACCTGGCAAAGAGGAAGGGCAAGGACAAGGCTTTAAGTTAATGGAAGGAGCACAGAGTTTAAGGTTCAACAGCAATTAAGACACAAAGCAGAGTTTTCCAATGGATCAGATAGGATTTGTCCAATAGATCAGGCAAGGAGCTGTCCAGCATCCCAGATAGCTCAGTGGGGAGCATCAGCACCAGATGCAGAAGAGGTCACAGGTTCAAGCCCAGGCCTTGACAGTGGTATTTTTCTACACACACACACGAGCCAGGCCCACCTGCTATGCAGATTCTGCCTGGGACCAATTTCCTCTGTACCTTTTAAAACCATGGAACTGAAAGCATCATTCTAAAAAATCTTGGGAATAGAAACAGATATCGAAAAAGAAAAAAATACAAAAAGCCGCTAACACAGCAAGAGAGATCAAAAAATTGCTAATAGAAAATGTGTGGAAAAGTGTAGCGCTAATAATGACACAAATAATGATAATACAATAAAGATTAAATCATGCAACACCACATGTGAATTAATGGTATTCAAAAGTCCATAAATGTTTTGAATGAATCGGTGAGTCGGTTTCTTTGAGTAAAACAGATACACAAAATCCAGTGCATAAAGAAGTGAAAAATCCACCACCGCTTATGACAAGGGGCTTACCGGACCGATTGGACCTAGACAGGCATATACCCACTAGGCCAATCAAGCTTTGTTAAAGTTGATATACTGAAGCGGGTACACCATACACGTCATGCGATTCGGTATCAATGAAGGCAAACCACAGACAGATGATTCAAAAATCCTTCCCAGCAAGCAGCAACTCTCAACAGATCACTCAGAGGGCAAATCAGTACTCCAACCGATAAGCATGAAAAAGAGAAGGCGAGGCGTACATAGCGTAATTCCGTAATAAAAATCGATATTTTATTATAAAGAGAAAAACTCACATTTTGCAATGGTCAATAGAGCTTATAGAAAAAGGGTAGCAGGAACAACAGTAGTCCATCCCCAAATAGAAACAGATATGTTGAACCTCCAGAAATATATTAACTCATGTTGCCTTCCAACATATGCTGCTTTGCGCCTAAAGAACACATATCACCCTTCTTCAGACACGGCTCCCAATGAACAGTCCATAACTGTCCTAACGCCTAACATGTGTTTCCGAACCAGCAACTATGGAACAGTCCTTAACTGTCTTAACGTGTGGCATTTTATTAACATGTGCTTCAGAAACAGTTCCCATGGAACAGTCCATAATGGTTTTACCGTGTTGCGCCTCTCAACATAGACTTCAGAATGGTCCTAATGTGCTGTGTTTCCCAACACATGCCGCTTTGCTACTGGGTGACACACCAACATCATTCTTCCGTGACAACAAGAGCAGAATAAAATTCGTATCCATAATATCTACTAGTATGCTATAGTTGCATAGTTACATAGTTAGTCAGGTTGAAAAAAGACACAAGTCCATCCAGTTCAACCATGAAAAACATAAAAAAATTAAAAATATCGTACAATCCCATGTGCCCACAATTGATCCAGAGGAAGGCAAAAAAAACAGCAGAGCATGATCCAATTTTCTACAGCAGGGGAAAAAATTCCTTCCTGATCCCCCGAGAGGCAACCGGATTTACTCTGGATCAACTTTACCTATAAATGATAGTACTCAGTTATAATAGGTACATTTAGGAAAATATCCAGATCTTTCTTAAAGCAATCTACTGAGCTGGCCAGAACCACCTCTGGAGGGAGTCTGTTCCACATTTTCACAGCTCTTACTGTGAAGAAACCTTTCAGTATTTGGAGATTAAATCTTTTTTCCACTAGACATGAAGAGTGCCCCCTTGTCTTTTGTGTTGACCGTAAAGTGAGCAACTCAACACCAAGTTCACTATATGGACCCCTTATATATTTGTACATGTTGATCATATCCCCCCTTAATCTCCTCTGCTCAAGAGTGAATCAATTCAGTTCCTCTAATCTTTCCTCATAGCTAAGCTCCTCCATGCCTCTTATCAGTTTGGTTGCCCTTCTCTGCACTTTCTCCAGTTCCTCGATATCCTTTTTGAGAACTGGTGCCCAAAACTGCATATTCCAGATTAGGTCTTATTATTGATTTGAACAGGGGCAAAATGATTTCTCTCTCTCTGGAGTTTATACCTCTCTTAATACAAGAAAGGAGTTTGCTTGCTTTGGAAACAGCAGCTTGGCATTGCATGCAATTATTGAATTTATGATCTACCAAAACCCTCAGATCCTTCTCCACCATGGATCTCCCCAGTTGTACTCACCCTAGTACTGCATGTATGATGCATGCATATTCTTAGCCCCAAGTGCATAACTTTACATTTATCAACATTAAACCTCATCTGCTACATAGTTGCCCAATTAGACAGAGCATTGAGGCTGTATTTACTTATAGTTTCTTCCTTGGAACACAGGAATTTAGAATTCCCAGCTTCTGAAACTCTGAACAAATTATCAAAACAACCACGATTCTTTTTGGATGAACCGACTCTAAAATGGATCCCCATGGTACAAGCAAAAATCGAAAAAAATAAAAAATGAACGTGAACGTTGCTTCTCAAAAATCTAAATTCTAAGCATTTGAAAAAACAATACATTATCTGTACTTTAAGATTTATGCACTAATCTCCTTTTAATTAAACCTTTTGGAACTTTTTCCACCTGAATGAAAAGAAAAACAAACAAAAAATAAGAAAAATTTTAACTGCAACAACAACAACTCCAGCAGCTAAAATGGTTTCCTACCAGCTCTTATGACCCCCCTTTCAGGTGGACTACAAATAAAAAAAAATCCACCTGAACAAAACAAATAATAATTATAATAATTTACTAAACAAATAACAAAAAAGAAAATACTAAAAAAAGAAAAAAAAAAGTAAAAAAGAAAAAGAAAAAAAAATCAATAAAAAAAAATTAAAATGATATAAAAAAAATACTAAAACAATAATGAAATAACTGAAAATTGAAGACAAAAAAATTGGAAATAAGAGTGTTTTTAACCACTTAAGGACCCCCGCACGCACATATACGGCCACAGAATGGCACGTACAGGCACAAGGGCGTAAATTTATGTCCCCGCCTAAGTGCGGTGCGGGGGTCCCATCGGGACCCCCTCCGCGGCGTGCGGGGGTCCCCCTGGCTCCGGGAGCGATCCGGGATCTGGGGGCGGATGTCGGCGAATACCCGCCCCCCCCGCGATCGCTCCCAGCCAATGGGAGCGCGCTCCCAACCTGTCACTTCCTCCTCCTGTGTTTACACAGGAAGGAGGAAATGATGTATTCTCTCATCGCAGCGCTGTTTCCCAGCGCTGCTGATGAGAGAAGACATCACAAGTAAGTGTGCACCAACACAACACTGACACACACTCACATAGGCATATTAACCCCTTGTGATCGCCCCCCCCCACCCCCCTGTCACAGTGTCACTGAATGCAGTGATCTAATCACTGCATTTAGTGTCAGTGTGACAGGCAGTGTAAAAAACAGTTAGTGTTGGGTTCAGGATAGCCCCCCCACCCCCCCTAATAAAGTTTTAACCCCCTGATCACCGCCCTAGTTAACCCTTTCACTCCCTATTGCCAGCGTCACTAAGCGATCATTTTTCTGATCGCTGTATTAGTGTCGCTGTTCCCGCTAGGTAGCTATTTTTTTTTATTGCGATTTTTTTTTTTACTAAAGATATGTGGCTAAATAAATTTTGGCCTAAATGTTTGACTAAAATTTAGTTTATTTGATTTTTTTTTTTTAACAAAAAGTAAAAAATATTGTTTATTTTTCAAAAATGTCGCTCTATTTTTGTATATAGCGCAAAAAATAAAAATCGCAGAGGTGATCAAATACCACCAAAAGAAAGCTCTATTTGTGAGAAAAAAAAGGACGCAAATTTTGTTTGGGAGCCACGTCGCACGACCGCGCAATTGTCTGTTAAAGCGACACAGTGCCGAATCGCAAAAACACCTTGGGTCATTTACCAGCGTATTGGTTCGGGTCTTAAGTGGTTAAAAACAAAAACAATCCAGAGGCATATCCTCGAAAATATATATTATATATACACACACACACACACACACCAAGGTCCTCTAGAACAGTGTTTTTCAACTCCAGTCCTCAAGGCACACCAACAGGTCAAGTTTTCAGGATTTCCCTCAGATGAAATGGCTGTGGTGATTATGAAGGCAGTGAAACTAATCAAATCACCTATGCAAAATAATGGAAAGCCTGAAAACATGACCTGTTGGTGTGCCTTGAGGACTGGAGTTGAAAAACACTGCTCTAGAACATTCCCAACATGAAGGGCAAATCTCTGTAACTGACATCTAAATTTATAGCAAAGAAACATTACCCAGAAAATTATCACCATCCATGCAGCTCCCTAAGGGCTGCTAACATTGCTTCTCCCCAGTGCTATATTTGAATGAACATTTGCATAGTAATGCCTTTCCTGTCTTAATTGAGTATTATGGCCCCTATGCCTAGGGTTGCTACCCCATCTCACCGAATAATCTTAATAATGCCTTGGGGTTGTTTAAGGGTGCTGCGATCTTCTTTTGATATCATTATTTACCGCCCAACAATATTTTGCGATGGGCCCCCCCTTTTACACAAAAAATTTAAGGGTCGGTCTCCCTGCATTGGCCCTTCTTTGAGCATATGGTGATGGAGACTCACATTGTTGCTCACATTATATTATGATTGAAATGAACAGACTTCACACTTTCATCGTCTGAGGAGTAATCACTAGTGATGGACACATCAGAAGTCTCCACTGAATCAACTCCAGAATCATTTTCAAACGCAGTTACCGCACTTTTATTTAAATCTTCAACATTGATTTCTATCATAGCAATATCACTTGCATCAACAATAGCATATGTTTTTTCTGCATGTTGCTTCACCTCTATCTTTGCTGTGCAATGAGCATGTGCGTAGGTTCCTCCACCATTGCACATTTGGCTAAGCAGTACTATAATAAGCTCATTCTGACTCTCTATGATTCAAAGAGGCAATGCAACTTTCTCTATGTTTACAATTTTCCTCTAACATATTAACTTTCTGTTCCAATACACTTTTCTCAGTCACTAATTGTTCAATGTAATCATGAGCATTTGCATCGGCCTTTTCAACCATAATTAATAAATTATTAGTTACACTTTGTACCTGTTCCAATAATTGTCTTTCTTTCAACAAACCATTGTAGTTCTTTTTGCTCTGAGATTTCTTTAATTTTCAACAACATGCTTATAACATTGGCCATCCTCTCCTTCTTGCCTTTTTTTGAAAACTTTTTATACCTTGCGGCACCATTATAATTATTACATTGGTCCGAGAGGTCACTGAATTGGTGTGTTAAAGCATTTTTTTGTATAGTATTGAATTAAACACAGGAATTCTTTTTTAAAGAAACTCTTCAAGAATATCCATTGATAGGCTAATTTTGTAATTTAAGTATATATATCTCCTCCCTAGGGGGGAAAAAACACTGCGCTAACGTGATATAAATGAATGAATGTGTGATTAAATACTCAAAAAAAGCTGCCAGTACCAATTACTTAAACCAAAGTAACCCACAGAAATACAAAAATTATAGGTACAGCGCTAAATACATGACAATAAAAATAGTGATACATAAATGAATAAAGTGACAAGAAAAAGACACAATAAATGTGATTGTGAAAATCAGGAGAGATCCAGTGAAATTAAGTCCATAATCAGTGCAAATCAACACACCAAAATCTTCTTCCACCAAAGAGCCACCCAGTGAATAGGTTGTCTCCTTACCACATAGGTTGACCGTATAAGTAGCGGTCAGATAAGCCTAGGGATGTTTATAGTCGTCCCAGACAGACTTCTCCAAAGTAAAGCATGTAATGGCTCCAAAACAACAGGCAAAGCATATGATGGCTCCACAGCTTGTGTAGGATGGATGTAGTGATGCTTCAAAGACTCATGGGAGAGGGAATAAAAACAAAAAAACAACCCATGGTGTAGTATGTAGGAAAAGGGTTTAATATATAAATAGGTGAAATAGCACTCACAATTTAGTTGTTGGTGCAGCGCATGAAAATGAATGAAGGATGCGGCGTCTCCTCTCTTTCACTCGGGTGCATTAGGGCTCTGTGCTGTGTGTTCCGTATCGTGTAACCGTGATGACGTACCACTGCTTAGGCCACACCTACGCGTTTCTTCATCAAAAGACGTCGTCGGGGATAGGCTGGCTGATCGCGTCATCATGATGCCCTTAAATAATAGACCAGCGTCATCTTGAATATGGGCGGAAGTCCGGGCTCAATGGAAAAACACAGTGTCGGCATAGGAGACGTACAACGCTTACGACGCTTACGGAGCAAGGAAAAACGAATGAGTAAAAGACTGCCATCTTATGGAAAATAAGGAAAAACACAGACGGGCCTGCAATAGAGCGAATCAAGCTTAAGAAGGAAACGCCGCAACCTTTAACAATGGTAACAATGCATAAGATAACTATCATAATTAAAAAATATACATCAATAAAGTACATATGTAATGTCCCACATTGCAAAAAGATAAAATTATTATATAAATATATAGATGTAATAAAACTTAATTCATCACATAGATATACAATTAAAAATATTAAAATAAAGCCTTATTTAAAATTCCACCTGGGAACATATATGACACAAATTAGAGGCTTAAGCATTATTCAAAAAACAATTAATGTCCCAATCTACGTTCAACCCAAATGGGGTATAAGATCTTAGTTTCAATTTTGGATATTGACCTGACTTTATTGGTCCCCCTCCAATTAGGGCACAACTTTTCAATGGGAACAAAGAGAGTTCCATTAATTGATTTATTGTGGTATTTAGCATAATGCTTCGAGAGGGTGTGTTTGGGGAACCCACTTCCTACTTTGCCTACATGCTCTTCCAATCTCACATGTACCGCTCTTTTTGTGCGCCTTATGTATTGCTTGAAACATGGACATTGAATAAGATATATGACACATTCACTTGAACAAGTAATAAATGTGTCAATATTATAGATCTTTTTAGTTTGGGTCGACTGAAAAGTCTCTAGCTTACGTCCCTGGAAGGCATTAATTTTGCAAATCTTACACTTCCGACACGGAAAGAACCCCTTCATATTGTGAAAAAATTGAAGTGTTTTAGGAGGATCAATCACATTAGGGGCAACTTTAAGACGCAAAGAGGGTGCTCCCCTGAAGATGACCACTGGACGGTACGGAATAATTGGACCTAATATCCTATAGTTTTTAAGAATATTCCAGTGTTTTTTTTTAATCTTTTTAACCGAAAAATGCTGATTTGAGTAACTGGTGATCATAGAATACCCAAAATGGTTATCGCCATTACGGTTGGTCTTAGTACCGTTTAGCATCCGGTTCCTGTCCATGTTGCTCACTAAATTGATAGTGTCATCTATTTTGGATTCCTTGTACCCCAGGGCTTGGTGATGGTAATCTGCCATGGTGGTACAATTCCTCCGAATTCTTTGGAATTGGCCCTTGGGTACAGCATTAAGCCATTGAGGGTGGTGGCAACTGGATAGAGGTATATACGCATCACGGTCTGTATCCTTAAAATAAGTAGTGGTTTGCACCGAACCATCAATGACCTGAATGTTTAGATCCAAGAAGTGGATCTGTGATTCACTCATCTCATACTTGAGAGAAATGCCCTTATTGTTAATATTGAGGCTGGAAAAGAAATTGTCCAGGGAGGGGAGAACACCCTCCCACAACACCAGAATATCATCGATATATATCTCTTCCAAAGCCTCAACTGATTGGGGGGATTAACATCAATTACTTCCCTCTACCAAAACGCCATAAAAAGGTTAGCTAGACTCGGAGCAAATTTAGCTCCCATAGCTACTCCACGGTTTTGTATATAAAAGTTTCCTTTAAACCAAAAATAATTATGGCTGGTGGCAAAAATTAACAAATTGATAATAAAATCTTTCTGTATCACCAATAGCGTCTTATCCTGCTCTAATTAAAAACGCACAGCTTCCAAACCATGTGCGTGTGAAATGACCGTATATAAACAATTGACGTCAGCCGTGGCCAAAATATAGCCTTTCTTCCAACCAATTTCTGCAAAAAGGTTGATTACCTGCGTGGTGTCACGCAGGTAAGAAGGTGTATTGATGACAAGAGGCTGTAGGAATTTGTCAATATATTTCCCTATACGTGCAGTCACAGAGTCAATGCCACTAATAATCAGGCGGCCAGGTGTTTTTTCTGCGTTTTTATGTACCTTAGGTAGGTAATAAATCACAGGGATTCTGGGCGCAGAAGGTATCAAATAGGCCTTTTCTTTTTTATTTAGAATACCCAAAGAGAAACCCTCGTTAACCAAAACTTTGAGATCTTTCTTGAATTTGACTGTAGGGTTGATGGCTAATTGACTATAGGTATCGACATCCGATAAGAGCCTATTCATTTCCTCCATATAGTCACTTTTGTTTAGAATTACTACGCCCCCGCCTTTGTGGGCTGGGCGTATAACTATATCATTACGTGCACAGATTTTCTTCAGATTCGTTTGAAAATCTTGATTGCTTCTGAATCTAGGGACTTTAAGGTCAATAATATCTTTCAAAACCAGTTCCTTGAAGATCTGGATAGAAGGGGCAATAAAACCGGGTGCGTTAAATAAAGAAGCGTTTGATAGCTTAGTATGTCTAGTGGAGATAGTGTCCCCAGTATTGATGGTGGAAAAAGTTGTAGTCGTGTGTGCAACTGACTGGGTAGTCGGAGCAGTTAAAATCTGACTTTGGTTACCAATGGGATTTAAAATGAAATGCCTTTTTAATATTCATTTTGCGAATAAATTTGTGTGCGTCAATGAAGGTTTCAAACTTATTCAAATTTTAGGCCTTGGCTCAGAACAGACTCACCAATTGATAGTTGGGGACTGCTCAAATTAAACACACCATTAATATTTATCGTTTCCTTTTTTTTGGCCCTGATCCTCCTCCCGCCTCTAATCCCTCTAATCCCTCTTTTTCGTCGTGACCCCTTTTGGGTCTGATGTTGGCTATGGGAAAAAAACGAGGAGACTTATTCCTTCTAAGATTAGAAGGAGAATCAAGCTCTTGTCTGTACCTAATGGGGTGGTCAATGAAGTCACCTGGATGTCTAGAAATAACGGGTTCGTCATCAAATCTGTCACCTTGATGGTGCAAGAGAGGGGTAAACCTGTTATGTGTAGGAATCCAATTCCCTCTGGGGGTGTAACCGAATGACTGATTATAATAGTCTCTGGTGTGTAACTCGGAAACAAGGAGGTTTTTTAATCTAAAAAAAAACCCTCCTAATTCAATAGTAAGGTCAATGTTTCCATCAAACACACCTTCTATATTGATGTTATGCTGGGAGCGAAATTCGAATATGTCCATGATGGACTGAAAGCTGCAATGTTGTGGTTAAAGAGACAGCAAAAGTATATATATCTCCCCCCTAGGGGGGAAAAAACACTGCGCTAACATGATATAAATGAATGAATGTGTGATTAAATACTCAAAAAAAGCTGCCAGTACCAATTACTTAAACCAAAGTAACCCACAGAAATACAAAAATTATAGGTACAGCGCTAAATACATGATAATAAAAATAGTGATACATGAATGAATAAAGTGACAAGAAAAAGACACAATAAATGTGATTGTGAAAATCAGGAGAGATCCAGTGAAATAAAGTCCATAATCAGTGCAAATCAACACACCAAAATCTTCTTCCACCAAAAAGGCCACCCAGTGAATAGGTTGTCTCCTTACCACATAGGTTGACTGTAAGTAGCGGTCAGATAAGCCTAGGGATGTTTATAGTCGTCCCAGACAGACTTCTCCAAAGTAAAGCATGTAATGGCTCCAAAACAACAGGCAAAGCATATGATGGCTCCACAGCTTGTGTAGGATGGATGTAGAGATGCTTCAAAGACTCATGGGAGAGGGAATAAAAACAAAAAAAAAACCCATGGTGTAGTATGTAGGAAAAGGGTTTAATATATAAATAGGTGAAATAGCACTCACAATTTAGTTGTTCTAAACAAAAGTGACTATATGGAGGAAATGAATAGGCTCTTATCGGATGTCGATACCTATAGTTAATTAGCCATCAACCCTACAGTCAAATTCAAGAAAGATCTCAAAGTTTTGGTTAACAAGGGTTTCTCTTTGGGTATTCTAAATAAAAAAGAAAAGGCCTATTTGATACCTTTTGTGCCCAGAATCCCTGTGATTTATTACCTACCTAAGGTACATAAAAACGCAGAAAAACCACCTGGCCGCCCGATTATTAGTGGCATTGACTCTGTGACTGCACGTATAGGGAAATATATTGACGAATTCCTACAGCCTCTTGTCATCAATACACCTTCTTACCTGCGTGACACCACGCAGGTAATCAACCTTTTTGCAGAAATTGGTTGGAAGAAATGCTATATTTTGGCCACGGCTGACGTCAATTCTTTATATACGGTCATTTCACACGCACATGGTTTGAAAGCTGTGCGTTTTTAATTAGAGCAGGATAAGACGCTATCAGTGATACAGAAAGGTTTTATTATCAATTTGTTAATTTTTGCCACCAGCCATAATTATTTTTGGTTTAAAGGAAACTTTTATATACAAAACCGTGGAGTAGCTATGGGAGCTAAATTTGCTCCGAGTCTAGCTAACCTTTTTATGGCGTTTTGGGAGAGGGAAGTAATTGATGTTAATCCCCCCAGTCAGTTGAGGCTTTGGAAGAGATATATCGATGATATTCTGGTGTTGTGGGAGGGTGATCTCCCCTCCCTGGACAATTTCTTTTCCAGCCTCAATATTAACAATAAGGGCATTTCTCTCAAGTATGAGATGAGTGAATCACAGATCTACTTCTTGGATCTAAACATTCAGGTCATTGATGGTTCGGTGCAAACCACTACTTATTTTAAGGATACAGACCGTAATGCGTATATACCTCTATCCAGTTGCCACCACCCTCAAGGGCCAATTCCAAAGAATTCGGAGGAATTGTACCACCATGGCAGATTACCATCACTAAGCCCTTGTGTTGAAATCTAGATTTCTAGAGAAGGGGTACGAGGAAGCCAAAATAGATGACACTATCAATTTAGTGAGCAACATGGACAGGAACCAGATGCTAAACGGTACTAAGACCAACCATAATGGCGATAACCATTTTGGGTATTCTATGATCACCAGTTACTCAAATCAGCATTTTTTGGTTAAAAAGATTAAAAAAAACACTGGAATATTCTTAAAAACGATAGGATATTAGGTCCAATTATTCCGGACCATCCAGTGGTCATCTTCAGGGGAGCACCCTCTTTGCATCTTAAAGTTGCCCCTAATGTGATTGATCCTCCTAAAACACTTCAATTTTTTCACAATATGAAGGGGTTCTTTCCGTGTCGGAAGTGTAAGATTTGCAAAATTAATGCCTTCCAGGGACGTAAGCTAGAGACTTTTCAGTCGACCCAAACTAAAAAGATCTATAATATTGACATATTTATTTCTTGTTCAAGTGAATGTGTCATATATCTTATTCAATGTCCATGTTTCAAGCAATACATAGGGCGCACAAAAAGAGCGGTACATGTGAGATTAGAAGAGCATGTAGGCAAAGTAGGAAGTGGGTTCACCAAACACAACCTCTCGAAGCATTATGCTAAATACCACAATAAATCAATTAATGGAACTCTCTTTGTTCCCATTGAAAAGTTGTGCCCTAATTGGAGGGGGACCAATAAAGTCAGGTCAATATCCAAAATTGAAACTAAGTGGATATTTGATATGAGATCTTATACCCCATTTGGGTTAAACGTGGATTGGGACATTAATTGTTTTTTGAATAATGCTTAAGCCTCTAATTTGTGTCATATGTGTTCCCAGGTGGAATTTTGAGTAAGGCTTTATTTTAATATTTTTTATTGTATATCTATGTGATGAATTAAGTTTTATTACATCTATATATTTATATATTAATTTTATCTTTTTGCAATGTGGGACATTACATATGTACTTTATTGATGTATATTTTTTAATTATGATAGTTATCTTATGCATTGTTACCATTGTTAAAGGTTGCGGCGTTTCCTTCTTAAGCTTGATTTGCTCTATTGCAGGCCGGTATGTGTTTTTCCTTATGTTCCACAAGATGGCAGTCTTTTACTCATTCGTTTTTCCTTGCTCCGTAAGCGTCGTAAGCGTTGTACGTCTCCTATGCCGACGCTATGTGTTTTTCCATTGAGCCTATTATTTAAGGGCATCATGATGACGCGATCGGCCAGCCTATCCCCGACGACGTCTTTTGATGATGAAACACGTAGGAGTGGCCTAAGCAGTGGTACGTCATCACGGTTACACGATACGCAACACACAGCATGGAGTCCTAATGCACCCGAGTGAAGGACAAAGGAATTATCATGTATTTAGCGCTGTACCTATAATTTTTGTAATTTTGTAACTTAGCCTAAACGTGTCTAAACTGTTGGTTTGGAATTGATTTGCCCTGCAAGCTTTCTTTATTTGGGCAAACTGGAATTTAGACGCAGGGCATGTGGGTGGCAGGAAGAGTACATTTTCAATGCAGCAGGTAGGGCAGAGAAATTTGCCTCCTATACTACGCTACAGCTGATGGTGTGCACAGCTGGTGGTGTGTTGCTGGCAGACGTGTTCCCTTTCAGTGGAGGCTGCTGAGAGGTCATGAAATATAGTGTGGTTACACATAAGATGTTGAAGAGTGTGGAGGAGAAGAATTGTGTACAGTAACTTGTGTGTGGCTTTCGGGTGCCAACAGGCTGAGTGGTGGGAGGTTAAATGTCTTGTTATGCATGTGGTACCCAAATGGCTTGTGTGTTTGCCACACTTGATCTGCTTTTGGCAAAGATTGCAATTTGCAATAGTGTGATTGACTCCACATCTAAAAAAGCCTCACACAGCTGAGCTGTGGCAAGTGGGTCGGGAGATAACAGCTCCACAATCTGATGGAATAGGGTGGCTACTCTTTACTCTTCCATGATGGCTGCCTCTGGAGGACATCTTGCCTTATTGGGGATGTTTCTCCCCCTCACTTTCCTCCTCTGCTCTGTTCATCACCCAAGTTGCACCAGTGACCTCATTATCATTCTCTCCATCCTCATCATCACTTGTGCCAACTTGGCATTATGCAGTGGCCGGGGTAACACGACTACAAATTTGTGTTTATCAGTGTTTTCCCTTTTCTGTAGGCTCATGTCATTCCCTTCCTCTACCTCATAATCAACATCACCATTAATTACGTCTGTGCATTCTCAAGAAGCAAGTGGCTGACGCTGTGTTCAAATAATTCAGCTGGGTCCTCTATGCATGATGCTGGGGCTATGGCAGCTGTAGATAAGGAGCTATAACAGCTGTGGTGGACTGCACACTAGTGTCAGCTGGGGTCAGAGGATGAGGATGGTTTAGTAAGTCAGTCCACCACAGTCTTTTGCATACTGTGGCTGGATAGCACGGGCAACATCACTAAACAGAGACAAATGTGCCCTGCCTCGTAATAAACCAGGTCTACATTTGTCTGTGGACACCTCACAGTGGCATGTCTCGCCTTGTTGGCCTCCCAGACATGATGGAGATGGAAGGCTTATTACCCAAATTTATTAGAAACTGGGAAATGTGTGATTGGATGCACTTGTTTGAAAAGTAGTGCTTGGTGCAATTTAAATTGAGGACTGATTCTGACAGATGTAGAAATGATAAAAAATAAAATAGAATGGGGGCAGGCAGAAAAAAAAGGGGGGGGGGTATACAGCACTGTATAGAGGACTACATTTTATGTAATGCTTTGGTAAACACTGAAAATAAAATTCAAAAAAGTGATCTTGCGCTGAAAAGTGATATCACTAAAGATGTCTCCAATCAGTGGCATAACTAGAACCTTCAGGGCCCCGATGCAATAAACCACAAAGGCACCCCCCTGATCCCCCGGACAGGACTCTTTTCTCTGTGCTCGGTGGCGGAACAACAGGACCCGGTCGCAAGTGGGTGTCTGCATATAAAGGAACCGATTTCTCCATTACCCCTGCTTCTCCTCCTCTCCCTCCCACAGGCATTGAGCTCTGTAGGAGGAAAATGGAGAGATTGGTTCCTCTATGCCAGTGTTTCTCAATATTGTTCAAGCCAGGGCACCCTTGAAGTATACTCCTAGGTCAGTGATGGTGAACCTTGGCACCCCAGATGTTTTGGAACTACATTTGCAATGATGCTCAACTACATTGCAGAGTGCATGAGCATCATGGGAAATGTAGTTTTAAAAACATCTGGGGTGCCAAGGTTCGCCATCACTGCCCTAGGTGAATGGGGCTGCACTGCAACCACCCTGCAACTGTGTGCATTGCATGCAGTTGCAGCATAGGGATGATGCATTTTAGGGGTTAAAACAGGCGGTCAGGAGGCAACATATTGCCTCTTTACCGGCTTTTAAATGCCTCTGAAAAGCGATCTGAGCATTGTTTGCTTTTCAGTGGAACAGCATTGTTTTGCTGGTATTATGAACAAGCAAAAAAATAAATAAAAAATCGGTTCTGATTGTACACATATAAGGGGGTCATGTAAACACACATACACTGTATATTTATGTATAAAAATGCACACACATATAAACCAGTGGTGGCTGGTGCTCAATTTGTTTTGGGGGGGTGCAAGCAAATTGAAAAATTCTTAAAAAAAAACCAATTGCAGTCTCACTGTGCCCATCAAAAGCAGCCACTATGCCCATCAAACGCAGCCACTGTGCCCATCAACTGCAGCCACTGTGCCCTCAAATGTAGCCGCTGTGCCCATCAAATGCAGCCAGGGGGTGGCTGGAGAGAGGGGGGCGGTGCATGTGCGCCCTTATGGACGCACCGCCACATACTTAAACATTCACATGCACACACACATGCACACATACATGCAAACACACCCATATAAACACACACACAGTAGATAAAAAACAGCTGTCTTTTACCTTAGCAGCTTTTCCTGCCGGGTACTGCACTGTAGGGGGAGATAAAGAGCATAGCATACACTGTGCTGTGCTTTCACTTTGTAATCAATGTGATGAGCTCCCCGCACAGTGCCAATTACAGTTTGGCTTGGGATCGGGGAGCTCGTCTCCACTCCTCCTATCAAAGTATGGTATACAGGTGGCCCTAGAGGACCCCCTGCAGCAAGGGGCTCAGTCGCCATGGCGAGCTCAGCGACCCCTATAATTCCGCCACTGTCTCCAATGAATGATTCTTATATGGGATATCCACTATAAACGAAATATGATCCAGCCTCGAATGAAATAGTCTCCCAGTCCTCCCTTATGTCCTTTGCAACTCCGTGGTGGATGTAACTGTCAGGGACCACTGTTCCTGCAGATGGCCCAATTAGGTCCGCAAACCTGTCACCATTCACTCCACAATGTGGGGCATAAGAGTGAGGAAGGAAAGAAGAAGATGCCTCCAATGGTGTAATATAGTTAAAACTTGAAAAACTTTATTTTTTTCACAATCAAAGTTTATTAATGTCAAAGCAAAAAAAAAAAAAATGCAAGTTACAATATGTAAGAAGAATGGTAACATAAAATGGAATACAGAATGTTGATAGTCAATAACAGTTTACAGCACATTCAGAAGCAAGCTGGTAAAGTAACAAAAGTAAAGGCTTGTTATCATGGGGTGAATGAACATCACGGAAGGTAAGTAGGTGAAAATCAGGAGAAGGGGGGGAGGGGAGTAGAGGGAAACAGGGAAGGTGGGGATGAGAAGTCTCATATCAAGTGCATTATATAGGGTGCTTTAAAGTCGGGGGGTTTATCTATAGAGAATCATAAAGCTTTATTAAAGATGAAGTCCAAGTCTAGGTCTTGTAATTTCGGTCTAGGCAGCAAGTAAAACATATTGTAATATCGGGATACAATTAAATACCAGAATAGTAAAGTCATGTACATACAAAATAGGAAAATCCAGACAAGGTTCAGGTCACTAACAATTGGTAATCATTGGAGTACTTGAATATCACCCAAGGTTGCCAAGTATCATGGAAACTCTCTGAATTTTCTCTCTTCATGGCCACTAGTTCATCCATTTTATAAATATATTGTACTCTTTCCAACCACTCTTTGCTTATCCGACTTCCAGTACAGGGGAATTAGCATTTTCGCTGCTGTTAGCAAGTGTCTGGTGAGTGATTTTTTTGTATTTTCTGATTGAGAGACGGTTCGCATGTAGTAGGCATGCGGCTGCGTCCAGCACAATAATGGTGTCTGTGATCAATCTGATCCAGTGAATGACCTGGGTCCAATAATCCAGTATCGGCGGACAATACCACTACCAGATATGTGCAAGGGAGCCAGTATCTTTTTTACAGCGCCAGCATACGTCCGTGGAGGTCGAGGACCATCTCCCGACGTCCACTGGAGTGATGTACCATTGTGTAAGGATTTTATATGATATTTCCTGGAACCTTGAACTCAAGTAACACTTGTGGGCAAATATATTAGCTTTTTCCCATTGGTCTTCACTTTAGAGGTCTGTGAACCTGATAGGCAAATTTGCTCTAGTTGGGTAGGGGTCTTGAAGTACTCTGTTTTGTGTCTGCTGTTTGTCAAAAAATCCCTTATTTGAAAATAGAACCAGAATCCTGGGAAGGTCTCTCCCAGTTCCGATTTCAGCATGTGGATAGTTTTATTTTATTGCCCGAGAAGCAGTGTGTGGCTAGGAGCTTCTGTGTGATTAAGGGTGGGATAGGAATTTTTATTCCTAGGCCTGGGGGAAAATCTGGATTGCCTGTTATTGGTGTCAATGGGCCTGGTACCGAGGCCAAATTATAGGTCAGTGCTACGCTGTGCCAGATTGTCAAGGTGGCGGCCACTAAAGGGTGAGAAATTCTGCTGGTCAGTTTAGAGTTAACGGTCCAGGGGAAAAACGTGATAGACTTTGCGTGTTGAATCGTTTCTAGCTGGACCCAGTCCTTGGTCGATTGGTGGCAGTGCCAGTCTATTATTCTGGTAATGTGGGCGGCCATATAGTACTTCCTAAAGTCGGGTAGACCGATGCCTCCTCTTTGTTTGGGAAGTGTGAGCTGGGAAAAGCTGAGTCTTGTTTTTTTCCCCGCCTACAGGAATTTCAATTGGATACTGCAAAGTTTGGTAAAGAAGGAGGGGTGCAGTCTGATCGGTAGGGCATTGAAAAAATAAAGCAGTCTAGGTAGGACTGTCATTTTTAATATAGAGGCCCTACCAAACCATGAGAAAAGTTTGGGTGACCATCTCTGTAGGTCTTTAGTTATGGAATGTAAGAGGGGGGAAAAATTTGCTGCGAAAACGCCGTCAATCGGCGGGGTCAATTTTATACCTAAGTATTTAAGGCTTTTTTGTTCCCACCTAAAGGAGTGGTTACCTCTCAGTGAGTCGAAGTCTTTGGTCTTGAGGGATATATTAATTGCTTCTGATTTGCTGTGATTGATTTTGAAGTTGGAAATATATCCAAAGGAGGTAAAGATTTTTACTAGGTTGGGTACTGATATGTGGGGCCTGGTGACGAAAAAGAGGAGGTCATCTGCATAGGCGGCAACCTTAAATTCTCTATCATGGACTGTGAAGCCTCTAATGTCTCGTGAGTTATTGATAGTTCTAATCAGGGGTTCCAGGGAGAGAATGAACAAAAGAGGGGACAACGGGCAACCCTGGCGAGTGCCGTTTGTGATTTTTATAGGGTCCGAAAGGGTGTTATTAATTTTGATCAAGGCTTGTGGGTTGGAGTATAGGGCGCCTATCCAGTTGAGCATGTTACTCCCTAAGCCCACCTGTGTACAAGTGGCCATCATGTAGTCCCAAGAAACCCTATCGAAGGCCTTCTCCGCGTCGGTTGACAGGAGAAGGACCTCGATTCCCGTCTGTCTAGCATGGTGGATCAAACTCAATGCTTTGGAGATGTTGTCTCTAGCCTCCCGTCCCAGCATAAACCCCACCTGTTCTGGGCCAATCATTTGGGAAAGGAGAGGCTTCAGTCTATTTGCAAGGATCTTGGCTAGAAGTTTAATGTCGATGTTCAATAGTGATATTGGTCTGTAATTGGCGCACTCAGTGGGGTCCCTGCCAGGTTTGGGGATTACGGCAATATGCGCTGTAAGCAGTGAGGCCGAATTGTGTTTATTTTTGGCTAGGTAGTTTAGGGCATTGAGCAGGGGAGTAGATAGTGTGTGTAAAAAAGTTTTAAAGTATTAGGAGGTAAACCCGTCTGGGCCTAGGCTTTTGCTCTCTTTTAGCGATTTGACTGCACCCTGCAGTTCAGGTAATGTGATGGGGTTTTCCAGGAGTTTAACATCTTCTGCCTGGAAAGTGGGTAGTTTACTGTTTTCCAAAAATTCTTGGATGATGTTCAATCTTGGGGACATAACATGGGCTGGCTTTTGCTGTGGTGGTAAGTTGTACAATTTCGAATAAAATTCATGGAATCATTTTGCAATATTTTCTGGATCATGCTCGAGGAGGAACTGTCTGTTCTTAATAGCATGGACACAGTTAGATGCTGATATGTCCTTGAGTGCTTTGGCTAAATATCTACCACTTTTGTCTCCATGTTCATAAAAAAAAATCTTTTTAGAAAAGAGGGATTTTTGAGTCTGTAGGTGAAGTAATTGCGCCAGGGTCTTCCTGCATTCAGTGAGTTCTCCTTCTACCATGGCTGAAAGATGTTTCTTGTTTTGTTGCTCTAAGGCCTCATACACAAGAGTAAATAGATTTGTTCAAAACGGTCTGTCCGACCGATTTGAACAAATCAGTCTGCTGGCATTTTGGTTTGCTCGCGTGTACACACGAGTAAACCAAAATCCCCGCCAGCAGACAGCGCGCTGACGTGTCGGTGACGTGGCGGTGACGTTGACCATTCGGAGCGTGTGCGAGAAGACATGTCTGCTGGTTAGCGTACTAACCAGCAGACATGTCGGGCGGACGGGTTCCCAGCCGACAGATTTCAAAGCATGCTTTGAAATCTGTCGGGTGGCCAAATCCGTCTGTTTGCCCGTACACACGATCGAATCTCTCTGCTGAAACGGTCTAGCAGACCGTTTCCAGCAGACAGATTTGATCGTGTGTACGAGGCCTGAGTGTGCTATTTTATTTGTAAGTAAACTCATCTCTTTATCTCATTCTTTCTTCTTTGTGGCACCCCATCTGATAAGGTCACCTCTAATGACTGTTTTGTGGGCTTCCCATTTATTTAGTGGGTTTGTGTCTGAATCTTTGTTGTTGGAGAAAAAATCCCTAATCGAGTTATAGATGTCGTCATGTATCGTCTGGTCTGTCAAAAGAGCAGCATTCAACCTCCAGTTAAAGCTCCTACGTTTAGAGATACCCGATTTCAGGGACAGGGCGACCGGTGCATGGTCTGACAGTGAGATGATACCTATTTCAGCTCTCGCCAAAAGGGGTAGATCTCTTTGGGTGATAAAAATTAGATCAAGCCTAGGGTATCTCTTATGGGGAGCAGAGTAGAAAGAGAAATCTTTCCCAGTCGGGTGGGATGATCTCCAGGAATCAACCAGGGACAAAGAATGGAGTTGGGTTTTTATTTTCTTTAGGATTCGGAAGCTAACGTGGGTGTGACCGGAAGAAGTGTCCTGCAGGGGCGAGAGGGGAACATTAAAATCACCTCCTAGGAGGATACAGTCCTCTGCGAACCACTTCAGTTCGTTAATGATCTTCCCACAGAAGGTGACGTGATTTTTGTTGGGGAAATAGACGTTAGCGAGGGTAATGGGGGAGCCCTCCCATGTACCCTTAAGGAAAATATATCTCCCTTCTTGGTCTATCAGGCTCTGTTTGAGAGCAAACGGGTCATTTTTATTAATTAGTATAGACACCCCCTTCGTCTTGGCAAGGGGGTTTGTGGCGGGATGTGCGACCGTGTAAAGATTGTCCGTAATTTTAGGGATGTTCTGACCTTTAAAATGGGTTTCTTGTAGGAATACCAACAGGGGTTTCGTCTTTCGAAGTTCTTTAAAAAATTTGGAGCGTTTTTCTGGGATATTGAGCCCATTGATATTGTGCGAAATCAATGTGGGGGTTTTGCCTGGGAAGGAGTAAGCCATCTTTAGTCTTGTGATAGAGGTTCAGGTAATAAATCTATGAGGGAGTGGATCCAGGGGAGGGGGAAGAGTAAAAGGTGTGGGGGAGGGAGGGGGAGAGAGGGGATGACCAAGTAGGTTGTTAAGAACCAACCTACTGTCTCGTGAGTTGTAGCCCTAATTTTATTTACAGGTGGTAGGGCCCGTAGACAATTTCGTCAAAGAACAACAATGTCAAAAGTGACTCTGGTGGAGGTGTGGGAGGCCTCTTTGTGGATGGTGGATAGAGATACTATCCTGCAATAGAGAGGTTAGAAGTAAGGTTCTATTGCTATGGTCTGGGTTGGAACAGGGGTTGTGGCAAAAGAATGTGCTGGTCATAACCAAATTCTAGAGTAAAAAAGGAAAAGGGTGAATAACATGGAGTATCCTGGCCACTCTTGCAACGGTCACTCATGGGTAGCATTGTGTGGCCATCATACAAGATAGTATAGCGAACTGTGTGTAACCAAAGTTGCATCAGTGAAATCCTGCTTAGTCTTACATGTCGTTAGTGCACGTGCCTACAATAGTAATCACTAGGGTTGTCCCGATACCACTTTTTTAGGACCGAGTACAAGTACCGATACTTTTTTTCATGTACTCGCCGATACCTAATACCGATACTTTTTTTAAATGTCATGTGACAGTTTTCAAACCACAATACAGACTAAGGATATTTTCTTTAGAATTATGAAGAACTCTAACTCAAGACATTATAAAAGAATAAAAATGAGTAAAAATGAATAAAAATGTTTTATTTTCTTGTCACGCAGTAGTAAAAAACTCAAAGATTTTTTACAGAACATGTTGATAAATACAAAAAAAGTATTCTATTTAGGTATCGGGAGCATTTGCGGGAGTACAAGTACTCCCGCAAATACTCGGTATCGGTCCCGATACCGATACTAGTATCGGTATCTGGACAACCCTAGTAATCACCATGTTAGGCAAATGAGTGCAAACGAGACTGACCCGGGGGTTTATCCAGAACAGTCAAGTCGACCCAGCTTGGCTATGTGGGTATACCAAGTTACCAGAGGTTCTCAGTTCAAGGGGCATGCTGCTTCAACCGTGATGGTGGGGGATAAGCATTGTCTCTAGTATTAACCCACACAGAGGCATTTTAACGTCCTTTCTCATGCCTGACGTGGGTATTTAAAGACATACTCACGGTTCAACGGGGGAACGCATCTATGTTGTTCCCAACATCAACGTGATGATAGGGGGAGTTCAGTGTACCATAAGCATCCTCGAGGTCCGCAAGCCTGTAGAACACGTGTGAAGTGCCCCCGGTTGCTAGTAGCTAGTGAGTAAATAAAACAGGTAAAACCGGTAAATTCAGATAAACATAGAAAACCAGAAACAAAAACAGAACAAAAAGAAAAACATAGTCCTTTAGCTTGTTAATAAATCAACCCTTCAGAGCTCGATTCAAGTCCTATACTCTACAGCCCAGGATACAGTTTGCTATACTCTGTACTACTCTGTACTAAACTCAGGTTTCCGGATGTGGCATGAGGGTCCCTCCGGAGGAGTGCACCATGAACGTAAAAGTTAGTTTTGCCTGTCGCGGGATGTAAGTGCATTCAATATCCACTATATAGCTAAGTCGTTCCCGGGTCATAAGTCACATGGTGAAACTCCCCAGGTTCACCTCCCCCAGATAATGAGGGTTGGGGCAAAGAACGTAAAGCAAACCGAAAGCACTGTGTAGGTTGGGCTTTATGGGTTTCCCTGTGGTATAAATATTTGGAGCAAACCGAGTAGGCTGCTTCATCTATTGGGCCACAGGTATGAGATTAGTGGGTCGATAAGCTGAAACAGTTCTGCCTTAGATTCTAAGCTGGCAGGTAAATATGGTGGTAAAGAAGGAGAGAAGGGAAAAAAAAAAAAACAGTAAAATATCAGAAAGTTCCTCCGCTGTAAAGCCCATGGTAGATCTATGGAAAGGTGGTTGGAAGATAGGGGTGGTGTCACAATGCTGGACTTTTGAATGAGGGTAGGGGTCCCTCTAGTGGGCAGAAAGGTGAAGAATCCCTAGTTGAAGCTATATGTAAATCACCAGGGCACATATATGGAAGAGGGGGCACAATACCTTTGGTTGTACGAGGAGAGAAAGAAAAAAAAAGAAAAAGCGTCCATGCGGTTTCCCAATTAGCATTCTCCTTAAGGTATTCTTACATACGTGGGGTCAAGATGTCTTTCCCCACGAACGAAGCAGTAGTGAAATTTAAGGGTTGAAAGCTAGATCTCACGTGTAGTAGCTACACTGCAAGTCTGGTAGACAAGGCAAATTGCGCAGTATACCCCTTCAATAGGTATCAGAGACGCGTCTGGTTCTTTACATTCTGGAGCCTTTGGCAGCCGGTGAAGCCTGTGTCCCTTATAATTCTTCTTTCTGTGCTTGCCGATCTGGTATGGGGATTTGGATGGAGAAGGATCTTGTGGGAGGGGGTGATGTAGATTCTCGCAGAACTGCTGGAGGTCGTCCGGACCTCTGAGCAGGAACTGCTTGTCATTGTGGTTAGCTTGCAAAGCAAAACGGAACTTCCAACGGTAGCTGGTGCCTTTGGATTTCAACACTTCCAGCAGAGGTTTCAATGCTCATCTGTTCTTTAATGTGATCGGTGATAGATCTTGGAAAAGTTGGAGGTCCGCCTCGTTGAAGGTGATCCAATCGCTCGCTCTAGCCTTTTGCAAGATCTCTTGTTTGAGGAGAAAATTTGGTAGACAGCAGATTATATCCCTGGGGGTTGCGTTATCTGGAGCTCTGGGACGTAGTGCTCTATGTGCTCTGTCTAATTCTATAGGCGAGGCTTCGGGCCTACCTAGGAGGCTATTGAATACGGACATCAGCGTGGGCCTGATTTGGTCCGGTAGCACCGTTTCAGGGACCCCCCGGACCCTAATGTTGTTGCGGCGTCCACGATTGTCCAAATCCTCTAATTGGCGGTTAACATCAATTAATTGTTGGGAATGCACCTCTGTAATGTCATCAAGTCTGGTAAGAGCGCGGTCTCGTCTTTTGCCCGCCCGCTCCGTTACCGCCATTTGTTCCGTCAGCCTAAGCAGTTCAGACTTTATGTCCGTTATTGCCACCGAGAAGGAGTTTTTGATATCAGCTGCTATGTCCATCATTGTCGCGTAGTTTAGGGGATAGTCGGGGTGTGCATTACCTCTGTGAGAGTCCTTCGATGCTGGAATAGAGACCTCATCATCCTCCGTATCCTCTCCCCCATCCATTCTGTGTGTTGGCGCCATCTTGCCAGCCTGATGATCACCTGCGTAACGATATGTGTTCAGATTTGTAGCTGCAGATTTTTTACTTGGGTGTTCCCATCGATCTCAGCTGTCTGTTAGGGGTCCCCCCTCCAAATCTGGTGTGCATACTCCGCTTGGAAAAGGTTATTTTTTGTGTCTGTTCCAACCCTGGGACCAAAGCTCCTTCACTTAGCATCCATCCACGCTGCTCGCCAAGCCACGCCCCTGAAAAGCTTTATTAAACACTAATAGGGTGGACCCTTACATATAAACAAATAAAAATCGGCAAAATTATAAAATAGCAGCGTATTTTGCGCCTCCTTACGTCACTTTATAGTATATTTACTAGGGGTGTTGAAATCAATCGTAGCATCGGTGAATCGCGATTCGACCACTCACGATGCGATTCCGATGCTACGACTTGCATTAATCGATTTTTGATGACGTCACCTGCGCGCCGCTATATGCACTGTCTGAAAGCCAGGAAGCCGTGGGCGTCAGCTACGGGCGTTAGCCGCGCCTCTTTTCCCGCCCCGCTAATGCAGCTGAAGGAGCTGTGGGCTTCAGCGCGCCTCTTTACCCTCCCCACCTGCTGATGCAGCTTAAGACGCCGCGCCTCCTTTCCCGCCCCCCGCTGACGCCATTCCCAGCCGCCCGTCGCCATGTGGAAGCATGGAGCAAGTGTCCTCGGTCCCGGTCCCGACCCCCCCAGAGCCTTCCTCCTCACCTCACCTCACGCTGTGCACACTGCACAGGCTGCGGCTGTGGGAGACCCGAGACGACCGAGTACTGTAGTACTGCAGGCAGCAGATCATCATCATCATCAGGTACTTGGGGGATGCACAGTAGCAGCAACTAATGGGCACACTGGCAGCAATTGGTGGCACACTGGCAGCAATTGGCGGCACACTGATGGCAATTTATGGGCACAGTGGCGGGAACTGATGGCACACTGACGGCAATTTATGGCACACTGACAGCAATTTATGGCACACTGACAGCAATTTATGGCACACTTATGGCAATTTATGTCACACTGACGGCAATTTATGGCACACTTATGGCAATTTATGTCACACTGATGGCAATTTATGGCACACTGATGGCAATTTATGGCACACTTATGGCAATTTATGTCACACTTATGGCAATTTATGTCACACTGATGGCAATTTATGTCACACTGATGGCAATTTATGGCACACTGATGCCAATTTATGGGCACAGTGGCGGCAATTGATGGCACACTGACAGCAATTGGTGGCACACTGATGGGCAATAATTTGGGCACACTGGCAGCAATTGGTGGCACACTGGCGGCAATTGATGGCTAGTGTTGAGCAGAATATGCCATATTCGATTTTGCGATATATCTCGAATATATAGTCGAATATTCGAGATATATTCGCTAAATACGAATATTCGTGATATTTTTTGGAAATTAAATTATTGCGAATTTTCGCTATTGCGATTTTTTGCTATTGCGATTTTTCGCTATTGCGATTTTTCGCTATTGCGAATATTCGAGAAATGCGGAATGGAGCACTCTGATTGGCTCAGAATATTCGTGATATTTTATAATACAAAATAATTGCGAATATTCGAGAAATGCGGAATGGAGCACTCTGATTGGCTCAGAATATCCGTGATATATTACAATACACAATAATTGCGAATATTCGAGAAATGCGGAAGGAGCACTCTGATTGGCTCAGAATATTCGTGATATATTACAATACACAATAATTGCGAATATTCGGCAAATGCGGAAGGAGCACTCTGATTGGCTCAGAATATTCGTGATATATTACAATACACAATAATTGCGAATATTCGAGAAATGCGGAAGGAGCACTCTGATTGGCTCAGAATATTCGTGATATATTACAATACACAATAATTGCGAATATTCGGCAAATGCGGAAGGAGCACTCTGATTGGCTCAGAATATTCGTGATATATTACAATACACAATAATTGCGAATATTCGAGAAATGCGGAAGGAGCACTCTGATTGGCTCAGAATATTCGTGATATATTACAATATAAAATAATCGCGCGATATCGCTATTGCCGAATAATCGCATTGCGATTTTTCGGCAATATAAAATGAGCGCTGCAGCTACTCGGCCCAAGATCTCTAATCATACCAGCAATGCTTTTAGACGTCGATGGGGATCTCTAGGATGTGATCTGTTCTAAAAAAAAAATTGAAAAAATTTGAATATTCGAAATAGCGAATATTCGCCGCGATATTCGTGTTATTCGCGAATACTCGAATATGCAATATTCGTAGCGAATATTCGCAATGCGAATATTCGTGAGCAACACTATTGATGGCATACTGGCAGCAATTGATGGCATTGGCACACTGATGCCACACTGGTTTATGTATGTCTTATTGTTTTAGTGATTGATTCACATCACAACTTTATCGATACCTTTTTTTTGTATGATTTTTTGCTTTTGCTCATCACTGCCACACACATGCAGCCATGCATTGCATGTGTGGGGCAGTAATGAGCAAAAGCAAAAATCATACAAAAAAAAAAAAAGGTATTGATGAAGTTGTGATGTGAATCAATCACTAAAACAATAAGACATACATAAACCATAATTTATGACATGGCATACATTGTTGTTTGGCAGGACTTTATGGAGACAATGTCCGCAGTCTCTGATCCTCTCTAGTATCATGTCCGCAGTCTCTGATCCTCTCTAGTATCATTGTCTGCAGTCTCTGATCCTCTCTAGTATCATTGTCCGCAGTCTCTGATCCTCTCTAGTATCATTGTCCGCAGTCTCTGATCCTCTCTAGTATCATTGTCCGCAGTCTCTGATCCTCTCTAGTATCATTGTCCGCAGTCTCTGATCCTCTCTAGTATCATTGTCCGCAGTCTCTGATCCTCTCTAGTATCATTGTCCGCAGTCTCTGATCCTCTCTAGTATCATTGTCCGCAGTCTCTGATCCTCTCTAGTATCATTGTCCGCAGTCTCTGATCCTCTCTAGTCTCATTGTCCGCAGTCTCTGATCCTCTCTTGTCTCATTGTCCGCAGTCTCTGTCCATCTCTTGTAGTATTTTGGGGTCAGTCTGGAGCTCCTCTATAAGATGTCTGCTGTATTTACAGTTTGCTACATGCAGAGAGTTTTTTTTAAGAACAGATGAAAACCGTGCGCAGTAATCTTGATGCATCGTGATGCATCGCGGAATCGAATCAAATTGAATCGTGGACTTGATAATCGTAATCGCATCGAATCGTGAGACCGGTGAAGATGCGCAGCCCTAATATTTACTGAGACCCTGGGTTCCGTCACTTCATCAGTTGTGGCAGTAAATAGAGACTCACACAAGATATCAATGAACAACTTGTAAAAGTTTACTATGATGAAAAATGGTGAAGAATAACATAAAGAAATGGTGTGAATAACAGATAAATAACAGTATTGATTTGCAGAGATATTTGTTCAAAGGAATAACGTCAAGCCGCTGTATCCAATAGCAAACTATTAAGGGTATATGTGAACAGGTGCGCATTGGAATAGATCCTCAATACTTTAACCACTTTAGCCTCGGACCATATTACTGTCCAAAGACCAATTAGCGTTTATTAATTGGTTAGCGCAAAATTTATAGCGTTTACAAAAAAGGGGGTATTTTTATGGCATTTTTATTAATATTTTTTTTTACTAGTAGTGGCGGCGATCAGCGTTTTTTTCGGTACTGCGATATTATGGCAGACACATCGGGCACTTTTGACACATTTTTGGGACCATTGGCATTTTTATAGCGATCAATGCTATAAAAATGCATTGGATTACTATAAAAATGCCATTGGCAGTGAAGGGGTTAACACTAGGGGGCAGGGAAGTGGTTAAGTGTGTACCTATTTGTGTTCTAACTGTATGGGGGGGGTGGACTCACTAGGGAAAATCACTGATCTTCTGTTCATACATTGTATGAACAGAAAATCAGCGTTTCCCCCGCTGACAGGAACGAAAGGTATGTGTTTACACACATACCTCCCGTTCCCCGCTCTGTAACGAGCAATCGCGGGTGCCCGGCGGCTATCGGGGACATGCGGGGACGTGCGGGGACATGCGGGGGGCGCGCGCCGGCCGCCGGCGGCGCGCGCGCGCCCCCTAGTGGCCGAAAAGTAGAGGACGTAGAGCTACGTGCTCCCGCGAGACCGCTCCACCGTCCCGCAGTAATATGACGGTGGGCGGTCGGGAAGCAGTTAATACCTGTATTGAAGCACCTCCCCACTGAGGCATCAGCACACAGACCATTCAACGAAGAATACACAACAGTGAACACAGTAATAAAAGTACAAGTTCCAGCTGTATGTTGCTAAATGGCTCCCCCTAGAGTGCAGTTCAGAGTGATACACAATTGTATAGCAGTAAAGCCTTGTGAAAGAATAAAGTATTGAAAGTTCCTCCAGTTCCATTTTTTTTGTCTTCAGCTACCTTAATTGTACTACAGTGTAAGGTGGTGCACATATTTATAATCCAAAGTAGCAAGGGAAACAGTATCTGTAGAATATGATGAGATTGATTACTTAGCTGCAAACTATCCCTACTTGTAATTCCTTCTGTGAGTGAAGAGTACAGTACTGCTATGATCTTGCAGCATGGGGGAAAAGCAAACAGAAAAACCCCAGGATCATGCTATAGATCCACATAAGCATATGCCTTCTCACCACTCTGGATCCCAACTGGCTGTGGACTCCGTCTGTGTAGATAGCACCTTGCTGCTCCTCCCGGTATGCTGGAAGGCAGGTGGTTTCAAAAGGGGAGAGGGAGAGGGAGGAGAGAGGGGGAGAGGGAGAGGGAGGAGAGAGAGAGAGAGAGAGAGAGAGAGAGAGAGAGAGATCCTTTTATCTGCTTAGCCAGCAGGCTCTGCTGTGACTTGGCATTATGGGCTTGTAGCTTGGCATTGTGGGTTTGTAGTTCCCAGCCTGATTTAACAACATGAGTACTTCCTCATTGTCCAGATATCCCACAATGCATAACTGTTTTTCTTAACCAGAAGGAAATATCCTGATAAAGATTCAATGGCCACTAGAGGGAGCCAAACCCTTTCTAAAGAACAATACATTTCTTAAATTATAAAACTTTGTTAGTAGACCTATGCTACACTATATTCACACACTTTACTAACACTACACTAACACTCTACACTCAGAGTCACAATACGTGAATAAACCTACTTGCTAGTAGAAAACTGATCTCTGCTCTATGTCCACTCCAACACAATGCAAAAGCTTCCTATGGGAAGTTCCCTTTTCTAGTGTGGGGTGGGACTATGGGCACTGAGTCGTGATTGGAGAAAGTCATCATCACTTTGTCCAATCAGGGCTCTGACAGTGTGCTGGTGCCCCAACTGGCAAAGCCTTGCATCCAATTAGGGCCCTAGAATACACTGTGAAGGGAAACACTGCATTGTGGAGTTCTTGGTGGGCGAATATCCCGCCGAGTGACCCACACATTCGGGTGTTCACTGAACAGGTGATGTTCAGGCTGAACCTTTGCTTGGCTCAGACTGGACAGGATTTATCTTGCACCAACAGTTTACGCAGCACTTTACAATTTTAGGGCAGACAGTACAGTTAAAATACAATTCAATATAGGAGAAATCAGAGGGTCCTGCTCATTAGAGCTTACAATCTAAGAGGGAAAGGCAAGTGATACAAAAGGTAATAGCTGTGGAGGGTGAGATGATAGAGAAAATAAAGTACAGTTGTTAGGTGGGGACAGGAAAGGCTTCATTGAAGAGAAGGATTTTCAGGTATCATCTAAAAGTGTCACGATCACCCCCATAACTCTGCAGCCAAAGCCATGCCTGCTTGGCATTTTTCCAGACGCGGAAATTAATACATTTCTCAAAATATTTTTGCATGAGACACTCTTTGTAGCCCGGAAGGTTATTGCTCGTGTCTGGATGAGGCCGGACCCTCCAGAGCTCTCCCACTGGCTGACAGAAGTCAACAATGTTTTGCCATACAAAAAACTGGTCTATTCACACAGGGGATGTCCATCTAAATATGATAAGATATGGGGCAAGTGGCTCAAAACACCTGCATCCTGCATATAGACGGGGTAGCCCGCAGCCTCGCCTATTACTTACAAGATGGACCTCAGGGATGGGGGGGCACCAGGGTATGGGGGTGATAGAGACTAATTAATTGATTTCCTGATACAATCTCAGGGTTACCCATTCTACCGGTCAACCCAGATTAATGAGAGCATGTAAACCAGACAGAGATTTCACATCCTCACCTTAAAACTTTCAGCCATCAAAAGAGAAGAAGTTTTTTTGCCACCACAGCTTTATAAACATCATGACATCACAAGTACATGCACATAATTGATTGGTCAGTCCATATAAGGGTCTTTTCCTGTTCCATGTTCTTGTTACAAAATTCAAAGTTCCTTCAATCATCCAAAGGCAAGAATTTCCTTTCAAAGTCACAAACGCCAAGCGAGGAGGAGGAGAAGCCAAAGTCCATTTAGGAATGCAATGGGGGGATGGGTTGGCTTCCTCTTGAAAGTCCTTTCTGTTCTTTTTGGAGTGTAGCATAAAGGAGGGGCTGGTAGAATTAGGAGTGAGTAACTTTAAAAACATCATCTGATTTAAAATCCTCAAGGAAAATAAACACTGTTGTGGTTCATACATAATTTCATACATATGCATAATGCGTATAAAAACAAATAAACAGTATAAGGAATATAGGAAAGAGAAAACATTTCAGTGATTCTAATAAATGAATAGCCTAAAATAAAATAAAGATTTTAGATAATGCACCACAGGGGTGGCCACAACGATGAAATATGTTAGTACTCTTTGACACTTAATTGTGCACATCACTGTTATACCTGCTCTCTAAATTTACTTTTTTCCCCGCACAGACAAGAAATTACACAGTTAAGTATTCTGTAAGATACCACCCGATGTTAGTTTGTACATCCCGTTTATTTTTTTAAATTTTTTTGTTTTGCTCAATAAAAGTTTCTTGATGGAAAAAAAAGTGTCACAATCAGGGGTCAGGCTCGAAGACCAATTGCAATAGCAGTGGCAGGATAGGCATACGGGCAGTCATTTCTGGCAGATGACACAGGCTCCCCTGAGGTGCGGAGTCTAAGTACTGGCTGGTTTTCCCCAGAGCTCCTGATGGTGAAGATGGATTTAGCTGCAAGCTAGTACCAGGTTGTGGTCCTCAAGTTTGCCCCACCAGGGTGTGAGCGAGCCGGTGTCCAATAGCGGATAAATAGACAAGGATGAAACAGCAGCATGTACAGCAAACAAGCCAAAGGATCAAAAATTAGTGGCTGCAGGTTGGGACCAAGCAGCAGAGTAGTCAAAGAACAGGCAGAGCGTCAAACACGGGTGGTTGCAGATTGGGATCAGGCGGTAGAGTAGTCCAGGAACAGGCCAAGGGTCAAACACGGGTGGTTGCAGGTTGGGATCAGGCAGTAGGAAAGACAACAGCAAGGCACTGGCAGGGAAGGCACAATACCCTGGCAAAGAGGAAGTGCTGAGACAAGGCTTTTATAGGAAGTTCATGGGAGGAGCAAGGGGTTCAAGGTTCATCAGCAATCAAGACACCAAGCAGAGTAGTCTAATGGATCAGGCAGGGAACTATCCAGCATCCCAGATAGCTCAGTGGGAAGAGTCAATGTCACAAAAAATCCTCCTGCGCTCTGGTGTATCGCCAAACTGGGTGTATCAGTATGGTACAAAGGCAAAGTCTTAAGTCTTGCAGCCCTTCACAGAACAAAGGGTGTTCATATGGCTAAAATGAAAAAGAAAAGAAAGGAGGGCGCACCGACCTTGTGCATTACCACTTAAATTTTTTTAATAAACATGAATCAAAAAGCAATGGTCCTACTTACAAACATTCAGAAGTAAGCGCATTTAAAAACAGCTAAAACTGGACCTCACGGCACCTGCCAATCCGACCCTTGACACCAATATGGCTGACGCGTTTCTGGGGTGTACCCCCTTCCTCAAAGCCTAGGTGGTCTGTGATAACTCTCTCTTTCTGCATTTTAATTGCGCTTACTTCTGAATGTTTGTAAGTAGGACCATTGCTTTTTATTTCATGTTTATTAAAAAAATTTAAGTGGTAATGCACAAGGTCGGTGCGCCCTCCTTTCTTTTCTTTTTCAAGAGTCAATGTCAGACACAGAAGAGGTCCCAGGTTAAAGCCTAGGTCCTGACAAAAAGCAAACTGAGTAGGTGGGAGATAGTCTGGGGTAGGGAATTTTATAGGATGGGAGAGGCTCAGGAGAAGTCCTGGAGGTGAGCATGGGAGGAGGTGACAAGGGAGCTAGAGAGCAAGAGGAATGAAGAGAACGATTTAGTTACTATTTTGAGACTAGGTTACTGATGTAGCTGGGGGCAGAGTTGTGGATGGCTTTGTAAGTTGTTAGTGTTTTGGATTTAATTAATTGGTTGAACAGAAGCCAGTGGAGGGATCGGCAGAGAGGGGTAGCAGACCCTGAACGGTTGTTAAGGTGGATGAGTCTGACGACAGCATTTATATTGAAATGAAGGGGGGGATAACTTTTGTAAAAGTAACCCAATGAGGAGGGAGTTGCAGTAGTAGAGGCAAGAGATAACCAGGGAGTGAATTAGAAGCTTTGTGGTATCATTGGTTAGGAAGTGGCGTATTTTGGAAATGTTGCATAGGTTGAGGTAGCAAGCTTTGAAAAGTTATTGATGTGGGACTGAAAGGATAGTTCAGAGTCCAGAATTACACCTAGTATCTTGGCATGTGGGGCGGGTTGATAGGTGTGCCATTGGTCTTGACAGAGAAGTTGGGGGAAGGGGCAAGTGGGGGAGGGATGCGATTTCCATGCATACATCCCTAAACACGTATTGTAGGGCCATAAAAGTACTACAGTGTGCAGCCTTTTCCAGTCAGAATGCTTCAGCCTGTCATAGGCGGGGTGCAAGACCTGTACTGGATACAAAGGGTCTATATGAACTGGATAGACTTGTGTCTTTTTTCAACTAGACTAACTATGCAACCCTGTGTGCATATTGCCTAAGGAATAAGGTGTTCTATGCTCCACTGATAACTAAAAATGTAGGCTCAATGATAAATCCGATCCACTACTCACTTGCTGTTGACATAAACAGCTGGATCCAAGGTTGAGTGTGGTGTGCTTTATGAAATGTGTTTTATTTAATGTGAGTTTGGCTGACTCTACACACCTGTTGCTGTTAACACAGTATTGCATTAAACGTATTCATGGATTAATACAAATCTGAGGCTCTAGCCTTGCCATACTCAACAGAAAAAAATATTTCTGAACAAACTAAAAAAAAGTTCTTTTTTTTTTAATATATATATATTTTGTAAATTTCTCTTTCTAGATTACTCACAGCACAATTATTACTGAAAACCTGTGAAGTCCAATGCACATCATATAGAAATGATTTTTTATGTACTCTAAGTAAGTTTGTAATAGATGAATTTGCTGCTAATTGAGCATAGTCTTCTGTCTAATTACAGCTGATGCTGTACACATTTGAGTTCCAGAACAATGATCTCTGACAGGTATTTATCTTTTATACCGTAAGAATGCTTGATTAAAGATGTGGTAGACACATGGGCCTGACTTATTTTAAGAAAATGCACAAGTTTAAGGTCATTTTTATGAAGATAATTGGTGTGCTTGTGTTATGGGTTTGCAAGAACACATGCATATACTGTAGCATCAACCACAATCCCCTAATTTATCTGCTGAAAAACAGTCTTGCAATGAATCATGTGCATTAAATATAGAACGATCCCTGTGCTAGTAAAATAACTCAACAGTGAGATCTAGAGTGCCACTTAAAAATTCAACAACAATACAAATGGAGCAGCTGTCAGTAAATAGTGCAATCAACATACCACATAGAAAAAAAACTGTGAAGTGCTCTGGAATGTGAAAGTACATAAAAAAAAAAAATTATATACAGTGCCTTGAAAAAGTATTCATACCTCTTGAAACTTTCTACATTTTGTTACAACCAAAAACCTAAATGTATTTTATTAGGATTTTATATGATAGACCAACACAAAGTGGCACATAATTGTGAAGTGGAAAAAAAATGATTTATGGTTTTCAAACTTTTTACAAATACATATTTGAAAAGTGTGGCGTGCATTTCTATTTAGTCCATACTTTGTAGAACCACCTTTCACTGAAATTACAGCTGCAAGTGTTTTTGGGTATGTCTCTACCAGTTTTACACATCTAGAGAGTGAAATTTTGCCCATTCTTCTTTGCAAAATACAGTGCCTGCCCTCGAGAATGTGTTTTTAGCACGACAGCATCGCGCTGATTCTCGGCGACATGCTGCCGACATCTCGCACTCGCTGGAAGTCTGGAATCTGGAAGCCCCCTTTAATAAGGGGGCCCCCAGATACCGGCCCCCCACCCTAAGTGAATGAGTATGGGGTACATCGTACCCCTACCCATTCACCTGCAAAAAAAAGTGCAAACACAAATAAACCACACAGTGTATTGAAGTATTTTATTAGTTGGCCGCCGGGGGAGGGGGTGTGATCGCTTTTATAAAAGTGCCCCCCTCCGGCAGGCTTCTGCGGGGGGGTGGGTGCCGCTGTTCTTCGCCGCCGTCTGGTTCTCTTCCGCCGCCGGGGGGGGGTCGCTTTGATAAAAGCGCCCACCACCCGGCGTGCTTCCTTCGACATCTTCGGCAGGGGGGGGGGGTCTTCGTGTGTTAGCTCAATTACTAGCGGCGGCGAGTCCCCTCTTCTGTGACGTCGTCTTCTTCTTCTCTTCTCCAGATGTTGACGCGACGCTTCCTTCCGCTGTTATAGCGGGCGCGCGGCTTGCAGCGAGTTATATAGGCCTATCTTGTGACGTCGCAGTACCATCATGCTCCGGTAGGGGGGCCGGTATCTGGGGGCCCCCTTATTAAAGGGGGCTTCCAGATTCCGATAAGTCTCCCGCCCGCATACCCCGACAACCAACGGCCAGGGTTGTCGGGAAGGGGCCCTGTCCTCATCAACATGGGGACAGGGTGCTCTGGGGTGAGGGGGCCGCAGTACGCCCCCCTTCCCCAGAGCACCTGACCCCCCCATGTTGAGGGCATGCTGCCCGGTACGGCTCAGGAGGGGGGGGGGGCGTGCGCTCGCCCCACTCCCTTCCTGACCGGCCGGCCGGCGTGCATTGGATACGGGTCTGGTATGGATTGTGGGGGGACCCCGACGCCATTTTTTCGGCGTAGGGGGGTCTCCTTACAACCCATACCAGACCTAAGGGCCTGTTATGCTCCTGAGGGGGGAACCCATGCTGGATTTTTATTTAAAATCCGGCGGGGACTTCCTTCTCAGGATTCATAACAAACTCCGCCCACGTGTAGAATTGGCAGGAATCCGCGTCGGATCCCCGTCGCTTCTATGACGGCTTTGTCTCCATCGCGGCAAGCCAGCTCGGCGCTGGCTCCCGCGATGGGGCTCGCACGTTCTCAATCTCGCCGAGAAAGGGAGTGAGATTGACACAATATCCCAGTCACCTACTGTAGCTCATACTCTGTCAGATTGGATGGAGAGTGTCTGTGAACAGCTATTTTCAAGTCTTGTCACAGATTCTTAATTGGATTTACATATGGACTTTGACATTCTAAAACATTAATAAAACAGCAAGAAACACCAGCGCTAAAATAAAATAATGGCACACTGAGTCCACAGCGCTGCTCGAATCTTCCGACGTCAGCTGGCGTCGCAGTGGTGTGATGTCACCCATCTGGAGGTATGGAGGTTGTGAGTTCTCGCCGTCCCAGTTGTGCCACGGTCCAGGTTTTGTGTCCTTCGTGTTGGAGGGCCCCCATACACGCCGGCCTGCATACAGAAGTCATCTTAAGGTACTGTGTTTACACTATAATCAATTTACAGGATTTTTGAGCCACGCTAGGAACTTTTAACTCCTCCTTGCTCCATGGATCGTGAATATCAATATTGCAAATTGTGAACTGAAAATTGTGACTATTACAAATATCATACTTATTTTCGTCCATTTTTGGATTCGATTTATAATATTGAAATTGTGACCAATAAATGGACAAAGTTCTTCACTTTTGCTAAAGAGCCTACATGCATCATTGTGTATGTCTCATGAGCGCTGGTTTTTAGTGTTTGATTGGTCTAAATCATGAATAGGCTTTGATCTAAAAAAACATTCCATTGTAGCTCTGGCTGTATGTTTAGGGTTGTCCTGCTGGAAAGTGAACATCTGCCCCCGTCTCAAGTCTTTTGCAGACTAACAGGTTTTCTTCTAAGACTGCCCTGTATTTGGCTCCATTCATGTTCGTATCAATTCTATACAGCTTTCATGTCCCTGCTGAAGAAAAGCATCCCACAACATGATTCTGCTACCACCATGTTTCACAGTGAGGGATGGCGTGTTCAGGGTGATGTGCAGTGTTAGTTTTCCGCTACACAAAGCATTTTGCTTTTAGGCCAAAAATTTTTTTGGTCTCATCTGACCTTTTTCCATGTGTTTGCTCTGTCCCACACTTGGCTTTTTGCCAACTGCAAACGTACGGCTTTCTTTCAAAAATGGCTTTTTTTCTTGCCACTCTTACATAAAGGCCAGATTTGTAGAGTGCACGACTAATAGTTGTCCTGTGGACAGATTTCCCCCCCGAGCTGTGGATCTCTGCCGCTCCTCCAGAGTTACCATGGGCCTCTTGGCTGCTTCTCTACTGTCTTGGTAGGTTTGCAGTTGTGCCATACTCTTTCCATTTTCAATTGATGGATTAAACTAATGTTCTCTAACAAACCTCTGAGGGCTTCACAGATCAGCAGTATTTATAATGAGATTAAATTACACACAGGTATACTCTTTAATAATTAGGTGACTTCTGAAGGCAATTGGTTCCACTAGATTTTAATTAGGGGCATCAGAGTAAAGGGGGCTGAATACAAATGAACGCCACACTTTTCATATATTTATTTGTTGAAAACCATTTGTCAATTTCCTTCCAATTCACAATTATGTGCCACTTTGTGTTGGTCTGTCACATAAAATACATTTAAGATTTTGGTTGTAACATGATAACACGTGGAAAATTTCAAGGGGTATGAATACTTTTTTAAGCCACTGTATGAACTTAAAGGATCACTAAAGGAACATTTTTTTTTAGCTAAATAGCTTCCTTTACCTTACTGCAGTACTGGTTTCATGTCCTTATTGTTCGTTTTTGCTTTGAAGTTGCTGTAATCCTGCTCTGTTCTCCACACTTCCTGCTTGTCTGTTTCCTTATAACCACCATACTGGGAGCTTTCTCACGATGGTTTAAGCTGTCATTAATGTGTGTCTAAAACTTCCCAGAACCAATCAGATTCATTTTTAAAACAAAACACTGCCCTGGATTTGTTTGTTTTTGTTCTGTGTGTCTATTTCTACTTTGCAGAAACATGAAGCCAGTTCAAAAGTGAAACTAACCTGCAGGCACATTATATGATTGATTTTTATCTATTTTTAATCATTTTGAAAAGGAATCACTTTTATGTCTCTATACCCTGTAAACAGTCATTTCAGCAAAACATTTTTTTTCCTTTAGTGACCCTTTAATGTAAACATAAAAAAAAAAAAAAATTAAACCTCTCTATATTAGGTATGTGCAAAACTATATTCCAATAAAAGTGTATATTCATATGAAATAGTAAATAGATTATCCTATTCCATAAGTCTTTCACCCGATTGTCCTAAATCGGCACTATTTAGGACACCAACGTGCCTGTCACCGTACCCCCTCAGGGTATTTGCTTACCTGACCGCATGGACCCCGTAATTTAATTGAAGGTCATAAACGCTTGAAAGTATTACTGGTGTTGGAGAAACCAGACCCCCCCCCCCCCCCGATGCTCCTCTTACAATCCTCAGTCCTCAATAAATGAAAGTCGCATGCAGGACACAAAGAGGGATAATACTGCAGTATGTCAAACAATGCTTTTATTTTGTTCAGAACCGTTAAAATGTGCATTCACATACCAAGGAGTAACAAGGCATGAAGTAGCTACAGACGTTCTCTCAATACATCCAACAAAATAGCACCCTAGGCCCGCCCAGCGTGATGACGTCAACGACCGACCTGACTTATTGTCTGTTCAATCGGCTTTCTCAAAGGCCTTTGATGGGAGTAATAGCACTGCTGGAACAGTAAAGGGCAAACATTTGCAAACCTACTACAATGTGAACACACTACAAAATGTACTGTATTCCTATGGGTAAGCAGTTTAGAAAGCTTGAAATAAAACCTATGTGGCTCACGACAATAGTAAAAAAAAGCTACAAATTAAAAAAAAAAAATATATATATATATATATATATATATATATATATATATATATATATATATAGATATATATATATATATAGATAGATCTATATATATATATATATATATATAGATCTATCTATATATATATATATATATATATGGGGTGTTCGTGGGAAATTTGAGCGACACTAAATGCCCTATAATGCACTGTGAGATCGCATGGCATTGCTGTATGATGATTGCCCAAAGCATGCACCTGACCTGCATGCTTTGGCCTATAACAGCACACTCTACTGAGAGAGCCAGGCAGGGTGCCTTTGGCCAATCATGGTTTAGGGGGCTAAGTCCACGTCCCACACTATATAAGGCTTCTGCTTACATGGCTCCCGTATAGTGTAATGAATGAAGAGAGATTGGAGAGCTTAGTTAGTGGCGTGCATTTTATATATATATATATATATATATATATATATATATATATATATATATATATATATATATATATATATACATATACATACACATATATATATATATATATATATATACACACACACACACACACACACACATAGGGCAGGGGTGTCAAAGTCAATTTCATCATGGGCTGCATCAGCATTATGATTGCCCTCAAAAGGGCCGTTGTATCTGTAAGATTAGATGTCCAGCGCATCCCCTCCCCTGTACATTAGATGTCAAGCGCCACCCCACCACCAGAAGTTGAGTCCCCCACCCTCCCCTACATCACAGTGCATCCCCTTACCTTATGCTGCTGCTGGGAAGAAGTTAGATGCATTGCTTGAAAACAAAGTGCAGCGTCTGGAGGAATGAATGAATGACTTGTATAGCGCTACACATGCGAACTGAATCGCCTCTGGGCGCTTTTTGCAGCCAGTGTCTTCCTGGCTGGTTCGGTCATTTTACCCCGTAGGATCTTGACACGCTTAGGACACACAGTCATACACACATACTGTATATACTGGGCCAATTTGGCCAGGATCCAATTAACCTATCAGCATGTCTTTGGAGTGTGGGAGGAAACCGGAATACCCAGAGCAGGGAGAACACAGGGAGAACATGCAAACTCCAAGCAGACGGTGTCGTTGTCAGGATTCGAACAAGCAACCCTTTTGCTGCTAGGTGAAAGTGATAACCACTATACCACTGTGCTAAAGGAGGACCAGAAGAGGGCTGGAGCTCTCCTGCAGATGCAGGAGAGGTGCGAGGGCCAAATGAAATGGCCTGGAGGGCCGTATTTAGCCCGCGGGCCTTGTGTTTGACACCTGTGTTGTAGGGGATCAGACTCAATGTAGGGACATGAAAAAGAGTAAAGATTCTGCACTTAGGTGTATTAGAAAATCTCCCTAAGGAGAAGTAAACAAACAAAAATAGATGCGGGTAATGGCACTACCTACCCTTGGTTGACCAAGGGGTAAGAGAGAGATGGGAACCCACAGCAGGCTCAGCCTAAGCCTAACCTGTGTGGCCAGGGATGGCGCTGGGGAAAAAGCCACCTGCAGGACAGCAAGAGGAGTCCTCAATAAAGGTGGGTTAACCGGTAACTAAGCAGGACAAGTGTGGGTGTATGCAAACAGCTGGTGGGTACGGTGTAAGCTGACCTGATAAAAAGGTAGCTGGCACAAAGTGTGCAGTCAGTTAGGAACTGTTGGATAAAATATGAAGACAACCTAATCATACCCTAAAAAATAAATACACTTTAATTATAAATAAGAAAAGAGTCCACTAAGTAAGTGAGTGACCCCTAAGTGAGAAAGGGGGAAACGGAGGAGGCCTCCTGAAAGGTGCAAACAATTACTGTATTTATCGGCGTATAACACGCACCCTAACTTTAAGATGGAAGTTTCAGGAAAAAAAAAATCCACAGCCCCCTGCGTATAACACACAGGCACAGTTTACCCTCTATTTTCATGGTAAAAAAGTGAGTGTTATACACCAATAAATACAGTGGGCCAGATTCAGAAAGATCTGTGGATCTTTCTGCTGGCCTAACGTATCCCCGATACGTTACGCCGCTGTAAATATTTGCGCAAGTTCTTTTTTCAGAAAGAACTTGCGCCATTATTTACAGCGGCGTAAAGTATGTGTGGTGGCGTAAGGCCGCGCATTTCAAATGTCTGAAGTGGGGGCGTGATTCATGTAAATGAATCATGACCCCACATAATTCACGTTTTTTTTGGACGGCGCATGCGCCGTCCGTGGACGTTCCCAGGGCGCATGCGTGAGATCTCGTCGCTTTTCCTCAATGAAAACGACGTGAAAGTTACTAATGTCGAGCCCCATTCCCGAACGATTTACGCGAACAGCGTAACCGATGTACAATTCGACGCTGTCCCGAAGTCCATACTTAACATTGGCTATGCCTCCTATAGCAGGGGTAACCTTACGCCGCTCGAACGCTTACGCAAACTACGTAAACTACGACGCGCCGCCGCAAGTATGTTCGGGAATCGCCGTAAATAGCTCATTTGCATATATTACACAAATACCGCCGTAAGCGCCACCTACCGGCCAGCGTAATAATGCAACTAAGATACGATGGTGTAATAGACTTACGCTGCTCGTATCTTAGAAGAAAGCCGGCGTATCTTCTTTTCAGAATAGCAAAAAAAGATACGCCGGCTATTCTTAGTATTTACGCAGCGTATCTCTTGATACGCTGCGTAAATAGCTTTCTGAATATGGCCAATTATATATAAACTTAAATATGATGTGTCCTAGTGCAAAATAGATGATACTCCCATGGTGTAGTAATAAAGAGTATTTTTTAATAAAAATGATTAAAAACATGACACCAACATTTTTCATCCACTGCTAAGAAACAGCGTGGGACAAAGCAATAGACGAACGAGCAAGCACTGGGGATCGCGGTGTGCGCTCCAGCTGCGTTCCACCAGCTGCTCTGAAGACGGAAGTGACGTATTGTGCGTGGCTCCGCCTTACACGTTTCGTCATAGGACGTCGTCTGAGGCGCTGCCATCTTACTGCACCGTACGTCTTTTATGGAAGAGCAGTCATGCAGGTCCCACCTCCCTCCATACGGGATATCCAATCAGCTGGGCTAAATTACACCACCACATTCCGTGAGGTGGGGGAAGGTAGGATAAGTCATAAGGTCTCGTACACACGATCAAATCTGTCCGCTGGAAAAGGTCCGCCGGACCGTTTCAGCAGACAGATTCGATCGTGTGTACGGCCGAGCAGACAGATTTGTCCACCCGACAGATTTCAAAGCATGCTTTGAAATCTATCGGGTGGGAATCTGTCCGCCCGACATGTCTGCTGGTTAGTACACTTACCAGCAGACACGTCGTCCCGCACCGCCGCCGCACCGCCGCCGAATGGATTCGGCGCATGTGCGGAAGTGTTTTACTTCCTGGTGCGGTGACGTGGCGGCGTCAACGTCACCGCCACGTCACCGACACGTCAGCGCGCTCTCTGCTGGCGGGGATTTTGGTTTGCTCGTGTGTACACGCGAGCAAACCAAAATCCCAGCAGACAGATTTGTTCAAATCTGTCGGACGGACAGATTTGAACAAATCTGTCCGCTCGTGTGTATGGGGCCGGGTAAAAAACAACTATCCCACATCTCCGCTCTCCCATGTACCCACAGCAAAGAGGAAAGAAACGTAAAACCTAAAGACAAAATGCACAAATAGTAGCAGCCTAATAATTAACAACATAATTAAAATACCAGCAATAAAATACCCAATCCAAAAACTTGATGGATATTGGGTGATAGCAAGTAGATGGTTAACACAAATAGATAATTAATGGTGAAACCAGTCACTAATAGCGGAAGAAAGCACTAATCATAAGTCAGGGGTACATGTAAATAATAAAAAATATTCGCCTGAAGAGGCTAAATCTGGAAGGTCTAAGGCCATAACCTATATGCTGCTGGGGCCTGTTATAAAACTAACTAAAAAAAGTCCTAGAGTATTGACCAATATATGGATTAGATCATGCTCCTAAGCCCACAGGGGAGCAGCAATAATCGAGGCCACAAAGGATCAAACATAGGATACTCTATGAGTAGGGAAAACTACATAATGAAAAGTCAGATATAAAAGGTTAATTAAAATAAAGCAATCCATTAGGATAATATTTAACAGAAAGCAACAATAATGGGCTACCACTAAGTGAGAGATATTGACTAACCCCTCCCCATCTATGTACACACATATGAAAGTGTGCTAGGGTGTAGGCTTAAAGCCAAAAATTAAGTGTATAGAAGGAAGACAGAAATAACCCACAGACAGGGGAGGTTAGAAAGACCAGTGGGGGTAACCTGGGTCCCAAAGGAGCCAAATCCAGTTTCAGGGGTTGGCAATGAAACAATTGAGATCTATGTCTAAATTTAACCCCTTGGGGACAAGAGTCCCCAAACGGTATATCCAACTAGTTTCATTTTGCGAGATCAAAGTCTTTGTTGCCCCCTCTCCAATTGTCTTTGATGAGGTCAGTACCATGAAAACGAGTACTGTTGGGTCCCTATGGTGAACCCCATCAAAGTGGCGAGATAAATTGTGGTTGGGGAACACCTTTTTTATATTATTAATATGTTCCTGTATCCTCACACAAAGGGGACAGGTGGTCCTCCCAACATACTGCAGATGTCACGGACATTCGATAGCACAAGTAACGTGTGTACTGTTACATGTAATCAATTCTTTCATTTCATATTGTTTGTGATCAGTTTTGGCTTAAAACGTTTCTTTTCTTTGTGGTTTCTTTCCGCTCACTCTACAGGCTAGACACCTTTGGCACTTGTAGAATCCCTGCCTGGGAAGATCTTCACTTCTTTAGGTGGATCAGTCACATTATGCATGTGATTACGAAGTGTGGGCGCTCGTCTGTACACAAACTTTGGTTTATTGGGCAATTTTTTGGTTAGGACCCCATCTTCTCTTAACATAGGTCAATGCTTTTTTAAGATATGTTCAAAATCTCTGTATTGGGAGGTAAAGCCTGTAACAAAGGCTAATTCCATGCGATTTTCATTTTTCTTAGTTTTTACCAGCAAAGTGCTTCTGTTCATATAAGCAATTTCTCCCTTTGTTTTCAGCAGTTTCTCTCGGACGTACCCTTTTTCATGGAATCTATTGATCAACATATCGGCCTGCATATGAAAGTCCCCTAATGTGTCGCAATTCCTCATCAATCTCAATAGTTGCCCTTTTGGAATGAACTTTCTTGTATGCAGCCTACTATTCTGCTTGTAAATCTCTACGTTGAGGTAGTCGCTTTGTTGGTGGTTCCACTTTCCAGTAAAGGTCAAGCTGTATCTTTTGTCCAACTTTTTGAGAACCCTCCCACAGTAAGATGAGGTCATCTATGTACCTTTGGTATAATCTTAGTTGGGGGAATCTCTTTGCATATATTATACACACACACACACACACACACACACACTTCCACATATCCATCATGAGGTTGGCTATGCTTGGGGCATAGCGTTCCCCCATCACCACCCCCTTCGTTTGCACATAATATTCTTTATTATACCAGAAGTAATTGCACTCCTATCACAATTTGTAGACCTTCTATTATATAATCAATCTGCTGTTGCTTCATATCTGTGAGTTCATGTAATGCTTTTTCTACACCCAATAACCCACCTTTTTGGATGATGCTCGTGTACAGAGAGCTGACGTCTATAGTAGCCAGTAGGTAGACTTGGGCACCATCGAGGCCTTGTAAATCCTGTATCAGCTGTAAACTGTCATGTAAGTGGGATTTCCCTTGTTGTACAAGGGGCTTAAAGAACTTATCCAAATAAAAATTTATTCCACTAATTAAAGATCTCCCAAGGGGCTTTTCAAGCCTTTTGTGGATCTTCGGAGTATAAATAGATCACAGGGGTTTTTGTGGGTTTTTGTGAAATTAGAGACCAAATATTCAGCTTCTTTTTTATTTAAGATGCCAATATCTTTTCCCTTTTTCACAAAAGGCCTTTATTTTTTTCATATAATTTGATTTGGGGTTCCCCCTAAGCTTCTTATATGTATCTTTATATATGGATGACGTTGTCATCCACAGTGAGAATTGGGACTCACACTTACCAAAAGTTCAGGCTATGTTGGATTCCATCTGGAAAGCTGGGTTTACAGCCAATCCAAAAAAATGTACCCTTGGGCTAGAATAGGCGAAGTATCTGGGGTATACTATTGGAAGAGGTCTAATCAAGCCCCAAATAAACAAAGTTGAGGCTATTCAGGATTGGCCACGTCCCACCAACAAGAAACAGGTTCGTGCATTTTTGGGGATCGCGAGTTATTATCGCCACTTTATCTCCCATTTTGCCTCACAGGCTGCTCCCCTGACCAATTTGACCAAAGGGAAGGACTCTGTCATGACCAAATGGACTCCCGAAGCAGAAACAGCTTTTCAGGCTTTAAAACAGGCCTTATGTAGTCAGCCAGTAAATTCGCCTGATTTTTCACGGGACTTTGTGGTTCAGACAGATGCGTCAAATGTGGGGTTAGGAGCTGTACTGTCCCAGATTATCAAGGGGGAGGAACACCCTGTTATGTACCTCAGCCGAAAGTTGAAGGCCCATGAGGAGAATTATGCCACCATTTAGAAGGAGTCTTTGGCGGTGAAATGGGCTTTGGATTCTCTCCGGTACTACCTCGTGGGTAGACAGTTTGAACTGGTGACGGATCATGCCCCATTGAAGTGGATGGCACAGAACAAGGAGATCAATAGGAGAATAAATAGGTGGTTCCTGGCCCTCCAGGAATTTAGTTTTGTGGTAACGCTTCGCCCCGGTGTTAAAATGAGGAATGCAGATGGGTTGTCCCGAGTGCATGTGTGCCTGGCAACCTGTGTCCCAACCCTAGGGTTGAAACAAGAGGGGGGGTATGTGACAGGAAGTCAGGTAAATCTGTGGGTGTTATCACAGACAGGAGATACATTTCTGCCTTGTTTAGACAATTCACCAATTACTATTAGGTGTCGGCTGCAGAAATAGCCAGAAAGGTTTAAAGGCGTTGGAAAGCTTCAGCTGTTCAGAATGAGGCAATTAAGGCCTCTATAAGTTATCCAAAGGATGACTACTGATTGCTGCATCCTGAGGCTTTTTGAGTTAAGGAAAGCAGTGAGCTGAGAAAGACTTCTGAAGAGGTGAGTTGTTGATTTTTTTGTGTGATAAAAAAATCAAAAAGTCTTATTGTTTTTCTGCTGTATGACCAGCAGTGTCTGCCCAGCAGTAGGCTGTGCCAGACTCCATAGATAGGTTCCTGTGTGGTGTAGGTAGACAGCCCAAGTGGCCAGGGTTTATTTTATGTTTTGTTTTGTTTATACTGTTTGGATGTTTGCACTTGTTTCCAGCAATATGGAAGAATAAACCATAATCTTTCTTTTCAACCATCCTTGGCTGCCTCTCTGTATAGTTCAGTGTGTAGTGAACCCACCCAGGGGGTCACACCCACACACCCGCTACCGAGCTAACCCCCTTACAATATATATATATATATATATATATATATATATATATATATATATGGGGGTGGGGGTGTAGGTGTACTGCTGGACACAGTTTTTGTTATATATATATATATATATATATATATATTATATTTATACTGCAGGGGTGGGCGGGGGGTTTGGACACAACTGTATTTTATATATTAGCTTAGTTGCCTACCCTGAGATGGTCTCATAACTGGGGGGTGCTGCTAGACCGTTTCAGCAGACAGATTCGATCGTGTGTACGGGCAAACAGACGGATTTGGCCATATCAGAGAAGCTATTCCAAAATACCTTGAGTTGGTGTACCTAAGCGCTGAGTGGTGTCACATTGAAGGAAGGGCGACGGTTACACCATTTTTTATTGCGGATTTGGCCACCCGACAGATTTCAAAGCATGCTTTGAAATCTGTCGGCTGGGAACCCGTCTGCCCGACATGTCTGCTGGTTAGTACGCTAACCAGCAGACATGTCTTCTCGCACACGCGCCGAATGGTTTCGACGCATGCGTGGAAGTGTTTTACCTCCTGGTGCGGTGACGTGGCGGCGTCAATGTCACCACCACGTCACCGACACGTCATCGCGCTGTCTGCTGGCGGGGATTTTGGTTTGCTTGTGTGTACACGCGAGCAAACCAAAATGCCAGCAGACAGATTTGTTCAAATCGGTCGGACAGACCGTTTTGAACAAATCTATTTACTCGTGTGTACGAGGCCTTATAGGGGAGGCGGGCCACGCGTCACGTGACCCCGTCCCCCTTTGACTCACATTGTGCTACGTCACTGGGACAGCCCAGACATGCCCCTTGCGTCAGAGGGGCATGGGGTCACGTGACGCGTGGCCCGCCTCCCCTATAAAAGAAACGTCAAGCTCCGGCGCGTCATTCGCGGAGCTGTGCTCTGAATGGATGGATCTTCTCATCGCTGGACCAACCAGCCGTCGCTGGAGAGATCACCCGTCGCTGTAGAGATCACCCGGTGCTGGATACAAGACAACGTTGGAGCAGGGAGCAGTATCAATCGTCTATTTTCACCGCTGGATTTTTATTTGGTTTAATTAATAAAGTAATTTGTTCTACGGTGTGTGTGTTTTTTTTTTTCTAAAAACTAATATTTACACTTCCTTCGTGAAATGGTAGGGGTACAGTGTACCCCATTACCATTTCACACAGGGGGGGTAGGATCTGGGGGTCCTCTTTGTTAAAGGGGTCTTCCAGATTCTGATAAGCACCCTGCCCGCATACCCCCACAACCCTTTGTCAGAGCTCCTGTAGTTGTGAACAGCTTTGTCGATTATTGTAAGTATCTTGAATTTAATTTGTTGGGTGAGAAAAGGTGGTTTGTAAGGTGGATGAGCTTGGCAGCAGCAGGAATGAAAGGGTGATAGCCTATTTAAAGATAAACCAAAGATAGAGCTTTTTTTTGGTGGTATTTGATCACCTCTGCGGTTTTTATTTTTTGCGCTATAAACAAAAATAGAGCGACAATTTTTAAAAAAATGCAATATTTTTTCCTTTTTGCTATAATAAATATCCCCCAAAAATATATAAAAAAAAAAAAATTTCCTCAGTTTAGGCCGATACGTATTCTTCTACCTATTTTTGGTAAAAAAAAAAATCGCAATAAGCGTTTATCGTTTGGTTTTCGCAAAATTTATAGCGTTTACAAAATAAGGGATAGTTTTATTGCATTTTTATTATTATTTTTTTTTTTTTTACTACTAATAGCGGCGATCAGCGATTTCTTTCGTGACTGCGACATTATGGCGGACACTTCGGACAATTTTGACACATTTTTGGGACAATTGTCATTTTCACAGCAAAAAATGCATTTAAATTGCATTGTTTACTGTGGAAATGACAGTTGCAGTTTGGGAGTTAACCACAGGTGGCGCTGTAGGGGATGTGTGACCTATGTGTTGTGTTTACAACTGTAGGGGGGTGTGGCTGTAGGTGTGACGTCATCGATCGCGTCCCCTATTACAGGGATGACGCGATCGATGCTACGGCCACAGAGAAGCACGGGGAAGCCGTGTTTACACACGGCTCTCCCCGTTCTTCCGCTCCAGGGACGGATCGCCGCACTGCAGCGGCGATCGGGTCCACGAATCCCGCGGTCCCGGTCCTGGAGCTTCGGACCGAGTCGCAGGCGCCCGCGACCCACGGCTGGGTACTAAAATCAACGTATCTATACGTTAATGTGCCCAGCCGTGCCATTCTGCTGACGTAAATGTGCAGTAGGCGGTCCTTAAGTGGTTAAGGGAAGGAAGTGAGCCATTTTGGTTAGACGATCCAAAATACTGTAACAAAAATTGCCGTACATCCCTCAGAACAGGGAAGCTCTACAATAAAGTCCATTGCGATCATTTCCCAAGGTCTGTCGGGCACTGGTAAAGGCTTCAGTAGACCCCAAGCTTGTTTGCTGGATGTCTTATTTCGGTTGCAGATGGGACAAGTATTGATGTATAACCTACAAAAGTCCTCTAAGCCGGGTCATTAGAATGTGCGTTGCACCAGTTTGAGGGTCTTACAAACCCTGAAGTGCCCTGCTAGGGATGATCGTGGAGGAGTTTCAAAACTTCCACTCGGATATTTTCTGGAACGAAAATCTGACTTCCTCTCCAAAACAGACCATCTCTGGGACTTAGCGAGATATTGGGAGGTTTGGGAGAATTAGAAGATGCCTCTCTGATCATGGAGAGCAGATCAGTGTGCAGGAGTAGGAAGTTGCCATCCAGAAGGATGGTGTCAGGGATGGATGTATCCTTTGGATCGTCGTACATTCGGGACAATGCGTCTGGTTTGATATTTTTGGAACCTGGACGATAAGTTATATGAAAACAAAAATGGTAAAAGGAAAGAGCCCAACGGGCCTGTCGAGGTTTTAGACGTTTGGCTGATTTTAAATACTCCAAGTTCTTGTGATCTGTATAGATCAACATATGATGAACAGCGCCCTCAAGTAAGTACCTCCATTCCTCTAAGGCGGTCTTAATGGCCAGCAATTCTCGGTCACCCACGTCATAATTTCTTTCTGCGGGAGAACGTTTTCGGGAGAAAAACCCTACTGGGTGCATTAAATCCTTATCCCCTAGGCGCTGAGAGATGACGGCTCCCACAGCGACTTCAGAGGCGTATACCTTGAGGAGAAAAGGCAATGCTGGATTGGGAGGTACGGCTCTTGCTTCTGGCACAAACTTCACAGGCCTGGATGAAGGCTAAAACATCCTACCTAATTGATAGCCACCAGAGGTTGTGAGAGATAATCTCAAAAGAATGTTTAAATCCCAGATGTGTTGCAGGCTTCGATGCATGTAGCTGCTGCAATACCTGCAAACAAAGAGCCAGGGGCACAAAAAGCCTACCAGAGGAAGTGGAGGGAGGCGCTTCAGCCTGTGCAGGTAACAAGTAGATATGTGCGTTCCCGTTCTTAACAAATGGATTTTCGTACTAATTTGTTAGTCTTCGTACATTCGTATCAATTCGAACATCCGAACAGCTGAAAGACCCAAAATACGAAAATTACGGAATTACGAATAAGCAAAATAACGAACAAACGAAAATACGAACGTACGATTGGACAATCTTACTAAAATACGAAACACCGAAAAAGCAAAAGAACAAAAATTACATCTATAACGAACGATTTGCATTCCGCATTTTAAATCCTTTGTCTTTTCGTATTTTCATTTGTTTGTTTTGTAAATCCATTTCTTTGTCTGTTCGTAAATTTGTGTACTTGTAAGTTGTAACGTTCTTTCGAATGGGCAGTGTAGTTAGTGAGTGATGTATCTTACTTAATATCTTAGCCAATCAGCTTATCTCTTTAGTGCTGAGTCACATTGTTGGCAAAAAGTCCGACCGTGTGTACGGGGCTTAAGGGAAAGCATATCTTAATATGGATTAGCCGCGTGTTGCTATGTATTTATGAAAGTACAAAATTACGAATCCATTAAACGAAAATTATTATCTAACAAAATTACGAATTTCGAATCAACGAACATAAATTAGACAGAATTACGAATCATTCAGTATAAACGAAAATAAAACTTTTACGAAAATACGAACGGGTCCGAATAGGAAAACTTGAATCTTACGAAATTACGAATCTTTACGAATCTACGAAACGAGACGAAGCGGAACAAAAAAATACAACATTTTTTGTTGTGCACATGTCTAGTAACAAGGCTTCAGAGATGCCAGTCTGGATGAACGCCAAAATCCTATCATCAGGGATAATGGGTTGTGGAGGAAGCAGAGGAGGAGACAGATAAAAAACCTTGAGCCAAGGCATCGACCTTAATGTTTTTTGGCCCTGGTAGATAAGAAATTGTGAAGTCAAATCTGGAGAAGAACAATGACCACCTGGCTTCAAGTGAGTTCAGTCTTTTAGCAGAACAGATGTCTTCAAGGTTTTTTTGGTCAGTCAGAACTTTGGATAGCGAGCTCCATCCAGCCAATCTCTTCATTCTTCCAAAGCTAGCTTTATGGCTAGAAGTTCTCTTTCGCCTATATCATAAATGCGCTCTCCTGGGGAATATTTATCGGACAAGAAGGCACGGGGGTGGATGGCAGCATTCACAGGATCCTTTTGTGACAAAAGCGCCCCCACCCCTACCTCCGATGCATCTACCTCCACAATAAAAAGGCAGCTCAGGAACAGGATGGCGTAGAATTGGTGAAGAGGTAAAGGCTTTCTTCAGCTGAGTGAAGGCCGCCTAGGCTTAAGTAGTCCATTTAAATTTAGTTGGAGTCTTCCTGGTGAGAGAGATGATGGGATGTGTCATGGTAGCAAAGTCCTTAATGAATTTCAGGTCTGAAGGTGGTGCCCAGTCTAAAATGCCTTGAATCTTGGCTGGATCCATGGTGAGGCCGGTGTCAGAAATTAGGTAGCCCAGGAAAGGTACTTGCTTAACATGGAATAAACATTTTTTTGGCTTTACAGAAAGGGAGTGAGCCTTTAATCGGGCCAATCCCAAGCAGACGTGCCTCTGATGTGTTTTCAAGATTGGGAGAGTATATCAAAATATCATCTAAGTATACAAGCATGAAGTGACCGAACAGGTCACGGAAAATGTCATTCATAAAGTTCTGAAAGACAGCTGGTGCATTCCTGAGACCGAAAGGCATGACAAGACATTCGTAATGGCCATTCTTGGTGTTAAAGGCCGTTTTCCATTCATCTCCTGCCAAGATGCATGCTAGATTATAGGTTCCCCTTAAGTCCAGAAGATTTTGGCTCCCTTGATTTGAGAGAACAACTCTGTGATGAGGAAGAGGATACTGATTGGGAACAGCTATCTTATTTAGACCTCTGTAGTCAACAGAAAGCCTCAGTGTCCCATCTTTCTTCAGGACAAAAAGCATCCTGCACCTATGGGAAAAGTGGAGGGGCAGATGAAACCCTTAGCTAGGGTTTCCTGGCTACACTCTTTCAAAGCAAGATTCTCCGGCTTAGACAGTGGAAAAACTCTCCCTCGAGGAGGTGTAGTGTCATGCAAGAGGTCAATGGGACAATCATAACTGCGATGAGGAAGTAAACCATCAGCAATCCCTTTAGAAATCACATTCACAAAGTCCTTATGACTAGTGTTGCTCATGAATATTCGCATTGCGAATATTCGTTACGAATATTGCATATTCGAGTATTCGCGAATAAATCGAATATCACTATTGCGAATATTCGTATTTTTTCAATTTTTTTTTTAAAACAGATCACATCCTAGTGATCTCCATCGACGTCTAAAAGCATTGCTGGTATGATTAGAGACCCTGGGCCGAGTAGCTGAGGCGATCCTTTTATGTTGCCGAATATTCGCGAATACTTTCTCTGCCCTTCTGTGTTTTGTGTATAAAAAACAAAAAACAAATTAGCTTTAGTTTAGTCATATAAGTTTGTGTAAGTAGAGTTAGTGTTTAGTGCATATTAGTTTAGAAATCCAGGAAATGATCTCCGTTTTCGCGTGTTGACGAGAATTTCGCAATCAATTTCGCATTCGCATTAGCGAAATTTCGCTAACTTTTTTTTTTAATAAAATATCACGAATATTCGATATTAACGAATATTTCGCGAATATTCTTCTATATATTCGTGAAATATCGCGAAATCGAATATGGCGTATTCCGCTCATCACTACTTATGACGCAGCAGCATTCCCATTTGACAGGCAGCAAATCGAACAGGGTGCTGCATGCAGGTTTTTTACACTGATTGGACCAAGCCAGGATATTTCCTGTTCACTAGTCTATTACTGGATTGTGCTTCTGATGCCAATGACTGCCTAGGATCAAAGGAGTGGATGGAGAGTGAATGACAAGGCATGAAATCTTCTCCCATTGCAAAGCCCCCAATTGTAGCTGGAAAGGGTCGGTGGATTGGAGCACTAGATCTTGTGAAAGAGGCCAATTATTCACAGAAATCAGGAGGACTGGGAAATATAGAGCATGAGTTTCCAGGGACAAAGAAGTAATCAGAGTCTAATTAATACAATTCTCAGCGGCTTCAGAATCTACAAAGACCAGCAGTTCATGAGCTCCTGTCCAAATATGAATAACAGCGGGTAATGTAATACAATTGTCCTCCTGGAGAGATGAAAGCAGACCAAAAGCGGAGGTTCACCCTAAATATACTCTCTCCTAAGTGATCCAGCATACTGGCGTCAGCGCCAGTATGCTGGTTTTTTTTTAATCCCCCACTTACTGTGTAATCTTTAATTTTTATTTCTTTCCCCCGTGGTGGATGGCGCCTATAGAGCTTGTCACAGCTTCCGAAAATATCCGATTTAGGACTCGGTATTTCCGACGCAATGCGGCGCCTGCGTACAGACCTAGGAGCTGACTGCGCAGGAGCCGTATTTCTCCGAGTCCTATTTCGGCGGGCGTGACACGCCATAGCCATAGGACTCGGAGAAATACGGCGCCTGCGCAGTCAGCTTCTAGGTCTGTGCGCAGGCGCCGCATTGCGCCGGAAATACCCGAGTCCTAAATCGGGTATTTTCGGAAGCTGTGACGCGCTATACAGGCGCCATCCACCACGGGGGAAAGAAATAAAAATGAAAGATTACACAGTAAGTGGGGGATTAAAAAAAAAAAAAAAACAGCATACTGGCGCTGACGCCAGTATGCTGGATCGAATGGGAGAGAGTATATTTAGGGTGAACCTCCTCTTAAGGTGACCTCCCCACAATCACCTAGGTCCTGGAGTTACGTGTTACGTGTAGGGCAATAACGGAGCATATGACCCTTGAAGCCACAATATAAGCAGAGTCCCATGTTAAGCCAGCGTGTGTGTTCCTGGCATAGGCGTGCACACAGGGTGTGCCAGGTGTGCCTGGGCACACCCTAATCACCCTATGTGGTGCAGATTCCCCCCTGTTTAGACCCCTAATATTTCACAAAAGCAAAAAAAAGGAAAAAAAATTGTACAAAATAATAAAATAATAAAAATAAAAAATACTAACACTATCCACTGCCCTAATGACAACAATCTTCTACCTACTGATACTGCCCACTGCTTTACTGACACGTAAGTATATATACACGTACACACACATGCATGTGTGTTTTAAGCTTTGGGGTGCACACCCTAATCCAATAGGCTGTGCACACCTTTGGTTCCTGGGCAGATAAACAGGTGGAGCATAACTGCATAGGTTCTTCCTCAGATCTGGCACTTGAGGTGGAATAATTAGGTGGCAAGAGAGGTACATAATTTGCCACAGCCGTAGGGAGTTCTCACCTCCTCTCCTGTTGGCGGCGGTTAATTCTAATGGCTAGACACATTGGCCCGGATTCACATACCTCGGCGCATATTTAATGCCGCCGTAGCGTATCTTCTTTACACTACGCCGGCGCAACGCAGAGAGGGAAGCATGGAATTCACAAAGAAAATGCTCCCAACGTTGCGCCAGCGTAACGTATAGTCGTAGGCATAAGGCAGCGCAAGTCAAAGTAGGTGGAAGTGGGCTGGAAGTGGGCGTGATACATTTAAATGAAGCGTGACCCCATGCAAATGATGGGCTGAGCTTCAGACAAGTACTTAAAATGAACTGCGCATGCGTCGTACCTTGGACACATCCCAGTGCGCATGCTCACATTCACGTCGAAACAACTGGCTAAGATACGTCGAATCACTGCCTCTGACGTGAACGTAACCTACGCCCAGCCCTATTCGCGTACTACGTAAACTACGTAAAATTCGACGGTGTTCGTTCCCTGGTCCATACCTTTGCATGAGTTGCGCCTACAATATGGGGGGAATAACTTTACGCCGGACGTAAACCTTACGCAAATCGCTTTAACCACTTAAGGACCGGACCAATATGCTGCTAAATGGCCAGAGGCGTTTTTATAATTCGACACTGCGTTGCTTTAACAGACAATTGCGCGGTCGTGCGACGTGGTTTCCAAACAAAATTTGCGTCCTTTTCTTCCCACAAATAGAGCTTTCTTTTGACGGTATTTGATCACCTCTGCAATTTTTATTTTTTGCTCTATATTAAAAAATAGAGCGACATTTTTGAAAAAAAATCTATATTTTTTACTTTTTGTTATAAGAAAAATCGAATAAACTAAATTTTAGTCAAACATTTAGGCCAAAATGTATTCAGCCACATGTCTTTAGTTAAAAAAAAAATCGCAATAAAAAAAAATTAGCTACCTAGCGGGAACAGTGACACTAATACAGCGATCAGAAAAATGATCGCTTAGTGACACTGGCAATAGGGAGTGAAAGGGTTAACTAGGGCGGTGATCAAGGGGTTAAAACTTTATTAGGGGGGGTGCGGGGGCTACCCTGAACCTAACACTGCCCAACAACTGCCTGTCACACTAACTGTCACACTGACACTAAATGCAGTGATCAGTACATATATGATCACTGCATTCAGTGACACTGTGACAGGGGGTGGGGGGGGTGATCGCAAGGGGTTAATGTGCCTACATGTCCTGGTGTCAGTGTAGTGTTGGTGCAGACTCACTTGTGATGTCTTCTCTCCTCAGCGGCGGTTGAAAATACAGCCGAGAGGAGAGATTACATCACTTCCCCCTTCCTGTGTTTACACAGGCAGAGGAAGTGACTCGCGCGGGGAGTGCGCGGATTGGCTGGGAGTGATCCGGAGGGGGCGGACAAAAACGAACAGCCGCCCCCTCATCCCGGATCGCTCGGACAGCCACGGGGACCGCCGCAGGTACCGGGGGGGGTCCCGATCGGACCCCCGACCCACGTCTAGGCAGGGACGTACAGGTACGCCAATGTGCCTGTACGTGCCATTCTGCCGACGTATATGTACATGCGGCGGTCCTTATTTGCATATTTGCATCGAAAATCAATGGGAGTGCCAAATGCGTCCAGTGTAAATATGCGCCCACTATACGCCGGCGTAGGCAAGTTACGTCGGTCGGATTAAGTCTTTTTTTTGGTGTATCTTAGTTCTATGGGTACGGCGCATAGATACGACGGCTCATATTTACACTTACGTTGTGTATCTTAAGATAAGGTAAGTACTTTGTGAATCCGGCTAATAGCCTCCTCCAGTGAGGCTGGGTAGCATCCTTAATTGCATCTGAAAGGCCTATTATAAACTGGCTGCAGAGAGCGACATCATTCCAGCCAGATTCTGTGTCCCACCTGTAACAGACCTCCAGGGTTTGCTGCCCTTTGCCACAACCAGTGTCTACCTTCTCACGGTGGGATTCCAGTTCAGGACTAGAGCCTATCGTTTGGATACCGTGTGGGTAGTTTTGGGCGTTCCTTCAGCTGAGCAGAGTGGAGCCGTGTCCATGCGCTTACGATCTATTGTCGCTGACAAGTAGATCAACATCATCCAGTAAGAGTATTCATTCTACTCCCGTGTTTTCATGAAGAATGTTCCTTCCATGCCGATGATGTGGCCACAAACCCATGATTGATGGACTTGTGTTTTATTTGATGTTCCTTTATATACTAGTGGACATTGATTTTCACTGTGGTTTAATCACAATTATCCAGAGTGTTTACTATTACTTTTCACTGATCATCATTGTTGTTGCAGCGCTACTTACTTATTCACTATTTCCTATTCAATTGTCGTCACTTTGTTTTTGTTGCTGCTCATTTTTATTTTCACATTCAGTTAGCGCAGTTTTTTTCCCCCCTTTTTAAACACTTAACCCCCGGACCATATTGCTGGTCAAAGACCAGAGCACTTCTTGTGATTCGGCACTGCGTCGCTTTAACTGACAATTGAGCGGTCGTGCGATGTGGCTCACAAAATTGGCGTCCTTTTTTCCCCACAAATAGAGCTTTCTTTTGGTGGTATTTGATCATCTCTGCGGTTTTTATTTTTTGCGCTATAAACAAAAATAGAGCGACTATTTTGAAAAAAATGCAATATTTTTTACATTTTGCTATAATAAATATCCCCCAAAAATATCTGAAAAAACATATTTTTCCTCAGTTTAGGCCGATACGTATTCTTCTACATATTTTTCGTAAAAAAAAAAAATCGCAATTAGCGTTTATTGATTGGTTTGCGCAAAATTTATAGCGTTTACAAAAAAGGGGGTAGTTTTATGGCATTTTTATTAATATTTTTTTTTCAGTACTGAGACATTATGGCGGACACATCGAACAATTTTGACAAATTTTTGGGACCATTGGCATTTTTATAGCGATCAATGCTATAAAAATGCATTGGATTACTATAAAAATGCCATTGACAGTGAAGGGGTTAACACTAGGGGGCAGGGAAGGGGTTAAGTGTGTTCCTGGGTTTATTTTAACTGTATGGGGGGGTTGACTCACTAGGGGAAATCACTGATCTTCTGTTCATACATTGGACCGAGAGACGAGCGGCCGCTAAAGGGAGGACGTAGAGCTACATGCTCTCGCCCAGCAGTGCCGACCTGCCACCGTATATAGACGGTGGGCGGTCGGCATCTGGTTAATAACCCCTTCACTGCCATTGCCATTTTCACAGTAATCAGTGTATTTTTATAGCACTTTTCACTGTGAAGATGATAATAGTCCCAAAAATGTGTCAAAAGTGTCCGATGTGTCTGCCATAATGTTGAAGTCATGAAAGAAAATCGCTGATCGCCGCCATTACTAGTAAAAAAAAAAATATTAATAAAAATGCCATACAACTATGCCCTATTTTGTAAACGCTATAACTTTTGCGCAAACCAATCAATAAACGATTATTGTGATTTTTTAACAAAAAAAAAAGTATTAGAATACGTATCGGGGGATATTTATTATAGCAAAAAGTAAAATATATTGCATTTTTTTCAAAATTGGCGCTCTCTTTGTTTATAGCGCAAAAAATAAAAAAACGCAGAGGTGATCAAATACCACCAAAAAAAAGCTCTATTTGTGGGGAAAAAAAGGACGCCAATTTTGTTTGGGAGCTACGTCGCACGACCACGCAATTGTCAGTTAAAGCGACACAATGCGGAATCGCAGAAGGGGCAAGGTCCTTAACCTGCATAATGGTCCAGGTCTTAAGTGGTTAACTTGTACATAATTCAATATAAAAATGGGGGCACAGACAGCAATAAAAACCTGGCAAGTGTTCTGATCCCTCTCTACTCTATCCAAAAATAAAAAATGCTGTGCATTTAGTTGTACTTTAACAATGAAGAAAACATCATTCCATCTGTCTGCTCTCTCCTCCTACCAGGCAGCTCTCAGAGCCTGATGGATCTAATCAAGCTAATTTTCCCTCCCACAGTCTCCCAATTCCGAAACTAGAATATTACTGTGCAACAGATTGCAGAAGTTTTGTATCAAGATAGACTTAAGTATTTTTGCTAACTGTATGTGAAAGTAAATGTACAGTATGTTTTATAATTAATCCAAAACTGAATTAAATTGTGGAATTTTATATCTCCCACCTGCAGCTCAGCTTTAGTAGGCTTGAGAAAGGTTATGTTATAATGATACTTGGTGTGTCTAAAATTTGAATGCACAAATGCTCATATATTAATAATTTATAAATTAATAATTTGTTGTTGTCAGACTGAACACATATTTCTGTTAACCCCTATTAAGGTTGAATGTTCAGGGGTTTATACTGTAAGGGATCCTTCTAAAATGTATGTATACATATGTATCCACAGTCCTTCCTCTGATAGCAACTTCCATCCTAAATGTTACCACTATTTCATCTGTGCAACTTAACCACTTAAGACCCGGACCAAAATGCAGGTAAATGACCAGGCCCCTTTTTGCGATTCGGCACTGCATCGCTTTAACTGACAATTGCGCAGTCGTGCGACGTGGCTCCCAAACAAAATTTGCGTCCTTTTTTTTCTACAAATAGAGCTTTCTTTTGGTGGTATTTGATCGCCTCTGCGATTTTTATTTTTTGCGCTATATACAAAAATATAGCAACATTTTTGAAAAAAAAAAATATATTTTTTACTTTTTGTTATAAGAAAAATCAAATAAACGAAATTTTAGTCAAACATTTAGGCCAAAATTTATTTAGCCACATGTATTAAGTAAAAAAAAAAAAAAAAAAAATCGCAATAAAAAAAAAAATTTGCTACCTAGCGGGAACAGCGACACTAATACAGCGATCAGAAAAATGATCGCTTAGTGACGCTGGCAATAGGGAGTGAAAGGGTTAACTAGGGCGGTGATCAAGAGGTTAAAACTTTATTGGGGGGGGGGGTACGGGGGCTACCCTGAACCTAACACTGACTGCCTGTCACACTGACACTAACTGCAGTGATCATACATATAATCACTGCATTCAGTGACACTGTGACAGGGGGGAGGGGGTTGGGGGGTGATCGCAAGGGGTTAATGTGCCTACATGTCCTGGTGTCAGTGTAGTGTTGTGCAGACTTACTATGTGATGTGATCTCTCCTCAGCGGTGGTTGAAAAAAACGCAGAGGGAGAGATCACATCACTTCCTCCTTCCTGTGTTTACACAGGAGGAGGAAGTGCAGAGCGGGGGGGGGGGGGCGCATTGGCTGGGAGCGATCGTAAGGGGGCGGACAAAAACGAATAGCCGCCCCCTCATCCCGGATCGCTCCCAGAGCCATCAGGACCATCGCATGTACCGGGGGGGGGGGGTCCTGTGTCAAGGCAGGGACGTACAGGTAAGCCAATGTGCCTGTACGTGCCATTCTGCCGACGTAAATGTACATGCGGCAGTCCGCAAGCGGTTAAAACAGTATGTCTTACTAACATATGCTGAAGTTCAGTGCATTTGAGTAAGTTATAAGCTTTAGTGCAATATAAAATTAATATAAGGGATGTTATAGTAGGTTTTTATTTACATCAGAACGGTAAAAGGGGGCATAATCTCTTTAGGTGCACCTTCATGGGGTTGCCTTTGCCCTTCTTCTGTTATGTATACTATTTAGCCTCGATTTAATATTCAATGCAATTTAAGGAACTATGTCCCTTTAAATATTCCTGCTCACATGTGGGCAGGTAGGAATGGGCCAATAAGATTTGTCAGAATTTTCTGGAAGCAGTGGGGCTCAGTATATAAAGGGACCACTGTCCCAGGAATCTTGCTACTGCTCAAAGGTCCGATTTATGAAGAGCTATATTGTATGCACGCGATACGTCACCTTGCATTAAAGGGGGATTTGTTATAAGTTTGATGAAATTTAATTTGCTGGTACTGACTAGGTGGCACCTGGTACCAGCCAAGGTAGCCAAATATGTGCAGAACTATCCGCCACAATGTTTGAGGGTGTACAGATTTGGGCAAATATCTTCATATTTGGATGGCTGCTATTGAAGATGGCTGCTATTGAATTGGACATGATCCCCAGGTTTGAGAGGATGTGGCAGCCCTAAATTGCATATATTATGCCAACCTTGGACAATAGAGTACTACTGCCATGGTAGCTGAATCAGTGTGTTATTTATGCCATTGTTCAACATCTCTTGGATTGGAGCGGTGGCTCTTGGCTCCACCACGCGGACCCCCCTTATGGTTCTCCATTTTACTTTCTTATAGTTATCGTTATTTATTTTTTCGTTTTTCTCTGTTATTTGCAATTTTACTATTATGATTTTGAAGCTCCCTTTTTATTGTTAATAACTCTTTGCTTCACAGAGGACAATATATATGTCAATAGTTACTAATAACTACATAAAACCTCTAAACTTAATAATCTTAATGTCATTAGTGACTAAATAGTATACCTTACTTTGTCCACAAATATTTACTTTTTATATTTAATATTGGAATAAGAATATTTGAGTTTCTCTATTTTCGATGTATTTACTTTCAAAAAGGCAGAATAAAAAAAGGCTGGGAAAGGCAAGGGTAGAAGAGGGGGGGGGGGTGGAGGGATGCCATACCAATTACTTATAACTAACAATCTGGCTTCAATTAGTCTGGATTCCTGGAACCAGGGATATTCCCATGAACCGGGCCCAAGGGCCCCAAACCAGCTCAAAAGTGGGCTTAGTATCATTAAGTATACTGGCCAACTTCTCCTGGGCCATGATCCAAGACACCTTCCTAATTGCAAACTTAGTGGAGACTCTCGGGCAATTCCATACCCTAACGAGCATGATTTTTGCTCCCAAAAGGATAACATGCATCCATATATGATTATGCTTGGAAGACCTAGGTAGGCGTGCATTAAGAAGTACAAACTCTGGAGACCTCTGAATCTCGCAATCAGTGATTCTTTTAATGAGGTTCAATATCCTCCTTCAGAAAGATTCTGGGACATTCCCAACAAACATGGGCAATTGTGCCCAGAAGTTGGCATTCCCTAAAACACAATGGGTCAGCAGAAAATCTTCGCTAGTTTAGAAGGCGTGAGATACCATCTAGTCAGAATTTTCAAGCTCGTTTCCATAAGGGAAGTATTAATAATACCTTTATACGCACAGGTTACTGCCGACTGCCAGGTCTCCAGGCTCCACTGAAATTGGAAATCATCTTCCCAAGCTAACATGAATGGGGATTTTTCTAGACGGTAAGGAAAGTGACACATGGACGACCCTCTGCCCCATGGACTGACTGCACCAAACTTTATAGAATTTGGGAGGGTTAGGTTTATCAGACCAAATGCTGTGGAGGAAATGATTAATCTGATAGAAACTGAATCTTTCCGAGTATGGAAGATCCAGGTTGCTTACACAGTGTGCCAGGGTTAAGGGACCACTAGATGTAAAGAACTGACCCAAGCGATACAGCCCTTTTGTCAAGTCACCACTGAAACGCTTTTATGTCAATCCCAGGGGGAAACAAACGGTTACGAAATAGGTGAGATAGAGGTTTAACAGCCGAGATAAGATTAGAATTTACTTTCAATTTATCCCACAGGGCAAAAGAGTGTGAAAGGGTGGGAGCCAAAACAAGGGGTCTATTTTTGGGAGAAAGCCATGCTAAGAAGTCCAATGTGTGAAGGGGACACTTGCCGTTCAATCTGAACCCAACCAGGCTTTTCCCTCTTGGAGTAAATTATGGAGAATTGGGCTAGCCTTGAGGCCAAGTAATATCTATATACATGTGAGCTACGCCCAGTCCGCCATGTTTTTAGAGAGAAAAAGGGTCTGTTGCTTAATTCTGTAACCCGAGCCCCCCCCCCCCATATAAATTTAAGAATTTTGCTCTGGAAAGAACATAAATGTTCCCTCCTCAGTGGGATAGGAAGAGCCCAGAAGAGGTAAAGTAGCCTGGGCAGTAAAGTCATCTTGACTGCGTTTATTCTTTCCAGCCACAATAAATTTTGTTTAGACCACAACTTCATGTCTTGTTCCAATTTGTGGAACATAGGAGGGTAGTTTTTAGCACATAGGGACTCACATTTAGAAGGAAAATGCCCAGATACTTAATGGCGGAATCACTCCAGAAAAAAATGAAAATTTTGCTTAAACAGGGTTACCATCTCAGGACTAAGAGAGACATTTAAAGCTAGGGATTTAGAGAAATTTACTTTCAGGCTGGAAATCATACCAAAATAAGAGAGGATCTTATTTAGGTTAGGAAGTGAGGTCAGAGGGGAAGTAATTAAATGTATTATGTCATCAGCGAATAATCCACACTTGTGAATCTGGGGACCACATGCCACCCCTTGACATCAGGATTCTCTCGTATAGCAATCACAAGCGTCTCCATGGCCATAGCAAAGATTAAAGGTGACAGTGGGCACCCCTGTCTTGTACCTCTAGTAATTTGTACTGAGGGGGAATAGTACCCCTGAAGACGGATTGTGCTGTGAGAGGAGTATAGGGCTCTCAGGATACCAATAAAGCGAATACCATACCACCAACTCTCTAAGAGGGCAAAAATATAAGGCCAGGAAACCTAATCCAACACTTTTTGTATATCCAGGGAAAGAAGCATTCCAATTAGATTGGAGGACTGAGACTATATCTATGGCTCTCCTGGTTTGGTCCGGGCCCTGTCTCCCCAGAATAAACCCCACTTGGTCTTTGTGGATATAAGAGCTAATGAAAGAATTTAGCCTGTTCGCTAGGATTTTAGTTGCGAATCTTTACGTCATTGTTAATCAACTAAATTGGCCTGTAGTTCCCTACCTCTTCTGGGTTTTTATCAGGTTTTGGTATGACTGTAATAAAGGCTGCGTTTAAGTCAGGGATAAGGGGCTGACCTGAAGTATTTTCGTTAAATAATTTTGTCAAGAAAGGGGCAAGTACCTCAGAGGAAACGTTTTATAATAAGGCACCAATCATCCATCAGGGCCAGGGGCTGAACCCCTCTTTAAATTTTGAATGACCTCAACTGAAATTGAATCCTCCATAATAGATTTGTGATTGTCCGAAAGCTTAGGGATAGGAAGGGAATCGAAAAATTGTGAAATGGAGCCAACATTTGCCTGTTTATCAGCCTTATAAAGTTTATCATAAAAGTCCTTAAAAACTATGAGAATTTTGGAGGGATTGGATGTCAAAGTCTGATGCTGAGTCCTAAACCTAGGGAGCGTGGTGAATGTCGTCCTAGGGGAAAGTTTGTTAGCCAGCATCCTGCCCAATTTATCCTTCTGCGTATAAAAATTTGCTCCGCTCCACCGAATCAGTTTCCTAGCTCGAGTGGTGAGGGCGAGGTTAAGTTCCAGTCTAGCAGAATCATATTGAAACTAGAAGGATCTTTTTAATGTTGGGCTCTCAGGGATGCGTAAGTGTTTTCGAGTTTGACGATATCCGCCAATATTTCTCTTTTAATTTTGGAAGCAAGTTGGATAAGCTTGTCTCTGATAGTGACTTTATGGGCCGCCCAGAGAACCTCTGCCGAGACCGACCCAGTATCATTAAAAGAGAAATACTTGGATAAAGCCGTATAAATTTCGGCCACGTTATTGGGATTAGATAAAGGGGATTTGTTAAGTCGCCACTAAAAAGGTTTAGATCTATGATAGGGTTTATACATAGTTACTGTTACCATGGAGTCATGCGAAAGCGGAGTATCTATGATTTGGGAAGCAGTGACAATAGGAAGGTGGTTCGTTGACATGAGAATGTGGTTAATCCTAGCATAGGATTGATGAGGGTTAGAAAAGTGGGTGGAGTCCCTTGCCTTCAGATTCTGTTCCCGCCAGACAGCTTACCCATCAGAATTGACCATTCTAGCAAATGTTAAGCTAACTCTTGTGGGGCGGGTAAGGGAGATTTTGGATGGGTCAGATTTGTCGAGTCCGTGATCGAACACCACATTGGAGTCATCCCCAAAAATGGGGGTCCCCTCCAACATGGGGCCCAAGGTGGACATCATTGCTTGAAACATTTTTAGTTGCCCTTTATTCGGGGCGTAATAGGAAACAAAAGAGAAAACATGTCCCTCTATCTGCCCCTTAACTAGGATAAACCTGCCTTCAGGGTCTTTGTAGTCAGCCTGCCACAAGAAATTGCAATTATTTGAGAACAAGACCGCAACTCCTTTTGACTTGTCCTCTGCTTTAACCAAGTAGAATAGGGGGAAGTTGTGATGAAGAAAGTTAGGGCTGTATCGCCTGGGGAAGTGGGTTTCTTGTACCAAGATCACATCCAGTTTTACGGGATTTATAGCTATCAAACATCATTCTCCGTTTAATGGGAGAATTAAGACATTTCAGATGTATTAAATGTATTCCCTGTAATTTGTATTACACCTTTGTACTCAATAAATTATTTTTGACAAGGAAATGTAATTTTCTTGAGTCATTAAGGCTAAGCAATTTTGTGATTAATAAATTTGATTTGATATAGAATGTAATATGGTTATGAAAAGTTATGAATTTATTTAAAACCACCAAGTGCAGCGTGTGGTGTTTCATTATTAAATGTTTTTTTTTTGTTTGGAGATGGGGAAAAGGGTGCAGAGTGCAATGCCATGTTTTTTTCCCCCTTTACAAGTCAATAGGAATGCAAACTATTTTTGATTAAAAAGAGGAGAGCACACAAAAACATTTGATTTAACCAAGATAAAGTAAAAAAATAAAAAAAATTATATTTCACAATATTGACATCAATATTATATCAGTTCAATAGTAGCTTCAGGGTTCAGCAGCATTAAACCTCCTAACTCTGGCCAGCAATGGGCTGGGGATCAGATCGTAAGGTGTTCTCTGAACCTTGGCAAACTCTGTTCCATGGTATAAAGAGCCGCATACTTGGGGCCAGATTCAGGTAGAGTTGCGCTGGAGTATTTCGATATGCGCCGCGTAACTGTGAAGATGCGCCGTCGTTTCTATGTGGCCGTACCCACCAACCTAGATGCGCCAGAAAACGGGCCATTTCCGACCGGCTTAATGTTCCGACGCCAGAGTATCATCAGCGCATAGTTTCGCTTGGCGCATCAGTCGCGCCTATTGATTTCCCCTGCAAATATGCAAATGAGGGAGATTTCCCAATTCTCGCACGGATTAGCACCATACGCTGGCTACATGCGCCGCGCATATGTCGTCCGTCCGTCGCAAAGTTATTTCTACAAATGGCTGCTTTATCTTTACTCCAGACGGCCACAGGTCAGCAGGAGAGCAGCTCCAGCAGCAGCGCTACCGACGAAACTAGCAAACTGAACAGCCACACGTGCAAGGACAACACCTCTGTTTGCCAACATGCCAGGGGCAATCGTGGTCCTAGAACTACTGATGGGTCCCCCCGGAACGAAGGAGGCGGGCACGTGAGAGGATATACCGCACGCGCATGAGCCTCTTTGGCATGGGGGATGAGGAGGTGTATCGCCTCTTCAGATTCAGCCCTGATGCAATACTTGAACTAACCACAACCCTGCAGGGTGACATCACCAGCAAGACACACCGCTCACAAGCAGTGCAGCCACTGGTGAAGGTACTGGCAACACTTCATTTCCTTGCAAGTGGATCATTCCAGCGTACAAGTGGAGTGGTGGCTGGGATGTCACAATCCTCCGTGAGCAGATGTGTGCACCAGGTTGTCCCTGCAATCCTCAGACGCATGTCCAACCAGTTCATCAGATCCACCACTGAGGACCTGCGGCTGAAGGCAATGACAGATTTCTACAGCATTGCCAGATTCCCACGCACCATCGGGGCCATTGATTGCACACATGTGGCCCTACAGCCCCCCAGTGCCACAGAGCACATATACCGCGATCGGAAGCATTGGCACTCCATCAACGTACAGGTGATAGCCGATGCCCAACGCCTCATATGGCACGTCCGTGCCAAACACCCCGGGTCCAGCCATGACAGCTTCATATACAATCAGAGTCCCATCCCAGCAGAATTCGAACAGAACATGTATGGGGACAGCTGGCTGGTTGGTGAGTGACATGGGAGTCAGGCATGACTATCCCCTCCCGTGATGCACACCTCACAAGTGGCACATGCATGACTAACATCCTCCTGTCTTTTACCTTCCAGGTGACTCTGCATATGCACTGGGACCCCATCTAATGACTCCTTTCCGGAACCCCCAAACCAGAGGAGAGAGAAAATACAATGAAGCACACATCAAAACCCGTGCAGTGGTGGAGCAAACATTTGGGCTCCTGAAGTCCCGTTTCCGATGCCTGGATAAGTCCGGGGGGACCCTATTGTATTCCCCTACCTTTGTGTGTCAGATCATCGGTGCATGTTGCATTCTGCACAACTTTGCCATGAGAAAAGGCCTGCAGATTGACATACGTGATGACCTGACCCCCGACCCACACAGTCCCCACCTGCCAGAGGAGAACCAGTCTGCTGATGGAAGAGCAGTCAGGAGGGTCCTCGCTGTAGGCATCTTTGGACACTAAACCAAAACATTAATCACACAGACAATGCACGCGTGTACACCACTGATGTCACTAGATCACACACACCACATGCTCATCGCATTGGATTAGCCCAAGTCCAGCACGTAGGACTTGGGAGCAGCAACGCCAGCGTCAAGGCCCCAATGATGTCACTGTCCATTCATACACCTTTCACACATCATTCATACAGCCGTGGGGTTAACTTCACCACCACGGCCGAGGGTGACACCCCTTACTGGCAGGAGTGCCACCCCCTCACATTCACACACCATTCACACTGCAACGTGTGCAGTATCAAAAAATAAAAAACTCATAACCTGAGTATAAATCCAAATAAAATAAAAAACTCATAACCTGAGTATAAATCCAAATAAAATAAAAAACTCATAACCTGAGTATAAATCCAAATAAAATAAAAAACAAATCATCGGGGATGCCGGGGGCTCCTTCTTGCCGAACCTTTCTGGCTCCTCAGCTGCCTGGATGGAGTGGGTGGGGGTGGGGGGGCATCTGGAGGTGGCTGATCCCCGGGTGGGACACTCCTGGCAGGTGTGGCCTGCATGCCCTCCAAGGCCCTGGCTATCCGGCCGAGGTATGTGTTGGCACGGGCCTGCATCCTGAGCTGACGGGTGACCTGATAATGCTGGGCCCGCCGACTCTGCCTCCCCTGGTCCCGGATGGCAGCACTGTTTCCCTGGATGGCAGCAGTGTTTGCATGGACGGCTGCAGTGAGGTGCCTAATATCCCCCTGCACCTCCCCCAAACTGGTCACCACTGCAGCGCAGTTGCAACTCACATCCTGCACTGCGTTGCTTATCTGGGCAACGGAGCACAGGCTGTCAGCCACTCTGTCCAAGTGCCCAACTATGTCCCCCATTTGTTGGGTCTGTCTGGCGTGATCCCTCGCCAACTGGCCCTGGACAAGATCCGACACCCCCCTGGTCTTCTGGGTCGCCTTCCTGGGGCCAGAAGATGGTTGTCCCCGGGGGGATGGAGTCGCCCTTGAGGGGCTTCCAAGGATGGGGGAGGGGATGACAGACGGCCCTGAAGAAGGGGAGGAGTCCTCCAACAATAAGGAAAAGTCCTGCTCTGCCACAGCAGGATCCTCCACAACCACCTCGGCAGGTGTGGTGTGGGCACTCTCCTCCTCCACCTCGGTGTCTTCACCACCCAGGGGCTCGGGCACACGATGGCGTTGGGGGGATGGGGTGGACTGGCCGCCGACAGATGATGGCCCAGCTCCGTCATCTGTGGATGACACAAAGCAGACACATGTTGGTGGTCCCACACACTTGGCACATGTACCTTCCCCCCCCCACTTGCAACACATCAAATAGGGGATAAAAAACACTTACCTGTCCTGGAGCCTTCCTCCACGGAGTCATATCCAGGGACCCCCTCCACCTGCTCCCTCTCCAGGCAGCGAGCGACCACCTCCTCCTCCGTGGTCAGGCTGACCGGACATGGGGGACCACCACCTGTGCCCCTCTCATGCCTCCTGATGGTGGCCACCTTGCCACGGACCTTGCGCCGCAGGTCGTTTACCTTTTTTTGGATGTCACCAGCAGTCCGGGTGGAGTACCCTAGCACATTCACCCTGCTGGCAATGGTGTCCAGGATGCCCTGCTTCCTCTCCCGGCTGGTCTTCCGACTTTTTTTGCCATGGAGGAAATGATTAAATGTCTCCATAGCGGAGATGATCACAGAGACCTCCTGGGCGTTAAAGTTGAGGTTCCTCCTCTCTTTGGGGGTAGCGGGAGCAGCCATCACAGCACAAAAGTATCTTCCCAGGGGTGGGGGGGCAACGGAAATACTTTTGCGCCGGAATGGCGTTTCCGCTAGCGCTTTTAAACGCACAACGGAACACATTGTGCTGACGTTTGCCGTGAAGTGGTGCCGACGGAAGTTGTGAGCATGCGCACAAGGGGGCGAGTGGAGCCTCAATCACCGCGCATGCTCTGTGGATGATGCGCTGAACGTAAGCCTCTGCGCTGGGCTCCGCCCATCATTTACATATGATCACACCCACTTCCACTTGCGTCGGGTTACGCCAGCGCATTATCGTTACTCTGGCGCAAGTTTACGCGCAACTGCTATGTGAATAACAGTACTTGCGCCGAAAGTGTCGGCGGAGTAACGTAAATGAGAAGCATTACTCCGGAGTAAAGAAACTCCCATCTACCTGAATCTGGCCCTTGGTGTCTTAGACACCTTGATGTATGAGGATGCCTACTCTTTCTTGACCCGTTGCTTTGGCACACAACTAGGGCTCACTGCCCTTTTCTGATGCCTAAGGTTTAACATGTAGAAAAGGTTATGTACTGCACAATACTGCTGACAGGAGTTGCCACTGTATAAAAAATATCTTAAGAGTCTGAGCTAAATTGGATCTGGACTTTTTGCTTCTGATGCTTTTCTACTTGCTCTCTCAGTGCACACAGGTAAGACTGTTTCTTGTCTCCTGCTCTCTAATCACCCATACCAGATCCAAATGACCTAGTATGGATTGGGGGGACCCATGCTCTTTTTTCTTAATTTGTCTTTGCCAGCAGCTCTTTTTACATTCAGCTGTCAGCGGCAGACCTCACTGACAGATGATGACTTAACAGTTGTCCACTCCTTAACAACCAGCAAACATTTCCTAAATACTGCATGCCTTGACCACTACGTAAAGTGGTTGTAAACCCCCACATATACCCAGTGAAGTGAATAGCCTCAGATGATACACAGAGATGAAACAATTCTTCCTACATAAGTTTTACTTAAAAATCATTCTTACTCTTTCAGCAGCACATAAGGGTGAGTGGGGAGTCTGGACATACACTGTGTGAGTGCTGATTGGAGCAAAGGGACACATCCCCCTCCACATAGGCAGAGGAACGAAGGAACATGCAGAGCTGTTGTCTGGATAGACAAGCTCCCTCTAAGCTCTCTCTAAGCTCCCTCCCTGACACAATTTTTTTAGCTACTGTTATCTCCTGCTTCAAGAGAACTTGTCAGAAGTGACTCATGCTAAGAACAGAGGAACGAAGCACCAGAGAGAAAGGGCAGTCAGATCTTTGGTGAGCGATAAGTAAACACTATAGATTAGGTCAAATTTCATAAATGGGGTTTCCATGTTGTACTTTCGGTTTCGGAGACTGATGTGCATTCCAGAGCATGCCAAGATCTATCTTGGACATTCAACTTAGTTTACACTAATGCACACTGCTGGGCCTTTTGAACAATTGCAATTTTGAATGCCACCATGCATAAACAGCTTCAGATGTAATATATTAAGGTATGGTAGGTGTTTCCTATCTTCATCATGAGGCAATTGCATTGTATTTAATTGTATTATATTATATTAAGATAAAGCATATTGTTTAAATTATTTGTGTAGGAAGATCGAGATATGGCCTTTTTTATTGATAGACTAATGTTTACATGTACAGTATGTATATGAGAATAGTGACCAGTCATATGACTGGTTTAATACAGCCCACTTGGGTGTGGGAGGAGTTTAGGTATCATGCATCATCCAGAAAAGTATATAATGACGGACTATGGAAGTCTATCCTTTGGCTTTGAGGAAGAGGAGACCCACCCTCGAAAAGGATCAGTTATTTTGGAACTCTCTCAGTGGATCAGGCTATGTGGAACAGGTAATGCACAAGGCTGGTGTGCCCTCTGTTTTTGCTTTTTCAATTATGTGTTTTAGCCTAGGTTCACACTGAATGCAGGAATTAAATTGTGCAAGTTCAGCTGAACTTGCACGATTTCATTTATGCATGTCAGTTCCAAATCAGGGATAATTTCAGAGACATCTGTGCGGGTTTCTGCACAAATTGTCAATGGAAATCGCATCCCTAAATTGCCAAAAGTAGTACAGAAACTACTTTTGGAAATCAGTGTGACGCCGCATTAGGGTGGTGCCATTGCTGGAAATTGCCACTGATTTGGCATGTCAAATAGCATGCCAAATCGCACCAATGTGAACCAGGGCTTAAGCAGGATTCATACTAATGCGATCTTGGACACTGCATGTAATTTGCACAGGAATCGCAGCGCATTCCTTTGAAATTACATGCAGTGTCTCTGGGGTGATATTTGAGTCATGGATTTGTATGGCGCAAATCGCACCAAACTCATGCAGGACACTTTATTTGTCTGCACCAGAATCAAATCGCATGAGTGTTTACACTCATCTAATAATGTTTTCATTATTGCTCCTTCAGATTAATTATTTAATTATGATGCACTGCCTTGCCTTGCATGCTACGGTACATTATGGTACACCGACCTGTAAATTTCAACTCCAGACAGTTTAAATAGTCCTTCAAAAGCAAAGCATTTAAAATATACAGTACTGTATGTTAGCACATGTAACTACAAAGCATGTTAATACATGTGGTATAGTATGAATGAGCCCTGAAAGGTAATTGCAATACAGGATCTAGCCAAAGGTTTCTTTTAACATTTTGTTGTTTGACAAAAATTAGAAGCCAGGGCTTCCTCGTGAAAGATATTTCTCAATTTGAAAGAAATTGACCCAGCTAATGTTCCATCTGCTTCAAGAGCAATGATTTATTGGACTGAGTGTATGAAATCAGGCCACAATGTTTTCATATGTTTTTTCTTCAACACTTCAAAAAAAGATCTATTGCTACAGATTGTAATAAAAACTCAAGCAGAAAAATAGTTTTCCGCTGTTGTCATTTTTCTCATTCCCAAAGCAGGGCTTTCATAATATGGTTCTGTACGGCTGCAATTCTTCAAGAAAGTTTTCTCATCCACTCTTGTAGCTGTATTGTGGCCGATTTGTTTAAAATGCAAGCTTGTTAATACTGAGCACAGTTCTATAGCTATATATTCAGGTACAAAAGTGATAAGGATGCTTCTTTCCATCATAAAATGCTTGTAGGCTATGATTGGCAGAATGCTAGCAGGTTGAGAATATTTTGATTTTCCGTGAACTTTTAACAAAGAAATGTCTTAAGAGCAGCAGCAGCAGAACAGAATATTTTAACATTTAAGCTGAATCTGTCACTGATAAAAACAAAAAGACAAATCCATAACTTACATATGAATGTTATTTAAAGGACAGATGCACTTTTAGTGTACTTATCATTTACCAGGAACAATATGCAACTCATGGTATTGGCCAGCCACCCTATTCTATCTAAGTCTTGTGCATGAAGGGGGCTGAGCAACATCAGGAGTGGCATAGTATCACTACTAAATGGGCAACATTTTCTAATACAGATTGATGAAAAACAGGAGTCCGAACAAAATTCAAATATGATGCTATGAATTTATCAAGGTACATGTGTTATATTGCTGATTATAAGCCATACAGTAATTTTAGGGTGAACATCCACTTTATTCGTTATTACATTGTCTAGCAGTACACACAATAAAAGCAGTGATGAAACTATGCCCAGCGATAATGGGTATAGCTGGTATAGGGGAAGATTTAGAAAGCTGTGTGTATGGCTACTGATTTTTAGATCAAAGGGCTTCAAGTAACTATTACAGATGGACAAACAGTTCGACCTGAGCATAGGTTCAGGCCTGAACTTCACCTGTTCTATCTATCCAAATACCCCCATCCAGCAATGTATACCACTCATTATCTGTGGAATAAAAACATAATATAGATACATAAAACAAAAGCATAACATCATTATTAGAAAAGCTTGATGCAGGGCCATCCAGATACCCACATCCAGCGATATACTCCACATAATACATATGGAATAAGGCATAATTAAAAATACAGATACATAAAACAAATCATAACAGCATCATATACTAAATGAAGGAGGCTCTCCAATATGGTGCAGTGAAATTATAGAAAAAAAAATACATATATATGCTCAGATAAAATATGTAAATGGAAGAAAATTACTACAAAACAAAACATGTAAACACTGCCCACTAGTGTTTAAAGCACTAAAAATGTTAAACTATTATTAATAAAACAATTTACATCCCAATCAACGTTAATGCCAAAAGGGATGTAACACTTTAGGTCATATATCCAGTGGATTTCAAGTTTAGAGATTTCCCACTAAGGCCGCGTACACACGATCAAATCTATCGGCCCGACCGTCCCAGCAGACAGATTCGACCGTGTGTACGGGCGAGCCGACGGATTTGGCCACCCGACAGATTTCAAAGCATGCTTTGAAATCTGTCGGCTGGGAACCCGTCCGCCTGACATGTCTGCTGGTTAGTACGCTAACCAGCAGACATGTCTTCTCGCACACGCGCCGAATGGTTTCGACGCATGCGCGGAAGAGTTTTACTTCCTGGTGCGGTGACGTGGCGGCGTCAACATCACCGCCACGTCACCGCACCGTCTGGCGGCGAGGATTTTGGTTTGATTGTGTGTAAACGATCAAACCAATATGTCCCCAGCAGACAGATTTGTTCAAATCGGTCGGCCCGACCGATTTCAACAAATCTGCCTGCTCGTGTGTACGCGGCCTTAGACATACTTCCCCGCTAGTGTGGCTTAAACCAGTCAGTCAATGGCCACAAAGGTAGTACCCTTGGGATTTTTATTGTGGCATTCTTAATAATGCTGGGAAACGGTGTGCTTCAGGAATCCTTTCCTGATATGTTTATTCACCCGAACATGCATAGCACGTATCGTGCGGCCACATATTGAAGGCCATAAGGGCAAATCAGAAGGTATACAACATTTAAGGAGGTACAGGTAATAAAGGTATTGATGTCAAAAACCCTACCAGTAGTGTGAGATTTAAACTGGCATGTTTTCCTGCTCCTATCCTTATTGATTGCACACACATTGCAATTGTGACAAGGGTAATAACCTTTTTATTTCTGAAAGAACGACACTATTGGGAGCGTCCAAAATATTGGGTGCTATTTGAAGTCTTAGAGGGGGAACTCCTCGATCCACGCTGCCCACTTCATTAATTAATACATTCAGATCATTAATTGAATAGGGCAGCCTACAGTTCTCAGTGGATTTAACAGTAAAGATTCTAAGTGCAGACAAGTTATCGTGCTTTGTTAAGCCGAGGAGGCTCGTCCCATTGGTAGATCTGGGAGAGCAGTCATAAAAGGCACGTCCACATTTCAATGAGTTTTTCAGGTCATTTAATGAATCGCTAGTAGTAGGGGGTCACCCCAGGACCCGCCCACCCCTAAATGGGAACAATCTGTGGGCGGTGTGGGGGGGAGGTGTATCGTGACCCCAGAGTGAGCACTAAGGAGTCTGAAGGGGGTGGGATATCCTTGACCTTCCTCGACATTCCCCCAGGAAAACATTTTGAAGTCGGTGCAGTGGGGGGTATGGTAAGGTGTGAAGGGGTCTGAGGAGAGGGAACATGGACTACTCAGGGTAAGCAAGGGTCGGAGTGGGGGTCCTGAGCGCCAGTCATGGTGTAACCATACCTCCCTGTAGCAAAGGGGGGGTGAAAGGGGAGGGGGGGCTTGTGTGTGGTAAGGAGTCCCTGTACTGGGACCAGCAGGCCCACGTGAATCTATATTTTTCATGTGCGTCCTTTGCTTGGTGAATGAGGCGTTCCAGTTCTTCAATTTTGTTATCACGTGCGTGCCAGTCTTTTATCGTGGGGGGAGTTATGGATCCCCAGTACAGAGGAATGCATTGAGTGGCAGCATTGATTAAATGCAGTGCCAGTGATTTTCGGTAGTGTGATCTCGGCATAGTAGAGTGGTGCAGTAGGTACTGAGCTGGAGAGAAGACAATCGGCATGGTGGTTATCTGTACAATACGGTCATGTATTTCTCTCCAGAAGGAGTGTAGCAAGGGGCAACCCCACCAGATGTGTAGGAATGTGCCTTCCATCGTGCCGCATCTCCAGCAGTCCGCGGAGACCGCAGGGTATATTTTATGGAGTTTATCAGGGGTCCGGTACCACCTGGTACTGAGTTTGTACCTGTTTTCTTGTGCTGAAACATTTATAGACCCTTTGTGTGTATGTTCCCAGATGAGGTCCCAGTCTTCGTCAGTCAAGGTAAGCGAAAGGTCATTGTCCCAAGCTGTGCGAGTGTTAGTAATGGGGGTGGTGTCAGGGGGGTGGTGTCAGGGGTCAACATAGAGTACGTGGCGGAGATCAGGTGTCGCTGGGGTTCCATAGTGGTGCAGATGCTCTCCAGCGGAGAGAGGTCCCTGCACCACATTGAGGGTGATTGGGCACTAGAGAAGAAGTGTCTTAGTTGAATGTATTTAAAGACCGTCAATGAGGTGTGTGGGAGTTCATTGAGTATTTCTGCGTACGTTAGCAGTTTACCGTCGCGGAACAGTCTACGAGCCTGAAGCGTCCCATGGTCTGGGTCCGGTGCCAAGCAGTTGCTGGTGATGCCAGGCTGAAATTCTGGGTTGTCAGACAGGGGCGTCAGAGGTCCAGGGGAAGGGGTCAGTGAAAGGGCACGACAGGAGGCTCTAAAGGTACGGATTGTAGCACCAATTAGTGGGTGGTCTAAACAGGACTATCCAAGGCAGGTGGGATATTGGGAAACTGAGAAATGCATTTTCCAGTTCGATCCAATCCTTATTACGACCGTGGACATGCCAATCAATAAGCCGGGTGAGGTGGCAGGCTTTATGGTAAAGGTCTATGTCCGGGAGACCCAGACCAATCTTCTGTTTCGACAGGATTAATTTGTTCCAAATCAGCCTGGGTGTGCAACTGGCCCATATGAAGGTCCTGCAACAGTCCCTAAATGTGGCAAAAAAAGATTGAGGTAGCATGATCGGGACGGCTTGTAGGAGGTATAGAATACGCGGAAGTACGTTCATTTTGAGGAGAGCAACCCTGCCAAACCAGGAAAATCTGCCTTTGTTCCACTCTGCCAGATCTGACTTAATGGCCTGGAGGGCAGGTGTGAAATTCAGGGAGAACAGTTTGTTCAGGTCTTTCAGAAGTTTGATGCCCAAGTACGTGATAAAATCAGACTCCCATTTGAAGGGGAAGTTTTGTTTACACAGATCCATAACTGGGGTCGGTAAGGTGATGTTCAAAGCTAGTGACTTCTCGAAATTAATTTTGAGGTTTGAAAGGGAGTGAAAGAGTTGGAAGTCCTTGAGAAGGTTGGGGATCGTGGTAATTGGTTCAGAAAGGAATAATAAGACATCGTCGGCGTATGCGGCTATTTTGTACTGTTTCCCCGAGACCTCAACCCCTTTGAAGTCGGGGTTGTCTCGCAATTTACGGAGAAGGGGTTCCATCGTCAGGATGAAAATGGGGGGGGGGGGATAAGGGACAGCCCTGATGTGTGCCATTGGATATGGAGAAGACACTCGACAGTCGTCCGTTCACTCTGATCCTAGCAGTGGGAGTGGAGTAAAGAGCTAGTATCATTTGAACAAGATGGGCCGGTAGACCCACCCTTTGCAGGACCGCCAACAGGTAGTCCCAGGCCACCCTGTCGAATGCCTATTCGGCATCGAGGGATAGGAGGAACCCCTTATCCCTGGATGACGTCAGCCAATGGTGTACATTAAGAGCTTTGATGGTGTTGTCCCTGGCTTCCCGGCCAGGGACAAAGCCCACCTTGTCAGCCGAGACGAGTGTGGGGAGTAGCGGGAGTAAACGAGTGGCTAATATTTTGGCGTAGAGTTTTAAATCTACATTAAGCAGTGATATCGTGCGATAATTTGAGATGATTGTAGAGTCTTTCCCTGGTTTGGGGATTAAGGTTATGTTGCCTTCCAATAGGTCCCTGTTGCCCGTGGGGCTCTCAGGTAGGGTGTTATACGCCGCTAGAAATTTTGGGAGCAGCAGGGCGGCGAAGGTTTTATAGTAACTAACTGGCAGGCCATCTGGGCCTGTGCTTTTCCCCGGTTTGAGTTGTTTCAGGGCTTGGGTGGCCTCCTCCAAGGTTATCGGAGAGCCTAAGTGGGTAATATCTCTTAAGGGTATAACAGAAGGGCAGTATGCCGTCAGAAATTCGTCAATAAGGGTCGTTCTGTCGGGGGCGTGAGAAGGTCGCTGGGGTGTGGGCAGGTTGTAGAGGCTAGAAAAGTACTGCACAAATTGGTCCGCTATCTCGTCGGTTTTAGTAAGGGACTCACCGGAGGGAGAAGTGACAGTGTGAATGGTATGGGCTGATTTTTTCTTTTGGATAGCCGCCGCTAGGAGTTTGCCCGACTTATTCCCGAACTCGTAAAAAAGTTTTCTTAGTGGGAGTGAATCTGCGGGTTAGTGTCTTCTGGAGTTCGTCCAGAAAATCCTCTCTTGCTTTCAGCAAGTCATCATGTGTTTGAGTTGCTAGTGTGAGTTTGTGTGTATGTTCCAAAGCCTTGACCTTGTCCGACAGCTCCTGAATGCGCGCGCTCCGTAATCTTGTGCGTTTAGCCATTAGAGCTATAAATGTTCCCCTGACCACGCATGTGTAGGCTGCCCACACCAAAGGTTGAGAAGTATCGTCCGTCGTGTTTTCCACAAAGTAGTTTGTGAGAACGTCTAACACACACTGCGTGTTTTCCGTATCCAAAAGAAGGGAGTCATCCAGTCGCCAGATCGGTGACCTGAAGTGATGGGAAGGGGTCGTCAGTGTCATGGTAATCGAATGATGGTCCGATAGGAACATGGGTTTGATAGTAGCTTCCACTAATGACGTAAGATCGGTTTGTGTGAGGAAAAAAAGATCTATTCTCGAGTACTTCTTGTGTAGGGGGGAATAGTATGTGAAATCTTTCACGTTTGGGTGTAGGGTGCGCCAAGCGTCGTGGAGGGTCAGCGTAGTCAGTTGCGCTTTTATTGCCCGTAGGGCACTAAATTTTAAACATGAGGAACCATTAGACGTGTCAAGGACTGGCAACAAAGGGACATTAAAATCTCCACCCAGGATAAGTGTACCTCTTTGGAATGCAGTCAGTTGGTAAAGGACCGCGCAAAACAAGGGGACTTGCTTCGTGTTGGGGGCATATATGTTTGCAATAGTGTACGTCAAGTCGTGTATAGTTCCACGTAGAAAGAGAAATCTACCCTGAGGGTCTCTCTGGACGTCTGTGACCTGGAATGGGCAGTGTCTGGAGATCAGAATCGTAACTCCCTTGGATTTTGCTGTGTCATTAGGGGCATGAAATACCGTTGGAAAGTTTCTATCGGTAAGCTTGGGAACACCATCAGTTCAAAAGTGGGTCTCCTGAATAAGTGCTATATGCGGCTTTTCCTTCCATAGTGAATAAAGTAGGCGAGAGCGTTTCTTGGGTGTGTTCAGACCCCGGGCGTTTAAGGAATACAATTTGAGTCGTGTCGGGGGACTTCTGTCCCCTACAGTGGGCGGGGGTGGGATTCATTGTTATAAGAAGGAGGTAGTGTGGGGAGGTGTTGGAGGGGGGGTCAGGGAAGGCAGGGAGGATTGTGGAGTGGGCAGGAGTCACTAAGGTGATCGGGCTTAGGGGGTCCCCTGTATGTGGGGACCTGAGGGCGTATATGTAGAAATACCGATTAAGTGGTAGGACACAGTCTATTCACTTCTATGTACAGAAGTCAATCGGATGGGTACAGAGTGCACCAGGCCCCTACACCCCCGGAGGAGTCTAGAGGTTTCGGTACGCCACTGCCGTGGGGTCAGTCAGAACAACAGAGAAGTGACACACTACGTTAAGTAGACAATAAACAAACGAGTAGTCTCGCTGGTGTGATAATCTAAACCAGGATTCTCCAAACTATGGCCCTCCAGGTGTTCAGGAACTACAATTCCCATCATGCCTAGCCATGTCTACTAATGTCAGAGTTTTACAATGCCTCATGGGAAGTGTAGTTCCACAGCAGCTGGAGGGCCGTAGTTTGGAGATCCCTGATCTAAACAAAGCTATACCACCCCAGAGCAAGGACAAACTGTGATAGGACAGTTCCTTGAGGCTAACGAGTAGCATGGCCGGATTACCGTAACATTATGCTATACGTATGGTAGACGAGTTGACATACTATGCTGGGGGCGAGCCATGGGGGTCGCAGATGCGAGTCCTCCCGAGGTGCAGTTTCCCTCTAGATTCTGTCCATCAATCCCTTATCCATCCCGCACTCCCCGGGGCGACCGGGACATGTCTCGGGCGGCCCAGGGGACGCACGGAGGAAATCAAAGTATCGTCACCGGAGGACAACGGACATAGTCACCGCAAGGGGCAGGGGTTGAGCCTGGGTATAAGGTTACAAAAACAATAGATTGTGGAAAGCTATTTCAGGACATAATACGTAATACATCCCCCCAGTTCACCTCTCACCCCAGCCAAGGCAGCTGACAGGTATGTGCAACAACATTACCTAGGAAAATAAAGCTAGCCCTATAATGGGCATCTAGAGGTCACAGTCAAGTCCAAATACATGCATTACATACCATGTGTGAATACCAGAGGGCCGCCATATCGTGGTGGGGGGGTGGCGCCAGTTACCGCAATAACGGCAATAGCTGGGCATAAGGTGAGTGTCCAATTCAGGGATGGAATAACAGTCCCCGTCGTTTGGCTTGCAACCAATGAAGTGTCCATCGCAGGGTGCAGCAGAATTCCTTGTGCCAGGGGCCCCCGACAAAGTAGGCACCAGGTGGGAGCGGTATCTCGCTGGAAGGCAATCTGTCCCGATATGCGAATAGGCGAGCAGGGTCGGCTGGGTGCGAGTTCCCTCAGCCGGGGAGTTCCATGGCATCACTTCGCTCAGCTCGGAAATACAGCAGCAAAGACCGGTGACCATGTAAAGGGCAGAGTCCGTTGAGGGAACGGATCCTAAGGGGTCCGATCAAGGAAGCAGTCTACTGCGGGGAGTGTTGGTCACCCTGCACGGGGACGTGCGTTCATTGTGTCTGTTGTGCCTGCACTCACCGGAGGTGCGTCATGCACGTAGCGTGATGAGGAGCGTGTGCTAGGAGTTGTGGGGATTGTAGTTCAGTGCGGCCAAAGTCTGCCCAGCAACAAAGCAGGAAAAAGGGTGCCAAAGTAACGGACAGGTCATCTGAAGGGGGAGTAAACTATCCCGGTCCGTCCAAACCGCGTCTAAAGTCAAACCATGGACGAGCGGGGGAATGAACAAGTTCCAATGTCAACAGGGGAACTTTTAACTCAAAACCTGAAAAGAAGCCCAACGGATTAAGTGACCAAACATAAGTCGGTGTAGGCCTGTGTTGATCGTGCAGGATCAGTGATCTCTTCTGGCCCTCTGGGCCCCTGGGGGGGTCGTGTGATCCTGGTCGGTCCGCGCAGCTTGAGATCCCTGGGGGGCCCTCGAGCCCGAGACTGATCTTCGCCTGCGGTGTCCCATCGTTTGAGTCGTCATGCAGTTTGTCCCATCTGCCAACCGATCAGCGGTATGGGGCATACCAAATCAGGCACTGCTACTAGTGGTAATCCGAGTGTCTTGCAAAAGTGAGGCAGATCTTCAGGCACTCTAAGGACCGCGTTGTGACCCTGATGCGTGGCGGCCAGGCAGAATGGAAATTTCCATTTATAGCGAATGTCCCGCGATCTCAGTACTTCCAGCAAGGGCTTGAGATCACGTCTGTATTGTAACGTGATTCCCGACAGGTCCTTGTACAGTTGGATAGGAGATTCTCCACATTTAAGTCTCTGGCCCCTTACTCTACGTAGTATCTCCTCTTTAAGTTTGAAATCAGCAAAGCAACAGACCACGTCCCTAGGGGGGTCTGTGTCTCTTCCCCTGGGGCAGAGGGCCCGATGGATTCTTTCAAAATCAATGAGGGTCTGAGGCGGTTTACCGAGGACAGAATTAAGCAGTAACGTTACCTCCCGTTGAACCTGATCTCCCTCAATCGCCTCCGGTAGCCCCCTGATGCGTAAGTTGCGGCGGCGGACTCTGTTGTCCAAATCCTCCAACTGACGATTGACCTCTCTCAGCTGGAGGGTATGGTCATCAATTTTCCTCGTGGATCGGTGAAGGACGGCGTCATGGTCCTCCACTACCTGCTCAGTGCGGGAAACCCTGTCCGCGAGTGAACGGAGATCCAAGCGGAGTTCTGCATGGGCCGCCGACAGCGTATCTTTAATATCGGTTGCGACGGCTCTTAGGTCCATAATGCTCAGTTGTGGTAGCAGGGTGGTTCCGGGACCCACCTGAGCTGTTGCCGGTGGGGACGAGTGTCCCAGGGTAGGCGCCGTAAGCACTATATCCACGGGTGCTTGGGGTAGCGACCGGGCTTGTCCCTGAGAGAAGTCCGTGTGAATCGGCGCCATGTTTCCTCGGGCTGCGCGGAAGATCTCCGGAATGTTGTGTCCTTGCGATCCGCTATTTTCCCTTGGGGAGTGAGAACGGGATGCTGAGGAGTTCCATGAGGCAGTCCCCATGCTATTCAGACGGTGTGGGGTGAAAAAACTGTCGCTAATTGAGGCAATTCGATCTGAGGTGGTCGGAGCTCAGAGTTCAAGCGTCCATCTTCTCCGCTTTTCCGGCCACGCCCCCCTCGACCTTGCCCCTTTTTGCGATTCGGCACTGCGTCGTTTTAACTAACAATTGCGCAGTCGTGCGATGTGGCTCCCAAACAAAATTGGCGTCCTTTTTTCCCCCACAAATAGAGCTTTCTTTTGGTGGTATTTGATCACCTCTGCGGTTTTTATTTTTTGCGCTATAAACAAAAATAGAGCGACAATTTTGAAAAAAAAATGCAATATTTTTTACTTTTTGCTATAATAAATATCCCCCCAAAATATATATATAACATTTTTTTCCTCAGTTTAGGCCGATACGTATTCTTCTACCTATTTTTGGTAAAAAAAAAAAAAAATAGCAATAAGCGTTTATCGGTTGGTTTTCGCAAAATGTATAGCGTTTACAAAATAAGGGATCGTTTGTAATGTCACACCTTGCCAGTTATAGTACAGAAGTAGTTTTTAAGGTTGCACAGGTATCTCAGGCTTAACCACCAGTTCACTCTCAGATTCACAGAAAGTTTAGGGTTAATTCATCACAACCTCTGAAAGCAAAGAAATGCGGCAGTATAGATGCTAGCTTATTCCAACATAAGCATACCACAATATTAATAGGTAAGATTACACACAAAGCAGGTAGTTATCAGCTATGGATAAGACTTTGTTATTGAAGGGGTTAACGGTGTTAGTAAGCAAATGAAATAGAGGTTAATGTTACTTCACATCAGCCTTGAAGGTAAAGCAAAGAGTCCCAATCATAACACTGACCAGTGTAATCAATTGTAATGGGCTAGTAGCCTTAAACCTGGACACAGTATAAAGCAGTCTATCAGGCACGAATACTTGCGGTTTAGCAGATTTCAGTAATGTTTCCAGTGATAGGAGATGATGCTGTTCCGTGCTGGGGAGCTGTTCCAGAGATTGCAGGGTCAAGGTAGAGCAGAGTAGGATGCCAGGACTATTTCCAGAGTCTGTAGATTCAGTTTGCGAAGGCAGGGAACTGCAAAGAGGTGTGTGCGTCACAGGCTCCTTTGTGGGTGAGAGGAGTACTGGCTACATGACGGCAGGTGTCTGAACAAAATAGCAGAACAACCTGCCGTCATCTCAGGTTGTTTAAATACCCACAATTCGCGGGTAAGTGAAGGTGTCCCCTCGGTGCACTTCCGCGTTCTATGCTGGAACGCAAAGTCCGCGCACCGGAAGTGATGCGGAGGGGTGGAATTACGGAGCGCAGCTGTCTGGTTCAGCAGCAGCTGCGCTAGAGGAATCGTTTTTAATAAATGTTATTACATCGTTTTATTGCATTTTTATAAAAAATAATTGTTTTACCACTAATGGCGGCGATCAGCGAATTTTTTTCGTGACTGCGACATTATGGCGGACACTTCGGACAATTTTGACACATTTTTGAGACAATTGTCATTTTCACAGCAAAAAATGCATTTAAATTGCATTGTTTACTGTGAAAATGACAGTTGCAGTTTGGGAGTTAACCACAAGGGGGCGCTATAGGGGTTATGTGTTCCCTGTGTGTGTTTACAACTGTAGGGGGTGTGGCTGTAGGTGTGACGTCATCGATCGCGTCCCCCCTATAAAAGGGATGACGCGATCGATGCTGCCGCCACAGTGAAGCACGGGGAACCTCCAGCGGCGATCGGGTCCGCGAGTCCCGCGGCCCCAGAGCTTCGGACCGGGTCACGGGAGCGCGCCGCGGGCACGCGCCTGTGACCCACGGCTGGGTACTAGAACCGACGTAAATATATGTGGATGTGCCCAGCGGTGCCATTCTGCCGATGTATATGTGCAGGAGGAGGTCCTTAAGAAGTTAAGAGTACAGTTCAGTCTCAAACTGAGGAATTGGCTTTTGGGGACTGACTTAAGTCATGAGGGATGGTGGCAACTACCCTGTCCGATATAGCCATTCCGGTCCGTGCTCTTAAAGAAAGTGGATATATTGAATGCACCATCCCTGATCCGTATACTTAGATCCAAGAAATTGATCTTATCGGTGCTGCTTTCGAACTGTAATGCAATCCCTAGTGGAATATCATTCAGTTGTTGCATAAATGTGGTCAATGACGTCATGTCGCCATCCCACAGGAGGAGGATGTCGTCTATATACCTACCCCAGAAGACCAACTTTGACGACATCCTCTTCCCATTTGGCCATAAACAGATTATCCATACTGGGTGCGAATTTCGCACCCATTGCGACGCCTATGTTCGGGAGGAAACGAGTCCCTCCTAACCAAAAGAAATTATGGGTCATAGCGTACCTCAAAAAATCTAATATGAATTCCTGTTGGGATGGGATCAGCTCAGAGTCTCTTTTTAATAGGCATGTGCAAAAGTGAAAAATTTGTTTCGTTTCGTTTCGTTTCAATTCGTCATTTAATAAATTTCATTAAGTTAGGTTCGTTACATGTGTTGAATTCGTTTTCGGAATTCGTTCGTTTTCGACCGAATTTCGAAAAATACGGTCGAAATCGAAAATATTTCGACCGTTTTTCGAATTCGTTCGTTTTCGACCGAATTTCGAAAAAATCGGTCGAAATCGAAAATATTTCAACCAGATTAGAAAACAAATAGTCTCTTTTCTAATAGAATTTTTTTCGAATTAAATTCGAAAATATTTTTTTTTTTTTTTTTTTTTTTTTCGAATTCCGATCGAATTTAGTCCGCGGGTATTCGATTCGGAATTCGAAAAAAAAAAATCGATTTCGACCTTTTTTTTTTTTTTTTTTTTTTTTTTTTTCGAAATTCGGTCGAAAATGAACGAATTCGGAAAACGGTCGAAATTTTTCGTTATTATAGCAATTCGGAAATTCGTATGCATCCGAATGTCCGAATAATGGAAAATTCGTCCGAATTTCGATTCGGAACGAAACGAAATGCACATGCCTACTTTTTAAGAACATCTCTACAGCCTCTAGTCCATCCATATGAGAAATAATAGTATAGAGAGAGGCCACATCGGCAGTGGCCATAATGTAACCCTCGCTCCACTCTAAATTCTCAAAACTGCAAATTACTTGTGCAGAATCTTTAATATATGATGGAGTGCCAGACACTAGAGGCTGTAGGAAACCATCAATGTACTTACCAATTCTAGAGGTGATAGAGTCCAACCCGCTAATGATGGGTCTCCCCGGGGGGTTTGTTAAACTCTTATGCCTCGTATACACGATCGGATATCTGATGGAATCTAATCCGATGGATTTTTTCATAAAAAATTCCGATGAAGCTGACTTTCATCAGTCTTGCCTACACACCATCGGTCAAAAATCTGATCGTGTCCAAACGCGGTGACGTACAACACGTATGACGGCACTTTAAAGGGCAATGGCACCACCCTATGGGCTGCTTTTGCTGATTTCGTATTACCACGTGTTGATAAAAGTTTTGTGAGAGCCGATTCGCGCTTTTCAGTCTCCGTGCTTTTCAGATCGTTTTGTGCTTGTGGGTTCGTATCTGTCTTTCAGTGCGTTCCTGTCTGCTTGTTTTCTGGTCATTTATAGGCCTTGCTGTTCCTCAGTGCATTCTGTTTAACCCCTTAACGCCCGCCATGTAGATATACGTCTACACAAGGGCACGTTAAGGCAGATGGACGTATATATACGTCCCTGCCTTTGCGCAGGTCGGGGGTCCGATCGGGACCCCCCCGCTACATGCGGCGGTCGGAAATCCGCGGGGAGCGATCCGGGACAAGGGTGTGGCTATTCGTTTCTAGCCGCCCGCTCGCAATCGCTCCCCGGAGCTGAAGAACGGCTTTCCCGTGCTTCACTGTGGCGGCTGCATCGATCGAGTGATCCCTTTTATAGGGGGGACTCGATCGATGATGTCACACCTACAGCCACACCCCCCTACAGTTGTAAACACACAAATCCTACAGCGCCCCCTGTGGTTAACTTCCAAACTGCAACTGTCATTTTCACAATAAACAATGCAATTTAAATGCATTTTTTGCTGTGAAAATGACAATGGTCCCAAAAATGTGTCAAAATTGTCCGCCATAATGTCACAGTCGCTGATCGGCGCCATTAGTTGTTAAAAAAAAACTAAAAATGCAATAAAACTATCCCCTATTTTGTAAATGCTATAAATTTTGCGCAAACCAATCGATAAACGCTTATTGCGATTTTTTTTACCAAAAATAGGTAGAAGAATACGTATCGGCCTAAACTGAGGGAAAAAAATATTATATAATGTTTTTGGGGGATATTTATTATAACAAAAAGTAAAAAATATTGCATTTTTTTCAAAATTGTCGCTCTATTTTTGTTTATAGCGCAACAAATAAAAACCGCAGAGGTGATCAAATACCACCAAAAAAAGCTCTATTTGTGGGGGGAAAAGGACGCAAATTTTGTTAGGGAGCCACGTCGCACGACCGCGCAATTGTCTGTTAAAGCGACGCAGTGCCGAATTGTAAAAACGCCTTTGGGCATTTAGCAGCATATTGGTCCGGGGCTTAAGTGGTTAAAGTTCGTTCTGACCAGCCGACCAGTTTTAAGCCATGTTGGAAGTACATTCTCATTCTCGAGTTTGTGCTGCGTATGGGCTTTGTGCTGCAGTTATACTGTACCCGAGCTCAGAACAGGGCAAGGAGGAGTTCATTGGCCAAGAATTGGTTGCTCCAGCGGGACCAATTCTCTCACATGCCTCTGCTGCAAGAAATCCAGGAGAATAACCCTGATGACTTCAGGTATTTTCTAGGTATAATGGACCCCGTTTTTCACTGTCTGTTGGATTTGCTGTCCCCCTATATCAAGAGGCAGGACACTGTGATGCGCCAAACCATCACTGCCGAGCAGAGGCTCATTGCCACGTTGAGGTACCTGGTGACTGGGAGAAGCTTGCAGGACCTCAAGTTCTTGACAGGCATCTCCCTCCAGGCTCTTGGGATCATAATCCCCGAAACGTGTTCTGCCATCATACAAGTCATACAGAAGGACTATATTAAAGCGGAGGTTCACCCAAATAACATGTATATAAGATCATATTCTTTATACTTCTAACATGTATAGTATGACCTTTTTTCTGGCTGTACATAACTTATTATGGTTATTTTACATTCTATTATACTGATGTTGGACAAGAATGTATTTTTGTAATCTGATTGCAATGTTTATGCGCAAAAGTACAATTAATTTTTTATTTTTTGACTCCAGTTTCCTTTATCGCCACAGGAATGGCAGACCGTGGCATCCCATTTTGCCGAGCGGTGGGACATTTTCGGAGGGGCAATCGATGGGAAACACATAGTGCCACCAGCCCGTTCTGGTCGTACTATTATAACTATAAAGGTTTTATTGTATTGTGTTAATGGCGGTGGTGTCGGCATAGCACACATTTCTGTGGATGTGGGGAAGAGCGGCCGGATGTCCGATGGCGGAGTATTCACACAGACGAAGTTTGTCCAACGTCTGCAGACTGGTAGCCTGGCACTGCCACCTGATGCAGATAACGTTGAGGGACTTCCGTTCGTTTTCATTGCGAATTAAGCTTTCGGGCTGGTTGAGAATGCCTTTGGGATAATGGCTAGCCAGTTCTGCCTGTTTCTGACAGCCATCCACATGGCGGAATGCAAACTGAATCACATTGTGTTCACCTGCTGCATACTTCATAGCTTTTTGCGCAGACATTTTTCTTCATATATTACAATTGTTGGGCCTGAGGCCGGACTTTCTCAAACACCATCGATGACCGGCCTGGACTTGGGGGGCCATACTGGCTTGGCCCCCCAAAGCGCCCGTGAAGTACAAGATAAATACGTGGGTAGGGGGGCCATCATTATGCCAGACAATCTATGATTTTTTTAACCAAAAAATAAACCAAAAATTTGCTCTTTAAAAAACGTATTTGGTCATTATTGCTTGTGTTTCTTTTATTTGTCTCCCAGGTTCTCCTTGTAGTGCCAAGTGGATTTGTCTATTTTAGTATATAACCACAATTGTCACAGTAAATAAGCACTTTTAAATGTACAAACTGGTATTGAGCATAGAAAGAAGAAGCCACACATTGTTGAGTATAATTTTTTTTTTACTTTGTGCACAACTTGTGAGTTATAAAATGTATTTTATAAAAATATAACCTTTTTTTTTTGTTTGCCTAAACAGGCATGGTTTAAACAAGCAAATATCTAAAAACAATGCCACTTACAAAGTTCAACCTTAGAAACACATGAGATGGGGTGATGTCACCTCTGAACCCCAAAATTTGAAGATGCACACAGTTTGTGGGGCAAACATGGGTATTTATATCCTGATCCCATGCCAAATGTCAACATATGCTATCTGCCATCATCGGAGATCAATGGTAGTGTTTTGGGAGTGCAAACCCTTCCTCTCACCCCCACTTGAAGGGGGGGGTCAGTCTACTATTCGCCCCAAAATGTCGATGATGTTTTTAAATTTTTGTTCAATTACATTCATCCTATTCCTCATAATGTCCATTTCACTACTACATTTCATTATTTCTTGTATCAAGATTTGTGCACTAGCACTTGAGAAAGGAGTAGTCTTTTCTGCAACACCACCATTTTCATCCCCTAAAAAGAAATAAAAATGGTATTATAAATATGCAGGCCTACATCTCTTTACCTGAAGCTGTGGTGACAGACACTGATCTGTTCTGGTAATAACCTCTGCTTCCTCCACATCTACTTCCTCCACATGCTGAGGTTGGGGTTCCCTCTGTTCTTTCTGTGGTCTGTGCTTCCTAGCCTCCTCCGATTGGTGTCCTCCCAGTCTTCTATCCCCTAAGAAAATGAAACAAAGGGTATACTCAGCACACAGATATAGGAGGGCAGACATTGAAAACATTGCTTGGAAGTGGGGTACAATTGTCTGTTTTGGCACAGTCCCAAAATGAATATGTGATTTGGGAATTTTCACAAAGCTGTAATAATTACTTTTTTTTCAAAGTGACACACATAGGGACCCCCCAAAGTATCCATGGTAGCACCTGTGTGTGACACACTAAAAAGGTTTTTCTGGTGGGCCACACAGGTGCTCCTGAGTACAGATGTATAACCAGCTGCTGAGTGTCCTCTCCTTTACACTGAATCAGGTTTGCATTTCACATTCTAGTAACAAACACATTATCTAGACAACAATGTTTATACACGTTGTTTTAAGACAAATAGGCATGACCACATGTGGTTTACCTGGATCTGCGGAAAACATTGTATTTTTGACGAACGGTGTTTACTGTGAACGATAATAAACTTTGGCCACTAACCTGAAAGTTGCCATTTTCAAAAGTACAACCAGGCAATCCAAACATGCAAGAATAATAAAATTAGGAATAACACATGACAAATACTTACTTTTGACCAGCATTTTCTTGATCTTACTATACTTCTCTGGCTCCCTCAGTTTAAGGTCTGACCACTGTAGCACTACCCCTGAAGGAGCTGCTGAGAAATGACGGGATGGCATGTTACCTCATGGCTCTGGTGAAGTGTCTAGGGTGAACGATGAATGTAGTAGCAGTAAAGGAATGTCCACAAATAGGAAGTCTCCTTATATGTGCTCTTTATTACCCCGGGTAAAAACAGTTAACATGTGATGGGAAGGATAAGAAAAGGTTGGAAGGAGAGCAGCAGATTCAGGCCTTAGATATGGAAACAGTCCTGTCCCTGTCAAACAATTTGTTTTCTTTCACCATTCCAGCCTGAGTGGGTATAGTGTACCTGGACAGGTCTCTCTCACAGACCTGGCAGCCAGAGTGTCACTCGGAACTTAAGAAGGATGTCTCTGCCACAGACTCTTCTGGGTGACCGTCAGGGAAGCGCCTCTGCCACAGGCCTTCTCGGAGTTTAGAAATGGAGGAACTTCTCCCGTTTGAAGGGTTTGCCTGAATCTTCCTTCAATGTCGCCACGTTACCGACTGAGAGGGGAATCAATCCCTCAGTGTCCAGTACCTCGATCCCCGATTGTTCGTCTCAATACTGTTGGACAGCCATCCTCTCAATGGCGCTTCTCAACTGGACTCCCCACTGAACAGCTAAACTCGCTTGGGATCCTCAATGTGGGAACTCAGTCGATTACTGAGCCCCCATCCTGTTTTTGATGCCCCAGGCCCGAACGGCCCAGGAACCAGGAGCACCGCGTAGCACCCACGCCCCGGCCCGGTAGGCCATAGCGCTCGGGGTGTGGTGATATGGTCACCCAAAAGGTGGGTGCCACATGGCAGGAAGACCAAAAGACCCCCTAAAAATGGCGTCTGCCTCATAAGTACCCTCCCCCAGCATGCCCAAGCCTCCTGATTGGTCACTTGGAGAAAACACCCTAACCTCAGCTTCCACCTGCTGCCCCGGGGTGGAACACCACCCCAGGCACAGCAGGATGAGCCCACAACACAGCCAAGCTGAAACAGAGAGCCTTACCTTAATCAGAATTGAGATCAGAATCACTTACACTCTGATCATCCCCCTTAAATTTACTAGCACCCATACTTTGAAGTACATGGGCGCTACACCACCTTTTACGGAGCTGCTCCTTGGATCTCGTGACCCCAAATTTCTGGTAAAGACTCCTCACCACTTTGTCCATTATATTTGACTTCCTCAGATTAGGGGTGTTGTATGGCCCATGATCGCCATCTTAATATTTCCTCCGCAGTATTCACCATCTCCACCACCTCATCAATTGACATATTAGTCACCTTGTATCATTTGGGCCTCGATTGGAACGTTCCCGCCTCCGGGCTTTTCTCGTCAGTACGGGTATACCATGCACCTGTGTCACCGCCATGTCGTCGTCTCCCACTGTGCGCCGACCGAGAAGGGGGGTGAAATAGAGTAAAAAGACCGTCATGGGCGGGCGGAGTTTCACGCATGCGCAGGGTATATAATGAGAACTATGTGTCTACGTTGGGTGCACGGGGTAAGGACGAACAGAAGTGCCGAACTGTCAGGAAAGGTTCCATCCGCTGGTAATATTTATTATTATTTGGCTTGCAGTACTGTGGTCCACCAGCAGGTGTCTCCTGGCAGTTTGGAACTGTCAGGAGAACTTCTCTCTGCTGGTTTTATATCATCTTTGGGAGTATAAAACCTGGCAGTGTGGAGCATACCGCTCTTTCTGCGCTCAGGTGTGACTTGAAGCTAATTACGGACATACCCATTTATACCTGGTGAGTGAAAGCACACCTCGCCTTGGTATCTATCTTCCTGACCTTGAGCCTGCTATTCTGACTTTGAGCCTGCATCTTACCTGACCTCACTCGATCCCTATCTCGAGCCCATCCTTTACCTGTCTCTCGATTACCACAGATACCTGTCCTCCTGTTACCTGATTACTTTGGATCCCTACTCTGCAGCTTTCCATCCGTCCCCTCCCTGTTCCTGTTGGTTTTCCATCCTTACCCACCTGCTGATATCCCCTTGTGTATGACCTCGGCCTGGCTACGATTCTGGTATCTCCCATTTTTGTACATATTGTCTATAGCTATTTTTGGGTCACTGTTTATTGGTTTTGTGTTGTTCACTTATCTTAATAAATTATTATATTTTCACCTACATGTGTTCTTGGTCTCCTCTGTGAAGTCACACAGTCTGGTCTACTAGCTTCTCTGACATGAATGACTGAAACAAAGGTAAAAATTAAACTTGGGCCATCAGTGGCCTATACTGATTCATGATATAAAGGCAGGGCCGTTTTTAATGTAGATTGGACCCTGGACAAAAAAAAAAATCTTGTGGCCCCCCATGCAATTTTGCTCTCCATCTGCTCTGAAACATACAATATATATCAGCGAGACTTAAAAACAGTTTACTGTGTATCAGATCAGGCAGTGATTGCGATTGGTTGCCAGAGGTTACAGTGTATCATTACCACTTTTAACTGACTGCTTGCTAGAGATCACTGTACAGTATAATACTGCTCACTGATTGGTTGCTAGAGGTTACAGTGTATCTTCTCTTCACTGCAGAGGGGCATGATATACATGTGAATGCTGCCTTGATTTACATATGAATGCTCTCATTACTTTTACATATGAATACAGTTATTTACATGTAAACACAAGGTCTACAGATGAGTCATCGGTACACAACAATAGGGCAGTGCTGGGCAGCATTAGTAGCAGCACTTCACACTGTGTATAAAGGCCTATATTGTGATAAGATTAGGACAATTTAAGCTGACCTAATGTTTATGTCTTTTGGCTTACCTTGTAGAAACAATGGATAAGGAAACCAGATATTGTCACGATCAGGCATCAGGCTCAGAGGCCAGTAGCTATAGCAGTTGAAGACAGGTATACAGACAGTCACTTCTGGTAGATGACACAGGCTCAACTGAGGTGCGGAGTCTAAGTGCTAACTGGTGTTCACCAGAGCTCCTGATGGTGGAGATGGATTTTGCTGCATGTTAGCACCAGGTCGCAGTCCTTGGGATCGCCCCACCAGGAGGTGAGCAAGCCAGGGTCCAGTAGCAGATAAGCAGGTAAGGGTTAAACAGCAGTGTGGTCAATAAACAAGCCAAGAGGTCAATCACAAGTGGTTGCAGGTTGGGATCAGGCAATAGAGTAGTCAAGGAACAAGCCAAGGGTCAATCACAAGTGGTAGAAAATACAGATGGCAACTGGGCAAACAAATAGCAAGGCACAATAACCTGGCTAAGAGGAAGTGCTGAGACAAGGCTTATATAGGAAGTTCATGGGAGGAGCAAGGGGTTCGAGGTTAAAGGCAATCAAGACACCAAGCAGAATAGTCTAATGGATCAGATTAGGGTTATCCAGCAGATCAGACAGGGAGCTGTCCAGCATCCCAGATAGCTCAATGGGAAGAGTTAATGCCAGACACAGAAGAGGTCCTAGGTTCAAGCCCAGGTTCTGACAGATATACTGCTGAAATTCATCGAGAACAACAACAATTGTAGAATTAGTGGAATATATGAAGACCTGGATCCCAGAGGCAGATTATAATATGATGTACAAAAAAAATTATAATCTGAGGAACTCATACAAGAAGCAGTACAAAGAGGTCTGTGCTTCAGATCAGGAACAGCAGCAGACCAAATGCATGTGCCCAAGCTGTAGTACTTCAAACACCTGCGATTTCTGGACGACCAGATTGAAGCCAGGGAATCACTTTTGAGTCTTCCCTTCAGAGGGTGACGAGGAGCAAACTGAGCTGGAAGAGCCAGATCTCCACATCTTTAGCCAGGTATAGCAGTTTACAACATATTTATTGGCCTAGAAAATTGTTGCGGACTAGATGTTTTTTATCCCAAATGAAAGAATTAAAAAAAAAAAGGAACAGTAGTGGCCAGAAATGATTGTGACAGGGATGCAAACTGCTGGGGTCAGAATGAGAGTCTTTTCTATTTCTTTAACATTCAAATTGCAACAGTCATGAGCTTAAAAATGTGTGTGATTGATGAAGCAAAAACTAAAACTATGTCCCTTTTTTACACAGGAAGAGCTCAGCCAGAAGGACGAGGCTCTGGAATGTGGCAGGTGTCCAGGCCAAGTGGCAGCACCCAGTCCCAGGTGCCTCCCCTCCAAGTCAGAGCCAAGAGACCCAGGCGGATGATGCAGGTGGAGGAGGAGTCGCTAAAAGTCATCAGGGCCACAGCTGCCATAATGAGGGCCCCCCTCAACCCCGTAGAGATCTACAGTTGCTACCTGGCCAATAAGCTGCAGAAGATTGAGGAGGGACAACATGCCCTCTCTGAGGAGCTTTTTGCCAGTGTGCTTCACAGGACAATGAGGGACCAGCTGACAGATTCCATACATATCTGTGATCTGGCCCATCCTTCTCCTCCTCCTCCTCCTCCTCCTATTCCCATGGATGGAGTTTTGGGGATCCAGGAGTTCTTCTCTGAGGCGTCCTGCTTAGCTCACTTCCAGTCACGCCCCCCCCCCCCCCCGTGGGAGTCCTAATTTAAATGAATGCACAGGGCCTTTGTTCTGTTTCTGCTCCCCAGTTCCACCTCTTAGACCGTAATGTGTCCTCACTGCGGGTTTGTTAGACCTACACATTTTAATAATTTCTAGCAGTGTGATTTAATCTTTATTTTTGGGGATTTTTTTCTGGAATGAGATATGTGACTTTTGTTTTTTGGCGTTACTGGGAAACAGATACCTAAAAATGACTTCTTGATTCTTTACAGTTATAATAAATACTTTTATCTCGATTTGGACACCTGTACAATTGCCATACCTCTGTGGATCCATCTCTGCCTACAAGGTGCCCCCAGGGTTATTTTGAGAGTTTGGACAGTGCACCATCTACTGTGAAGGTTAAAAGAGATCTCACCAACTTATTATACAAGGAAAAATTGGATGCCAAGCTGCAAAATTACTCTACCACCAGAAAACTTTTCTGTAGATCTGGAAAATCTTTCATTGAACGAACCCTGGGCCAGATTCTCAGTGGCGCTACGACGGAGTATCTCAGATACCCCGTCGTATCGCCGTTTTTTTTTTTGCCTCGTATCTATGCGAGTGATGCTTAGCATCACTTTGGCATAGATACGTTTCAACATCCGACAAGTGTAATACCATTACACTTGCGGATCGTAGTTGTAATGACAACTCCGGCCACTAGGTGGCCTTTACATTGTTTTCTCATTTGCATATGCAAATGAGGCTAGTACGCCGATTCCCGATCGCTTTTATGCCGCCCCGTCGTCGCGTAAGTCGTTTTTGTCCGCGTAAGGTTACCCCTGCTTCTATGAGGAGTAACCTTACGGAGTACCGTCGGATGCCGTCGGGTGCCGTCGGATGCCATGTTAAGTATGGCGTCGGGTCAGCGTCGGCTTTTTCCATCGCTTACGTCGTTTTACTAACTCGTTCGCGAATAGGGGCATTGCGTAGTGACGATCACGTCGTTTTGACGTCGGTTTCAACAACGCTTTCCGACGTGAGCTGGAGCATGCGCACCAGGCTTTTTCCCCGGCCGGCGCATGCGCAGTTCTTTCGACGCGGGGGCGCGCTTAATTTAAATACAAGCCGCCCCATTTGAATTTCGCGGGCTTAAGCTGGCCCATTTTCGCTACGCCAACGCAAACTACGGAGCAAATGGTTAGAGAATATGGCACTTGCTCTAGTACGATGCGGCGGCGTAGTGTAAATGGCTTACGCTACGCCGGCGATTTTCTTAGAGAATATGGCCCCCTCTCTCCAGAAATAACAACATTGATGTCCTCTTTTAGATATACAGAATGGTATTTAGAGGTCAATTTGTCTAACTTCTTCTCTAAGGACCCTATTATCCTGCACAGTGCAAGCTGTGTTCAGCCGCTACTCTTTGAATGACTGATGCCTTTCCCTGTAGCAGGTATTACTATTGAAAGAAGAGAAACTTGATGCTGAGTTGTGAAGACTGGGCAAGGACGTTTCTGATTTTTCTTCCAGAACTCTTTGTGTTAGAGTTGCATTTTGAAACAATAAGTCTTTTATATTTGTATGGGGATTATCTACTTGGAAGACATACTGGGTAGGGTTGAGCGAACCCGAACAATTGTATTTTTTTTTTACCCGAACAATTTTCTGAAAGTTCGGGTTTGGTGTTCGGCTATGAAACGGCGCACTGCAGGGCAGCAAATCAGCATTTCTTTTACTTGTGTGACCTAGAAGCCATCACAGCCATGCCTACTAATGCCATGGCTGTGATTGGCCAGTGCAGCATGTGACCGAGCATGTGACCCAGCCTCTATATAAGCTAGAGGCACACAGCACAGCTCGTCACTCTGCTTTAGCTAGGGTAGGAAAAGGCTGCAGCTGCTCTCAGGGACTGATTTAGATAGGATTTTCCTGCTTCAGAAATCGAATTACAATACTCAGCGATCGATCTACATAGCATTAGCTACATTAGGGAAAGGTTCCTGATTGTGTTTATAGGGAGAGAATTAGTTAGGAGTCCGCCCTACTTCACAAATCTAATTGCACCAGCAATGCATATGTTCCTGTGAGATACTCTGCATATTGCACCAGCACGGCATATGTTCCTGTCAGATACACTGCATATTGCACCAGCACTGCATATGTTCCTGTGAGATACTCTGCATATTACACCAGCACTGCATATGTTCCTGTCAGATACCCTGCATATTGCACCAGCACTGCATATGTTCCTGTCAGATACTCTGCATTAGCTACTGTAGGGAAAGGTTCCTGACTGTGCTTATAGGAAGAGAATTAGTTAGGAGTCAGTCCTACTTCACAAATCTAATTGCAACAGAATAGTGACCCATCACTGGTATCATTGGCAGGAATAGTGTCCCATCATTAGTGTCAGTGGGAGAAATAGTGCCGCATCATTGGTATCAATGGGAGGAATAGTGTCTCAGCATTGGTATGATTGGCAGGAATAGTGCACCATCATTTGTGTCAGTGGGAGAAATAGTGCCCCATCATTGGTATCATTGGGAGGAATAGTGTCCCATCATTTGTGTCAGTGGGAGAAATAGTGCTGCATCATTGGTATCAGTGGGAGGAATAGTCTCCCATCATTGGGAGGAATAGTGTCCCATCATTAGTGTCAGAGGGAAAAATAGTGCCGCATCATTGGTACCAGTGGGAGAAATAGAGTCCCATCATTGGTATCATTGGCAGGAATAGTGTCCCATCATTAGTGTCAGTGGGAGAAATAGTGCCGCATCATTGGTATCAGTATGAGGAATAGTGTCCCATCATTGGTATCATTGGCAGGAAAAGTGTCCCATCATTTGTGTCAGTGGGAGAAATAGTGCCGCATCATTGGAATCAGTAGGAGGAATAGTCTCCCATCATTGGTATCATTGGGAGGAATAGTGTCCCATCATTAGTGTCAGTGGGAGAAATAGTGACGCATCATTGGTATCAGTAGGAGGAACAGTGTCCCATCATTGGTATCATTGGAAGGAATAGTGTCCCATCATTTAAGTCAGTGGGAGAAATAGTGCCCCATCATTGGTATCATTGGGAGGAATAGTGTCCCATAATTTATGTCAGTGGGAGAAATAGTGCCGCATCATTGGTATCAGTGGGAGGAATAGTCTTCCATCATTGGTATCATTGGGAGGAATAGTGTCCCATCATTTATGTCAGTGGGAGAAATAGTGCCGCATCATTGGTATCAGAGGGAGGAATAGTGTCCCATCATTGGTATCATTGGCAGGAATAGTGTCCCATCATTTGTGTCAGTGGGATAAATAGTGCCCCATCATTGGTATCATTGGGAGGAATAGTGTCCCATCATTTATATCAGTGGGAGAAATAGTGCCGCATCATTGGTATCAGTGGGAGGAATAGTCTCCCATCATTGGTATCATTGGGAAGAATAGTGTCCCATCATTTGTGTCAGTGGGAGAAATAGTGCCTCATCATTGGTATCATTGGGAGGAATAGTGCCCCATCATTTGTGTCAGTGGGAGAAATAGTGTCCTATCATTGGTATCAGTGGGAGGAATAGTGTCCCATCATTGGGGAAGGTTCCTGCTTGTTAAGATTATTATTTTTTATTTTTATGTATTTTATGTTATTTTAAGTTATTTCCCTATCCACATTTGATTGCAGAGTACTTGCCATGCTCTTACCAAAATTGTGCTGCCATTTGCAGTCCTCTAGCCCTCTCCCTTTAGTAGTCAAAAATGTGGGTCCCTGTTGACTTCAATGGGGTTCGGGTTCGGGTTCGCGTCAAGTTTAGGTCCCGAACCCAGACTTATGCCGCGTACACACGATCACTTTATGTGATGAAAAAAAATGACGTTTTTAAAAAGGTCAATTTCATTGACCATGTGTAGGGGAAAATGTTGTTTTATGTCTTGTAAAAAACGACAAAAAAAATTGAAGCATGCTTCAATTTTATGTGTCATTTTTCAAAACGTCGTTTTTTTGTTTCACAAAAAGTCACCGTGTGTAGCAAAAAACGTCGTTTAAAACAACGTTTTTCAACCCGCGCATGCCCAGAAGCTAGTTATGAAGCGAGCTTCAATGGAAAAGAGTGGTGAACGTAACCTCGCTTTTTGTGAAAAAGTGAAGTTTCAAAAACGTCGTTTTTTACTTCACAGAAAACACCGTTTTTTTTCCTAACATAAAGTGATCGTGTGTACGGGGCATCAGGGTTTAAGAACGAGGAGATTTGGTCTTTAACGTATGTACGCAAAGTAAGCTTGTCGAGTTCCTTGACAAGCCTAACAAGGAACTCAACGAGGAAAACCATGTGTTTCGCCGTCGAGTTCCTCGGTCGTGTGTATGCGGCCTTAGACATTTTTTCACAGATTTTTATATCCAATATCATTTCATTTGTGTTTTTTGGTTTTATTAGGTTTGTTTGTGAATCATTTGTGCATTACAGCGCAGCTATATTTTTTCCATATTGTTTAGTGTGCGCATTTTTTCGTTGCAGCTGTTGCGTTATCACTTTTATTATACTTTTTTTCAAATGTTTTTTCATTTACACGGAGACTGCGCAGTATTTTTCCTTACAATTTGTCTAACTACTTAGGCAAGCTGAAAATTCCATTAATGAAATATGCATTCCGCATTTCAAGTGATGATGGCAAAGTTGCAAGACAAGGTGCTGTGAAAACATTCATCAGGCCCACCACTAAATTGGTATTGCTCTTTTCCTTTGGGGATTAGCTTTGTTTTTATCTGCACTTAAAAAATTGCTTACTGACAAAACAAGAAAAGAAGGTGCCAATACCAATTAACCACCACATTTTTCTGGTCAATGACCGGGCAACTTTTTGCGATTCGGCACTGCGACGCTTTTACTGACAATTGCATGGTCGTGCGATGTGGCTCCCAAACAAAATTGACGTCCTTTTTTTCCCCACAAATAGAGCTTTCTTTTTGGTGGCATTTGATCACCTCTGCGGTTTTTATTTTTTAAACAAAAATAAACAAAAATAGAGCGACAATTTTGCAAAAAAAAAAAGAATAATTTTTACTTTTTGCTGTAATAAATATCCCCCAAAAATATATAAAAAAACTTTTTTTTTTTAGGGTATAATTTATCTTTTTTTTGTATATTTAAAAGGGTTGTAAACCCTCGTGTTTTTTCACCTTAAAGCGGAGTTCCACCCAAAAATTTAACTTCCGCTTATCCCACTCCTCACCCCCTTACATGCCACATTTGGCATGTAATTTTTTTTGGGGGGGAGTGGGGTCTTCAGGAGGAGTGGGACTTCCTGTCCCTCTTCCTCCTTCTGCCGAGGGGCTGGTAAGGCGATTAAGCTTAATCGCCTTATTGCAGCCCCTCCCTGTAGGCGATGGCCTAGGACACTGACAGGTCCTAGGCGATCGCATGTCCAATGGGACGGCGCAGTGCCGGGCCGCGCGCGCATGCGCAGTGCCGCTCGCGCATGCGCAGTGGGAGCCCGGCCGTAAAGCCGAAAGCTGTCACGGCCGGGTGCCCACAGTAGCAATGAGGATGCCGGCCGGGGAGGGGGGGAGCAGAGCGGAGCCCCGGCTGGCGTGCCGCTGGAACGCTGGATCAGGTAAGTGTATGTTTATTAAAAGCCAGCAGCTACACTTTTTGTAGCTGCTGACTTTTAATAAACATAAAATTTGACTGGAAAACCCCTTTAATGCATCCTATGCATTAAGGTGAAAAAAACTTCTGACACTGACTGGCCCCCTAGCCCCCCGTCTTGCTCACCTGAGCCCGTTCTTTCCCTCGGCAGGGGGCATGCGCGCGTCTCCAGCGGCTGAAATGCAAAATTCCGTAATATTACGTGATTTTGCGTAAAACTGCGGCGGCTGGTCGGCTAGTGGTTAACATTCAGCTGCACTACTTTGCATGTAATGGTGTCTTAAAGTTGTTGGTTTTTGCAATTATGTGCTTGTTTTCTTTTTTGTTGTATAGATTTTCATAACATCTACAGAAAATGGCACTGCTTGTTTGCTTGCACACAACTGTCATTCTGTTATAGGTAATGTAGTGACCAGATGGATAGTGTGCCGCGCCCAGCAGTTACATGCACATTGTAATCACATTGGTGGTTAATTCCATGCTGTTCATTGAGTAATTATTACCCCGTGGTCATTGTTTTATCTGCACTAATGTTTTTGTGTATCTTGTGTATCTCGTGTAAGATGCAATTTTTTCCTTCCTCAGTATGAGTTCTTGCTTTCTTTACCACAAAACGCACACTGAGGTTAGGAAGTTTTTTTTTTTTGTTTTTTGACCACCGAACATACCAACATCTACCTACGAAAATAAAGATGTTTGTGGATGCAAAGTCTTTGGTGCGTTAAGCTTTCTGGTGAAGACCGAATATGAGATGTCTCTGCGCCATTCAGGCCAGGCATAGAAGAAAGGTATATTCACTTTGAACAATATGAGTCAGAATAAAGATTCAGTACCTCTGGTTCCTCCAAAATGTTGGCATTGCCATCAAACAGCTTACATTACTTGTACTTTGTTATATCAGGTTCACAAAATGGGTGTTATCTAATGTTGTTAAAAATAATAAAAATAAATAAAACAGATGTACATGGTAATACACACAGCTATTCTGGATGTACAGTTAGCCATCGAGAAAAAAGGAATGATTTGCATAGCCCTGCCCACTCTCCTAAAATGAAGAATGACCTCATTTTTTTGTATACGGAATGGATGGAGGGAGACATGCAAGTACCTTCAGTTCTAAGAAGGCTCCATTGTCTTTCTGTACAAAAAATGTTTTTCTTTTGATATAATTTCTGCAACTAAAAGAGGAAATAAAGAAGAATGGCTTGCAAGGGAAGAAGATGCAAGCAAACACTCTTACCTCAACTTTTTCAGAATCCTGTTCCTCTTCTCGTTCTATTTACAGCCTCAGAATGATCCAAATGAAATGGAATTAATGACAATTTACAGCATTTTCTTTTCCATTGTTAAAAAATGAAAATTTACTAGAGAAGACAGCTGCCTTGAGAAAATTGTTCCCGTGTTAAGTGCTGAAGTGAGGCGCTCTATATTTTGTTTTAGCTGACACAACATTTAGACAGTTATTCTAAAGAGGGCATCAGCGCTAGGAGCATTTACTTTATGGATAATCCTATTCTAAATTCAAGCCAGGGGGGATTTGGAAGACATAATGCTGTCTCTGCACAAAACTCATCCATCTTTTCAAATACCTGTTATTTTCTGTCCCCTTATAACATTCTTGACCCATTGTCAAAATCATAAATTAGTAATTTTATAATAAACGTTTACTACAAGTAACATGTCCTAAAATGTTACTATAGTACACATTTTATATATATATATAGAAGGCCAGTATGGTGGCCTGAGTTTATGGGAAGAGCCCGGAGGGTATTTAAGCAGCCCACTCACACATGCTCTTTGTCGGTTCAGTGTGCAGTACTACACGTCACTGGGCTGTCTCTTCCCAGCTCACCTCATGTCCGTGAGTCTGCGCATTCAATCGCATTCGACATCGCAAGTGCATTGCGGCTTCTCCATTCATGGTCTTCGACGGCGGTTCCCGCTTACTGTCGCAGGTTGTATTCAAACCTTTTGTATCATGTGCAATCTTGCAATTCGTTATGCTCCCTATCCTGCATTTCTTTTGTAAAAATCTGCCTCTGAGTTATTGTTGCTCATGTTCTAACATCTTAGTTACAAGCTTGGTACATTTAAAACTTCCTCCTGCCAAACAAACTATTTATTTGTATATTCATATTTGTGTCTATGCTTGCTGACTCATTCATTTGGAGATTAGCATATATTCTTTGTATGGGTTCTTTGGCAGATTGAGGTGGTAATTGAACTCACCTGCTGCCTTGTCTGCACTTGATAAGCCTGGGGGGATGGGTGGCTGGTAGCATACACTCTACAACCAATTCACAGCAGATTTGTTCAACACTCCTTACTTCCGATTCGTATCGGATTTGTTTCATGCATTTTTCAACCGTTTTTGTATCAGTCATTTCTCTTTATAACTGTTTTGTATGAGATACATTGCATACTTTCCACCATTGCCATTCTATGTTTCCCCCATGCCGTGCGTTTTAGTTTCCGCAGCGGAACTTACGAATTGTTTGTACACGGTTCTTCTCTCTCATTTATTTACCAAAGTTATTGCCTGTGCGTCATGCATGGCGCCACACCACACCACGCCACACTCTTCGGATGTGTTGCACATCCACTCCAGTCCAAGCAAACCCAGTTGCATGTTCATTGTCCCAGGTAGGATTTGTTAGCTTGTTTGTCATGTCAAAATTTGTGGCCACTCATGGTGTCACCCGCATCATGTTCGGTTCCCACAGTGGAGCTTATAATATATTCGTACGCACTTCTCGTGTTCTATTTTCTACACCAAACCTTGTTGTTTTGCCCTATGCATGGCATCCCTACACCTTTCCTACATGTTTCACTCCAGCCACAGTCCTCCGCAAACTCACTCGCATGGCCCACTGTCGCAAGTAAAATTTGTTATTAAATTATTTATGTCCTATCAATTTGCTACTATTCGTTGTCTCCCATATCGTTCATTAGTGACCCCTATAGAACCTACAATTCATACAGGTGTTGTCCTTCTACCCTATACTGCTTGCTTAAGGTACAAACAAATCAGGTGTTTCTATCCTTTCTCAGTAACCCATCTTATTGATTGAGACCTTGCAACCATGCAAATCATCTCAACAGCCTGACACCCTTGTTAAGACCCTTGCAACACATGACCTTTAAAAAACGCAAAATAAAATATATATAAAAACGCAAAAAAAAAAAAAATTGCCACCACGCAATCTCAGCCCCTCGGCAACCTGACAACTGTTGAGACCATTGCAACCATGCAAAATCATCTCAGCAGCCTGACACCCTTGTTGAGACCCTTGCAAACGCAATATCATCTCAGCAGCCCCACACTCATTGAGATCCTTGCAACCACGCAAAATCATCCCAGCAGCCTGACACCCTTGTTAAGTCCCTTGCAACACATGACCTTTACAAAACGCAAAATAAAAAATATATATAAAAACGCAAAAAAAAAAAAAAGTTGCCACCACGCAATCTCAGACCCCCGGCAACCTGACACCTGTTGAGACTGCTGCAACTACGCAAAATCGTCTCAGCAGCCTGACACCCTTGTTGAGACTCTTGCAAACGCAATACCGTCTCAGCAGCCCCACACTCATCGAGACCCTTGAAACCACACAAAATCATCTCAGCAGCCTGACACCCTTGTTAAAGACCCTTGCAACACAAGGCCCTTACAAAAACGCAAAAATATATATATATATATATATATTTATATATATATAAAAAAAAACGCAAAAAAAATAAAAAAACGTTGCCACCATGCAATCTCGGCCCAGCAACCCGACACCTGTTGAGACCATTGCAACCACGCAAAATCGTCTCAGCAGCCCTACATTCATCAAGGCCCTTGCAACCACGCAAAACCATCTCAGCAGCTTGACACCCTTGTTGAGACCCTTGCAAACGCAATACCGTCTCAGCAGCCCCACATTCATCAAGGCCCTTGCAACCACGCAATACCGTCTCGGCAGCCTCACACCATTGTTGAGACCCTTGCAAACGCAATACCGTGTCAGCAGCCCCACACTCATCGAGAGCCTTGCAACCACTCAATACCGTCTCGAGCAACCTCCCACTCATCAAACACCTTTGTGACCACGCAGTCTCGCCCCAGCAACATGGCATTCATAGAGACCCTTGCAGCCAGAAAAATGGGTGTTTTTCAGCCGCCCCTGATCTCTCCTCTATGTTATCTTATCAGTACGTCTACACAGGATCCCCAATCACTCCTCTATGTTATCTTATCAGTACATGTACACAGGATCATTTATAGTCATTTCTAGGCAGTTGAGTTCAGAAACCTTCTCGAAAAAAAAAAATGGGTTCAGACGGATGTTTAAAGGCATTCGAAACGCCAATGCCTGTAACAGCTTGTAAACACAGCCAGATGTGGTAACTCATGTTTACCAGCGTTTCATTCACAGTCGTTTTCATAAAAAAAAAAAAAAGGGGGAAATATTGTCTCAGAAACTTGACACTCCTTTAAGACCCTTGAAAAATGTAATATCATCTCAGCTACCTCAAACTCGTCTACACCTTTGCAACCACACAATCTTGTCTCAGCAACCTAACGTCCGTTCAGACCTTTGCAGCCATACATAGTCATCTCAGCGGCCCGACACTCACTTGAGACCATTGCAAACGCAACATCGTCTCAGCAACCCCTCACTTGTTGAGACCCGTGCAACCACACAAGGCCATCTCAAAACAAACCTCATAATCATCGAGACCTTTGCAACCACGCAATATCGTCTCAGCAAACCAGACTGAGACCCTTGCAACCACACAATATTGTCTGCAGCAGTATAAAACACTTTGCAGCACGCACCTACGTGCAAACCCGAATACAAACTAAACTTGCAAACACACCTCAGTGACAATCAGCCAAACAAACACACAGTGGCACCCAGTTGGCCATTCATCTTTAGTGGCACGCGGGCCATTCATCTTTTCCCTGTCATTTCCCTGCAGTTAGTTCAGGTTTCCAACCAGCACCAGCGAGTGCACGTTGATCTGCGAGTGCACGTTGGTCAGCGAGTGCACGTTGGTCAGCAAGTGCACGTTGGTCAGCAAGTGCACGTTGGTCTGCGAGTGCACGTTGGTCTGCGAGTGCACGTTGGTCAGCTGGTGCACGTTGGTCAGCGAGTGCACGTTGGTCAGCGAGTGCACGTTGGTCAGCGAGTGCACGTTGGTCAGCGAGTGCACGTTGGTCTGTGAGTGCACGTTGGTCAGCGGGTGCACGTTGGTCAGCGAGGGCACGTTGGTCGGCGAGGGCACGTTGGTCAGCGTGTGCATGTTGGTCAGCGAGTGCACGTATATCATCTTGTTGAGCACCTGTGTATTGTCTTGATTTTCTCACACCAATGCAAGATCCAGTCCAAGTTCTTAAACTAGACCAAGCATCAGTAGCAGACTTAGCTATGTGGGACAACTTCTCCACCTGATAGAACAGCATTTCAATCTTCATCCCGGCAGTGTCAGCCGAGCCACCACGGGCTTTTGCCTGCATTTTTCAATCACCACTGGTTCTCCAAACCTTGGCCCCCAGAAATTCTCTTAAATTTCTGCTTCACCCAGTCTTCATCACGCCTCGTGCTGTACCCCATTGTGGCAGCTGCCCAGGTCTGGGGCCACACTTGAACTGGACAGACAGTGTTCTTCACCACAGACAATCAAGCCACAGCTGACTTCATCAATTAAGGTAGATCAAGCCTCTCCCCATCACGTCCTTCCTGCGCAGGCTCGCGCAGCTGTCACTTTGTCACCAGTTTAATATCTTCTGTAGACATGTTCCAGGCAAATGCAAAATCGCAGCTGATGCTCTGTCCCATTCCAACCTTACTTTGTTTTTCCAGCAAGAGCCTGGAGCTGACCCAATAACCATCCCTGTCCCACCCTGGTCATTGCTGAAGATGGATTGAAGTAGCATCTCACCAACTCAACCCAGGTTAATAACCACTCCTTGGCACGCAACACACTGAAGGCCTATCGCACTGCTTGGAACATTAACTGCTCATTTTTGGCCACTTGCCTCGGAGCAGCAATAGGCAACATTAGACACGTCCTAGCCTTCATATCGTATTGCCACACGCAGCTGACCCTTTCTCACAATACTATCACGCCATATCTAGATGGTGTCCAGCATTTCCTGTCCCTGCAGGACCCCAGTAAACCGTCAGTATTCTCGAGCCCATGCAGTCAAGTCCCTTCTACAGAGCATACAGAAGCACCAACCTGTAGTCAGTGGCGAGCGCCTACCTTTCAAGAGTGCCCTCTTTAGGGACATGTCTGAAATCCTTACCCGTTCCCCATTTAGGGCCTTGCCCAGCATAGTCATCCAAGCAGCCATCTACCAGGCCTTCTACGGTTCCCTACAACCTAGTGAATTTACAGTCAGTGGCTCCGGCAGTCAGACACTGCTCCGACGCCACCCGACTCGCTTTCGGACCCCTACACTCTCAGTCTGCAAACGCAACAAACCAGCCCCAGGGGTTGACATCAACCTGTTTCAGACTAACAATGCCTGATGCCCAGTGACGGTGCTCGACTGACTACTGCTCCATCTACCCAGCCAATCTGATGGTAGCTTGTTGCTACCCTTTCTAAACCAGCTCCCTGAGTGGCAGACAGTTGTCAAGCATGTCAGAATCCTAAGCAACTTGGGCTTCAAATCCCAGTCAGTTCTCTGGACATTCTTTTCGAATTAGAGCAGCCTCAACTGCCTCCCAACAGGGAGTACCAGACCACGTAATCGAGATACCAGGCTGCTGGGAAGTCTCCTTGTTTTGCCACATACATCCCAAATCCTCAGGAAGAAATGGCACAAGCCTTTACCAAGCTGGCTCAATAAATACAAGAAATCAATATAAGCTATTTCCCTATCTGAGTCTTTTGCCCCCTTTTCTTGGCATACTGACCAGACCACCAAGGCACACTTCAGGTCTATTTATGTTGTAAGTCTTGTCGCGTGTTTATGTGATCCACATCACTCTCGGTCAGAGGGCCACGACCATAAATAAGAAGGCCAGTATGGTGGCCTGAGTTTATGGGAGGAGCCCAGAGGGTATTTAAGCAGCCCACTCACACATGCTCTTTGTCGGTTCACTGTGCAGTACTACACGTCACTGGGCCGACTCTTCCCAGCTCACCTCATGTCCGTGAGTCTGCGCATTCAATCGCATTCGATACCCTCCCGCCCTTCCCTTTTTCAGGGCACTTCTCAGCATATCCTTCTTCAACAACTACCCATTACTTACTTTGGGTATGCCCCCTTTTCTTGGCATACTGACCAGACCACCAAGGCACACTTCAGGTCTATTTATGTTGTAAGTCTTGTCGCGTGTTTATGTGATCCACATCACTCTCGGTCAGAGGGCCACGACCATAAATATATATATATATATATATATATATATATATATATATATACAGTAAATATCTTATGCATAAGGCAAAAGTAATTTAGGGTATCTTCATCTTTTTTTTGTATATTTAAAAGGGTTGTAAACCCTCGTGTTTTTTCACCTTAAAGCGGAGTTCCACCCAAAAATGTAACTTTAAATTTAAATTTAAAAATTTTAATTAAAATTTAAATTTAACTTCCGCTTATCCCACTCCTCATCCCCTTACATGCCACATTTGGCATGTAATTTTTTTTGGGGGGGAGTGGGGTCTTCAGGAGGAGTGGGACTTCCTGTCCCACTTCCTCCTTCCGCCGAGGGGCTGGTAAGGCGATTAAGCTTTATGGGGCTGATGCATATTAATGCGTTGCAGTAATGCATGTCAAAATGGCCATTTTATCATATGTTATGTTATATGCCAAGTGAAGAGTTCTGGTTGTATGCTACGGGTCTGATAGGCGGAGACTGCACTGCGTTGTACTCCCGTGTCAGGTGAGAAAGAACACCGTGGAGAGAAGGGGATTTTCATCGGGGTACAGAGGTGAACGTGGATGGGGGGTACAGAGGTGGCCAGAGGGGTACAGAGGAGGGGGTACAGAGGTGTACATGGGGGTAAAGTGGTGGACAGAAGGATACAAATGTGAATGTGGATGGGAGGGTGCAGAGGTGGACAGAGGAGGGGGTACAGAGATGCACATAAGGGGGTAAAGAGGTGGACAGAAGGATACAGATATGAAAGTGGATCGTGGGAGCAGAGGGGGACAGAGGGGGTACAGAGGTGCACATGGGGTAAAGAGGTGGACAGAAGGATACAGATGTGAATGTGGATCGGTGGGGGGGAAAGGTGGACAGAGGAGGGGGTACAGGGGTGGGGGTACAGAGGTGCACATGGGGGTAAAGAGGTGGACAGACGGATACAAATGTGGATTAGGAGTGCAGAGATGGGCGGAAGGGGGTACAGAGGTGGATGGGGGGTGCAGAGGTGGACAGAGGAGGGGGCTACAGAGTTGGAGGGGGGTGCAGAGGTGGACAGAAGGATACAGGTGTGAACGTGGATGCAGAGGTGGACAAAGGATACATAGGTGAATGGAAGGGGGGTACAGAGGTGAGCTGTGGACAGGGAATACAGTGGTGAGCTGTGGATTAGGGGTACAGAGGTGGATGGGGGATACAAAGGTGAATGGTGGATGTTGGGGTACAGAGATGAAAATGGACAGGGGGTATGGTACAGAGGGGGGTGGGGGGATACAGAAGTGAGCTGTGAACAGGGAATACAGAGCTGAATACAAGGGTGTACTGTGGATGGAGGGGGTTACAGAGGTGAACTGTGGATGAGGATGCAGAGGTAAGCAAACTGATGTACAGAGGTGGTTACTTGGGGGGGGGGGGGTATTCAAGTACTGCCCCCTGATTTTCTGTGTCCTGTATGATACAAACACATCACAGTACACACTCCCAATCCCTGTGTGTCATCCTGGACTCCTCTGCCCCCCCCCCATCATACTGAACTCCCCTATCCCCCATCATACTAGACTCTCCTATCTTCCCCCCTAATTATCCTGGACTCCCCTACCCCCTCATGATCCTGGACTCCCCTATCCCCCCTCATCATTCTGGACTCCCCTACCCCCTCCATCATCCTGGACTCTCCTATCTCTTCCCTCATCATTATTATTCTACATTTTATAAAGCGCCAACAGTTTGTGCAGTACTTTACACCATGAGGACAGACAGAACAGTTACAATACAATTCAATACATACGTTTATGTGTATGTTTGTTTTTTGGAATGTTGGGGCAGAGAGCAAATTTTTATTATATGATGGCCCTGACAACCCTCCGCTCCAGATGATCAGAATATCATCTATGTACTGCTGTAAATAATTATATTTTCTGAGAAAGGGTTATGAATGATTTCAAATGGCCATATCCTTCCAATAACCTATCACAATATTTGTGTAACATGGGGTGTAATTAATTAACACCCATGGCTGTATCGTAGATTTGTAAATAAGAGAAATCCATAAAACAGAAATACTATCCACTAGAAAAATGTTAGAATATATATTCAGAGTGAGGCCTAGCCATGTTCTAACGGTGATAGGAATCTAGAATTGGACAGCAAGAGGAAAGCAAGTGATCTTAAGTAGTGTGCTTGGAGAGATGTGAAGTAGCAGAGACTTTTAATTTAGATTCAATTGGACATTTCCCACTGGATTACAGGGAACTTGAACTTTACTCCAAACTCCTGCTTGAAAACAGTAAAGTGTGTGTGAGAATGTCTACTGTTAACCCGGGTGATAGGAAGCAGCTTGGGGGTGCCTGTAAGCGGGCCTAATTTAAGTCAGTCCTTTACAAGGAGGCATGGGTTGTTGACTTTATTGTTGCCATAGGCAACCACTGGACAATACACCTGCTATTAGTCTCTAGTTACTGTGATGCAGTCCACGCCAAGCAACATGTCTGGGCAAAACCTGCTAGCATCAGCATGCCTGCAAACTCCAGTTTGTTCCACCAGAGGTTAATGCAGTGCGTGCAGAATGGAGCCTGCTTATCACTTCCTCAGGCGCCAAGCAGACAAGGAGTTGGAGTGCGGAGCCATGCCCTGGAGGAAACTTACAGGTTCTAGCAAGCTGCAGACACCACAAGGCAGCTGGAGATAGTAGAGAGTAATCGGCTGATTCCCACATTGCAGTGGTTACCCGATGTGCAGGAGCGGGTGCTGGTGGATACTGGCATTTGGCTAGAGCTACGCGGAGGGCTCGACTTGGGGGTGATTGACAGAGCGGAGCGACTGTGGGGAGCCACTTATCAGACTAGGACACGTCCAGCAGGAGCCGCGGAAACAATAATGTTAACCTGCTTTCAAGACTTTGTACACCGCACACGCGGGATATTCGGAAGGCCAGAAAGGGCCAAAGATCACCAGCCACAGGCGGAGGAGGAGTTGCAGCCTGGCGACCCCAACGTGAAGATAAAGGACATATGAGGTGAAGAGGATGCTGTCACGACCTGTGGCCTGGCTACTGCACGTGCTAGTTTGCAGGAGCCGGGTGACATCCCTGAAGAGCAGGCCAGCTCAAAGTTCCTTGCTGTGACACTCCAGAAGGAGCCCATGCTAGAGGGAGGTGTGCCTCCAGGTGAGCTGAATGAGGTAAGCGAGGGCCAGGTCATAGATTGGGGTTCCCCCAGAATACTGGAAAAGTTTGGGTCTTTGGAGGGACCGTTTAAATGGTCATCCCCCTGAGGAAATTTCCGAAGAGGAGGAGTGGGTGACAGGAGGTTCCCATCCCACAGAGACCCAGTCAGAGGCAGGAGAAGATGCTCACCCCACAGTATGGACCCCTGTCCTTTGCAGCCTTGTAGGCCGACCCTCCACTACCCAGACCAGAGCACCCACCTACAGGCAGTGGATGGTGAGATCCTAGGATGCGTGTGTCTTGCTAGGGAAGGGAAAGCCTAAAGAATTTCCCAGGTTTTCCTACTTCCAGAGGAACATACAGAGAAGGGTTGCTCTGGAGTGGAGTCTGGACTACCCATATGTCCCCTCCCAGATAATGGACATCATGGAGAACTCCTGGGGAGAGTGGGAAGATGACCTTGTCTGAGATTTTCTGCACCTCCCAAAGTCTTTGCGGGTGCCAAAGAGTTATGCCTGGGCCCAGTTTATGCACATTCGGGATGAATGGAAGCTGGGACGTGGCATTTACAGGGATCAAGTCCTGGTTGTAAAGGCGGGTCGATCTATCAGTAGCTCTCTCAGGTCTCCGTCAGAAAGGAAGGGGATAGCAGGAGATAGCAGGAGAAGATTGCCGGATCCCTGCTTCTAGATGTGAGGATAACAGATTCAGCATTAGCATGCAATGCCAAGCTGCAGCAAGCAAGGCTAGCAGACTATTAACATGCATTTAAAAGGGTATCTATTCGGAGATAACATTATAATTCTACCACTTTACAAAACTCTCATTGGCCCAAATCTTGAGTATGCTATCCAGTTCTAGTCAGTCACCTTTTTTCAAAAGAATGTTCTTGAAATATAAGGAGGGAAACTATTTAGGCAGCTGGAGGACCTCAGGTATGTAGAACAATTACAAAACGTAAAATGTATTCTCCCTGGAAAATAGACACTGAGGGCCAGATTCAGGTAGAGTTATGCCAGCGTATCAGTGAAACGCCGGCATAACTCACACTTTGCGCCGGCTTATCTGTTTTCTGTATGCAGAAAACAAGATACGCCGGTTTGCTGCAAAGATCCCACAGGCGTAATTGTATTACACCGTCGGATCTTAAATGCAGTTTTAAATTGGCCGCCGGGGGTGTTCTCGCTGATTTACGCCAAGAATACGCCAATTCACGAACGTACGCGGGCCAGACGCAGTCACTTTACGCCGTTTGCGTAACAGTTTTCCCGGCGTATTGGACGTAAGTTACGTTGTTTGCGTAAGTCGATTCAGAATGGGCTGGCGTAAGTTATAGCTTTTATTGACAAGTAGTGACGAGATTTGGAGCATGCGCACTGTTTTTTTTTCTATGGCCGGCGCATGCGCAGTACGTTCGGCGCGTGAACGCGCCTAATTTAAATAGGAGACGCCCCCTACCCGCCTATTTTGACTTAGGTCGCCCAATTTATGCTACGCCGCCGCAACTTAACACGCAAGTGCTTTGTGAATACAGCACTTGCGCGTAAAGTTACGGCGGCGTAACGTAAATAGGTAACGTTGCGCAGCCGCAAAGATCCAGTCGCCATCCTAAATCTGGCCCTGAGTAACTGCAGTCTGCTCACATAATTTGTAATAAAAACATATTTGCCATTCTGAAGCTTGGTAACAAATACAAAAAAAATTCCACGCTGCCTAAATGGTGAGCAGCTACAAAAAAAACAGTAGACAAATGGTTAAAACAAAAAAACATATAAATGTAGCGCTAAACAAATAATAATACACCAAGTGATCTGAACACTGTGTCCAACAATCTATAAATATTTCAATTAGCGTTGTCCAGATACCGATACTAGTATCGGTATCGGGACCGATACCGAGTATTTGTGGGAGTACTTGTACTCGCGCAAATGCTCCCAATACCTAAATAGAATACTTTTTTTGTATTTATCAACATGTTCTGTGAAAATTCTTTGAGTTTTTTACTACTTGCGTGACAAGCAAATAATTTTTTTTTATTCATTTTTACTCATATTTATTCTTTTATAATGTCTTGAGTTAGAGTTCTTCATAATTCTAAAGAAAATATCCTTAGTCTGTATTGTGGTTTGAAAACTGTCACATGACATTTTAAAAAAAGTATCGGTATTCGGTATCGGCGAGTACATGAAAAAAAGTATCGGTATTTGTACTCGGTCCTAAAAAAGTGGTATCGGGACAACCCTAATTTCAATGAACATATAGCTATATCAAACATGTGAAAAGTCTCTAATATGCAAAAAATTATGAATATTGAATACAGTCCTACAGTCCAATATAAATGCAATTGCTGGTGCAAGTGAAGTGAAAACGGCCACCAAGTGAAGTGAAAATGGCCACCACCAACATAGGAGAGGCTTACTGGAAACAGTGAAACCCTGAAGAACGTATGTTCAAAGGGTCAACTGACCATGGTATGAACCACTGTGAAGATCAAATCCTCTGCTGCAGTTCCCAAACACAGGGCCGGGGGGGGGGGGGGCCCTGGGGATTTATTTTTATAAATAAACATTTATAAAAAAGGGGGGGAGTTGCCTTCCAGGGCCCTTTAATAAAAAATAAATAAAAAAATATATAAACAAAAATAAAAAAAAGGGGTTTGACACATGGGGCCCTTTAATAAAAAAAAAAAAAATATATATATTATAATAAATAAAGAGAGAGAGGGTTTTTTTTTAGGGTGTTCCCATCCGGGCCCCTGGGGACCCCGGGGCCCCTTACAGGTGTACTGCCTGTACTCCCCTGATGGCGGCCATGCCCACACAACTTCTCGCACACCAAACCACTATGCAAAGGGTATGTTGATAATAGGTGCTTAGTAATCCTGAACATTCCTGGTAGTGTCCTGTCTCTCTTTCCCCTCTGTCTGATCAGTCCCTCGTTATCACCTGTGCACTCCCAGCCTGTGCAGCACAGACTGGGAGCGCACAGGTGATAATGAGGGACTGCTAGAACACAGAGGGAACACCGAGGGTAGGGGTTTTCCAGACTCTCACTATTGTTTGCCTGGCAGCTGTAGTAACCTGGAGGCAAAATTTGAAGTCATGGGGGATGGTTGGTGGTTTAAGGTTTATGAGCGCCATTGTGGAGTCCGGATCAATGTGTGTGTAGCAGAATCGCTGACCTCTTCCAGTCTAATGAGAACCTTCCAGGCCAAAGATAGTTGTCATCCTTCAATATGTGGTGGGTTATGAGGCATAGAGGGTGCAAGGGTGGTAAAAGTTATTGGGCTCCAGAGACTTCTTGGATGTAAAAGAGGTTTTATTTTTTTGACAGTCCTTTTTATATTTTGAAAGGGATGGGTTAGGGCAGGGCTGGACTGAGACCAAAATTTGGCCCTGGACTTCATCCAGACCGGCCCACTTTATGTTTTCAAACAAGCACAAAAACAGTATATAAACTATACGCAATTGTGCAATAAAACATAAGTAGCATAACATAAGGATTCCTCACTCACTTCACCTTCTCACATAACTGCATGAAGTGGAGGGCGAGGTGCGCAGCCATTACTTTGACAGGCTGTCACTGAAACCGGCCCACTGAGCCATCGGCCCACCGTGAAACTCCCTGTAATCCCTATGGCCAGTACATGCCTGGGTTAGGGCCAGGACACCCTTAAGTAGTTTTAATTTCATTTGCGGACTTCCACAGGAGGACAGACATACAGGGAAAGACCCCACCTATGGTAACAGTACTTGAACAGTTGTTAACTCAAAGTGAAGCCTCGTACACATGACCGATTTTCGCTGCAAAAACCAGCAGGAAAACTGCTTCTTGCCGAGATTACTGTTCGCGTGTACAATGCATTCACGCTTGGACATACTCCTCCCCAGTTGAAACAGGTCATGAGTTTTCTGCACTTGGGCAACATTAGAACTGAGGGACTTCTTGGATTCCTCTGTGGCGCTTACACTGAGCAGGGCAGGTGGCTGGTTAGTCAGCATTGACATAATTTCTATCAGCTGGGACACTTGAGTCTTTAAAAGCTCAACCTGAGGATCACCATCAGCATTGGACCTGCATTCTGTCCTTCACAGGTGTGGGGTCAGGAGGAGGTGGGGCTGTGTGAGCGAGCAGAACGGAGGAAATTTCAATGCAAGTTCTAATAGCGGGCAATACCGCTCTGCGATCCGCAGCTCTCCTCTTCCTCTGTGATCTCTGACAGCTACCGATCAACCCAGCCCACCGTGGTGCTCGCCCAAACCCCCCACCACTCCCAGGCAGCTCAGCTCCTCGCCAGACCTAATTTTCCATTCACAAAATGCGAGTGGAAAATTTGAGGTCTGCCATACAGTACTATATTTTTATAAATGCAATTGAATACTGTTACCTTGGTGCTGATCACCTGCCCACAACAGCAATAGACATAGTCCCACATAAGATGTAGTTTAACCAAGGGTAAATATGTTTACTTGGTGAAGAAAATAAAACAGAATTTACATAAGCAACATTTGACTTCAAACAGGGCCCTGTAAGAGTCAATGGTATATAGTTCTATAACAGGTTCAGAATTTGGCGGTACAAAAAGACCTAGTCAACACAACCTGAGGTCAGACCTGAGTAAGTACACAGTGGAGGAATCCCCCAATGCAATGAAGCCAGAAATGGGGTACCTCTCCACCAGGCCCCATTCAGCTCACTGATATAGCAAAATGACAAGTGAATACAAGCAATTAAATCACACATATGAGTTTGTAAGCTCTTTAGCTCCCTCCAGTGAGCAGTTCCACTGATGCGTGTCTCGTTGCGTCAGCTTAAGCAACAAACTGAATTAATGATTGTTCCTTTAAGTTCAAAGTAATCTTCTGCTAGCTTTTGTTGGTGCACTTGAGTATTTGTAATCCAACAAGGTATATGAAGAAAGGAACAAACACTTAAAATATGTAATGGCAAAAGAGGTGCTGCTCCTTCCAAAGCGCTATTTCACTCCCGGGTGCAATGTGTCCCTACTTGTGGCACGGTAACTTCCAGAAAGTGTAAGTGAAACTATGAAGTCACCTTCCTGCAAAACAGGTATGTTGGTGGACAGGTGCCCTCTCACCAGATGAGGCCTCACCTCGCCGGTATACATTGTCTGGACCCTCTTGGTTCTCAGCATCTCCGTAGCTCGTGGTCCCTGGTCCTCCGCGCAGCTGCTCACAAGGTTCTGGTGGATAGGTGACTCCACATGCTGTGGAACGGAGTTCGGTTCCTCTCCCTGGTCTGATCAGCAAAGCTGTGGCAAGGATCCCTCAGTCAGGCGATCCGGTTTCCACAACTTTAGGCCCAGGCCCCGCCTAGCACACTCACTGAAGGCCTCTTGCCTGTTGAGAGATGGTGTCCCAAGAGATCGGAACAAGGCCTCGCCTTGCCTTAAATAATATCTCCCAGCAGGCTCTGCGTGGCACAATGCACCTTAGTAGCACAGTGGCACTGTGGGCATTGTAGTCTATTGCCCACCTGCAATTATAGAGTCTCTGTACTACAATGTCCATAATGCATTGTTCCCATCATAGCTGAATCAAAAAACAAAACAAAACAAAGGTTTTAATTGACCATTATGCTTGATGATGGTCTGGTTTAGATTTTGGTGGGAACCTACCCATAGATGAAAAGAATTGGCATAGGATTTCCCTAAAAATCCCCATCCCTATCTAGGCATGCAGCTCAGCAGAGCAGGAAAGGGGGGGCATCATATGTACACCGTCCCTCCTGAACCATACCAAGGAATGAGCCCTATACATTGAGAACGTATCTTGCAGGAAAATTGCTTATTTTTTACATTTTACTTTTGTAGGTCCGCTACCTAATATGCATATTTAGGCATCCCCCAAGCATGTTAATTAATGAAATTGTGATTGTTTAATGTTGCCCTTTAAGCATTTTTAAAAGATCCACCATCCACTGAACAGTATTTCTTGCATTGATACATGACCCCCATGAATGTATCCAATGACAAGACCCTTTTTTGCCAAAAGCTTGCAAAAGTCCAGAAAAAAATGAACACGATTTAGCTCCTGTAGACTTTAATGGGTTTTGGATGCCATGTTTGGCATTTAAAGATCTCCGGTTAGGCTTACAGATTTTTCTACAACCAAACCGAGGCCGGTTTGCTCATCACTACTAGCAATTTCAGATGTAAAATAGTCATATACTCCATGGGAGTCATTTACTAAAGGCAAATCCACTTTGCACTACAAGTGCAAACTACAAGTGCACTTGAAATAGAAGTCACTGTAGGGGGACATGCAAGGAAAATAAAAAAAAACAGCATTTTAGCTTGCACATGATTGGATGATAAAATCAGCAGAGCTTCCCCTCATTTCAGATCTACCCCTCAGATTTACAGCGACTGCGACACTTCCAAGTTCAATTTGCACTTGTAGTTTGCACTTATAGCGCAAAGTGGATTTGCCTTACGTAAATAACCCCCCGTGTGTGTTAAAGACTATAGCTGGTTTATAGTGGGCTTGATGCTTACTGAATTAATGCTGGCTAAGATTCAGAGTAGAGATCAGTGGACTAATATGCATGAGTCAGAGTTTGTAGTAGTTAAAACCATTTTACTAAAGGTAGATACTTTCGGATAATTGGTGAGCAGCTCTTCATTTCATTTATATTTTCTAAAACATGTTTGGGGTCGAGGAAATGGACTGACCTGCACAGAGTCAGGCTTTCTCCTCCAACATCAGTGCCTGACTTTACAAATGCACTTCTGGAAGAATGGTCAAACATTTCCATAGACACACTTCTAAACCATGTGGACAGCCTTCCCAGTAGAGTTGAAGCTGTTATGCCGCGTACACACAATCGTTTTTTGGCATGAAACATTTTTCCAACTTCATCATTGAAAAATTATGAACAAAGCACGGTGACCTACACGTATGATGGCACTCTAAATGGGAAGTTCTATTCGCCTTTGGGCTGCTTTTAGCTGATTCCTTGTTAGTAAAAGACAATTTGCGTTTTCTTTGTCTGTTACAGGGTGATGAATGTGCTTACTCCATTATGAATGGTAGTTTTACCAGAATGAGCGCTCCCGTCTCATAACCTGCTTCTGAGCATGCGCGGGTTTGAAATGTCGTTTTAGCCCACACATTTTTTCACAACCAGAAAAACGACATTTTTTAAAACGACGTGAAAAAATGCAGCATGTTCAAACATTTTTTTTGTCGTTTTTTCAGAAGATGAAAAACAACGTGAAGCCCACACACGATCATTTTAAATGACGTTTTTAAAAACATTGTTTTTTTTTTCATGCCGAAAAACGATCGTGTGTACGTGGCATTATAGTTGCAAGGGGTGAGCCAACTCAATATTGCACCCTACGGACTAAGACTTGGATGCCATTAAGGTTCATGTGTGTTTAAAGACAGGCGTCCCAATACGTTTGGCAATATAGTGTATCTGTGCGCAGAAAAATTGTATAAACTATGCTGAGTTTTCCCCCTCACGAATTTTTTATAGATATAGGCCCAGATTCAGAAACGATTTACATCGGCGTATCTCCAGATTACGCTGCCATAATTTCAAATGTGCGCTGTCGCATCTTTGCACCGATTCACAAAGCGAGATACGCCGAAAAACATGGCTTCAGCCGTCCGACGTAACTTGCCTAGGCTGGCATATCGTGGGCGCATAGTTACGCTGGACACATTCGGCGTTCCCATTTTAAATATGCAAATGAGTAAGATACGCCAATTCACGAACGTAGATGCGCCCGGCCGCTTCATATACGCGATTTGCGCAAAACTTACGTCCGTCGTGAAGTTACCGCTCATATAGCAGGCGGAGGTAATGCAAAGGTATGGGCCAGGGAACTACGCCGTCGAATTTTACGTTGTGTACGCCGTTTACGTAGTACTACGTGAATAGGGCTGTGCGTAGGTTACGTTCAGGTCGTAGGCATTGCGCCGACGTATCTTAGGGAGTATATGCAACGTGATTCTGAGCATGCGCGCGCATGCCCAGTTCGACCGGCCATTCATTTGCATGGGGTCACGCTTAATTTAAATAGATGACGCCCACCTCCTTCCTACTTTGAATTAGGCGGGCTTACGCCAGCCAATTTACGCTACGCCGCTGCAACATACGGTGCAAGTGCTTTGTGAATACTGCACTTGCCTCTCTAAGTTGCGGCTGTGTAGCGTAAAGAAGATACGCTACGCCCGCACAAAGATACGCCAATGTATCTGAATCGCGGCCATAGTCTGAAGGTATCTTCTGGGAACCAACTGCACCAATAATATGACTGATGGATTTCCCTCATAGTCCGATGCCTTGACTGCTTTATCAGGCCCTCCCATACCACTTCTCCCACTTGTACGTTATTCTCACTCTCCCCTCCATGCTAAATAGGTTCAGTTATTGTGAGCTCTTACTGGCATTAGTCTTTCAGTCCTACAAAAACAAAACATATAACATAGCAATTGCACTATAATATACATTGAAACAGAAAAACATTAATAGCAGAACCCCATTATTATCACTCTGAAAGAACACGCTCAATAGCCACAGGGCTATATGTAGATTGTACAGTATAGGCACTGGGTGGAGGGGTGATTTCAAAGGACTGAGTGGATTCTTGACTAGGGATGAGCCGAACACCCCCGTGTTCGGTTCGCACCAGAACGTTCGAATAGACCGCGGGTTCGCACAAATATTTCGAACCCCATTGAAGTCTATGGGACCCGAACGTTCAAATTCAAAAACGATCGCTTTAAAGACCAAAATTCAATTAAATGTTGGAAAACGTCGTTCAGAACCCGGGTCTTGCCCCAGGGAACATGTATCAATGGAATTTTTTTTTTCTAAAACGACCGGAGCAGCCATTTTAATGATGCTTAAAGTGAAAAAAAAAATTCTTTAAATATCACACCTGCTGGGTGTCTATAGTAGTGGCACGTGTTTAGAAATGTCCCTGCACAACATGAGAGGACTATAAAAAAAAAGTAATTAATGCTACTTGCGCAAGTTCTGTGTGGCAACATTATGTCGAATATTTTAGCGGTGGTGGGGGGCCATTATTGTTTTTTGAAAGAAATTTTTTAGAAAAAAGGACACCCCTCAAACATACTGTAATTGGAGCGCAACAAGGAGCCACGTGCAAAATATTGCATCAAAAATTGTTATTAGGCGCCCCTGTTAAACAGGGGCTGAAAAATTGTGCCTTGGGCACAACACAACACTTGCAACCCCTCCCAATAACTCCAATTGGAGCGCAACAAGGAGCCACGTGCAAATTATTGCATCAAAAATTGTTATTAGGCGCCCCTATTAAACAGAGGCAGAAAAATTGTGCCTTGGGCACAACACAACACTGCAGCCCTTCCCAATAACTCCAATTGGAGTGCAACAAGGAGCCACGTGCAAAGTATTGCATCAAAAATTGTTATTAGGCACCCTGTTAAACAGGGGCTGAAAAATTGTGCCTTGGGCACAACACAACACTGCAACCCCTCCCAATAACTCCAATTGGAGTGCAACAAGGAGCCACGTGCAAATTATTGCATCAAAAATTGTTATTAGGCGCCCCTGTTAAACAGGGGCAGAAAAATTGTGCCTTGGGCACAATACAACACTGCAACCCCTCCCAATAACTCCAATTGGAGCGCAACAAGGAGCCACGTGCAAAGTATTGCATCAAAAATTGTTATTAGGCGCCCCTGTTAAACAGGGGCAGAAAAATTGTGCCTTGGGCACAACACAACACTGCAACCCCTCACAATAACTCCAATTGGAGCGCAACAAGGAGCCACATGCAAAGTATTGCATCAAAAATTATTAGGCGCCCCTGTTAAACAGGGGCTGAAAAATTGTGCCTTAGGCACTGGTGGCGGAGCCCAGAAACACAACATTTCTTACTAGCTATCAGCAAGAAAAGTGAGGGAGAGAAGGATATTCCATCAGCAGCATAAGAGGACAGTCACTCAGCATCAGCAGTCTAAAAGGGATCCGACATTTCAACAAAAAGATATTATTCATTAATATCAGCATCAGGTGCTTGGTAGCTGGTGTTGATCCAAGCCTGATTCATTTTGATGAAGGTCAGTCGATCAACAGGGCCGGTGGAGAGGCGCACCCTGTGATCAGTCACAAAGCCTCCAGCAGCACTGAATGTCCGTTCTGAAAGAACACTGGATGCAGGGCAAGCCAGTAGCTCAATTGCATACTGGGCAAGCTCTGGCCAGTGATCCATCCTCAAGACCCAGTAAGCCAGAGGATTTTCGGTGGGGAAGGTGTCCAAGTCGGATCTTGCCCCTAGGTATTCCCGGACCATGTAAACCAGACGCTGGCGATGGTTGCTGGAACCGGTCAGACCTTGGGGTTGCGGACTAAAAAACTGCCTGAACGCATCGGTCAGGCGACCACCTTCTCCACCGCCCCTTCTGTGACTCACCGAAGCCTCAGCAAGACGTTGTCCAGAGCCAGGTTTTGGTAATCCCCCCGGTTCTGGGAACGCATTGCACCCTTCTGCAAGGCCTCCCGCAGAAGTTTCATCTTCTGCTCCCTCTGCGATGGCAACATAAGGTCCGCAACCTTACTCTTGTAACGTGGATCAAGGAGAGTCGCCAGCCAGTAGTGATCCCTCTCCTTAATAGCACGTACACGAGGATCCTTACGCAGGCTTTGCAGGATCAGGGAGGCCATGCAGCGTAGGTTTGCAGAGGCATTCGGGGCACAGTCCTCTGGGTCACTGAGGATGACAGGATCCACAGGCACCTCATCCCAGCCACGTAAAAGTCCACGTGCTCCTTGGGACTGTAAATGATCCCTTGAAGACTGCTGCTGCTGAGTGCTAGGCTCCACCTCAATGCTGCTGATACAATCCTCCTCCTCCTCTTCCTCCTCCTCCTCTTCCTGTGTGCTAGGTGGGCAAGCAGGACCACTGTCTGGGTAAAGGGGGCCTTGAGAGGTAAGGAAGTCCTCCTCTTCCTCCCTCTGTTCTGCCTCAAGGGCCCTGTCCATTATTCCACGTAGCGTGTGCTCCAACATGTGAATAAGAGGGACAGTCTCACTGATGCATGCACTGTCACTGCTCACCATCCTCGTGGCCTCCTCAAATGGTGACAGGACAGTGCATGCATCCCTGATCAAGGCCCACTGGTGTGGGGAAAAAAACCTAGCTCCCCTGACCCAGTTCTGCTGCCATATTGGCACAGGTACTCATTGATGGCCCGTTGCTGCGTGTGCAGCCGCTGCAGCATGGCCAACAATGAGTTCCATCTGGTGGGCATGTCACTAATTAGGCGGTTCTTGGGCAGGTTGTATTCCCTTTGGAGGTCAGTCAGCCGAGCAATGGCATTATATGACCTTCGAAAATGCACACAGACTTTCCTGGCCTGCTTCAGGACATCCTGCAATCTCGGGTACCTGCCCAAGAACCGCTGCACCACCAAATTGAGGACATGCGCAAAACAGGGCACGTGGGTGAGTTTTCCCTGTCGCAGGGCAGAGAGGAGGTTGGTGCCATTATCGCTGACCACCATTCCAGGCTTCAGCTGGCGTGGCGTCAACCACCTCTCTGCCTGACCCTGCAGAGCTGACAAAACCTCTTCCCCAGTGTGGCTCCTGTCTCCCAAGCACACCAGGTCTAGCACCGCATGGCATCTCTCGGCCTGCATTCCTGCGTATCCACTCGTACGCCTATGGAGCATGGCTGGTTTGGAGAAAACATCACCACAGGAAGAGGCCACAGAGGAAGAAGAAGAGGAGGGGGTGGAGGAGAGAGGTGTGTCACAACCAGTAGTAGTGTTTTGGAGGCGTGGTGGCGGAACACCCTCCAAAACTACTGGACCTTGCCCTGCGTCCTTCCCAGCTGCCAGCAGAGTCACCCAATGCGCCGTAAAAGACAGGTAACGTCCCTGTCCATGCCTGCTGGACCATGAGTCAGCGGTAATATGCACCTTACCACTGATCGCCCTGTCCAGCGAGGCATGGACATTGCCTTCCACATGCCGGTAGAGAGCCGGAATAGCCTTCCGTGAGAAAAAGTGGTGTTTTGGTACTTGCCACTGAGGTACTGCACATTGCACAAACTCACGGAAGGGGGCAGAATCTACCAACTGAAAAGGTAGCAGTTGAAGTGCTAGCAATTTCGCTAAGCTAGCATTCAACTGCTGGGCATGTGGATGGCTGGGATTGTACTTCTTTCGGCGCTGCAGCAGCTGGGGCAGGGAAATTTGCCTGGTACTATCAGTAGATTGACCGCTACTACTAGCTTGTGACACACCTATTTCTACACCTTCACTGCAGGCTTTAGAGAGGACTGGGGGTCTACTGGGGTTGGAGGTCCCAGAAGGGCAAGGGGGGGGTACGATTTTGTCTTTGGTCTGGGTCTTTCTGGTGTGCTTGCCAACGAGCTGCATAGCAGGTCGACATATGTCTGGACAAGCATGTGGTACCCAGGCGGTTGATGTTTTGGCCACGCGAAATACGCTTGCGACATAAGTTGCAAATAGCAAAGGTACGATCTTGTGGACATGTTTCAAAAAAGGCCCACACCAAAGAACTTTTGCTGTACCTATCAGACACAGCAGCGCCATGCACAAGCGCCGTAGATGTGCGCTGTAATGCAGTGGGTGTGACCTTAAGCTGACCCCTGGAGGGCATCCTCCCTTTTTGGAGATGTGCCTGTGCCTTGTCGTTCTCCTCCTCCTCCTCCTCTCTCCTATCAGGCACCCAGGTAGAGTCAGTGACCTCATCATCCCCTCCCTCCTCATCACTGTCAACAACCTCGCAGTATGCTCCAGCTGGGGGAACATCATCACTGACAAATTGCTGTCCCTCTTGGCCACCCCCTCTCCCTGGGCTCACATCAATGCCTTCCTCTATCAGTGTTCCGTCATCGGAGTCTTCAAAACGCTGCGCATCTTCCTGCAGCATGTACCCAACACTGTGTTGAAACAGTTCGGGGGACTCCTCAGGAGGACATGGTGGTACTAGGGAAGTATTGTGTGAAGCCATTGTGCAGAGGGAAGAGGACGCCTTGGCAGCTGCTTTGCCAGATAAACTTTGATTAGTCTGTGTGAGAGAGGATGAGGAGGATGAGGACGGCTTGGTCATCCACTCTATTAATTTCTCTGCATGTTGAGGCTCAACGCGGCCAGCTCCCGAAAAGAAGGAAAAGCGGCCACAGCCACGGCCACGGCCATGTGCTATAGAGGATGCACCACATCCACTACCAGCGTTACCTCTGCATGCAGAGCCTGCTTGCCCTCGTGACTCTCTGCCTCTCTTTGTTGTCCTTCCAGACATATTTATGCGTTCAGGTGGTATGTAACAGCACAAGCGCAGTGACACCAACTGCGTTCAGGTGGTATGTAACAGCACAAGCGGAATCACACCAACTCCGCTCAGGTGGTATGTAACAGCACACGTACAGTGACACTAACTGCGCTCAGGTGGTATATAACAGCAAAGGTGCGGTGACACTAACTGCGCTCAGGTGGTATATAACAGCACAGGTGCGGTGACACTAACTGCGCTCAGGTGGTATATAACAGCACAGGTGCGGTGACACCAAATGTGCTCAGGTGGTATATAACAGCACACGTACAGTTACACTAACTGCGCTCAGGTGGTATATAAAAGCACAGGTGCGGTGACACTAACTGCGCTCAGGTGGTATGTAACAGCACACGTACAGTGACACTAACTGCGCTCAGGTGGTATATAACAGCACAGGTGCGGTGACACCAAATGCGCTCAGGTGGTATATAACAGCACAGGTGCGGTGACACTAACTGCGCTCAGGTGGTATATAACAGCACAGGTGCGGTGACACTAACTGCGCTCAGGTGGTATGTAACAGCACACATACAGTAACACTAACTGCGCTCAGGTGGTATATAACAGCACAGGTGCGGTGACACCAAATGTGCACAGGTGGTATATAACAGCACACGTACAGTTACACTAACTGCGCTCAGGTGGTATATAAAAGCACAGGTGCGGTGACACTAACTGCGCTCAGGTGGTATGTAACAGCACACGTACAGTGACACTAACTGCGCTCAGGTGGTATATAACAGCACAGGTGCGGTGACACCAAATGCGCTCAGGTGGTATATAACAGCACACGTACATTGACACTAACTGCGCTCAGGTGGTATATAACAGCACAGGTGCGGTGACACTAACTGTGCTCAGGTGGTATGTAACAGCACACGTACAGTGACACTAACTGCGCTTAGGTGGTATATAACAGCACAGGTGCGGTGACACCAAATGCGCTCAGGTGGTATATAACAGCACAGGTGCGGTGACACTAACTGCGCTCAGGTGGTATATAACAGCACAGGTGCGGTGACACTAACTGTGCTCAGGTGGTATGTAACAGCACATGTACAGTAACACTAACTGCGCTCAGGTGGTATATAACAGCACAGGTGCGGTGACACCAAATGCGCTCAGGTGGTATATAACAGCACACGTGCGGTGACACCAAATGCGCTAAGGTGGTATGTAACAGCACACGTGCGGTGACACCAAATGCGCTCAGGTGGTATGTAACAGCACACGTGCGGTGACACCAAATGCGCTAAGGTGGTATGTAACAGCACACGTGCGGTGACACCAAATGCGCTAAGGTGGTATGTAACAGCACACGTGCGGTGACACCAAATGCGCTAAGGTGGTATGTAACAGCACACGTGCGGTGACACTAAATGCGCTCAGGTGGTGTGTAACAGCACACGTGCGGTGACACCAAATGCGCTCAGGTGGTATGTAACGGCACACGTGCGGTGTCACCAAATGCGCTCAGGTGATATGTCACAGCACACGTGCGGTGACACCAAATGCGCTCAGGTGGTATGTAACAGCACATGTGCGGTGACACCAAATGCGCTCAGGTGGTATGTAACAGCACACGTGCGGTGACACCAAATGCGCTCAGGTGATATGTAACAGCACATGTGCGGTGACACCAAATGCGCTCAAGTGGTATGTAACAGCAGACGTGCGGTGACACCAAATGCGCTAAGGTGGTATTAAACAGCACATGCACAGTCAGAGCAACTGCGTTTCTGTGCAATTCAATAGCCCACTTGCATTAACAGCAACTGCCTTTCTGTGCAAATAAATAGCACACGTGCAGTAACAGGTAATGTGTCTATGTGCAATTAACTAGCACACGTTAACTAACACGTTAGAGCATCAAGCACAATCTCCTGCCTGACAAATAGGCATGTGCAAAAGTGAAAAATGTGTTTTGTTTCGTTTCGTTTCAATTCGTCATTTAATAAATTTCGTTAAGTTAGGTTTGTTACATGTGTTGAATTCGTTTTTGGAATTCGTTTGTTTTCAACCTAATTTCAAAAAATCCGGTCGAAATCGAAAATATTTCAATTCGTTTTCAAATAGTCTCTTTTCGAATAGAACTTTTTTCGAATTAAATTCGAAAATATTATTTTTTTCTAATTCCGATCGAATTTAGTCCGTGGGTTTTCGATTCGGAATCGAAAACGTTCGTTCTGATTCGGTAAATTCGTTAATATTGCAATTCGGGAATTCGTATGCATCCCAATGTGCCAACAATGGAAAATTCGTCCGAATTTTGATTCAGAACGAAACGAAATGCACATGCCTACTGACAAATACTAATAGCAGAACTAGCTAAGCTATACAGTTTATAAATATATTGACAACTCCTAGGGATGTCAATTAATTCTCTACAAACTGTAAATTTAACTATACTAACTTGTAGCCTCCCTGATCTATCTATATCTATCTATCTATCTATCTATCTATCTATCTATCTATCTATCTATCTATCTATCTATCTATCTATCTATCTATCTATGTGAAAAGACACTGTGGAGTAGATTCACATAGATCAGCGGATCTTTTGATCCGCGTGATCTATCTTTTTTACGATCCGCCTGCGCCAGTTTTTGAGGCAAGCACTTGCCTCGTAAGTTGCCCTGGCGGATCGCAAATCCCCCGGCAGAATGCAAATTCCGCAGCTAGGGGGAGTTTACTGCGCATGCTCCGCCGGCTAAATTTTCCAGCGTGCATTGCCTCAAATGACGTCGCAAGGACGTCATTGTTTTCGACGTTAACGCTATTAACGGATGGCCGTATTCCCGAACGACTTACATAAACAACGTAAAAAATTCGAAACTCGACGCGGGAACGACGGCCATACTTAACATAGGATACGCGCACTTACCCCGCATATAGCAGGGGTAACTATCCGCCGGAAAAAGCCGAACGCAAACGACGTAAAAAAAAGCGACGGCCGGGCGTTCGTTTCTAAATCGCCGGTTCTCCTCATTTGCATATTCGTCGCGTATAATAACAGAAGCGCCACCTAGCGGACGGCGGGAGATTGCAGCCTAAGATCCGACAGTGTAACTCACTTACACCAGTCGGCTCTATGGGAAATCTATGCGGAACCTGATTCGAGGAATCAGCCGCATAGATCCGAGCGTTGGATGATGGCAGCTATCACGGGGGATGAAAGAGTTGCGGTCTTTATGACTTGAAAAAGGTGTCGGCAATTTTAAAATGTCAAATGTGTAATCTCCTGCACATAATTTATTAAACTTCCTGGAAGTATTTCACCATTGCGAGCCCTCGTTTTTTCTCCCCCTTGGTTTATGAACGGGACGTGGAGTCTGCATTAGTGTGAAGTATCTTTGTTCCAGTGAAACTTATCAGTCCTGACATGCCTGAATTACACTTGGATCCGGTAAGAGTACATCTTTACTTACCTTTTGATGTGTCTGCAGAATTACCGCGAGATCGGTAGTGAATTCCATCCAGGATTTTTTTAATCTACAATCACCATCACTCTTTGTTTAGCATTGGACAATCCTTCATATCCATTCAATCATTTAATTACATCTTTGTGATACCAGCTCAAATGGACTAATAGAAACTAAGTAGTGGTGCAAGCTATGTAATTTAATTTAATTTACTGCACTTGATCACATCAATATTAACCCTTATGGACTTTATTTATGAGTTTACAATTTAGATGTATTTATTTATTTATACTGACACGTATAATAATTCTTTTCACAATATTTAAATACAATCGCATGCCAACGCATGCATAAATTTAATGACTTTGAAAGAGCCATGTGAAGTACGATTATTAAAAAAAGATAACTTTATATGGGGTTTGTAATAAGATAGTTGGTCCTAGCCTGCTTTTTGGCATAGGAGCACAGGAGCTTATTTGATAAATTTATTGTTATGTTTGCATCAACAATTTGGCCGCCAGGGCAGGTGCATCGGTGTGTTACTGCATCTTAGACAACAGCAAACCATATTGACCAGGGGAACAGTATACCTCATTATCTAGACTGATTACAACAGTGATGGCCACTGAAATGTCAGCACCAGATAAATAGGTCAAAGATAAGGACCCGAAAAAAGATAAATTGAATTAAATTAATCTGAATTTGGTACCAGTATGCACCCAAGGGCAATACGTGCAATGGCCACATTTGGAAATACCGGTGGTTGATTTTTGAATAGATGTGTTCATTTTATAGTGACTTCTTGTCAGTTTATTACCAAGAGACAAGCTAAACACTATTTCCGGGGATTGTTTGACGTATTTGCCTACTGTGGCGTCTCCACTAAGTAGGTACCAATGCTTTGTAAGCAACTACGCAATTGTTGGTGTTGACTTGAGTATTTAGTAATGAACCTCGTGATCTGTTGGTCATTATTTAAATTTTTCCAGGAATGAATAAGGGAAGTTCTGTCTCTGTTTAGAGCTTTGTTAAAAGCTTATCTCAGTAATGTTTTGCTGTATCCTCTTTGTAAGAGGCGTAACTGCATTCATTAGCCTGAACTCTAAAGTCTGCCTCGTGAGTACAGTTCCGTCTAAGCCGGATGTATTGAGCATACGGTATGCTGTGAACAAGGTGCGTGGGATGACTGCTCTGTGCATGAAGCACTGTGTTACCTGCTGTCTGTTTACGGTACAATTTTGTCGCTATATAGTTTGAAGCATCCCTATAGATACAGAGATCTAGAAAGGATATGGAATCCTTGTGGAATTCAAAAGTGAACTTTAGATTGAAATCATTAGTATTGAGACATCCTATGAAATCTTGCAATAACTGCACTGTACCTGTCCAAATTAGAAAGATATCATCAATATACCGATACCAACATAAAACTTGGGTCAGATATTGATCATACGCCTCGTTAGAGGCAATTTCCCTCTCCCACCCCCCCAGGTACAGGTTTGCGTATGCCGGGGCGCAACAAGTGCCCATGGCAACGCCCTGTACCTGAAGGTAGTGGGAGTCTAAAAAGGAAAAACTGTTATGGTGAAGAATGAAAGACAGTAATTTTAGTATGAATGTTTGAAATTTCCATGTGCGATGATCCTCTTCCATAAGGAATGTTTTGATAATATCTAAACCTGATTGATGTGGTATACTAGAGTATAGCGCTTCAACATCAATGCTGACAATTCTGCATACTGGTACCAAATTCAGATTGCCCAATGGGGAAATTTTCAGACCTCGATTCCAAGCCTCCTGCAACACCAAGGGAGTAGTTTATCTCATGTCCTGCAAATGTGGGGCCTTTTATGTGGGCAAGACAATTCGTCAGTAGTGTTGCTCACGAATATTCGCATTGCGAATATTCGCTACGAATATTGCATATTCGAGTATTCGCGAATATCTCGAATATCGCGGCGAATATTCGCTATTTCGAATATTCGTATTTTTCAAATTTCGCAATACATTTTTTTTTTTATAAAATATCACGAATATTCGATATTAACGAATATTCGCGACCGCATATGTGAAATTTCGCTTTTTTTTTTTAATAAAATATACCGAATATTCGTAAATATCGAATATTCGTGATATTTTATAAAAAAATAAAAAAATCGCGAAATTTCGCATTAGCGAAAATTCGCATTGGCGAAAATTCGCAATTTTTTTTTTTATAAAATATCACGAATATTCGATTTCGCGAATATTCGCGAATATTCTTCGAAATATTCGCGAAATATCGCGAAATCGAATATGGCGTATTCCGCTCATCACTATTCGTCAGCTCAAACAGCGGATATATGACCACATCTTCTACTCCCAATTTGCCGAGATGCTTACCCCAATTAGCCGCCACTTGGGACTCTTTCATAGATTTGACACCTCAATGATACAATTCATAGTATTAGAAGTTATACCACAAGACCCACGTGGGGGCAATTGCGATCAGCACATTCTCCAAAGGGAGACATTATGGATTGAGCGTCTAAATGCTACAAAACCCCCCGGGATTAACGAGGTTCTTTCATATAAGCCCTTCCTCTGAGGGGCAGATATGATGGTGCAGAGGATCCTTGGATGGTCCATAATCGAATTTTTGAACCCTGTTGGAGTATCATTCCAGTTTAATTCAATTTATCTTTTTTCGGGTCCTTATCTTTGACCTATTTATCTGGTGCTGACATTTCAGTGGTCATCACTGTTGTAATCAGTCTAGATAATGAGGTATACTGTTCCCCTGGCCAATATGGTTTGCTGTTGTCTAAGATGCAGTAACACACCGATGCACCAGCCCTGGCGGGCAAATTGTTGATGCAAAAATAACAATACATTTTTCAAATAAGCTCCTGTGCTCCTATGCCAAAAAGCAGGCTAGGACCAACTATCTTATTACAAACCCCATATAAAGTTATCTTTTTTTAATAATCGTACTTCACATGGCTCTTTCAAAGTCATTAAATGTATGCATGCGTTGGCATGCGATTGTATTTAAATGTCTGTCATTTTATTTGTATGATGATTGCTTCTGTGTCCCAATGTATACTATTTTGGCTGCAATACATCATTTCCACCACATCACCTCGCGCCATTGAGCACAATACCAGCACGGCTACTTGAGCCATCATCGGGTCTGGTCTAACTGCACAGATGCTATGCTATGACTTTTGGACCCGCTGATGGCACTCACATTTGGGTCCCCCCCTTTCTAATTCCATCTGGGGGACCCTACCACATATCTTGCCTGTCCATCGCGTTATATGAGCCATTTTCGGCTCTTCTGCGCATGCGCGGGTTCGCGCATGCTCGCTGTGGTTCTTTTGGCTGGCCGGAAGGACGTCAATCAACCTGGCGTCATCCGAGGAGGGTACTTAAGGAGGTTTGGGCCTGCTCACTCTCCAGGTGTTTGGAGGGAAGAGCAGATCCGAAACAGCTAACAGCGCGGTCTCGCTATATATCGCCCAGATATTCGTTCAACAGGACCTCTTTAGGTATGATTTACAATCCCCTTATCTCCCTTATTTTGTAATACCCTCAGAGGTCCACAGTCTCTATCTAATTGCGCGCTGGTTTGTCTCCCCTATTCCAACTTTTTTCAGTTCACTTCCCGGGTTGAAAGTATATTGGGCATCCTCTATCGCCATCTAGTGCCCGGTTTTGAGAATGCTTCCCCAGCAGTAATACCTTGATCATAGGTGTTACACATTCATCAAGGTAAAACTACATATTTAACTGCTTGATAGCTATGGTGCACTTGCTGTGTCATATGTGTATAACAAATTCCTTCTACCAATGCTACAATGTTTATACCTTAGAGTGTGTCTAAAGATCGGTTCTGGAAATTGGTGATCGACGCTCCTTGAGGATTGTCGTCTCTCTCTTGTTTATTCGTTCTATATTTGGGAAGCTGGCTTGTAATTATATAAGGTTGCTTACTGGTTTGTTTTTTGTACTTTATTAGTGTTTTTGTACTTTATTAATTTTATTCATACACATCTGCTGATTGGATTTATTTCCAAATCAATTGCACTCTGGTGTGATCTTATATTTTAGTTTATGCTTTGCTTTTGCCTATTTTTACCAGAACCTCTTTTGATACCCCAACTGGTTGTTCCCTTGGCGCATGGTGAGGAACTGAGGTGTTATGCATCAGTCCCCACCCTAGATGCTTTGGGTGCGCTTTGATTGTCATTAGGTATTTTCATTGGGACACAATACGCCAGCTATCTCTTCTCCAAACTAATTAAACACCGTTTATCAGTGAGTATGATTGATACATGTACATGCATTGTTAGTCACTATTTTGCCTACAATATAGGCTTGTTTGTAAATGTATTACATTTAATTCTAATGGAATATATTTTTCATATATATGTGTTTTGATATTTAGAAGCTCCCGAAGAAGTGACGCAAGAAAAGTCGCGAAACATGTAGAGCTGAATTTTATCGGTCAAGAATCCACTCAGTATCTTCCTTTGAAATCACCCCTCCACCCAGTGCCTATACTGTACAATCTACATATAGCCCTGTGGCTATTGAGCGAGTTCTTTCAGAGTGATAATAATGGGGTTCTGCTATTAATGTTTTTCTGTTTCAATGTATATTATAGTGCAATTACTATGTTATATGTTTTGTTTTTTCTATTAAAATACTAATTTTAATGAGTTGTGCCTACAAAGTCCAAATTCTCTTTGTTAGAAACATGGTCTCATGTTTCTTTCCACAAATCCCACACTTCATGGCTCGAAAAAGTTCTTGGTAACGCAGTCTAATGGGGGTCTTTAGGGGCAGGGGACACTCCAAGTATTAATACACTCCAATCTTATTTAACCACTTAATACCCGCCCACCTTGAAATGGCGGCGGGCGGGATACTCAATTATCCTGACATCACGTCATATGACGTGATGTCAATTCAGGCCACTAGGTGGCGCGTGCGCCGCCGGCGCCGCGCGCGCGCACCCGTCGGGTTACTAACAACACCGTGCGCGTGCCCGGCGGCCGCGATGGCCGCCGGGCACCCGCGATTTCTGTGTAACTGAGCTGGGACATGCAGCTCTGTGTGTAAACACAGAGCTGCATGTCCCTGTCAGGGAGAGAGGAGATCGATTGTGTCCCTTGTACATAGGGACACAATCGGTCACCTCCCCCAGTCACCCCCCCTCCCCCTACAGTAAGAACACATTTAGGATACACATTTAACCCCTTCCCCGCCCCCTAGTGGTTAACCCCTTCCCTGCCAGTTACATTTATACAGTTATCAATGCATATTTATAGCATTGTTCACTGTATAAATGTGAATGGTCCCAAAAATGTGTCAAAAGTGTCCGATGTGTCGCAATCCCCCAAAAAAAAACGCAGATCGTCGCCATTCCTAGTAAAAAAAAAAAAAAAATCATAATTATGTCCCCTATTTTGTAGGCAATATAACTTTTGCGCAAACCAGTCACTATACGGTTATTGCGATTTTATTTTAAATTTTTTTTTACCAAAAATATGTAGAAGAATACGTATCAGCCTAAACTGAGATCAATTTTTTTTTTTTTTTATGGGATATTTATTATAGCAAAAAAGCAAAAAATGTTGTGTCTTTTTTCAAAATTGTCGCTCTTTTTTTGTTTATAGCGCAAAAAATAAAAACCGCACGGGCGATCAAATAGCACCAATAGAAAGCTCTATTTGTGGGAAAAAAAGGACGCCAATTTTGTTTGGGAACCACATCGCACGACCGTGCAATTGTCAGTTAAAGCGACGCAGTGCTGGAAGCTAAAATTTGGTCTGGGCAGGAAGGGGGTGTAGGTGCACAGTAGGCAAGTGGTTAAACACATACAGTGCAATTGCCATACACATATAATAATGTATGAACAGATGTGTAAATCCATTCCAAAATGTGTTGTGCTAATATTTGCCATGCAGCTTCTTTTCCAATATTTTTTGCCATGCACCTCTAAAGTGTTCGGGTTTGGCTTGAATAAAAGGTGGCAACCCTAGTAGCACTGTGTGGGGGTGTGAGGGGAGCTGTGGCACCGGTCTCAATTATTGGGGATGAAATACCACGCCTGTGTGTCGGGACCCACGGCTCTTCCTAATTTCCATTTCCTGTGACCCTGCACTCTGGCCGCCGTGTTAAGTCTCAGGCCGGCCCATGGTGCCCTGTGATTGGGCGAAAGGGGTCATGTGCGGCGGGCGGGTTTGGCCTGTCCTCAATCGCGGGTGACCGGGGTTGGCCCAAAGGCCAAAGGAGCTGTAGCCGCTGTCTCCTCCTCAGAGCCTAGATCATGTCTCCGTCAGAGGAAGGCAGTCTGGCACTGTGACAGGCACAGGCACAGAGGCAGAGCAGATGAAAGAAAAAAAGGTAAGAGACTCCCCCTGTAAGTTTTGTTGCTGGCCTGGGGGAAGTAGTTATGGTCTGGGGAGAGGAAGCAGCCAGAAAGTCAGTGGATGGTGTATTGTGTAGTGTATTGTGTAGTGGTCAGTGCACAGTCACTGCAATGTAGTGTGTAGTGTAGTGGTCAGTGTGTAGTGGTCAGTGTGTAGTGGTCAGTGTGTAGTGTAGTGTGCAGTGGCCAGTGTGTAGTGGTCAGTGTGTAGTGTAATGGCTAGTGTGTAGTAGTCAGTGTGCACACTCACCACTACATTGCACACTGACCACTACACACCCCACTGACCACTACACACCCCACTGGCCACTACACTATACCCCACTGTCCACTACAATGCCCACTATACTATACCCCACTGACGACTACACTATACACTGACCGCTGCACTACACTGTAGTGTAGTGGTCAGTATGCAGTGTAGTAGTCAGTGTGTAGTGCTCAGTGTGTAGTGCTCAGTGTGGTGTGCAGGGTAGTGTAGTGGCAGTAGTGTAGGAATCAGGTAGGTCAGTTTATATTGTAGGAAGGGAAGGGACCACTTTACTATACACTGACACTACACTATACACTGCTGTGAAGTTAGGTAGGTAGGTCACAACTGAACAATTGTATTTGAACTCACACCTTTGTGAGACTTTGGTAGAAATATCAAATGTAAAAAAAAACCACATGAATGATGCATAAACGAATGCACATTTAGGGCCGGTTCACATTCATGGGATCTCCGACATCGCATGTGATTTGCACCACACTGCAATGAAAATCACATGCAATGTCTGTGTGATGCAAATTGAGCCATACAGATTGTATGGCTGAATTCAAATCGCAATGGGACCAAAGGCGGTGGGATGCAGGCGCTGATACAGATTTCTCTCTTCTCCCCCCGCTGACAGGATGGGCTACGTGAGTTCAGATTAGAATGCCTCCTATACGTACCTTTACGAGGTAGGTTTGGAAGATTAAGCTGCTTCAATTCCATATTCCTGGACCATTAAAGTGCCTATACGATGTGTCACAGCGGGAGATCACAGCACTCAAGGTCAATGGGACTGGGGGGGATGGGAAGATAGTCCAGTGTAAGTTCACCTTACAAATTTTCTGTAAAGGTGAACTTACCCTTTAAGCTTCAGTAAATATTTAGGCTGTCAGCAGATTAACCTCCACTGACTTCGATTTTTGGCACAATGCTAAAAATGAAGAGCAACTTGAGCATGTGCAGAGCAGGGTGAGGCAGTGTATTTCTGGGTTTTTAACAGTATAGGCACTTATTTGTAATGTTTTACATAGCTATACCTGCAAAAGGGGCAATCCTTAAAGGGGTTGTAAAGGTAAAAAAAAAATTCCCTTAAATAGCTTCCTTTACCTTAGTGCAGTCCTCCTTCACTTACCTCATCCTTCCATTTTGCTTTTAAATGTCCTTATTTCTTCTGAGAAATCCTCACTTCCTGTTCTTCTGTCTGTAATTACACACAGTAATGCAAGGCTTTCTCCCTGGTGTGAAGAAAGTCTCTTGAGGGGGGAGAGGGTGAGCAGGAGGGTCAGGACGCTAGCTACTTTGCAGATAGAAAAAGGAGCTGTGTGTCAGTGGGCGTCCTGACACTCCTGCTTGCCCCCTCAAGAGGCTTTCTCCACACCAGGGAGAAAGCCTCGCAATACTGTGTGTAGTTACAGACAGAAGAACAGGAAGTGAGGATTTCTCAGAAGAAATAAGGAAATGTAAAAGCAAAATCGAAGGATGAGGTAAGTGAAGGAGGACTGCATAAGGTAAAGGAAGCTATTAAAGGAAAACATTTTTTACCTTTACAACCCCTTTAAGTGATCAAGCAGGGTTGTTTTTTAACTAAAGTTCTACTTTAAAGAAAGTTATTTATGAATGGCTAAAAGTAAGGTCCAATTATTGTTAACAAGCTTCGCTAAAAAACTTTTTGATGAATTAGCCTAGTGCTACTTAGACAATTAAATCTCTTTGTTATTAAAAAATGTAACTACTTATTGGCAGTCACCTCATTTGCAGCCCATTGAAATCAATGCAATGCTAAGGAGATAACTGTAAACAAGCAGTTAAATTTCACAAAAGCAAAGAGATTTGATCGCCAGTGTAGCCCCAGGCTTAAGGATGTGTGAAAAAAGAAGTTGGGGTTAATTAGTAGTTAATAAGCACAGAGTATGAAACTGGAGTGTAAATGACTTTACTATTGATCTACTTCTTGCTCTGTCAGCTCTCCAGGGAGCTTGAACTTCAACTACTTAATTCAGCTGCAGCAGTATGCAACCAATAATTTTATTTCTATGCTTCAAACAAAATCACCTTTATTTGTAAGTTTTTTTTTCAGCACGTAATAAAATCAATTAAACATTTTTTCCGAACCCAGCATGTTTTCCTTTTCTTTTCTTTTTTTTTTTCTTTAATAGTCAATATGTTTGAAATGTCAATGTTCTCACTGCAAATTCCTTAATATATAGTGACAGCACCATAGGCTGTGCGCTTCACCTTAAAGATTCTCTTTAAGTAAAAATTTGGGAAGCTAATGAAGTATCTAGTGTGATTATTTTCAGCTGCAAAACTTGTTAATTAAGTAAAGTTAACTACTTTGGCTTCTTGCTTTATTGTACGCCAACATACTGTTGAATTACCAATAACAATAGATACTGAAGCAAAAAAAAAAAGCTGTTTTATTTACTAAAATGCAAAGCGACTTATAAAATTGCTTTTGTGGGCTGAAATGCCAGAAAGCCAACAATGTAAAGCAACATCAAGAGGAGTGTATTCCCGGGAAACGATTTCTGGCCTTTGTTGCAGCTAAGTTTGAATTGTGCATATAAAAAACAAAACATATGACATGCCCATGTTGCATTGATCACTTTTTTTCAGCTGGAACTACATAAAATATATAACCCCTATAAAAATGGAAGTAAGTTAAGCTCATAATAAATGTATTTGTAGCACTAAATTGATTTAGCCTTGAAGAACTGATGTACTTCTAACATTTACAGTATCTTCCACTCCATAACACCATGCAAACTATTGCTCCTCCTCCTCTGCATTTACTCCTGAAGACTATTGGTCCCAGGACTTCTCTTCTCCTGCACAAAACTTCCACTGTAAAATTATTGGATCCTGTCCTATCAGTTCAATTATGACAAAAGACATTACTCTGAATGTTCCCAGATGCTGGCTGCATTTACTGTGTGGTTAGTAGGCCAGAGGCCTGCCGTACCTCTCCCCGGAGGCCTAGTAATTTAACAACTTGTACTGGTTGGTGGACTACTGACCCCAGTTAGCCTGACTTGCAAATTCCGCTCCCTCAGGCCACACCTATTTGACACAATTCCCACAATCTCTCCTCTGTTCCAGGACATCTCATCTATGACCGTGTAAAGATGAGGACTTCATCCATGACTGTGAAGTTCCCTCGCAGATCTCTTGGCTTGCCTCACCCAGAACTCCACTGTGGTCCACTCACATACCTTTTCCTGCCCGAGACTATGATGGAGAACTTTAACTGGACATACGTTCCGACAGCCTCCAGCCCCCTCAGCTTATATGGGAGGCCCGCCCCCTGCCAGTACCAAGTGGAGATTGGTCAGGGCTCACATAAGCTGCCTGTCACTCCAGCCCTGACCCTGCCCCTCTAATGAACTTGCACTGGTCAAACTTAATGCAGAAGTAAACTGTTGACCAGAAAAAAACTTGGACACCAAGAAACTTATAGCGACAATGTGCTAGTAAGAACATCATAATCACACACTTACCTACCAAAGTGATCCCCTTTAGTGCTCCCCTCCATCACCTTCGCTTCCATCTTCTTCAGTCTTCAGTTTGGAGTCTTCAACCACTTGATTGGTCAGCCCCAAATGATGTAGTTCAAGCATTAGAGAATGTATACTGAGCTGTACATGCATGGATGAGGGTACTGACAGGTAGAGATAAACATTTGTGACAGAACAGACTGTTATAAAAAAAGCTGTCAGGACTATTGGGGTTAAAAATAATGAATTCTTGAGGCCTTTATATTGTATATTTTTCATATATATGTTATGAACAAATCAGAAGCCATCTTGTTTTTTTTTTTATTCTAAAGAGGTTTAGTTCATTGTCTTTGAAACTAAGGAACCCTCACAAGAAGTTTTTAAGTGCCTTTTTTTCAGTTCTTCTAAGATCGTAAATTCTCTTTCTGTCAGCCTGTATAGATAAGAAGAGGGTCCACAGGCAGTGTTTAGACTTCAGAGACTCATATTTCAAATGAGCTAACAGACCTAATTTTGTTTCCAGGAATGAGTAAAGGGGCTTATTCAAATATGACCATATGAAACATATTGTATTATATACTGCAAAAGCAATCATATAATCCCAAATATATGGCATTGTTATCATATGACATTAGAGTAATTATATGCATGATTAAGTGAATAATTTTACATATTTTGGTTTATGTATTTTAATAATAATTTTTCTTTAATCTTTAATCTATCTTTTTTTTTTTTTCTAAATAACAATTTTTATTTTCATAAAAGGTCATTACAAAACATAGCAGCAGTTCAAGTGCATTAGATAAGAAGGTGTACGAAATTCCAGCTAGTTAGGGTTACACAGTGGTTTCGTATCTATTTATGCTATCAGTAACTTGTAACACAATTGGGGATTCAAGAGATACAAAAGATAAAAAAAAAGAGGAGAGATAGAAAAAAAAAAAAAAAGGGGGATGGGGTGAAGAGAGGGAGAAAGGGAGAAGAGGGGAGAGGTCAAAAGAGAGGGGGGAGGGGGGGGCAGGCAGGATTATCGGGGGGAGTAGTGTACCTTGGTGACCTGTTGTCGACTCACGGCGGGTCTTCCTCCACGTGCCACCTCTCCCAGACCAGGTCGTGGTCCTCCAACCTATCCCGGATCCTAGCCGTCATTTTTTCCATGAGTTCTACATCTTTGACCCTAGCATAAAGGGCTTCTTGGGATGGGGGAATTGGTTTCTTCCAATGAAGCGCTATCAGGCAACTCGCAGCCGTGGTTATGTGTCTCAACAGTTTCTTGTAAGGTTTAGCTATGCGAGGTTGGGATAGGCCCAGCAAAAACAGCTTCGGGGAGAGGGGTATGGGTGCCTCCAGGAGGCGGGATAGGAGCTCTCGTGTCTGAGTCCAGAATGGGACAATCAGGGGACATGTCCAGTAGAGGTGGAAAAGAAAAAAGAATGGAGGGCGCACCGACCTAGTGTGATACTGTTACACAATTTTTATTAAAATGCTAAAATCAATGGTTATACTCACAAAATGAGTTAGAAACAAGCTTTAAAAGACAATCCAACAGCGCCAGCAGAACAGGACGGTTGCTTCAGTCTAAAAAGGTATCTGACCGATAATCAGGCTAGGCTTACGTTTCGGGGGCGTACCCCTTTCCTCAGAGCCCCGGTGGTCTGTACTGCTCCCTCACTATGCAGCTTGTCAGAATATATACACACAGACATATACACAGAGAGGTGAAAAGAGCATGTGCTAGAGGGTCACAGGTCACTCCGCCCACAGGGAGGCAAAACTCCCCCCATTTCAAAATTAACCCTTGGATGTACGATCCCTATATATTACAGACTTGGCATGGTCTTACCGATGGGTATCCCATAATCCAAAGATTTGCCAATTTTGAAGGGAAGGGGGATGAGGGTGTATGGAGAAATACATCCATTGTCAGGTGTCAGAGGTGTTATCCTTGAAGGTGCACATACCTTACATATCCTGAGGCAGTGCCCTCCTTCCCTTCACATTTCTTTATCCCAAAGTCATCCACATGGGCTGGAACGCACGCCACCTATTCTGAAGTGGCTGCGTTCCAGCACTACACTGCCTCGGGCATCGTCATCTTCTCTGCGCATGCGTGTACCACACGACCGCGCGACGCACGGCGCATCGCGACGTGCGTCACGCCGCCCACGGCGCCGACTCGTAGGAAGCGAGTGCGCTCCAGCATCGCAAACAGGATGCAGGTGAATGCGTTCCAGCATCCCCATAGGGTGGAAGCGTCACATCCGCCCCTGTGACATTTTTCCTGTTTTTGCGGGGGATAGAGTTGCAAAGCGGTACTCCCTCTAGTGGCGGGAGGCCAGAATGGGGTTTCTAAGTGAGAGACCAAAGGCTTCTCAGCACATGTCCTTGCTCCCAAATAGTCATGAGAAAAAATTATATACATAATAAAATATAAACATAAATGTAATCATAAATATAGATATCATCATTATTCTCATCGTCCGTGGACTTAGTGTCAGCGTCTGCATGGGTAGACACACACCTGCTCCTACATGGAATGGATGGGCTGGACCAGATGCCATTTTGTTAATGTCATCTATAGTTATAGGTGAATATCAAACATGAGCTCGCTCAAATACATGATAAAATAAAAGAGTTAGTTAATTAAAATTTGATTTAAAAATAGAAACTACTTGAAGCGATAGTCCATAGGTCCAGTGTATGTTACAGCACAACGCACGCATATACCCATATATACACACGTGCACATAGAGGTAACGTGCACATGCATATCCATAGATACACACGTACATAGACCGCAAAAAATGAGTAAAATTGGATTAAAAGACACTCCCTTTAAAACAATACCCCAAAATATAAACACCCACCCACACATACATACATATACAATGTATGAGAGACATGTTAGCGGCACAGCCGGCAGACTATATATTAATTTGCTCGCTCTCATATCTATCCAAACATAGACAGTGTAGAATGCCCATGCATATGCTGACGTCCAAATGGACTAAATGTGTATACAAACAAATGCATAAGTTAAATGCCAACCCTGCCCGCCTAGCTATCCCAGCCCTGGCACCATGGCTGGTGTATACTAGCTTGCAGCCCACTACTACATGTTATCCTAGGTGGCGGCAGACAGGCTGAAACTTATTCTGTGAGGGAACTACCACCTAATATCTACATATAGTACAATACAATGGGTGATTTAGATTGTTACTTCCTCCCTCTATGGCTTCTTTGAAGCCTCCCCAACCATATAGTACGGTTATCTACGAGATATTCAAATTTAATCATTTATTTCTATTTTATTTTTTGTTTTTTACTTATGTGATGGTGTGTAATTCTATCTCTTCATTGAAATGAAGAGATAGAATTACACACCATCACATAAGTAAAAAACAAAAAATAAAATAGAAATAAATGATTAAATTTGAATATCTCGTAGATAACCGTACTATATGGTTGGGGAGGCTTCAAAGAAGCCATAGAGGGAGGAAGTAACAATCTAAATCACCCATTGTATTGTACTATATGTAGATATTAGGTGGTAGTTCCCTCACAGAATAAGTTTCAGCCTGTCTGCCGCCACCTAGGATAACATGTAGTAGTGGGCTGCAAGCTAGTATACACCAGCCATGGTGCCAGGGCTGGGATAGCTAGGCGGGCAGGGTTGGCATTTAACTTATGCATTTGTTTGTATACACATTTAGTCCATTTGGACGTCAGCATATGCATGGGCATTCTACACTGTCTATGTTTGGATAGATATGAGAGCGAGCAAATTAATATATAGTCTGCCGGCTGTGCCGCTAACATGTCTCTCATACATTGTATATGTATGTATGTGTGGGTGGGTGTTTATATTTTGGGGTATTGTTTTAAAGGGAGTGTCTTTTAATCCAATTTTACTCATTTTTTGCGGTCTATGTACGTGTGTATCTATGGATATGCATGTGCACGTTACCTCTATGTGCACGTGTGTATATATGGGTATATGCGTGCGTTGTGCTGTAACATACACTGGACCTATGGACTATCGCTTCAAGTAGTTTCTATTTTTAAATCAAATTTTAATTAACTAACTCTTTTATTTTATCATGTATTTGAGCGAGCTCATGTTTGATATTCACCTATAACTATAGATGACATTAACAAAATGGCATCTGGTCCAGCCCATCCATTCCATGTAGGAGCAGGTGTGTGTCTACCCATGCAGACGCTGACACTAAGTCCACGGACGATGAGAATAATGATGATATCTATATTTATGATTACATTTATGTTTATATTTTATTATGTATATAATTTTTTCTCATGACTATTTGGGAGCAAGGACATGTGCTGAGAAGCCTTTGGTCTCTCACTTAGAAACCCCATTCTGGCCTCCCGCCACTAGAGGGAGTACCGCTTTGCAACTCTATCCCCCGCAAAAACAGGAAAAATGTCACAGGGGCGGATGTGACGCTTCCACCCTATGGGGATGCTGGAACGCATTCACCTGCATCCTGTTTGCGATGCTGGAGCGCACTCGCTTCCTACGAGTCGGCGCCGTGGGCGGCGTGACGCACGTCGCGATGCGCCGTGCGTCGCGCGGTCGTGTGGTACACGCATGCGCAGAGAAGATGACGATGCCCGAGGCAGTGTAGTGCCGGAACGCAGCCACTTCAGAATAGGTGGCGTGCGTTCCAGCCCATGTGGATGACTTTGGGATAAAGAAATGTGAAGGGAAGGAGGGCACTGCCTCAGGATATGTAAGGTATGTGCACCTTCAAGGATAACACCTCTGACACCTGACAATGGATGTATTTCTCCATACACCCTCATCCCCCTTCCCTTCAAAATTGGCAAATCTTTGGATTATGGGATACCCATCGGTAAGACCATGCCAAGTCTGTAATATATAGGGATCGTACATCCAAGGGTTAATTTTGAAATGGGGGGAGTTTTGCCTCCCTGTGGGCGGAGTGACCTGTGACCCTCTAGCACATGCTCTTTTCACCTCTCTGTGTATATGTCTGTGTGTATATATTCTGACAAGCTGCATAGTGAGGGAGCAGTACAGACCACCGGGGCTCTGAGGAAAGGGGTACGCCCCCGAAACGTAAGCCTAGCCTGATTATCGGTCAGATACCTTTTTAGACTGAAGCAACCGTCCTGTTCTGCTGGCGCTGTTGGATTGTCTTTTAAAGCTTGTTTCTAACTCATTTTGTGAGTATAACCATTGATTTTAGCATTTTAATAAAAATTGTGTAACAGTATCACACTAGGTCGGTGCGCCCTCCATTCTTTTTTCTTTTTTAGTTCCTTTGAATTCCCACGATTCTAAGGAGGGCTGCAAGACTCTGGAAAGACACTGTACAATTGAATTGTATGTCCCCATAAGCAAGAAATACCGGAGCGCAGGAGATTTATATCGTTTTGCCAGTAGAGGTGGAACAATGTGCCCTTGGCTTGGTTGCAATGCCAGCATCGGTCAGAGGCGGAGGGGTAAATCTTGTGGAGGACGTCCGGGGTCAGGTACCAAAAGAACAGTATTTTATACGTGTTTTCCTTATAAAGGGTGCAGATCGAACTTTTGGCTGCCTGCCTCCAAACCGCCCTCCACTCATCCTCCGAGAGCACCTCCCCCAGCTCTCTCTCCCATCGGAGCATATATGCATGTTTACCTTTGGTTTGTAAGGAGTATTCATTGAGAATTTGGTAAATATCAGATATGAGGCCCCTTCGGGCTGTGCCCTCGAGTATGATTCGCTCAAATGGGGTCGGTTTTGAGAAAAGGAGCCGGGGGGCGATTGTGTGGGCATAGTGCCTAATCTGTAGGTAGCTGAAAAAGGCTTGTCGTGGGATGTCATGTTTGGCTTGGAGATCAGTGAAGGAGTGTAGGGTGCGGGATCTGGGGTCTATTAGATGGCCAAAGTGGAATAGGTTTCGCGAGGCCCAGGGCCAGGACATCTGGTGGGTGAGACTGGTCGGCACTTTAGGGTTGTAGAGGAAGGAGGTCAGCGGGGAGCTATCGGACTGAAGTTGACCGTCTCGGGCTAGCCTCCTCCAGGTACTTTGAAGCTGCCGCATGGAGCCCAGTAAACGTCCGGGCTCCACTGCCGCATTCGCGTTCCACAGGAGGTTGTTGGGGTGTATTGGTGCCAACCAGATCTTTTCCACCTCCGTCCATCTATTGTAAGACTTCTGGGGGAACCATGATGCCACTGCCCGGAGTTGTGAGGCCTGGTAGTATTTGACCAGGTCTGGGAAGGCCAGGCCTCCCTCGGTTCGTGACGCCGTCATAACCGAACGTGGGATCCTGTGGCGCTTGTAGTTCCACACGTACCGGAGGAGGTCGGCTTGTAGGGCTCGTAGATGAGCATAGGGGACCGGGATAGGGAGGGTCTGGAATAGATATAATAGTTTTGGGAGGACAACCATCTTTATGGCCGCTATCCGGCCCAATAGGGATATCTGGTGGGACTTCCATTTATGGATCAGCGCCCTAATTGAGCTGTATAGGGGGGGGAAGTTGGCTTGATATAGGGATGCAAAGCTTGGGGTCAGGTGGACCCCCAGGTATTTCAGGGAGGTCCGCTCCCAGTGGTATGGGAAAACGGACTGCAAGTGTAAGGCTTCTGGTTCAGGCATATTAATCGGCATGGCCATGGACTTGGACGTATTAGTCTTGTATCCCGAGAGGGCCCCGTAGCATTCTAATTCCCTGTGTAGGTTGGGCAGGGAGATGCGGGGGCGCGTCAGTGACAGGATGATATCATCGGCAAAGAGGGAGATCTTAAATTCCCTCCCCCTTACCGGGATACCTCGAATGTCCGGATTGTCTCGGATCGTCGCTGCTAAGGGCTCGACGCAGAGGGCAAAGAGGAGGGGGGAGAGGGGGCACCCCTGACGGGTTCCATTAGTAACGGGGAAGGTGGATGAAGTGGCAAAGGGTGTTTTCACCTGTGAGATCGGGTCGGTATAGAGGTGTCGGACCGCCTGTAGGAAATGTCCCCTAAAACCCATATGCTTTAACGTGGCGAACATAAAGGGCCATCCAAGGCGATCAAACGCCTTTTCTGCGTCCAGACTCAGGAGTAGAGACTCCGGGCCCTCCCTGCTCGCCACGTCAATTAGGTCAATCACCTTTCTCGTGTTGTCCCCCGCTTGGCGGAGGGGGACAAAGCCCACTTGGTCTTTATGGACCAAAGAGGGTAAAACTACATTTAGGCGGAGGGAGAGGACCTTCGTGAAGATCTTGAGATCAGAGTTCAGTAGGGCTATCGGCCTGTAGCTCGCGCATAGTGAAGGGTCCTTGTCTGGTTTGGGGATGAGGGTGATGAATGAGCGCTGCATGTCTTGCGGGATGGGGGTCTGCTGTAGGAAGGTGTTGAAGAGCTTCGTCATGTGGGGGAGGAGTGTGGGGAGGAAGGTCTTATAATATTCATATGGGAATCCGTCAGGGCCCGGAGATTTTTGGGCGGGTAGGGACTTAATGGCCATGGTCAACTCCTCACCTGTAATGGGGACGTTGAGGGATGCTAGGTCGTCCGGTTGTAGTCGGGGAATGCCCGCCCGTGTTAGGTATTGTGTCATCCTATCTAGCAGGTCGGGGGGGGTGGGTCATGGGGGATTTCCGGCCTGTTATACAAGTCAGCGTAAAATGCTGCAAAGGCGTCTGCAATACTCTGAGGGTGTGAAAGAATATTGCCCGAACTATCCTGGACCTGGTGTGAGGTGGACGCGAGCGAGTGGTCCGCTAGTTTCCTCGCCAATAGAGCTTGTGCCTTGTTGCCCTTGTCATAATATACCTGGCGGAGGCGTACTAGAGCTTTCTCGACTCGACCCAGCGCAAGGTCCCGGAGCGTTGACCATACCAGGGCGATACGTTTAAGGAGCGTCAGGGAGGGGGAAGGCGAATTTCTAGGGCTCGGAGCTGCGCTTCCGCCTGTTTCCTAGCCGACTCGGCATTCCTCTTGAGGGCCGAGGAGATGGCCATACACCGTCCCCTGATTACCGCCTTGTGAGCGGCCCACAGTGTGGTGGTGGAGATGTCCTGCGTGTCATTTTCGCTAAAGTAGAGTTGCAGGGCAGAGTCTATTTCCATTTTGGAGGGGGTGTGTTTCAGGAGAAAGTCATTCAGACGCCAGTTATAGGGCCTGCGGATGGGAGTATTGAGGTCAAGGGTCAGGGTGATGGGGGCATGGTCGGACCAGGAGATGGGCAGGATCTGTGCGGAATCAGTGACGCGTAATGTAGTATTGTTGACTAGAAAGTAATCTATACGTGAGTGCGTGTGGTGGGGGGATGAATAGAAGGTGAACTGGCGATCCCCTGGGTGAAGCGCCCTCCATGCGTCGAATAAAGCATGTTTCCTTGTAAGCTGACGGAAGAGTTTAGAGTCCTGCAGGGCTTTCGTCTGAGAGGCCCGGGGATTCACCACCATGCGGTCCCAGGCCACCGAATGGGGAAGGTTAAAGTCCCCCCCCACCACCAGTAGGTCGCGGGGGGATCTGGCCAGGCGGGTAAGAACCCGGCTTAGAAATCTGTGCTGATGTGCATTGGGAGCATACAGGGTGCATAGAGTGACGTCTCGTGAGTGCCATGTTCCCCTCAGAATGATGAAGTGGCCCAGGGGGTTGATGTAGGAGTCTGTGCATGTGAAGGGGGTGCCATGTTTAACCAGGATTGCGACCCCTGCCCGTTTACGTGAACTAAAGGCCTGGTATACTAGGGGAAAATACCTGGATGCAAACGTAAAGGAATCACCCTTGGAGAAGTGCGATTCCTGTACCATTATAATCTCCGCCCCTGATTGCCTGAATTCCCTAAGTGCTAGATGACGTTTCCTATTGGAGTTAAGCCCGTGTACGTTTAAAGATAGCAACTTAGCCATACTGTGGGTGGAGAGATCGTGGGTTGTACTTAGCTGGAGTCAGGCACGCTGCATCAGGTTCTGGGAGGGTGAGTGGGGAGACCGCCGAGGCGACAGCCACCAGGGTGCGTTGTCGGGTGCTGCCTGCACAGGAGAGGAGAGAGTGATATCTGAAAAGAAAGAAAAGGGTGAGAGCAAAAACAAAACATAAGGAGAACACATCAACATTCAACAGTGAGGGCCCAAGCGGCCCGGGGGCCCTCAGGTCCCAACAGTTCCTTAAGGACCTCCCGACCAGAAAGTCCAAAAACATAGGTCGGGGGGGCAAGGGGGTGGTGTGGAGAGACTCCACTGTGGGGGTTAGGGGAGAAGGAACTCTCAGGCTATAAGCCATGGGGGGGTCCGTGATCAGAAGGGCAGCCTCTTCGGTGTCTCATCCGAGACAGGCCCGATGTGTGGCGTAGGGGTAAGGCTGGGGCAACCGGGGGTAAGGTGATGGAGTGGAATCAAAAGCAAAAACAAAAGCAAAACAGGAGGGCTTCATGGAGTGCTCAGGGCGGCTCTTGTGGCCAGGGCTACCATCCTAGGTGTGCCCGTGCCTGGGGGAGTTGCGGGCAGGGTTTCGGCCCCTAGGGCGTTTGGTCGGTGGGACTCTCTGCCAGACTACTGGCGGGGGGGGTGGAGTGGCCACGAGGTCCCAATCCGGCAGCCGGGGAACAGGGATGTCCAGGGTTCTGCAGAAGTCGTCCAGGTCCTCTGGGTAGCGTAGAGTGGCTGAGGTCCCCTGGTGGTTGGCGGACAGACTGAAGGGGAAGCCCCATCGATACACAATGTCCTTGTCCTGTAAGGTGCGGAGCAGGGGTTGTAGTAGGCGTCGTTTCTGCAACGTAATCCAAGAGAGATCCGGGTAGAGCTGCAGAGGGTTGTTGTCAAAGGCCAGGTTGCGCATGGGGCGGGCTTTGCGCATTATGTTTTCCTTCAACTTGTAGGAGTTTATGCGACATATGACGTCACGTGGGTTGGAGGCTGGGCTCTTTGGTTTAAGGGCTCGGTGGGCTCTGTCCATCTCGATGGTCTTGTCTGGTGGTTCACCCAGTATTTCATTAAATCAATTCTGAAGGGTGAGCTGCAGGTCTTCTGCCCCGTCTGCTTCAGGGAGACCGCATATGCGGATGTTGTTGCAGCGCCCCCTGTTGTCCAGGTCCTCGACATGCCGCTGCATGTCTCTTAGCATGAGACGGTGGTCTGATGCCTGAATCTGGGTGCGATGTACCGCCAGTTTGGTCTCTTGGATCTCCTCCTCTGCCATTTCCATTCTGTCAGTTAAGTGTTTGAGGCCCGTTTGGAGAACTTGAATTTCAGCACGGCAGGTCGCCTTAACGTCCTCAACAAGCTGTTTAAATCATCTTTCGTGGGCATGGCCTGCAAGTAAGACTGCCATGGTGGGGGGGGGGGTGGTAGGGGGGTCCCCTGACATCAAAAGTGGGCTGTAGTGGATCAGTGGGGGATGGATGGCGGGAGGGAGCTGATTTCCTATGCTGTCTGGCCTCGAGGGGGGTTTGCTGGGGTAAGTCCCATGGGTTGGACCAGGCCTCAGCCTGATCCACGAGTGGAGTGGGGGCCCTCCCGTGCCAGGGCGCACTGGTGCTGGCCATAGAGGCATATGAGGGGGGAGAACTCCCCAGCTGATCCCCGTTCCCCGGATGGATGGTTGGGTGGGTCTGTCCCTGAGCTGCAGGGGAGGTAGAGCCTGGCCTGGCCTCAGCAGAGGAGCTGCTGCGCTCTGGGAGTCCCATGGAGGCCTGGGAGCGTGAGGAGGCCTGCAGGACCGGGAAATCCTCCTCAAACGTGGGTGAGGGAGAGATGTGCGGACCGCTGTGCTGTTCAGGGTCCGGGGCCGTGCGTAACAAGAGGGGGAAGGCCCCCGTGCATGGGGTGTCCCGTTCCGGAGAGGTGAGGAGGGCCGCGGCCTGTGCCTCGTGGTCCGCTGCGGGGGGGTGGGGGTGCTGAGGTTCACTCACCCACGGCTGTGAGCCATCCGGGCTCAGGGATGGAGCAGTGGTCTGCGCTCGGGTCGGGGATGGCTCCGAATGGTCAGGCAAGGGGGAGCGAGGAGGAGAAGTCTCTGTCCTAAGGGTGGCTGCGTCCGGCGCCATCTTGTCCCCTCCGCCCGGCGGCATGTCGGGCGGTTTAAAGTAATCTTTCAGTGTCGTAGCGGAGCCTGGCGGGGGTTGGGATGATCCCCTTGCTTTGCTGGATCTGGTGGTCCGCGAACCGCCCATGGATGGCGGCGTATACCCCCGGTTTTTTGCCTGTAAGCTGCGGGCTGGAGAGGAGCTCTCAAGGGATGCTTCCTTCCAGGCTGGCTTCCGGTCACGCCCCCCCTTTAATCTATCTTTAATATTTTCATAATAAATTTTTTGGATATTCATAAAACCCATTAATACATATATATTATCATGATAATGGTTACAAATATATAATCCTATGAAAAGTTTAAGAGTATAAAAATTAGACTGATGTAAAAATCCTTTATTTTGAATAACCAAGAAGTTTTCCTGGTGTCATGACTTAGTTTTCAAGGTATGTGAGAAGTTGGGTTAATGACCTTATCCAAACAAACAATCTCACAACCATATTTCTGAGTTGCAGATGCAATGTCTAGAAAGGCGACACATACGTGTCAGCTTTAAATGTTTATGGTTAAAGGTTACATGAAGATTGATTTCTGACTAATTAAAATCAATTTCTAATCCTATATAGCCCCTACTGGAAGCTATGTGTAAGGAAACTACAATTTCCCTATAAGGGAACATGACATGAAAAGCATTTCCACACCCACATTCTAAGGGCAATATAGACTGGTTACACATAGCTGGAGAGAGGGTCTAATAGAATTTTTGGGACGGAAAGAATCTTGGAAGACGAGAAGAGAAGGAGAGAGTGCAGAGATGTAGGAATGTTGGAGAAATCCTGTGGGACACCTAACTTGATGCTTCTCAAAACAAACGTTCTTAGCCCACTGGTAAAGTATTAATTTTATTTTTTATCTTTTGATATTTGAATTAATTAGCATATACATTACTAAAACCATTTAAACTTTGTAACATATTTGGAATTGTTTTGTTTCTAACTGCAAAAGTCATTATTTTTCCAAATATAGAGAAATACACATGGTTGTATATCTCAACAAAAACAGACTTTAAGGGGGCTTCGCGACCGAGCTCCTTGATGGCCGCATAGTCCGTGAGCTCCACTCGTCCGCTGGAGAAATCCAGCCGCATCCGAGTCCACCAGCCTCATCCTGAGCCACACAGGACACTGTCTGACAGCCTACCCTCCTAGGTGCTCGCGAGGATGACTAGATGGCGTAAAGACCCGCAGCAGCCAAGCAAGCTGGAAAGCTACTTCGCCTCAGAACACCAAAATGGCAGCGGCGCGAGGTCTCAACTGCCGGAGCGCTGCGGTATGCCATCCGGATCATCCAACGCTGCCCTCACATACAGCGAGCCTTCCTCTGGGATGCCGAGCCCCACCACGAGAAGCTCGGCAAAATCTAAGCCGTGGAGGTCCTCTCCTGTTAGGCCGCAAGTTGACCCTCAGATGGAGGTAAGGGGGCCAAATTGCTCTACGGCTGCTACGGGGATACCTGAGGGAGATCCTAATATTGAATTCCCGACAGCAGACAAACCCATTTCTGACACAACGCTGAAAGAAATGCTGCTGTCACTGCGGGCATCGCTACAGGCTGATCTAGTGAGGGGGATTAACGACTGTCACAAGGAAGTACAGGTTCTGGGCACCAGAATAGACAGAGTGGAAAACAAGATGGAGGATTACACCTCATCTTACAATGTAATGGTCAAAGCCCACAAGTCACAGGGGATCCCCCTGGCACATAAGACGTCTAGCAGGGGATGGAGATCCTTGCGGTGTCTTAGGGTTATGGGCGAGAGATCTTGGTTCACATGGATTGCATGGCCATCATAGCTGGGATTTTGCGCAGGCTTTGTGGAGGACGTCTTCCTTCGTCTGAAAATCAATCAAACAGCACAAATCCCTCCTGCGGGGTCTTAGGGCTCTATAGATGCGTTCCATGGGGATTGGTGTTTGGAGAGGCCTATCCAAGATTTGATTGAATAGCTCCATGACCATTGGGAGAATGCGTTCTGGATCTACAGATTCGGGGAGGCCTCTTACCCTAAGGTTGCGGTGGCCACGGTTGTCCAGGTCCTCGACGTGCCTCTGGAAATCACGGAGCTGCAAAGTGTGGGTATCCATCTTGTGGCCAACTTTCCTGAGCACTGAGTGGTGTTTGGGCAGTAGTAGGCTCCACGTCTTGCACTCTGCCCGTAATGGCGCGGATCTCGTGGCGGAGGTCAGTGATGGCCGCGAACAGCGTGGTCTTGATGTCCACCACCTCTTCGTGGAGGTCAGTCAGACTCAAGTGTTGAGGGGTCTGTGAGGCCCTGGCTCCCTTCGCAGGTGGAGGGGGGAGAGTGGGAGTAAGAAGAATCCCGGGGGAGGTTTGTGAGGGAGCTGAGGTAGGGGAAGACGCTGTCATATTGGACCTCTGTGTGGGGAATATGTCCGGTATATTTTGGGTCAGCCTTCCATCGGTGTCCCACGGGGTGCGAGATCTAGGTGTGGATGAGCTTCGGGAAGAGGTTCCCATAATTTATAGGGGAAATAGTGCGTTGGTCCCCGTATGGGAGCTGAAGTTCGGCTGTGGTCTGTCAGAGCTCTGGAGTTAAGCGGCCATCTTCTTCCAAGGCAAACCACGCCCCTCGGAAAAGGTTTTTACCCTTGCAGGAACTGCAATGCCTGTCAACATGCCAACAAATTTCAGGGTAAAAGATCAGATTTCGTTGGAAGAAATACAGGACAAACATACAATATAAGAGACTTTATAGAATGCCACACAGAGGGAGTAGTTTATGTACTTCCGTGCAGCTGCAACCTACAATATGTGGGCCGAACTAAGAGGGCACTCAAAGTCAGATTAGAAGAACATGTGTGGAACATTGTGAATGGGTTTCCCAAACACAATGTATTGCGACACTTTGCACAAGTACACAATCAAGATCCTACACAATTACAGTTTTGGGGCATAGAGAAATTCAAGGGATCATGTATAAGATTAAAGATAAGATATATGTCAAAAGGAATCCAGATGGACACACACCCTTAGGACAATAACACCGAGTGGAATGAATGTAGAGTTTGACTTAAATTGTTTTCTGAGCAATTTTTAGTAAATCTAATTGACCCTTTTTATAATTTTACCATGCGTACTTTGTTGTCCATGTACAAATACTATCCTACAGTATTTTATTTATATAGTTAAATTCATGGGTCCAATATATATTTTAGGCTATTATTTCTATTGATTATATACAATGTAAGTTATTCTGTATATATACGCTATTTATTATATGTATTATCTACATCAATTTATAAGTTGATCATCTCCGGTCACTCCAGTCTGGAGTGAAATATGGCCTCCCTCTCCGAGGTATCTTTTCTAACAGCGAGATCCTGTTTCCCACCCATGAGGTGACAATTCTTTAACCATATTTTTAATACCTTTTAATTTAATATATTTTTTTATGTTTTCCATCCAAATTCCATTTTTTGGAATATTGGAAGTTTACATGTCATATCATTAATTTTAACAAGATGTCAATCTCATCATTAGGTATTTACCATGTATGGGGTCTTCTAACTATTTTTCAATCATGAGGACCATTTTTATATCTATCTTAAAAGAGTTGCTCTATCGTGGAGTAGGATGAGGGTGCATATCAAGCATGGATATAAGGGGTTTCCCGATTTTGCATGCAAATCCACTGTTCTTTACATGCTCGACTATTGCTGCCCACTGAGTTTGAGCATGCATTGAACAGAATACTCAGGATAGACTCTATTTACCCTCCAACAAAATGGTGGATACGCTGCAGGCTTTATCCACCAAAATTGGCCACGCTGGTACATCCACAACGGACTACAAGAAAATATATATATACACACACATACTTTTGACAACCTCTTACGGGTCTTGACAACCTATCAGGTTCACCTGATGAAGTCACGAGACATGTGGCGTAATGCGTAGGGATCACGTGAGACTGATGCAGACTGGAAGTAGTCAGAGGATATGTAAGACGGCGCTGCATACGCCACGTCTTGTTTACATTTTGCTGATTTTAATAGTAAGAGTCCACACATTTTATTAATAAAGCACCACGGTTTTATACAGTATTTCACTATTGGAGGCATATATTTCTCCTCTTCCTTCCTATTCTGTACGGTACATTGAGCCTTCTAATAGGTAAATAGGAACCCCTGGGACCAGTGGGACCACTACAGGTGGGCTGCCACATTGCATGCACCATTAGAGAGGATTTGGAGAGAAAAGTGAGACACTATTGTTTAAGGCTTTTTTACATTCATGCTAAATGCGCTTTATTATGTTACCAAGGTGAGAGTTCTGGAAGACTGGGCATGGATTAAGTTGTGTAATCACATCGTTCATCACGTGGTTAACTCCAGGGGAGAAGTTTATTCCATCTTTTTGAGAACTACATACGCCATAGGAGGATATCTCTGCATTTAGGGCAGTTCACCTCTTATTATATTTTGTTCTTTTTACATAGACACCCCTACAGCGACTTCATGTCAGTCAATGATTCATCATTTTTTTTGTATTTTGTGTCACCCTATACATTTATATTTTGTGATTATATGGGATTTTTTAATTAGCGCTTATCCCCATTTTTTATTTCATCCTAGATAAGTTATTAGCTCATCTGTCTGACCTCTGAGGCCAGCCCATTACCACCTTTCTCTACTAGCCCTCTAATTAGTAACCAGTTCACTAGACACATCAGGATTCTTTTGCTCAACTTAGGCCTTAAAGGGGTTATAAAGTGTGACAGGAAGTCAGGTAAATCTGTGGGTGTTGTCACAGACGGGAGATACATTTCTGCCTTGTTTAGACAATACACCAATTACTACCAGGTGTCGGCTGCAGAAGTAGCCAGAAAGGTTTAGGGCGTTGAAAAACGTCAGCTGTTCAGAATGAGGCAATTAAGGCATTCATAAGTCATCCAGAGGATGACTACTGATTGCTGCATCCTGAGGTTTGAGTTAAGGAGAGCAGTGAGAAAGACTTCTGAAGAGGTGAGGTGGTTGTTGATTTTTCTGTGTGATAAAAAATCAAAAAGACTATTGTTTCTCTGCTGTATGACCAGCAGTGTCTGCCCAGCAGTAGGCTGTGCCAGACTACAAAGATAGGTTCTGAAAAGGAACTATTAGAGACTCTGATTAATTATTAGTCTCCTCTCAATCTCAGGGAGGCTGGCATTATCTTACTGCAATCAAGAAAAAGGCAGGAGATGTCTTCAGTAGAGAGAAAGGAAATGGAATGGCTGCTGCATGGGCAGCCTCAGTTTTATTAAACAACACAGAGTGTTTTTCATTGGTTAACATGATACAGATACACACCCTCACATGATAAAAACACACCCAGTTCACCCAGTCTCTTATTACATGCCCCGTGTATTCCGGATAGAATTCTCATTTCTCAGTTCATATAGGCATAAGAAGAGTAAATTGTCAGCTCCTGGAATCAGTTCTCCAAAAAGTCAACATTCCTTTGCTAGGAGGGAGACAGGATGTGGGGGATGGTAAAAGCAGAGCACACAAGCTCCTTTCAGAAGTTCTTCACAGTGGGCAAACAGAAACATCAGGGTGAAGAGGGGGAGGAGGTTTGAACCCATTTCAAACATAATGGAGCTTGAACATAACATCTTCAGTCTTTTGCCCTATATTGATGAGTTATAACTTCTTTGCCCTCATTCCAAACAGAAAGCATTATCTATGTCTCCATGTAAGGATAATAACAGTATTGACCATTCACATACATACATAATAACTCAAGCAATAAAAAGGAAACAAAACAAATATAATGGAGGAAAGGCAACATCTGAGTCGCTCTATTCATAACACAAAAATATTAATTTCTTTACATATTTTTTCCATCCAGGACAGGCCCCCCTAAATTAATAATTTTAAATGTGGTATGTGTTTTCTTAACAGACAAGGACTGTAACAGAGGACACGGTCAATACAACAAAACATTATCGTAAACCCATATAAGCAGAAACAAAAATTGCTATACCTAAGTACAAATGTGTTATCACCCAAAAGTACTGTCCTCAGGTGACATTCTAAAAGGCACCCCCCTAGTTCATTAGGGCCATCTGCTTCATTTCCATTACTAACTTAAATTTCATAAAAGCATCCGTTTCACCAAATTCCTGTATTTGTCTTCTTACTATATTTCCAATCATAAACATTTTAATTTTCCAGAAGAACATTAATTTTATATTGGGCTCTTTCCTAAATATTTTACTCCCTAAAGGAACTTATTCATTACATTACACTAGTTTTCAGAACTGATCATACAGCATGAATGGTCTTGTCACATGACTGTTTAAACAAACATAGCAGCCTTCAGCATAAACGAACATTCAGAAGTTTCATTGTTCCCCTACACGGATCCAAATATAAGGGCCAATATTCCCTCCATTAATACATTCGTCAATCTGAAGCTTGGAAAGTGACATTTTAATCCATAAATTTGGCTGTATCATCTGTTCATATCATATCTTTAGTTTTCACTATTTTATCTGACCTTTCTTAACCTATGCAGATTAACACCATGTTTTATTCTCTTTGAAATGACATCCTTAAAGTAAGATATTCTTCAAAACAAATGGTGCAAAAACCCCATAGCGTAGTGAAATATGAGAGAAAGAGAGAGAGAGAGTGTGTGTGTGTGAGAGAGAGAGTATGAGTATGAGAGAAAGAGAGAGAGAAAAAAGACAGAGAGAAAGTGTGAGTGTGAGAGAAAGAGAGAGAGAGAGAGAAAGAGAAAGAAAAGAAAGAGAGGAAGAGAGAGAGAAAGAAAGAGAAAGGAAAGAGAGAGAGAGAAAAAGAGAAACATTTCTATCTCTGGCAAAAACTAGTTTTAAAAATAAGGGTTTTCTTTCAGATCTCCAAGCGATTGTGTACTAATTACCTTTATTAAAAGAAAGATGTACCATATATTTATAAAAACTTTAAAAGTCTACTTAACATAAACTCAGATATCTTTGCCTTCAAAACCTCTCAATAAACTCTCAGAGTCATTTACAACCCATTCCTGGAAAGTCACATAGTTTCTGCCATCTGAAAACACACAGCATGTGGGACTGTGTAATCTGATCTGATCTCCAACAGCTAGGATCACATATCCTTAATTCTCTTCTCAAAGGAAACATCTGTTTCCCATCCATTTACTTGGAGAAGATTGTATAGGAGTTATAGATGCACCATATACCTTACAATCGAATTGTGCCGTTTTTCTAATTTTTTTACGCTTTTTCAAAATTTTTAAACATATTTCGTTTGTATATATGGCAAAAATTATGTCTATTATATTACAATTTGACATTTCTTACTAAAAACAGTGACAACAGATCGTTTAGAAGAGAAATCTCACGAAACTCACAGATTAGTTCCAGCCTAATGAACTGTGAATTGGCCATTTTCACGAGAAACTCCTCCTTTCAATCAGAATCTCCACTCTGTCAGTAACATCACATTATAAAACTTTTTAACATTTGTTTATTTTTATTCTATTTTTATGTCATATTTTAATATTTTACTTTTTTATCTAATTTTTTATGTTTACTCTTTTTATTATTTTTTATGTTTACTATTTTTATTATTTTTTGATTGAACATAACTTTCATATTTTAATATTTTTACTATTTTTATATGTATTTTTTAGAATCGGTTGTAAACATTGCTTGCAACCAGATCTGTAGGATTTTTCTGTTTACAGTAAATACCAAATACCATGCTGTTTACCATCATTTGAGTTTTTATACAATTCTTTACACAACCTTAATCAATAATTCTCTCTTAAACCTTTTTTCTGATCCCATGTTTGTGCTTTTACATATCATAAACATCTACAGACCATATTAAACTCAATTATCTCATTAAAGAACTTCTTTACACTCTAACATTAATTAACTAATTATCCTATGAGATATATCACAGTGATTATGGGACTCAAAACCTGTAGTTACTTCATCTCTTGATTCAAACTTGTCTGGGGCCCCTCTATACATCAGGGCATATATCACACATATATCAGCTATATTCCAACCCACAAATTCCCAAATGGTCCCAATGACATGTATTTGAAAAAAGATATATAGTTTCATTCAGACGTGGGTGGCACAGTCCATCATATCTCCAGAGAATGTTTTTGTGAAGGAACCTTTTAATCGTCACCCAGGGGATATCGATAATTATCGGTACCTACATAAATGCAAAAAACTCGTACACAGATATTAGTTAATTACTTTTCAAAAGCGGTCACATAATTTTCAAAGTACCAGACTGTAATTGCAACTGTCATCGCCCATAGCAACCTATTTTAGAGACTGTCTTCAAACAAGACTTCAAAAGGGGATAATAAATACTCCCCCCTTGGGGCCATTTACCCACTAACCCTGAAGGTGGCATGTCATGGCATGTGGAATAAAACCGTTTAAACGTTATATGTAAAACCTGTTCTGATGTGATACCCAGAGGCCTTCATCCTTCATTTGTGACTGTGAGCACCAGGACAGTAGCAATGAACGCAAGGATTTATTCACCCTTATTCTACCATCTCGGCCATCCACCAGGCGAGGCCTACGGCCCTGTCAATTCTCTTTTTTCCGTGTTTGTACAATAGAATTGTAGTATCCTACTCCCCCCTTGTACAAACTCAAGGAGAGAAAAAGGCCCGTAGGAGCATCCGGGACGGAGGGCACCTCCAGGCACGTAGCGGGTGACACCAACTGCGTTCAGGGATGGGGCAGGGCAAGATGGGGCAAGGCCTCGAGCATTCGGAGCCGGGCATCGTTCAAACATTCGGACAGAACCTGAGGGGAAGGAATGGACAAGAGCAACAGGCTTGGGCATCACATGACAACAGCTAAACTGGCAAAAAGCCCTTTATATATCAGGTGGTGCAATGCATACCATCGTCAGGGTGTGTATAGAGGCAACCCAGAGAGATAGGTCCCCACAGATCACACAATGTATGTGATAATATCTAAATCAGTGTGATCCACCAAAACTCCTTCTTATATAACATCGATAGTTGCCATAAACGTGTAACAAGTCGCAAAACAGCAGCCTGTCTTTTAAATGAAAAACAAAATGAAGTATGGAGAAGATGGGCGGGGCAGTCAGAGAGGAGGGGGGAAGGACAAGATGGAGTACGAACAAGAAAGGGAGGGGCAAACAAAAAGGCGGCAAAATAGAGAAGGGAGGGGCGATCAGGAAGGAGGGGTGGCAGTCAGAGAGGAGGGGGGGCAAGATGGTGTACGAAGAAGAAAGGGTATGATAGGTGAGGACAAGAGAGAGAGAGAGAGAGGGAAATAAAGAGTTTTATTTCCAGTGATAGAAAAGCAGAGCTCAAGAAAAGAAAATACAAGATGTAAGAACATATAACATTTTGCACTGTCTAACAATTAGAGCAGAAAGTTCACAATATGCAACACAATGGACCCTAAAGACAAGACAAACAAATTACTTCCTGCACAGAAAGTATAACATCATGCAAGACACGGGGGGGGATTAAGCAAAAGAGCGAGTTGGTTACTTGTGTTTCAGTAGGAGTATTGCCCACCAGCATTAAAAAAGGAAAATGGTTACAGGCGAAAAGGTAGTAGTTAAAAGTGAGTGAAAGCTGAGGAAAGGGTTATTTTGTGTAATGGTGGGTGAAGGAGAAAGGGGAGGAGCCAAGAAGAGGCATGTATGGAGATGAAGAAGGAGAAGAAAAAGAAGGGATGGGCCAAGAAGAGGCGGGAATAATTTAAAATGGAGGGAGATTCAGGCAACCATTTTTAGTTTTATGTTATTTGTTCAAGCAAGGATTTTGGAAAAAGAATCAATGACGTTATAAAAGGGAGGAGAGGGTGGGAAGAAAGGTTTATCAGGCACAGATGGCATATACTGGAGCAAAGATAGCGATTAAACTTGAGTGTATCAAGAGAAAAGTGTGCAGCTACTGACACAATAGGTTATTTAGGCCTAGTCTTAATACTTAAAGCACAGCAGGACGTATTGTGGGCAGCAGGGAAAATCAGGAAAAGGCAAGCTAATCTCTCAGCAAGCAAAGGGTTAAACGTGCAAAAAGGAGGGAGGAGGTGAGCTGCAGGCAAGGACAAAAGTGTAAGAAAAAAAAGTTCAAGCACAGAAGGAACACACAGTTGATACCAGATTACAAACAGAACATGGCCATTCTCAGCAACCCCGTCTGCAGGGCGGTAATATCAAAAACCCTAACCCCCGAGAAAAACCTAACCCCCGCCTTGTACTTCAAACAAGGAAACTCAAAAACCCCACAACTAATTATAAAAACAAAAAAACGAACAAAAAAATCTGTTATGTATACAACACGCATACACACAACAGATCCGATAAACTGACCAAGATATTACTGCGTTCACTGGACTTTTCGCCAAAACGCCCCGTCTTAACAATCAGCTTATTTGCCTCTCAAAAAGAGACCCTCAGCTTCAGCTGAACCCCACAACGAATTATAAAAACAAAAAACGAAAAAAAAAAAATCTGTTATGTATACCACACGCATACACACAACAGATCCGATAAACTGACCAAGATATTACTGCGTTCACTGGACTTTTCGCCAAAACGCCCCGTCTTAACAATCAGCTTATTTGCCTCTGAAAAAGAGACCCTCAGCCGTCCAATCTGAGTCAACCTAGACCCCACTCTTCAGCTCAAACATATGTACACGTGTATGTTGCAAAACATACATACAGACGTACATACATGGAATCCCAAAACACGCCTAGTCTGTGCGCCTCCAGCTCAGGAATCCGAAAAGGGGGCTATTACACTATTACACTCTACAGACGACCACCGAGTAACATGGCCACATTCACGCAACACAGAACACGATAACACACAAGACAATAGATTGCAGCCTGATAACCCAGCCTCGATGGTTCGAAGTTTTTGAACAAGGAACCGCCTTAGCGAAGCTAGGAATGCGCATACAAACCGAGTGAGAAAAGAGGGGGCTCAGAGGCAGAAGCCGCACAGGCAAGTTAGTCAACAAAAAAAAACGACTTACCTAGTGCTTAGAGTTCATGACGCTCTCCTCTGCCTCAGGTTCCCCACAGCTCTCAAACAGTTTCGTGTGGGCAGCGCTGATGTCCTGCTTCGAATTCAAAAAGCCACGTTAAAAAGGCGCCAACTGAAAAGGAACTATTAGAGACTCTGATTAATTATTAGTCTCCTCTCAATCTCTGGGAGGCTGGCATTATCTTACTGCAATCAAGAAAAAGGCAGGAGATGTCTTCAGTAGAGAGAAAGGAAATGGAATGGCTGCTGCATGGGCAGCCTCAGTTTTATTAAACAACACAGAGTGTTTTTCATTGGTTAACATGATACAGATACACACCCTCACATGATAAAAACACACCCAGTTCACCCAGTCTCTTATTACATGCCCCGTGTATTCCGGATAGAATTCTCATTTCTCAGTTCATATAGGCATAAGAAGAGTAAATTGTCAGCTCCTGGAATCAGTTCTCCAAAAAGTCAACATTCCTTTGCTAGGAGGGAGACAGGATGTGGGGGATGGTAAAAGCAGAGCACACAAGCTCCTTTCAGAAGTTCTTCACAGTGGGCAAACAGAAACATCAGGGTGAAGAGGGGGAGGAGGTTTGAACCCATTTCAAACATAATGGAGCTTGAACATAACATCTTCAGTCTTTTGCCCTATATTGATGAGTTATAACTTCTTTGCCCTCATTCCAAACAGAAAGCATTATCTATGTCTCCATGTAAGGATAATAACAGTATTGACCATTCACATACATACATAATAACTCAAGCAATAAAAAGGAAACAAAACAAATATAATGGAGGAAAGGCAACATCTGAGTCGCTCTATTCATAACACAAAAATATTAATTTCTTTACATATTTTTTCCATCCAGGACAGTTCCTGTGAGGTTCCTGTGTGGTGAAGGTTGACGCCCCAAGTGGCCAGGTTCCTGTGTGGTGAAGGTTGACGCCCCAAGTGGCCAGGGTTTATTTTATGTTTTGTTTTGTTTATGCTGTTTGGATGCTTGTACTTGTTTCCAGCAATATGGAAGAATAAACCAAACTCTTTGTTTTCAACCGTCTTCGACTGCCTCTCTGTATAGTTCACTGTGTAGTGAACCCATCCAGGGGGTCACACACACCCGCTACCGAGTTAATCCCTCACACATGGTGGAGTGCCGCGGGCAGTTAAAGTAAACCCAAAATGAAGGAGATGCTAAAACAGATGGTTATAGCAAATGCAAATCAACAGCAGATGAATGCAGGTTTGCAACAGAGCCTTGCAGCTCAACAACAAACTCACGCAGCTCAACAACGGGCTCACCAAGAGAGCCTTGCAGCTCAAAGACATGCTCAATGAGAGAGCATGGCAGGTTGGGAGGCCATCATGAAACAATTTGAGAGAACAGAGGAAAAGGATAGCAAGCCCTCTCTGATTGAGAATCCAGAGGACCATAATGCTATGGAGGTTACCACGTCTGTTGTTGAGACGGAATCATCACCGGAGTGTAGTACTTCACCAGAGGAACAAGAAGTGGAGCCAGAGGAGTGTGCCCTGGTAGAGCCTGAAACTCCCGAAGTAAAGGAGCCGCCATTAGTAGTAGAAGAGTCTGTAGAGCCTGTGGAATCCAATGTTGTGAATGGCGTTCCAGAGGTCAAACCAGACGAAACCAAACCAGAAGAGAAAGACCCTCATGTACAAGAAGATGCTGAGGAGGTCCGGCTGTCCTCGCAGTAGCAGCTCCTATGAAGCTGAATCGACGGTCTGACAGTTCTGCTAAATACAGTAGAGAACCTTTAGCAAATACTTTGAAGAAACTTGATGATCCAGCTACCAAAGCTGTTACCTTGGAACTGGAACCCAACAAGTTTAAGGGCAAGATTTTGGATTACTCCAGATCTTTTCGCAAAGCCAAATTGCTGCATTACCATGAAGTATTTCCATGGCGTTGACAGGTCAGACCAGGCATATGCAGACAAGAGGCTCTTTAGCTCACGAAAAGACCAGTCAGCAAAGCTCAAAGAGAAGACGCACTAAAAACAGTTCAAATTCCCACCGACCGTCCCTAAAAGACAAAAGCAAGGAGAACTTAATTCAGAAGTCTCATCGCAAGCCAGACAAGCTGTCTGAAAGTGTTAAAGAAAAAGTAAGAGGAAAGTTCAAAGATTTCTTGAGTCTGAAGTCAAAGAAAAAGAAGAAGAAAAAGAAAGCAAAGTCAGAGCTGTCTGGTAGTGAAGAGAACATAGAGGTTTCTAAGGAGCTCTCACCAAAAAAATTACAACCTTCAAAGCTCAACAGTGATTATAAGTCCCTGTGTTCCGGTAAAAGCAGCGATCATGGATGCCGTCCATATACAAGACTAAGTGATGAGGAGACGCTCAGCGATTCTTGCGCGGAAAGCTTACTTTAGAGTGATGAGGATTACAACGAAGAGATCGTTGTCATGCATGCTTATGGTTTTCTAAATCTTGGCCGCAACAGGAGCAAGTACAGCTCTGCCAAGCAAAGACTTGTGATGGACAATATGGATGAGAATGCTATGGATGCAAATATGGGCGAACTGTTAGATCTCTGCTCAGGAAAGTTTCAGCAATCACAGTCCAACACCAGCCAGCCTGATGCAAATGACTCCAAGATAGGGATTATGGATGAGTTGCTGGGACTCCGCTCTGGAAAATGTGTCTCTCAAGATGATGGTTCAAATCAAGAATCTTTTAGTTGTACAAAGGCTCATGCTGAGAAAAATGACCTAATGTCTGAAGCAGTTGCTCTCTGTTCCGGTTCTTTCACCAACAGAGAAAATTAAGAAAATGAGGCCGAGCTTGAGGATTTCCATCTTCTACCATGTGATGATTCTGACAGCGAAAAGCTTGCAGAAATTGAAAGTGGTGCAGAAGATGAAGAGGAGGAAGTGAAGGAGAAAGTAAAGGTGGAAATGGCAGTGAAGGAGGAGAGGACGGGAGAGAAGAGGAGCGCAGAGGAAGAGTCGGTCCTGTCACTGCTGGATGCCCTGGAGGAGGATGACGCCCTGCAGGATGAGGCGTCTGCTGTGCTGGCGGGGAGCGATTCCGAAAAGTGCTCCTACCCCCTGGGTTATGTGAAGAGACAAGCGCTGTACACCTGCAGTACCTGCACCCCGGATAAAGAGGAGCCTGCTGGGATATGTCTGGCCTGTGCATTTAAGTGTCATGAAGGCCACGACCTGTTTGAGCTCTACACCAAGAGGAACTTTCGCTGCGATTGTGGAAATGCCAAATTTAAACAGCTGGAGTGCAAGTTATATCCAGATAATGAGAAGGAAAACCTGGCTAATAATTACAATGACAACTTATTTGGCGTGTACTTCACATGTAAGAGACCGTACTCAGATCCTGAGGATGAGACGCCAGATGAGATGATCCAGTGTGTGGTGTGTGAGGACTAGTTTTATAGTCGGCACCTAGGGGCAGTTCCATCGGAGCACGTTGAGTTTCATGAGATGGTGTGCCAGGGCTGTATGGATCACTGTTCATTTCTTTGGGCCTACTATGCCAAGTTTGGAATTCCTGGTGTCACCAAGGTTACCAAAGCAGAAACGGAACATGAAGATGTTAAAGTTGATGATTGTCCTACGGAAACAGCCAACACTCATAATGGAATAACAATAAATAATGAAGAATGTGTGGAAGATGACGATGAGGAGGCAATTCTTAGAAAGCTAAATCTGAAGGACTTTATGGAAAATGAAGCTGAACTTTCTGGAAGTGATGTTGAAAGTGAAATCCCTGACCGCTTCAGGGTGGCTGAAGTGCAGGAAGTAGGGGTTTGGACATCTTCAGTTCTCAGTCAGTTGCTTGATGGAAATATAGCTGAAAAACTTAATTCTGACACTGCACTAAATGATGTAGAAAAAGTGTGTACAATATCCACCGAGCCTTGTGAATGTAGTAAGGCAGGTGATATTCATGACTTTCCCATAATTAATGATCAGCAGAGCAGGGTCATTGAGGAATCTGAATTGCAAGAAATATGCACCCAGACTGAAGCTATTTTTGCCTCTGTGAATTATTTGCATGTTGAAGAGCAGTGTGTTAATTTTTATGTTAATGAAATCGGATTTGAATATAAAGGTAATGTCACATCCTGTGAAACCCAGTCTTTAGAAAGGTGTTCTGTCAGAGCAAGTAACGCAGGATAATATTTTGGACTTGACTACCAAGATTCCTCGGGAAGTAAAATCTATTTTTCAAAGTGTAGAATCTGTAATGGCAGGTGAGCCCTCTGAACGTTGTGAAACCTCCATCACTGAAGTGGTCAGAGAGGCTAAATGTACTAATTTAATGGATGCTTTTTCCAAATGTCTTGAAAGGAATGAAGAATATGAGAATTTGTGTCCAATAGTCGATGGTTTCAAAGAAACAAATACTAAAACATTTTTGGGAGACTATGAGGCAAAGATAGGTGAACAACTAGCCATAAACATAAGTTCAAACGTGATTGTAGCTGCTAGACAAGAAAGGTTGTCTAGCTCAGTTAATGATGTGTCCGATAGCAGTTGTCAAGTTCTTGGTGAGAATAAGGATGTGCGAACAAGTGATGCACAGAGTAAGCAATTGGTTCAAGAAAGTGACGAGGATTCAGTTTCTGAAAACCTTACATTGGGTTTGGTAGATTTTCACCATACTTGTGAGTCTGAACTATCACAAAGTAAGAAACTTGGAAATACAGAATTGACAAGTAAGGATTTCCATCTAGAGCACCAAAGGGAAGAAAAACCGCCTAGTACATCGGTTTATCAGAGGTCATATGCGTCAGACTTTAGTCCAGTTCATAGAAGAACAGATTTTTTTGAGTGTCACCATGCCTTGGAGGATTGCAGTCTTAGTGTGTTTACATCTGAAGAAGGCATCCACATGGATGATCCATTACAAAGCACAGTGTTATCAGCTCTTGGTATTGGTTATGACTCGCTGAGTTTTTCAGGGATTGAGCTATCGAGGGAAACCTCTGTGTCCATTGAAAAATCAATAAAGGTTTTGCATGGTTTACAACTGAAAATTAGTATATTACAGAGCAAGGAACACCTGCTTATGTACCTCAGCCGAAATTTGAAGACCAATAGGAGAATAAATAGGTGGTTCCTGGCCCTTCAGGAATTTAGTTTTGTCATAACGCATCGCCCCAGTGTTAAAATGGGGAATGCAGATGGTTTGCAGATGGTTTGTCCCGAGTGCATGCGTGCCTGGCAACCTGTGTCCCAACCCTAGGGTTGAAACAAGAGGGGGGGTATGTGACAGGAAGTCAGGTAAATCTGTGTGTGTTGTCACAGACGGGAGATATATGTCTGCCTTGTTTAGACAATACACCAATTACTATTAGGCGTCGGCTGCAGAGATGGCCAGAGAGGTTTGGGGCGTTAGAAGACTTCAGCTGTTCAAAATGAAGCAATTAAAGCCCTATAAAGATAGCCTAAGGATGACGACTGATTGCTGCATCCTGAGGCTGTGAGTGAAGGAGCAGTCACAAACCCTACTGAAGAGGTGAGGTGCTGATGCATATTTCTGTGTGAGAAATATCAAAGAGACTTTTTGTTTTCTGCTGTAGGACCAGCTGTGTCTGCCCAGCAGTAGGCTGTGCCAGACTCCATAGGTAGGTTCCTGTGTTAGGAAGGTAGACGCCCCAAGTGGCAAGGGTTTATTTTAGGTTTTGTTTTGGTTATGCTGTTTTGATGCTTGCACGTGTATCCAGCAATATGGAAAAATAAACCATATCATTTGTTTTCAATCATCCTCAAATGCCTTTTTGTACATTTCAGCGTGTAGTGAACCCATCCAGGGGGTCACACACACCTGCTACCGAGTTAATCCCTCACAATATATATATATATATATATATATATATATATATATATATATATATATATATATATATATATATGTTTTTGTTTTGTGGAATTCTCTCTGTAAAATAACTGTTTTAGTTGTGATGCCTTATCTTTATCCTTTTACTTGCATTTTTTTCCTGCACAATAGTTGATTTTAATATATATATATTGTAATATTGGGGTTGTTTAGCTCAAGTGGGATGTGCGATTTTAAGCAATTCACATCAGTCCAGAACTCTGTTTAAGGGCTTGTTGGCCCACTTTTATTCAAAAGGCAAAAATAAACAAAAAAAATCCAAACATAGTATTCCCACACAGGGGTTCTTTACTGTCCACGCGAAGTGATCCGTTCAGCCTCCTGGCTTACCCTGCAACAAAAATATCGAGCCACCTGGCTCTCCACAGCAGTAGCCTGACTCCTGTCAGCCACCTCAGACTCAGGTCTCTTGTCTCTGGTCTATTAGGCCTCGTACACACGAGGCAATATATTTGTTCAAATCGGTCGGACCGACCGATTTGAACAAATCTGTTTGCTAGGATTTTGGTTTGCTCGCGTGTACACACGAGCAAACCAAAATCCCCGCCAGCAGACGGCGCGCTGACGTGTCGGTGACGTGGCGGTGACGTTGACGCTGCCACGTCACCGCACCAGGAAATAAAACACTTCCACGCATGCGCCGAATCCATTCGGCGGCAGTGCGAGACGACATGTCTGCTGGTAAGTGTACCAGCAGTTTATTTCAAAGTACCTTATCAAGTTTATGTGTAGTATGGACGTTAACATCATTTTAAAACTTTAAAAACTTTAATGTCATGTTGTTACTAGTATTTAAATCTGTATTTAGATTGCACTAATTTTTTTAAATTAGCCTGATTTCTTTAATATACCAATAATGCGATTAAAAATGAACATAACATAATAAAAATTAAAATTAAAATAAAAATACAATTAAAAATTAAAATAAATAAATGAAAAAATAAAAATAAAAATAAATAAAAATAAAAATTAAAAATAAAAATAAATTAAGAAAACTAAAAGTAAATAAAAAATGGAAAAATGAAATAAAATAAAATAAAAATAAAGGGTGGTATGAGTTTTTCAATGACTGTGAAAACAAGCTATTGGAAACTATCATACATAGAAGACGGGTCAAATTAAATAGAATTGAAAACAACATTGTTATCTTAAAAGAAAGCATGGATCCCCACACTGAAACAAATGATTATAAAACACGGGCCAAGAAGTTGCAGGATTTTCTGGTTAAATTAGACAATGAAGTCAAGCACAAAAAGGTAAATAAATACCAAAGAGACAAAAAAGATTATACGGCAGGCAATGTGTACAGCTGGCAGGAGGCTGACAAAGTGACCAACTCCAACAAAACCTCCCTCAATGATGAGGGGGACCAAATAGAAGAAGAGGGAGGGGACACAATACAAGTAAAGACCCCAAAAGTCAATACAACAAAGAAAAAAGATTCAGAGACCGCAACATCGAGCAAATTTACCCCCAACCCGGCAACCCATGGTCCTGCACCACAGCCCCCGTATCAACCACCCATGGGACAGCACCCCAGGCCATGAAGGGGTGGAAGAAGGGGAAGGGGGAGGGGATACTATGGACAAAATTATGCCCCCCCCAACACTATGGACCACCACAGTGGCAAGGAAACTGGGGGGACTGGAGGGAGCCCTACAGACCCCCTATGCCGGTTTTTCAGACGGGCAGGGGGGGATGGAACCAAAACCCCCAAGAAGGAGAGGGTGCAGAGGGGGAAGTAAAAAGAAAAAGAATGGGTTAGGTAAGGGAATCTTTAACTTAACCGATATTGTTTTCACCCAGGAGGAGTTACTAGTACTGGATAAAGGCATAAATTTAGCACCTAGAAGAACTTTTAATAAATTTGAAGCCTTCATAGACCTGCAAAGGTTTATTAGAAAACGTAATTTAAAGAAATATTTTGGACACAAGGAAAACAATAATCAACCAGAAAGCACAGAATATACACATAGTGGGCTAAAAAACAAATCAACTTTTAATCCTAAGTCCAACTCATACCAATACATAGAGGTCTTCAAAAAATTGGTGGAAAAAGATCTGAAGACCATACAACCGCCAAAAGATAACAAGCAAGATAAAGTATGGAAAGGGATAAAGAAATTAGAAAAACGAAATAATGTGGTAATTAGACCAGCAGATAAGGGGGGGGGGGGGGGCTGGTCATATTGACCAAGCAAGACTATATGGAGGAACTCAATAGATTGGTCAATGATACCTCCACTTACAAACCCTTAAAGAGAAACCCCAATAAAGAACTAAAGAGTAAGCTAAAATAATTTTTGAACCAGGGCATAAGAAATCGGGTGATAAACAAGAAAGAGGGCCGATACTTGTTGCCTAAGGCACCAAGAATACCGGTTATATACCAGGTCCCGAAGGTGCACAAAAACAACACAAAACCTCCGGGAAGACCGATTATTAGCGGTATTGAGGCTATCCATTCCAGATTGGGGGAGTATTTGGATATATTCCTCCAACCTTTAGCCACTAAAGGTAAAGCCTTTTTTAAAGATAGCAAGGACGTAATTAATTGGCTCGCAGAAATAGAAGTTGAGGACTCCACACTGTTGGTGACAATAGATGTGGAGTCACTCTACACAAATATCAAGCAAGTAGACGCATTGGCCGCAGTAGCATGGGCTTTGAAACATCAATCTGAACTACAACTTAAGCAGAGAAAATTTATCCTTGAGGGGTTGGGAATTGCTATGAAAAATTATTTCTTCTGGCATGACCATAGTTATTATAGCCAAATAAAAGGGGTGGGGATGGGGAACAAATACGCACCTAGTGTAGCCAATATCTTTCTTAATAAATGGGAGGAGGAGGACATTTTTGGGAAAAACTGGCCACACCTCCATACATACAAACGTTTCATAGATGACATCTTGATCGTTTGCAAAGGAAGTAAGGAAGAATTACAAGGCTTTGTTGATCATATCAGCAACAACCAATATGGCATAAAGTTTACAGTGAACATCCAGGGAACCAGCACGCAATTCCTAGATTTGGAAATTTTTTAAATGGGGAATAAAATACACACGAAAACGTACTTCAAGGATACCGATAGGAATGGGTATATCCCTTATGGCAGCTGCCACCACCCGCAGTGGAAGCAGGCCATTCCAAAGGGACAATTCATTCGAATTAGACGTAACTGTAGTTCCACTTCTGATTACACCACCCAAACCAACATCTTAATTGAAAGGTTTTTAGATAAAGGTTATGACAAAGGGAAACTAGAAGAAACTAGAACTAAAGTTGGATTGATGAATCGAAGCAATATACTGAAGAAAAAAGGAAGGAGCACGAAGGAGGAAAACACCATGAACTTCATAACAGGTTTCAATACAGAGTACAGACAATTCGAGCAGATAGTATCTAAATATTGGCCAATTATTTTAGAAGATCCCCAGTTAAAGGACGTAGTACCCAGAAAACCAAAATTTATATATAGAAGAGCCAAGAGGATCAGGGACACTATCGTAAAGAATGTCCCAGACCCTCCAAAAACCTTGAGAACATTTCTAGACCAAAAAGGGTTCTATAGATGTGGGAGATGCAAACCTTGTTGCACAGTAAAAGGCCCCAGGAAAACCACAGAGTTCAAATCAAACACTAATAAAGTAGAATATAAAATAAATAAATTAATAACATGTAGTACCCATGTCACCTACGTTCTAGAATGTGAATGTGGACTACAATACGTGGGCAGAACAACAAGGAAATTATCAATACGATTGGGGGAACACATTAGGAATATTAAAAAGGGTTTTAAATATCACAGCGTCTCTATGCATTTTAGAAAAATGCATAATAGAGATCCAACGAAATTGAAAATCTATGTCATAGACAAGGTGGAGAAAAATTGGAGGAACACCAACTTAAGAAGGGAAACTTCTAAAAACGAAACATATTGGATATTCAAATTAGACACGCTCAAACCAAAAGGAATGAATATAGAGTTGGACATAAATTGCTTTCTGCAAAATTATTGATAATTATTGAAAATTGATGAACTTTTATTATTATGGCATGCATTTTCATTTTTATTTTTATTTTATTTTTGTATTTTTAATTTTATTTTTATTTTTATTTTAATTTTATTTTAATTTTATTTTAATTTTATTTTAATTTTATTTTTATTTATATATTTTTTTACTTTTTTATTTTTATTTTATTTTATTTCATTTTTTCATTTTTTATTTACTTTTAGTTTTCTTAATTTATTTTTATTTTTAATTGCATTTTTATTTTTATTTTTATTTTTATTTTTATTTTTTCATTTATTTATTTTTATTTTTATTTTTAATTTTATTTGTATTTTTATTTTTAATTTTATTTTTATTTTTATTTTTATTTTTATTATATTATGTTCATTTTTAATCGCATTATTGGTATATTAAAGAAATCAGGCTAATTTAAAAAAATTAGTGCAATCTAAATACAGATTTAAATACTAGTAACAACATGACATTAAAGTTTTTAAAGTTTTAAAATGATGTTAACGTCCATACTACACATAAACTTGATAAGGTACTTTGAAATAAACTGTGAAGCTTGTCCAGGGTTGCTGTCTGGCAAACAGAACAAACGTACCAGTATCTAAAATGGGGGTTTAGGCACTTCTGGTTTGGTAGTAAAACCACCGGCCACAAACAATTGAAATAATTAAACCAAATATAAATAACATCCAAGAGAGGCGTGCCCATAGCTTCCTGATGACGCATGCGTGCATGCGAAACATGTAGAGGCATTTGGGCATTAATCTCTTATACACACGGTATAGTGTCACTAGCCTCCGCCATTGTTTAGTACGGAAACTTCCGCCCGCTGAAGCGCAACACGAGCGAGGGTTGGAACGCACGCCGCACAAACAGCAACGCTGGATAAGCTGATGCCGGTTGGGCATCGAAAAATGTGAGTGTGATCTTAAGGCTTTATGGTTTTTAATAAATTGGTTGTAACTTTATTACACCATATGAGGCTTTTTCTTTTTCTGGGAGAATAAATGTAAGGAGACATCTGGGTCTGACATTTAAGACTAAGGATCGTGTGGAGCCGCTGTTTAAGGACATTACATGCTGTCACATTTCCATGATCTGGTGAGCGCAATCTTTGAATTGAGGTGGTGGTCACAAAGGGTGCACACGTCACGGAGATCATCTCTTAACACTTTGAAAGGTGTAATAGGACTGAGGCACTGCCACATATGAGCATTAGCACGCATCATAGGTGCAACAGCACGCACAAAAGGACTGTTTTGAGTCAAAATTCTCATTTAAAGTTACCACTGGTGTTTATAGATGCACCAGCATGCACAATAGGTCTATTTATTATTTATTTTGAGTTGTAATATTTTTGAGACTGCACTGGTGTTCACGTATGCAATGTTAATTTATATTTATATGTTACATTGTTCTTTGACATTTTGGGTTTATGCAATTAGCGCGGTAGTATATGTCACATATACACAATTCATTTTTTCATATATCACCTGTCACAGGTGTCTACAGCAACTGCAGCAGATTGGAAGTATAGATATCACAAATAGTTGCGCCGGTGTCACAACACATACACAGAGAACACACATTACACATTAGGGCCCAGATTCACGTACATCTGCGCATTATTGGACCGGCATAGCGCACCGCCTTTACGTTAGACTTGCGCAATTTTGCCGCGTAATCACCCTATTCTCGTAACTTTTGCGCAGGAAATTGCGCATACGTAACATTTTTCCAGAGGCGTAAGGAGGAGTAATACAAATTGGGAAGGACGTGGGCGTGTTACATTGAAATGAGCCGTGACCCCATGCAAATGAAGGGCCGGCCGGCTCGCGCATGCGCGCTTGAAGGAGACCATGGTCAGCTCCGCTGTGCGCATGCTCACAACTCGGGAGCGGCGCAATCAGTGAAATTGGAAATGGACTAGGGCAACTTTGTGAACTACGCAGACAGCATAAATAGACAGACACAAATGCACTTCCTTTGCAAAAGTACATCCCTTTGTATCCCTCCCTCTACAGCAAGGTGCTTTTGTTTGTTTGTGACGTGTCTTTGAGATATTTGGGGACTGTTTTTCAGAGTGGTTTTTGTCTTTTATGGGCCAGATTCACGTAGTCCAGAGCATCTTTGCTCTGGAGTAACGCTTCTCATTTGCGTTGCGCTGCCGAAATTTTAGGAGCAAGTGCTGTCATTCACGAAGCACTTGGTCCTAAAGTTGCGGCAGCGCATCACAAATGAGCTGGCGGAATTCAAATGTAGCGGGTACGGGGCGTGTAGTATGCTAACTACGCGCGATCCCGCCGCCAACGTACTGCGCATGCGTCGAGTGTCAAAACATCCCCGTGCGCATGCTCCAAAATCTGTGAATGAACGTCAATGACGTCACATTCCCATTCATGACCGTTTTACGCAAGCGACGTTTTTTTTTTTTTTTCCCGACGCGATGACGACGCCTATACCTAACATAGGATACTCCAACCCCATGTAGGTATATCTATGCGCCGCGTATCCCGTCCGGAAACGTCGTATCGTCATTGCGTCGCGCCGGATTTCGATCGTGAATTGCCGATTTCCGCTCATTAACATATTTTTTGAGCGTAAATCGGCGGGAACGCCCCCGGCGCCATTTTTAAGTTGAAGTAACGATGCGATGGCGAAACTCAGTTACGCTGCTCGCATCGGAACTTCAACCCGGCGTTTCTTGTTTTCTGGTTACAGAAAACAGAAACGCCGGCTCAAAGCCACAGTTAGGCTGGCGGATCACTCGATCCGCCAGCGTAACCTTTCCTGAATCTGGCCCTATGTGTTTTCTTTGTTGTTATTTTGTTTAAATTATATTTTTGCTGGGCATTTTTTTTTTTTGCTCGTCATTTATTTAATTTTTTTGGTTCTGTTTGTGTATGATTTTGGAAAGTGGGGGTGATATTCTTGCGGGAAAAGGGGTGTCACCCTCATTTGTGGTGGAGAAGTGATCCCCAGGTCTGTGTGAATGGTGTATGAATGTACAGTGACATAATTGGAGCCGTGGCATGGCGTTGCAGCTCACAAGTCCTGCATGGTGGACTGGTGCCAATCCAATGTGATGAGGATGTGATGTGTGTGTGCTAGGGACCACAGTGGTGTGCATGCATGCATTCTCATTGTGCCATGATTAATGTGTGTGTTTAACGTGCAAAGATGCATAATGTGAGCTGGCATGAGATGGGGTCATGAGATGGGGTACCAGTGCATATGCAGAGTCACCTTGAAGGGAAAAGACAGGAGGATGTTAGTCATGCATGTGCCACTTGTGAGGTGTGCATCACGGGAGGGGATAGTCATGCCTGCCACCCATGTCACTCACCAACCAGCCAGCTGTCCCCATACATGTTCTGTTCGAAATCTGTGGGGATGGGGCTCTGATTGTATATGTAGCTGTCATGGGTGGTGCCATGTGTTGGGCTGCTGATGTCCTCCTGCAAGGTTGTGGTAATTCCAGGATGGCATGAGGGGTGAATCTGAAGATGCGAGACACCTCAGAATCACTCATGCCAAAGATGTCTATGCGTGTGTGATATATCAAGTGAAGAGTGAGGGGCTTGTATCAGATAAGAATATTGTATTAGATTAGATTAAATTGTAAATTTTATATAAGCAAATAAAAAACAAAAAAAAAACATCTCCCGTGCCCTCCTTAGTGCCATCCTCCGTGCCCTCCTCCTTCTTTGTTCATCTAAAGTCAGTAGTATAGCTATGTGCGACGATGCCCCTGGCATGTTGGCATACAGATTGTTGAGCAACACGTGTGACTGCTGAACTCCTCACTAACAGTGTTGCTTTATCTGACAAGTAGACTTTTTTTCTTTTTTTAGACCAGCTTTTATCAGCTCTAATTTTAGACAGGACATTTTGCTGTTGCGCACACTGCGTCGCCTGCGCTGCCCCAACGTTGTTTTGTGGATCCCCGTAAGTCCCTCATTAGCATATTTGACTAGCAAATCAATGGTGTGTCTATCGCACTTTTGCGCGGACGGATGCGCCTGTCTAACGAAATTACGCGGGACAAAAAAAAGACGATTTTTTGCGTATCTAGTTCTGGGGATGCCGCGCAACGAAACGCACGCGCACATTTAGACTTACGCACGCGCATCTCCTTTTGCGCAGGCGTAATCGCTCTGTGAATCTGGGCCTAGGTTCTTAGTAGAAGACTTGCATATGCAGAACCTTAACCTGCAGGGACATGAAAACCTTGATGTGCTTCCTGCTAGGACTAACCAAGTGTCTCTTAGTTGGACTAACCGAGTTTCTCTTGGTTGGACTAACCAAGTGTTGAACAATAAATGGGTTCATGCCTTCTGTCTGTCCGCACAGAGGCTCTTATTACACATTTGATGTACAATACATGTGGAGAAATTAAAAAACGTTGCTATTGGGTTTGACCACTGTTCCCCAACCTGCCATAGCTGTGTTGTTATGAAGTAGGAAGTTTACCCTCCATGATAAAGCTTGGAACTTTTTTTTTTTTTTTTGCCATTTGCCATTTGGGATGGTGTGCAAAAGAAAGAATGTAGGACAGAACAAACACTAATGCCGCGTACACACGATCACTTTTTGTGATAAAAAAAAAACAACGTTTTAAAAAACGTCATTTAAAATGATCGTGTGTGGGCAAAACGTCGTTTTTTTGTCTTAAAAAAAACGACCCAAAAAAAATTCCAACATGCTTGAATTTTTTGTGTCGTTTTTCAAAAAGTCACCGTGTGTAGCAAAAACTTAGTTTAAAACGACGTTTTTTAACCCGCGCATGCCCAGAAGCTAGTTATGAAGCGAGCTTTAATGGAAAAAAGTGGTAACGTAACCTCGCTTTTTGTGAAAAAAACGATGGTGTGTATGCAACATCGTCTTTGAAAAGTGACGTTTCAAAAACGTCGTTTTTTACTTCACAGAAAACGTTGTTTTTTTTCATCACAAAAAATGATCGTGTGTACGCGGCATAATAGTACAAGCAATCCCTACCTGAATGTCATTTAGAGCTCATTCACATGGGCATTTAAAACACCATGTATGTGGGGTGCAGCGTGGTGCAGTGGCAATAACACACACTGTCCCAATGTGAGCAAAGAACTGATATTTAAATAATGCAGAGACAGTTCACACATAACTCGTTGGAAGGACAGCCCCACTGGGAACACCCACAGTTCCAACAAGATGTAGAGAACAGAATTTAGCAAAACTGACAGCACCTGTCAAGAGGGGCAGAATGTGTTCTGGCCATCTTGTGGCCAAGCAGGAAGATGTCCAGAGACATTGCGCGCCACACACTTTCCTTCCTCATTAGGAACCTTTCTCTGCAGCTTATTCTGTCCCTACCAGGTAGGGTATCTGTCCCTACTCTACCAACTTGCAAAAAGCATGCCAAACCTGGGAGCCATGGCCTTAAAAAGGCTCTGCCCTACCCAAGATGGCTGTTAAGGTAGCATGGGGAAGCAGCATCCAATGGGATAGCCTCCCCAGGAAGAGTGCCACCTGCTGTGGAGAAAGTAGACTACACCTGCCTACAACCACATTTAGATGCATACAGTAAAGACAGCACTATAAGAATCAATGGGGCCATATGCACAGCTGCATCTACAAATGAAAAAGAATGCAACGTTTAGCAGTGTACAAAAAAAGTAGGACACAGCTGCATCTGGGACCATACATATCTGTAAATGCATATACACATACACACATATGGCCAGATTCAGCAAGACTTGCGCTGGAGTATATCGATATGCGCCGCGTAACTGTAAAAATGCGCCGTTGTATCTACGCGGCCGTACCCACCAAACTAGATGCGACAGAAAACTGTCTTTTTCCGACCGGCTTAACTCTCCTTCGCCAGAGTATCGTAAGCGCATATTTTCACTCGTCGCATCCGTCGCGCCTATTGATTTCCCATTCAAATATGCAAATGAGGAAGATTTCCCAATTCGCGAACGGATTAGCACCAGACGCTGGCTACATGCGCCGCGCGTATCTCGTCCGTCTGTCGCAAATTTATTTCTACAAATAGCTGCTTTATCTTTACTCCAGACGGCCTCAGGTCAGCAGGAGAGCAGCTACAGCAGCAGCGTTACCGACGAAAATAGCAAGCTGAACAACCACACTTGCAAGGACAACACCTCTGTGTGCCAACATGCCAGGGGCAGTCGCGGTCCTAGCACTACTAATGGGTCCCCCGGTACGGAGGAGGCGGGCACGTGAGAGGATATACCGCACGCGCATGAGCCTCTTTGGCATGGGTGATGAGGAGGTGTATCGCCTCTTCAGATTCAGCCCAGATGCAATACTTGAACTAACCACAACCCTGCAGGATGACATCACCAGCAAGACACACCGCTCACAAGCAGTGCAGCCACTGGTGAAGGTACTGGCAACACTCCATTTCCTTGCAAGTGGATCATTCCAGCGTACAAGTGGAGTGGCGGCTGGGATGTCACAATCCTCCATGAGCAGATGTGTGCACCGGGTTGTCCCTGCAATCCTCAGACTAATGTCCAACCAGTTCATCAGACCCACCACTGAGGAGCTGCGGCTGAAGGCAATGACAGATTTCTACAACATTGCAGGATTCCCACGCACTGTGGGGGCCATTGATTGCACACATGTGGCCCTACAGCCCCCCAGTGCCACAGAGCACATATACCGCAATCGGAAGCATTGGCACTCCATCAACGTACAGGTGATAGCCGATGCCCAACGCCTCATATGGCACGTCCGTGCCAAACACCCCGGATCCAGCCATGACAGCTACATCTACAATCAGAGCCCCATCCCAACGGAATTCAAACAGAACATGTATGGGGACAGCTGGCTGGTTGGTGAGTGACATGGGTGGCAGGCATGACTGTCCCCCCCCATGATGCACACATCACAAGGGGCGCAAGCATGACTAACATCCTCCTGTCTTTTCCCTTCCAGGTGACTCGGCATATGCACTGGGACCCCATCTAATGACTCCTTTCCGGAACCCCCAAACCAGAGGAGAGAGAAGATACAATGAAGCACACATCAAAACCTGTGCAGTGGTGGAGCAAACATTTGGGCTCCTGAAGTCCCGTTTCCTCTGCCTGGATAAGTCTGGGGGGGCCTTATTGTATTCCCCTACCTTTGTGTGTCAGATCATCGGTGCATGTTGCATTCTGCACAACTTTGCCATGAGAAAAGGCCTGCAGATTGACATACGTGATGACCTGACCCCCCAACCAGACAATCCCCCCTGCCAGAGGAGAACCAGTCTGCTGATGGAAGAGCAGTCAGGAGGGTCCTCGCCGTAGGCATCTTTGGACACTAAACAAATACATTGATCACACGGACAATGCACGCATGCACACCACTGATGTCCCTAGATCACACACACCACATGCACATCTCATTGGATTAGCCCAAGTCCAACATGTAGGACTTGGGAGCAGCAACACCGCGTCAAGGCCCCAATGGTGTCGCTGTCCATTCATACACCATCCACACGTCATTCACACAGCCGTGGGAATAACTTCTCCTCCACGGCCGTGGGTGACACCCCTTACTGGCAGGAGTGCCACCCCCTCACATTCACACACCATTCACACTGCAACATGTGCAGCATCAATAAAAATAAAAAGCTCATAACCTGAGCAAAATCACAAATAAAAAAGCTCATAACCTGAGCAAAATCACAAATAAAATGCTCATAACCTGAGCATTAATGAAATAAAAAATAAAATAAAAAACATCATCTGGGATGCCGGGGGCTCCTTCTGGTGGCCCCTCTCTGGCTCCTCAGCTGCCTGGATGGAGTGGGTGGGGGTGGGGGGGCATCTGGAGGTGGCTTAACCCCCGGGTGGGCCACTCATGGCAGGTGTGGCCTGCCTGCCCTCCAAGGCCATGGCTATCCGGCCGAGGTAAGAGTTTGTCTGGGCCTGCATCCTGAGCTGCTGGGTGACCTGGTAATGCTGGGCCCGCTGACTCTGCCTCCCCTGGTCCCGGATGGCAGCAGTGTTTGCCTGGACGGCTGCAGTGAGGTGCCTTATATCAGCCTGCACCTCCCCCAGACTGGTCACCACTGCAGCGCAGTTGCAGCTGACATCCTGCACTGCATTAGATATCTGGGCCACGGAGCACAGGTTGTCAGCCACTCTGTCCAGGTGCCCAACTATGTCCCCCATTTGCTGGGTCTGCCTGGCGTGGTCCATCGCCACCTGGTCCTGGACCAGATCAGAGACCCCCCTGGTCTTCCGGGTGGCCTTCCTGGGGCCAGTAGATGGTTGTCCCCGGGGGGATGGAGTCGCCCTTGAGGAGCTTCCTAGGATGGGGAAGGGGACTACAGAGGCCCCTGCCGAAGGGGAGGACTCCTCCAAAAATAAGATAATGTCCTGCTCTGCCACAACATGCTCCTCCTCAACCACCTCTGCAGGTGAGGTGTGGGCACTCTCCTCCACCTCGGTCTCTTCACCACCTAGGGGCTCGGGCACAGGATGCCGTTGGGGGGATGGGGTGGACTGGCCGCCAACAGATGATGGCCCAGCTCCGTCATCTGTGGATGACACAAAGCACACACATGTTGGGTGGTCCCACACACTTGGCACATGTACCCCCCCCCCACATGCAACACACCAAAAAGGGGGTAAAAATCACTTACCTGTCCTGGAGCTTTCCTCCATGGAGTCATATCCCAGGACCCCCTCCAACTGCTCCCTGTCCAGGCAGCGGGCGACCACCTCCTCCTCCGTGGTCAGGCTGACCGCACATGGGGGTCCACCCCCCGTGCCCCTCTCATGCCTCCTAATGGTGGCCACCTTGCCCCGGACCTTGCGCCGTAAATCGTTAATCTTCTTGCCAATATCAGCAGCAGTCCGGGTGGAGTACCCCAAAATATTTACTCTGGCAGCAATGCTTGCCAGGATGACCTGCTTCCTCTCCCGGCTGGTCTTTCTGCTTTTCCTGCCATGGAAGACATCGTTGTGGGTCTCCATAGCCGAAATTACAATCGAGACCTCCTGTGCATTAAAATTGAGGTTCCTCCTCTCTTTGGGGGGAGCGGGAGCAGCCATTACAGAGCAAAAGTAACTTCCATGGGGTGGGGGGAAACGGAAATACTTTTGCACCGGAATGGCGCTTCCGCTGGCGCTTTTATACGCGCAACGGAACACATTGCGCTGACGTTTCCCGTGAAGTGGTGCCGACGGAAGTTGTGAGCATGCGCACAGGGGGGCGAGTGGAGCCTCACTCACTGCGCATGCTCCGTGGATGATGCGCTGAACGTAAGCCTCTGCGCTGGGCTCCGCCCATCATTTACATATGATCACACCCACTTCCACTTGCGTCAGGTTACGCCAGCGCATTTTCGTTACTCTGGCGCAACTTTAGGAGCAAGTGCTATGTGACTAACAGTACTTGCTCCTAAAGTTTCGGCGGAGTAACGTAAATGAGAAATGTTACTCCAACTTAAAGATTCGCCCATCTACCTGAATCTGGCCCATAAAATCATTAAAAGAATTGTACACATCTAATCACACATACTTTAGGTACATATTTTATGCAGGATCTTCTGCTAGCTGCTGCCAGTAAGAACCTGCATTATGTGCAGAAAATATGCATTTGATCATGTTAATGAGGCCTTAGCAAAGCTGTGTAGCTAAATGTAGCTAAAACACAAACAAATCACAAATAAATGCCATATTTGTTCTTATAAAACCAATGAAACATGCCTGTGCAATGTGTGTCAGCTAAGGCACTCATGGTTCCCATTGGCCTATTGGGAGAGCTTGTGACAGAGACATAGGTATGTGTAGGGCACACCTATATCACCTTGTGCAGTGCGGATCCCCCCTGCTCTCCAGGCCCCCAACCCTCCCTGCAGCACTATCGACTTCCTTCCTTTCCTGCTGGCTCCTGTGTGGGGATGTGTCAGGATGGAGAGTGGGGGAAGGGGCTGGTAAATATGTAATTTACCAGCCCATTCATTTTCTGAATGAATACAGTGAGTGATCGGTACCGATCACTCCTGTGTCCATTGATAACTGAAGTTTAGTAAACTGTGTTTGTAAAGGAACAGTAACTTGCTTAGCAGAGAGCACTTCCCATTCATTCACTGTCCAGTGCAGCTTAGGATGTAGAAGAAGGGGCTGGGGAATCTTTGTCCTCAGTCCCTTTCTCTGTCTCAAAAGTGAGACATGAGGGGTTTGTTCAGATCCCTGCTATTTCACCAAAGTCCCCCAACAGGGCTCCTTAAAATTTTTTAAAAAACGAAAAAATTATATTATAAGAAAGAATTAAAAAAATAGTGAAAAACAATATTAAAAATAAAAGACTACTGACACTGTTTACTGCCTTAGGCCATGTACACACGATCAGACCGGTCCAATGAAACTGGCCTTAAGGCCAGTTTCATCGGACCAAATCGATCGTGTGTACGGCCCATCGGACCGTTGTCCGTCGGACCAAAGTTTTAAAACTTGCTTTAAAATCTGTCTGACGAAAAGCATCAGGCCGAAAACCTGCGCATGCTCAGAGTCAAGTCGACGCATGCTTGGAAGCATTGAACTTCGTTTTTTCAGCACGGCGTTGTGTTCTACGTCACCGCGTTCTGGCCCAATCGGATTTTGGCCGGATGGTGTGTACGCACATTAGACCATGAGGCCACTTCAGCGTGAACCGATGAAAGCTGTCTGTCGGACCAGTCTCATCGGTTTGGTGCGATCGTGTGTATGTGGCCTTACTGATACTGTCTACTGCTCTACTGACGCTGTCCATGTTTTGATACATTTTAAAATGTATGTTTACATTAATTTATAACAGTGTGTGTATGTATGTGTGTAAACTTTGGGGTGCACACCCTAATGCAATAGGCTGTGCACACCTATGGTCAGAGTGACAACACAGAAGTACAATTGGGAGAGAGTGACATTGTTATCATCCTACAACAGGAAAAGACATCAACGACCTGGAGGATGGGATAAGCAGCTCAGTCTCAGTATTTGCGAATGATACTAAGCTAAGCAGGGCTATAATTTCTCCGCAGGATGTGGAAAACATGAAAGAAGATCTGAACAAATTAATAGGTTGGGCAGCTACATGGCAATTGAGGTTGAATATAAAAAAGAAATTAAATAATGCATATGGTTAGCAAAAACATAGTGCCAGATTCACGTACATTGGCGCATATTTTGACCGGCGTAGCGCACCTACTTTACGTTAGACCGGCGCAATGTAGAGGCGCAATCACCGTATCCTCGTAGTATTTGCGCAGAAATTAGCGCCGGTGTAACGTAAATTCCGAGGCGTAAGGCGGAGTAATTCAAGTTGGGAAGGACGTGGGCGTGTTTCATTGAAATGAGTCGTGACCCCATGCAAATGAAGGGCCGGCCGGATCGCGCATGCGCACATGAAGCAGACCATGGTCAGCACCTCTCTGCGCATGCTCACAACTCGGGAACGGCGCAATCAGTGAAATTGGAAGTGGACCCGGGCAACTTAGTGAACTACGCAGACAGCTTAAATAGACAAACACAAACGCCCTTCCTTTGCAAAAGTACATCCCTTTGTATCCCTTCCTATACAGCAAGGTGCTTTTGTTCTGTTGTGTGTTCGCGTTTGTTGCGTTGTGACTTGTTTTTGTGATATTTGTTGACTGTTTGATCTAGTGTTTTGTAAAATATATTTGAAAGTGTTTTTTGGTGACTGGTTGTGAGACTTTTTGGTTGATAGATTTTGTTTGTTTGTTTTGTTGCTTGATTTTTCCTGCTTGTTTTTGTGTGTGATTTTTGGTGATTGTTTGGGAGAGAGTTGTTGTATGAGTATGACTGAGAGGAAGCGCAAGAGCAATTTTTCTTTGGGGGAAAAACAAATTATTGCCCGGGCCCTTACCCAATATGGCCGTTTCCTTCACGGCCCGGAGAGTGCCAACACCACCCCGGCCAGGAAGAAGGAGATTTTGCAGAACATTACTGACCAGGTAAATGCATTGGGGGGGGGGGGAAGACTCGGACACGCGAAGGGATCGTAAAGAAGATCAATGATCTCCGGCGTCTGGTCCGAAAGAAGCTGGCCAAAATGGCAGCCCATGCGAGGGGCACTGGAGGGGGCCCACCATGCCCTGTTAGTCTGACAGCGGAGGAGCGTGCGGTGGCCCACACCTTTAATAGGCAACAAGTGGAGGGCCTGCCTGGCTATGACTCCATTGAGGAGCCCGTGATGACAGGTAAGTATTTTTTTTGTCCTATCTGGTGTGTAGCATGTGTGGGGGGGGGGGTTATATGTGACAAGTGTGCGGATCCTCCAACCTGTGAATGTTTTGTGTCATCCACAGATGTGCAGGAGGGTGCTGGGCCATCTGGCCTGACTGCACCATCCCGTGACACCAGCCTGATGAGGACCCCCAGACAAGGCCGGAGACCTCGGAGGAGTTGGAGGAGGAGGAGTTTGAGGAGGAGGAGGATGTCATGTCAGCCAGTGGATTGTTGTTTTTGGAGGAGTCTTCCCCTCTGGCTGGCAGCAGCCAGCCCTCTATAAGGGGTAGCCCCTCCCACTCCTCCCCCAACAGGGCTCCCCTCCCAAGGGCCTCCCCTTATCCCCGGCCACAAGCATCAGCTGGAGGCAGGAAGTCGTCCCAGAAGACCAGGGGGGTAGCCGAGGTTCTGCCCGCCAATCTCAGAAGGGACCAGGCCCTTCAGACCCACCATCTGGGACAGGTCAGCCAGACTTTGGTGCGGATGGAGGAGAGCCTGCCCTCCATAAAGGATACGCTTGGGGACCTGGACTGCCACTCCCTGGCTCTTACAAACTGCCTAAACGAACTGCAGACTACTACAGCAGACGTTGGGCAGGATGTGAGGGCCCTCACCCAGGCTATCCAGGCCAATACGGCAACACTAAGTGCTGGCCTGACCAGAATTGCTGTGGCCTTGGAGGGCAGGCCGCCAGGTGGGCAGAGACCAGGGGCTGCTCCTCCTGCCCCGGATTACCCCCCCCATGAGTCTCCCCTGAGGAGCCGGGGCCGTGGCCATGGGCGCCCGAGGCGTGGGTCACGCCAGCGGCATTAATTTGGTTTCCCCCTTTTGTTTTCTTTTTCTGGACTTTTTTTTTTTTTGGCTGTCATGGCTGGATCCGGGGTGTTTGGCACGGACGTGCCATATGAGGCCTTGGGCATCGACTATCACTGTACGTTGATGGAATGCCAATGCTTCCGATTGCGGTATATGTGCTCTGTCTCATGGGAGGGCTGGAGTGCCACATGTGTGCAATCAATGGCCCCCACGGTGCGTGGGAATCTGGCAATTCTGTAGAAATCTGTGACATCCCAGCCACCACTCCACTTGTTCTTTGAAAAGAGCCACTGGCAAGGAAATGGAGTGTTGCCAGGACCTTGACCAGTCGCTGCACTGCATTTGAGCGGTGTGTTGGGCTGGTGATGTCCTCCTGCAAGGTTGTGGTTAATTCCAGGATGGCATGAGGGGTGAATCTGAAGATGCGATACACCTCAGAATCACTCATGCCAAAGATGTCTATGCGTGTGCGGTATATCCTCTCCCGTGCCCTCCTCCGTGCCCTCCTCCTTCTTTGCTCCTCTAAAGTCAGTAGTATAGCTATGTGCGACGATGCCCCTGGCATGTTGGCATACAGATTGTTGTGCAGCAAGTGTGACTGCTCAGCTCCTCACTAACAGTGTTGCTTTAGCTGACATGTAGACGGATTGTCTAATTTTATTCCACCTTTTATATGGTCTAATTTTAGACACGACGTGCAGCTGTTGCGTACAGCGCGTAGCCTGCGCTGCACCAACTTACTTTTGTGGATCCCTGTAACTCCCTCATTTGCATATTTGAATAGCAAATCAATGGTGTGTCTAGCGCAGTTTTGCGCGGATGGATACGCCGGTCTATCGAAATTACGCCGGTCCAAAAAAAGTAGATTTCATGCAAATTTAGACTTACGCCGCGCATCTCCTGTAACGCCGGCGTAATGGCTCTGTGAATCTGGCCCATAAATGCAATCTACTCACTAGGGTGTGAACCTCTGGGGGAATCTAGGAGGGAAAAGGACCTTGGAGTCCTAGTAGAGACAGGCTCAGTAGGCAAAGCCAACAGAATTTTAGCATACATTAAAAAGGGGATTAACTCCAGAGATAAAACAATAATTCTCCCACTCTACAAGACTCTGGTCTGGCTGCACCTGGAGAATGCTGTCCAGTTCTGGACACCAGTCCTTAGGAAGGATGTTGTGGAACTAGAGAGAGTGCAAAAAAGGGCAACAAAGCTAATTGAGGGACTGGAGGATCTGAGCTATGGGGAAAGACTGCAAACACTGAACTTATTTTCTCTGGAGAAGAGACGCTTGAGAGGGGATATGGTTTCAATGTACAAATACCGTACTGGTGACCCCACAATAGGGATAAAACTCTTCTGCGGTTTAACTTTAAACTGCGTAGATGGTTCTTTACTGTAAGAGGGTTAAGGATGTGTACTTCTCTTCCACAGGCAGTGGTTTCAGCAGGGAACATCGATAATTTCTAAAAACTATTAGATAGACACCTGGGGGCCCATAACATAGAGATATACAATGTAAAACTGACATAAAACACATTGTACTTGATGGACTTGTATCTTTTTTCAACCTCACCAACTATTTAACTATGTAAGTAAGGTTTTTAATCACAAAATGACAATTATTTAAATGAAAGCTACAGGTTTTATTTTATAGAAAATTACTGTACATGTTAAAGCTTATATGATATTTTGGTGATTGGGTTTAAATATTCTTTAATTGTTTAGAGCATACATATAGGGCCAGATTCAGGTAGAGCAGAGCATCTTTGCTCTGGAGTAACGCATCTCATTTGCGTTACGCTGCTGAAATTTTAGGAGCAAGTGCTGTTATTCAGGAAGCACTTGCTCCTAAAGTTGCGGCAGCGCATCGCAAATGAGCCGGCGGAATTCAAATTGGGCGGGTACGGGGCGTGTAGTATTCTAACTAAGCGTGATCCCGCCGCCAACGTACTGCGCATGCGTCGAGTGTCCAAACATCCCCGTGCGCATGCTCCAAATTCTGTGAATGAACGTCAATGACGTCACATTCCCATTCATGAACTTTTTACGCAAGCGACGTGATTTTTTTTTTCCCGATGCGATGACGACGCCTATACCTAACATAGGATACTCCAACCCCATGTAGGTATATCTATGCGCCGCGTATCCCGTCCGGAAACGTCGTACCGTCATTGCGTCGCGCCGGAATTCGATCGTGAATTGCCGATTTCCGCTCATTAACATATTTTTTGAGCGTAAATCGGCGGGAACGCCCCCGGCGCCATTTTTAAGTTGAAGTAACGATGCGATGGCGAAACTCAGTTACGCTGCTCGCATCGGAGCTTCAACCCGGCGTTTCTTGTTTTCTGGTTACAGAAAACAGAAACGCTGGCTCAAAGTCACAGTTAGGCTGGCGGATCACTGGATCCGCCAGCCTAACTGTTCCTGAATCTGGCCCAATATCTGTGCTGTAGTTGCAAGTGTAGCGGCCTGCTCTTTTCGAGCCAGCGCTGTTGTACATTTAGAGGGAAGTATGAGAGTTAGTTTACTCAGACATGTGTGATCTGTGCAAATTTGGCTTCTGTTCCAGCCATGGTTGTGTGTAACGCCATCGGCGTTACCTTTTTTCAGAACGAGCGCAGCTGTACCTTCCTTAGACAGCTGCGCTCCATCCAGCACCCTGTCAACGTCACTTTCGACGCGCCATCGAATCCTGCTTAGACAGCTGCGCTCCATCCAGCACCCTGTCAATGTCACTTCCGACGTGCCGTCGAATCCTGCGTTCCACGCTGGAACGCGGAAGCGCGTCCAGCGTGTATCCCGCGACAGGCGGGCTATTTAAACCCTCTCTGATGGCGGCGGGGTGTTCGGTTATTGAAGTTGACGCCCGCCGCCATCTGAGATCCGAGACCCCCACCAGAGACCCTGTCACCTGCAGCCTGCAAGGAGACTCCAGATTTACAGCACCAGGATTCAACTCCAAGGATTCTGCCTTTGCCTAAGACTAACTACTAGACCACAGAGCTGACAATCTACAGCTTCATAGAACCATCCTGACCACCCTTCAAACTCGCTCCAGGAAGGAACTCTTAGGCGGCGTACACACGATCGGATATATCCGATGAAAACAGTCCGCGGACCATTTCCATCGGATATGTCCGATCGGGAGTTTGATCCGATGGCGTGTACACACCATCGGATCAAATTCCCCGCCGCCGGACGGCGCGGTGACGTAGTGGTGACGCGGCGGTGACGTTGACGCCGCCGCGCCACCGCCACGTCACCGCACCAGGAAGTAAAACACTTCCGCGCATGTGCCGAATCCATTCGGCAGCGGCGCGGCGGCGGTGGGGGCCGACATGTCTGCTGGTAAGTGTACTAACCAGCAGACATGTCGGGCGGACAGATTCCCACCGGATAGATTTCAAAGCATGCTTTGAAATCTGTCGGGTGGAGAAATCTGTCCGCTAGCCCATACACACGAGCGGAGATGTCTGCTGAAACGGTCCATCGGACCGTTTTCAGCGGACATATCCCCTCGTGTGTACGCGGCCTTAAGCTCACTACATCTAAACCGCAAGTATCCATAGCTCCAAGTTACTTCAAGCTTGTATACTGGTTCACTGTTTAAGCTGGGATTGCTACTGCTATAAGTTCTTGATTACCAGATATCTATTGCTTGTAGAGACTGTACTGCATTACCAGAATTCTCCTATCACCTATGGTAGATACACCACACCATTAATAGGAGATAGACCGCAGGAGGTTGTGATGAATTAACCCCATACTCTCTGTACACATCTTAGAGTCACCAGGTGGCTCAAATCTGAGTATCCTCCAGAACAAGTGTCTACTTGTCATCTCCTATTCATAGTGACGGCGTAGTCATTACATTGTGCTGTGAGTGACCACTATTGTTTGCCTGGAGTGTAGTTGTTACTTCAGGCCAAGGGTGGCAGCAGCTAGGTCAGGGTGATTTGAGTATTCTCCCTCGACAGCCAATCAGTGGGGTTGATCGTCCCACTGTGCATGCTGGGGAGGGGTACTTAAAGGACAGAGGTCACTGGACTGAGGTTGTCGATCCTGAGTCTGTCATCCCACCACCCCCCATGTTTGGCCCTCCCTGCCGGGGGTGCGTGTTCCTGCAATCCTTGCTCCGGGACCACTTTGGTTGTGATCTTTTGAGTAGGGCCAGTAGGTAGATTGGGTCTACGCATTGGAAGCTGATCCTGTGCTGTCCGTCCTGAGGGAGGACCTATCTTGGAGAGGACCGAGCACAAGGCTCGGGGGCTGGTGTCTCAGGAGAGGCCTTGAACTTTATTGAAGGATACAGATTGTTTACTGAAGGGCTAGATGGTGATCGCCTGTCAGTTTCAAGTTCTACTAGAACAGGGATATGCAATTAGCAGGCCTCCAGCAAAACTACAAGTCCCATCATGCCTCTGCCTCTGGGTGTCATGCTTTTGGCTGTCAGAGTCTTGCTAAGCCTCATGGGAATTGTAGTTCTGTAACAGCTGGAGGTCCGCTAAATGCATATCCCTGTACTAGAAGTTACTCTGGTGCTGAATCCTGTACTGTCAGGATTTCAGACCGAAATGTGTCTCCATCAGTGGGAAGGTCTGTGGCAGAGACTGTACCATTTTGTTTTTCTGTGTGTCACTTTGGCTGCTAGGCTAGTGAAAGAGGTAACATGCAGCCTGAAAATATCCAGCAGCTCCTTCGGGGTAGTGCTACACAAGCAATATAGATACAAGTGTCAATCAAGGAGTGATTTTGCCAGTTTATGGGTTTAATTTGTTTCCATTCCATTACTGCCCTTTCATATTTTGTATATATTTTGCATTATACACTCCATGTACATAATATTAGTTTATTAAGGCTTGGTAACGTGGTTTTGATTCTTCATTCTAATTATACACTATTTTACCAACCATCTGCAATGTAATTTACAGACACATGCAAAAAAAAAAGCACCAGGAAAATACATATTGGTATACTGTTACTAAAAATAATTAATGCTTATTTTTTTAATTTTTGTTTGTTTTGATCTAGTAATCTAACCCAGGTACAATAAAGCTTCATAGATCTAGCCAGATATACTGTAGCAATTTCTTGGTTTCTTCAGAAACCCAGAGTTGGCATGTGGGCCAAATTGAATTATTCAACAAGAAGATCTATTAGCAGACTGAAAACATTAGACGTGAAATGTGATGAATGTGATTAGATTACTGTACACACATTGCGATATCATCGGAAAATGGATTCACTTTTGGAGGAAGAAAACAATGTGGGACAGTTAATTGAGAGTGAAGTATAATAGGTATAATTGGATGAAGCGCTTATTAACGTCGACTTTGAAGAAGTGTCTCATGGTTGCACTGTAACAAGATCTTGCCCAGTGTCCCATCCTGAGCACATACTGATAAACCACATCCATGTATCAGTTGCTGAAATTGAAGCACCTGAAGCTCCCAGAGGCATCCTCACAAGCTCTTATCTCCTTTAGTTTTTCCTTTCATTTAAATACACTTGCAGATACATTCATTAAAGGGGAAAGTCCTTTCATTGTTTTGATGCTATTATCATGAATTGAAAGGGTTTATTTCCTTTTCTTTTTCTTGCAATAGTGATTTGAAGGTTTAAAGGTGAACTCTATTTAGGACAACAACCTCTGTTTAACTTAGGCCGCGTACACACGATCGAATTTGTCCGCTGAAACGGACCGTTTCAGCAGACAAATCCGATCGTGTGTATGGGCTAGCGGACATGTCTGACTGGCAGACACATTTTAAAGCATGCTTTAAAATGTGTCCGCTGGAGACATCTCCATCGGATATGTCCGCTGGTTAGTACACTAACCAGCAGACATATCTGCCCACACAAGCGTCGAATGGATGCGACGCATGCGTGGACGTTTTTTACTTCCTGGTGCGGTGACATGTCACCGCGCTGTCTGCCGGCGGGGATTTTGATCCGATGGTGTGTACACGCCGTCGGATGAAAATCCGGAGGAGACATGTCCGCTGGAAACGGTCCGTCGGACAGTTTCAGCTGACATGTCCCTCCGTGTGTACGCGGCCTTACAGTTGCACACTACAGTTTAGTCCTCTCCAATTTACATATCTAGGTTTGTTTGAGATTCAGTAAAGGACTACTGCATGGAAGAAAGGAAAATGAAAATGTTTTGTTTATTTAAAATCTTGCAATCATACAGCTTTTATACAAAGAAACATCACTTTATGGTCTAGTCACCATAAAAAAATGAGCTGCCCAATTTGGGGGCATCCCAGATAGGACATACCAGAAAAGGGGCCTGACTTGAAAGTTAAAAGAATTTTGTAGATGAAGCCTGACATACAGGGAAAACAAAGTCCGGACGCCAGGTAATTTGGGGAGGGTCAGCTCATAACGGGAATTCCCATGGTGACAGCAAAGCTGTATAAAGGAGCAATGATCCACAACCAAATCCCCCTGATGACTACAGGAATTTTCTCTGAATGACGGATCCCGTTTTTCAGTATCTGTTGGCCTTGCAGGACCTCATGTTCTCAACAGGCATCTAGGAATCATAATTCCAGAGACTTGTTCTGCCATCATTCAAGTTTTGCAGAAGGACTATATTAAGGTAAGTTTTCTCCTATAACATCACATTCTATGTATTTAATGCTTGCTAATGTATTGTATTTATTTCATCAGTCCCTAATTACCATGATTGTAATATGCTTCCCTTTGTCCCCATGCATGCTTGTAAGCTTTTAATTCTCCTTTTTTTGGCTTACATGCATATTTCCCTTCACCCACCTCTCCAGCATGCTATCCTGGGCCCAAACACACCTATCCTAGTCACTTCCCCATGTTTTTATGTCTGCTCCATTCCTATGCCTGATAAAGTTTGATGTCTTCTTAAATAAAAAATATATTGTACTAAAAATATCTTTTTTTTTTTTTTATTTGCTTGTGTTTCTTTTATCTTTTTTCTATGTTCTCCTAGTGCACTTGTAGTGCCATGTGTATTTCCCTTTAGAAAATACCTATCTTTGTCAGTGTAAACACAAAAAATAACCCTTTTGGAGCCTGATTTGGCCATATTCAGCCAGGTATAGTATTTAGCTAAAGTTTTATTGTACTGAAAGTAATGTAAAATAGATGTTACTATTGCTAATAATTTAATAATTGAACAAAAAGTGTTTCACATGTCAATAGACAGTAGTGGCCAAAAATGATGGGGACAAGAATGAAAAATGCAGGGGTCAGAATGATTGTCTTTAATATTTATTAGCATTCAATTTGCAACTGTCATGAGGTGAAAAATGTGTGTAATTGATGAAGCAAAACATTTAACTATGTCCCTTTTTTATACACAGCCAGAGCTCAGCCAGGATGAGGGTGGAGAAACTGAGAGCCAGGAGTAGGCAGGGGTGAGTGGCAGCCATGAGGAGGCAGGGCCCAGTGGCAGACAGGAGGTTACCAGGCCAAGCACAAGTTCACAGGTGCCTCCCCTCCACATCCAAACAAAAAGGCCCAGGAGGCTTAGGCACATGGAGGAGGAAACGAATACCCTCATTAGGGAGGCTACTGTGGCCTTGAGAGAGCCCCCTTCCGCCAAATTACCCAGAATGGAGATTGGCCAATGTCTCATTAGTGAAACCATCATTTTTAAGGTCAGCTGACACAATTCACGGACCTTACGGAGGTCGCCCCTTCTCCTCCTGCTCTTGCCACAAGCTCTCCTCCAGAGACACAGCCTCTGAAGAAGCGTTTAATGAAGGCTGTAGAGAAGGCTACAAGGAAGAGACAGAAGTAATGGCCTTGCTTCTGGATGGTTTGACAGAAGGCACAGGCTGTTGTAGTTCCACAGACTGGGGACATATATCTCGCTCACCTGCTACTGTTCCTGACCTCTGGGAGTCCAGGACCAGATTGTGGTCCTAACTATATGTGCTTTTCATGATCCCTTTGATGTTTGCTGTGGGGTCCAAAGGATGCACAAATTCAAGCAGGGTCTCCAGTGCTGCCTTCACCTTTAATTTGTTATGTGCCAGAATAAATGTTTTTTTGGTTTACAGTAAAAAGTTGACCATGTGTTTTTATTCAAAAAGGAGGAGAGTTTGCTAGTGAAAGTAGGCAGGGACATTTCAAAAATAAATTTTCAAATTAAAAAGGAACACTAACCTCCTTGAGGGTAAATAATTCTAAATAATTGTCAGGAGAGCTAATAGATCAGAACTGTGTGACAGAGGAGACCCAACAATATGATTAGTGAAGTGAAAAGGTGTATATTTACAAATAAGTAGGGACAACCAGTGCAATAAACAGCAAACAGTGTATATATATATATATATATATATATATATATATATATATAGTCAAAGGGAGATACCGTATTCATAAACCAAGCCAGGCCGAGGTCATACACGTGGGATGTCAGCCGATGGGTGAGGATGGGACAGGACTAGTGTTGAGCAGAATATGCCATATTCGATTTCGCGATATATCTCGAATATATAGTCGAATATTCGAGATATATTCGCTAAATACGAATATTCGTGATATTTTTTGGAAATGAAATGATTGCGAAATTTCGCTATTGCGAATGCGAATGCGAATTGCGAATGCGAAATTTCGAGAAATGCGAAAGGAGCACTCTGATTGGCTCAGAATATTCGTGATATTTTATAATACCAAATAATTGCGAAATTTCGAGAAATGCGGAATGGAGCACTCTGATTGGCTCAGAATATTCGTGATATATTACAATACAAAATAATTGCGAATATTCGGCAAATGCGGAAGGAGCACTCTGATTGGCTCAGAATATTCGTGATATATTACAATACAAAATAATTGCGAATATTCGGCAAATGCGGAAGGAGCACTCTGATTGGCTCAGAATATTTGTGATATATTACAATACAAAATAATTGCGAATAATCGGCAAATGCGGAATGGAGCACTCTGATTGGCTCAGAATATTCTTGATATTTTATCGTAATTTCGCAAAAATGCGAATGAGAAATTGATTGCGGAATTTCGACAGTAACACTCTGAAATCGAATATATGTGTTATTTTAGCTAAAAACAATATTGCGAATTTCTCGAAAATAATCGCGCGATATCGCTATTGCCGAATAATCGCATTGCGATTTTTCGGCAATATAAAATGATCGCTGCAGCTACTCGGCCCAATGTCTCTAATCATACCAGCAATGCTTTTAGACGTCGATGGGGATCTCTAGGATGTGATCTGTTCTAAAAAAAAATTGAAAAAATACGAATATTCGAAATAGCGAATTTCGGAATATATCGCGAATACTCGAATATGCCATATTCGAGCCGAATATTCGCAATACGAATATTCGTGAGCAACACAAGACAGGACAGAGCAGGGAGCGGATGGATGGACTAGCTGCAGGGTAAGAATCCAGGGGAGACAGGAACCAGGAAACAGGGCGGACAAAACCAGGCAGGGATCAGGATCAAGGATCAGAGTCACAGAACAGAATCAAGGCACAGAATCAGAATCCAAGAGACAGGGTCAGGGTACAGGCTCAGGTCCGGAAGATATGATGATACCAGGGCGAGCTCTGCTTGAGCTCGCCGGGTATAAATAGAGCTGATGATTGAGCACAGGTTACAGCTGAGTGCAGAAAGGGCTGTGTGCTCCATACTGCCAAGAACCCCCCGCTGGTGGAAGCCAGTACTGCAGCCCAAATAACAGGCAGTATTACCAGCAGGGAGGACCTTTCCTGACAATAATAATGTTGTTGTGGTAACTTGACACACTAAAATAAAAAAAATAAAAAAGGAAATCAGTCTAAAATATTCTAAAATTAATAACCCAAAATCTTCATTAAGATTGAAAACATTTTTTTTTCTGGAGATCTGGCTTACAAAAATAAAAGATTATTCATGAGATCATTAGAAATAATTAGGAAATAAGTTTGTCATAACTCTGTGTGAATATCAGCAGCAAAAGAAGTTCATTATTGTAACAATATAAAGAAGAAAAGAATGCGCTGCATTAAACGATGCAATAGTTTACAGCGTGACGAATGTGCTATCTCTATTACAAACACTAGTTTGAGCGCCCCCGTCTCTTACTTGATTCTGAGCATGCACTTTTTTTTCCCTCGGAAAAGCATACACACAAGCGGTTTTTCGCGACGAGAAAAAGAACGACGGGAAAAACAGCGAGAAAAAAAAGAGCAGGTTCTAATTTTTTTGCGGGCAGTTTTCGTGCGAGAAAACTGCTATGGAGCATACACACGACCGTTTTTCAACACCAATCTAAAAAATTGCAGTGTGTATGTCGTGTGTATGCGGCATAACATGTGAAATTATGAACTCCTATGTGTATGAAAATCATATATTAATTTCCACAATTTAAATTTTAATTAGTTGTTTGTTTCTGTTATAAATTGTTGGAAATAAGTATGTTTTCTTCTACACTGACAGGCACAGATGGGACTGCACTAAAGTGCACTGATGGGCACTGATCATAAGGCACTGATATGCACCACTGATAGACGGAACTGATATGCAGCACTGGCTGGCACTGATAGGCAGCAATGACGGACACTGATAAACGGCACTGATGGCATTGATGGACACTGATATATGACATTGATAAGCAGCACTGATGAGAAGGCACTGGAAAAAAATCAAGAGATGGTGTTGCCCTCTAATAGCATAGAATGGTGTAATTGGTAAAATGTATAAATAACCAGAATAGTATAATTGATAAATGAATGTGCAAATATGCAAATAGACTGACTGAAAGATAAAAATCGCTATAAATGCTAAGATAAGGTGCATCCAAAGGTGTACTGAATGAATGTGGAAACAGTGCAGATAAGGTGACTCAGGTGCATAAATAGAATGACAACGTAAAGATAATAGTATATGCAGTCGCAGAGGAAATCGCAGAATGGTGTTATGCTCTGATCAAAATGAATGACTGGACATAACTGATATACAACAAAGATGGATGAATAACACAGTGAACTGAATAAGAGTGCAAATACATACACATAGGGCCAGATTCAGGTAGATGAGAGCATCTTTGCTCTGGAGTAACGCTTCTCATTTACGTTACTCTGCCGAAATTTTAGGAGCAAGTGCTGTTATTCATGAAGCACTTGCTCCTAAAGTTGCGGCAGCGCATCGCAAATGAACCGGCGGAATTCAAATTGGGCGGGTACGGGGCGTGTATTATTAAAACTAAGCGCGATCCCGCGGCGAACGTACTGCGCATGCGTCGACTGTCAATGCATCCCAGTGCGCATGCTCCAAATTCTGTCAGTGAATGTCAATGACGTCACATCCCCATTCATGAACGTTTTACGCAAGTGACGCGATTATTTTTTTTTCCAACGCAATAACGACGCCTATACTTAACATAGGATACTCCACTAGGGGGCTGCTTTATCTTTACGTTGCGTATCGCTTCCGGAAACGTCGTAAAGTCACTGCGTCGCGCCCGAAAAAGATCGTGAATTTCCGACTCCCGCTGATTAACATATTTTTTCAGCGTTAATCAGCGGGAACGCCCCCGGCGCCATTTTTAAGTTGAAGTAACGATGCGATGGCGAAATTCAATTACGCTGCTCGCATCGGAACTCCAACCCGGCGTTTCTTGTTTTCTGGTTACAGAAAACAAAAACGCCGGCTTAAAGCGACAGTTAGGCTGGAGTATCACTGATACTCCAGCCTAACTCTACCTGAATCTGGCCCATAGGTGACTGTATAATGTAAGTAAAATCACATCATATGAATGGTGGATTGTCCAATTGTTACAAAGTGTAAATGGTGCAACTGCGACTCAGTCCAAGAGGTGAAGAAATTGCAAGGTGCAATAAAATCGCAGCATAAAGATAATATATGCAGTCGCAGAGAAAATCGCAGGATGGTGTCATGCTCCCATCAACATGAATGACTGAACATAACTGATGTACACCAATGATGGATGATGCAACTGCGACTCAGTACAAAAGGTGATGCAATTTAATCAAAAGAAATTGCAAAGTGCAAGTGAAGTGCTGGGTGCTAAATGACATCAGCAGGTGGCAAGGTGACTTGTTTGTGAATCTTCAGTGTATGGTGACACCCGAAGGTGTGCTAGCAAACTACCTTATGGCTGCAAGGTAAGCAGCTTTTAATAAAACCAATGAAATCACTCGGGGGTAGAGGGGATAACTCCTATCCGTCCTTCCAGTGGTGTGACGCCTAGGGGGGTAAGGCTTCCTTCCAGGCTGGGTGGTCAGCAAGATAAGACAGCTCCAAAGTGTGTCACCAGGCAGGGTAGAGAAAACATAGAGGAGGCTCTCTAGTGTAATATGTTTTAAACACTCATCGGTTTATTCAAACATATAACAAACAGGGTACTCACATTTAAAACAGTAATGCAGTGTATATCAGAAACGAGCATCAAGCAATAGTGACTTCCGTTGTTCTAGTGTCTGACGCGTATTGTCACTGTCACATGACTTTATCGGAGATCGATGAGAAGGCACTGACGGGCATTACTGGTGGCCACTGATTGGCATCCCTGATGGGCACTAGCTGGAATCCCTGGTGGGCACGGGTTGGTACACTAGGTGGGCAATTGTGGGCAACCTTTATGGGTCTACACTAATAAACGATGTGCTGATTATCAGCGCATACCCCTCCCATCAGGAGAGCTGCTTACTGGGTCTCTTCTATAAGCGCCCTGTAAGCACCAATAGAGGAAAATCACTTCCTGGTTACGATGTGATAAGCTGTGATTAGACACAGCTGATCACATGGTAAAGGGCCTACATTATAGGCTCTTTATAGAGATATTTAAATTCCCTGAGATAACAATAGAAATTATCAAAAAAAATAAAAAAAATGAAAGGAACAATTTAAAAATAAAACAAAAAAGCAAAATAAAAAATAAATAAAAAAGCACTCCTGTCCCCCTGTGCTCACGCGCAAAGTTGAACGCAAGCATTGGTCTGGTGTCATATGTAAACAGAAATTGCACCATGCATGTGAGGTATCACTGCAAAGGTCAGATCAAGGGCAATAATTTTAGCAGTAGACCTCCTCTGTAAATCTAAAGTGGTAATCTGTAAAGGATTTTAAAGGCTTTTAAAAATGTATTTAGTTTGTCGCTGCTGCACGTTTGTGCGCAATTTTAAAGCATGTTGTGTTTGGTATTCATGTACTCGGCATAATATCATCTTTTTTATTTCATCAAACATTTGGGCAATATAGTGTGTTTTAGTGCAATAAAATTTAAAGTGTTTTTAAAAATTGCGTTTTTAAAAAAACGCTGCGCAAGTATTGTGTGAAAAAAAAGTTGCAACACCCACCATTTTAATCTGTAGGGCCTGTGCTTTAAAAAAAAATAATTATATAATGTTTGGGGGTTCAACATAATTTTCTAGCAAAAAAAACATGTAAACAAAAAGGTGTCAGAAAGGGCTTTGTCTACAGGTGGTTAGAAGAGTGGGTAATGTGTGACTTAAGCTTCTAATGTTGTGCATAAAATGCAAGGACAGTTCAAAACCTGTCCAAATAACCCCTTTTTTTAAAGTAGACACTCCAAGCTATTTGCATGTTGAGCCCATGGAATATTTTATATTTTACCACAAGTTTATTTTTTTCACAAATTTGTCACTAAATGATGTAAACATTCCATGTAAACATTCCATGGGCATATGTGAAATTACACCCCAAAACTCATTCTTCTGCATCTCCTGAGTATGGGGATACCACATATGTGAGACAGTTTGTCAGCCTAGTCGTATATAGGACCCCAAAAATCAATTACCGCCTTCAGGCTTTCTAAAATGGTGATTTCACTTCCTCACTACCCATCACAGTTTCGGAGGCCCTGAAATGTCAAGATAACACAAACCCCCTCCATATGACCCCATGTTGGAAAGAAGATACTTCAAGCTTTTTGCTGAAAGGCAAGTTGTGTCCATGGAATATTTGATATTTTGCCACAAGCTTCTCCTGAGTATGGGAATGCCACATGTGTGAGACTTTTTGGGAGCCTAGCTGTCACAGTTACAGAATTGTCCAAATAGCACAACCCCCCCAAATGACCCCATTTTTGGAAAGTAGACACCCCAAGGTATATTCTAAGAGCCATGGTGAGTATTTTGCAGCTCTCATTTCTTTTTGAAAATGAAGAAAGTAAATAAACAAAATATTTTATTAAAAAAATATTTTTTCAAAACTTTGTGACAAAAAGCGAGATCTGCAAAATACTCAACATGACTCTCAAATAGCTTGTGGTGTCTACTTTCTAAAATGGGGTCATTTGGGGGGGGGGTGTTGAACTGTCCTGTCGATTTATGCCCAACATTAAAAGCTTATGCCACACATCACCCACTCTTCTAAACACTTGAAGCACCAAGTTCTTTCTGACACTTTTTGCTAAAAAATTTCTTTGTTTTCAATATCTTTTCATTGATGTTGGTTTTCGGGTCCTGTACGCTGGTATACTGCCAAAAAAAAGTCCCATACATGTGGTATCCCTGTACTCAGGAGAAGCAGCAGAATGTATTTTGGGGTGTAATTTCACATATGCCCATGGCATGTTTGAACAATATTTAATTTAGTGTATTTTTTTTCAATCACTTGTGGCAAGAAAATTAAATATTCAATGGGCTCAACATGCCTCTCAGCAATGTCCTTGGGGTGTCTACTTTCCAAAATGGGGTCATGGGGGGGGGTTTGTACTGCCCTGCCATTTTAGCACCTCAAGAAATGACATAGGCAGTCAAACTAAAAGCTGCGTAAATTCGAGAAAATGTACCCTAGTAGACGCTATAACTTTTGCGCAAACCAATAAATATACGCTTATTGACATTTTTTTTTACCACAGATATGTGGCCGAATACATTTTGGCCTAAATGTATGACTAAAATTGAGTTTATCAGATTTTTTTAATAACAAAAGATTTGGCCAAAAGAAAGCTCTAATTGTGGGAAACAAGACTCAATTTTTATTTGGGTACAGCATTGCATGACCGAGCAATCACCAGTTAAAGCAGAGCAGTACCAAATTGTAAAAAGTGCTCTGGTCATTGAGCAGCCAAATCCTCCGGGGGCTGAAGTTTTTTTTTTTTTTTAGGGTTACAAACACTTAAAATTCTAGTCCCAGGCAATAAAATATACAATAAACTAGCTACATGTGTGGTTATACAAAGAGGAACAAATCAAATTTCCCAAAAGAAAGCAACATAAAATGAAATAATTTGCCACAATTAAGATGGCAGCTTCTTCTAAAGGTACCAATCCTCTAAGGGCATGTAATTATATAAAGCTCCTTCAGCAGAAAGGAAATAATTGGATTGAGGGTTGGGTGCATTACTATGCATGGATCTAATATAATAATAATATAACCATAATTTGCACTGTATCCTGTGGGGCTGTAATATCAATGTTTCATTCCTATAACGGAATAATGTTACCAGGGAACAGGTAGATAAGATTGTGTTAACCAGTAATTAACCCACTACCCTTATAGAATACATCCACTTATGACAGGGCAATCTGTAAAAAAGGTAATAGGATTATATTCTTGTTTGTTTGTAATAAATTATTTATGATGGTTTATGGCTGTTGGAAATAAAAATGTCCATAGTAATATAGTTAAACAAATAATACGAGTAACGAGCACATTCGTACATAATAATTGCTGTGACACTTTGGTAGTATGTAAAAAAGAAGTCTGAAAAAAAATAATACTTGTTTAGGTGGAAAAAAACAAAACAATTGTTTATAGGGCGCTAATGCCTTTTAGGCCTCGTACACACGATAGGACATATCCGATGAAAACGGTCCACGGACCATTTCCATCGGATATGTCCGATCGGGAGTTTGATCCGATGGCGTGTACACACCATCGGATCAAATTCCCCGCCGCCGGACAGCGCGGTGACGTGGCGGTAACGCGGCGGTGACGTTGACGCCGCCACGTCACCGCCACGTCACCGCACCAGGAAGTTAAACACTTCCGCGCATGCGCCGAATCCATTCGGCGGCGGCGCGGCGGCGGTGGGGGACGACATGTCTGCTGGTAAGTGTACTAACCAGCAGACATGTCGGGCGGACAGATTCCCACCGGATAGATTTCAAAGCATGCTTTGAAATCTGTCGGGTGGAGAAATCTGTCCGCTAGCCCATACACACGAGCGGAGATGTCTGCTGAAACGGTCCATCGGACCGTTTTCAGCGGACATATCCCCTCGTGTGTACGAGGCCTTACAGTCCAGTAAATGCAGATTATATCGTTTTTAAAAAAGTTTCTGCTTTTCCACCATATACCATATATTGTATACCAAATAGAAAGACCTTTCTTTTGATGATATTTAATCACTTCAATAGTGGACACTTTTACCCCCTTTCTGCCCAGGCCAGTTTTCAGCATTCAGTGCTAGACATGTGCATTTGTTTTTGTCCGAATGCATTTTCGTCCGAATTTCAGGTATTTTCGTTATCGTTTTAACAAACGATAACGAAAGCAAAGAAAACGAAAAACGAAACATCCGTAATAAAATATGCTTTATTTTCGTTATCGTTGCTGTCGAATGTGCCTAACCTTAACTCTATTAGTCAAATAGTATTCTACATGAAGAGAAAAGATTCGACATAGAGAGAAAAGATTCGACATTATAGAGACATGAAGAAGAGTCGACATAGAGAGAAAAGATTTGACATAGAGAGACATGAAGATTCGACTAAGTAGCTAAAAACAACTGTAAAGTATGCCTGTGAAATAGCGCATGTTTCCCGTGCTTAGAACTGTCTCTGCACAAAGTGTCATTTCTGAAGGAAAAAAAGTCATTTAAAAATGACTCGCGGCTATAATGAATTGTCGGCTCTGGGCAATTCAGAGAGAATTCATTTATAAAAAAAAAAAGCGTGGGGGTCCTTGCGGGCAGGGGGCTTATCAGAATCTGGAAGACCCCTTTAACAAAGGGGACCCCAGATCCTGCCCCCCTATGTGAATTGGTAATAGGGTACATTTTACCCCTACCATTTCACTAAGGAAGTGTAAATAATTGTAAAAAAAAACCACACACAGACCGTGGAAAAAAGTAATTTATTAAAAAAGAAAAAAAAATCCAGCGATGGTAATCCACTCTCGATCCCCGCTTCAACGTTGTCGGTATCAAGCAACGGGTGATCTCCTCTCCCCCAGGGTCCAGCGATGAGATGTCCATCCAGGTCCGGGATCCAGAGTGCAGCACCGACGGCCGATTGTCTCGACTGGAGACAGCCCAGCGAATGACGCGGCTGGAGCTAGTAACATTTCTTATATAGGTGAGGCAGGGCCACCCGTCATGTGACTCCGCCCCCTCTGATGCACCCTCTGCTACATCACTGGGGAAGCCCAAACTTCCCACTTGCGTCAGAGGGGGGCGGGGTCACTCGCCTCACCTTTAATAAATGTCACTTGCTCCAGCCGCGTCATTCGCCGGGCTGTCTCCGGTGGAGACAGGCAGCCGGTGATGCTGCGCTCTGGATCCCAGACCTGGATGGACATCTTATCCCTGGACCCCAGCGGAGAGGAGATCACCCATCGCAAGATCACCCGTCGCTGGATACCGACATTGTTCGAGCAGGGATTTAAAGTGGATTACCACCGCTGATTTTTTTTTAATAAAGGACTTTTTTCCCACAGTGTGTGAGTGTTTTTTACTATTATTTACACTTCCCAATGAAATGGTAGAGGTATAATGTACCCCATTACCAATTCACACAGGGGGGGCAGGATCTGGGGGTCCCCTTTGTTAAAGGGGTCTTCCAGATTCTGATAAGCCCCCCGCCCGCAGACCCCCACAACCACCGGGCAAGGGTTGTGGGGATGAGGCCCTTGTCCCCATCAACACAGGGACATCCTCCCCATGTTGAGGGCATGTGGCCTGGTACGGTTCAGGAGGGGGGGGCGCTCTCTAGTCCCCCCTCTTTTCTGGGGCCGGCCAGGTTACGTGCTCGGATAAGGGGTCTGGTGTGGATTTTTGGGGGAACTCCACGCCATTTTTTTTAATTTGGGGTGGAGTTCCCCTTAAAATCCACACCAGACCTAAAGGGTCTTGAATCGATATTTGGGGGAACCCCACTTAATTTTTTTTTAATTGACGGCGGGGGTTCCCCTTAATATACATACTAGACCTGAAGGGCCTGGTAATTGAATTTGGGGGGACCCTCACGCTTTTTTTTTTTCTATGAATGGATTCTCTCTGAATTGCCGCGAGCCGACAATTCATTATAGCTGCGAGTCATTTTTAAATTACTTTTTTCCTTCAGAAATTACACTTTGTGCAGGGACAGTTCTAAGTACGGGAACATGCGCTATTTTACACTCATACTTAATACCCCCCCAGTTTGTTTTTGTTTTTTTTTAAGATTCCGTCGAATCTCCTTTTTTTATTTTTTTTTAAGATTCCGTCTAATCTTCTTAGAACATTCGACAGACACCATAAGACTTCAATGACAGATTCATTAATTAATTTGGATTTCCGGACAAATGCATTTTTTTAACGAAAGAAATAAAAACGATTTTCGGGCGTAACTAAATACATTTATTTTTCGAACGAAAACGAAATTCCGAAACAAAATATTTCAGTTTGCACATGTCTATTCAGTGCTCGTGCACTTTGAATTTCAATTGTGTGGTCATGCAACACTGTACCCATATGACATTTTTATATATTTTTTTACACAAATAGAGCGTTTTTTCATATTGTGCTAAATAAACATGTAGCGCCTGGTTACTTCCAAGTAGGGATGAGCCGAACACCCCCGGGTTCGGTTCGCACCAGAACGTTAGAACAGACCGCGGGTTTGCACGAATATTTCGAACCCCATTGAAGTCTATGGGACCCGAACGTTCGAATTCAAAAACGGTCGTTTTAAAGACCAAAATTCAATTAAATGTTGGAAAATGTCATTCAGAACCCGGGTCTTGCCCCAGGGAACATGTATCAATGGAATTTTTTTTTTTAAACGGCCGTTTTTTCCGGAGCAGCCATTTTAATGATGCTTAAAGTGAAAAAAAAAAATCCTATAAATATCACACCTGGTGGGTGTCTATAGTAGTGGCACGTGTTTAGAAATGTCCCTGCACAACATGAGAGGACTATAAAAAAAAAAAGTAATTAATGCTACTTGCGCAAGTTCTGTGTGGCAACATTATGTCGAATATTTTAGCGGTGGTGGGGGGCCAATATTGTTTTGTGAAAGAAAATTTTTAGAAAAAAGGGCACCCCTCAAACATACTGTAATTGGAGCGCAACAAAGAGCCACGTGCAAAGTATTGCATCAAAAATTGTTATTAGGCGCCCCTGTTCAACAGGGGCTGAAAAATTGTGCCTTGAACACAACACTGCAACCCCTCCCAATAACTCCAATTGGAGCTCAACAAGGAGCCACGTGCAAAGTATTGCATCCAAAATTGACACTAACTGCGCTCAGGTGGTATATAACAGCACAGGTGCGGTGACACTAACTGCGCTCAGGTGGTATGTAACAGCACACGTACAGTGACACTAACTGCGCTCAGGTGGTATATAACAGCACAGGTGCGGTGACACTAACTGCGCTCAGGTGGTATATAACAGCACACGTACAGTGACACTAACTGCGCTCAGGTGGTATATAACAGCACAGGTGCGGTGACACTAACTGCGCTCAGGTGGTATATAACAGCACACGTACAGTGACACTGACTGCGCTCAGGTGGTATATAACAGCACAGGTGCGGTGACACTAACTGCGCTCAGGTGGTATGTAACAGCACACGTACAGTGACACTAACTGCGCTCAGGTGGTATATAACAGCACAGGTGCGGTGACACTAACTGCGCTCAGGTGATATGTAACAGCACACGTACAGTGACACCAACTGCGCTCAGGTGGTATATAACAGCATAGGTGCGGTGACACTAACTGCGCTCAGGTGGTATTGAACGGCACAGGTGCGGTGACACTAACTGCGCTCAGGTGGTATATAACAGCACAGGTGCGGTGACACTAAATGCGCTCAGGTGGTATATAACAGCACACGTACAGTGACACTAACTGCGCTCAGGTGGTATATAACAGCACACATCCAGTGACACTAACTGCGCTCAGGTAGTATATAACAGCACAGGTGCGGTGACACTAACTGCGCTCAGGTGGTATGTAACAGCACACGTACAGTGACACCAACTGCGCTCAGGTGGTATATAACAGCACCGGTGCGGTGACACTAACTGCGCTCAGGTGGTATATAACAGCACAGGTGCGGTGACACTAACTGCGCTCAGGTGGTATATAACAGCACACGTGCGGTGACACTAAATGCGCTCAGGTGGTATATAACAGCACACGTACAGTGATACTAACTGCGCTCAGGTGGTATATGACAGCACACGTCCAGTGACACTAACTGCGCTCAGGTGTTATATAACAGCACAGGTGCGGTGACACTAACTGCGCTCAGGTGGTATGTAACAGCACACGTACAGTGACACCAACTGCGCTCAGGTGGTATATAACAGCACAGGTGCGGTGACACTAACTGCGCTCAGGTGGTATATAACAGCACAGGTGCGGTGACACTAACTGCGCTCAGGTGGTATATAACAGGACACGTGCGGTGACACTAAATGCGCTCAGGTGGTATATAACAGCACACGTACAGTGATACTAACTGCGCTCAGGTGGTATATGACAGCACACGTACAGTGACACCAACTGCGCTCAGGTGGTATATAACAGCACAGGTGCGGTGACACCAAATGCGCTCAGGTGGTATATAACAGCACAGGTGCGGTGACACTAACTGCGCTCAGGTGGTATATAACAGCACAGGTGCGGTGACACTAAATGCGCTCAGGTGGTATATAACAGCACACGTACAGTGATACTAACTGCACTCAGGTGGTATATGACAGCACACGTCCAGTGACACTAACTGCGCTCAGGTGGTATATAACAGCACAGGTGCGGTGACACTAACTGCGCTCAGGTGGTATGTAACAGCACACGTACAGTGACACCAACTGCGCTCAGGTGGTATATAACAGCACACGTACAGTGACACTAACTGCGCTCAGGTAGTATATAACAGCACAGGTGCGGTGTCACTAACTGCGCTCAGGTGGTATATAACAGCACAGGTGCAGTGACACTAAATGCGCTCATGTGGTATATAACAGCACACGTACAGTGACACTAACTGCGCTCAGGTGGTATATAACAGCACACGTCCAGTGACACTAACTGCGCTAAGGTGGTATATAACAGCACAGGTGCGGTGACACCAAATGCGCTCAGGTGGTATATAACAGCACACGTGCGGTGACACCAAATGCGCTAAGGTGGTATGTAACAGCACACGTGCGGTGACACCAAATGCGCTCAGGTGGTATGTAACAGCACACGTGCTGTGACACCAAATGCGCTCAGGTGGTATGTAACAGCACACGTGCAGTGACACCAAATGCGCTAAGCTGGTATGTAACAGCACACGTGCGGTGACACCAAATGCGCTCAGGTGGTATGTAACAGCACACGTGCGGTGACACCAAATGCGCTAAGGTGGTATGTAACAGCACACGTGCGGTGACACCAAATGCGCTCAGGTGGTATGTAACAGCACACGTGCAGTGACACCAAATGCGCTAAGGTGGTATGTAACAGCACACGTGCGGTGACACCAAATGCGCTAAGGTGGTATGTAACAGCACACGCACAGTCAGAGCGACTGCGTTTCTGTGCAATTCAATAGCCCACTTGCATTAACAGCAACTGCCTTTCTGTCCAAATAAATAGCACACTTGCAGTAACAGTTAATGTGTCTATGTGCAATTAACTAGCACACGTTGACTAACATGTTAGAGCATCAAGCACAATCTCCTGCCTGACAGATACTAATATCTATCTATCTATCTATCTATCTATCTATCTATCTATCTATCTATCTATCTATCTATCTATCTATCTATCTATCTATCTATCTATCTATCTAAGACACTGGGCCAGATTCAGAGAGCCAGTACGCCTGTCTAACTGGTGTTAGACAGGAGTAATTTCAAATTTTGCGCGCCGTATCACTAGTTTGAATCCTCAAACCATGATACGGCGGCGTTGGGCTTCGATCTGACAGGCTTACGTCTTCGTACGCCTTCGGATCTACGTTGCAATCTTTTTGCAGCCGCTGGGTGGAGTTTGCGTCGTTTTCAGCGTCGGGGTATGCAAATGAGCTTTTTCCGGCGATCCACGAAGTTACTAGCGTCGTTCGCAATCGCGTACATCATTTTTTCTCTACATAAAGTTAAACCAGCTATTAGCTGGTCTAACGTTACGCGGCCCATGTTAAGTATGGCCGTCGTTCCCGCGTCGACTTTCAATTATTTTTTTTTTTTTGCGTAAGTCGTCCGGGAATAGGAATGTCCGTAAACGACGCTACTCAAAAAAAAAATGACGTAACGACGTGATTTCGCGCAATGCACGGCGGGAAATATCTGAACGAGGCATGCGCAGTTCGATCGCCGCGGGGACGCGCTTAATTTAAATGCCTCACGATCCCTTATCGCGTAGTTTGATTCCGCCGGGAGAAATACACTACGCCGCCGTACCTTACGGGCCAAAATCTCTCTGAATTCCTCCTAGAGCCAGGTAAAGTACGGCGGCGTAGAGTATCTTTCTGAATCTGGCCCACTGTATCTATCTTTCTATCTATCTATCTATCTATCTATCTATCTATCTATCTATCTATCTATCTATCTATCTATCTATCTATCTATCTCTCTCTCTCTCTCTCTCTGTCTGTCTCACTTCTCTAAGCAAGCCGGAACACACTACACGAGGCCGCCCGGGAGGCGGCCTTTTATAGTGTGGGGCGTGTGCTAAAGCCCTGAGCCCTAATTGGCCAAAGCACCCAGGCTTTGGCCAATTAGGTCTCTTTGTTTTTTGGGCGCTGTGATTGGCCAATCATGCAGGGTCATGGTGCATGCTTGGCCAATCATCAGCGCGCAACGCCGCAGTGAATTATGGGTCATTCGAATTTGGCGCAAACAACCTGATTTGTTCGTTTTCGACGAACGATCGAACGGCCAATGTTCGATGCGAACATGTGTTCGCATCGAACACGAAGCTCATCCCTACTTCCAAGTACCGGTGCTTCGTAAATTGAAAGGGAGATCAGAGAATTAGTTAGCTCTGATCCAGTTAATCTGTTCTAATTGGGTCTCTGTCTCAGCTTGGCTGTGCTGTGGGATCATTCTGTTGTTCCTGGGGTGCTGTCCCCCCCCCCACGACAATAGGTGGCAGCAGTGGAGTCGAGGTTTGGGTGCTTTTCCCCAATCAGGAGGGTTTCTCCTCGCTGTGCATGCTGGGGGAGGGTATTTATGGGACAGACGCCATTGGTCTGGGTCCTTCTTCGAGTGCAGAACCCACCTTTGGGGTGACTGCATCACGGCGCCCCGGCGAAATGGCCTCCCAGGCCGGGGTGCACGTGCCACGTGGTGTTGCTGGTTCCGGGACCACATTGGTCCGGAACATTTAAAGCTGTGACTGGGCCCCAGTAATCGACTGGGTCACTATCCTTAAGAAGATTCCAAGCATTGTTCGCTTGTGAGAAAGCTGTTCGGTGGGGAGTCCATCTGAAGAGAGCCTAGAGAGGCTGGCAATCCAATAGGGTATCGACAATCCAACGGGGATCAAGGTAACCGGTTACTGAGAGGTTGGATGTTGGTCACCTGTCAGTCAGTAACCTGCAAACTACCTGAAAGGGATCCAGGCAAAAGTCTATTAAGGAGGATCACCTCCGCTACCTCAATCCTAAGGATGGTCAGTGGCAGAGACTTTTCCTCTAAGTTCCGAGTGATACTCTGGCTCCCAGGTCAGTGAGAGAGGCCTGTCCAAGCACGCTATACCAACTCCGGCTGGAGTGGCGAAGAAGACTAAGTGTTGGAAGCAGGACTGTTTCCCTATTGTTACGCCTGAACCTGCTATTTCTCCTTTTACTTCAACTCTTCTATCACCACAAGTTTATTTGTTTTTACCCGGCTGGGTAATAAAGAGCACAGAAAAAGACACCTGTCATGGACATTCCGTTACTACTTTATTCGCCATACACCCCTGGACAGCGGAGGAGCCATGAAGTAACATGCCACCCAAAACAAACCAGCAGCTCCTACGGTAGTAGTGCTACAAACAAATAAAGGCCAAACATTTAAAAAAAAAAAACGTTTATCTTGTTTATGTTCTAAAATTTTGCAAATAAATAATCTTTCTTCATAAATTTAGGACAAAATGTATTCTGCTATATTTCTTTGGTGAAAATCAACCAAAATCAGTATATACTGTATTATTAAGTCTGTATGAAAATAATAGAGCTATGGTATATACAGTATATCTGAAAATCTGAAAATGCCAGGACAGCACAAATAGCCACCCTGGAGTCCTGTGAAAATGGACAAGAACTAAGGCTAAGGAAGAACCAACTTTATATTACAGTAAATTGGAGAAATGCGAGTTTAAACAAACCCAGATGCAGTTTTTGGGATATTTTATTTCTCCTAAAGGAGTAAGCATGTATCCTGAGTAGAGTTGAGCGGACACCTGGATGTTCGGGTTCGGCGGGTTCGGACAAACTTCGGAAAAAAGTCTGAGTTCAGACCCAAACTTGACCCCGAACCCGAACCCTATTGAAGTCAATGGGGACCCGGACTTTTGACTACTAAAATGTCTCTAAAAAACTAAGGGAAAGGGCTAGAGGGATGCAAATGGCAGCGAAATGTCGGTAAGAGCATGGCAAGTACTCTGAAAATAAATGCGGATAGGGAAATAACTTAAAATAACATAAAAAAAATCTTGACCTAGGAGGACGGGGTCCATATGGAGTAGGAGGTTGAGGTGGCGGTGGATGTGGCGGTGTAGGTGCCAGCACCTCCAAGGCATAAAGGGCAAGCTCAGGCCATGTGCCCAATTTGGAGACTCAGAAGTTTAAGGGGGCAGACCCGTCATTCAGTACGTGTAGGCGTGTGCACACATACCGCACCACCATGTTGCTGAAATGCTGCCTCCTGCTAAAACGTTCCATATCAGCTGGTGGTGCTGTTTGTTGTGGCGTGCTGTCAAAGCTTTTCCACATTTTGGCCATGCTAACCCTGCCTTCTGAGGTGCTGGCTGTGCCCCAGCTGCGTTGGCGACCTTTTCCTCCTCCTCTGCCTTCGCCTTGTGCTTCCACTGTGCTCTGGCCAGCATGTGCAAGGTGGAGTTCCACCTTGTGGGCAGGTCACATATGAGGCTATACCCCCTTGATCTTAGTCGTGTATATAGGAGATCTGCTTCCACTTTAAATTTCGAATCGTCTGAACAATTTTGTCGAAGTCGCAGGTACTGTCCGAATGGTATACTTTGGATTAAGGATTTGGGGTGGCTACTCGTAGCATGAAGTATCGTATTCCCCGCAGTAGGTTTTCGGTACAGGGATGTGTTGAGCATACCCTCTTCCGAAATGTCAATGGTCAAGTCCAGAAAGGCCAGCTCCGTCAGACTGTAGGTCATGGTAAATTTTAAGTTGTAATTATTTTGGCCAAGTTTACTCATGAAGGTATCCAGCTCCATCCAAGACCCTGTCCATAGGAGCAAGATATCGTCTATGTATCGATACCACTTCCATGGGACATTGTGGAGATGTTTGGTGACCCAGGTGGTAGTGTTTGTTTGTCCTCTAATTGTGGGGTGGCAGGTGGCACTGTCACTACAGAGGTGGATGAAAAGGCAGAGAGCCCCGAGACTGAAGCTGAAGAGGAAGCAGGATAAGCAAGAGACCTTTCTTGGTTTTTGAGGTGTGTCCTCCACTGCAGCTTGTGCCTGCTTTGCACTTAGATGCCTGGTCATGCAGGTTGTGCTTAGGTTGAGAACGTTTATGCCTCGCCTCAGCCTCTGATTGCACAGCGTGCAAACCACTCGTGTCTTGTCATCAGCACATTGTTTGAAGAACTGCCAGGCTAGGGAACTCCTTGGACCTGGCATTGGTGTGCTCGGTCCCTTGCTGCGTTGGGCAGTAGCAGGCGTACTGTCTAGGGGAAGGACGCTCCACTTTGGCACGCTGCTCCCTCTTCTGCTGTGCTGGTGGCTCTGTGCGACCACCGCCTCTTCCTGGGTCACCTGCATGAGGTTGATTCCATGTGGGGTCGAGGACCTCATCGTCCACCACATCATCTTCCACCCAGTCTTCACCACTGCCCTCCTTGTCGGTCTGCACAATTGTGAAAGCAGCAGCAGTTGGCAACTATGTTTCTTCATCATCCGAGATGTGCTGTGATGGTCCTCCCATGTACTCATCTTGAAACATAAGTGGTTGGGCATCGGTGCACTCAATGTCTTCCACTTCTGGAGCAAGGCTAGGTGGATGGCTAACAGAGTCATCAAAAATCAGAAGAGAATGCTGCATGATTTGGGGCTCAGACTGCTTGGCTGATTTGCAAGGGGGTGAGGTGAAAGACAGATGGATATCGGCTGCAGGTGCCAACTCAGATCTTTCAGCACAAGACTGGTTGGGAGACAATGTGAAGGAACTGGAGGCACTGTCAGCAACCCAATCTACTATCGCCTGTTCTGCTCCTGGCCTCAACATTCGTAGAGCCGGAGTAGGCCCGACCAAATACCGTTCTGTCGCCGACTCGCACCTGAGAAAGTGTTTCACTTGTGCGTGTAGCTGGCACAGATCGACCACGTCCTCTCCCTGCAACAGGAGCTCCACCAGCAGCACCACGACCAAGGCCACGTCCCTTATTTGAAATTTTCCTTATATTTCTCAAATGTAGGATCTTGCCCTAAATGGCTGTTTTTTTTTTTAATACAACAATAGAAGAACACTAGATAAGGTGTTTATCTCACACCTACATATATGCAGGAAACGCACCAAAAAAAATATTTATTTGCCCAAAATAATTGTTCTTTGGAATAGCACAATAGAAAACAGTATGTAAAGTGTGTATCTCACACATACAAATATGCAGGCAAGACTGCAAACACTGGAGGAAAAACTGTAAAATATATTTTTTTGGCCTAAATGGCTGTTTTTTGAATACAACAATAGAAGAACACTAGCTAAGGTGTTTATCTCACACTTACAGATATGCAGGAAACACTGAGAAACACTGGAGGAAACACTGCAAAATTGTTATTTTTTACCTAAATGGTTGTTTTTGGAATAGCACAATAGAAGAAAAGTATATAAAGGGTGTATCTCAGAGTAACATATGGAGTGCTGCTGCACTTTGATTTGTGAAGTAGGACTGACTCCTATCTAATTCTCTCCCTATAAGCACAATCAGGAACCTTTGCCTAATGTAGCTAATGCAGAGTATGTTACAGGAACATATGCAGTGCTGGTGCAATATGCAGAGTATCTGACAGGAACATATGCAGTGCTGATGCAATTAGATTTGTGAAGTAGGACTGACTCCTAACTAATTCTCTCCCTATAAGCACAATCAGGAACCTTTGCCTAATGTAGCTAATGCAGAGTATGTTACAGGAACATATGCAGTGCTGGTGCAATATGCAGAGTATCTGACAGGAACATATGCAGTTCTGGTGTAATATGCAGAGTATCTCACAGGAACATATGCATTGCTGGTGCAATATGCAGAGTATCTGACAGGAACATATGCAGTGCTGGTACAATTAGATTTGTGAAGTAGGACTGACTCCTAACTAATTCTCTCCCTATAAGCACAATCAGGAACCTTTGTCTAATGTAGCTAATGCAAAGTATGTTACAGGAACATATGCAGTGCTGGTGCAATAAGCAGAGTATCTGACAGGAACATATGCAGTGCTGGTGCAATATGCAGAGTATCTGACAGGAACATATGCATTGTTGGTGTAATATGCAGAGTATCTCACAGGAACATATGCATTGCTGGTGCAATATGCAGAGTATCTGACAGGAACATATGCAGTGCTGGTGCAATTATATGTGTGAAGTAGGACTGACTCCTAACTAATTCTCTCCCTATAAGCACAATCAGGAACCTTTGCCTAATGTTGCTAATGCAGAGTATGTTACAGGAACATATGCAGTGCTGGTGCAATATGCAGAGCATCTGACAGGAACATATGCAGTGCTGGTGCAAAATGCAGAGTATCTGACAGGAACATATGCAGTGCTGCTGCAATTAGATTTGTGAAGTAGGACTGACTCCTAACTAATTATCTCCCTATAAGCACAATCAATCAGGAACCTTTCCCTAATGTAGCTAATGCTATGTAGATCGATCGCTGACTATTGTAATTCGATTTCTGAAGCAGGAAAATCTTACCTAAATCTGTCCCTGAGAGCAGCTGCAGCCTTTCCCTACCCTAGCTAAAGCAGAGTGACAAGCTGTGCTGTGTGCTTCTAGCTTATATAGAGGCTGGGTCACATGCTCGGTCACATGCTGCACTGGCCAATCACAGCCATGCCATTAGTAGGTATGGCTGTGATGGCTTTTAGGTCACACAAGTAAAAGAAATGCTGATTGGCTGCCCTGCAGCACGCCGTTACATAGCCAAACTCCGAACCCGAACCGAACTTTCAGAAAAAACGAAAGTTCGGTACCAACCCAAACTTTACAATTCGGGTTCGCTCAACCCTAATCCTGAGAAGATCAAAGCAGTGGTGGATTGGCCTGGCCCTAGTAATGTTTAAGAGATACAACGATTTGTTGGTTTTGCCAACTTCTACAAAAAATGCATAAGAAACTTCTCTAAAGTGATAGCACCAATTACACAGCTGACAAAGAAAGGGATACCCTTTGTGTGGTCAGCTGAGGCACAGATTGCTAAAGACTCTTTTCACTGCTGCACCGATATTCGTATAACTAGATCCTGAAGTTCCTTTTATAGTGGAAGTGGATGCCACACACTCTGCTCTTCTCAGCGAAAAGGAGAAAAGATGCAGCTTCATCCCTGTGCGTATTTCTCTCGCTTAATGTCATCAGCTGAAAGAAATTATGACATCAGGAATAAGGAATTACTGGCAATTAAGGAAGCCTTTTTTGAATGAAGGCATCTGCTGGAAGGGGCTAAGCATCCAGTAAGACCCCTTGCACATTGAGGAGTTTTTCAGGCAGTACAGCACTAAAAATAGCGCTGCTATACCGCCTGAAAAACTCCTGCCCCAGCAACCTCAATGTGAAAGCCCGAGGGCTTTCACACTGAGGCAATGCGCTGGCGGGAGATAAAAAAATCTCCTGTCAGCAGCATCTTTGGAGTGGTGAGAGGAGTGGCATTTATACCGCTCCTTCACCGCTCCTTCCCATTGAAAACAATGGGAGACCGCGGCAATACCGCCCGCAATGCGCCTCTGTAGAGGCGCATTGTGGGCGGTATTAACCCTTTCACAGCCGCTAGCGGGGTTAATACCGCACCGCTAGCGGCCGCAACTCGCGGCAATTCCGGCGGTATAGCGCCACTATTTTTAGCGGCGCTATACCGCCAGCGCACCTCCACTGCCCCATGTGAAAGGGGCCTAACTGTTCTCACTGATGATAAAAATCTAGAATTAATTTGTTTTGCCAAGAGGATGTCTTCTAGACAAGCACATTGGTCACTGTTCTTTTCCCGGTTTAAATTTTTCTTAACCGCTTGCGGACCGCCGCATGTACATTTACGTCGGCAGAATGGCACGTACAGGCACATTGGCTTACCTGTACGTCCCTGCCTTGACGCGGGTCAGGGATCGGGACCCCCCCCCCGGTACATGCGACGGTCTCCGTGGCTCTGGGATCGATCCGGGATGAGGGGGCGACTATTCGTTTTTGTCCGCCCCCTCACGATCGCTCCCAGCCAATGCGCGTGCCCCCCCCCCCCCGCTCTGCACTTTCTCCTCCTGTGTAAACACAGGAAGGAGGAAGTGATGTGATCTCTCCTTCGGCGTTTTTTTCAACCACCGCTGAGGAGAGATCACATCTCACAGTAAGTGTACACAACACTACACTGACACCAGGACATGTAGGCACATTAACCCCTTGCGATCACCCCCCCACCCCCTCCTCCCTGTCACAGTGTCACTGAATGCAGTGATTATATGTATGATCACTGCAGTTATTGTCAGTGTGACAGGCAGTCAGTGTTAGGTTCAGGGTAGCCCCTGTACGCTCCCCTAATAAAGTTTTAACCCCTTGATCACCCCCCTAGTTAACCCTTTCACTCCCTATTGCCAGTGTCACTAATCGATCATTTTTCTGATCGCTGTATTAGTGTCGCTGTTCCCGCTAGGTAGCTATTTTTTTTTATTGCGATTTTTTTTTTACTAAAGACATGTGAAAATTTTGGCCTAAATGTTTGACTAAAATTTAGTTTATTTGATTTTTCTTATAACAAAAAGTAAAAAATATTGTTTTTTTTTTCAAAAATTTCGCTCTATTTTTGTATATAGCGCAAAAAATAAAAATCGCAGAGGCGATCAAATACCACCAAAAGAAAGCTCTATTTGTGGGAAGAAAAGGACTCGAATTATGTTTAGGAGCCACGTCGCACGACCTCGCAATTGTCAGTTAAAGCGACGCAGTGCCGAATCGCAAAAAGGGGCCTGGTCATTTACCTGCATTTTGGTCCGGGTCTTAAGTGGTTAAATAACTTTATATTGAAAATAATTTCATACAACATACAAGAGCTCATGATATAGCATGAGGAGATATAAAGAGATAAGGCATAAATCTGCATATGTTACAGGTCTTCAAGTAGTGACAAATATGGTCTGTTGCTGCACTCCTAAACAGTAGCAAGCACATATCTGAGGTTGAGGATGCTATATCATAGTAAAAGACATTAGTACACTGCAAAACGTTAAACATGGGGGGAGTCACAGGGGTACTGGAGATTCTCAGGGGTGATAGGCCCAATAGGAAGAATTTGGGGGTCATGGGGACCTGAGTGTCCAGAAGATGGCCCAACAGTTGCTGGATCGTGGTCCAGTAGGGGGTAATCATTGAGCAACTCCAGTAAATGTGAAAGAGGGAGCCCCTGTCACCCTGACATCGCCAGCAGCGATCAGAACTAGCAGGGTATATGGTGTGAAGCACATCAGGAGTCATATACCAGAAGAGAAGGACATTTTCCTTGCATAATGTAAAAACTGAACTCTTAGCTGCCTGGGACCATATTATCCACCATTGCTCTACGGGTATTACCTCGTTGAGGGCTTTTTCCCATCGGATCATATAAGAGTGTTTACCCTGGGATTCCAAGGGGTAGGCATTTAATATTTTGTATATATCGGAGATTAGGCCTTTCCGGGCCAATCAGGCCAAGACCAACTTTTCAAAGGGGGCTGGAGGAGAAAATTGCAGGTCAGGTGCTATGGACAGGGCGTAATAGCGAATTTGCAGGTAGCTATAGAATACCTGCCGCGGTAGATCAAATTTAGTTTGAAGGCTAGAGAAGGGCAGTAGTTTGCGTGACAAGAGGTCTACTAGATTCCCAAAATGAAATAAATTGCGAGATGTCCAGGGATGAGACATTTGGTAAGTGAGGCACCTTGGGGTTACACATGAATGAGGTCAAGAGCAAGCGCTCAGAGGATAGCCCAAAAGGTCGCGACAGCCGATGCCATAGTCGTCGGAGCTGGGACATAGATCCCAGCAAATGTTCAAGGGGAACATCCGCATCCGCATTCCAAAGTAGGTTATTAGGGTGAGTCGGGGCTAGCCATAGCTTTTCAATCTCCGCCCACTTGTTGTAAGACCGTTGGGTGAACCAAGAGGCTATTGCACAAATTTAACAAGGTTAGGAAAAGCAAGGCCCCCGTCCGAGCGCGCTGCCATTAGTACCGTCTGGGGTATCCTATGTCTTTTGTGATTCCAGGTAAATTTAATTAGATCAGACTGAAGTTTTCTTAGGTGTTTGTAGGGGACAGGGACGGGTAACGTTTAAAAAAGGTAGAGAAGCTTCGGGAGTATCGTCATTTTAATTGAGGCGATCCGGCCAAACAGGGAAATATGGCGTTTTTTCCATTGCAATAGCAGGAAACTTATTGAGCGGAATAGGGGAGGAAAATTTTCCTGGTACAGGGTAGTGAAACTTGGAGTAATGTGTATCCCCAGGTATTTCAGGGAGGTTGCTTTCCAATGATAAGAGAAGTTGGCCCGCAAATGAGCAACTTCCGCTCCGGTGATATTACTTGGGAGGGCCTCCGAGGTGTTAATTTTGTAGCCCGACAAAGCCCCATACCGGGCCAGTTCTACGTGAAGGTTTGGGAGGGAAATCCTAGGTTGTGTCAGGGAGAGGATAATGTCGTCTGCGAACAGAGAAATTTTAAATTCTCTGCCCCTAACTGACACCCCCGAATGGACGGGTTGCCACGAATAGTGGCTGCTAAAGGTTCAACGCAAAGTGCAAATAGCAGGGGCGAAAGTGGGCACCCCTGCCGGCTGCCGTTGGTAATGGGAAAGGAGGTTGAGAGAGCAAAGGGTGTCTTGATCTGAGAGGAGGGGTTGGAGTAGAGATGACGGATCGGACTCATGAATGGGCCCCGGATTCCCACGTGGTGTAGTGTGGCAAACATGAAGGACCACCCAATCCGGTCAAAGGTCAAGATAAGTAGCAGGGACGCCATATTTTCCCTGTTCACCACATCTACCAGGTTGATTACCTTTCGGGTGTTATCGCCTGCCTGAGTGGGAAGGGAGAACCATGTTCAAACGAATCGAGAGTAGCTTTGTAAAAATTTAGGTCTGAATTCAGCAGGGCGATAGGTCTATAGTTGGCACAAAGAACAGGGTCCCTGTCCGGCTTGGGAATCAAAGTGATAAAGGAGCGCTGCATATCTGTCGGAACAGGGGTATCCCGGAGGACGGTGTTAAAAAGTTTGCACATGTGGGGGAGCAGGGGGGGCAGGAAAGCTTTGTAATATTCATAGGGCAGGCCATCCAGACCCGGGGACTTACGAGAAGGCAGAGATTTAATGGTCTGCTTTATCTCCTCTACAGTGATCAGCATATTTAGGGATGCTGGGTCAGAGGGTTGGAGTCGGGAAATGCCACTTTGTTCCAGATATTGTTCCATACTAATGGAGATTTCTGGGGAAAGGGGGTCACTGGTAATGTCAGGGTTGTTGTAAAGGTTTGTGTAAAATTCTGCAAAGGTGTGGGCTACGTCTCTGGGGTGGGACTGTAGGCAGCCCGAGCTGTCCTTAATTTAGTGGGGCGTCGTCTCAAGGTGGGTATCGCACAGTTTATTCACTAGTAGGGAATGGGCCTTGTTGCCTTTGTCATAATAGACTTGGCACAGTCTAACAAGAGGTTTTTCTACGCGGCCCAGAGCCAGGTCCCTCAGGATCACTCGGAGGTTTGTGATTTTCTTAAAGAGGGCGATGGAGGGGGACAGTTGTAGTCGGTATTCCAGGACCTCAAGTTCCCTTTCAGTTCACTGTTTAGTGGCCAATGCGTCCTTGAAGTTGATAATGCTATACATCTACCTCGAAGGACTGCCTTATGGGCATCCCAGAGCGTAGAAGTACAAATGTCAGTGGTGTTGTTCTCCGCAAAATAGAGTTGTATGGTGGAAGTGAGTTCTGTTTTGGACGGTAGGTGTTGGAGGAGGAAGGTATTTAGTTTCCAGTTGTAAGGCATATGGATAGGGGAACCTAGGTCTAGTGTAAGTAAGATAGGGGCGTGGTCTGACCACGATATCAGGAGTATCTGCGCCTCACGTATCACTCGGAGTGTAGAGTTGTTGGTGAAAAAATAGTCAATGCGGAAGTGAGCTCTATGGGGGCAAAAAGCTGTCTAAACTCTCTTAGTGCCAGATGCCTCTTCCTATCAGAATTTAGGCCATGTACATTCAAGGATAGGATCTTAGCCATAAGGTTAGGTGGGGGAAGGAGGGGAGTCCCTCACCTGAAGCGATACGAACCCGATGAAGATCAGAGGCCAAGGACAGGAGCACCCTGGGAGGTATTCCAGGCAAATTCCACAAACTTCGTGGTGAGCCACTCGATGGTTGAAGAGGGGGGGGGCAGAGAAAGGAGAACTGAAAGAGAGGAAAAAAATTAGTACATACTAAAAACAATGAGCAATTAGAACTAACACTTGCGCCAGACCTTGAAAAGCTGATAGGCCTAGGTCAAAACGGTTTCCCAAGGATCCCCCAGCCACATTCCAGGAGGATGTGCCAGACGGGTGCCCGGGAGCCCTGAGGTGGTCATTAAAAACTGAAAATACAAAACGGGGAGAACTATAGTCACTGAACCGGGGGGGGTGGATGAGCAAAAGGTTCCTATTCTCTCAAGTCTCAACAGAGACACGCCCATTAGGCAAACTAGAGATTAAGCTTAGGCCACAATGGGGGGGACTGAATACTCAGAAATGTCCAGGGCAGGATCACCAGTCATAGTGAAAAACTGAACTGTTCAAAAATAAACATCACACGAAGCGTGTACCATAGAGTTCAGATGCCTCTGTGGTCGGCTGCCTTGCAGGGTGCCTCCCTACTCCGGGGGCAATTAGACTGAGGCACTTTCTGCCAGATTACTGGCTTGTGGCTACAAGGTCCCATTCAGGGAGTTGGGGGACAGGAATCCCCAGGACATCACAAAAGGCATCGAGATGCTCCGTATACCCCAGGATGGCCGACTTGCCCTGGTGTTTGGCTGTGAGGCTGAAGGGGAAACCCCACCTATATGTTCGTCTTGCAGGGCATGCAGCAGGGGTTGTAGGAGTCTGCGCTTTTGTAGAGTAATCCACGAGAGGTCTGGATACAGTTGCACTGGCACATCTTGGAGCATCACTTTCCACGCCAAACGGGCTTGGCGCATGATCTTTTCCTTCAAGGGGTAGGAGCTAATCCTGCAGATGATGTCCCTTGGTTTGGAGGTGGCATTTTTAGGGCGCAAAGACCGGTGGGCCCTGTCCATCTCGATGCGTGTATTGGGGGGCTCTCCCAGGAGGTTATTGAACACCGTCTGCAGCGGTTCCTGAAGATCTTCTGGACCCTCCGATTCTGGGACCCCTCGCAGCCTGATATTATTTCTGCGCCCCCTATTGTCCAGGTCCTTTACGTGGCATTGCATGTCCTGTAACAGGGTGCTGTGGTCTGTACCCTAAAGTTCAACCCTGTGAACCACCAGTTCCTCCGCCATTTCCACTCAATCCGTCAAGTGTTTAATGCCTGATTGGAGCACCTGAATTTCTGAGTGGCACGCCGACTTAACTTCCTCAATCAGTTGTCTAAAATCCTCTTTAGTAGGGATTGCCTGCAGAAAAGAATACAATTGAAGAGAGACTGGATGGGCATAGGCTGGCATCGGCGGGTGCCCCGGAGGAGGGAGGGTGGGGTGGCAGCGGTTGAGAGTGTGGGGAGGCGTAGCTATAAGCCAGGTATGCTAGCTCCATGGGGCCTCAGGTCACTCCATGATAGTGCCTGGGTGGGTGAGCGAGGCCTTTGGTCATCTGCCCCAGAGGGATGGGGTGCAGGGGAGCCAGCTTTCTGGGCATAGGTGAGTGGAGCAGGCTGCACTCCAGGAGAACAGGAAGGCTGCAGCTGTGACAGTCTCTGTGCTTTAGGGGGGGTGGCTCTGATGCATAGGGGATGAAGGCCTCATGGATCCCCACAGGCTCTTGCAGTGCCTGGTCGGATGGGTACATTGGTGCTGGCAGGGAAGTCCACTGAGGAGATTGAGGAAGTAGGAGATCCCGGATCGGTCTCAAGGAGGCAGGGGTCTGACATTGTCCTCAGCAGCTGAGGAAAGGCCTCGGAGCACTGCGTGTAGTGCAGATGGGGGGCCTGTCATGGCAGCCTGTGCTCCATGCGGTGAGGCCCCAGAGAAGTCAAAATGGCTGGGACTGGGGGTACTCACCGCTCCAGAGGAGGAAGGGAGGTCGGTAGAGCATGGCGGTGCCGGCAGGGGTTCCCTGGGGGTCCAGGATTAGGAGGGAGCCGGCTGGGAGAGCTGTGGGGATGACTGAGAGCAGGCCGTGGAGGGGTCCGGTGCCATCTTGTCAGCTCCATCGGGAGGCATGTCCTGCTGCATAAAGAAGGACCGGAGGTCTGCTGCGGTGCCAGGCGGGGGCTGAAAGGATCCCTGGGGTTACGTGGAGCGGGTGTACCTGGATCTGCCCATTAATTTGTGGATTAAAGTCCCAAAAAGTGCAGATTTTTTCCGGGCTGAGAGAGAGCAGGAGTATAAGGCTTCCATCCAGGACGGCTTCCGGTCACGCGTATCGACCTGGGTCAGGAATGGTAATGCCGATGCATTATCAAGAATGTTGACTGAACAGTTGTAACTCGCAACCCAGAACAGTACATTAGTAACAATTTAGAACCACTGTTAGCCAAACTCAAAAGGAAAGCGGACATTTGGGGCAGGCTTCCTTTATCGGTAGCCGGAGGTAGTAATCTCATAAAAATGATTTGGATGCCACAATTGCTGTATGTATTTCATAATTTGCCTGTGTGGATAGGAAGGGCATGGTTCCAAAAAATAGAGACCCTTTTTATGGATCTGATTTGGAAGAAGGGGAAAGCCAGAATTAGTCTCCATACATTACAATTGCCAACAAATATGGGAGGCCTGGCAGTTCCACACCCCCACAGCTATTTTTTAGCAGCTCAATTACAGCATCTGGGGGGTGCGGCACCGAAGGAGGAGGTAATGCCAGCGGGAAAATTATGTTAATGGGGTTCCCGCACAGGTCCATAATAGAATCCTTGGAGGCTGACTCTTTCCCAGTTATGAACTCAACATTGAGGTTGGTTAAGAGAACTTGGCAGGCAGGTAAGTCACCCCTGGGGTACAAGGGATTAACAGAATACTCCCCACTCTGGGACAATAAAAACTTGCAGGAGATTATAAACATGGGGAAGTTGAAAAAAATGGGAAAAGCTACGTATAACCAGATTGGAACAACTATTTACAGACGATATATTAAAGCCTTTTGCAGTACTAATGGAACTCCCTGTTTTACACCTGCATGCCCTACAGGCCCAATCTCGGACGGACCCGGTCAGAAGGCAAACAATTCCCCATCTTCAACGACTAATTGAGTCTGAGATATCTAGGGGAACTATTTCGGACTTGTATGCAAAGTTGAGCGATGGGTCTATAGGGTCTATAGGGGGAGAAAGACTGTAAAAAATTCAACAAAGTTTGGAGGAAGACACATGCCAAATAACAACTGAGCAATGGGAACAGATACTCGTAGATGGGAAACTAGTGTCACTCGCCCCATCACAGAGAGTCTCACACCTGTTTTTACTTCATAGAGTTTACTACACGCCAAAGAGGCTATATAATTTTGGCAAGAAAGCAGATGATAAATGCCCTAGATGCCAAAATATAGGAGATCTTATACACATGTTGTAGAAATGCCCGAAATTACACAGATACTGGGTTAAAGTACTAGAGATTATAAACATCACCTTAGGGATTAACCTGGTACTGAAGGCTAGGGTCTGTTTATTGGGGTGTATAGAGGAGAGGTTTGAGCAAAGAGGCAGAAAGGTAGCAGCTATAAGGTGCCTGTTTCAGGCCAGGAAACTGATAGCACAAAAGTGGCAAGCAGAGAAGGCCCCCACAGTAACAGAATGGGTAAACGTGATAAACGCCACAGTATGGAAGGAGAAAGTAACCCTAACTAGACAAGGCAACTTTAATAAATTTAAAATGCTGTGGGAGCCATGGCTGAGCAGAATGGGTTGCCCACCTTAAGTAGAGAAGAGGAACCTAGTCAGGTGGATGGGGAGAGGTAGGAGTGCAAGAGAGAAGTAACAGTGAGAGAGATAGAAACACCCCAGAGATATCATTGTGCTAAATAGGTAAAAGGTATTAAAGGAAAGGAAAGGAGAGAAAAGGAAAAGCGGAAAATACAGTAAAGTGTGCGCATAGGGGTATAAGTAAGAAGGGTGGGGGAAGGGGATATGGGGAAAAGGAAAAGGCAATAAAGGCTGCAAACTATGGGCTTTGGTATACAAGAATGTATGTTATATAAAATGAATTATGCTTTTGCAGTGCAGAAAATTAATAAAGAATATTTGAATAAAAAAAAAATTGAAAAAAAAAAAATTGAAAAAAAAAAAAAAGAATGTTGACTGAACCATGCCAGGAAGGCAACCCTGAATGTATGATTCTGCCTCAAAAGAACTTCATAGGGGCCACAGGTTTAAAGACATTCTTGAGTCTCCTAAAGAAGGGGTATGAAAATTACCCTCTTCTCAATCATCTGCCTGCGGATATTAATCTTGTGTACAAGAATGGCTTTTGGACTCATGCACATAGTCTCTATATACCTGAATCTGCTCACATTGAACCCCTTAGGTTGGTTCATGACTCAAAACTTGCTGGGCAAACAGAAGAGCTCTTGTCAGATTCATTTTGGTGGCCCAGCTATAAGAAAGACAACAAACACTGTGGCCTCAATCCTGACCTGTGCACGCAGTAAGACTCCCCAAGCTTCTCCTTTGGGGTTGCTCCAGCCACTCCCTGTTCCATCGAGACCACGGGGCTCAATTTCTATGAACTTTGTGTTAGATTTACCTCCCTCAAGAGAAATGACCACTATCTTGGTTGTTGTTAACCGTCTCACTTAGATGGCTCATTGTATACCTGTTAAGGGGGTACCTTCAGCTGAACAAACTGCTATTGCTTTGAGAAGTATTTAAACTACATGGGATTCCTGACGATGTGGTGTCTGACAGAGGAGTACAGTTTACTTCAAAATTTTGGAAAAGCTTTTGCTCAGCCTTAGGTGTAAGGCAGCGTACACACGATTGGTCCAACCCGATGAGAATGGTCCGACGGACTGTTTTCATCAGTTCACCACTGAAGTGGCCTGATGGTCTGATGTGCATACACATCATCAGTCCAAAATCCGATCGGGTTAAGAACGCGGTGACGTAGAACACAACGACGTGCTGAAAAAACGAAGTTCAATGCTTCCAAGCATGCGTCCACTTGATTCTGAGCATGCGCAGGTTTTTACTAACCATCGGTTTGGTCCAATGGTCAGGCGTCCATCGGTCCGATTTTAAAGCAAGTTTTAAAACTTTGGTCTGACGGACAACAGTCCGATGGGCCGTACACACGATCGGTTTGGTCCGATGAAACTGGCCTAACAGTTAATCTGTCTTCTGCTTTTCTTGCCCAGTCTAATGGTCAGACTGAGAGGACCAATCAAACCTTAGAGCAGTACCTTCGATGTTTTGTCAGTTATCTTCAGGATCACTGGGTGGATTATCTTTCTACAGCAGAATTTGCACTTCTTAAAGTCCTTTTTATTTAAACAATGGGTATCATCCAGTTTTTATTCCTGATATTCCTATCTGAACTCCAATTCCTTCTCTTACCAACAGATTAACTACATTGCAGGAGATTCGTGAGAAATTGATCGAAACTTTGAAGGAGGCTCAGGAATGTTATAAGAAGCCTGCTGATAGACATTGCATATGCTTAAAAGGAATGTTGGGTGAAGGGGACAGCAAATGTTCGCTAATTTTATAGGTTGTCTCAGGGAAAACCTATAATTGATCATATACCCTGTTGGGTTTCGTTGCTGTAACCGATATATACATCTATTAGTAAATAAGGAAAGGACTGGGGAAGGGAAGTAAGCTAAGAAAAGATCACTTGAAAATAGGTTACCTTTAGCAGCAAATAATGATCCTTGCCAAAAAATGATGCAACTTAATTTATTCTGGTATTATTAAATCTTAGAAAAGTGCAATTGTGGAACTCAATAGTACAAAAAGTGGATCTTTAAAAAGAACATGAATTATCATGAACATATGTAACAAACAGGACACACATGATACAACACATAACAGCACCAGTCCGGACGTTTAACGGTTCAGCCACAGTTAGTATGCACCATATCCAAAACGGTTCATCAAATACATTTATTAACCACTTAAGACCCGGACCAAAATGTAGGTAAAGGACCTTGCCCCTTTTTGCGATTCGGCACTGCTTCGTTTTAACTCACAATTGCGCGGTCGTGCGACGTGGCTCCCAAACAAAATTGGCGTCCTTTTTTTCCCACAAATAGAGCTTTCTTTTGGTGGTATTTGATCACCTCTGCGGTTTTTATTTTTTGCGCTATTAACAAAAATAGAGCGACAATTTTTAAAAAAATGCAATATTTTTTACTTTTTGCTATAATAAATATCCCCCAAAAATATATAAAAAAAAAACATTTTTTTTCCTCAGTTTAGGCCGATACGTATTCTTCTACGTATTTTTGGTAAAAAAAATCGCAATAAGCGTTTATCGGTCGGTTTTCGCAAAATTTATAGCGTTTACAAAATAAGGGATAGTTTTATTGCATTTTTATTAATTATTATTTTTTTACTACTAATAGCGGCGATCAGCGATTTTTTTCGTGACTGCGACAATATGGCGGACACTTCGGACAATTTTGACACATTTTTGGGACAATTGTCATTTTCACAGCAAAAAATGCATTTAAATTGCATTGTTTACTGTGGAAATGACAGCTGCAGTTTGGGAGTTAACCACAGGTGGCGCTGTAGGGGATGTGAGACCTAGTGTGTTTGTTTACAACTGTAGGGGAGTGTGGCTGTAGGTGTGACATCATCGATCGCGTCCCCCTATTACAGGGATGACGCGGCCACAGAGAAGCACGGGGAAGCCGTGTGTACACACGGCTCTCCCCGTTCTTCCGCTCCAGGGACGGATCGCCGCACTCCAGCGGCGATCGGGTCCGCGAATCCCGCGGTCCCGGTCCCGGAGCTTCGGACCGGGTCGCGGGCGCGCGCCCGTGACCCACGGCTGGGTACTAAAATCAACGTATATATACGTTGATGTGCCCAGCCGTGCCATTCTGCCGACGTAAATGTGCAGTAGGCGGTCCTTAAGTGGTTAAAAGAAGGAGATTATGTGAATCAAATAAATAATTTAATAACACCTTCTTTATCAGAGCCAATTGGTGCTTTAACTAGTGGCTGGACCCTAAGGCCACGTACACATGACTAAATAAATCCGATCAAATCGGTCTGACAGACCGATTTGATCGGATTTGTCTGCTAGGATATATTAGTTTGATCGTGTACACACGATCAAACCAAAATCCCCGCCGGCAGACATCGCAGTGATGTGGGGGGGACGTTGACGCCGCCACGTCACCGCACCAGGAAGTAAAAAACGTCCACGCATGCGTCAAATCCATTCGACGCATGTGCGGGCAGATATGTCCGCTGGTTAGTGTACTAACCAGCAGACATGTCGGACGGACAGGTTCCCAGCAGACAGATTTTAAATGCTTTACAATTTGTCTGCTGGAAAAACCTGTCTGTCCGCCCGTACACACGATCGAATTTGTCTGCTGAAACGGTCCGTCGGACCGTTTCCAGCAGATAAATTCGTTCGTGTGTACGCGGCCTAAGAGTGAGAGGGGGAGGGAAGAGAGAGAGGGGGAGGGAGTTACTGATTGTATCGAAGGGTTAATTCTGGGATATCCTTGTTGATTAATGTCAATCAAGGAACCATACGCATGCATTGGTTAGTGATATTAGTTGGTAATCCTGAAAGCGCTATAGTAAGCTGGAGTTAATCAGGTTATGAAAGTTCAAAAAAATATTATACATGAACATTCCTGACTATGTATGTCCAGTGATCATTGATAACGTAAGCTTCTTCAGCACTGATTGTATATTCATAAACAGTCCTGTCACAATTTGTGAGTAAAGAAGTGCTGACAGCAAGAGGTTAAAATCATTGATATGCAGAGTACCTGGTTCTGGTATCCAATAAAGTTGGGCAGTCAGAGGAGGGTTAATACATTACCAGTATACCGCCCTTCGCAAGCTTGTTAATCCATTAATTGAGCTGTGTGACTGCTTTATGAAGGAGTCAGTGTGGATCGACTCGGTTAGCTGGGCTGGGAGATCAAGCAATGCATCGCAGTCCACGAGCCTCCCCAGCCATTCGGTCAGCTGCTTGATGTCCGCCAGTGGACAGACAGACACTGCGCTCTAAGCCCAACACAGGTGCCTGTTGGACAGCAGCGGTAGTTGGCGTGATCGCAGTCTTCGCAGATCACTTCCTACCTTTCATGTGGGTAACAAAGTTTTGTTATCAACCAAAAATGTGAAGGTCCATGTTCTGTCTACAAAGCTGGGCCAGAAGTTTGTAGGACCAATCAAGATTTCTGCTTAAATCAATCCGGTTACCTTTCACTTAAAACTTCCTGATATATGTGAAAAACAGGGTGTATTTTTATACTAACTACTTAAAAAATGTAATGAAAATCCCTTTTCTGGAAGAATTCTTCCACCTCCTCCACCTGTTGAGGTACAGGGTGAAGTAGAATTTGTGGTGGAGAAAATTCTTGATTCCAGGATCTTTAGAAACAAGCTACAATATCTGGTCCAATGGGAAGTATATGGGCCAGAAGAATATTCTTGGGAGCCCGAGGATATGTTCATGCCCCTAAATTAAAAAGAGAATTCCACCAGAGGTTTCCTCACAAACCCAGCCGTAAGATGTCCAGAGGATGTCCTGAGAGGAGGGGAGTACTGTCAGGACCTGGGCTTGAACCTGGGGCCTCTTAAGTGTCTGGCGTTAACTCTTCCCACTGAGCTGTCTGGAATGCTGGACAGCAGTCTGGAATGCTGGACAGCTCTTGGCCTGATCTGCTGGGCAAACCTATCTGATTCATTGGACAACCCTACCTTGTGTCTTGATTGCTGTTGAAGCTTGAACTCCTTGCTCCTCCCATGAACTTCCTATATAAGCCTTGTCTCAGCACTTCCTCTTTGCCAGGTTATTGTGCCTTCTCAGCCAGTACCTTGCTCTTGACTTAACTGCTGCCATCTGTATTTTGCTACTACTCGTGATTGACCCTTGGCTTGTTCTTTGATTACCCTACTGCCTGATGCCAACCTGCAACCACTGGTGATTGACCTTTTGGCTTGTTTACTGACCATGCTGCTGTTTAATGTTTAATCCTTTTCTGCTTATCTGCTACTGGACCCTGGCTTGCTCACACCCTGGTGGGGAAAACCTGAGGACCGCGACCTGGCACTAGCTCACAGCTAACTCCATCTCCACCATCTGGGGCTCTGGTGAACACCAGCTAGTACTTAGACTCCCCACCTCAGATGAGCCTGTGTCATCTGCCAGAAGTGACTGCCTGTATACCTGTCCTGCAACTGCTATAGCAACTGGTCTTCAAGCCCGACGCACAGAATTCAGAGAGTTTTGGTTAATGGTTCTTACTCTGAATGGTCCAAGGTTATCAGCGGTGTACCCCAAGGTTCAGTGTTGGGTCCCTTACTTTTCAATATATTTATAAATGATATTGGGTCTGAGATCCAAAGTAACATTTCTGTTTTTGCAGATGACACCAAGCTATGCAGTGGAATAACGTCCTTGCAGGATGTCTCCAATTTACAAGCCGACCTCAATGCTCTGTCTAATTGGGCGACTATGTGGCAGATGAGGTTTAATGTTGATAAATGTAAAGTTATGCACTTGGGGGCTAAGAATATGCATGCATCATACATGCTAGGGGGAGTTCAACTGGGGGGATCTGTAGTGGAGAAGGATCTGGGGGTTTTAGTTGATCATAAGCTCAATAATGGCATACAATGCCAAGCTGCGGTTTCCAAAGCAAGCAAAGTCCTTTCTTGTATTAAGAGAGGTATGGACTCCAGAGAGAGAGATATAATTTTGCCCCTGTACAAATCATTAGTAAGACCTCATCTGCAATATGCAGTCCAGTTTTGGGCACCAGTTCTCAAAAAGGATATCAGAGAACTGGAGAAAGTGCAGAGAAGGGCAACTAAATTGATAAGAGGCATGGAGGAGCTCAGCTATGAGGAAAGATTAGAAAAACTGAATTTATTCACTCTTGAGAAGAGGAGAATAAGGGGGGGATATGATCAACATGTACAAATATATAAGAGGTCCATATAGTGAACTTGGTGTTGAGTTATTCACTTTAAGGTCAACGCTGAGGACAAGGGGGCACTCTTTACGTCTGGAGGAAAAGAGATTTCACCTCCAAATACGGAAAGGTTTCTTCACAGTAAGAGCTGTGAAAATGTGGAACAGACTCCCTCCAGAGGTGGTTCTGGCCAGCTCAGTAGATTGCTTTAAGAAGGGCCTGGATTCTTTCCTAAATACACATAATATAACCGAGTACTAAGTTCTGTAGGTAAAGTTGATCCGGGGTAAATCCGATTGCCTCTTGGGGGATCAGGAAGGAATTTTTTCCCCTCCGGTAGCAAATTGGATCATCGCTCTGCTGGGGTTTTTTGCCTTCCTCTGGATCAACTGTGGGTATGGAGTTGGGTGTATGGGATGTACTGTGTTTTATTTTGTTTGTTTATTTTAATTTTTTTATGGTTGAACTGGATGGACTTGTGTCTTTTTTCAACCTGACTAACTATGTAACTATGTAACATAAACTCAATGGACATAAACATTGAGTTTATATAGTAAGAAGTACAAAATAACAACTGTTACCATTATCAGGACTCGACACTTTATTAAATAGTAGTAATATTGAAAACTACTCACAAACTGCATACTGGACAGGCTTGTCAACAAAAATTAGGTAAATTCCCTTCAAACCGAGCTCCACAATGGGGGGATAGGAAGTGTGTTACTGCCGGCTGACGCGTTTCGAGGCATCTGGGGCCTCTTCATCAGAGCTCGACCTCTTTTTCTGTGTTTTGCCAGGACTTCCCCATCCACGAAGGGCAGCAAGGCCACTGTTATTACCATTCTTGACAACTGTATGACTTTCTATGAAGATCGTTTGATCAAGTGTTAGACAATCCACCCGTGCGCAGGAGTTTTCTTGTCTTTGTTGTACTTTACCATTATCAGGACAATGTGTTATGTGGCTTGGACATTGAGGTCTACAAGACACCCACTCATATAGACCAGTTTTTGCTTTTGGACTCCCACCACCCACTGGAACACAAACTTAGAGGTTGTTAGAAAACGACAACATCAAGCTGAGATTTTAACAACAAGAGCAAAGAAGGCAGATGTCTCAGAAGTGCTTTGAAAGTTTCTTGCTACCCAGATTAGGCTATAGTTAAAACATCCACAAGGTCAAGCAAAAACACAGGTCCATCTTACAGGGGTGAAATGCAGAAGACAAGTAATATAGTTATCCAAATAATTACCTGGAGTGTCTGGAAACTCGGAAGGATTATTAACAAATGATGCAGTCATGTGTCTTTTAAGCCCAGTTGTACACTGAGCCAGAAGTTTGAACACCCAAAAGACCCATCACCCAAACGCAAGTGAGTTAACATGCTATATGCAGTTGAGTGCAGGTAGGAATGCAAAGACCTGTATATTGGGGAGATGAAATGACCTCTAAACAAATAAATGGCCCAACATAGGAAGGCATTTTGTATAGGATAAGAATTAGCAGTCTTCTTATATCTTAAGGAAAAGGGACATTCTTTCGAGGAATGTGATATTGACATGATTGGATGATGGAAGTCAGCATAGCTTGTGCTCATTTACCAAGCTGTGGAGTACCAAAAGTGCACAGTGTATTTGCCTTAAGTAAATCAATCCCAATAGGAATCTTTCTAAAAAATAGAGCAAAGTACATTAAAGCATCAATAAAGGAAAACATTTTTAATGCTAAATAGCTTGCTTTACCTTATAGCAGACCTGCTTTCATGTCCTCCATGTCCGTTTTTGCTTAGAAGTTGCTGTAATCCCTTGCTGAACTCCACATTTCCTGCTTGTCTGGCTCCTTATGAAAAAACTCACGGTAGCTTTTCATTGTGGTCCATGATCAAGAAGATGTGATTACTATGGGCCAGATTTTCAAAAGAGATACGGCGGTGTATCGCAGGAAACACCGTCGTATCTCTGTTTTTTTCCCTGGGTATCTATGCGTCTGATTCCTAGAATCATTTACGCATAGATACGGCGAAGATCCGACAGGTGTAAGACACTTACACCGTCGGATCTTAGATGTAATTTCTTCGCTGGCCTAGGTGGCCTTTACTTTGATTTCTCATTTGCCTATGCAAATGAGCCTAATACGCCAATTCCCGAATGTTTTTACGCCGCCTCGTCGTCGTTTCCGTTAGCTTAAACCTAACCCTGCTATATGGGGGGTAGGCTTACGAAGTTCCATCGTATGCCATGTTAAATATGGCGTCGGGTTAGCGTCGCCTTTTTCCGTCGTTTTACTAAGTCGTTCGCGAATAGGGCATTGCGTAAATGATGATCACGTCGTTTTTTACGTCGGTTTCAACAATGTTTTCCGACGTGAGCTGGAGCATGCGCACTGGACTTTTTCCCCGGCCGACGCATGCGCAGTTCGATCGACGTAGGGGGCGCGCTTAATTTAAATACAAGCCGCCCCCTTTCATTTACGTGGGGATACGCCCGGCCATTTACACTACGCCGCCGCAACTTACGGAGCAAGTGCTTTGAGAATACGGCAGGGGTAGGTTTACGCTTACGGAAACAACGTAAATGACCACGAGGCGGCGTAAAAACGTTCGGAAATCGGTGTATTAGGCTCATTTGCATAGGCAAATCAGAAATTAACGTAAAGGCCACCAAGCGGCCAGCGAAGGAATTACATCTAAGATCCGACGGTGTAAGTGTCTCACACCTGTCGGATCTACACCGTATCTATGCATAAATGATTCTATGAATCAGACGCATAGATACCTGGGGAAAAAACAGAGATACGACGGTGTTTCCTGCGATACACCGTCAAATCTCTTTTGAGAATCCGGCCCTATGTCTCTATGAGAAAAAAATTAGGGAAAAAAACTGCGCTAATAAACTGTGAAATAGGCTCGTTTATCAAACGGGAAAGTGTTGGCTAATGATCCACATGTGAAGCAGCACCTTACTGTGCGACATTTAATAGTGATACAAATATGGAAAAAACAAGTTGCGCTAAACATCAAAAAACAATTGGAGTGACCAAAAATTAGACATGTGTCATGTGGTTAATAGAGTTTTGCAATGCTATTACCATCAATTGGCATATAATAACATGCAAACAATAGTCCATAAATAATGTGGTTGAATGTTAAAATGAAGTAATCAAAAATGAAGTGCTTAATTCCCCAGTGACGGAAGAAAAGAAGTCCTCAAAATGTTAAAACCAAATGAACCACCAATAGAAGTGACAGCCGAAAAGCTATGATTCTCCACCACCAAAGCAAATATGTCTCCTTACCAGAACCCAGTGGTCAATTGATTATAGGGGACTCCAGGAAGCCTGTAGGTAAATGGGATGACAGAGCCACGAGCTGGATGGAGCCAATCTTATTGGGGATCGTCACCTCGTTCCAATTAGTCCAGGAAATGAACAGTCATGTGTCATGAGTTGGGAAAAGAAGAAGAGGGGGGCCTCGATAGTGTAAAAACCTTTAAAACTTTTATTTTAAAAAATTGTACATGCTGTTACATTCACATTTCTGTAGTTAAAACAAGCCTTTAAGTCTGTTGTCCCGGCCGGATACATCCAGACAACTCGTCCAAGCAGGAAACCAAAGCAGTTCAGGGGGGGTGATGCCGATGCACTGCACGTTCTGCCTTACTAGTTTCATGATAATTTGCTTCTTAAAGGGGCACGGGCGGCACACCTCATCACCCCCCTAAATTCCCCTGTATGCCAGAAAAAAGGGGCCACGGTTCTGGTCTGAGCGCGCACGCGCAGCAAAAACCAAGCCTTGTTTGGAACTCACGTAGGCGGCCATTGCGCACACGTGTGCATTCCACGTCCCAAAGTCTAGCCTCACTTAATTCATCCACCAATCGCCATTGTCTTTTGGGCAGAGATGGGGGCGTATTGGCAACAAGTGACCAATAAAAACCGGGCCTGGTGAGGCGGCACAGGAGCCAATCAGTTCCAAATCTTGAACGGATTTCATTGTCCATTCGGGTCCCTTGGGCCAATCCCTATAATGAGGTCCGGGTCCACGAATCTGGCCTTTTGAAGAATTAGTTTACCATAATGCGCTTTGGTCTAATTTTTTATTATTGTGCACTATATTTCTTTTTTTTTAATATCAACAATATAATCATCATATTTTTAATTCTTAATAGCATATTTCTGTAGCAATTATGTGAAGATATCCTATTAGATCCATATTTGTTAATACCTTCCAAGCCTCCTTCTGTGTGAAATCTATTTTTTACAGATTGGAAGCATCTCTTTGGCAAAGTTACCACTTACCAGAGTTTTTTATATATTTTTTTGTTATAGGATTGGAGGTTTTGTTTATAACAGCACAGTTGTATGCCATACCCAATTGAGATCAATTTCATTTGTTGACATTGGATGCATTAAGCTGTCATTTAATAGTTAACTTGAATTCTCTGGGTGTGTCCTACATAATGTGTATATGATGTGACTGGAAGTCAGGTAAATCTGTGCGTGTTGTCACGGACGGGAGATGCTTTTCTGCCTTGTTTGGACAATACACCAATTGCTATTGGGCGTCGGGTGCAGAAAATGGCCAGAGAGGTTTGGGGCGTTAGAAGGCTTCAGCTGTTCAGAATGAAGCAATTAAAGCCTCTATAAAGACAGCCTAAGGATGACGACTGATTGCTGCATCCTGAGGTTTTGTGAGCTAAGGAGCAGTCACAAACACTACTGAAGAGGTGAGGTGCTGGTTGATATTTATGTGTGATAAATATCAAAGAGACTTTTTGTTTTCTGCTGTAGGACCAGCAGTGTCTGCCCAGCAGTAGGCTGTGCCAGACCCCATAGGTAGGTTCCTGTGTTGGAAAGGTAGACGCCCCAAGTGCAAGGGTTTATTTTATGTTTTGTTTTGTTTATGCTGTTTTGACGCTTGCACGTGTATCCAGCAATATGGAAAAATAAACCATATCAGTTGTTTTCAACCATCCTAAACTGCCTTTTTGTACAGTTCAGCGTGTAGTGAACCCATCCAGGGGGTCACACACACCCGCTACCGAGCAAATCCCTCACACACGGTGGAGAATGCGGGCAGTTAAAGTAAACCCAAAAATGGAGGAGATTCTGAAACAGCTGGTTATAGCAAATGCAAATCAACAGCAGACCAATGCAAGTTTGCACCGGAGCCTTGCAGCTCACCAAGAGAGCATTGCAGCTCAACGACAGGCTCACCAAGAGAGCCTTGCAGCTCACCAAAAGAGCATTGCAGCTCAACGATAGGCTCACCAAGAGAGCCTTGCAGCTCACCGAGAGAGCATGGCAGGTTGGGAACAGAGACACCAGCAGCAAATGGAGGCCACCGTGAAACAATTTGAGAATCCAGAGGACCATAATGCTATGGAGGTTACCACGTCTGTTGTTGAGACGGAATCATCACTGGAGTGTAGTACTTCACCAGAGGAACAAGAAGTGGAACCAGAGGAGTGTGCCCTGGCAGAGCCTGAAACTCCTGAAGTGAAGGAGCTGCCATTAGTAGTAGAAGAGTCTGCAGAGCCTGTTGAATCCAATGTTGTGAATGGCGTTCCAGAGGTCAAACCAGAAGAGAAAGACCCTCATGTACAAGAAGATGCTGAGGAGGTCCCGGCTGTCCCCGAAGTAGCAGCTCCTATGAAGCTGAATCGACGGTCTGACAGTTCTGCTAAATACAGTAGAGAACCTTTAACAAATACTTTGAAGAAACTTGATGATCCAGCTACCAAAGCTGTTACCTTGGAACTGGAACCCAACAAGTTTAAAGGCAAGATTTTGGATTGCTCCAAATTTTTTCGCAAAGCCAAATTGCTGGATTACCATATAAAGTATTTCCATGGCGTTGACAAGTCAGAGCAGGTTCAGAGTCCTGTCACGAGGCATATGCAGACAAGAGGCTCTTTAGCTCACGAAAAGGCCAGTCCGCAAAGCTCAAAGAGAAGACGCACCACAAACAGTTCAAATTCCCACCGACCGTCCCTAAAAGACAAAAGCAAGGAGAACTTAATCCAAAAGTCTCATCACAAGCCAGACAAGCTGTCTGAAAGTGTTAAAGAAAAAGTAAGAGAAAAGTTCAAAGATTTCTTGAGTCTGAAGTCAAAGAAAAAGAAGAAGAAAAAGAAAGCAAAGTCAGAGCTGTCTGGTAGTGAAGAGAACATAAAGGTTTCTAAGGAGCTCTCACCAAAAAAATTTACAACCTTCAAAGCTCAACAGTGATTATAAGGCCCCGTGTTCCGGTAAAAGCAGCGATCATGGATGCCGTCCATATACAAGACTAAGTGATGAGGAGATGCTCAGCGATTCTTGCACGGAAAGCTTACTTTGGAGTCATGAGGATTACAACGAAGAGATCGTTGTCACGCATGCTGATGGTTTTCTAAATGTTGGCCGCAACAGGAGCAAGTACAGCTCTGCCAAGCAAAGACTTGTGATGGACAGTATGGATGAGAATGCTATGGATGCAAATATGGGCGAACTGTTAGATCTCTGCTCAGGAAAGTTTAAGGAATCACAGTCCAACACCAGCCAGCCTGATGCAAATGGCTCCAAGATAGGGGCTATGGATGAGTTGCTGGGACTCTGCTCTGGAAAATTTGTCTGTCAAATGATGGTTCAAAACAAGAATCTTTTAGTTGTACAAAGGCTCATGCTGAAAATGAGAAAAGTGACCTAATGTCTGAAGCAGTTGCTCTCTGTTCCGGTTCTTTCACCAACAGAGAAAATGAAGAAAATAAGGCCAGGCTTGAGGATTTCCATCTTCTACCATGTGATGATTCTGACAGTGAAGAGCTTGCAGAAATTGAAAGTGGTGCAGAAGATGAAGAGGAGGAAGTGAAGGAGGAAGTAAAGGTGGAAATAGCAGTGAAGGAGGAGGATGATGCCCTGCAGGATGAGGCGTCTGCTGTGCTGGCGGGGAGCGATTCCGAAAAGTGCTCCTACCCCCTGGGTTATGTGAAGAGATAAGCGCTGTACGCCTGCAGTACCTGCACCCCAAATAAAGAGCAGCCTGCTGGGATAAGTCGGGCCTGTAAATACAAGTGTCATGAAGGCCACAACCTGTTTGAGCTCTACACCAAGAGGAACTTTCGCTGCGATTGTGGAAATGCCAAATTTAAACAGCTGGAGTGCAAGTTATATCCAGATAAAGAGAAGAAAAACCTGGCTAATAATTACAATGACAATTTCTTTGGCCTGTACTGTACAGGTTAGAGACCGTACCCCGATCCTGAGGATAAGACCCCAGATGAGATGATCCAGTGTGTGGTGTGTGAGGACTGGTTTCATGGTCGGCACCTAGGGGCAGTTCCATCAGAGCACGTTGAGTTTCATGAGATGATGTGCCAGGGCTGTATGGATCACTGTTCATTTCTTTGGGCCTACTCTGCCAAGTTAGGAGTTCCTGGTGTCACCAAGATTAACAAAGCAGAAACGGAACATGAAGATGTTAAAGTTGATGATTGTCCTACGGAAACAGCCAACACTCAGAATGGACTAACAATAAATAATGAAGAATGTGTGGAAGATAACAACGATGAGGAGGAGGCAATTCTTAGAAAGCTAAATCTGAAGGACTTTATGGAAAATAAAGCTGAACTTTCTGAAAGTGAAATCCCTGACCGCTTCCGGGCAAATGAAGTGGCTGAAGTGCAGGAAGTAGGGGTTTGCACATCTTCAGTTCTCAGTCAGTTGCTTGATGGAAATAAAGCTGAAAAACGTAATTCTGACACTGCACTAAATGATGTAAAAAAAGTGTGTCCAATATCCACTGAGCCTTGTGAATGTAGTAAGGCAGGTGATATTCATGACTTTCCCATAATTGATGATCAGCAGAGCAGGGTCATTGAGGAATCTGAATTGCAAGAAATATGCACCCAGACTGAAGCTATTTTTGTCTCTGTGAATTATTTGCATGTTGAAGAGCAGTGTGTTAATTTTTATGTTGATGAAATTAAAGCAGTAAATAGAATGTCACCCCTACCACAGGCAGGATCTGTAGAAAGGGGTTTAGTGTCCACCGAAGTAGAAAAAAATTGTTTTGAATCTTCAGAATTAATAGTACCAGCATGTCATGATCAGAATAGAATTCAGGAAATCGCCTGTGATACCTTAAATTGGCAGAGTGATGACATCTGTGATCTTGAATCTGGAAAACCACGCTCCCACAGTGAGGATTATGCAAAGTGTGATATAACCAGTGCAGTTTCTGTCCAAGACTTGGATAGACCGCCCTCTGTGGCTGAAACACAGTTAGATGATGCAGGAAGCCATGTAGTACAGTGCTGCCAGTCCATACATGATGCAATCAGATTTGAATATAAAGGTAATGTCACATCCTGTGAAACCCAGTCTTTAGAAAGTGTTCTGTCAGAGCAAGTAACGCAGGATAATACTTTGGACTTGACTACCAAGATTCCTCGGGAAGTAAAATCTATTTTTCAAAGTGTAGAATCTGTAATGGCAGGTGAGCCCTCTGAACGTTGTGAAACCTCCATCACTGAAGTGGTCAGAGAGGCTAATTGTACTAATTTAATGGATGTTTTTTCCAAATGTCTTGAAAGGAATGAAGAATATGAGAATTTGTGTCCAATAGTCGATGGTTTCAAAGAAACAAATACTAAAACATTTTTGGGAGACTATGAGGCAAAGATAGTTGAACAACTAGCCATACACATAATTTCAAAAGTGATTGTAGCTGCTAGACCAGAAATGTTGTCTAGCTCAGTTAATGATGTGTCCAATAGCAGTTGTCAAGTTCTTGGTGAGAATAGGGATGTGCGAACAAGTAAGCAGTTGGTTCAAGAAAGTGACGAGGATTCAGTTTCTGCAAACCTTACATTGGAAAAATTCCAAAAGGAAACACTGCGCTCGATATAATTGCAGGAATGAACTAAAAATTGCAATTGATAATAGTGTAAGAGCTGCCAGTATCAAAAATTTGTGAAACAAAAAAATTAAACAGATAGGAAAAAAGAGAGATACGGCGCTAGTGAATAAGGGGGAGAGATCAATTAATCAGATCAGGCTCCAAATAGCTCAATATGAACATCTATGATTAAATACATGTAAACAACAAAAAAGCACCAGTGTTATTCGTGAGCAATGTGAATATGCCGAGAATAAATATAAACATAAGTGAAAAAAGTCCTTCATAAATATCAAAAAAGTAGAAAAAAAAGTCCCAAAGGGTGAGTCCAATTAATCATCCATGGATAGAAGAGAGAGGGGGATAGAATGAACTTAATCCACCGGAAGAGACACCCAGGAGTGGTGATGTAGTCTCCTTACCATGTATCCTGACCACTATGTTTGTCAGTCTGGGCATGGGGATTTAAGGTCTCCCTCCTGACCCTCTGTGCTGTCTCTATGGCGTTCTCTAATATGGCTCGGTATTATTAAAACAAAAGAGAAAGGGACCATAGCGTAATACCAGAGATATGATTTAATTATAGCAGATTAGAGCTGATGCACTCACATTTAGGTTGTTGTCAAACAGCAGTGTGTCCAAATGCTTTTTATAAAGCCAGCAGCTGATCGTCCTTCTCCTGCTCGTATTCGTTCAGGCTTCCTCAATTGGACCAGCGTAATAGCGTCAATACAGCAAGCCACAGGAATACATAAGTGTAGCGCCATATGACTAAATAAATAATCAATTACCATATAATAAAAATTGCATCATATAAACAGTGACATGTTGATGTGCATAAAAGTCCTTCAGATGAAAGAAACAAATAATGTGTCTATCCGGCACGTAGTGCAAGTGAACTGTTGCACCGGTTAGTTGAAAAGAATGTACTCATAGTCCAAAATTTAGGAAGTGAAAAAGTTCATCTGGAGATTTAATCAAGTGACTATGTGACTGAACGTGAAATATGTGACTTCTTCAACGTGACAATCCCACCACCTAAAGGCTTATAGGCTTACCAGAACACATTGACCAATGATGACATATGCCACAAGAGGTCAAACAAGGCTTTGAATGACGGATGTCATGAACGATCCTCGACAGGAATCATGCGCCCAATCAATCAAGATGTCTTGCAGTAAAAATGGACAAGGCTGAAAACTGTGCTTATATTGAAGTCACCATTATTAGGCTTGATTTTGTTATTGGTGCATGTAGAAAAGAAAAGAGGGTGGCCACATAGCGTGATTTCGTTTAAATAAAATTAGGTATTTATTTACAGCTAACAAACTCACATTTGGCTGGATTGACAGAATTCTTGCAAGTAAAATAAGGCGACAGTGGAATACAGCAAGCCACGCCTACGCGTTTCATCACCACGGACGTCATCTGGGATTGGCTGTAATTGTCGCGTCATCACGCATTCCCTTAAATACTGCCGATCCGCCATTTTAACTAAGGGAAATCGGAGACGGAAGTAGGGAAATAGAGCGAACGAAAAAAAAGCACGTAATTGACGGCCGTTTAGGAGCATGGAGAGTGCGTTTAATGGACGAAAAAACAATACTGCCATCTTGTGGCGATAATAAGGAAGAGTAAAGAAACATTAATACAAGCAAGGATGAAGGAGTCAAACAAATGGCAATAAATTACATATAGACATACTTAATTAAAAATACATTAATGCTATAATGTCAAAAACACTTATATATTAAAAGATAATAACCACATAATGTTGAAAATATTGGTCTAATATGCCATTAGAATAATGACTAAAATTGACTAAAAAATTTGTAAAAAATTATATATAATCAGGAGTTATTTATAAAACAATTAATGTCCCAGTTGACATTTAACCCATGAGGTACATAAGAGCACATATCAAATATCCATCTTGTCTCGATTTTAGAAATGGCTCGTACTTTGTTGGTACCTCTCCAATGAGGGCGGAGCCTTTTAATGGGGACAAACAAAGTACCCTTTATTTGACGATCATGGTATTTTGCGTAGTGTTTGGATAAGTTATGTTTAGAAAATCCTTGATTTATATTCCCCACATGTTCCTCCAATCGGACATGTACAGCTCTCTTGGTACGACCCACGTATTGCTTGGAGCAGGGACATTGAATAAGGTATATAACACACTCACTAGAGCACGTGATGAATGAATCAATATCATATACCTTACCAGTTTGTGCGGACTGGAAACTTTCCAGTCTCCGACCTTTGAAGGAATTAAGCTCACATATTTTACATTTACGACATGGGAAAAAGCCCTTCATTGTCTGAAAAAAGGATATTGCCTTGGGAGGATCTATGATGTTAGGAACAATTTTCTGTCGGAGAGAAGGTGCTCCCCTAAAGATAACCACTGGTCGTTCAGGAAAGACAGGGCCAAAAATATTTTGTCATTCCTTAGAATGTTCCAGTGTTTATTGAATATCTTTCTAACTAGAAAATGTTGATTGGAAAAGCCCGTAATCATTGAATATCCAAATTGGTTATCTGTTTGATTAACAATGTTTTTTTTGGTAAGCATCATGTTTGACTAAAATTTAGTTTATTGGTTTTTTATTATAACAAAAAGTAAAAAATATTGATTTTTTTTCAAAAATGTCGCTGTATTTTTGTATATAGCGCAAAAAATAAAAATCGCAGAGGCGATCAAATACCACCAAAAGAAAGCTCTATTTGTGGGAAAAAAAGGACGCGAATTTTGTTTGGGAGCCACGTCGCACGACCGCGCAATTGTCTGTTAAAGCGACGCAGTGCCGAATCGCAAAAAACCCTTGGGTCATTTGCCAGCATATTGGTCCGGGTCTTAAGTGGTTAATGACCTTAATTTAAAAAAAAATTCCAGAAGAAACTGTAGGAATTTAACCCCTGTGTCATTGAAATAGGCATACCACCCTTCAAGATCAGTTTCACCCTTCTGTGGGCTTACCTCCCACCTAAGGCTACGGGGGACCATCTTTTGAGCAACATATTGTTCCAAATAAGCTATATCCCAACTGGTATGTAACTCGGAGACTAATAGGTTTTTCAATCTAAGAAAAATACCTGTTATTTCATCAGATGGTTCAGCTTTACCATCGAATACACCTTCTACATTAATAGTGTGTTGAGACCGGTAATCAAAAATATCCATGATGATATACTATCAGCAGCAATGTTATTGTATCTAAATAAACACCTAAAAAAATTCCAAAAGGAAACACTGCGCTCGATATAATTGGAGGAATGAATTAAAAATTGCAATTGATAATAGTGTTAGAGCTGCCTGTATCAAAAATTTGTGATACAAAAAATGAAACAGATAGAAAAAAAAAGAGATACGGCGCTAGTGAATAAGTGTCTGATACCGCAACATATACAAAATTGGCATGTAACCGTACAGTCAAGTACAAAAAAGCACTCTTGTCATTGATCAATGAAGGATACTCATTGGGTGTTTTGAACAAAAAAGCGAAATTGCACTTAGTACCATCAGCACCTAGTGTGTCGGTCATATATTACTTACCCAAAGTGCACAAGAGTATGTTGAATCCGCCTGGCCGGCCGATTATTAGTGGACTGGACTCGGTCACTGCAAGAATTGGCAAGTATATTGACGAGTTCTTGCAACCGTTAGTCACAGCAACACCATCATATTTACATGACACAACACAAGTCATTAATCTTTTGACCAATGTTGATTGGAAGGATGGGATTATTATGGCAACGGCGGACGTAACTTCCCTCTATACCATTATATCACACAAACATGGCCTTGAGGCAGTGAGATTTTATCTCCAACAAGATAAAACTTTATCACTGATCCAGAAAGATTTTATTATCAATCTTTTAATTTTCACAACCAGCCACAATTATTTTTGGTTTGGGGGCTTATTTTATTTACAGAGTCACGGCGTGGCAATGGGGGCTAAATTCGCCCCCAGTCTCGCTAACCTCTTTATAGCCTATTGGGAGAGGGAAGTTATCGATAAAAATCCGCCCAAAGAATTGCGTCTTTGGAAAAGGTACATAGACGATGTTCTGGTTTTATGGGAAGGGGATCTACTTTCATTGGAAAACATTTTCACTGGATTAAATTCTAATGATAGAGGAATCTGTTTAAAATATGAATATAGTCAGTCCCAAATACACTTCCTCGATCTCAATCTCAATATTCTAATCAATGACGGGGCCTTGACCACCACCACGCATTTTAAAACAACTGATCGTAATGCATTCATTCCTTTGAGTAGTTGCCATCACCCTAGTTGGCTTGCAACAGTACCTAAGAGTCAGTTCCAACGATTAAGATGGAACTGCACCTCCTTGCTTGACTACCAACAGCAGGCACAAGTTTTAAAACAACGCTTTTAAAAAAAAAAAAACATTTGGGTGGTTACCGATATGGATCGGAGTATGATGCTTACCAAAAAAAAACATTGTTAATCAAACTTCAGATAACCAATTTGGATATTCAATGATTACGGGCTTTTCCAATCAACATTTTCTAGCTATAAAGATATTCAATAAACACTGGAACATTCTAAGGAATGACAAAATATTGGGCCCTGTCATTCCTGAATGACCAGTGGTTATCTTTAGGGGAGCACCTTCTCTCCGACAGAAAATTGCTCCTAACATCATAGATCCTCCCAAGGTAATATCCTTTTTTCAGACAATGAAGGGCTTTTTCCCATGTAGTAAATGTAAAATATGTGAGCTTAATTCCTTCAAAGGTCGGAGACTGGAAAGTTTCCAGTCCACACAAACTGGTAAGGTATATGATATTGATTCATTCATCACGTGCTCTAGTGAGTGTGTTATATACAGTACCTTATTTAATGTCCCTGCTCCAAGCAATACGTGGGTTGTACCAAGAGAGCTGTACATGTCCGATTGGAGGAACATGTGGGGAATATAAATCGAGGATTTTCTAAACATAACTTATCCAAACACTACGCAAAATACCATGATCGTCAAAAAAAGGGTACTTTGTTTGTCCCTATTGAAAGGCTCCGCCCTCATTGGAGACGTACCCACAAAGTACGAGCCATTTTTAAAATCGAGACAAGATGGATATTTGATATGTGCTCTTATGTACCTCATGGGTTAAATGTCGACTGGGACATTGTTTTATAAATAACTCCTGATTATATATAATTTTTTACTAATTTTCAGTCAATTTTAGTCATTATTCTAATGGCATAATAGACCAATATTTTCAACATTATGTGGTTATTATCTTTTAATATATGAGTGTTTTTGACATTACAGCATTAATGTACGTTTAATTAAGTATATCTATATGTAATTTATTGCAATTTGTTTGACTGTGTGCCTTCCATAATTGTATACCACACAGATAGGGTCGCGGCTGTTTTGTCCTTCATCCTTGCTTGTATTAATGTTTCTTTACTCTTCCTTATTATCGCCACAAGATGGCAGTATTGTTTTTTCGTCCATTAAACGCACTCTCCATGCTCCTAAACGGCCGTCAATTACGTGTTGTTTTTTCGTTCGCTCTATTTCCCTACTTCCGTCTCCGATTTCCCTTAGTTAAAATGGCGGATCGGCAGTATTTAAGGGAATGCGGGATGACGCGACAATCGCAGCCAATCCCAGACGACGTTCCTGGTGACGAAACGCGTTGGCGTGGCTTGATGTATTGACGCTATCACGCTGGTCCGATTGATGAAGCTTGAACGAATACGAGCAGGAGAAGGTCGATCAGCCGCCGGCTTTATAAAAAGCATTTGGACACACTGCTGTTTGACAACAACCTAAATGTGAGTGCATCAGCTCTAATCTGCTATAATTAAATCATATCTCTTTTGTTTTGTTAATACCGAGCCGTATTAGAGAACGTCATAGAGACAGCACAGAGGGTCAGAAGGGAGACCTTAAATCCCCACTCCCAGAGTAACCAACATAGTGGTCAGGATACATGGTAAGGAGACTACATCACCACTCCTGGGTGTCTCTTCCAGTGGATTAAGTTCATTCTATTCCCCTCTCTCTTCTATCCATGGATAATTAATTGGACTCACACTTTGGGACTTTTTTTTTCTACTTTTTGGATATTTATGAAGGACTTTTTTCACTTATGTTTATATTTATTCTCGGCATATTCACATAACACTGGTGCTTTTTTTGTTGTTTACATGTATTTAATCATAGATGTTCATATTGAGCTATTTGGAGCCTGATCTGATTAATTGATCTCGCTCCCTTATTCACTAGCGCCGTATCTCTCTCTCTTTTTCTCTAAACCTTACATTGGGTTTAATAGATTTTCACCATACTTGTGAATCTGAACTATCACAAAGTAAGAAACTTGGAAATACAGAATTGACAAGTAATGATTTCCGTCTAGAGCACCAAAGGGAAGAAAAACCGCCTAGTACATCGGTTTATCAGAGGTCTTCTGCGTCAGACTTTAGTCCAGTTCATAGAAGAACAGATTTTTTTGAGTGTCACCATGCCTTGGAGGATTCCAGTCTTAGTGTGTTTACATCTGAAGAAGGCATCCACATGGATGATCCATTGCAGAGCACAGTGTTATCAGCTCTTGGTATTGGTTATGACTCGCTGAGTTCTTCAGGGATTGAGCTATTGAGGGAAACCTTTGTGTCCATTGAAAAACCAATTAAGGTTTTGCATAGTTTACAACTGAAAATTAGTATATTACAAAGCAAGGAACACCCTGTTATGTACCTCAGCCGAAAGTTGAAGACCAATAGGAGAATAAATAGGTTGTTCCTGGCCCTTCAGGAACTTAGTTTTGTTGTAACGCATCGCCCCGGTGTTAAAATGGGGAATGCAGATGGTTTGTCCCGAGTGCCTGGCAACCTGTGTCCCAACCCTAGGGTTAAAACAAGAGGGGGAGGTATGTGACAGGAAGTCAGGTAAATCTGTGTGTGTGTTGTCACGGATGGGAGATGCTTTTCTGCCTTGTTTGGACAATACACTAATTGCTATTGGGCGTCGGCTGCAGAAAATGGCCAGAGAGGTTTGGGGCGTTAGAAGGCTTTAGCTGTTCAGAATGAAGCAATTAAAGCCTATATAAAGACAGCCTAAGGATGACAACTGATTGCTGCATCCTGAGGCTTTGTGAGCTAAGAAGCAGTCACAAACACTACTGAAGAGGTGAGGTGCTGGTTGATATTTCTGTGTGATAAATATCAAAGAGACTTTTTGTTTTCTGCTGTAGGACCAGCAGTGTCTGCCCAGCAGTAGGCTGTGCCAGACTCCATAGGTAGGTTCCTGTGTTGGGAAGGTAGACGCCCCAAGTGGCAAGAGTTTATTTTATGTTTTGTTTTGTTTATGCTGTTTTGATGCTTGCATGTGTATCCAGCAATATGGAAAAATAACCATATCATTTGTTTTCAACCATCCTCAACTGCCTTTTTGTACAATTCAGCGTGTAGTGAACCCATCGAGGGGGTCACACACACCCGCTACCGAGCAAATCCCTCACAATGGCCATATATCCCATGCGGTCCGTGGACATACATATTTATTTATTTTTTAGCTGTTTTGGATATTCGTTAACTATGTTAATATTGGTTCGCTCTCCTTATGGGGACATGTTTAGACGCCGCGCTGTGAAAGGAGGGGACGGTTGCGGCTCCGTCATTTCCACTCCCACTCCGAGCGATTCGGAGTGCTGAGTGGATATTCAAAATGAGGCTTGGTTTTGGTGTACAGGGTACGCGCATGCGCGTTGTTTGTTTGCGTCCCGCCGCGGGGTTTGGCTTCCCCCGCGATGGCGTGACGCATTGCGCGCGCATGCGCTTTTTGATTGGTGATGCCATCAGACGTGGATGCCCACAGCTAATGGGTCCACGTTCTGATTGGCTCATGTGCCGCCTCACCAGGCCCGGTTTTTATTGGTCACTTGTTGCCAATACGCCCCCATCTCTGCCCAAAAGACAATGGCGATTGGTGGATGCATTAAGTGAGGCTAGGCTTTGGGACGTGGAATGCACGCTCGTGTGCAATGGCTGCCTACGTGAGTTCCAAACGAGGCTTGGTTTTTGCTGTGCGTGCGTGCTCGGACCGGAACCGTGGCCCCTTTTTTCTGGCATACAAGGGTATTTAGGGGGGTGATGAGGTGTGCCACCCATGCCCCTTGAAGAAGCGAATTATCGTGAAACTAGTAGGGCAGAACGTGCAGTGCATCGGCATCACCCCCCTGAACTGCTTTGGTTTCCTGCTTGGATGGGTTGTCTGGATGTATTGGGCCGGGACACCAGACTTAAAGGCTTGTTTTTTACTACAGAAATGTGAGTGTAACAGCATGTACAATTTTTTTTAATAAAAGTTTAAAAGGTTTTTACACTATCTTCTTTTTCCAAATCATGACACATGACTGTTCATTTCCTGGACTAATTGGAACAAGTAACGTGGCTCTGTCATCCCATTTACCTACAGGCTTCCTGGGGTCTCCTATAATCAAGGGACCACCGGGTTCTGGTAAGGAGACATATTTGCTTTGGTGGTGGAGGATCATAGCTTTCCGGCTGTCATTTCTATTGGTGGTTCATTTGGTTTTAACATTTTGAGGACTTCTTTTCTTCCGCCACTGGGGAATTAAGCACTTCATTTTTGATTACTTCATTCAACATTTAACCACATTATTTATGGACTATTGTTTGCATGTTATTATATGTCAATTGATGGTAATAGGATTGCAAAACTTTATTAACCACATGACACATGTCTAATTTTTGGTCACTCCAATTTTTTTTTAATGTTTAGCGCAACTTGTTTTTTTCCATATTATGTCTCTATACCCTGTAAACAGTCATGTCAGCAAAAAAATGTTTTTCCCTTACTACTCCTTTAAATATATAATATAAATTCCTACTAGAAACAGTTTGACATTTTTAAGATTGCATACAGGTGCACTGGGCAACATTACTGATTACATAAGATTCTGTATAAATGCTAGGAACAAAATATTTTGGAACAAGGTTACTCATAGAAAATTACTGAAAACAACAACAGACAGACAGACAGCACTCAGTAGCTCAATTGTGGGATAATAGTTCACTGTATAAACCATGAGTGGCCGAAGTTTGTCCACAGTCATTGAACGATTAAAAACATAGTTTATTGGTAAAAAATGTAAGATTGTGCAATTTAAAAAAGTTACCATGCTGAGTGCTCGCTGGCAAGGAAAGTTGCATGGGAAGGTTCCAAACACCATGTGAATGGGGGTTGAACTAGCTACAGTTTGATCCAAGCTAGACCTCGCTGGCACGAGAGGGTGATTTTACTCAAGCAGCTAGGTGGAAGCATGAAGCCCGGAAGGAAGCCACGTGGAACCAGCGTGGAGCGCAAGCACCCTTGTTGCTGTGATGATGAGTTTCACGCACATGTGCGATGTCAAGTCACAGAGAAGACGGCAAACAGAGGTTATAAGCCCAATACAGGTGCAGGCAGTGGGCAGAGCTAAAGGGGGGACTAAAAATTGGACTAAGAATTAATTTGTCACCACAGCCACAGGGATACTTGCACTCCACGCTGCTGCCATGTGACTTCCTTCCAAGCATCGCGCATCTGCCCAGCCGCTCGAGTGATGTCACCTACTTGCGCAGGCAAGGACAGGCTTGGAACAAACTGCAAACATCAAACATCAAACCTCCGTGGAGATAGTGGTTGGCTCCTCTCCATGCAATTTCCCTTACCAGCAGACACATTGACCCCTCGGTGCCCAGGTCCTCAGCGAGCTAACGTTTGTTATATTGCACAAGCTTCCCTTTTTTACCAATAATCTATATGTGTTTTTAACCGTTCAGTGCCTGTGGACATTGAGCCACTCATGGTTTATACTATTCCCCACAATTGAGCTACTGAGCGCTGTCTGATTTTGGTGTTTTCAGCCATTCAGCATTATTTCCATGTTATCTGACAGCTGCACAGTTAAGCTCTGATTTTTATCTGTGTGTCCTTTCCCATTTGTGTTTTGTTTCCCATTTTATACACAAAAATTGGATACACAGTTATTAGGGCCTGGAACGTTGTTTTTTTTTCATAGAAAATTACAGTACTTGGTAGTTTTAGCCAAGTCGTATAACTATTTAATAAAAACATAAAAATATATAAAACATTAAAATTCATTAGCAGCAGTGATTTAATATTTCCTCTGAAAATGTTCAAACTGAACACCTGAATGAATATATTATATAATATACAACAAATATTTCATATTATAAAAATAACAATAAAATGTTTCCTTATTACCTGACATACCTAAGTAAAATAAACAGCAATATTTTCTTTGTAAATGCTCTGTCGATTTGGCATGACTGCAGATAAAAAGCTAATCTCAAGAGTCATTGCCAAACTGCGTTGCCAAATGATCTGGCAAAATGAAAATCAACTGGCACGTTATTAGTTCAAATTGCTACCACTAATGTTATTTTAGAATGCTGTTGGAAACATATATTAATGTATTTCTATTTATTCAGCTAAGTTTTGATGGACTGTTGTACAAAATGAATAAAAAAATAACATATGGTGAACAGCGGGAACATCTTTGTCTGAAACAACAACTGGGATAGTTATAAATATTGTCCTAAAAACTGCCAAATAGAGATGCATACAGGGACGATATCCCCAAACTGAAATATACAATGTTAATTATACATAAAAGTGTAATTTCCATGCATTTCTAGGTGTTGTAAAAAGCAAATACAGCTATTTTTGAGATTGGCTCTGTATTTAATTTTAAAATGTAACCGTGTAACCTATAGGCTAACTCCAGACAGGGGGACATTTGTCACGGTCTGGAGTCAGGCTCAGAGGCCAGTAACTACAGCAGCAGAGCAGGTATTCACACAGGTCACCCTGGCTGATGACACGGGTTCACCTGAGGTGCAGAGTCTAAGCACTAACCGGTATTTTCCAGAGATCCTGATGGTGGAGATGGGCTTTGCTGCGTGTTAGTGCCAGGTCGTGGTCTTTCGGATAGCCCCACCAGGAGGTGAGCAAACCGGGGCCCGGTAGCAGATATAACAAGTAAGGATCAAGCAGAAGCGTAGTCGAGAGACAAGCCAAAAGACGGTACCAAATAGTTGCAGGTAGGGATTCACCAGAAGCGTAGTGGGGGAACAAGCCAGATGTCGGTGGCGAAGATACGGTCTGTAGCAGGAGAGACAGGAGCAAGATATTGGCTGGTGAAGGCACAATATTATGGCAACCAGGAAGTGCAGAGACATTGCTTAAATCAGGAAGTTCATGGAAGGAGCAAAGGGTTCAAGGTTCAAGGCAATCAATATTCAAGACAAGATCATTCAAGGAATTGTCTAAGGAACTATCCATGGAACTATCCAAGGAACTGTCCAAGGAACTGTCCAAGGAGCTGTCCAATGAGCTGTCAAAGGAGCTGTCCAGCATTCCAGGTGGCTCAGCAAGCAGAGTCACCACCATGCACACCAAAGGTCCCAGGTTCAAGCCCAGGTCCTAACAACATGGTGACTGGCAAATTGAATTGCATACTTCATGCATCTCTTTAGGACTCCTGTGGTTGGATAGATTTATCAAAAGTATTCCCAGGTCTGACTAGCTGCTATAGCAAGTACACAACTGATTAATGGTGTCCTACTCTCCCAATATATTCTCCATTATGAAGAACTGGGGCACTTATTGCAACACATACCTCTCTTTTATAGCAACAAAGCAAGGGGTAAATATAATGCGTGAGAAAGAAGAGGGAACAGGGCTGGTGCAAGAATTTTTTACACCCTAGGCAAAACCTCATACCCCCACCCCTCCTTGACCACACCCCCTTTTCCCTGCCCATGTATACCCCACCTACTATAAATGCAGCCTTACCAGTGCCCATAAATGCATCCTCACCAGCGCCCATAAATGTATTATCACCAGCATCCATAAATGCAGTATCACCAGCGCCCATAAATGCAGCCTCACCAGGGGCAGATCATGGCGGTAATGCAGTCTCAGTGACAGTGAAAACTTTTAGTCACCAGGTGATGGTCTGACTGGGGCTCACCCCTGCAGCTGTATCTGTATTTGCTCACCTATGCAGCTCTCTCTGCATCTGAAGATGTGACCCTGCCAGTATCAGTGTGAGGAATAAACAAATTTAAACATTGCCCACCTTGGTGAGTCCAGGCAGGCTCCACCTGACACCAAGCCCGGTGTGCCACCTGTGACTTCACTGACACCTGTCATTGTTCAGATGGACAGGTCAGGTGGGAGTGGGGCCTCTATAATGGGGGGGAATCGTGCAGCGTATGGGCACTGGGCAGGAGCAAGAGCGGCCTCCACGATGCAGGGGGAGGGAAATCATGCGGCGTATGGGTACAGTGCTGGGCAGAAAGGCAGAGCTGGCTGGCTGTAACAGAACGGTACATCAGAGACTGGTGGTGGATGGTTTGAGGAACATAATGAGTTTAAGGTGTTGACTTGGTCTCCAAATTCTCCAGATCTCCATTGTGCATCTGTGGGATGTGCTGTAAAAACAAATCTGATCCATGTAGGTCCCAGCTTGTACAGCTCGGTCAGAAATACCAGAGCATACCTTTAGAGGTCTAGTGGTGTCAATGCTGTGATGAGTCAAGGCAGTTTTGGTGGCAAAAGAGGCTGAGCAGTGTATATGATATAGAGCGAGGATCTCCAAACTACGGCCCTCCAGCTGTTTCGGAACTACATTTCCCATGAGGCATTGAAAAATTCTGACATTCACAGACATGACTAAGCATGATGGGAATTGTAGTTCCTGAACAACTGGAGGGCCATAGTTTGGAGATCCCTGATATAGAGCAACAGACTATCTTCCTGTGTGTAACAGCTCTGGTGAATGGGAGTGAACCACAACTGCGGTTAGCAAAGACCTCAATGCACTTCCCTATGTGAGAATTCAGTATTGGACCCCAGGCGTAATTCCAATCAGAGAACAGGAGTTTGGGGGTTCTCTACATCATTCCTCTCTCACATAAAGAAATGTATTGACCCACTAAGGCTGGACGCATTAAAACATGCAACCAATTCTTAGTCTTTATAGGGTATACGATACACGTGAAGATTCCAATGCACTTCTGAATGCCAGTGATTATCAGTATAGGACCCCAAGCATCACTCCAATCAGAGAACAGGAGTGTGGGGGTTCTCTACATCATATCACTTTAACATAGAGAAGTGCATTAGGCCACTAAGGGAGCAGGTATAAAATACCAGAAACCCTTAGCATAGAAAAGTTAAGGCGAACATGTTCAGTAACTTAGGGCATGGGCCCATAAACAATTAACAACTTATGTCAAGCACGTAGTAAATCGGAATTATGAAGGCAACTAATAGTTGCGTTAGAGAGGCAAGTATAGCTCAGCTAATTTGAGAGTATATGTTCCTTTAAGATGTTCCTCAACAACCAGCCAAAGGCACAACAGTCAATCCCAAGCAGTATGTTAATACTGTAGCTTCAAGCCAGAGTTAATTACAGCAATTGTTTTAGGAGCAATATATGCAGCAGATCTTTCTATAGCACTACAAGTGAAACAATTGGTACTTATCCGTTTGCAGGGCTTGAGTGTAGCAGCAAGGAAGATCTCTTAGGTTGTCCCCAGCAATGGCAGCCTGATGCAGTTAAGGTAATAGCAGATAACGCTGGAGTTGCCGCCTGGATTAGTATACAGCATGGGGAGCGAGCTGGCACCGGTGTTTGTAGCATGGCCGAGCTACGGCTCACAATAATAGAACAGTGTGCAGTGTGCACACTGTTCCGTTATAGGTCCCCAATAGGTGTAGTGCATAATCACTAATAAAAAGCAGGTGTATGGAGAAACAGCTGTACTTCACGCCGCACTTTCGCATTCCAGGAACGCATTACGGCGACGGCAGATCGCCTATTACACTGTGCTTTTATTTTTCTGCACTGGAAGGATTTCTTCTCAAATGGGAGATCCTAGAGCAGGACAAATGAGTAGGGAGACAAAGGTTGGTGAACAGCTCACATACACTGTAATTGTACAATCTCTTAGGGCCCTTTTTACACAGAGCAGATCCGTATTGCTCAGCGGGGATCATCCGTAAATACCCGCTGAGCTGTCGGCGGACAGGGCGGTCCCCGCACACTGTGCAGGGATCGCCCTATCTTTCCTCCACTCTCCCCTATGGGGAATCAGATTAATACGGACCGTGTGTCCGTATTCATCCAATCCGCCAGATAGAAGAAAAATAGGGTTTTCTTCTGTCCGAAAAAACTGATCTTGACGGAGGCGGATGTTTTTGGACTTTAGCAGATGCTCAATCCGCTAACGCAGTGTTTTTCAACTCCAGTCCTCAAGGCACACCAACAGGTCAAGTTTTCAGGATTTCCCTCAGATGAAATGGCTGTGGTGATTACTAAGGCAGTGAAACTGATCAAATCACCTGTGCAAAATAATGGAAAGCCAGAAAACATTCACAACACTCTTTATCCTGATCTTCAGGCTCATCCTAAGTTTTTTCTACACTCATATGCCAATTGAAAGGTAAGCTAAACTTAGCAATTCATGGTGATTTACTTGTTTGACATACTACCTAAATTTGCAAAAGTTCATTATTACAGCAGCAGAGTGCTAGCAGCAAAGATGGTAAGTAAAGATAACCCAGTGGCAGGTATATGACAGGCAAAATGCATATCATCATTATTTATTACACATCCAAAGAAGGGCTCTTTGATGACAGAGAAAAAGGAACTCCTCCCTGATGACACATTTATATGTAGAGGCGTATCTAGTGTAAATGGCGCCTATGGCAAGCACTGAAACTGCACCTCCTGTCGAAACATTTGAAACCCATCTTTCAGATAACCTTAACAAGAAAAAACAGCTTAAAAAAATAGTGAAATTTATCATCCCTTGTGATACCTTGGGTAGTGACATATCCTCTTTATGGGGAAATCTGGAGTTTATTAGACCCCTGATCCCTCCTCTGCCCTCCAAGGCCAGGTAAATGCAGAACCAATACTGGAAGTGATGAAATCTCCATTACTTAAGGCCTTGGTTTCCACAGAGGAGAGGGAGAATCTGATGATCCTTCTTCTTTGTGCTCTGCCAATCTGACCAGTTAAAATGGGAGAGCCTGGGAGAACCGGGGAGGACTGTGGCTAAACGCAACAAGCGATATCGCTGCCATTGTCCATTAGCAAAGGTGCTGAAAAGGAGATCCTGCCTATGCTTGGGAGGAGGGAGGAAGAGACCCTGGTAAATGCCTTGCTGCCCAGCCACTCAACAGCGCCCCTTTCAAATGGCGCCCATGGCACTTTCCATAGCTGCCATACCCTAGATACACCACTGTTTATATGTATAGCAGGCAGCAAGGGGCAGTAATGTTGTATGTTACATGCTTACCCATATACTGCACAGGTGCATCTCAAAAAATTTGAATATCATCAACAAGTTAATTTATTTCAGTAATTCAATTCAAAAAGTGAAACTTGTATATTTTATGTAGATGCGTTACACACAGAGTGATATATTTCAAGCATTTCTCTTCTTTTTTTTTGTAAATTTGATGATTATGGCTTACAGCTAGTGAAAACCCAAAATTCAGTATCTCAGAAAATTTGAATATTACCTAAAACCAATAAAAAAAAAAGGATTTTTAATACAGAAATGTTGGCATATTAAAAAGTGCATGTAAGTCTATGTATGGTATAGTATGCACTATACCAATACTAATTTTGCATGAATTACTGCATCAATGTGGCGTGGCATGGAGGCATTCAGGTGTTATATAAGCGCAGGTTGCTTTGATAGTAGCTCCTCTGCATTGTTGGGTCTGGTGTCTCTACTATTCCTCTTGACAATACCCCACAGATTCCCTATGGGGTTTAGGTGAGGTGAGTTTAGTGGCCAATCAAGCACAGTGATACCATGATCATTAAACCAGGAATTGGTACTTTTGGCAGTATGAAGTTCTTGATATATATCACTCTGTATATAACGTATCTCTATAAAATATAGGAGTTTCACTTTTTGAATTGAATAACTGAAATACATTTAATTTGATGATATTCTATTTTTAAAAGATGCACCAGTATGTAGGTATTTGTGTTTTTAGAAATAACTTTGATCATCTTCTGTAACGGTTGACATTTCACCTGCAACTTCAGGACATAAATTACCAGAAGGCAGTTTCACCTACCAAAAGGTATGCCCTTAAAAAAAACACTGTGGTGATCAAATGCCACCAAAAAAAAATAGTTTTTTTTTTTGTGTGTGAAAAAAAAAACGATATCAATTTAATTTGTGTACAATATTGCATGACTACACAATCGCCGGTTAACATAGCGCAGTGCTGGATAGCAAAAAATGGTCTGGTCATAAAAGGGGTAAAACCTTCCAAAGCACAAGTGGTTAAGAAGACTGACAACAAATTTTGTGTATGTAAGCAAAGTTCTAGGCCTATAGTTGAGTGTCTTTTCTATAACCTCTTAACTTAAAAGGGTTGTAAAGCTTCAATTTTTTTTTTTGAAATAACAAACATGTTATAATTCCCTCCACTGTGCAGCTCATTTTGCACAGAGTCGTCCGATCCTCGTCTTTTGGGGTCCCTTGGCTGCTGTCTCTGCTCGTCCCCACCCAAGGAGGTTACCTTGCGGGTGTGCTCCCGTGTCCAATATCTGGTGTCTATAGCCGCCAACTACAGGACTCGGCCCCACCCCTGGTCCTCGCATCATTGGAGTTGGCTGGCCATTCACAAAGCCATGTGGGACTCGTGCATGCGCAGTCAGAAACCGGCAGTTTCCCCTTCGTTGAAATGGCGGTGCCTGCACCTGATCCGGTGGACGGATCACCCTTGGGGGGGGGGGGGCAATATCACAGGCTCCATGGACAGGTAAGTGTCCTTATTAAAAGTCAGCAGCTACAGTGGTTGTAGCTGCTGACTTAGAAAAAACGTAAAAAGATAAATCTATACATTATGTTATTCATAAAAATACAGTTTTAAATACATATCATCCTGTTTCATCTTATATTAAAAAAAATGTAAGTGCAATGAAACATACTAACATCAGAATCCCTGAAATGCAAGTTCCTCTTGCAAAAGAACCTTCTGATCTAAAAGTCTTTGTAAAAAAACAAAAAAACGTATCTGTGTTGTATGATTTTGATTTTAATTGATGCTTTGGATGACAGTTGTTTTAAACAACTCTTACGTGTTCCTGCATTTTTTTGTAAAAAAAAATAGATATACTGAAATAAAAAAAAGAAATAGCAACGGTTGCCTTCCAATTGATTCTTACTTGGGGCATTACTGCCCATAGGAACATTTTAGAGTGCTGGGAATATAAAAATATGTATCTGTGAATTTGTGAAATAGCTGTCAAGTACAGCTGGATAGTGTTCAGTAACATCTGCTGTTTAATTTTTTTTTTCCAGTAGCTAGAGGCTTTCCATTTTAAACCGTCTGTGCAATCTCAAATGAATCATATCTCACCACAAGGGCTAATAGAAAGTTGTAAAGTAATTCTCTAAAAAGGGCTGAGTGGTTGCTGTATATTTCACAATTCTGTGTTAATTTATCAAACCCTGAGATGATATTGATGCTTTTGTCAATTTTCAGGAATTTTCATCTGTTCAGAAATGCTGAGGCTTTACACAGATGTGGCAGGGTTTTAAAGCATCTATCCAATAAAATATTGAGCTCTAGTAATAAACATTGCTGGATTTTAGTGAGTAATCCTTATAGGTCACTTTTATTGTGCTGTCACCAAAGGCCTAGCGATTCATGGCTTCAGTTATATGTAGTGTGTATGAAATATACAATTGAAAAAGGTCTAATGGATGACAAAGTTTGCTAAAGAACAGTGTATCACAAAGATTTAAAAAATGATTAATTTTTTACCCTTGTGTGCATCTCAGTATTGCAGATCTTTCCCTGCCTCTAGCACATTGGGGGCTATTTATGAAAGACAACTCCACTTTGCAATACAAGTGCAAACTACAAGTGCAAAGTGCACTTGAAATTGCACTGAAAGTGTACTTGAAAGTGCAGTCGCTGTAAATCTGAGGGGTAGATCTGAAATGAGAGGAAGCTCTGCAGATTTTATTATCCAATCATGTGCAAGCTAAAAATGCTGTTTTTTATTATCCTTGCATGTCCCCCTCGGATCTACAACAACTGCACTTCCAAGTGCACTTTCAGTGCAATTTCAAGTGCACTTTGCACTTGTAGTTTGCACTTGCAGTGCAAAGTGGATTTGCCTTTTCGTAAATAACCCCCAATGTGTGTCAAGTCCATCCCATACTTATTTACTACAGGTATTTAAAGATCACTGCTAATTTATGCAGTGCTTTACATATTAATGAAACATTCCCATCAGTCCCTTTCCTCAAGGAGCTTTCACTCTAAGGTCTCTAACTCACATTCATAAATATGCATACTTGGGCAATATACCTACCAGCATGTCTTTGGAGTGTAAAAGGAAACTGAAGTACCCAAAAGGAAACCCATGCAGGCACAGGGAGAATATGCAAACTGCTGTGCCGTGGTTGGGATTCAAACTGATGATCCTATTGCTTCTAGGCAGAAGTGCTAACCACTTAGCCACTTACCTTTAAGGGCTAGCCTACCATTGTGGTAGCACTATAGTCAAAATCATAAATAAAGCCAGCACACTATAATCACATAAATGCAATTCATGCTGCATATGTGAATATTCTACAGCTAAGGTTTGGGACCAAATCTCACGGTAACATGAGCAAGAAGACAAACTTGCATGTTGTTTAACCACTTGCTTACTGGGCACATAAACCCCCTTCATGCTCAGGCGAAATTTCAGCTTCCGTCACTGCGTCGATTTAACTGACATTTGCACGGTCTTGCGACGTGGCTCCCCAAACAAAATTGACGTCCTTTTTTCCCCACAAATAGAGCTTTATTTTGGTGGTATTTGATCACCTCTGCGGTTTTTATTTTTTGCGCTATAAACAAAAAAAGAGCGACAATTTAAAAAAAAATATATATATATTTTACTTGTTGCTATAATAAATAGCCCAATTTTTTTATTTCTTAGTTAAGGCCGATACGTATTTTTCGACGTATTTTTGTAAAAAAAAAAAAAAATCGCAATAAGCGTCTGGTTTGCGCAAAAGTTATAGCACCTACAAAATAGGAAACAGAATTATGATTTTTTTTATTTTTTTTTTTACTAGTAATGGTGGCGATCTGCGATTTTTATTGGGACTGTGATATTGCGGCGGACATATTGGACACTTTTGACACAAATTTGGGACCATTCACATTTATACAGTGATCAGTGCTATAAAAATGCACTAATTACTGTATAAATGTGACTGGCAGGGAAGGAGTTAACACTAGGGGTGAGGAAGGGGTTAAATGCGTATCCTGGGTGTGTTCTAACTGTGTGGGGGGAGGGAGGTGACTGGTGGAGGTGACCGATGCTGTGTCCCTATGTACAAGGGACACAGATCGGTCTCCTCTCCTCTGACAGCACGTGGAGCTCTGTGGAGCTCCACGTCCCTGCTGTCACCTGCTTGTGTTCCCGCCGATCGCATGTACCCAACGGACATCGCGGCCACCAGGTACATACATCGGCTCTTCAGCGATGCGGCAGGACAGTGTTTACCCGCAGCGCGCCACCCAGTGGCGCGCAGGTAATGCACTTTAAATCACCTCCAAAGACGTCCACTTGGCACCTCTGGTCCGCAATGTTGATGTATTTTGTCAATAGCGCGGGTCTGAAGTGGTTAAAACAAAACACAAACCAATATTATATCTAAGTCCAAATGATAATGCCCAGCAGAGACTAAGGCCGCGTAACCGATGAAGTTGACTGATGGTTAAAAATATTATCGTGTTAGAACGCGGTGATGTAAAACACAACGACGTGCTGAAAAAATTGAAGTTCAATGCTTCCAAGCATGCGTCGACTTGATCCTGAGCATGCGTGGATTTTTAACCAATGATCGTTAGGCGTCTATCGGTTAAATTTTAAAGCAAGTTCTCATTTTTTTGACTGAAGATTAACTAACCTATGGGGCCCACACACGATCGGTTTGGACTGATGAAAACAGTCCTTCAGACCATTCTCCTCTGATGATCCTATCGTGTGTATGCAGCCTTAGATGCACTTGCATATGTATATAAAAATGACTTTTATACCTTAACAGATTCAGTAGTGTGTGCAGCAAAGGTACAAAAATAGAAAATGACAGTGAAAAAAATGATTTCCTTTTCTTCTTTTTTCTCCCTTCTCTCCTTTAATTTTCCTCGCCTCCCTCCTTATTTCTTCATTATGTCTTTCTCCTGGGGACCAAGTGCCAGTGTTCCTCATCCTGTGTTTCATCTTCTTGTCTGATATTTCTTCCCCTTAAAGCCTTTGGCACTGGGATTTCCAATTTTTCACAGAACTCCTGTACTTCTTCCACAAACTTAAGTTTTACTGTATGCCCATTTTTCTTGCCAACGGTGCAGGAAACCCCCAGTTATATTGAATCTCATGTTCTTGTAAAGTTTTCAACAGAGGTTTTAATGTCCGCCTTCTTCTTAAAGTATCAATAGATCGGGGAAAATCTGTAAGGCCGCGTACACACGACTAAATAAATCCGATCAAATCGGTCTGACAGACCGTTTTGATCGGATTTGTCTGTTGGGCTATTTTGGTTTGATCGTGTACACACGATCAAACCAAAATCCCCGCCGGCAGACATCGCGGTGACGTGTCGGTGACGTTGACGCCGCCACGTCACCGAACCAGGAAGTAAAATACTTCCACGCATGCGTCGAATCCATTCGACGCATGTGCGGACAGATATGTCCGCTGGTTGATGTACTAATCAGCGGACATGTCGGACGGACGGGTTCCCAGCAGACAGATTTTAAAGCATGCTTTAAAATTTGTCTGCTGGAAAAACCTGTCTGCTCGCCCGTACACACGATCGAATTTGTCTGCTGAAACGGTCCGTCGGACCGTTTCCAGCAGATAAATTCAATCGTGTGTACGCGGCCTAATAGTTTTTCTTCATATTTTGATACTTCTCCATACTTCTCCATACTTGAATTTTTTCCTCTAGTTTCTCGAATCTTACCATTATGTCCCTTTCTACTGGGATTCCCATGGGTCTCCTTAATCTACAACATTTGTTTCTTGCTTTTCCAATAGTGGGTTAAATATTTTATCCATTATTTCTGTCAGATCTTCTCTCTGGGAGTTTTCAGTGAGTCCTCTTATTCGCAGGTTCTTTTTCCTGTTCTTATTTTCTTGTTCTTCCATTCTATATGCTTGTTCTCGCTGTTCTGTTCTTAAAGATCCTATTTCTCCTTTTACTGTAACTTCTTTATTGTAGTTGTATGAATGTCTACTTTATTTTCCACCTTTTCCACTCTTTCCAAGTAAATGTCCCACGTCGTTATGGATTATGGCTATTTCTTTTTTCACCAAGCTTTCTAGACTCCTAATTTTCTCCAGAACTGCAAACATATTTCCCATATTACATTTTGTTGGGAGTTGGCCTTTTCTATGTTGTTTCTTTTTTTTTTCTGTCTCCCCTTCCATTCCAACCTCTATTTCTTCACAAGAGTCTATATGTGAACTTATTTCTAGGGCTATTTTATTCTGAACCTTTTTCTCTTTTTTCTCTTTTACTTAATTTTGCCACCCCTTAGTGTTGTGTTGTTTTTCTAAAGCCTGGTTATTTCCACTTACTCCTACTGTCACATATTTAGTCATGGGGCCAGGGCTTAAACTTGAAAGGAGTGACTTTGCCACTGCTCCCCCTCTTCCTGATCTTCCCCTTTTTTTTGGGGGGGGGAGGTATAAGCCCTCACTACTGATATTCTGCTTATAGATATTTGTTTTCTTTTATTCCACTACTTTTTTGTAATTTTACGGCCCACAATGTATTCTCACTGAGTCTCACTGAGTCCCACAAACACAGTATTTCTGGTCTTCCATTCCAGAGTGTAGTAAGAATTGCTGTTCAAAGTTGCTGTTTAACCACTTGCCGCCCGCCTTAAGCAAAAAGATGTTGGCAAAGTGGTTTCAATATCCTGACTGGACGTCATTTGAAGTCCTCAGGATATTGAGCCGATGCGCGCCCCCGGGGCTACCGTTGTTGCAGGGTGTCAGTCTGATACCCCGCAACACCGATCTAGGTAAAGAGTCTCTCACGGAGAATCATGGCTGATCACGATGTAAACAGGAGAAGCCGGTAATCCGCTTTTCCTCACTTGCGTCTGTCAGACGCGAGTAGAGGAGAGCTGCTCCTCTGTCAGGGGGGGTTTGTGCTGATCTATTATCAGCACAGCCCCCCCAGGAATGCCCACTGGACCACCAGGGATGTCACTAGACCACCAGGGATGCAAAACACAGGTATGCCACCCTAGACCACCAGGGATGACAATGACACAAATAATGGATGCCAATCAGTGCCCGCAATGGATGCCAATCAGTGCCCACAATGGGCATCACTGATTGGCAGGGATAGTTTGGCACTGATTGGCATCCATTAGTACAACACATACGTTAGTGCCACCTATCAGTGCCCATCTATGCCCATCCATGCCACCTATCAGTGCCCATCCATGCCGCCTATATGTGCTCATCCGTGCTGCCTATCCTTGCCTCCTATCCGTGCCCATCCATGCCGCCCATCAGTGCCCATCCATGCTGCCCATCAGTGCCGCATATTAGTGCCCATCATCAGTGCCCATCAATGCCATCACATCAGTGCCACCTTATCAGTGCCCATCAGTGCAGGAGAAAACTTACTTATTTACAATGTTTTATAACAGAAACAAAAAAAACATGTTTTTTTTTTTTTTTGCAGAAAATAGAAATCCCAGAGATGATCAAATACCACCAAAAGAAAGCTCTATTTGTGGGTAGGGATGAGCTTCGCGTTCGATGCGAACACATGTTCGCATCGAACATCGGCCGTTCGATTGTTCGTCGAAAACGAACAAATCGGGTTATTCGCGCCAAATTCGAATGACGCGCAACGGCCCATAATTCACTGCGGCGTTGCACGCTGATGATTGGCCAAGCATGCACCATGACCCCGCATGCTTGGCCAATCACAGCGCCCAAAAAACGAAGAGACCTAATTGGCCAAAGGCTGGGTGCTTTAGCACACACCCCACACTATAAAAGGCCGCCTCCCGGGAGATAAGGGAGGCTACTAGTTAGTATAGTTAAATGTACAGTTTGTAGAGAATATATTGACATCCCTAGGAGTTGTCAATATATTTATAAACTGTATAGCTTAGCTAGTTCTGCTATTAGTATCTGTCAGGCAGGAGATTGTGCTTGATGCTCTAACGTGTTAGTGTACACGTGTTAGTTCATTGCACATAGACGCATTAACTGTTACTGCACGTGTGCTATTTATTTGCACAGAAAGGCAGTTGCTGTTAATGCAAGTGGACTATTGAATTGCACAGAAACGCAGTCGCTCTGACTGTGCCTGTGCTGTTTAATACCACCTGAGCGCATTTGGGGTCACCGTACGTGTGCTGTGACATACCACCTGAGCGCATTTGGGGTCACCGTACGTGTGCTGTGACATACCACCTGAGCGCATTTGGGGTCACCGTACGTGTGCTGGTCTATACAACCTGAGCGCATTTGGGGTCACCGTACGTGTGCTGAGACATACCACCTGAGCGCATTTGGGGTCACCGTACGTGTGCTGTGACATACCACCTGAGCGCATTTGGGGTCACCGTACGTGTGCTGTGACATACCACCTGAGCGCATTTGGGGTCACCGTACGTGTGCTGTGACATACCACCTGAGCGCATTTGGGGTCACCGTACGTGTGCTGTGACATACCACCTGAGCGCATTTGGGGTCACCGTACGTGTGCTGGTATATACCACCTGAGCGCATTTGGGGTCACCGTACGTGTGCTGTGACATACCACCTGAGCGCATTTGGGGTCACCGTACGTGTGCTGGTATATACCACCTGAGCGCATTTGGGGTCACCGTACGTGTGCTGTGACATACCACCTGAGCGCATTTGGGGTCACCGTACGTGTGCTGTGACATACCACCTGAGCGCATTTGGGGTCACCGTACGTGTGCTGTGACATACCACCTGAGCGCATTTGGGGTCACCGTATGTGTGCTGGTATATACCACCTGAGCACAGATAGTGCCACTGTACGTGTGCTCCTATATACCACCTGAGCACAGATAGTGCCACTCTACGTGTGCTCCTATATACCACCTGAGCGCAGTTAGTGCCACTGTACGTGTGCTGCTATATACCACCTGAGCACAGATAGTGCCACTGTACGTGTGCTCCTATATACCACCTGAGCACAGATAGTGCCACTGTACGTGTGCTCCTATATACCACCTGAGCACAGATAGTGCCACTGTACGTGTGCTGCTATATACCACCTGAGCACAGATAGTGCCACTGTACGTGTGCTCCTATATACCACCTGAGCACAGTTAGTGCCACTGTACGTGTGCTCCTATATACCACCTGAGCACAGTTAGTGCCACTGTACGTGTGCTGGTATATACCACCTGAGCACAGATAGTGCCACTGTACGTTTGCTCCTATATACCACCTGAGCACAGTTAGTGCCACTGTATGTGTGCTGGTATATACCACCTGAGCACAGATAGCGCCACTGTACGTTTGCTCCTATATACCACCTGAGCGCAGTTAGTGCCACTGTACGTGTGCTGCTATATACCACCTTAGCACAGATAGTGCCACTGTATGTGTGCTCCTATATACCACCTGAGCACAGATAGTGCCACTGTACGTGTGCTGCTATATACCACCTGAGCACAGATAGTGCCACTGTACGTGTGCTCCTATATACCACCTGAGCACAGATAGTGCCACTGTACGTGTGCTGCTATATACCACCTGAGCACAGATAGTGCCACTGTACGTGTGCTGCTATATACCACCTGAGCACAGATAGTGCCACTGTACGTGTGCTGCTATATACCACCTGAGCACAGATAGTGCCACTGTACGTGTGCTCCTATATACCACCTGAGCACAGATAGTGCCACTGTACGTGTGCTCCTATATACCACCTGAGCACAGATAGTGCCACTGTACGTGTGCTGCTATACACCACCTGAGCACAGATAGTGCCACTGTACGTGTGGTCCTATATACCACCTGAGCACAGATAGTGCCACTGTACGTGTGCTCCTATATACCACCTGAGCACAGATAGTGCCACTGTACGTGTGCTGCTATATACCACCTGTGCACAGATAGTGCCACTGTACGTGTGCTCCTATATACCACCTGAGCACAGATAGTGCCACTGTACGTGTGCTGCTATATACCACCTGAGCACAGATAGTGCCACTGTACGTGTGCTCCTATATACCACCTGAGCACAGTTAGTGCCACTGTACGTGTGCTGGTATATACCACCTGAGCACAGATAGTGCCACTGTACGTTTGCTCCTATATACCACCTGAGCGCAGTTAGTGCCACTGTACGTGTGCTGCTATATACCACCTGAGCACAGATAGTGCCACTGTATGTGTGCTGCTATATACCACCTGAGCACAGATAGTGCCACTGTACGTGTGCTGCTATATACCACCTGAGCACAGATAGTGCCAGTGCCACTGTACGTGTGCTCCTATATACCACCTGAGCGCAGTTAGTGCCACTGTACGTGTGCTGCTATATACCACCTGAGCACAGATAGTGCCACTGTAAGTGCGCTCCTATATACCACCTGAGCGCAGTTAGTGCCACTGTACGTGTGCTGCTATATACCACCTGAGCACAGATAGTGCCACTGTACGTGTGCTCCTATATACCACCTGAGCGCAGTTAGTGCCACTGTACGTGTGCTGCTATATACCACCTGAGCACAGATAGTGCCACTGTACGTGTGCTCCTATATACCACCTGAGCACAGATAGTGCCACTGTACATGTGCTGCTATATACCACCTGAGCACAGATAGTGCCACTGTACGTGTGCTCCTATATACCACCTGAGCGCAGTTAGTGCCACTGTACGTGTGCTGCTATATACCACCTGAGCACAGATAGTGCCACTGTACGTGTGCTGCTATATACCACCTGAGCGCAGGTAGTGCCACTGTACGTGTGCTGTTATATATCACCTGAGCGCATTTGGTGTCACTCCGCTTGTGCTGTTACATACCACCTGAGCACTTCAATATGTCTGGAAGGAGAACAAAGAGAGGCAGAGAGTCAGGAGGGCAAGCAGGCTCTGCATGTAGAGGTAACGCTGGTAGTGGATGTGGTGCATCCTCTTCAGCCCATGGCCGTGGCCGTGGTCGCTCGTCCTTCTTTTCGGGAGCTGGCCGTGTTGAACCTCAACATGCAGAGGAATTAGTAGAGTGGATGACCAAGCCGTCCTCATCCTCCTCATCCTCTCTCACACAGACAGATCAAAGTTTATCTGGCAAAGCAGCTGCCAAGGCGTCCTCTTCCCTCTGCACAATGGCTTCACACAATACTTCCCTAGTACCACCATGTCCTCCTGAGGAGTCCCCCGAACTGTTTCAACACAGTGTGGGGTACATGCTGCAGGAAGATGCGCAGCGTTTTGAAGACTCCGATGATGGAACACTGATAGAGGAAGGCATTGATGTGAGCCCAGGGAGAGGGGGTGGCCGAGAGGGACAGCAATTTGTCAGTGATGATTGTAAAGGTTAACATAAGTTGTCCATATATTGCATATATGCTGTCTATATATCAGAATGACATGAGCATTCCTTGTGATGACCATATATAGTAGTAGTCAGTTTGAATGTCTTGTGACCTAAGTTTTGTGGTTTCTAGAACCAGTTTGTGGCGGTTGACATATATACAAGCCTTAATCATGAGACGAGTTCTAACTTAAGCAATAAATAACGGTAACTCTTAACCAATGATATTTTAACAGCATCACCCAAAAGGGGGGCGTCCGCCCAGTAACAGTGTATTAACCAATGATGTTAAGACATGTATTTGTGTATTTCCTTTGAATCTCTGTATGTTTTTATAAAAGAAACTGCTCGCGCCATATTACAGCAGAATGATTCAGCCTAATATCGTCTCTCAGTCTCGTTACTGCAAGGGCTAAAATCATTCTCCTGGTACCAGACAGGACATCATACCAAGGGTCAGTACTTTATACCTTACAACTTGGGGTGGGCTTTCAGTTTGGGGGCTCTTCCGGGGTGCAGGGGATCTCCTTTCGTCTGTCGGAAGGCTCGGATCAATTCCTGTATTCCTAATAATTCTCAGTCGGGGACTGTGATAAGAATCGTGTCTAGGACACGACGTGTAAGGGTTTTGGATAAGACATCAGGGATGTCCAGATGTCCAGATAAGATAAGTCTCAGGGAGACATAGATATACCCTTGGTATGATCGCCTAAAATATTGATGTTTAAAGTATTAAGTAATATATTGTTGTTTAAAGTATTAAGAATTTTAAAGTAATAAGAAATTATCTGTTGGTGCGGTACAAGTGCTTAGAAGGTGAGCTAAGCCAAGGACTGCTTTGAGACGTGTTTGGCAAACGTATAAGACGCCCCATCTCCGTGGCTAGGCGAAAGCTATATGACCCACGGTTGATGAAAGCAAGTGATACCGAGCCGATCGTCTGTGTAATATTGTATGACGTGTCCTTGATGTAAAATTTGTTTAGTATTTAATATAACTGAGTGGAATTTAAAAAAAATCTGCCAAAGTTAGTTTTAATAATCTCTCCCAAAGAAAGTACAGAGTATTTAGGTCGCAGGGTAGATTTTCCAGATAGACAATAAGGTTGTACTTTTCACAATCTGTCACGATCACACTTGCCAGTGGTGAATTACTAACCACAACGAGCGAGCGTCTCGTGACGAGGCTGTATGAGGAACTAAAAGAATAAGAAGGAATTTCTACTAAGCATGTAAGACTGGCTGTGATGCTTCACAGCCCGCATTACCTTTAACCACTTCTAGAGGGAGACTCCACTCCAATCCAACTAGCTGACCACACACAGGCAGATACAGATCTTACATACAATCTGCTGTACGCTAAGGGTTGGGAAACAGTCTAGCAATTACTACACACTTCTAGGGTTCCTCCAGCTATCCTGTAAGCTTGAATCCCAGTGTTAATCACTCTTTCCACTGTCCCCACACACACACAGATCTCCGTCTGGCAGATCTGTTAGCTTACAATCAGCATGCAATCTAGCAACATACAGTGAAATTGCATACCGATTGACACATAACATAGATTGAGCACTTAGACACTAAAATACAATAACCTCTCCAGAGATATGAGAAGTACACAGAAGTCACTTATTAATTTAATAGTTTAATAACCCGAAAGTGGACAGCACATAAAAAAAAAAAAAAAAAAACTTTCATTGTGAAGTCGACACTTCCTTAATTGGTATAGCATATAGATAGCTTACTGTCGTCTTGTGTAAACCAATGACTTGCTTCCTGTGTCAGCGCAAAATGCCAAAGTTACTTTCATTTTGCAAAACACAGACTTTACTTATAAGAATTGTATTATCCAAGCCATAGTTAAATTGCCCAACACAATCTGTACTGTGTGGGATCCGATCAAACCGGGATCCTGTTTCCAGTGTGTGTGGCACGAAGATTTTTGCATTGATACAACTGTCGGAAGAAAATTGGGATCAGTATATTATACTGACCAACTCCGGTGCTTGGATCAATGGGGACCAGACATAGTAAACCTACCTCCTACCCATGTCCCAACGTCCAAGAAACCTGCAAAGAATACGTTGCCCGAGTAGGAGGCACGGATTATTTTCTTATTAATCCCTGGGTGGATAATATAGCGGGATGGACAGGGATCACATGAATAGAAACGCACAGGACCAACCTTGTTACAATTGCGGCCGTTCCGGCCATTGGGCCAGAAATTGCCCCCTACCTGACAGAAGGGCCAATTCCCAAGACCAGAACCCTGGCCTGCCCAAGACAAATACCCAACCTAGATTTGACATAGACTGGACTCAACATCCACGGTGACGAGGCCCGGAGGATCCACTCGGGTCCGGACGGACTCAGTATGGAATCTAGGGTGATACCTATAACCCGTCCCATTTTTGTCAGTTTAGCGGTTTCTGATGAACTACTCACTGTTGATAACGGCATATGGTCACAGAACGATTTTGACACCGGTCTCATTGATTGTACCCCCTATCGGGCTACCCTGAAACCAGGTGCTCAACCAGTGTTTCATAAACAATATCCTTTGTCAAAAGAGAAACTAGATGGAATCAGACCTATGATACAGGACTTTTTTTAGAGGAGGGAATCTTAACCCCTATCTGCTCTGCATATAGTACCCCTATCAACCCTGTTTCCAAACCAGACGGTAGTGTCAGATTTGTTCAAGACCCAAGGGCTATCAATAGTTTAATCATCCCACTTGCCCCGATAGTGCAAGATAGTGCAAGATGTCACCTCTCTCCTTTCCTCCATCCCTGCACAGGCCACCTATTTTTCTGTAATTGATTTGAAGAACGTTTTTTTTTCAGTATACCTGTACACGAGGACACTAGGCCTCTGTTTGTCTTTTTCCTTTGAGGGTCAACAACTCACCTGGTGCCGTATGAACCAGAGATATGCTGATTCACCTGTTGTGTACAGCATAGTCCTCCAAGCCACATTAAAACCCTGGCACCCCCCCAAGGTTCTGTCCTGCTACAATATGTGGATATCTCCTCGTTTGTAGTCTATCAAGGGAGGCCTGCAGGGAAGATTGTTTATCGTTGTTGGGTTGGTTACATGAATGTGGGCACAAAGTTTCACCCAAAAAGTTACAATGGTGTAAATTGAATATCTTGGTTTTGTCCCCAGTCAAGGGAGTAGGAAAATCAGTCCTAGCCGTATCCAATCTGTCATGGGCCTGGTCAACCCAAATACTCAGAGGGAAATGCTATCTTTTCTGGGTATGATAAATTACTGCAGACAGTGGATACCGGACTGTTCTTACTATGACAACATTTTGAGGCAATGTACACTGTCAGACAAACCAAAAGATATAATATGGTCACAAGAAATGTTAAACGCTTTTGAAAAGTTGAAGTTAGCAATGATGTGTAGTTCTGCTTTGGGCCTCCTTTAAATATGTAAAGCCAATTCAGCTATATACAAGGGACAACTGTAAAACCATGGCGGGGGTACTGACACAAGAACACGGAGGAAAGTTTAGACCCGTAGTTTTTTTCAAAGGTAATGCCAATTTCTGTACAAGGTATGCCCGCTTGTTTGAGAGCCCTAGCGGCATGTGCAATGGTGGTGGAAATGTCAGTAGTTTTCACCCTGGGCCACCCCACCACACTTTACACTACCCACCATGTCATCCATCTTCTAAGAGGGGTACACACCCAGCATATGTCAGCCCTACGTCTAAGTGGATACAAAGTCATCCTCTTAGGAAACACATCCTTGTCAGATACTGTTCCCCAAATGCAGGCCCTGCCCCTATCTTAAATGCATTATTGGGATTGAAAGGTGAGGCAGATGACATTCCACAAGACCATGACTGTTTGACTTCTGTAACAGAAACCTCCCCTAGACTAGACATGGCAACCCTGCCCATACCAGATTCACATGTTGTGTTTGTGGATGGGTCATGCACAAGACCAAATGACACCACATACAATGCAGGATATGTCGTTGTAAGTTTACCTGACTGCATACATGAAGCAGAACCCATCCCCTATCAGTCGGCTCAGGCTGCCGAGCTGATAGCCTTGACCAGAGCATGCTAGTTGTTAGGGACAGTCTGTCACCATTTACACAGATTCAAAGTATGCCTTCTCCGTGGTCCATGACCACGGAGTGATCTGGGCCAGAGGAGGGTTCATAGGAGCGGATGGGAAAATAATTTCTCACTCCCAGTTGATCAATGATCTACTAGCATTGTAGGGCACACACGGGGGGCAGTGATCAGATTTCCAGGGGCAATGCCTTGGCAGATAGAACAGCAAAGGAAGCCGCACTACAAAAACCAGCTACTCTACAAATGGCCGTACTAACACCACCCTCGTTAGATGACACACAAATGATAGTGGAACTCCAGTACTCGGCAAGTGACACAGATCTAAATGACTGGTGTTATCCAGTGTTGCAAAAGAGTCCAAAGAGTGGACTAATTTGCAAAGAGGGGAAACCATGTATCCCACAGGCTAGTGCACCACTTTTTATAGCCCAGCACCATGGGGTAGGCCACAACAGTAAAGCCACAACGCTACTACTGCTAAAAAAAATGATTTTTACATTACTAAGTTTGATAAGTTAGTAGCTGGGTTTGTACAGAGGTGTATTACATGCCTCCGGGCAAATCCTAACAACCCTAATCGGGCAGTCCACCAACACCTCAAATATCCAACAACTCCATTAACACACCTCCAAATTGATTTTACACACATTCCCTGTGATAAGGGTAGGCAGGAATATGCCCTGGTAATTGTGGATATGTTCTCACGATGGCCAGAGATATATCCCACTAAAACTGAGAAAGGCCACAGGAGGTACCTTTCATAAATGAAAGGAGGTGCTACCAATTATTCTAGCAGAAATAAGAATGACACCCCACAAATCTTTAAAATTCTCGCCATTCGAGATTTTAATGGGAAGGCCATTCCCCACACCTTGGGCCAAGAAACCCCTCACTCTACAAGAAGGAGATTTAGAGCAGATTCAGGATCATTATGTCAGGTCACTTATAACAAAACTAGATGAGATAGAACAAAAAGTTGTCTGTAAGTTTCCTTCTCTTCCACAGGAAAACACCCACCCTTTTATACCAGGAGATGTTGTAGTTGTAAAACGATTGACCAAAGATAAAAGAGCCAAAGACTTCGCTTATGGTCCAGAGATGATAGTGGTAGCCGTTACCCGGACCGCAATACTGACGGAAGAGAGCCCAACATGGATCCATGCCACCCGAGTAAAACTGGTGCCTAGAGCCAGACAAAGAGAGGTACTAACGGGGGCAGACAGCCCTGACCTCCGACTAGAAGCAAGTACAAGTGAGGTACTAACGGGGGCAGACAGCCCTGACCTCCGACAAGATGACGTTGCTTATTTCACCACAGACTTCTGGGAAAGCCTTGTGCCTCCTAATTTGGACTGTCCTGATCGTATTCCTGCCAGTTTGGCTGATAACGAACTGTATCTATCACCCTGAAGATTTGGGACATATAAAGAGCATTTGTGGAAATTCCAACACACCACAACAGGACAATATGAATAATACACATAATAGACACAAGAGAAATGAGAACTCAGAGGGTTTTACAGATAAAATGTTATTATTGAAGTTTAAATATGCCTATGCCCTGAAGTCTGGATATGAAAAATGTTGGATATGTAGCAAGCTCCATCCTAGCACTACTAGGATTCCCCTAATGGCAGTACCTCTAAATTTCACCCCTTTCCTTAACAACACACCTCCCCTCGTCCTTACCAATGTCACAAGAATGTTTTCAAATGATACCCCTACTTTTCAAATCATGAGTAGAAGTTATTTCCCAGACTGGTGTTTTAGGTTGGGGAATTCCACAAGGGGGGCTGAAGTTTGCCAACAAGCTAAAATTAACTTTTCAATGACTTCAATTGAAAGCCCTTTCTTTCACACTTCAGAACCTGCCCTAAACATCACTCTAATGAACTTTCTTAGCTCCAGTTCCACCTCCCCAGTGGGCCAGTTATTGGCGAGTCTAACCTTTTCCAGTCTTTTTGACAAAATGATGTCAATATTCAATAAGCGACCTTTAGCTTTAGGGAACAATATTTACATCTGTTGTGGGAAAACATGCCATCCATGGATTCCCATAGATCCCCAGGGATGGTGTTACCTTGCATCGCTGATCCCTATAATGGGTGTGTTAGGGGATGATAAGGGAAGACATCTATTACAGGCCAGCATGCACCCCAGATATCCCCTTAAATATCGTGGGAAACGGGATTTGTTCCAGGAGAAAGACATGGCATGGGCATGGTTCCCTTCATGGAGTGGGTGGGGAATAGACTTAATGAAAAGGGTGAATAAATATGCGGGAATTATTGATGAAATAATGGAGAAGAACTCCGATGATATTACTAAATTAAACATAGAAACTAGAGCAATTAGGAAGCAATTAGAATTACATGAGTTAGCCATTGAGAGCATAAGCGCCGCTCTAACTGGTTTATGTGAGAACACAGAAGATTATGAGTGTTGCACCTGGTTCCATAACACAAGTATCAAGGTGCCAGATTATTATGATGTAATTGCACAACACCGAAAAGAAGTAAACAAATTACAAGATGAAGCTAGGAATATTGCCAAAACCTGGGATCCTTTTGCAAACTTAAGCCTTGGAGCGGGAATGCTGACATGGTTAAAAAGTGCTGCCCTGGCCATCTTTATGATTATTCTTTTTGTTTTACTCTTATATGCTTGTTATAGGCTTATAATGTGCATAGTTGTTAAAATGTCCCAAACACCCGACCCAGCAGCTGCGAATAGAATCTATCTGAACATGTATCATGATAAAAGAAGGATGGAGAAGGAGAACCACATAATTTAGAATTATTTGGATTCTAAGAGGGGATTGTAAGGGTTAACATAAGTTGTCCATATATTGCATATATGCTGTCTATATATCAGAATGACATGAGCATTCCTTGTGATGACCATATATAGTAGTAGTCAGTTTGAATGTCTTGTGACCTAAGTTTTGTGGTTTCTAGAACCAGTTTGTGGCGGTTGACATATATACAAGCCTTAATCATGAGACGAGTTCTAACTTAAGCAATAAATAACGGTAACTCTTAACCAATGATATTTTAACAGCATCACCCAAAAGGGGGGCGTCCGCCCAGTAACAGTGTATTAACCAATGATGTTAAGACATGTATTTGTGTATTTCCTTTGAATCTCTGTATGTTTTTATAAAAGAAACTGCTCGCGCCATATTACAGCAGAATGATTCAGCCTAATATCGTCTCTCAGTCTCGTTACTGCAAGGGCTAAAATCATTCTCCTGGTACCAGACAGGACATCATACCAAGGGTCAGTACTTTATACCTTACAACTTGGGGTGGGCTTTCAATGATGTTCCCCCAGCTGGAGCATACTGCCAGGTTGTTGACAGTGATGAGGAGGGAGGGGATGATGAGGTCACTGACTCTACCTGGGTGCCTTATAGGAGAGAGGAGGAGGAGGAGGAGGAGGAGGACGACGAGGCACAGGCACATCTCCAAAGAGGCAGGATGCCCTCCAGGGGTCAGCTTAAGGTCACACCCACTGCATTACAGCGCACATCTACGGCGCTTGTGCATGGCGCTGCTGTGTCTGACCGGTACAGCAAAAGTTCTTTGGTGTGGGCCTTTTTTGAAACATGTCCACAAGATCGTACCTTTGCTATTTGCAACTTATGTCGCAAGCGTATCTCGCGTGGCCAAAACATTGACCGCCTGGGTACCACATGCTTGTCCAGACATATGTCGACCTGCCATGCAGCTCGTTGGCAAGCACACCAAAAAGACCCACACCAAAGACAAAAGCGTACCCCCCCTTGCCCTTCTGGGACCTCCAACCCCAGTAGACCCCCAGTCCTTTCTGAAGCCTGCAGTGAAGGTGTAGGAATAGGTGTGTCACAAGCTAGTAGTAGCGGTCAATCTACTGATAGTACCAGGCAAATTTCCCTGCCCCAGCTGCTGCAGCGCCGAAAGAAGTACAATCCCAGCCATCCACATGCCCAGCAGTTGAATGCTAGCTTAGCGAAATTGCTAGCACTTCAACTGCTACCTTTTCAGTTGGTAGATTCTGCCCCCTTCCGTGAGTTTGTGCAATGTGCAGTACCTCAGTGGCAAGTACCAAAACGCCACTTTTTCTCACGGAAGGCTATTCCGGCTCTCTACCAGCATGTGGAAGGCAATGTCCATGCCTCGCTGGACAGGGCGGTCAGTGGTAAGGTGCATATTACCGCTGACTCATGGTCCAGCAGGCATGGACAGGGACGTTACCTGTCTTTTACGGCGCATTGGGTGACTCTGCTGGCAGCTGGGAAGGACGCAGGGCAAGGTCCAGTAGTTTTGGAGGTTGTTCCGCCACCACGCCTCCAAAAAAATACTACTGCTTGTGACACACCTCTTTCCTCCACCCCCTCCTCTTCTTCTTCCTCTGTGGCCTCTTCCTGTGGGGATGTTTTCTCCGAACCAGCCGTGCTCCGTAGGCGTACGAGGGGATACGCAGGAATGCAGGCCAAGAGATGCCATGCGGTGCTAGAGCTGGTGTGCTTGGGAGACAGGAGCCACACTGGGGAAGAGATTTTCTCAGCTCTGCAGGGTCAGGCTGAGAGGTGGTTGACGCCATGCCAGCTGAAGCCTGGAATGGTGGTCAACGATAATGGCACCAACCTCCTCTCTGCCCTGTGACAGGGAAAACTCACCCACGTGCCCTGTTTTGCGCATGTCCTCAATTTGGTGGTGCAGCGGTTCTTGGGCAGGTACCCGGGCTTGCAGGATGTCCTGAAGCAGGCCAGGAAAGTCTGTGTGCATTTTCGGAGGTCATATAATGCCACTGCTCGGCTGACTGACCTCCAAAGGGAATACAACCTGCCCAAGAACTGCCTAATTTGTGACATGCCCACCAGATGGAACTCAACGTTGGCCATGTTGCAGAGGCTGCACACGCACCAGCGGGCCATCAATGAGTACCTGTGCCAATATGGCAGCAGAACTGGGTCAGGGCAGCTAGGTTTTTTTTCACCACGCCAGTGGGCTTTGATCAGGGATGCATGCACTGTCCTGTCACCATTTGGAGGAGGCCACGAGTATGGTGAGCAGTGACAGTGCATGCATCAGTGAGACTGTCCCTCTTATTCACATGTTGGAGCACACGCTACGTGGAATAATGGACAGGGCCCTTGAGGCAGAACAGAGGGAGGAAGAGGAGGACTTCCTTACCTCTCAAGGCCCCCTTTACCCAGACAGTGGTCCTGCTTGCCCACCTAGCACACAGGAAGAGGATGAGGAGGAGGAGGAGGAGGAGGAGGAGGAGGTTGTATCAGCAGCATGGAGGTGGAGCCTAGCACTCAGCAGCAGCAGTCTTCAAGGGATCATTTACAGTCCCAAGGAGCACGTGGAGTTTTACGTGGCTGGGATGAGGTGCCTGTGGATCCTGTCGTCCTCAGTGACCCAGAGGACTGTGGCCCGAATGCCTCAGCAAACCTACGCTGCATGGCCTCCCTGATTCTGCAAAGCCTGCGTAAGGATCCTTGTGTACGTGCTATTAAGGAGAGGGATCATTACTGGCTGGCGACTCTCCTTGATCCACGTTACAAGAGTAAGGTTGCGGACCTTATGTTGCCATCGCAGAGGGAGCAGAAGATGAAACTTCTGCGGGAGGCCTTGCAGAAGGGTCTGTGCAATGCGTTCCCAGAACCGGGGGGATTACCAAAACCTGGCTCTGGACAACGTCTTGCTGAGGCTTCGGTGAGTCACAGGAGGGGCGGTGGAGAAGGTGGTCACCTGACCGATGCGTTCAGGCAGTTTTTTAGTCCGCAACCCCAAGGTCTGACCGGTTCCAGCAACCATCGCCAGCGTCTGCTTTACATGGTCCGGGAATACCTAGGGGCAAGATCCGACTTTGACACCTTCCCCACCGAAAATCCTCTGGCTTACTGGGTCTTGAGGATGGATCACTGGCCAGAGCTTGCCCAGTACGCAATTGAGCTACTGGTTTGCCCTGCATCCAGTGTTCTTTCAGAACGGACATTCAGTGCTGCTGGAGGCTTTGTCACTGATCACAGGGTGCGCCTCTCCACCAGCTCTGTTGATCAACTGACCTTCATCAAAATGAATCAGGCTTGGATCAACACCAGCTACCAAGCACCTGATGCTGATATTAATGAATAATATATTTTTTGTTGAAATGTCGGATCCCTTTTAGACTGCTGATGCTGAGTGACTGTCCTCTTATGCTGCTGATGGAATATCCTTCTCCTCCTCACTTTTCTTGCTGATAGCTAGTAAGAAATGTTGTGTTTCTGGGCTCCGCCACCAGTGCCTAAGGCACAATTTTTCAGCCCCTGTTTAACAGGGGCGCCAGATGACAATTTTTGTTGCAATACTTTGCACGTGGCTCCTTCTTGCGCTCCAATTGCAGTTATTGAGAGGGGTTGCAAGTGTTGTATTGTGCCCAAGGCACAATTTTCCAGCCCCTGTTTAACAGGGGCGCTTAATAACAATTTTTGATGCAATTATTTGCACGTGGCTCCTTGTTGCACTCCAATTGGAGTTATTGGGAGGGGTTGCAAGTGTTGTGTTGTGCCCAATGCACAATTTTTCTGCCCCTGTTTAACAGGGGCGCCTAATAACAATTTTTGATGCAATAATTTGCACGTGGCTCCTTGTTGCGCTCCAATTGGAGTTATTGGGAGGAGTTGCAAGTGTTGTGTTGTGCCCAATGCACAATTTTTCTGCCCCTGTTTAACAGGGGCGCCTAATAACAATTTTTGATGCAATAATTTGCACGTGGCTCCTTGTTGCGCTCCAATTGGAGTTATTGGGAGGGGTTGCAAGTGTTGTGTTGTGCCCAATGCACAATTTTTCAGCCCCTGTTTAACAGGGGCGCCTAATAACAATTTTTGATGCAATAATTTGCACGTGGCTCCTTGTTGCGCTCCAATTTGAGTTATTGGGAGGGGTTGCAAATGTTGTGTTGTGCCCAATGCACAATTTTTCTGCCCCTGTTTAACAGGGGCGCCTAATAACAATTTTTGATGCAATACTTTGCACGTGGCTCCTTGTTGCGCTCCAATTACTGTATGTTTGAGGGGTGCCCTTTTTTCTAAAAAATTTCTTTCACACAACAATAATGGCCCCCCACCACCGCTAAAATATTCGACATAATGTTGCCACACAGAACTTTTGCTGCTATATACCACCTGAGCGCAGTTAGTGCCACTGTACGTGTGCTGCTATATACCACCTGAGCACAGATAGTGCCACTGTACGTGTGCTGCTATATACCACCTGAGCACAGATAGTGCCACTGTACGTGTGCTGCTATATACCACCTGAGCACAGATAGTGCCAGTGCCACTGTACGTGTGCTCCTATATACCACCTGAGCGCAGTTAGTGCCACTGTACGTGTGCTGCTATATACCACCTGAGCACAGATAGTGCCACTGTAAGTGCGCTCCTATATACCACCTGAGCGCAGTTAGTGCCACTGTACGTGTGCTGCTATATACCACCTGAGCACAGATAGTGCCACTGTACGTGTGCTCCTATATACCACCTGAGCGCAGTTAGTGCCACTGTACGTGTGCTGCTATATACCACCTGAGCACAGATAGTGCCACTGTACGTGTGCTCCTATATACCACCTGAGCACAGATAGTGCCACTGTACATGTGCTGCTATATACCACCTGAGCACAGATAGTGCCACTGTACGTGTGCTCCTATATACCACCTGAGCGCAGTTAGTGCCACTGTACGTGTGCTGCTATATACCACCTGAGCACAGATAGTGCCACTGTACGTGTGCTCCTATATACCACCTGAGCGCAGTTAGTGCCACTGTACGTGTGCTGCTATATACCACCTGAGCACAGATAGTGCCACTGTACGTGTGCTCCTATATACCACCTGAGCACAGATAGTGCCACTGTACATGTGCTGCTATATACCACCTGAGCGCAGTTAGTGCCACTGTACGTGTGCTGCTATATACCACCTGAGCACAGATAGTGCACGTGGCTCCTTGTTGCACTCCAATTTGAGTTATTGGGAGAGGTTGCAAATGTTGTGTTGTGCCCAATGCACAATTTTTCTGCCCCTGTTTAACAGGGGCGCCTAATAACAATTTTTGATGCAATACTTTGCACGTGGCTCCTTGTTGCGCTCCAATTACTGTATGTTTGAGGGGTGCCCTTTTTTCTAAAAAATTTCTTTCACACAACAATAATGGCCCCCCACCACCGCTAAAATATTCGACATAATGTTGCCACACAGAACTTGAGCAAGTAGCATTAATTACTTTTTTTTTTTGGTCCTTTCATGTTGTGCAGGGACATTTCTAAACACGTGCCACTACTATAGACACCCAGCAGGTGTGATATTTAAAGGATTTTTTTTTTTCACTTTAAGCATCATTAAAATGGCTGCTCCGCAAAAAACGGCCGTTTAAAAAAAAAAAAATTCCATTGATACATGTTCCCTGGGGCAAGACCCGGGTTCTGAACGACGTTTTCTAACATTTAATAGAATTTTGGTCTTTAAAATGACCGTTTTTGAATTCGAACGTTCGGGTCCCATAGACTTCAATGGGGTTCGAAATGTTCGGGCGAACCCGCGGTCTGTTCGAACGTTCTGGTGCGAACCGAACCCGGGGGTGTTCGGCTCATCCCTATTTGTGGGTACAAAATGATAAAAAATGTGTTTGGGTGCAGTGTAGCATGACCGCGCAATTGTCATTCAAAATGCAACAGCGCTGAAAGCTGAAAATTGGTCTGGGCGGGAACGTGTATAAGTGCCCTGTATGGAAGTGGTTAATATCTTTGAATCCAGTTTTTGTTAACGTTGTCCGAAACAGTATCAAAGTAAAAAAAGAAAAATTAAACCAGGTTTTTCACCTCCACTAATAGTCTTGTGTGAGTTCAATTCATATAATTCACTTTAGCAGCACTCCTACATGACTTATCAATCAGATTTTAACAGTACTCCCCAAAAAAATAAGAAATAAAAAATGATTACTTGCAGCAAAAGAATAAAAGGGGGGGGGGGAGAGAAAGGGAGCAGGGTGAATTTTTTTCCTGCAGACAGACCCCAAACAAACAGTCTCCTGTGATGGCACTCAGCACACAGAAATCAGATGACTGACATGGTCTGCTGAAGAGGTTCAGCTTAAACTTTAGGAAGGCACTAGGAAAGTACAAGAAAAAAAACCTTTGGGAGGGGAAAAAAAGGACAAAGTAATTGTTTATCTTTCAAACAGTCTCCTGTGGACAATTTCCTACAATTATTCAGGGTGCTTTTTTCCCGTTCGGCTCCCTCTGACTCCTCTCGGCTATTTTCAGCCGCTCTCGGCAGGACGCCTCAGTTTTCCGCGGCCATTGGCTCCTTTCGATCTAATCTTCACTGCTCTTGGCAGGACGCCACAGTCTTCAGCCGCTTTTGGCTTTTTCCGTATATTCTCGGATGCTCTCGGCAGGTCACCGCGCTTCTCGGCCAGCTCCGTCGTCCCCTCCTACCTGCTGCGACTGCTGCCGGTCGCTGTCGATTGCTGCTGCCTCTCTGTCAGTCAACCATCAACTTCCTACAGCTCCACAAACTATCCACAGGCTGTCCACTTACCCCTTAGCCGACTGATGCTTCCAGGCCACACACGGACAGGGTAACCTCCTCTCTACCGCCGTCAGGATCACTTCAGCTCCTCTCCAAGCAAACCCAGGTACCAGAGAGAATTTTTTTTGTGCACTTAGTGGAGGCTAAGGGCGACTTCAGTCAAACGGGAGCGGGAGTACAGAAAGTTTCACTTCATACACATTAGAGGGCTGGAGTCCTGGAACTCATGGTGTGCTCCTTCCTAGCGCCATCACCAGACTCCTCCCCCCTGACAGGTTCTATTTAAGATCACTTTAAAAGCAAAAGTGCTTGTTCCCCATTTAACTTTGTTTTGTATATTCATTTTAATTTTCTAATGACATTTTCTGTACGATTCAAAATCAGATCAGTCGAAAAATGATAAGACTGAATCAAATTCAGTGTGACGAATAGCTGGTTGCTTAGGAGCGGGCCAGAAAGCCGACCACCACATTCTTAACAACCGATGACTCATCAACTGTCAGCGGGCTTCCTCGCTGACAGCTGAAATGTAAACAAAAGAGTGCCAGCAATGAAAAATTCTGAATAAAAACAGTGTGGTGTCCTTTCCGGTCTGGTATGTATTTTAACCACTTGGCCACTGGGCACTTAAACCCCCTTAATAACAAGACCAATTTTCAGCTTTCGGTGCTCTCACAGTTCATACAACACTGTAACCAAATGACATTTTTGTCCTTTTTTTCCCCACAAATAGAGCTTTCTTTTGGTGGTATTTGATCACCTCTGCGGTTTTTAATTTTTTTCGCTATAAATGAAAAAAGAAAGAAAACTTTATAAAAAAATTAATTTTTCTTTATTATAAAATTTTGCAAAAAAGTAATTTTTCTTCAAAATTTTTACCTAAAATGTATACTGCTACATATCTTTGGTAACAAAAAAAAAAAATTGGATATCATTTAGTCTGGGTGAAAGTTATAGGGTCTACAAGCTATGGTACCAATTACTGAAAATGGATCATTTTGATCACATCTAATGTACTGACAGCCTCTCTCATTTCTTGAGACCCTAACATGCCAGAAAAGTACACATACCCCCCAAATGAGCCCTTTTTGGAAAGAAGACATCATTCCAAGGTATTTAGAAAGAGGCATTGTGAGTTTTTTGAAGTTGTCATTTTTTCCCACAATTCCTTGCAAAATCAAGATTTTTTATATATTTTTTTCCACAAAATTTTCATATTAGCAGGTTATTTCTCACACACAGCATATGTATACCACAAATTACACCCCAAAACACATTCTGCTATTCCTCCCGAGTATGGCGATACCACATGTGTGAGACTTTTACACAGCGTGGCCACATACAGAGGCCCAACATGCAGGTAGCACCATCAGGCGTTCTGGAGCACCCAGACCAATTCTGACATTCCTCTCCTACATGTAAAAACCATAATTTATTTGCTAGAAAATTACATAGAACCCCAAAACATTATATATGCTTTTTTTTAGCAAAGACCCTAGAGCAGTGATGGCGAACCTTGGCACTCCAGATGTTTTGGAACTACATTTCCCATGATTCTAATGCACTCTGCAGTGTAGTTGAGCATCATGGGAAATGTAGTTCCAAAACATCTGGAGTGCCAAGGTTTGCCATCACTGCCCTAGAGAATACAATGGCAGTCATTGCAACTTTTTATCGCGCATAGTATTTGCACAGCAATTTTTCGAACGCATTTTTTTTGGAAATAAAACAGTTTTGTGCTTTTAAAAAAAAAAGAAAGTAAAGTTAGACCAATGTTTTTGCATAATATGAAAGATGAAGTTACGCCGAGTAAATAGATACCCAACATGTCACCCTTCAAAATTGCACACGCTTGTGGAATGGCGCCAAACTTTGCTACTTAAAAATCTCCATAGGTGACGCTTTAAATGTTTTTACTGGTTTCATCTTTTTAGTTGGAGAGGAGGTCTAGGGCCAAAATTATTGCTCTCGCTCTAACGTTTGCAGTGATACCTCACATGTGTGTTTTGAACATCGTTTTTATATGTGGGTGGGACTTGCGTGCACGTTCGCTTCTGTATACGAGCACACGGATACAGGGGCGCTTTAAAAAAAAAATTATTGTTAATTTTACTTTATTTATTTTAGTTTGACATGTTTTTCCCCAAAAATTAATGTTTTGATCACTTTTATTCCTATTACAAGGAATGTAAACATCCCTTGTAATAGGAAAATAGCATGACAGGTCCTCTTTACAGTGAGATATGGGGTCAATAAGACCCCACATCTCACCTCTAGGCTGGGAAGCCTGAAATAAAAAAACGATCTTGGCTTCCATCTTAGCGGTGAGTCGGAAATAACACTGGAGGGCGAAGGAAGTGGGGACGTCCCCTTTCGCCTCCCGTAAAACAGGAACAGCCGCCATAATCGTTCTTATGCTGTAGAGAATCGCCTGCTGAAAAAGATGATATCTGAATGATGTCTGTAGCTGCAGGCATCATTCAGATATCCCTGCACAAAGTCAAGGATGTCATATGACGTGGGCGGGAAGTGGTTAAAACGCATTTTTTCCCAGAGTATTTTCTGAGTATTGCAGAGTATTGTGCGGGGGTATTGCAAAGTATTGTGTGGGGGGTATTGCAGAGTATTGTGCGGGGGTATTGCAGAGTATTGTGCCGGGGGTATTGCAGAGTATTGTGCCGGGGGTATTGCAGAGTATTGTGCCGGTGGTATTGCAGAGTATTGTGCCGGTGGTATTGCAGAGTATTGTGCCGGTGGTATTACAGAGTATTGTGCCGGGGTATTGCAGAGTATTGTGCCGGGGGTATTGCAGAGTATTGTGCCGGGGGTATTGCAGAGTATTGTGCTGGGGGTATTGCAGAGTATTGCGCAGGGGGTATTGCAGAGAATTGTGCAGGGGTTATTGCAGAGTATTGCGCAGGGGGTATTGCAGAGTATTATGCAAAGGGTATTGCAGAGTATTGCGCAGGGGGTATTGCAGAGTATTGCGCAGGGAAGGAAGAGTTTTGCAGGGGTTAATGCAGGGATGGATGGATCTGTGACTGCAATAGTCACAGATCCAGGCACAGCGCTGCCGACACCCGTGCTCCCCCCTCTCACACTGTACCGATCGGTACAGAAAGAGGAGGGAGGAACCGGCGTCATCAAATGATGTCGGTTTATTTACATGTGATCGCTCCGTCATTGGACGGAGCGATCACGTGGTAAACGGCCGTTATCAGCGGCAATTTACCGCAATCCGTGTGCACGCCCTAGAGGGCGCACGGGGGCACAACTCTGGGAGGACGTTATATAACGTGCTCCCAGAGTTTAGCAACCACCCTACAGCCGTTATTTTACAGCGTGCAGTGGTTAAGTGGTTAAAGGGAATACCATGCCAAAATTAAAAAAGAAAACTGGTGTGGGCCCCCCCCCCAAAATCCATACCAGACACTTATCTGAGCATACAGCCTGGCAGGACAGGAAAGGGGGGAGACAAGCGAGCCCCCCTCTCCTCTACCATACCAGGTCACATGCTCTTAACATGGGGGATGCTTTAAGGAAGGGGGGACCTGCCCTCCCCACCCCAAAGCACCTTGTCCCAATATTAGTGGGGACAAGTTCCGGCCAGGGTTGTGGGGGTCTGTGGGAAGGAGGCTTATTGGCTCTAAGGTCCTGCCCCATTATGTAAAAGAGTATGGGGTACCCATTCACCAAAAAGTGTTTGGCGGCAGAGTTTAGATCTTTTTATCAGGGTCTTTACAATCTAGGACATTCCCCACATATGGATCCTTCTACAGGCGTGAGATAAACTATACAGTCATACCTTGCCTCCTCTCTGGCATGGCGTCAATTTCTAGTGCGGCTCAAGAGGAGTTGGAGGAGCCCATTACAGCTGAGGAGCTAGAGGTAGTCCTGGCCAAGTCTAAACTGAAAGGCCTCAGGCCCAGATGGCCTTACTCTGACCTATACCACTTCTCTAACTATCCACAGATGTCAAGAAGGCCTTTGACTACTCAATTGGCACTTCATAAAAGCCATCCTACGACACATAGGTATGGGGCTTCACATGAGGGTTTACGCAATACACTCAAAACTCATAGCAGTGTTCAAGGTTAATGAAACTATCTCAGAATTCCTTCCCCTTTCCAATGGCTCTAGACAGGAGTCATCCCTTTCATACCATGTACAAAATTGTAGAGATGCCCTCCTTTTTTTTTTCTAAACCAAAAATCTTACTCCAAACTTACTCATGACATCCAAAAATCTCAAGTAATAAACATCCCCCTTCCATACCAAAAATCAAACTTATACAATCTCATTTCCCTTTTAAGTGTATTTCCTCCTCACACAATACTTAGGCAGGCCATACACGATTCGAATTTCGAACGAGCCGTCGAGCGATAAACGAACGCGGCGCTCACAAAAGCATGCGAGTGTACCATCAATTACGTACGAAAATCGAGCGAGAAAACACAATGTTTTCATACCATAGAGGAAGTGATGTAATCTTCTGTGACCTTTTAAACATACCCCCTACTGTCAAAAGTCGGGTCGCGCCAACTCGGATCATGCGCAGTTATGTTTCTTGGGAAAAATCGTCCAACTCTACCATTAACGATACGATTTTTGGACGTTTTTCAGAAAAAAAACCAACATGTTGGTTTTTGAAATTTCGCCTGTCGTACGAAAATCGCGTGTCGAACAAGCACACTAATGATTCGAAAATCGTCCGATTTCACGCTCGTATGCGATTTTCGATCGAAATTCGAATCGTGTATGGCCTGCTTAAGGGATACAAATTGTGCAAATCCTTGAAAGATAGAAATAAAGCTCACTTTCCTCTAGACATGTGCAATTCATATAGTTCCAAATTCGTTTTTTATCAAATTCTTGCCAAATTAGTTCATTCAGAAATGTCAAAGTTTTCTAAATTTAGGAAATTCTAAATTTAGGAAATTCTAAATTTCGAAAAATTCGAAAATTCGAAATGAGGAAATTCTAAATTTTGGAAATTTGATAATTCGTAAGTAAAAATGAAAATCTGAAAATGAGAAAATCTAAAATAACCAACTATTAATATTTCAAGTATTACTAAGTATTAAATTATAGGTATTGGAATTTCCTTTCAAATTTGGCTGTTAGTGAACATTACGAATATGAATTTATCCAAAGTTACAAATTATCCAAAATAACGAATGCAGTATTTAAACGGATGGAACGTAATGATATGATAATAATAAATAATAATACAATTATTATTAATATTATTAGTTTTTTTTATAATTTTTTTCCATTCCATTTGTTTAGATGTGGCATTTGTTATTTCAGATAATTTGGAACTTCAAATTAATTTGTATTCGTTACATTCACTAACAGCCAAATCTGAAAGGAAATTCCAAAACCTATAATTTAATAGTTATTTTTAGTTAGTTAACTATTATTGAAAAACTGGCAGAAAAAAGCCAAAAAAAAACGAATGAAACGAAAACGAACACATTTTTCGGCAGTGCACATGTCTTCTTGTCTCCCCTCCTTGATTACTTGTAAAGCTCTAAAAAAATGTAACAAATTTTTTTATGGTTTGGGAGAAACAGTATACTGAAAGTGAAAGTCATTCCCAGACTACTGTACCTCTTTGAAACTAAGCATATACCCAAACCCTTTCTCAACTGTTTTTGCCTGGAATTTCAAAATTGTTGTCAAGAACGAAAAAATAAAGATAGGTATTGGTCTATTTTGACCCTTCCCAAGATCCAGGGAGGACTTTCTCAATCCAAAAGTGGGATTGTCCTCAAGCAGGAGGTTACACTGTCTCTTCTATGAGATCTCATCCTCTAAGGAAAAGCCTTAGGGTGTGGCAGGCAGGTATATACTACATTAGTATTCATCTGAGTTTCAGGGTTTTTCCCGTTCATTTTAACAAACGATAATGAACGTGTTGAATCCGAAATCCAAAAGATCCAACATAAAAATGCTTTATTTTCGTTTCATTACATAGTTAGCTAGGTTGAAAAAAGACACAAGTCCATCCAGTTCAACCATAAGAATAAAAACAAATAAAAAAAAACAAACAAAATAAAACACAACTGGCGTTGATATAGATAGAAGATTTGTCACGACGGTGACAATAGCGATCTGTGTCTATTGAACCTGCGGTCGAATGTGCCTAACCTAACACTATAAGTCTAAGATTATTCGACATCGCGTCGGAAAAAAAAACAAATCGCGCCGCTTGCGTAAAACGTTCATGAATGGGGATGTGACGTCATTGACGTTCACTGACAGAAATTGGAGCATGCGCACTGGGATGCATTGACACTCGACGCATGCGCAGTACGTTCGCCGCGGGATCGCGCATAGTTTAAATAATACACGCCCCGTACCCGCCCAATTAGAATTCCGCCGGCTCATTTGCGATGCGCTGCCGCAACTTTAGGAGCAAGTGCTTCATGAATAACAGCACTTGCTCCTAAAATTTCAGCAGAGTAACGTAAATGAGAAGCGTTACTCCAGAGCAAAGATGCTCTCATCTACCTGAATCTGGCCCATAGAGAGAAAATATTTGACATTATAGAGACATGAAGATTCGACGAAGCAGCTAAAAACATCAGTCGCCACAAACTGACTTTTATGGTCAAATGCTCCGCCCATAGGCTATAGAAGAATTCTAATGTTGGTTGACTAATAATAATAATTAATAAATATAATTATTACTAGTCATACAATATTAGAATTGTACTATAACTTGTGGGCGGAGCATTCGTCCGGAAATGTACAATTGCAGTGTCGTACAGTTTAGCTGCTTCGTCGATTTTTCTTAGAACATTCGACGGACACCATAAGCATCAATAGCAGATTCGACCTTAACCGCTTATGGACCGCCGCATGTACATTTAAGTCGGCAGAATGGCACGTACAGGCACATTGGCTTACCTGTACGTCCCTGCCTTGACGCGAGTCGGGGGTCTGATCGGGACCCCCCCCGGTACATCCGACGGTCCTGATGGCTCTTGGAGCGATCCGGGATGAGGGGGCGGCTATTAGTTTTTGTCTGCCCCCTCACGATCGCTCCCAGCCAATGTGCGCCCCCCCCCCCCCCCGCTCTGCACTTCCTCCTCCTGTGTAAACACAGGAAGGAGGAAGTGATGTGATCTCTCCCTCTGCGTTTTTTTCAACCGCTGCTGAGGAGAGATCACATCACACAGTAAGTCTGCACAACACTACACTGACACCAGGACACACAGGCACATTAACCCCTTGCAATCCCCCCCCCACCCCCTCCCCCCTGTCACAGTGTCACTGATTGCAGTGATTATGTGTATTATCACTGCAGTTAGTGTCAGTGTGACAGGCAGTCAGTGTTAGGTTCAGGGTAGCCCCCGTACCCCCCCTAATAATGTTTAACCCCTTGATCACCACCCTAGTTAACCCTTTAACTCCCTATTGCCAGCGTCATTTTTCTGATCACTGTATTAGTGTCGCTGTTCCCACTAGGTAGCAAATTTTTTTTTATTGCGATTTATTTTTACTAAAGACATGTGGCTAAATAAATTTTGGCCTAAATGTTTGACTAAAATTTAGTTTATTCGATTTTTCTTATAACAAAAAGTAAAAAATATTGTTTTTTTTTCAAAAATGTCGCTCTATTTTTGTATATAGCGCAAAAAATAAAAATCGCAGAGGCGATCAAATACCACCAAAAGAAAGCTCTATTTGTGAGAAGAAAAGGACACAAATTTTGTTTGGGAGCCACGTCGCACGACCGCGCAATTGTCAGTTAAAACAACGCAGTGCCGAATCGCAAAAAGGGGCCTGGTCATTTACCTGCATTTTGGTTTGGGTCTTAAGTGGTTAAAGTGGATGTAAACCCTAATTTTTTTTTTTTTTTTTGCTGTCACAATGTAGAGTATGAGATTTCCCATCATCTGTGCCCAGTCTTGCCCCAAAAAGTTAATCCAGCTCTGAGCAATCCTCTTTTCGTTTTTCAGCGAGATAAAACGGACAAACAGGAGAAAACTTTTGTCCGTTCTTCCCCCTTGCTGTGAATGACAGGTTATTTACATATCTCATACACTAGCCTGAGACAGGCATTATTTTTTAATTCCCACCCCTACTCCTTTTTTGAAATCATTTTGACTGGATGTTACCGATCATAGCAGAATTTAGTGTAAGGAATACACAGGACAAAATTCATTGTATGGTGAGAAAAAGAGTTTAACTGCTCCAAAGTCCCAGAGAACTAGATGACTGAATCCAAACACTTGGGTGCCAGCGCTGCAATGATATGCAAGATTTTTAGAAAAAAACTAGGATTGCTGCACTCCAAAAACAATGTTGTTCCTTTTTAATAAAACTGGTCACAAAACAAACATGTACAGCAAAAAATCAGATGAAAAAAGCTTTTTTTCATCTGATTTTTTGCTGTGACATGTTTGTTTTGTGACCAATTTTATTAAAAAGGAACAACATTGTTTTTGGAGTGCGGACATCCTAGTTTCTTTTTTTCCTACAATCTTGCAGGACAAAATTCATGTTGACAAGGGGAGTGTAGAGGTGGGTGGAGAGTCAAGAACAAGCCAGACTGGGTTGGCAACAAGATAATCAAAGTCCAAGGGAAAATCCAGGTGTCGAAATCAAGAATGAGCCAAGTAAGCAACCAAAACTAAGAGCATCCATAAACAGGAACCTATACTAGGGCAAGGACAGGAAAGGGAAGTGGAGATTTATAGGGTCGCTGATCAGATAACTACAAAAAGCTGGTCCCAGGGTGGAGTCAACATCAAACACATAAAGCAGAAAGTAACCAGGATTCAAAACATAAAACAAGTTCCCTGGTGGTTCAGGACATGGAAAACTGTCTATTAACACCAAGGTCTCCCAGCATCAAATCCCGTGCACGGTGTGACACCCTATACTTCACCTAAGGAATTTGCCTTGAGTCTGCAATGCATTCCACTGTACTGGAAACAGGTAACACCCCGCCACCCATGGCTTGCTTTAGCTTGTCTAAAGTTTTAGAAATGCAAAGCATAGGACACTTTATTTTCTCCTTATTCCATTTTTTTTTACTTATCCCACTACAATTTTTTTCCACTTATCCCACTACAGCTCCCAGCCTGAACCTTCCACAGTTAACCGTGCCCTGGTTGGACCCTTGATGTTTTTTATATCTTTGTGTACTCTGCCATGAAGGCACCTTTTATCCCCCCATACACAGACACCCCTGGGCCCTCCCCCCAAATACTGCTCTAAACAACAAAAACAGCTAGGGGCAACATGAACTCCCAGTACATTCTGAGCTCTGTTTGAAAGTGTTTGCCCTGGAAGATTTAATAATTAGGTATAGTTCACCCATGACTGTATGTCTGTTGCACTGGATTGAAAATACTTTTATGTCATCTCACTACAGCTGCAAAACAGACTATTGCCAAATCTTGGAAATCAAACTCTCTAATCTTGGCAGAGGCTAAACATAGAGGCCCAGATTCACAGAGTGTTGGGCGCACATTACGCCGCTGTAGCGCAAACGCCGTACGCCACATCAACATAGCACGGAGAGGCAAGCATTGCATTGAGCAAAGTATTACTCCCAACGCTGCGTCAGCGTGGGGTAGGTTTCTAGGGCGTTACCCCATGCAAATAATGAGGCGAGCGCCAGACAGGTACGCCGGCGTGGCGCAGTGGTTTACGCCCGGCGTATCACGAACGGCGCATGTGCCGTGATGTGGACGCATGCACAGCCCCCCTTTGCACCTGCTCACAACCACGCCGGCACAACCGCCTAAGATATGCCGGCCCACCCCATACGCCGAGAACATAAGTACGCCCAGCCAGATGCACGTCCAGTGCAAAAGTACGCCAGCTTGTGTTCCGTGGTGCAGAGGTGCTTTTGTGATCTGAGCCATGTCAGATAGTGAGTTTGAGAGGGAAACGAGGAAGAAGAACTTCTCTGTGGATGAGAGGGCGATCCTGACCTCGGCCATATCAAAATATGACACCTACCTCCATGGCGCACAGAGCGGGAGGACCAGCAAGGCCAGGAAGTTGGAGATCCTTCAGAAGGTGACCCTGGAGATAAACACCCTTGGCCATGAAACCAGGACCTGGTAGGAGATCCAAAAAAAATCAACGACATGCGTCGGCGTGTCAGGGAGAAGCTGGCCAAGATGAAAAGGCACCAAATGGGCACAGGAGGCGGATCAGCAATGACTGTAAAGCTGACAGCTGAGGAGGAGGTTATAGCCAGCTGCCTGGAGCAGGAGCAGGTTGATGGCCTGGAGGGATTTGACTCCAGCTAACAGGACTTGAGGAGAGATAAGTGTGTTTCATTACCCATCCGGTGGGGATGCAAGTGAACATGTGACAAGTGTGTGGGTCCACCAACATGTGAATGCTTTGTGTCATCCACAGATGTGCTGGAGGGAGCTGGGCCATCTTCTGCCTGTGGACGACCCACGCCATCCAAGGAACATCTTCCTCAGTCTGACCCCCTGGGAAACCACAAATCAATGGTGGAGGGGAGTGCCCATACATCTGCTCTTGAGGTCGTTGTGGAGGGGCAGGTGGACATCCATCAGGAGGAATGCCTGTACCTCGATGAGGATACCATCTTCGCCAGACCCACTGAGACGGTGGACCCCCTAACGACCTCGACGCCCATCTGGGGAACCCCCCACAAGGGCTACCCCGGCCAGAGGAACTCCCTCAAGGGCTACCCCGGCCAGAGGAACCCCTCAAGGGCTACCCCAGCCAGAGGAATCTCCTCAAGGGCTACCCCGGCCAGAGGAACCCCCCTGAGGGCCACCCCGTCCAGACAGACACAACCGTCTGCATCTCCTAGGAAGGCTCTGAGCAAGACCAGGGGTGTAGCCGGATCCCTCCAAGAAGAGCTGGAGAGAAAACAGGCACGCCAGACATGCCACATGGCAGATATTGCCATTGACCTGCACCGAGTGTCTGACAGTCTGGCCTCCTTTGTCGAGTCCATCGGCAAAGACCCAGGCTGAGTGCACAGTGGCTGTGCAGGGCACCGCAACCGCAATGCAGCAGTGCCTCAACCAACAGGCTGAACATACCATGGCCATCTCTGACTGCCTGCAGGAGGTGAATGCCAATTGCGCAGCCATGGCCACATGCCTCTGTGACCAGTCAGAAAGAAAAGAAAAAGAAAGGCGCACCAGCCTAGTGCATTACCACTTAACACTTTATTCAATGGTAATAGTATTAAAAACTACTCACAAACAGCGGATTTGAACAGGCTTGTCAACAAAATAAAGGTGAATTCCCATTCGGACCACGCTTCACAGTGGGGGGATACGGAGGATATGTTACTGCCGGCTGACGCGTTTCGAGGCGTCTAGGGCCTCTTCATCAGAGCTCGACAGTAGAGACCCCTCCGTGTCCACTGCCTATATACTAATACATTTAATAGGTGAATGGGTTGAATTGGCTTGGAGGGGACCACACCCACTGCTGACCTCAGTGGTCACACCCCTAGGGGCTCACACCAAAAGATTGGTAACCACAAGGAATTATAAACACACTTGTGTGTGAAATGTGCATGTATGCACGCGTCGCATTACCTTTTCGGGTTGTATTCCCTGCAACAGATCTGTTGTGCATGGTGACGCGGAAGCTGTCTTTGCTGACTTGTCCCGGAGCGCAAACACCGCTCCATCTGCGTTCCAGAACGCCGATGCGCCGAATGATGACGTCATCGGCAGTGGCCTTTCATTCGACGCTAGAACGAGAGGGCACGTCGGGGGGAGGGAGGGGAGGCGTATGCTGCAAGAATATCAGGAGGTCCTAGGGAAGCTAAGAAACATGGAAGGGAATATACATGCAAAGAGGCCCTAGATAAGGGGGAGTGCATATAAAAAAGGGAGCGGCCATAACAATGTGAGTAATATATAGGTGGATGTATGTATAATAAAAAGTATAATACTTAATGCAAAGAGACAAAAAAAAATATATATAAACAGGGAGTATCTGTAAAAATAGATAAATAAAATAGAAAAAAGAAATAGAAATAGAAATGGAGTAGGATTAAGAATGAGGGATCTACTAGGTACATTATATCATATCATATATCAGGTCAGCAGGGTATAAAGGCCAATAAACACGGAAGGGACTAGAACCAAGGCTAAAATGATGATTGCTTGCATACACAGATACTGTATGTATATACCCATATGTATACACATGACCCTATAAAGAATCATTAAAAGTATTAAAACTGCATACATATGTTTAAATGATAAACCCATCATTATAGAAAGCCAATGATACATACATGTACATATACATACATACCCACATATATATATATATATATATACATACACACAAATGTATATGGTCATTAACCACAAGTGGAAACTCTATATCACGGACGGTAGGATGCACCTAGGAAGGGGACATGATGGTCAAATAATTGTATAATGACTAAGTTGGTAAAAGGAACCCTTTAAGATCTGTAAAATATCTAAAAACCTATAGTTAATAAAACTGCAAAATACGTATACACCCACATAGGAACTAAAAAAGTGAGTGAATGGTGATATTGATAACAATGGGGTTGATTTACTATTGAAGCTGCACTGCGCCGGTTCATGCCTTAATTAGTGCGCTGGCTGAAGCCTTAATTAGGCGCATGAACCGGCCGCAGCAGCAGCGCAATGCAATTGATAAGTAAAGCCGCTGCCAAACTCCCTGTTAAAGTCTTTGGGGGAAATCTTAATTGTTAATTTTAAAGGCTAATCTGCAAGTTTTGTCCTAAAAAGTGTTTGGGGACCTCAGTCCTGCCCCAGGAGACATGTACCAATGTTTTTTTTTTTTTTTTAAAACGGCCGTTTTTTTGGGAGCAGTGATTTTAATAATGCTAAAAGTGCAATAATAAAAGTGTAATATTTCTTTAAATTTCGTACCATGGGGGGCTCTAATGTCAGCATGTGAAAAAGCGCATGTTTCCCGTGGTTAGTCTCTGCACAAAATGACATTCTCCAAAGAAAGAAAGCCGTTTAAAACTGACTCGCGGCTATAATGAATTGTTGGCTCCCGGCAATTGCAGGAGAATTCATTCATAAAAAACATGAAAAAAAAAAAAACGTGGGGCCCCCCCAAATTCAATAACCAGACCCTTTAGGTCTGGTATGGATATTAAGGGGAACCCCGCCGTCAATTTAAAAAAACAATGACGTGGGGTTCCCCCCAAATATCCATAACCAGACCCTTCAGGTCTGGTGTGGAATTTAAGGGGAACTCCACCCCAAATTTAAAAAAAAAAATGGCGTGGAGTCCCCCCTAAAATCCACACCAGACCCCTTATCCGAGCACGTTGACCTGGCCGGCCGCAGAAAAGAGGGGGGGACAGAGCGCGGCCCCCCCTCTCCTGAACCGCACCAGGCCACATGCCCTCAACATTGGGAGGGTGTTTTGGGGTACCCCCCAAAACACCTTGTCCCCATGTTGATGAGGACAAGGGTCTCTTCCCCACAACCCTTGCCCGGTGGTTGTGGGGGTCTGCGGGCAGGAGGCTTATCAAAATCTGGAAGACCCCTTTAACAAAGGGGCCCCCCAGATCCCGGCCCCCCCTGTGTGAAATGGTAATGGGGTACATTGTACCTCTACCATTTCACGAACAAAAAAAAGTGTCAAGGGTTAAAAACGACAAGAGCCGGTTTTTGACAAGTCCTTTATTAGCTTCTTTCTTCTTCTTTTCTTCTTTCCTTCGGGTTTCTTCCTCCATCTTCTTCTTCCTCTGCTTCTGTCTTGGGTCTTCTATTCCCGCATCTTGCCCGGAATGTTCTTTCATCTTCTTCTCCTTCCGCTGTCCTTCTCGTCCGCATCTTCTTCTGGTTCTTCTATGCCGGAGCCGCCGCTTCCAATTGAAATCCCTGCTGTCTGCCGGACCCCGCCCCCCTCTGACGCCACGGGCAAGCTCTTAGGAGTGTGCTGCATGTGCGTCAGAGGGGGGCGTGGTCACATGTCAGAGGGCGGGCAATTCAATTGGAAGCTTGTGCGCGGCTTCTTCTTTGCCGGAGTCGCCGCTTCCAATTGAATTGCCCGCTTTCTGACATGTTACCACGCCCCCCTCTGACGCACAGGCACCACACGGGGACTTTCCTAAGAGCGGCGCCTCCGGCGAAGAAGAACAAGAAGAAGAAGATGCGGACGGGAAGGACAGCGGAAGGAGAAGAAGATGGAAGAATATTCCGGTCAAGATGCGGGAATAGAAGACCCAAGACAGAAGCAGAGGAAGAAGATGGAGGGAGAAACCCGAAGGAAAGAAGAAAAGAAGAAGAAATAAGCTAATAAAGGACTTGTCAAAAACCGGCTCTTGTCTCTTTTAACCCCTTAAATTTGTTTTTGGGTGAAATGGTAGGGGTACAATGTACCCCATTACCATTTCACACAGGGGGGGCCGGGATCTGGGGGGCCCCTTTGTTAAAGGGGTCTTCCAGATTTCGATTAGCCTCCTACCCGCAGACCCCCACAACCACCGGGCAAGGGTTGTGGGGAAGAGACCCTTGTCCTCATCAACATGGGGACAAGGTGTTTTGGGGGGTACCCCAAAACACCCTCCCAATGTTGAGGGCATGTGGCCTGGTGCGGTTCAGGAGAGGGGGGGCCGCGCTCTGTCCCCCGCTCTTTTCTGCCGCCGGCCAGGTCAACATGCTCGGATAAGGGGGTCTGGCGTGGATTTTGGGGGGGACTCCACGCCATTTTTTTTAATTTGGGGTGGAGTTCCCCTTAAAATTCACACCAGACCTGAAGGGTCTGGTTATGGATATTTGGGGGGAACCCCACATCATTTGTTTCCAAAAAATGACGGCGGGGTTCCCCTTAATATTCATATCAGACCTGAAGGGCCTGTAATGGAATTTGGAGGGAACCCCACGTCATTTGAAACATTCTTTTAAATTTCATACCATGGGGGAGGGGGGGAATGTCAGCATGTGAAAAAGCACACTTTTCCTGTGGTTAGAAATGTCTCTGCACAAAGTGACATTCTGAAGAAAAAAAGCCGTTTAAAACTGACTCGCGGCTATAATGAATTGTCGGCTCCCGGCAATTGTGAGATATTAATTCATAAAACAAAAAAAAAGTGTGGGGTTCCCCCAAATTCAATAACCAGACCCTTTAGGTCTGGTATGGATATTAAGGGGAACCCCGCCATCAATTTTCTTAAAAAAATGACGTGGGGTCCCCCCCAAATATCCATAACCAGACCCTTCAGGTCTGGTGTGAATTTTAAGGGGAACTCCACCCCAAATTTAAAAAAAATGGCGTGTCCCCCCCAAAATCCACACCAGACCCCTTATCCGAGCACGTTGACCTGGCCGGCCGCAGAAAAGAGGGGGGGACAGAGCGCGGCCCCCCCCTCTCCTTAACCGCACCAGGCCACATGCCCTCAACATTGGGAGGGTGTTTTGGGGTACCCCCCTGTGTTAAATGGTAATGGGTACATTGTACCTCTAACATTTCACCAAAAAAAAAAGTGTCAAGGGTTAAAAACGACAAGAGCCGGTTTTTGACAAGTCCTTTATTAGCTTCTTTCTTCTTCTTTTCTTCTTTCCTTTGGGTTTCTTCCTCCTTCTTCCTTCTTCTTCCTCTGCTTCTGTCTTGGGTCTTCTATTCCCGCATCTTGCCCGGAATGTTCTTCCATCTTCTTCTCCTTTCGCTGTCCTTCTCGTCCGCATCTTCTTCTTCTAGTTCTTCTTCGCCGGAGCCGCTGCTTCCAATTGAAATCCCCGCTGTCTGCCGGACCATGCCCCCCTCTGACGCCACGGGCAAGCTCTTAGGAAAGTCCCCGTGCCTGTGTGTCAGAGAGGGGCGTGGTCACATGTCAGAAAGCGGGCAATTCAATTGGAAGCGGCGACTCCAGCAAAGAAGAAGCCGCGCACAAGCTTCCAATTGAATTGCCCGCCCTCTGACATGTGACCACGCCCCCTTCTGACACACTTGCAGCACACTCCTAAGAGCTTGCCCGTGGCGTCAGAGGGGGGCGTGGTCCGGCAGACAGCGGGGATTTCAATTGGAAGCGGCGGCTCCGGCGAAGAAGAACAAGAAGAAGATGCGGACGAGAAGGACAGCGGAAGGAGAAGAAGATGGAAGAACATTCCGGGCATGATGGGAATGTGATGTCACATGGGTTAAGGTCACATGGTGGCATAACCACGCCCACGCCCTATGCCAATATAAGTCGGTGCCCACCGCTCTGTCGGCATTTCAGCGCCGGACCTCGCCGTGTCAACATCGAATGGAAGAAAAAGCCCTGGCCCCAGCGGCGGAGCCAGGCAGAAGCGGAGGTCGCTGAAGAAGCCCGCGAGTGTCACCCCGCGGCGGAAGACAGCGACGAGAAGCCCGCCGCCCTCCCCCATAAGCAGGAAGCTTCATGGTGAAGGGGGCGGCGGCAAAAACGCCTAGAAGACCGGGGTGGGATGTGCGACCCTCACCCCGGCCGAAAACTTCGAAGCCCGCTGCCCTCCCCCACAAGCACGGGAGCTTCGTGGTGAAGGGGGCGGCGGCGGAAGACGGCGACACAGCGACGAGAAGCCCTGGCCCCCGCGGAAGAGCCAGGCAGAAGAGGCTATCGAGAGCCCCCCCGGCAGAAAACTACGAAGCCCGCGGCCCTCCCCCATAAGCAGGAAGCTTCGTGGTGAAGGGGGCCGCGGCGGAAGACGACTAGAAGACCGGCGTGGGATGTGCGACCCTCACCCCGGTCGAAAATGTTGAAGCCCGCTGCCCTCCCCCATAAGCACGGGAGCTTCGTGGTGAAGGGGGCGGCGGCAGAAGACTGCGGCGGCGAAGACCGGGGTGGGTTGGCGGAAGACCCCCGGAGCTGACTAATAAATGATTTTATTCTGTGTGGTTTATTTGTGTTTACACTTTTTCCACCAGGTGAATGGGTAGGGGTACGATGTACACTCGCATACCAGAGGGGTCACCCAGATGTGTCTCAACAAAATGTCTGGGAACCGGGTATTTCACTCTGGTATTGAGAATGTCCGCTTGTGCTCACCAATCCGCACTCTCATAGGACGAGAGGTGCGGCTAACATAGAGGCGACCACAAGGGCACATAATACCATAGACCACACACTCCGTCCCACAGTTAATAAACTGTTTGCACTGATGGACTTGGCCATCCAGGCCAGCTACTGACTTTTTTCTATGCCACATGAAGGTACACGTGCCACAGTTTCTGGTACTGCACTTGTAGCTCCCTTTCTGGTCAAACAGGGAGGACCAAGCATTGGTGACTGCGTTCTTGGGTTTTAGAACACGACTGGGAGTGATCATACTTCTCAAATCCTGAGGCCTTCTGAATATAACGTTAGGTTTAGGTGGGAGAACACCGTTCAAGACGGGATCTTGTTTAAGTATATCCCAATTTTTCCTTATGATGTTCTGTAAATGGAATATTACTAATCCATCTGGGGTGGTGATTGCTCTTTGCATGAAGAAAAGAGTTACCCCCACTAGGTTTAAAATGGGTCTTTGAGACAACAGTGCCATCTGGATCGCTGCTCAGTTCGAGTGAATGAGTGAAGTCGAGTCCAAAGGGATTAGCTTTGCAATGAGCAAGGAAACCATCAAGTTCACAGTCTGTTCCGTCCCAGATAATTAAAATGTCATCAATGTACCTAGCATATAAAATCAGGTTGGCATTGAATGGATTGTTATGCCAAATGGAGGCCATTTCCCAGTGGCCCATAAAAAGATTGGCATAACTGGGTGCAAACCTGGCACCCATAGCTGTGCCCCTAATCTGCAAGTAATGCTCCTCTAGAAAGGAGAAGTGGTTATGGGTTAGAGCGAACTCTACCGAGTCTAAGATAAATTTTGCCTGAAGAGGATTAAGATCATTGGCCCCTGACAGGTAGTGACTCAATGCTCTAAGGCCATGTCTATGCTCAATGGACGTGTATAAAGAAGCGACATCGAGGGAAAGCCACCTATAGTTGGATTACCAGGAATAATGTGAGAGGATCTCAAGCATATGGCTAGAGTCTCTGACAAAAGACGGAAGGTTGACTACTATGCTCTGTAGAAAATATTCGATGTAACAACCCAAATTGCTTGACAAGCTGTCGATACCCGAGATGATGGGCCTTCCCGGGGGATTTGACAGGCTCTTATGCACTTTAAGGATGTGATAAAAGTGCGAGGTAGCTGCAAACCTGTTATACAAAAAAGAATATTCATTCTTCGTAAGGACTGTATCAAGAAGAGCTCGATCAAGTAGTAACTTCAGTTCCTTGGTGTATTCCAAAACAGGGTCCCTTTTCAATTTATCATAAGTATCTGTGTCCCCCAGTAGCCTCTGCAATGTAGTCAGATCTATTTTGGATGACCAAACTCCCACCTTTGTCAGCCTTCCTAATGATTATATCCTGGTTCTCTTTAAGGCCATGGACAGTTTTTGTTAAACTATCCTGGAGCTTCCCATGTTGTTTTTTAATATTGTTGTTGTAGCCTTTTCCGGTACCATGTTGGAATTTAGTCTTAAAAGACTCAAAAACCACGTTGTGAAAGGTGGAAATAAACCGACCCTTTGCCCAATGGGGACAAAAGGACGATTTAGGTCTGAAATGTGTATGGGTAATCTCACTGTCCACAAATGGGACCATAGCTCCATTAGATTCCAAATATAAATCTTCCAACATGCTTAAAGCTTTATCGTTGTCCCCAAAGCTAAACTCTTCAGCGGTCCCAGATGTAAGATCAAGCTCACTAGTTAATGTAGTGTCTTGTCCACTATTTTTTAAGATAAAATAACGTTGGAGAGTGAGTTTTCTAATGTACTTGTTGAGATCAATGAATAGTTCGAACAAGTTGGGCTCACTAGGTGGAGCATAATTTAGGCCCTTTTTTAAAAGGTCAAGCTCGGTGTCAGTGAACACAGAGCTGGATAGATTGAAGATTTTTATAGTGGAGTTAGATGCCACTACACTCTGCCTCGCTTTATGTCTCTTTCCTCCTCTATTTCCTCGTCTAGTTCCTCTCCTCTTTTCCTTGTCCTCCTTGCTAGAGGGGTTCACTGGTATTTGATCTGTCTTGGCCCCTTCCACCAGGACTGTCTCCTCCCCTAAAAAAATCAAAGGGGGTGTAATGCTAAGTGTCATTTCTGGATTTTCTAGGGTAACAAATGGGTTGTGGGTATGGAACTTACCCATTGACTCCATTCTAATTTGGGTGTCTATCAGGCTGGCAGTGGCAAAAGTCTCTAAGCCTGATAGACCAATTGGGGGGATGGCTACTTGAGTAGCCTGACAACATTTGGGGGGTGACTGATACTGGTTATTAAATCTAGACTTGTGGTGTATACCCTTATACTTAGCTTTATGCCGCGTACACACGGTCGTTTTTTGCGATGAAAAAAAAACGAAGTTTTTTAAAACGTCATTTAAATTGATCGTGTGTGGGCAAAACGTCGTTTTTTGTCTTCAAAAAAACGACCCAAAAAAAATTCCAACATGCTTGAATTTTTTGTGTCGTTTTTCAAAACGTCGTTTTTTGTTTCACAAAAAGTCACCGTGTGTAGCAAAAACGTCTTTCAAAACGACGTTTTTCAACCCGCGCATGCCCAGAAGCTAGTTATGAAGCGAGCTTCAATGGAAAAGTGTGGTGAACGTAACCTCGCTTTTTGTGAAAAAACGATGGTGTGTATGCAAAATTGTCTTTGAAAAGTGACGTTTCAAAAACGTCGTTTTTTACTTCACAGAAAACATCGTTTTTTTTCATCGCAAAAAACGACCGTGTGTACGCGGCATTAGACCTGAACTGATTACTATTGGACTGTTGATGATGTTGATGACCTTTATCTTTAAATCGGGACTGAGAATGGGGCTGAGGTTGACCTGGGGCTTGGGATAGTGATAGTGTGTTCTCTGTGACCAGTCACAGACCCTGGATGCCATGCATCACCACATGGTAGCAGGGGGTCCGGCAACATCTGGGGACCAGGCATCGGACATGCAGGCCACCCAGGAATGTCACACCATGGCTATTGGGGAGCTGCAGGCCACAGCAGCAGGGATCGTGGCGGAGGTTAGGAGCCTGAGCGTGATCGTGCAGGCCAACACTGCCGCTATCCAGTCTGAGGGTCGCCAGAACAGGCGCTTACAGCACCAGCACATAGCCAGGCAGAGACAAATGGCGTGCTGACCCACATTGCCATTGCCTTGGAGGGGATGCAGGCAACATCTGCAACAAGCTCCAGGAGCATTAGCCCAGGGGATGAACCTCCATGTGATGCCCCACCTCGCCCACCCGAGTCGTCGCCACGACAACTGAGGAGCAGAACTCTGGTGACCAGGCCTGGCTCGCGAGAGGGCAAATGAATGTCCTGAGGACAACAAATGCAGCTCAGAGTCTGAGTTTTTTTTATTTGGGTGACGTGCACAGAGGCATGTGCCGTGCACTTATGCCCCTTGTGATGTCTGTATCATGGGGTCGGACAGTCATGCCTGACTCCCATGTCACTCACCAACCAGCCAGCTGTCCCTGTACACATTCTGTTCGAATTCCATTGGGATGTTGCGTTGACGGTATATGTAGCTGTCGTGGCTGGCCCCTGGGTGTTTGGCACGGACGTTCCATATGAGGCATTGGGCATCGGCTATCACCTGTACATTGATGGAATGCCACTGCTTACGATTGTGGTATATATGCTCTGTGGCACGGGGAAGATGTAGTGCTACATGTGTGCAATCAATGACAATCAATGGCCCCGACAGTCCGTGGGAATCCGGCAATTCTGTAGAAATCCTGCATTGCCTTCTGCCGCAGGTGCTCATGGGTCGGTTTGATGATGTGGTGGGACATGCATGTGAGGATTGCAGGAACAACCTGGTGCACACATCTGCTCATGGTGGATTGTGACATCCCAGACACGACTCCACTTGTACGTTGGAAAGATCCACTGGCGAGGAAATGGAGTGTTGCCAGTACCTTGACCAGTGGCTGCACTGCATGTGAGTGTCCCGTCTAGCTGGTGATTTTATCATGCAGGGCTGTGGCTAGTTCCAGGATGGCATCAGGGCTGAATCTGAACACCTCAGATTCCCCCATGCCGAAGACGTTCATGCGCGTTCAGTATATCCTCTCCTGTGCCCTCCTCCATGCCTGTGGATGCAGTAGTGCTATGACCACGGCTGCCCCTGGCATGTTGGCATACGAATGTGTTGTCCTGCAAGTGTGGTTGCTCAGCTCTTCCGTAACGGTGCTGCTGCAGCTGCTCTCCAGCTGAACTGTGCACATCTGTTGCCTGATTGCACCTCCTTTATGGGGAATAACTTTACGCCGAACGTACAACTTACACGCACCTCGCGTAGCATGCGCCGGGCGCACGCACGTTTGTGAATCGCCATATCAATGGGAGCAGCACCGTGCGTCCAGCCCATATGTGCTTATTCTCTCCTCCCCCAACTTATGTTCCCCTATTAAAATCTCAATAAAAACATTTGACAAGAAAATACTTTTATGGTCTTGTATTTGTTAAATGCCCCCACAGCAAGCAGCTTGCTATGGGGGCACCCAAGCCAAGCTCCATGTGTCCATTCAGACATGGAGCCGAGGCCTGGCCATGCCCCCTATCTCCTTATTAGTGTTGCTCACGAATATTCGCATTGCGAATATTCGCTACGAATATTGCATATTCGAGTATTCGCGAATAACACGAATATCGCGGCGAATATTCGCTATTTCGAATATTCAAATTTTTTCAATTTTTTTTTAGAACAGATCACATCCTAGAGATCCCCATCGACGTCTAAAAGCATTGCTGGTATGATTAGAGACCTTGGGCCGAGTATCTGCAGCGCTCATTTTATATTGCCGAAAAATCGCAATGCGATTATTCGGCAATAGCGATATCGCGCGATTATTTTATATTGTAATATATCACGAATATTCTGAGCCAATCAGAGTGCTCCATTCCGCATTTCTCGAAATTTCACAATTATTTTGTATTGTAATATATCACGAATATTCTGAGCCAATCAGAGTGCTCCATTCCGCATTTCTCGAATATTCGCAATTATTTTATATTGTAATATATCACGAATATTCTGAGCCAATCAGAGTGCTCCATTCCGCATTTCTCGAATATTCGCAATTATTTTATATTGTAATATATCACGAATATTCTGAGCCAATCAGAGTGCTCCATTCCGCATTTCTCGAATATTCGCAATTATTTTATATTGTAATATATCACGAATATTCTGAGCCAATTAGAGTGCTCCTTCCGCATTTGCCGAATATTCGCAATTATTGTGTATTGTAATATATCACGAATATTCTGAGCCAATCAGAGTGCTCCTTCCGCATTTCTCGAATATTCGCAATTATTTTATATTGTAATATATCACGAATATTCTGAGCCAATCAGAGTGCTCCTTCCGCATTTCTCGAATATTCGCAATTATTTTATATTGTAATATATCACGAATATTCTGAGCCAATCAGAGTGCTCCATTCCGCATTTCTCGAATATTCGCATTCGCAATTCGCAATTCGCATTCGCATTTGCGATAGCGAAAATTCGCAATAATTTCATTTCCAAAAAATATCACGAATATTCGTATTTAGCGAATATATCTCGAATATTCATAGTTACATAGTTAGTCAGGTTGAAAAAAGACACAAGTCCATCCAGTTCAACCATAAAAAATAAATAAAAATAAAACAAAGTAAAACTCAGTACATCCTCCCATACACCCAACTCCATACCCACAGTTGATCCAGAGGAAGGCAAAAAACCCCAGCAGAGCGATGATCCAATTTGCTACCGGAGGGGAAAAAATTCCTTCCTGATCCCCCGAAAGGCAATCGAATTTAACCCGGATCAACTTTACCTACAAAACTTAGTACTCAGTTATATTATGTGCATTTAGGAAAGAATCCAGGCCTCTCTTAAAGCAATCTACTGAGCTGGCCAGAACCACCTCTGGAGGGAGTCTGTTCCACATTTTCACAGCTCTTACTGTGAAGAAACCTTTCCGTATTTGGAGGTGAAATCTCTTTTCCTCCAGACGTAAAGAGTGCCCCCTTGTCCTCAGTGTTGACCTTAAAGTGAATAACTCAACACCAAGTTCACTATATGAACCTCTTATGTATTTGTACATGTTGATCATATCCCCCCTTATTCTTCTCTTCTCAAGAGTGAATAAATTCAGTTCCTCTAATCTTTCCTCATAGCTGAGCTCCTCCATGCCTCTTATCAGTTTGGTTGCCCTTCTCTGCACTTTCTCCAGTTCTCCGATATCCTTTTTGAGAACTGGTGCCCAAAACTGGACTGCATATTCCAGATGAGGTCTTACTAATGTTTTGTACAGGGGCAAAATGATATCTCTATCTCTGGAGTCCATACCTCTCTTAATACAAGAAAGGACTTTGCTCGCTTTGGAAACCGCAGCTTGGCATTGCATGCCATTATTGAGCTTATGATCAACTAAAACACCCAGATCCTTCTCCACTACAGATCCCCCCAGTTGTACTCCCCCTAGCATGTATGATGCATGCATATTCTTAGCCCCCAAGTGCATAACTTTACATTTATCAACATTAAACCTCATCTGCCACTTAGTCGCCCAATTAGACAGAGCATTGAGGTCGGCTTGTAAATTGGAGACATCCTGCAAGGACGTTATTCCACTGCATAGCTTGGTGTCATCTGCAAAAACAGAAATGTTACTTTTGATCTCAGACCCAATATCATTTATAAATATATTGAAAAGTAAGGGACCCAACACTGAACCTTGGGGTACACCGCTGATAACCTTGGACCATTCAGAGTAAGACTCATTAACCACAACTCTCTGAATTCTGTCTTTCAGCCAGTTTTCTATCCATTTACAAACTGATATATCTAATCCTGTAGACCTTACCTTACACATGAGCCGTGTGTGGGGAACTGTATCGAACGCTTTTGCAAAATCCAAGTATACCACGTCCACTGCTACGCCTCTGTCCAGGGTTTTACTTACCTCTTCATAAAAGGAAATCAGGTTTGTCTGACAACTTCTGTCTTTCATGAATCCATGCTGTCTGCTGCTTAAATAGTTTGTTTCCAGCAAGAACTCATCCATGTGGTCTTTTATTAAACGTTCTAGTATCTTCCCAACTATAGAAGTTAAACTAACAGGTCTATAGTTACTTGGTAAAGACTTTGTTCCCTTTTTAAATATGGGCACCACATTGGCTTTATGCCAATCCAGTGGTACTATTCCTGTCATTAATGAGTCCCTAAATATTAGATACAGTGGCTTTGAAATTTCAGAGCTCAATTCTTTTAGGATCCGTGGGTGGATGCCATCTGGTCCAGGTGCTTTATCCACCTTTATTCTGTCTAAATATTTCTGGACCATATCACTTTTGAGCCATTGTGGATTTGGGGCTGTGTCACTCCCACCCCCTATATCGACATGAGCTCCCCCATTCTCCATTGTATACACAGAGCTGAAGAAAGCATTTAATAAATTTGCCTTCTCTATGTCCTCAGTCACCCACTCTAGATTATTTTGTAAAGGGCCTACATGCTCAGACTTGACCTTTTTACTATTAATATATTTAAAGAATTTTTTGGGGTTTGTCCTACTATCTTTTGCAATCTGTCGTTCATTTTGAATTTTTGCATCCTTGATTTCCTTTTTACATATTCTATTATATTCTTTGTAACATTTAAACGACACTAGTGTTCCTTCATTTTTATATTTTTTAAAAGCTATTTTCTTATTGTTTATAGCTTTTTTAACTATGACCGTGAGCCACATAGGTTTTATCTTTAGCCTTTTAAACTTATTGCCCATGGGAATATACTTTGCAGTGAGGTTCCAAAGAGTCTTTTTGAAGAATTCCCATTTCTGTTCTGTGTTCATCGGTGCCAATATTCCCTCCCAGTCCAAGCCCTGGAGAGCAGTCCTCATGCTTTGAAAATGTGCTCTCTTGAAATTAAGTGTTTTTATCTTTCCTGTATGTATTTCTTGCTTATAGTTTACATTAAACAAAATCATGTTATGATCACTGCTACCCAGGTGTTCCTTTATCTGAACATTAGTAATGAGCTCTGCATGGTTTGAGATTACCAGGTCCAACAGAGCATCATTCCTAGTTGGGGCCTCAATAAACTGGACCATAAAATTGTCCTGCAATAGGTTTTTAAATTTTTGTCCTTTAACTGTCCCAGAAATTCCATTATTCCAGTCAATTTCTGGGTAGTTAAAATCCCCCATTATTATCACCGTCCCTGCCCTTGCAGCCCTTTCCATCTGTGCAAGGAGCCGAGTCTCCACCTCCTCATTAACATTGGGTGGTCTATAACAAACTCCAATGATTAGCTTTGAACTACGCACATCTGTATGCAGTTCCACCCATAATGCTTCAACTTCATCACACTCTCCATCAACCAGGTCCACTTTCACGCTTGCTTTGAGGTCACTTCTCACATAGAGACAGACCCCTCCACCTTTCCTTTTTACCCTGTCTTTCCGAAAGAGAGCATAGCCAGGAATATTAATAGCCCAGTCATGTGAGGATTGAAGCCAAGTTTCAGCAATACCGATTACATATTCGAGATATATCGCGAAATCGAATATGGCATATTCTGCTCAACACTACTCCTTATTGTCTCACTGACTTCGACAGCAGCGGGAGCCAATGGCACTGCTGTCTCAGCCAATTAGGAGGTAGAGTCTCGAACAGCAGAATCTCTCATGCAACATCGCTGGATATAGATGGTGCTCAGGTAAGTATAAGGGTGCTGATGGGGGCTGCTGCACGCAGAAGGGTTTTTATCCTAATGCAAAGAATTGGGCTGATTCAACTGATGCCGCGTACACACGATCACTTTTTGTGATGAAAAAAAACGACGTTTTATGTGACGAAACAAAACAACGTTTTTCAAACTTCATTTTCCAAAACGACGTTGCATACACACCATCGTTTTTCCAAAATGCTCTAGCAAAGTGTGGTGACGTACACCACGTTCGACGGCACTCTGTTCCATTGAAGCTCCGTCTCATAACTTGCTTCTGAGCATGCGCGGGCTTAAAAACGTTGTTTTCAACATTGTTTTGCCCACACACGATCACTTTTTATGACACAAAAAATGACATTTTGAAAAACGACACAAAAAATTCAGGCATGTTCAATTTTTTTTTTGGTCGTTTTTTTGAAAACATAAAACAACGTTTTGCCCACACATGATCATTTTAAATGACGTTTTTGAAAACATCGCTTTTTTTCATCACAAAAAGTGATCGTGTGTACGCGGCATGACAGTTTCCTCGCTGATCGCTTCTGGCAAGAGAGGTGTGGCCTTTTTTACAGGGAATCTGATGCCCTCCCTCTTTCTCTATTTTTGAATTCATAATTATTTTTTCATTTTGCACAAGCACCTGCCAGCACAGGGAGGCAGGGGGCCCAGGCACAGTTACACTTACTAAGCCACTCATATAAACAGCTGTTATTAAATTATATTTTCAGTCACTGGGTAGGCACCTAAAGTGTTCAGTTCTAAATTAGGTTTTTATACAACCTTGCACAACCCGGTCACAGCTTCAGTCAGCCTTTGCTGATCTGCACAGGCTCCTGACCACATTTTAACTTTCATCTGCACTTAGCAACCAGTTATCTTTTCAGGCTCATGACCCAGACCTTTGTGACACAGCTTGTATATGAAATACCAGCTGGTATAAAACAAACAAAGGTTAGACTTTGACAGTGGCTGGCATTTAATGTAAGAGATTCCTGCTCTGTGTGATCTGGACTTTAACCCTTCCGAGTCTTCTCTGTGATGCGTGCTGCATTGATGGGCACTGATGAGGCTGCACTTATGGGTATTGATAGGTTGCATTGATGGGCACTGATGATTCTGCATTGATAGACACTGATGACACTGCTCTTATGGGCACTGATAGGCTGCTATGATGGGGACTAATAAGCACTGATGAGGCTACACTGATGGGCACTAATAGGCTGCACTGAAGGGCAAGGAGTGATGCTGCACTAAAGGGCACTGATGAGGCTGTATTGATGGGTGCTGATAGGCTGCACTAATGGGCACTGGTGGCCACTGATGAGGCAACACTGATAAGCTGCACTGATGGGCCTGCATTGATGGGCACTGATATTTGGCACTGATGGGAACTAATAGGCTGAATTGATGGCCACTGGTGAGGCTGTACTGATGGCCACTGATGAGGTGGTAATGATGGGCACTGATAAGGCTGCACTGATATGCTGCACTGGTGGGACTGCACTGATAGGCACTGATGAAGCTGCACTGATGAGGCAGAATTGATAATCTGCACCGATAAGGGGGTGCACTGATAAGGCAGCACTGTTGAGGCTGCACCGATGGCCACTGATGAGATAGAACAAATAATCTGCACTGATGGGGCTGCACTTAAAAGGCAGCACTGATATTCTGCACTGATGGGCACTGATATGCTGCACTGATGGGACTGCACTGATGGCCACTGATGAGGCAGCAATGATGGGCACTGATAAGCTGCACTGATGAACACTGAAGAGGCTGCACTGATAAGGCAGCACTGATAGGGCTGCACCAATGGGCATTGATAGGCTGCACTGATGGGTACTGATGAGGATTGTGCTAATGGGCACTGATGTGCTTTATGTTAATGTTGTTAAACCGCAGCTCCACCCAAAAGGGTAAGTTCCTCTTCAAGGACTCGCAACCTACTCCTCTTGAACAATTGGCACTTTTGAGACAAGGGGGGGTGCAGGTACCCCATTTTTACAGATACCTACTTCCCACTTCTATTTTGAGACATAGTACAGGAGACTATCAGGGACTGCAGACATGGAACAGGAGATGGTCCATTACACCCCTTTCACATTGGAGGCATTTTTCAGGCACTTTAGCGTTAAAAATAGCGCCTGAAAAAGCCTCATCTGCGATCCCAGTGTGAGAGCCCGAGCGCTTTCAGGCTGGGGGGGGGTTTGGGGGGGTTGGCAAGAAGTTAAAAAAAATCCTGCAAGTAGCTTCTTTGAAGCGCTTTAGGAGTGGAGAGGAGCACCCATGGTTTACAGGATTAGTTATCAGCTCTGGCCACTCCCACCCTTCTAGGTATTTACGAGGGAGGTGTGCAGCATACCATTGCTGCACAGCCAAGATGGTCATCATCATCTCCCTTGCATAGAGAGTAGCGATTTCGTTTTGGTAAGGCTAAGGGCAGACACTGCTTTGTCTGGGTTAAAATCACCCACAAAATTGAGATTTCCCCGTATACTTCAGAATATTGGCCCGGATTCACAAAGCACTTACGCCAACGTATCTCCAGATACGCCGACGTAAGTACAAATGTGCGCCGTCGTATCTATGCGCAGACCCACAAACTAAGATACGCCTAAAAATAGGCTTCATCCCACCGACGTAACTTTCCTATGCTGGCGTAGAGTGGGCGCATATTTACGCTGGACGCATGTGGCGCTCCAATTGATTTTCGATTCAAATATGCAAATGAGGGAAATACGGCGATTAGAAGTCTATGAGTAATTGTCATTCAAAGTGTGAGAGCACTTAAAGCTGAAAGTTGTTCTGGACAGGAAGGGGGTTTAAGTGCCCAGTAAGCAAGTGGTTAAATTACATAACACAAGGTATTTAAAAAGTAAAGCATGAAAGTCACATATTGGCTGCTGTCCATAAGTTTAGTGTACTAAATTGCTTATTAAAAAATTACATGCACATAACTTGACAAGGACAATTGAGGAACATCAGATCTTCAAGATGTTTGTTACAGTTTGTTCTGTGTGGGTACAATAACAGCTGCATGGACTAAAATCACTATATTACTTACTTATGTATGACTGAGCACAGCCTTTAACTGAACAGAATCCAGAATTACAGCCCATATCCATCATTCAGATCAGGAAGAGGAAAATGCTTCAAACAGTCTGGTAATTATTTTTATACATCAAAACCCTATTTTTAAATGACATTTTCTCAAGGTTTAGTGGAATGGGTTTCCCTCATATCAATTTAAAATAATCTATTTTCTTTCTTTTAACATTCACATTAACATTTTTGATGTCTGATTTAGCATTTAATAGTTGCTCATATACTTAAAGCGGAGGTTCACCCTAAAAAACAACTTTTTACCATGCCATTTAGCATACTGGCGTGAGCTACAGTATGCCTTTATTTTATTTTTTGTGCTGTACTTACAGTTTAATCCATTAGTTTGTTTCAGGCTACCACGGGGGAAAAGGCGTTCCTACGAAGAGGGGAACATGATTGACGGCCGGCTATGGCGCGTCATGCGTTCCGAAAATAGCCGGAGTAGGACTCGGCTCTTCACGGCGCCTGCACACAGACTAGGAGCTGACTGCGCAGGCGCCGTGAAGAGCCGAGTCCTACTCCGGCTATTTTCGGAATGCATGACGTGCCATAGCCGGCTGTCAATCATGTTCCCCTCTTGATAGGAACGCCTATTTCCTGGCCGGAGTCTGAAACGAAACTAAAGGATTAAACTGTAAGTACAGCACAAAAAAAAAATAAAGGCATACTGTAGCTCATGCTAGTATGCTGAATGGCACTGGAGACAAAGATTTTTTTTTTTAGGGTGAACCCCCGCTTTAAAGTGGATGTAAACCCCAAAAAAATATATTTTTTTTGATGTCACAATGTAGAGTATACAATTTCCTATCATCTGTGCCCAGTCTTGCCACACAGAGTTAATCCAGCGCTGACTAATCCTCTTTTAAAGTTCAGTGCAAATTAACAGAATTCCAGATAAAAACTTGCCAAATTATAAAGTCTGTTTCTCTGTTATTGCTTTCAGTAACAGGTTATTTACAAATCTAGTGTTTAGTGTTAGGACCACAGAATTATGGGGTGCCTTGGCGCGGCTCTGTGGCTCACGCATGCGTTTGCAAATGCGTGCGGACAAAACCCCTGTTTTTAACGCACATTGTTAGACAGGTTAATTGGTTGTTCTGCTAGCTGGTCGGTAAGTAGGCTTGGTTATTCCCTGGGCATTCTCCAGGTTCTTGTTTTTATTTACAAATCTAGTTTGGACATGTTTATCATAACAAGAGGTGATCCAAAGTTCATTGTATATTACTAGGATGTGTTATGATGTTATATCACCTCATGTTATGATAAACAAAACATAACATATGATAAACATGTCCTAGCTAGATATGTAAATAACCTCTCACTCAAAGCAAGAAGAGAGAAAATTGACTTTTTATTTAGGCAGGGTTTTATCTGGAAGGCTGTTCATTTTCAATGAACATAAAAGAGGATTTCTCAGATCTGGAGTAACTCTGTGTGGCAAGACTGGGCACAGATGATAGGAAATCTTATACTCTACATTGTGACATCAAAACAATTTTTTTTTTTTGTTTGGGTTTACATCCACTTTAAATAATTCTGTATATGTGTGTGTGTGTGTGATTGGGGGGCAGGGGGGTATAGCACATAGTTAAAAATGAGGTTAACATACCAGTCCAAGTAAATAGCAGGAAAGTGTACCTCTACCTCTAGTGCCTCGTACACACGACCGGTTTTCACGTCGGGAAAACTGCCATGACAGCTTTTGGCCGGGACAACCGGCCGCGTGTATACTCCATAGCAGTTTTCCTGACAGGTGGGAAAAATTAGAACATGTTTTATTTTTTCCCGCCAGGTTTCCAAGGCGTTTTTTAAGCCGACAGTTTTTTTAGGGGAAAAGCCTGCAGTGGAGCATATACATGGCCGGGTTTCCAGACCAAAGCTCTCATGGCAGTTTTCCTGCCAGGAAAACCGGCCGTATGTAGGGGCAAAAAGGCTACCGAGCAGGTTCTCGGTTTTCCCAGCAGACGGGAAAACTGATCGTATGTACAAGGCATAGCAGTTCAGCTCCCTTTGAATGATGCTAGTAGGCCTACCAGTACTAGGTTGTCTACAGAAATTATTACACAAAACTATCTAAGCTGGCCATAGATGAATAGAAATTCAGCCAATTCAGCAGGGGACTGACAAATTTTGATCCATGAGTGGCCACTGCCTCTCGAAGCGACAGAAGTTGATCTAAGAATCAACTTCTGCCGATCGGGCTTATCAGAAAAGTTTTCTCAAGAGTCCTTGCTCTCAGGACAATGTTTCAATGGGAAGGATTCATCTATCCACCTCTATCCACTATCCATGGCCAGCCTTACCCTATTCTTCTCTTATGTACCATACGAGAAACAGGATGGAAGACCCGCTGAGAGGTCAGCATTAGAGATGTCCCAAACTATTCGCCGGCGAATAGTTCCCGATGAACATAGCTTGTTCGCGTTCGCCGCGGCGGGCGAACATATGCGATGTTCGGTCCGCCCCCTGTTCGTCATCATTGAGCAAACTTTGAGCCTGTACCTCACAGTCAGCAGACACATTCCAGCCAATCAGCAGCATACCTCCCCCTCCCAGACCTCACCCACCTCCTGGACAGCATCCATTTTAGATTAATTCGGAAGCTGCAGTCTTAGTGAGAGAAGGGACAGTGTAGCTACTGCTGATTTAACAGGGAAATCGATAGCTAGTCCAGTGTATTCTGTGTCCACTCCAGTCCTGAAAGACTCATCTGATCTCTGCTGTAAGGACAGCATCCTGACAGCACCCCAAAAAGCCCTTTTTAGGGCTAGTACATCTGTCTGCTTTTTTCCCCCCTCTGTAATATAATTGCAGTTGCCTGCCAGTATGTGTGTCAGGCTCACAGCGCATACTCTGCCCACTTGCCCAGTGCCACCACTCATATCTGGTGTCACAGTAGATTAAATAATAAAACATAAAAAAAATTGACTGTAATGGAATAGCAGTCAGTTGCCTGACAGCGTGTGTGTCAGGCTCACAGCATATACTGTGCCCACTTGCTCAGTGCCACTCCTCATATCTGGTGTCACAGTAGATTACATTAAAAAAATGTTTTTTGACTGTAATAGAATAGCAGTCAGTTGTTTGACAGCGTGTGTGTCAGGCTCACAGCGTATACTGTGCCCACTTGCCCAGTGCCACCACTCATATCTGGTGTCACAGTAGATTACATTTAAAAAAAAAAATGTTTTGACTGTAATAGAATAGCAGTCAGTTGCCTGACAGTGTGTGTGTGTCAGGCTCACAGCGTATACTGTGCCCACTTGCCTAGTGCCACCACTCATATCTGGTGTCACAGTAGATTACATAAAAAAAAAAATTGACTGTAATAGAATAGCAGTCAGTTGCCTGTCAGCGTGTGTGTCAGGCTCACATCGTATACTGTGCCCACTTTCCCAGTGCCACTCCTCATATCTGGTGTCACAGTAGATTACATTAAAAAAAATGTTTTTTGACTGTAATAGAATAGCAGTCAGGTGTTTGACAGCGTGTGTGTCCAGCTCACAGCGTATACTGTGCCCACTTGCCTAGTGCCACCACTCATATCTGGTGTCACAGTAGATTACATTAAAAAAAAAATTGACTGTAATAGAATAGCAGTCAGTTGCCTGTCAGCGTGTGTGTCAGGCTCACAGCGTATACTGTGCCCACTTTCCCAGTGCCACTCCTCATATCTGGTGTCACAGTAGATTACATTAAAAAAAATGTTTTTTGACTGTAATAGAATAGCAGTCAGTTGCCTGTCAGCGTGTGTGTCAGGCTCACAGCGTATACTGTGCCCACTTTCCCAGTGCCACTCCTCATATCTGGTGTCACAGTAGATTACATTAAAAAAAATGTTTTTTGACTGTAATAGAATAGCAGTCAGGTGTTTGACAGCGTGTGTGTCCGGCTCACAGCGTATACTGTGCCCACTTGCCCAGTGCCACCACTCATATCTGGTGTCACAGTAGATTACCTTTAAAAAAAAAATTGACTGTAATGCCGCGTACACACAATCACTTTTTGTGATGTAAAAAACGTTGTTTTATCTCACGAAACAAAATGAAGTTTTTCAAACTTCATTTTAAAAAACGATGTTGCATACACACCATCGTTTTCTGAAAATGCTCTTGCAAAGCGCGGTTACGTAAGACACTTTCGACGGCACTCTGTTCCATTGATACTCCCGTCTCATAACTTGCTTCTGAGCATGCGTGAGTTTAAAAACATTGTTTTAAACGTCGTTTTGCCCACACACCATCATTTTTTGTGAAACAAAAGACGACATTCTGAAAAACGACATAAAAAATTCAAGCATGTTCGAATTTTTTTTTGGTCGTTTTTTTGAAGACATAAAACAAAGTTTTGCCCACACACGATCATTTTAAATGACGTTTTTTAAAACGTCGTTTTATTCCATCACAAAAAACGACCGTGTGTACGTGGCATTATAGAATAGCAGTCAGTTGTTTGACAGCATGTGTGTCAGGCTCACAGCGTATACTGTGCCCACTTGCCCAGTGCCACCACTCATATCTGGTGTCACAGTAGATTACATTTAAAAAATGTTTTTTGACTGTAATAGAATAGCAGTCAGTTGTTTGACAGTGTGTGTGTCAGGCTCACAGCGTATACTGTGCCCACTTGCCCAGTGTCACCACTCATATCTGGTGTCACAGTAGATTACATTTAAAAACATTTTTTTTGACTATAATAGAATAGCAGTCAGTTGCCTGCCAGCGTGTGTGTCAGGCTCACAGCGTATACTGTGCCCACTTGCCCAGTGCCACCACTCATATCTGGTGTCACAGTAGATTAAATAATAAAAAATAAAAAAATGTGACTGTAATAGAATAGCAGTCAGTTGCCTGACAGTGTGTGTGTCAGGTTCACAGCGTATACTCTGCCCACTTGCCCAGTGCCACCACTCATATCTGGTGTCACAGTAGATTAAATAATAAAAAATAAAAAAAAATTGACTGTAATAGAATAGCAGTCAGTTGCCTGACAGTGTGTGTGTCAGGCTCACAGCGTATACTCTGCCCACTTGCCCAGTGCCACCACTCATATCTGGTATCACAGTAAATTACATTAAATTTTTATTTTTTTTGACTGTAATAGAATAGCAGTCAGTTGCCTGCCAGCGTGTGTGTCAGGATCACAGCATATACTATGCCCACTTGCCCAGTGCCACCACTTATATCTGGTGTCACAGTAGATTACATTTAAAAAAAAAAACTATTTTGACTGTAATAGAATAGCAGTCAGTTGCCTGTCAGCGTGTGTGTTAGGCTCACAGCATATACTGTGCCCACTTGCCCAGTGCCACTCCTCATATCTGGTGTCACAGTAGATTACATTTAAAAAAATGTTTTTTGACTGTAATAGAATAGCAGTCAGTTGTTTGACAGCGTGTGTGTCAGGCTGACAGCGTATACTGTGCCCACTTGCCCAGTGCCACCACTCATATCTGGTGTCACAGTAGATTACATTTAAAAAAATGTTTTTTGACTGTAATAGAATAGCAGTCAGTTGTTTGACAGCGTGTGTGTCAGGCTGACAGCGTATACTGTGCCCACTTGCCCAGTGCCACCACTCATATCTGGTGTCACAGTAGATTACATTTAAAAAACATTTTTTTGACTGTAATAGAATAGCAGTCAGTTGTTTGACAGCGTGTGTGTCAGGCTCACAGCGTATACTGTGCCCACTTGCCCAGTGCCACCACTCATATCTGGTGTCACAGTAGATTACATTTAAAAAAAAATGTTTTGACTGTAATAGAATAGCAGTCAGTTGCCTGCCAGCGTGTGTGTCAGGATCACAGCATATACTATGCCCACTTGCCCAGTGCCACCACTTATATCTGGTGTCACAGTAGATTACATTTTAAAAAAAAAACTATTTTGACTGTAATAGAATAGCAGTCAGTTGCCTGTCAGCGTGTGTGTTAGGCTCACAGCATATACTGTGCCCACTTGCCCAGTGCCACTCCTCATATATGGTGTCACAGTAGATTACATTTAAAAAAATGTTTTTTGACTGTAATAGAATAGCAGTCAGTTGTTTGACAGCGTGTGTGTCAGGCTGACAGCGTATACTGTGCCCACTTGCCCAGTGCCACCACTCATATCTGGTGTCACAGTAGATTACATTTAAAAAACATTTTTTTGACTGTAATAGAATAGCAGTCAGTTGTTTGACAGCGTGTGTGTCAGGCTCACAGCGTATACTGTGCCCACTTGCCCAGTGCCACCACTCATATCTGGTGTCACAGTAGATTACATTTAAAAAAAAATGTTTTGACTGTAATAGAATAGCAGTCAGTTGCCTGCCAGCGTGTGTGTCAGGCTCACAGCGTATACTGTGCCCACATGCCCAGTGCCACCACTCATATCTGGTGGCACAGTACATTGCAAGCCGCACGCGCAGTGCCCCAAATTGGAAGTAAGAGGACCGACCAAGCATCTGTTTCCATCTCCCGGTTCCTAAAATCTATTCCATACACCGGCCCCTGATAGGGGACAAAACAGAGATTTAACTGTTAAGAACAGATTTTTTACAAAAAGAGGACAGTCTCTTCGGAGCTGGGTATTTTTTGGCCGCGTTACTGATCGCTCATGCACAATGGCTGTAGGCTCATGCATCCTTCTGCGGAGGTGACAAACCTGGTCAGTCAAACCCAAGGCAACATCATCGACCTCATCCCATATGCGTTTTTTCTGGAGTGTGCCCTGCGAAGAGTGCTGGATCAGGCCGTAGATGAGCATGAAGCAGAAAAGTTGTGTCACCATCACCACCAGAAGCAGCCTTGTCGTCGTCGATTGCTGGACCTGTGGCAACGCAGAGAGAGGAGTCTGAAGAAGAGGAGTCAGAGGAGGAAGGTGGCTTTGAGGAGGTGGAAGACCAACCACAGCAGGCGTCCCAGGGGGCTTGTTGTCACCTTTCAGGGACCCTTGGTGTTGTACATGGCTGGGTGGAGGAAGAGACATTCAATGACTGTCAGGTCACCTGTGGCCAGGTGACAAGTGCAACCCCTTGGGGTCAGGGATGCACCACATGGTAGTGAACCCTATAGCCGACTGCTGCTATTAGAGAGGAAGCGCGAACCCAAGATCGCCCAGGGAGTGGAGTCTAAGACCCAGCTTTGTATTCACCAGAGCCTCTAGTGATGAGGATGGCCTTCGCCGCAGCTGGATCCAGGTCGCGACCCCTGGGATCCCCTAGGTCACACTCCACAGGGAGAGAGGGGAAGCAGCAAGCAGGACAAATGATAGTGATGGGTAAGCCAAGGTCAGGGCAACAGGCAGACAGGGGTAACTGAGGGACAGGCAAAAGGTCAGGGACACAGGCAAACAGGAGAAGTCAGGGACGAGTCAAAAACGGTACACAAGAAGATAATCGTAGCACACTGCAGACAGGAACTTAAGCAAACAACACTGTGAACAGCACTGCAGGCCTATAGTGCAACAGTTAATATAGACTTCCTGGGATGGCCTGGGTGGGGCCATACAGGAAGGAGAGGAAATAAGAAGGTAGAACAGGGTCAGGCCTCGTAATGGACAGATGGAAACAGGTAAGCTGCCAAACTATTGCATATCAATGACAATGACGTCAGTGAGGACAAGGGACGGGACATGGCTAGCTTGGTATCCAACCTTGTGCAAATGGGGAGTTTGCAGTTGTGCAAATGGACTGTTTGCTGTTGTTTGCAGTGCGTTTAACGGGGAGTTTGGTCTGTCAGAGTTTGGTCTGTCACCTTGAAGCGGGCGTAACCCTTACACTACCTGATCGATACAACATCATACCTGATGTTTTAAAGCACGTTATTCCAAACAATTTAGGAATGTTAAGTGATTTATGCCCTTTATGGATTAAAACCCGACTCTGCGTCAACTACGTAATTTTCCATGGGAGTTTTGCCATGGATCCCCCTCCGGCATGCCACAGTCCAGGTGTTAGTCCCCTTGAAACAAATTTTCCATCACTTTTGTGGCCAGAAAGAGTCCCTGTGGGTTTTAAAATGTGCCTGCCTATTGAAGTTTATGTTTGCGACATCTCTAGTCAGCATTGGTGGCTGGCAGTGGGCATGAACCTAGCAATGCTATGGAATGCTTCTCCTTTCAGCCAATCAGGAAACAGGTCTCAGGCCTGCTTCCTGATTGTCCGGGAGGAGAATCAGTGTGACAATAGTGAATATTTTTTCACTATTGCCACTCTTTTTTGAAGCCTGTTAGAGCCTTTGGCTCTAATCATGTGCTTAAAAAATACCCTGATTGGAATCCATGCATCCACATCATCCTGCTACAAGCCTGCGACCGTGTGCTGAGGACACGTGTTGTTCCAGACAGATCCAGAAGTTAGCTGGCATCTGAACAGCGGGACCCCTTTTGCTGTATCATTGAGGCTTGTGTCATTAACCTGTTGCTGCTAGCAGAGACTACACACATAAGGACTGGCCATCTAACAAGCAGCATCACTGCATGTAGACTTTACTGAGACTGTACTCATGTGCATTACCACAAAAGACTGGCCTCCAACACTAGCAAGCTGAAGGACTAAGACTGCTCACTCAGATAGCTGCTTCACAAGAACTTTTGCAATGTAGCAAAGAAACTCACCCAAGCTTTACGGCTATGTAGTACAAATAAAGTATATGAACAGTGTGTTGGTGCTCTGGCTGAGATTATTCACTGTAAGTCCATAACAAATGCAAGCCGGCAGGTCGACAGCTTCTTAATTAGAAAACGTTATTTTTAACTCTGTGCCAATCTTCTCACCATCACTAAGGCCCTGAGGAACCACAAGATCTTGCACCACTGGAAGTATCCCTTTAAACTTACTATCACACGTAATGGAGTGACAAAAAACATCTCAACGCCGGATGAAGGTCTGCAACTTCTCCAAAGCTGGGACATCATCCCAGGTTCCGGCACCTTCTTGCCCTAGTTTGAATCATTCTTGTCAAATCCCGTGAGACTAGCAAAAAACTCCACAAAAGAAGCTGCCTCAACATCATCCTCCAGGGGGCTCATGAGAAACATTTAGAAGTTCTTCTTTTCTCCTTTACTATGGTTAATTAGCTTTTCACCATTTTGCTCTTACTCCCAGGTTCGTTATAGCAGTATGCACTGCCCTTAGTTCTTCTGGACTTTTACTTATCCTACTATGTTTCTTTACGCAAGTTTTTTGCAGTTATACTTCCATTTCCTTCACTTTTTTTTCCACGAGCTGCAGATGCTCAGGGCTATTTCAGTTTATCCTCATACCTGCACACAACCACACCTGAATCCGGCACTGACTAACATGGACATAGCTGGTTTCCGTGACTGCCAACGGCTACTCTCCCCACTTTTACCGGCCCTGCGAAGCTACGGGCGCATTGTAATTTCCACACCTATATTCTTGTGTGTAGAGGGCATTCCATGTTGGAATATTTTGGGCCAGATTCAGGTAGATGGGAGCATCTTTGCTCCAGAGTAACGCTTCTCATTTACGTTACTCTGCCGAAATTTTAGCAGCAAGTGCTGTCATTCAGGAAGCACTTGCTCCTAAAGTTGCGGCAGCGTAACGAAAATGAGCCGGCGGAATTCAAATTGGGCGGGTACGGGGCGTGTAGTATTTAAACTAAGCGCGATCCCGCCTTGAACGTACTGCGCATGCGTCGAGTGTCAAAGCATCCCCGTGCGCATGCTCCAAATTCTGTGAATGAACGTCAATGACGTCACATTCCCATTCATGATCTTTTTACGCAAGCGACGTGATTTTTTTTTTCCCGGCGCGATGACGACGCCTATACCTAACATAGGATACTCCAACCCCATGTAGGTATATCTTCGCGCCGCGTATCGCTTCCGGAAACGTCGTACCGTCATTGCGTCGCGCCGGAATTCGCTCGTGAATTGCCGATTTCCGCTCATTAACATATTTTTGGAGCGGAAATCGGCGGGAACGCCCCCGGCGCCATTTTTAAGTTGAAGATGCGATGGCGAAACTCAGTTACGCTGATCGCATCGGAGCTTCAACCCGGCGTTTCTTGTTTTCTGGTTACAGAAAACAAAAACGCCGGCTCAAAGTGACAGTTAGGCTGGCGGATCACTGGATCCGCCAGCCTAACTGTTCCTGAATCTGGCCCTATAAATCTAGTAAATTGCACAGGCCAGGCCACATGATTTTTTGCAAGAGATAAAATAGTTAGGAGATGCTTGATAGGAGATAGAATAGGGAAGAGGGACAAGAAAAGGGACAGTAAGAGAGGGGGGTTTCTCCCTAGGCAGGTACATGGACCCATGGGCGATAAAAAGTCCCTGGGGACCATCTCACAGAGAGAATAGACAAAACTAAATATATCCGAACTAGAAAGATTCAGATGTCCTATCCAATGGACACCAGTAGGCATCTAAGGGATAGGAGGAGGCACATGTGAGCCACCCCAAACCAGTCTGCAATTTAGCAGGTGTAAAAGGAAAATATCATGTCCAAAACTGCAACCATTAATAAAGAAAAATAATAGCCATAATGGGGGATAAAATGACCCCTAGACCCGTCCTTGTGGGACAGCCCCACCCCGATATTAAAGGTAAGGGGGAGTGAACTGGATGAGCCAGTAAATTTAACCCATATGGCTGAATTCACCAGCAGAAGAGATTGATACTGGGTTGATGCCTGTAGGTGCAGGCATCATCCCGTTATAACCACTAAAATGGGAGGATGTGCATGTATGCCCTCCCGGCGGGAAGTGATTAATGTTGTGCTAACAATTTATGCAAACCATGTTCTCCACAGCGAGGGTCACAGTGTACCATTGAAAAGTGAATAAAGCTCTCCTAAAGTAAAATGCTTGCAATGGATGATTGTTTTGTCATTTTGTACTGCAAAAACTTTATTTTTTGAACTTTTAGTAATACAAAAAAAAAAAATGTAATGTTTCTTATAATACTTTACTGCCAACCTATAATAAAGCTTCTAAAGTGTAAAGGTATTTTACTGTTTAAATACTAAATAATACAGATTTTTTTAAAAGTCTGTGCAAATTCAACTATCTATTCAACCATGCTTCTTTCCATTTGCTCTTCATCGAGTCCAGTCATATGTATTTCATTCTCAGCTCTTCCATTGGACATCTAAGTAATGTGACTTCATAGCGCTATGTTGAAACTTTGTACTGATGCTGAAAGAATCCTCCCAATACTAATGTAGGTGCACTAGACTGAGACATGTCTCATGCAGAATTATAAATACTTTTTTGCAGACCAAGTTACAAAGAACAAAAGTTTCTTGCTTCAAAATTGACATTTAATGAGCTGTGATAAATCTATTACAAGAGCAGACTGTATGACTTTGGCCCACTTTAATTAGCTGTGTAGATACGTTAAGATGCATTTTAGACCACAGAGTTATTACTACTCACACTGAATAAAATATGCAATTACACAGTGGAAGAGATAGGAAGCACATTGCCAAAGACAAAGCTAACTAATCACTTCACTCTGCATCTCAGTTTGTGTTCAAAACCTTATTTATCCAGCATTAAGAAAAAAAAAGGTAATTATTGACTGAATGATAATTTGGTTATATATTATATTATTTATTAACTTATTCCCTAGGACTTCAGCATTTATCCCTCACCTGTAGAGAATGTATCACTTCACATGGCATAAGAACCCAGAATATGCATTGACCATAAATGGGACAGATGTTTCTACAAAAACAACAGATATACAGGTGCCTGTTCTTGAATGCCATGAGACCTGACATATTCAAGCAGTACAGGTGTGGTTCACTACTTCCTCCCCTGAAACCGATGAGGTAAAGATTTTCCACCAAGTTGTAAAGTCTTGCTAAGCAAATTCTTTTTTTTGTGATGACTCTTTTTTTTGGCCTCAAACAATACTCAAAAAATAAACCAATGGTTTTCGTGGGTGGTGTTGGGTCATTAATAGCCAGACTTATAAAATGGTTTTTTGAGAGCCAGTGCAATATCCAGAACAATTAAGCTGCCCACAGACTTAAAGGGTCTGATTTACTAGCGGTCAACATGCCTTAGTAAAGTCAGAATCGCGATTTTGTGGATCTGCAAGTGCCAATTTCTACCAAGTTATTGTATAGTACTGCACTGCAACCATGATCCATGTATGTGAAGAAAACAGTTTTATGTGAGATGTGCTCTACCTCATGTATCTTGTATATTACAATTAGTATTCTTATTGTTTCCATAATGAGTTTTATTGGTAAACAGAGAAAGGTTTACAATACATTTGAATAAGGAGTCTGATACAAAACATTAGGTTGTACAGCAATGATGATCAGAACTAGCATGCAATCGAAATTACAAAGAGAAAGAAAAAAAAAATTGAATTTTTCGACATATTGAACAATTTCTGGGATGCGAGCAAGATTTATGACTAGCTTGTTGCATAACTATGCTTCTAACGGTAATCTTGTGTCTGTCTGAGGTCAAATTAAAAATAGGTGAAAATTACGGACGGAGGTGGGGGTGTGCTAGTTCATGGGGTACTGACCAGCTTTGAATAGATACTTCATCTTAATACATCCGTCGCTAAAGCTGATCAGCTGTCGGTATTAGAAGATAAGGACTGTAACTGGAGAGGGGGCTGAATCTGAGTGTAGACTCTACAAGAAGAGGGGGAGGAAGGAACGGGCATAGGAGGGGGAAGACAGGGTGAGAAAGAGAGGAGGAGAGAGGAAGAGCTGTACAAGGAGAAGGGGAAAGGGAGAAAGAGAAGAGTAAAGTGAGATAAAATAGAATAGAAAAAACAATAAAAGAAACAAAACAAAACAAAATGAAAATTATAGGTAGAGAGCGATAGGGTGTATGGGTATCAATACGTAGAATCAAGGAGAGGAGGAGGGGGTGAGTGGAGAGGGGCGGGTTGGTGGGGGGTACCTCACAGTCTCCGCCACCGGGCCCCAGGTGGTGGTGTATGGAGAGTACAAAAGATTTTTTTGATTCAGCGATAGTTGGACGTACGTCCAATAGGATGAATCGAGAATTGACCTCCCTCTATCTTCCCTAGTGTAGGGGAGGGAGGTTAGGTGTTGCATGTTATGATTCGGTTAGATCATACAATGTAGTAGCATAGTTATCAAGGGTTTCAATTGTCTGGAGGTGGGTGATCCCCTGAAGTTCGGTTCATCAATAGTTTGTAATTGGCTGTGGTACAGAAGTGGGTCCAGCGGGCCCATGTGTGGGAGAATTTAGTTGGACAATCTTTAGCTATAGATATTAATTCTTCCATCTCTGCAATTTTTTCAACGAGTATTCTTATTTTTTTTCCTCTTTTGCTAATAAATGCAGTTATGAATTAGTATTACAGAGTAATGTCTGCTATTCTGTAGGGTTACATGTATTGAACATTTACACTTACATATCTGTTGGTTATTTTTTTCATGTTATTTTTTATTTTATATAGGTGACTATAAAGCAGTGATTATTTATGTTCATTCTTTAATCATACTACACTATTATGCAGGTGTCAGTGTACTTAGCACAATGGCTTGGTGATCGGCTTAGATCCCATCCAACCTACCACCCGCTGTGTTTATTTATTCAGTGCACAAGCAAATTAAAATAAACAAAAAAATGTAACTGTCCGTTAACTAGTGTATGATGTTTGTAATTCCACACCATAATATTACTGAATGATAATAATATACCATTGCATACATTCAGGGCCGGTACTAGGGGTGGGCAGAAGGGACAGGGTGCCCAGGGCAAAGTATTACATGAAGGGGGAGGGGCGCACTGGAGCCGCACTAATCTGAAGGTTCCTCACTGACTTACAGAAGTGACGGTGGTGTCATCAGGCAGAGCAGGAATCTTGATAGCTGCTAATGGGAGGAGACTGCTCTCTCTTCCCTCCAATAGCAACCTGTGGGCAGAAGAGAGGAGGATAGCCACAGAGAACATCTCCTTCTGTGTATAGAGCACTGGAGAGTGGGTCCGAATATATTAAAGGGGTGTTCCAGCCAAAATGTATGTTTATTAAAAGTCAGCAGCTAAAAAAAGTGTAGCTGCTGGCTTTTAATAAACAGACACTTACCTGCTCCAGCGTTCCAGCGACGCGCCGGCCGGGGCTCCGCTCCTCTCCCCCCCTCCCCGGCCGGCATCCTCATTGATACTGTGGGCACCCGGCCGTGACAGCTTTCGGCTTCACGGCCGGGCACCCACTGCGCATGCGCGAGCGGCACTGCGCATGTGCGCGCAGCGTGGCCCGGCGCTGAGCCGTCCCATTGGACAGGCGATGGCCTAGGACCTGTCAGTGTCCTAGGCGAATGCCTACAAGGAGGGGCTGCTGTAGGCGATTAAGCTTAATCGCCTAACCAGCCCCTCGGCGGAAGCCCCCCCCCAAAAAAAAATGACATGCCAAATGTGGCATGTAAGGGGGTGAGGAGTGGGATAAGCAGAAGTTCCAATTTTGGGTGGAACTCCGCTTTAAAGATAGTGAGTGAGTCAGCATAACACCAACTGACAAGCATTCTCAGTAAGAGGTTGGGTGTAAAAGGGCTTATAGTTTACTAGTCAGACCTAGTTCCCCTTTTCCCAAACACACAAATTCACAGGACTCTTTCAAGGGGTGAGGGTGCTAGAAGTAAAGTGTAATATGCAGGTGCTTAGGAGACTCTATGTCACCTCTTCTCTACCTGTTTTAGGCTGGGTTCACACTATTGCGATGATAAACATTAGGGATGAGCTCCAGTGTGTTTGCACACTCCCCGTGCAGAGTCCGCCAGGAAGTCTGCACGGCACTGCGCTAATCACAGCCAGGGAGACATTTCCCGATCTCTGCAGCCGAGCATCGGGAAATGTCTCCCTGGCTGCGATTAGCGCAATGCCTTGCAGACTTCCTGGCGCACTCTGCACGTGGAGTGTGTGAACACGCTGGAGCTCATCCCTATTAGACATCACATGTGATTTGCACCGCATTGCTGTGAAGCTCAATGTCTTTGTGATGCAAATTCAGCCAAACAGTTTGTATACAGTTTGTAGGGCTGAATTTGCATCACATTTGGACAAAAATGGTTCAGGACCCTTTTTTTTGGTCGGCACTGGAATCAGTTGGCATAGGTGTTCACACCCATGCCATCCAATTTCTGTACCATTTCACAATACACACTGAAGTAAATATAAATATCATGCAACAACTAACTATAAGCATCTATCCTTTACTGTAACTTGTAATACCTATATATAAGCTATTGCATCTGTATTAACATGCATGAGTCCTGTATCTGCTAATGTATATCAGGCCGAAGCGTGCTCTAGGCCTGAGGCTAAGCGTTAGTTAATGAGACAGACACCTTTGAATTAAGCAGTTATATTTATTCTAACAAAAAGTGTCCATTGTATAGTAAACAAAGCTGTAGCATAGAATTCCTATTGCACAATATACAATCACTAATAAAATACCTATGGCCTATTACAATATGGGCAAATAAGATAGAAAGATACTTAAGTTCGGTCCCTCCTGACTGTCTCCTGATGGATTAAGAGAGATTTTAGGCCTTGGCCTTCACCACATGGCTCGGCCCAAAATACCGGCCAGGCTTCCATGCGGCCTAGTCCATGTGGCTTCAGCATAGGCCTTCAGAGCAGGCGTACTCCAGCATGCTCCCAAGGGAATAGAGAGATTTTTCCCTCTTCAATTCAGTTTTGTTCATTCATTAATCATTCGCAACACCTCCCATCTTGCCCATCTGATGTTCAACCAATCATTGCACTTTCATGACTCACATCCTTGTTCGTGGCTGTTATGCCATACCTAGCCTCTGGGGCGCGATCTTGACCATACCAAAATCAATCCCTTTGATCCTTGTAATCATGTTGTCCTAATCAATGTCATTTGTTTGTTTGTTTGCGGAGACTGCCCAACAGCTGTCCTCCTCCTAGACTCTTTGGAGACAAGTTTAACTTATCACATTCCTGGGGGGGGGGGGGCTGTTGGGGCATCCTGTTTTACCAAGAAGCCACCTTTTCTGCTTGCAGCCAGAGAATGGTCAAGATTCAGATATTTATGTTATTTGCAACACACGCTGTGATGTGCAAACCAATCCGGGGGGTCCTTAACTTCACATTGACACCCGCAGAAGTTCTCAGATGTCAGTGTGAACTGCTGGCAATTTAGATGCAATGCAGGGACCTGCACAGGAATCGCTGGGTTTCCCACATCACACCAGTTATTAGTAAGAGAGGGTTTTTCTTTGTATGTGTTAACCACTTCAGCTCCAGAAGGGTTTACCCTTTAATGATCCGGCCGCACTGCTTTAACTGAAAATTGTGTGGTCGTGCAACACTGTACCCAAATACAATTGACATAATTTTTTCCCACAAATAGAGCTTTCTTTTGGTGGTATTTGATCACCTCTGCGTTTTTTTTTTCTTATACTATAAACTGAATTTGTATTAAGTATATTCTTGTTTTGAAACTACATTGATTCTTTCTTAAAAACGGGGGCGCAGTTTGCCATCTTCGCCCTGGGCACCAAATGGCATTGTGCCAGCACTGCATACATTTAAACAGTTAATATAATAGAATCAACCAAACTAAAGCGCATGAGCAAATTGGTATTCACCCATTTCCAGCATATGCTGCTGTGGCTAATTGGTATTCCCCTATTTTTAGCAATGCATTCTTTTAGTATCCCTCTGTGGGATTTTAACCCATGAGTCCTTCCAGGCCGGAGTCTTTCAAGATAGAAGCGCTGACCACTAGCCTATTGGGCTGAGCACAATGATACATAGAAAATACATTCATTAGTGTTTGATGTTTTTCATTCTATACAATAATGTTAGCAAATGAGCCATTTATAATATGGAAGCAACCATGCTCATGCTGATGTGGCATTGGCTATTAAGATTTTAATAGCCAATGCCACAGTACATGTTGATGGCATGTGACCTGGTATGGTTCAGTGGGGAGGCACTCGCTCACCCATTCTCTCTATGGATTTTGGAGGGGACCCCACACCAATTATTTTTAACATTTTGGCATGGAGTTTCCCTTCAAATCGATGCCACACCCAAAGGACCTGGTATCGATTCACGGGGCCCCCTCCAAATATTTTTTTTTAATTGTTTTTGATGTATTTTTTCTTAATTTGGTGCTTAGCACAAATTCACATTTGGTTGACAAATTTAATGGTTTACCCAGTCCACAAAAGAATTAACATAGCCCTGAAATTCAGCATTTTGTTTTTTTGGGGGTTTTCTTCCCACTCTCCCCCATTACACTTTCTATTCAAGGACTTGCATGCTTGTACAACCAAATACTTTTGTATGAAACTAGATTTAATATGGAAATGGAGCGAGTACGGAAAAGTGCAACAAACTAATAAAGGGACTGGAGGATATTAGTTATGAAGAAAGTTTACGAGCACTGAACTTATTCTCTCTAGAGAAGAGACGCTTGAGAGGGGATATCATTTCAATTTACAAATACTATACTGGTGACCCCACGATAGGGATAAAACTTTTCTGCGGAAGGGAGTATAATAAAACACGTGGTCACTCATTAAAATTAGAAGAAAAGAGATTTAACCTTAAACTGCATAGAGGGTTCTTTACTATAAGAGCAGCAAGGATGTGGAATTCCCTTCCACATGTGGTGGTTTCAGCGGGGAGCATCGATAGTTTCAAAAAATTATTAGATAAGCAGCTGAACGACCACAACATAAAGGGATACACAATGTAATACTGACATATAATCACACACATAGGTTGGACTTGATGGACTTTTTTTTAACCTCACCTACTATGTAACTATGATTCTGCAGCATTTGACAATATAGTTAGACAGGCCCTGTTTAAATAAGCTTACGATCTACAAGAGTAAGACAATAAAAATTAGACACATTAGAAAATCAGGGATACAAATCAAGCTTTTTTGGTGATCAAAAGCCATCGCGCCAAACCCCAAAAAAGTTACACAGCAGAGATACAAATCAATCTAATAACCATGACAAGCCTGTATAGGTTATACATGGGGTATCATTTATTTGATTTACGGAACTGCAAGGCTTCTAACCTAACAGATTTAATTGTTTTCTAAAATAGTTTCATTCAAGGCATGCCTCTGTTGATAAGTATAACAGTTTCTATTGTGTCTACATTATATCTAGAAGCAATCTATCAAGCCCTCTAATGTCTGGTGTCATAACTGATCACATGTGTAGCACCATGGCTACTGCAAATCAAATGGATGTGATTGCAACTTCCTTAGCTCTGAAGGATAGGAAGGGTTTAGTTTTGCTTTAAACACCCTGATTTTCTGCATTCATATCCTGATGTTCCAAAGTCATGAAATGCCTTTCCCAGCATATACAAAGGAAGGGATATACTTGTTTTTTACTTACATTTCATTACATTACATGGGTTTTATTAAAAATGCACATATTACAAGGTAATGCTTTGGGAGACTTGCATGCTAACCCTTAATTATATTTCAGACAGGAGGCTTCATATCTTGCATTAAATCTTTCTTTTAATGCCCATAGCAGAAAACAGAACATACATTTTTTTAATAATAGAAAAAACTTTATAGAACTACAATTCCCAGCAGCCCCGGAGTCCCCTCCCCCTGGGTCATAGTCTCTATATAAGGGGCTGTCTGGGTCTCCTCCTCCTCTTTCTTTCTGCTCATGGCGTGAAGATGAGTATTGCTTTAATTTTATTACTAGAATTTATTGTTAAATGATTGTACTGTAATTACTGTACTTTTATATATTAACTGTATTTTAATTGTACTGTGACTGGAATACTGCGGCATCCCCGCTATTCCAGTCCGTTTTTCCTGCACCTGTGAGTATCTCAGCACTCACATCCTGTTATCGCCATTTTTCCCCTCATTACTGATTCCCCCCTTCCCCCCCCCTCCCCCCGCACGCGCCGCGCCGCGATTTGCGGGCTTTTGGCAGAGAAAGGGGCACAGCTGTGTGACACACTCCAGACGTCACAGCCCCAGCTCTCAGGCGTCCTATTAGAACGCTCCCGGCCGTAATCTCGCGAGATTACGGCTGGGGACTTCAGCTGGCGTTTCCTCCTTCTCCCACTGACTCTCTGACGGTACAGGAGCTGTGACTGCTGGCTTAGGACGTCTGCTAGCTCTTATTTCTCCAGGTATCTCACCCTTAACTGTCCACACACAGTGTCTGACATAGGTATATCCCCAAAACGTTGATTGTCAGTGATTCTGCCATACAGTCCTGCAAACGATTTCTATATCCCCAAAACGTTGATTGCCAGTGATTTATCCCTGACAATCTTAGAATCGTTTCATTTACTTTGTATATATATAGAGATATTTCTCCTTTTCAGATGGCAGCTGACAATAATGGCTCGGGGCTCTCCAATGAGGTGGTGGATTTAGATGCCTCTCATCTACTATCCACAACCCAAATACAGGATCTAATTGCTAAATCTATTCAGGCAGCCATGGCTGCCAATGCCATAAACCAAATGCCAATGCCGCCCACCTCGGGACGCGCCCATACTGGGGGTAAAGCATCCCAAAAACGAAAGCACCTAACAGTGCACTTTGACTCCCCGGCAGGGGAAGTTTATAATATGCCTCAGGCAGAATCCGAATCGGTCTGCCACACCCCGCATGTACCTGTTCAAACTCGACCCTTGAGCCCCAAGGAGAATAAAAAAGGGCAGAAATCCGCCAGACGGATTAAACCGGACTCATTTGAAACATCTGATGAAGAGTCCGACGTGTCTGACAGAGCCACGGCCTCTGATTCAGACATGGATGGCGAGGACGATGCGGGGTTCACGGCGGACTACCATGACGCCAGCACTGAAGTGCCACATACGGCCATCCTGGACTCACAAGGCCAAGCCTTGTTTAACCCTGACGAAATTTCACATCCTCGCTCGGGGGATTGGGCCCCGTTACCCCACGTGGTCCAATATCTTGAACTTTGGACGAGACGGTCCTTAGACAGGGTGAACCATAACAAGTTACGTGCAGAATGCCCCAGACCATATGTGGCAAACAAGGTTGCAATCACCCCGGAAATAGACCCGGTGCTCCTCAAATATCTTACGAGGTCTGGGAAATACCCAAAAAAAGGGTATTGAAAGGTCTTTTAAAACCATTCAGGACCGTATACTAGACGTTCTTGGTCCGCTTACAAAAATTTTGAATTTGTCGGAGCAATCGGCTTCATCAGCCCAACCAATAGACCTGACACAACTTAGGGGCTGGGCCCAACGTGCGATATGTTTGCTGGGTACCGCAAACACGACTTGCTCAGTAGAGCGTCGACGCTCCATCTTGATAAAATTGGACCCCCAACTCAGCCATCTAGCGGAGAATGAACCAGGCCCCTCTGCCGAGGGTCTCCTGTTCGGGGACGATTTATTAAAAAATATCAACAAATTTGTCAGCCTTTTCTCAAGCCTGGACAAGGCACAGACCTCGTTGAGGAAATCACAACCTGGCAAGGTTTTTGGAAAGGCCGGTAGAAACAGAGGGCGATCTACCGGCCGCACTACCCCGTACAGGCCCTACTCAAGACTGCCAAGCCAGCAGTTCACTCCTGCTCCACAACCGTATGCCATGTCCATGGCCCACACAGCTCCCTTCTTTCCTCCCCGTGGACGCCCCTGGAGAGGACGCGGAGGACGTGGATTTCCCAGATCTAGACCACCGACCGGTGAGTACACTCCCACACTCAGTTCTACATACACTGGTGGGAGGCAGGCTAATGTATTTTTCCCACGTCTGGTCCACGATTTCGGCAGATGCATGGATCCTCAATACGGTGACGGGCTATCAGATAGAGTTGTTGTCTCTCCCGACCCTCAATGTGATACCCCACCCTATCCGTTTTTCCCGCCAAAACATGGACCTGATAGACGAAGAGCTCAAGAAGCTTCTGTCCAAAGGGGCGATTCAGGAAGTAGATCACTTTTCACCCGGCTTTATCAGCAACATCTTTCTGGTAAAGAAGAAAGACGGCGGTTTCCGCCCTGTCATAAATCTGAGAGATCTCAACCAGCACGTGGCTTACCGTCATTTCAAGATGGAAGGTATCCACCTGTTGCGCGATCTCCTCTGGCCGGGAGACTGGCTAGTAAAAATAGACTTAAAAGACGCATATCTTACTGTCCCTATGCACCACGAATCTCAACCTTTCCTAAGATTTCAGTGGAAGAACCGAATGTGGCAGTTCACCTGCCTTCCATTCGAATTGTCATCGGCCCCCTGGTGCTTCACCAAACTACTCAAACCGGTAATAGCTGCTTTGAGGAGCAGAGGTGTACGCCTAATTATCTATTTGGACGATCTCCTTATTCTGGCACGCTCCAGAACACAAGCCTTGCTACACAGCCAATGGACGGTCTCTCTTTTAATGGAGCTTGGTTTCCTCATCAACTACAAGAAATCCATTATGGATCCCTCTCAAAAGATGGAATTCCTGGGGTTTCTAGTAGACACCAAACAGGCTATGCTTCTATTACCAAAATCAAAACTGGCTCTGATTCGCAAGGAAATCAGAGCCACGCTACGCAAAGGTCTAGTATCCCTCCGTGTGATTGCTCGCATAGTAGGCCTTTTGTCGGCCTCCATCCAAGCAATATTTCCAGCCCCCTTACACTACCGGGCTCTACAGAGACTCAAAACACTCCACTTACGCCAAGGGTTACGTTACGCGGACGAAGTTCCGTTGGACCCAGAAGCAATAGAGGAATTGCTATGGTGGCTTCGCCACGCCGTGGCATGGAACGGCAGAACGATATTCAATTCCTACACCGATGTGATCATAGAATCCGATGCGAGTCGCCGAGGCTGGGGTGCCCGATGTGGACAACTCACCACAGGAGGGAAATGGTCCGAGGAGGAATCTCTCCTCCATATCAATGCCCTAGAACTTCTGGCAGCATATTTTGCGATCAAGAGTTTTCTCCCTCTCACTTCCAACAGATGCGTACTCTTAGGCATGGACAACGTGGCGGCGGTACAGTATATCAACCGCTTAGGGGGCACGAAATCCAAGGTGCTGGCGGACATAGTGTCCGAATTTTGGCAATTTTGTCTCTCAATAAATACTACCCCAATAGCGGAATACCTCCCTGGGATATCCAACGCAGTTGCAGATTGGAACTCTCGCTACCTTACGGACTCCAGCGACTGGACGCTGGATTGTACGGTCTTCCTTGCCCTTCAAACTCTGTGTGGTCCCTTTCATACGGACCTCTTCGCCTCGCGCCTCAACAGGCAACTACCCCACTTTTACAGCTGGAGGCCGGACCCGGAGGCGTCAGCAGTCGACGCGTTCCGACAAGTTTGGGCGCGGGGGACGCACTATGCGTTCGCATAGGGGGACGCACTATGCGTTCCCTCCGTTCAATATGATCACCAGAACCCTTCTTCAGGTGGCAAGTCAAAAGGCGACGGTGGTGTTGATCACCCCCTGGTGGCCGACACAACCATGGTTTCCCCTTCTCATGGGGATGTCGATCGACTACCCCCGATTACTCCCCTTCTCCCTTCATCTTCTGTCGAACACAACCAAGGGTTACCACCCCCTGATTCTGAACGGCAACCTTCCTCTGTTAGCATGGTTAGTCTCGGGGTCGAGTGCGCCGATAACTCTATTTCACAATCGGCTAGAGACCTCCTCGCCCTGGCCTGGGCCCCAGGGACTAGATCGGCGTAAAGATCTGCCTGGACTCTGTGGGTTCGTTGGTGTGATCAACGGCAAATTGATGCCGTTCATGCACCTGTATCAGCTGTAGTGAACTATCTGGCAAACTCTTATGAGGCTGGTAAATCATATAGTTCATTGAATGTCTATAGATCTGCCATCTCGGCTTATCACTGCCCAGTGGATACGTTACCCGTAGGTAGACATCCTTTGGTATGTAGGCTCCTCCGGGGGGTAAAGTTCAAACGCCCCCCTCGTCCTAGATACCAATCTACGTGGGATGTCGCTCGGGTTCTGGAACTCTTCGCCACCTGGGAGGACAATGACGCCCTCCCTTTGAAGAATCTTTCTATCAAACTCTCTACTCTTTTATGCCTGGTTTCCATCAAAAGGGTCTCAGATGTTAAGGCACTTGACATCTCCCGGCATCAATTCTCGCCGGAAGGAGTGCGGTTTTCCGTGGTTCGTCGGACGAAAACGGGAATTCACACAGTGTTTTACCCATTTTTTCCTGATCATTCAATCATTCACACATATGTGTGGTTTGATGCTTACAACAATACGAATCTCGGACCGCAACACTACGGTCAGTCGCTCATACCCAACTATTGATTTCATATGTGAAACCTCACCTCCCAGTGTCCTCGGCTTCTTTGGCCAGGTGGGTGAGAATGGCCATGAAAATGGCCGGGATCGACGTCTCGCTCTTTGGTGCTCACTCCTCTAGAGGGGCCATGGCTACTAAAGTGGTCACGTCAGGTGGGTCTCTCTCGGACCTTTTACTGGCGGCAGACTGGTCGTCGGAAACGATTTTTCGACAATATTATTTCCGGCCACAAAGCCATGTTTCTACTTCGATACTTTAAGGTTATGTACTTGCATGTATTGTACATTGTATACTAGCTTTAAATTTGCAAGATATGAAGCCTCCTGTCTGAAATATAATTCAGGATTTTCCTAGCTAATATGACGGAAAATCTGAGTTATATGATGACAGGAGGCGAGTATCTTCCCACCCTACCCACCCCTATCACGATGTGTTTCTCGTTTCAGGTTACTGAAGGGTGGAGTCTACGTCTACACGGATGGTAACGAAACATTCTGGAGTTCCCGAATGACGGTTATTCTGTTTTGTTCCAGTTGAACACATTTCTGATCGATTAGAAAGCGTCCTTGACCAAGTTGGAAATGGCCCAGTTGGCCCGAATTCCAGGATCGGAGGAGGACTCCACGATCACCTTGTACGAGGTCCACAACACCAAGGTTACATGATGTTCCAGGATCGCACAAAGAAAGAGGAGGAGGAGACCCAGACAGCCCCTTATATAGAGACTATGACCCAGGGGGAGGGGACTCCGGGGCTGCTGGGAATTGTAGTTCTATAAAGTTTTTTCTATTATTAAAAAAAATAATGTTCTGTTTTCTGCTATGGCCATTAAAAGAAAGATTTAATGCAAGATACTTGCCTCCTGTCATCATATAACTCAGATTTTCCTCAGAATATTCGCTAGGAAAATCCCGAATTATTATTCTGGTTCAGTAATATCAAACTCTCTGTATAGATTTATCTTCAAAGAAGCAGACATCAAGTGTCCTTTAATTTTTATGACAACTGAAGTCAAAATATTGTTTCTTTTTTTCTTTTTTTTAATAGACATTAATTTTGATTAAAAAAAAGTTCCTTGAAAATGTGTGCGCCTGTCATGCTAATTAGATACATTAAGTAATCTCAACTGATACTGTTTATACATATTAGACATCATTGTCACAGATCACGCACTTTTGTCTAGGCATCAGCACTCATTAGTATCCCCAAACTTTTTAGGACAATAGCTTGTATATTAGCCTTTAAAATCTTCACTTTTGATTTCACGTTCAAGTCCAATAGACTTTAACAGTGTTCGAATGTTCGCATGAACTTTTGGTCTGTTCTGGATGCGAACCGAACCGGGGGGTGTTTGGCTCATCCCTACTGGGCAGACTACTAGGCACAAAGGGCATGTGTAATTATTTTATACAGTACTGTAATCTGTAAGATTACAGTGTAATGTATCTAGACTGTCATTTGCCAAAATGCCGCACTGCAAACTGCGTATGACTTCACGATCATAAAGTAGCATGCAACTTTTTTAAAAGCACCATCTTCATGCATATTCTTCTATTTAAGGATTATCTCCTCCTAAATTGATATATTAGTTTTGTTTAAGCCCTTGTGGGTGAAAGTTGATGTTCTTACCCAGAACTTTCCCTCACTTTGATCTTGTGCACACAGACCTGAACTTACAGAAGGACAGTGTACACAGGTTTTCACAAGCATTTGCAAAGTTTTCAACAAAGTTTGTGCAGCTTGAGGGTTCATGCACACAGGTGATTAGGGCCAAGATGAGCCCCAGATCAGCACATTTCTCCAGCACGTACAGCCAGGTTTTTCAGATCAGCCATGGAATGGAAGCTTGTACAAATCAATGATAAGCTGACACTGTGTGCATCTGTTCGCATGTAATCTTACGTGGAACGATTACGTTCACTTAAGGGCAGATGTACAGCCAGGGAAGCAGACCATGGGATACATTTTTTAATGACTAATCTAAATCTGAGGGGTCAATTCAGAAGGGAATTTGCATGAGACTTTCACTTATCTGGACAGTAATTGATGCTGCAATGCATAAATTCCCTACCAAACAGCAGCTAGTACCCTCTTGCACTCGGGATGACATCACAGTATCCATGCATAGTTACTTACCTTGGCCCCTGGATCCTGCAATGTCTCCCTGCTGTGTGTGCGAGCTGTCTCCTCGCTTGATTCACACAGTGCCCGAGTGCCACTGAGCTCCATTTCATGCGACGTTGCAATGCACGGGGGCGGAGATTGGCGCCAAATTCAAAAAAGTAAAAACACAGTATAGATACATTACACTGTAATCTTACAGATTACAGTACTGTATAAAATAATTACACATGCCCTTTGTGCCTAGTAGTCTGCCCAGTAGGGATGAGCCAAACACCCCCCGGTTCGGTTCGCATCCAGAACAGACCAAAAGTTCATGCGAACATTCGAACACTGTTAAAGTCTATGGGACTTGAACGTGAAATCAAAAGTGAAGATTTTAAAGGCTAATATACAAGCTATTGTCCTAAAAAGTGTTTGGGGACCCGGGTTCCTCCCCAGGGGACATGTATCAATGCAAAAAAAGTTTTAAAAACGAACGTTTTTTGGAAGCAGTGATTTTAATAATGCTTAAACTGAAACAATAAGGCTTCATTTCCATGGACGTTTATACAGCCACTTTTTTTAGCATTTTTTACAGCTTAAAACGCCTGTCCATGTTTATTTAAAAAAGTGTTTTTGAGCGTTTTTGCACGTTTTTGCGAGTTTTTGAGCGTTTTTTAATGTCTGGCGTTTTTACAGCTCTATTGCTGGAGCTTCAGAACGCCCTGGTCCTGCGTTTTTTTTACAGCTCAGAAAAGAAAAGTGGCTGTAAAAACGCCAGTGGAAATGAAGCCTAAAATTGAAACAATTTAAAGTGAAATATTCCTTTAAATTTCGTACCTGGGGGTGTCTAAAGTATGCCTGTAAAGTAGTGCATGTTTCCCCGTGTTTATAACTGTTCCTGCACAAAATGTTATTCCTGAAGGAAAAAAAGTAATTTAAAACTAGTCGCGGCTATTCATGAATTGCCGGTCCCGGCAATACAGAGAAAATTCATTGAAAAAAAAAATCGTTTTTTTTTTTTTTTAAAGATTTTAATCTGTATTGCCGGGACCCCAACAATTCATTAATATCCGCAAGTAATTTTAAATGGCTTTGTTTTCTTCAAAAATGACATTTTGTGCAGGGAACCAATTTTTTTTTTTAAATGCGTGGGGTCCTCCCAAAATTCCATTACCAGGCCCTTCAGGTATAGTAAGGATATTAAGGGGAACCCTGCCACCAAATAAAAAAAAAATGGCGTGTCCGTGTGGTTTTTAACAATTTTTTTTGTGAAATGATAGGGGTACAATGTACCCTTTATCAATTCACATAGGGGGGGGGCTGGGATCTGGGGGTCCCCTTTGTTAAAGGGGGCTTCCAGATTTTGATAAGCCCCCTCCCCCGCAGACCCCCACAACCAACGGGCAAGGGTTGTGGGGTTGAGGCAGTTGTCCCCATCAACAGTGGGGGCCCCCACTGTAATATCCACAGACATCTCCCCACTGTAATATCCACAGACATCTCCTCCACTGTAATATCCACATCTCCCCCACTGTAATATCCACAGACATATCCCCCACTATAATATTCACAGACATCTCCCCAACTGTAATATCCACAGACATCTCCCCCACTGTATAGGAAGATTAATGCTTGCTTAGACTTACCAGAGAAGCCGACTAAACACAAGCAGTTGAGGTCGGGTGATGACATCAGCGCATCGCTCTAGGCTCACCTAGGCCGCCTCCGGGTGGACCAAGATGGCCGCCGCTCCGGGAGCTAAGCCAAAGCCACGGCCTTTCCTATAGCCGAGGCAGCAGCGGAGCTCCGCAGATCACGTGGTATGACCCGTTTGGATCATGGATCATTTACGATCCGATGCACCACTAGTGCCGATCAAAATAATTTTGATTGATCACATTTTTTATGAATAATCAAGGAATTAATCTTTAATTTTCACAGCCCTAATATATGTATATATATATTTATATATATATATATATATATATATATATATATATATATATTGTGACAGGAAGTCTGGTAAATCTGTGTGTGTTGTCCCAGACGGGAGATACTTTTCTGCCTTGTTTAGACAATACACCAATTACTATTGGGCGTTGGCTGCAGAGATGGCCAGAGAGGTTTGGGGCGTTAAAAAGTTTCAGCTGTTCAGAATTAAACAATTAAAGCCCCTATAAAGACAGCCTAAGGATGACGACTGATTGCTGCATCCTGAGGCTTTGGGGAGTGAAGGAGCAGTCACAAACAGTACTGAAGAGGTGAGGTGCTGATGGATATTTCTGTGTGAGAAATATCAAAGAGACTTTTTGTTTTCTGCTGTAGGACCAGCAGTGTCTGCCCAGCAGTAGGCTGTGCCAGACTCCATAGGTAGGTTCCTGTGTTGGGAAGGTAGACGCCCCAAGTGGCAAGGGTTTATTTTATGTTTTGTTTTGTTTATGCTGTTTTGATGCTTGCACGTGTATCCAGCAATATGGAAAAATAAACCATATCATTTGTTTTCAATCATCCTCAACTGCCTTTTTGTACAGTTCAGCTTGTAGTGAACCCATCCAGGGGGTCACACACACCCGCTACCGAGCAAATCCCTCACAATATATATATATATATATATATATATATATATATAGATATACACACACAGTATATCTACATATATATATGTATATATATATATATATATATATATATATATATATATATATATATATATATATATATATATATATATATATTAAAATCTGTGAATCTGTGAATTCTTGAGACCCTAAAATGCCAGGACAGAATATTTAGAATAAAATATTTAGTAAGAGGCATAGTAAGTTTTTTTAAGTTGTAGGTTTTGTTACATTTTTTTTTTTAAATGAAGACATTTAAAAATATATATTTTTGTGTTCACCTTTTTTTACATACTGTCAACAGAACAGTAAAGTATCCTTATGTGGCTGGTGTGGAGTATATATATATATATATATATTTTTCTTCAAGTTTCTAGAGCAGTGCAGTGCTACTATAGTGACACTGTACTACTTTGGGAAAGTGTTCAGGATTTTTTTATATATATATTTACAATATAAATGTTTATAACAGTGATGCTTACTGTTATAATGTTACAAGCAATAATTTTTGTGAATGCACTGAGACCAATCACAGAGGTCATCAAGTTAGTACACAATGAATGTCTTTGAATGAAAGTCATTTGTTGTGTACAACGCTCACGTGAACGCTGTGATTGGTCACTGAAATAAACCGAGTATTTTAACTGGTTTATATTTAAAATAACACAGCTTCTGCTGTTAAAAGGCTATACTTAGCGTTCTGGACGAATGATGGAATGATGGATCGCGAGACAGATTTGTGAATTATCGTGAATAAAAACGTGTGTTTTAATATACACACTATAAAAGAATTACAGGTACAGTTATAGTACATTCATTGCTTCAAAATAAAAGTAAGTTCTTAAAACATGAGCTTAGAATGCTTGTTAAGATGGCCGCTTGCCAATGTATGCAGAGAAATGTCTGTGTCCTTCCTTGATGATGGTGAGAAGAAGAAGCTGCAGAAGGCCCACTTTCCTTATATATAAAACATAATCCTTTGTTTAACTTTCGCGCTGAAAAATAACCACTCCCACAGGGAGTGATCTATAATGAAACATGAATACAACATCTGGTTTTACTTAAAGATATTCTCTATAGGAAATGGCCTAGCTCTTAATTAAACAGGAAATGGGGGATGGTAGACAGCTAGCCTAAACTTTTTAGACAAGTACAATTCTCTTTTGAAAATACATATAATATTTACAAAATCCATCAAACCTGTCAGCTTCTGGAGTTCCAAAGCTCGAGTTCAAGGGATCACATCAGGAGATTATTAGCTCAAAAAGTCTCTCACTCATTCATGTTAATAAGAGAATATATATATTTTTTAAAATTCTATCCGGATAGAATTTTTACATTTTAGAATATAACAGTCACAGTGATCATATGAAACCAGGGCTGGCCTGATAAAAAAATCTGTTATCTGTGGGTGACAGTATGCACTGCAGTGCAGCCCCTAAGGTGCAATCAAGGCACGTGACTGGGAGGACATCATATGATGTCTACCCATTATGGGAAACCTCCCGTTTAGCCGTCATTTGACTTTAGGGAAGGCGATAAGCAGTTAAGGTGCATCACTTTTAAATACAGGAACACAGTGGATAGTGTATATGGAAATTGCACACCACTATCATGTTGACATACATAAAAAACTATAATAAATTGTTTAGGACATATCTTTTTACAATTAAGTGACGCTTCTAAAAAATGTATCAAACAAACATAATGCATTTTGTTTCATTGTGGAATAACTTTTCTATTGTTCACTGGTTTAAGAACACTGGCAAACATAGTTGCTTTTACACAGACATCAGAAAAGGAAATGGTCCGCGACACGATTCAACAATCATAAACTTCATGCATGGAAAGTGAACTTTACAGCTAAATTCTAATACAGAATGTATCTATAAAGCAATCCAGCATACGTCATGGACCAGCAGTTTAATATAGAATTGCAAGCTTTTTTTTTTGCATATTTCTTTTTTATGTAATATTACCTGATAAGTCATATATGCTTGCAGAGGGGATCAATCAAGAGCAAGCCTCTTCTGCTATCTTTTATTATAATGACTGTGTCTACTATGGCAATATGACATTTGAGTTGCCTATAAAAATATACAAGCCCATCTGTTGAATGAAATTATTTTAATTTATATTGCTATATTATTTTGCTTCCTAACAGCTGTATGGGATTGCTGCCCCAGTGCGTTTCATTACCAAGTATACTGCTTACTTGCAGTTTAATATTTAACTGTAAAAAAACATCCGTATTAATAAAATATCAATTTTTTTTCTGATATTTTCATTTAACTCAGTGAATTAGTCCATCTGGTGAGCCATATTGCTAAACTCAACCAGACATGTAAAATTTCCTGGGATCATGTTCACTGGTAAATATGTTCAATTGATTGATGTTTGTGTCACAAACTTACACACGAAACCACATAAGTTAAATAGGAAGATAGACAACCACACACAACTGAGAAATGTACCTTTTCCTTTGGATTTTAATCTTGTAAGTAGGATAGGCGAATATGAATTCTAGCTTGTATTTTTTATTTATTTTTTAATTATACTAATGCCAAAAAATATTTGTTATTTATATTGTATTAGGAATGGGCCATGTGCTTCACTCAAAGTCCCACAAGCCCTCCTTTTTCAATGACTGACACAGGGATGGAAGTGCATAACTACAGTTGTTATTTCTAGTGTAAATTACTGTCATTCAATTGGCAGACCCCAATTTAGGGGGTCTTGTATAAATATATACATACAGTATCTCACAAAAGTCAGTACATCTTTCACATTTTTCTAAATATTTTATTATATCTTTTCATGTGACAACACTGAAGAAATTACACTTTGCTACAATGAGAAGTACTGAGTGTACAGCTTGTACAACAGTGTATATTTGCTGCTCCCTCAAAACAACACAAAGTCATTAATGTCTAAACCGCTGGCAACACACGTCAGTACACACCTAAGTGAAAATGTTCAAATTGGGACCAAAGTGAGAATATTTTGTGTGGCCACCATTATTTTTCAGCACGGCCTTAACCTTCACACCACCGGAGTCCACTTCCACTCCTCCATGATGACATCATGGAGCTAGTGGATGTTAGACACCTTGTGCTCCACCTTCCACTTGAGAATGCCTCACAGATGCTCCATATGGTTAAGGTCTGGAGATATGCCAGTCCATCATCTTTATTCTCAGCTTCTTTAGCAAGGATGTGGTCATCTTGGAGGCATGTTTGGGGTCGTTATGTTGGAATACTGTCCTGCGACCCAGTCTCTGAAAGAAGGGGACCATGCTCTGCTTCAGTAAGTCACAGTACATGTTGGCATTCATGGTTCCCTCAATAAACTGTAGCTCTCCAGTGCCGGTAGCACTCATGAAGCCCCAGACCATGACATTTCCACCACCATGCTTAACTGTAGACAAGACAAGCTTGTCTTTGTACTCCTCACACACTTGACACCATCTGAACCTAATAAGTTTATCTTGGTCTCATTAGACCACAGGACATAGTTCCAGTAAGCCATGTCCTTAGTCTACTTCTCTTCAGCAAACTGTTTTGTAGGCTTCCTCCTGGGATGACAGCCATGCAGAACATTTTGATGCAGTATGCGGCATATGGTCTGAGCACTGACAGGCTGACCCCCACCCCGTCAACCTCTGCAGCAATGCTGGCAGCACTTTATTTCCCAAAGACAACCTCTGGATATGATGCTGAGCACATGCACTCAAATTCTTTTGGTCGACCATGACAAGACTTGTTCTAAGTGGATCCTGTCTTGTTAAACAGCTGTATGGTCTTGGTCACTGTGCTGCACCTCAGTTTCAGGGTCTTGGCAATCTTATAGCCTAGGCCATCTTTATGTAGAGCAACAATTCTTTTTTTCAGGTCCTCAGAGAGTTCTTTGCCAGGAGGTGCCATGTTGAACTTCCAGTGACCAGTGAGAGAGTGAGAGTGATAACACCAAATTTAATACACCTGCTCCCCATTCATACCTGAGACCTAATGAGTCACATGACGCTAAGGAGGTAAAATGGCTGATTGGGCCCAACTTGGATATTTTCACTTAGGGCTGTACTCACTTGTCTTATTAGCGGTTTAGACATTAATTAATTAATCAATTTTATTTGGGACACAAAAGGCCTAGATTATGACAATGACTTATGACTATGTCCAATATGGTGGATTAGCTGTATTGGACATGCTGAAATATTACCAGGGGGCCCATATGGGGAGATTAATAGATTTGTGTTGACATACAGACTTTATAAATACTCACCCTTGATTTCTGGGGGACTTTACTTCATATTTTTTGAGCTTGCCCGAAGCTGGAGTACTTCTGGAGGGAGGTACATCGATTTTCTCAGAAATTTTCAGATTACATCCTTCCTGAAGACCCAGCTCTATTTTTGCTACATCTCTCGAATATACCTGAAAAAAACATATAATAAATCAGTTCTCTACGCCAGGAATCTCCAAACTACGGCCCTCCAGCTGCTGTGGAACTACACTTCCCATGAGGCATTGTAAAACTCTGACATTCGTAGACATGACTAGGCATGATGGAAATTGTAGTTCCTGAACACCTGGAGGGCCGTAGTTTGGAGACTCCTGATCTACGCCATCTCTTGAATGCTGCTAGATTGTGCATTGCAAGTCAGTGGAGAGATATGAGGCCCCCTACAATATCTTCATGGCTTTTAAGAATCAAAGAGGTAAACAAGATGTAAGAGTTGGTATTATTAGCCCAAAATCGATATGAAGTTTATTCTCAAACCTGGGTTCATTGGAATATATTCAAATTCTCGGAGGAAGGAAAGGCCCTATTTGTATCTTGAAGTCAGTGGCGTATCTAGGGTATGGCAGCCATGGCAAGTGCCATGGGCGCCATATGAAGGGGGCGCTGTTGAGTGGCTGGGCAGCAAGGCACTTACCAGGGTCTGAGGGTCCTTTCTTCCCTCCTTCTGAGCATAGGCAGGATCTCCTTTTCAGCACCTTTGCTGGTGGACAATGGCAGCGCTATCTATCCCTGCTGCGTTCAGCCACAGCCCTCCCCTGTTCTCCCAGGCTCTCCCATTCCATCTGGTCAGATTGGCAGAGCACAAAGAAGGAAGAACATCAGTTTCTCACTCTCCTCTGTGAAAACTGAGGCCTTAAATAATGAAGATTTCATCACCTCCAGTATTGGTTCTGCATTTACCTGGCCTTGGAGGGCAGAGGAGGGATCAGGGGTCTAATAAACCCCAGATTTCTCCATGAAGAGGATATGTCACTACCAAAGGTATCACAAGGGATGATAAATATCACTAATTTTGTTAGTTGTTTTTTTTGTTAAAGGGTCACTAAAGGAAAAAAAATGTTTTGCTGAAATTACTGTTTACAGGGTATAGAGACATAAAAGTTAACTGATTGCTTTTCAAAATGATTAAAAATAGATAAAAATCAATCATATAATGTGCCTGAAGGTTAGTTTCACTTTTGAACTGACTTCATGTTTATGTGAAGTAGAAATAGACACACAGAACAAAAACAAACAAATCCGGGGCAGTGTTTTGTTTTAAAATGAATCTGATTGGTTCTGGGAAGTTTTAGACACACAGTAATGACAGCTTAGACCACCGTGAGAAAGCTCCCAGCACTGTGGTTATAAGGAAACAGACAAGCAGGAAGTGTGGATGAGCCGAACATACCCCCGTTCGGTTCGCTCCAGAACCGACGAACAGACCGACCGTTCGCGCGAATATTTAGAACCCCATTGAAGTCTATGGGACTCGAACGTTCAAATTCAAAAAAGCTCATTTTAAAGACCAATATTCAAGTTATTGATGGAAAACGTCTTTGAGAACCCGGGTCTTGCCCCAGGGAACATGTATCAATGGAAAAAAAAGTTTTAAAAACTGAAGTTTTTTCAGTATCAGCCATTTTAATGATGCTTAAAGTTAAAAAAAAATCCTTTTAAATATGGTACCTGCTCGGTGTCTATAGTAGTGGCACGTGTTTAGAAATGTCCCTGCACAACATGAGAGGACTATAAAAAAAAAGTAATTTCATACTGCTTGTGGCTTAAATGTAATGTTTGGTCCTGCAATATGGATAAAAATCAGTGAAAAATATTAGCATGAGTTTCCCCGCCACCACTCCCCCCAGGTCATTACTAGAACCAGTGCCGATCCTGACCTCCCTGGGGCCCTAAGCAAAATGACATGGCACATTAAAAATGAGAAGCGGGGGGGCGCTGACGACAGTGACATGTCACATTAACCACTTCCCGCCCGGCCAATAGCCGATTTACGGCCGGGAAGTGGTTATGAAATCGTGACTAGCCGTTCTCAAACGGCTTAGCACGATTTCAATGCCGCGCGCGTCCGTAGGGGCGCGCAGCGCTGCGATCGGTGATGCGGGGTGTCAGTCTGACACCCTGCACCTCCGATCTCGGTAACGAGTCTCCGGCGGAGCCTCGTTACCACGTGATCAGCCGTGTCCAATCACGGCTGATCACGATGTAAACATGGGCACTGATTGGCAACAGGTGATCCATCAGTGCCACCCCTCAGTGATCATCAGTGCCACCCCAGTGTCTGTCAGTGCCAATCCATGCCCAGTGCCCACCTATCAGTGCCCACCTGTGCCACCTATCAGTGCCCACCTGTGCCACCTATCAGTGCCCACCGGTGCCACCTATCAGTGCCCACCTGTGCCACCTATCAGTGCCCACCTGTGCCGCCTATGAGTGCCCACCTGTGCCGCCTATGAGTGCCCACCAGTGCCGCCTATGAGTGCCCTGTGCCGCCCATGAGTGCCCATCAGTGCCGCCCATGAGTGCCCATCAGTGCCGCCTATGAGTGCCCATCAGTGCCCCATACCAGTGCCGCCTATCAGTGCCCATCAGTGCTACCTAATCGGTGCCCATCAGAACTACCTCATCGGTGCCCATCAGTGCCACCATATCAGTGCGCGTAATTGAAAGAGAAAACATACTCATTTACAAAAAAATTAACAGAAAAAAATAAAAACGTATTTTTTTTTCAAAATCTTCGCTCTATTTTTAGTTGTTGCGCAAAAAAAAAAAAAAAAACGCAGAGGTGATCAAATACCACCAAAAGAAAGCTCTATTTGTGGGGAAAAAAGGACGCCAATTTTGTTTGGGTGCAGTGTAGCATGACCGCGCAATTGTCATTCAAATTGCGACAGTGCTGAAAGCTGAAAATTGGCTTGGGCGGGAAGGTGCGTAAGTGCCTGGTATGGAAGTGGTTAAAGAAAGTTGAGAAGTGGGGGGAGGGGCTGTTCTGCTGTCGGAAATGACTCAGCCATCGAGTTTAGAAGCGGGGTGAGGGGGCGAAAATGACTTCTCACCAGACGGGGCCTCTAGTAATTTGGGGGGCCCTTTGCAGCTTTGCGGGACCCTAAGCGGCTTGCATAGTGAGCCTATAGCGAGGATCGGCCCTGACAACACCGTCTGGCCCTATATACTTTGAACAGCAGTATACAGGCATTGCAAACACGATAGGGACTATAGGTTTCTTAAGTAGAATCAGAACCATGTCATACTTTGATGCTGCATATTGCACAATTTCCTAAAGAGACCCTCAACAAACTACATGACACTTGTGCCTGATGAGTCCACTCAGTGCCGTCTGCATCATGGGCCCCTGGGCAAAGTAATGCTCTGGGGCCCCTACAATGGAGACAGTGCATGTAAACAGAAATCAAGTAGGTAGAAGGCAGGGGCTATCTAGGGTGTAGATTGGGTTGCCACCTCATCCCTTTAAAACCGAACACATATGAATTCCACAGGTTCTATGGCTAATTTAATGCAGATAAGGCAGCCATGTGAGTTTAATTATCACCTTAATCAGCCACAGAACCTGTGTAATTAATATGTGTTCGGTTTTAAAGGGATGAGGTGGCAACCCTAGCTGTAGAGGGGTCAGAGTGCTGGGGGATAACTGGGATGTAGAGGGGCAGCCCGGGCTTCCCCAATTTCGGGGCAGCCTGGGCTCAAGGACCAGCTGCTTTGGGGAAAGGGCTGGGGCCCCCCATGCAGCTGGGGCCCCGGGCAGTGCCCAGGTGTGCCCTCTCATTAAGACAGCCCTGAGGCCACTGATGTTCCAGTGGTGGTGGCCCGTGAGACTGTCCATACAGGCTTGGCCCCCCAAAAGTGCACGTGCTGTGTGGCAACAATATGTCAATTATTTTAGGGGTGGGGGGTGGGCATTACAATGCCAGATCTTGGCTCAATAAATTCTTTTTTTGGGAAATTACAATTTTAGAATTTTGGGGGGTTGCCATCCGGGGCCCCCTTTGAACAAATTCTGTGAAGAACTCCTGTTCTCTGAAGCTCTCCATTATGTATGCAAGTTAAAATATTGAGAAAAAAAACAAATGTCAGTCAAGCCTTAGCTTTATCCCCATAGCTTTATCCCCACTGATGATCACAAAGTCCAAAGATCAAGTTTTTTTTATCGTCGTACTGCGCGATCGTTTTTCCGACATATATTATACCAACGGCGTACTACTTAACTCACGCAATATCCCTTTATACACTGCGCATGCGTGCAGCTCCGTATATAGCCCCGCCTATGACGATAGTTCGAGTGATTGCCACGCCCCTTTTCATTCGTTCGATGCAAGAGTCAGAAGACATGATGGAGGGAGGACAGCAAGCTGCAACCAGGCAGGAAAAAGGACAGGCACACCCCAGGAGGAGCAGGAGTTACAAAGCCACCAACATGAGCTTCGAAGAGATGGTGGAGATGGTGGCTGTCCTTCAAAAGCAGGACTATGACGGCAAGAAAGGCCCGTACAAGAACCCAAACAAACTGAAGGCACAGATAATGGCGAAGGTGCGGAGGACTCTCCGTGCAAAATTCGGGGTGCAGAGGTCCAGTGAGAAGCTGCGGAAGCGATGGTGTGATTTGAAAATCAGAGAGCCGGAACAGATGAGGAGAATTAGAAGAGTTCTCCGACAACGTAAGCAAATTTCATGTGTACTCTGAATATTTGTTTTAATTATTTTGCGTCATTTGGTTTTCTTTCAGGTTGGGTATATAGACAGTACAAGAATAGATGTTTCAAGGTTTATGTTTGTGGGTATAATACTTTTTTTTTTTTTTTAAATGTGTATTTTATGTGTTTACTCGAGAGAGGAGCCTGACCTACCTCACACACACACCCAGACCTACGTGTGTGTGTGTGTGTGTCAGTGTACACACACACACTGACATAACCTGCATACACCAACACTGACCACTACCATACACTGACCAAACCACACTACACTGACCACAACACAACACTGACCACTACACAACACTGACCACTACACAACACTGACCACTACACAACACTAACCACTACACAACACTGACCAAACCACACTACAATGACCACTACACAACACTGACCACTACACAACACTGACCAAACCACACTACACTGACCACTACACAACACTGACCACTACACAACACTGACCACTACACAACACTGACCAAACCACACTACACTGACCACTACACAACACTGACCACTACACAACACTGACCAAACCACACTACACTGACCACTACACAACACTGACCACTACACAACACTGACCACCACACTACACTGACCACTACACAACACTGACCACTACACAACACTGACCACTACACAACACTGACCAAACCACACTACACTGACCACTACACAACACTGACCACTACACAACACTGACCACCACACTACACTGACCACTACACAACACTGACCACTACACAACACTGACCACTACACAACACTGCCTAAACCACACTACACTGACCACTACACAACACTGACCACTACACAACACTGACCAAACCACACTACACTGACCACTACACAACACTGACCACTACACAACACTGACCAAACCACACTACACTGACCACTACACAACACTGACCACTACACAACACTGACCACTACACAACACTGACAACTACACAACACTGACCACAGTACACTGCACTAGCCACTAACAGACTACACTACACTGACCAGACATACACTATCACTGACGTCACCTACCTCAGCTGTGGTGTACGGCGCCGGCACGCCCAATGTGCCCATCATAGCAATGCAACCAGGGAGGAGGGAGACTCAGGAGAGGAGAGCCGCCGAGCAGGGATGTGGCGTGGTGTGCCCGTCACACATATTCAGCCAGAGGAGGAGACTCAGCACTGCAGCAGAGCCGTAGAGAGCCGCCAAGTGGCATTGTACTTCCCGCCTTCTAAGCTTGCGGTGCCTGATGAAGGACGTCACACGTCCCCTGCAGGCCCGGATTGGACCATAGGGACGTCCATCATAGGCGCTGCTGCACGTTCCAGAAGGCGGGACCTGCTGTGTCTTCCGGACCGGCACGCTCAGAAATAGAATGGTCCCTCCCTGTTTGGCAAACATTGCGGCGGCAGCGCTCGGGGCTAACAATGCACTTCTTCATGCCCCAGACTCGTGTAATTAATATGTGTTCGGTTTTAAAGGGATGAGGTGGCAACCCTAGCTGTAGAGGGGTCAGAGTGCTGGGGGATAACTGGGATGTAGAGGGGCAGCCCGGGCTTCCCCAATTTCGGGGCAGCCTGGGCTCAAGGACCAGCTGCTTTGGGGAAAGGGCTGGGGCCCCCCATGCAGCTGGGGCCCCGGGCAGTGCCCAGGTGTGCCCTCTCATTAAGACAGCCCTGAGGCCACTGATGTTCCAGTGGTGTTGGCCCGTGAGACTGTCCATACAGGCTTGGCCCCCCAAAAGTGCACGTGCTGTGTGGCAACAATATGTCAATTATTTTAGGGGTGGGGGGTGGGCATTACAATGCCAGATCTTGGCTCAATAAATTCTTTTTTTGGGAAATTACAATTTTAGAATTTTGGGGGGTTGCCATCCGGGGCCCCCTTTGAACAAATTCTGTGAAGAACTCCTGTTCTCTGAAGCCCTCCATTATGTATGCAAGTTAAAATATTGAGAAAAAAAACAAATGTCAGTCAAGCCTTAGCTTTATCCCCATAGCTTTATCCCCACTGATGATCACAAAGTCCAAAGATCAAGTTTCTTATCGTCGTCTATACCGACGGCGTACTACTTAACTCACGCAATATCCCTTTATACACTGCGCATGCGTGCAGCTCCGTATATAGCCCCGCCTATGACGATAGTTCGAGTGATTGCCACGCCCCTTTTCATTCGTTCGATGCAAGAGTCAGAAGACATGATGGAGGGAAGACAGCAAGCTGCAACCAGCCAGGAGAAAGGACAGGCACGCCCCAGGAGGAGCAGGAGTTACAAAGCCACCAACATGAGCTTCGAAGAGATGGTGGAGATGGTGGCTGTCCTTCAAAAGCAGGACTATGACGGCAAGAAAGGCCCGTACAAGAACCCAAACAAACTGAAGGCACAGATAATGGCGAAGGTGCGGAGGACTCTCCGTGCAAAATTCGGGGTGCAGAGGTCCAGTGAGAAGCTGCGGAAGCGATGGTGTGATTTGAAAATCAGAGAGCCGGAACAGATGAGGAGAATTAGAAGAGTTCTCCGACAACGTAAGCAAATTTCATGTGTACTCTGAATATTTGTTTTAATTATTTTGCGTCATTTGGTTTTCTTTCAGGTTGGGTATATAGACAGTACAAGAATAGATGTTTCAAGGTTTATGTTTGTGGGTATAATACTTTTTTTTTTTTTTAAATGTGTATTTTATGTGTTTACTCGAGAGAAGAGCCTGACCTACCTCACACACACACCCAGACCTACGTGTGTGTGTGTGTGTCAGTGTACACACACACACTGACATAACCTGCATACACCAACACTGACCACTACCATACACTGACCAAACCACACTACACTGACCACAACACAACACTGACCACTACACAACACTGACCACTACACAACACTGACCACTACACAACACTAACCACTACACAACACTGACCAAACCACACTACAATGACCACTACACAACACTGACCACTACACAACACTGACCAAACCACACTACACTGACCACTACACAACACTGACCACTACACAACACTGACCACTACACAACACTGACTAAACCACACTACACTGACCACTACACAACACTGACCACTACACAACACTGACCAAACCACACTACACTGACCACTACACAACACTGACCACTACACAACACTGAACACCACACTACACTGACCACTACACAACACTGACTACTACACAACACTGATGACTACACAACACTGCCTAAACCACACTGCACTGACCACTACACAACACTGACCACTACACAACACTGACCAAACCACACTACACTGACCACTACACAACACTGACCACTACACAACACTGACCAAACCACACTACACTGACCAAACCACACTACACTGACCACTACACAACACTGAACACTACACAACACTGACCAAACCACACTACATTGACCACTACACAACACTGACCACTACACAACACTGACCACTACACAACACTGACCAAACCACACTACACTGACCACTACACAACACTGACCACTACACAACACTGACCACCACACTACACTGACCACTACACAACACTGACCACTACACAACACTGACCACTACACAACACTGCCTAAACCACACTACACTGACCACTACACAACACTGACCACTACACAACACTGACCAAACCACACTACACTGACCACTACACAACACTGACCACTACACAACACTGACCAAACCACACTACACTGACCACTACACAACACTGACCACTACACAACACTGACCACTACACAACACTGACAACTACACAACACTGACCACAGTACACTGCACTAACCACTAACAGACTACACTACACTGACCAGACATACACTATCACTGACGTCACCTACCTCAGCTGTGGTGTACGGCGCCGGCACGCCCAATGTGCCCATCATAGCAATGCAACCAGGGAGGAGGGAGACTCAGGAGAGGAGAGCCGCCGAGCAGGGATGCGGCGTGGTGTGCCCGTCACACATATTCAGCCAGAGGAGGAGACTCAGCACTGCAGCAGAGCCGTAGAGAGCCGCCAAGCGGCATTGTACTTCCCGCCTTCTAAGCTTGCGGTGCCTGATGATAGACGTCACACGTCCCCCGCAGGCCCGGATTGGACCATAGGGATGTCCATCATAGGCGCTGCTGCACGTTCCAGAAGGCGGGACGTGCTGTGTCTTCCGGACCGGCACGCTCAGAAATAGAATGGTCCCTCCCTGTTTGGCAAACATTGCGGCGGCGGCGCTCGGGGCTAACAATGCACTTCTTCATGCCCCAGACTCGTGGCTTTTCGGACACCCATTCGGGGCTCCAGCCCCCCTAGCCAGGGCCTAACGACGCCTCTGCCATTGGGGCAGAGGGACTCCCTATAAGGGAGTGAGAGGATCTAGCCCGCTCAACCAGCCCCGTCAGTCCTTCGCCTCTCTTTTTAGAGACCACGTGGTCGAAGTGCGTGCATGTTAACCCAATTTCGAGTGCGTGTAAGTGTGGTTGTTTTTGTGGGAGGGGGGGTGGGCGTACTAAGCGCAAGCTTACCTCGCATAGCACACCCACCGGGAGCCGGGCTGAGACCACCAAACTCAACTTACATGTAGCTGAGCACGGTATCCGAACCTCTAGCTGCAAAGGTGAATGGCTTGTTGTCAGCGCAGTGCCTATTGCGTCGACCCACCGCAGCTCCCCAATACTTGGTTGTTGATTGTATTTAAGATCTTCTTATGTGAGACCAATTTTTTATTGCATGTAGATGTCTTTTTAACTAGATTTAAATAATCATACTTAAGTCATTATACAGTAAAAGGAGAGTATGCTCAGCGCAGAAGTTGATTACACATATGCACACAGTAGCACAATGGTTGGCATGGCCGATCCGCCCTATAGGCTCGATATGCAAGCCGCTTAGGGCCCGGCAAATCTACGAAGGGCCCCCCAAATAACTAGAGTCCACGCCTATTAAGAAGTAATTTTCGCCCCCTCACCCTGCTTCTCAACTTGATGACTGCATGGGAGAAGAGACAAGAAGTCAGCACCCCTTGCTTCTCAATGTAATGTAAGATGTCATTTCCGACAGCACAACACCCCCTCCCCCCACTTCTCAACTTTCTTTAATATGACATGTCACTGTTGTCGGCGCCCCCAGCTTCACATTTTTAATGTGCCATGTCATTTAGCTTTGATCGGCACTGAGTGTTGCTCACAACAACAACCTAGTTAGCGTGTCACACAGAGGTGATCCAGTGTATACTTGTTGTTTTTCCACTTACAAAACTTGTCCAAAGATAGAGCAATTGCAGCAGCTTCCGTAGTGGATAAAATCCATAGTTAAGCTTAGAAGGATTGTAAAAGCAGACAATTGTACTACACTTTTTAAAAAGGGTGATTGATATTCCACGTTCAGGCCTCTAATCTTTTTGATTCATCTATCCCTTTTTTTACAATCTCATAGGCCGCAATCAAGCAGCAGCAGTGGAGTCTACCAACCCCACACAGTGCCAAGCCCCACCCTTGCCGGATGTGCAGGAAGTGCAAAATGCCAGCACATCAGGTCAGTGTCATACAGCACAGCTTCAGTTAATACATGTAGGCCTGCATAATTTTAATACATGTTTTGTCACAAATTTCAGGTGGACGAGTTGTTGGTGGTGGCTTAGACACTTCCAGTGCCCAGGTGCTCATTGGGGAGATAATGTCCTGCAGGGCACGAATAGAGGACACGAATATAGCCCTGGACAAGATCAAAATGGAGAATGTCAAGGTGGACCAAGACCTGAAGAACATTCTTGATGTTCTGGGGAGGGTTTAAAAATAAATAAATAAATAAATAAATAAAGAAATGTACAAATATATATATATATATATATATATATATATATATATATATATATATATATATATATATATATATATATATATATATATATACATAAATATATATATATATACAAAAAATGACACATGTTTAATTGTGATCCAATAAATATTTTAGGATACTAAAGATTCTCTGGCTTCTTATTATATCAATGCTGCCTAAAAGAACAAATGTAGATTTGTGTTGTTTCCATTGAGAATGCTGAGAACACTGGTCTTGCTCAGATCTCCAGCAAGAATCTGATGTATGTGGGTACCATTTTTTTATTTTATCCGGGGTGGCATACCATTGTGTTTAAAGCTTATAAGACGTTTCCTGAAATCTTATACCAATAGAACAGTTATGGGCAAAAATACAGGCACGTTTCCATTGCTTATCAGTGAAGCTTGTTTTAATCGCCTTTTTCCATTGTACTCGTATTCCGTAGGGTACCCCCCCTCTTTCTAGTTGGAGCCATGAGTACGTGAGGGAGGTTGCTCTAGGTACCGGAGCTCCAGCCAAGCAAATTTGTTGCAACTTTTAATCTTGCACAGTATTTTAGCAGCACTTTTTTGAACGCGTGTTTTTAAAAAAAAAAATGTTTCTGCTTAAAATAAAAAAAAACAGTAAAGTTAGCCCAATGTTTTTGCATAGTATGAAATATGAAGTTACGCTGAGTAAATAGATACCTAACATGTCACCCTTCAAACTTGCACATGCGCTTGGAATTGCGCCAAACTTCGCTACTTGAAAAACCCCATAGGTGATGTATTGCAAGGTATAGGAGTATTGGGGTATTGTGGAGTATTGAGGTTATTGCGGATTAAGGGGAGTATTGCACAATATGGGGGGTATTGCAGACTGTGGGGGGTATTGCAGAGTGTGGGGGGGGGGTATTGCAGAGTGTGGGGGGGTATTGCAGAGTGTGGGGGGTATTGCAGACAGTATGGGGGGTGGTATTGCAGAGTGTGGGGTTGTATTGTAGAGTGTAGGGGGCATTGCAGACAGTATGGGGGGTATTTCAGAGTGTGGGGGGTTATATTGCAGAGTATGGGGGGTAATATTACAGAGTATGGGGATTAATATTGCAGAGTATGGGGGGTAATACTGCAGAGTATTGCGCAGGGAGGGATGGCTGGATCTGTGACTGCATTTGTCACAGATCCAGCCAACAGTGCTGGATCATTACACAGGACCCAGTGGCGATCCTTATCTCGCTGGGGCCCCAAGCAAAATGACATGGCACATTAAAAATGAGATGCGGGGGGGGGGGTTCAGCTGACGACAGTGACAGGTCACATTAAAGAAAGTTGAGAAGCAGGGTGAGGGGGTGTTCTGCTGTCGGAAATGACTCAGCCAGCGAGTTTAGAAGCGGGGTGAGGGGGCGAAAATGACTTCTTACCAGGCGGGGACTCTAATAATTTGGGGGCCCTTCACGTCTTTGCGGGGCCCTAAGCGGCTTGCATAGTGAGCCTATAGTGAGGATTGGCCCTGAAAATACCCTTTTTCGCCTATATACTTTGAAGAGCAGTATACAGGCGGTGCTAAAAAGATAGGGAATGCAGGTTTCTTAAGTATAATCAGAACCATGTCATACCTTGCTCCTGCATATTGCACAATTTCCTAAAGAGACCCTCAACAAACTACATGACTCTTGTGCCTGATGAGGCCACTGATGTTCCAGTGCTGGTGGCCCGTGACACTGTCCATACAGGCTTTGTCCCCCAAAGTGCACGTGCTGTGTGTTAACAATATGTCTATTACTTAAGGGGTGGGGGGGGGGGGGGTGACATTACAATGCCAGATCTTGCCACAATAAATTATTTTTATGGGGAAGTAAAATTACAGAGAAAAGGGGGGTTGCCATCCGTGGCCTCCTTTTAACAAGTCCTGTGCAGAACTCCTGTTCTATGAAGGCTTCCATTATTTGTGCAAGTCAAAATTTAGCCAAAAACATTAATGTCATTCAAGCATTAGCTTTATACCCATAACTAACCCACAAACTCATGCACTGATCATAAAGTTCAAAACTCAATTTTCTTCCCGTCGTACTGCGCGATCGTGCACGCAACGTGATCTACCGCCGGCGAACGACGTAACTCACGCGATTATCCCTTCATACACTGCGCATGCGGGAAGCTCCGTGTGTATCTCCGCCTATGACGATCGTTGTAGCAATTGTCACGCCCCCTTTCCGGTCGGTCACTGCACTTCACTGAAGGCATGATGGAGGCCCAGGAGGAAAGTGTCAGAGAGGAAGTTGCAACCTCAAGTGTGGAGAGAGGGCAGGCACACCCCAGGAGGAGCAGGAAACCAGCCGGCAGTCTCAGGTTTGCAGAGCTTGTGGAGATGGTGGCAATTCTAGAGCAATATGACTATGATGGCCAACTAGGGCCTTACAGGAAGCCAAAAAATCGAAAGGAGAAGATTATGGAGAAGGTGCAGAGGACTCTCTGTGATCAATTTGGGATACAGAGGTCAAAGGCCCAGTTACATAATAAGTGGTCAGATCTCTAAAGGAGAAATCCAGAGGAGATGGAGAAAATTAAAAAATTCATCATAAGACGTAAGTACATTTCATTTGTACTCTGAGTATTTATTTTTATTATTTTGCGGCATTTGTGGTATTTATTTCAGGTTGTGTATATATACGGTTCAAAAAAATATGTTTCAAGGTTCATGTTTGTGGGCATAATATTTGGTTGGTCATTCCATTTCAGTTCTTTTTCTGTGACAACTACTTTTTATTGAATGTACAGTTGTATTCAAAATTATTCAACCCCCACTGAAATTGATTGTTTTGCCCAGTTTCACACTGATTTTGATCATCCTGACATCCTCCTTACAATTAAATCAAGCAGGCACGTGTAGGTCAGACAAATATAACATAACATTTACAATGAAATAACCACAAATGTCTTTTCTGTGCTCACATCATTATCAGTTTTATTCAACCCCCAATTGACATGCAATCTTGGTACTTAGTACAACCACCTTTTACAGTTATAACAGATTCTAAACTTGAAGCATAGCTTGACACAAGTGTCTTGCAGCGATCTACGGTTTTCTTCGCCCATTTGTCATGGGCAAAAGCATCACGCTCAGTCACATTCTTAGGCTTGCGCAATTCAACTGCTTTCTTTAAGTCCCACCAGAGGTTATCAATCGGATTTAAATCTGGTGACTGCGATGGCCACTCCAAAATATTCCAGCCTTTAATCTGCAACCATGCTCTGGTGGACTTGGAGGTATGCTTGGATCATTGTCCTGTTTAAAGGTCCAACATCTACCAAGCCTCAGGTTTGTGACGGACTGCATCACATTGTTATGCACTATCTCCTGTTACTGAAGAGAATGCATGGTACCTTGCAGACGCTGAAGCTTCCCTGTACCTGCAGAAGCAAAACAGACCCAAAGCATGATTGACCCCCCCACCATGCTTCACAGTAGGCACGGTGTTCTTTTCATCATAGGCCTTGTTCTTCCTCCTCCAAACATAGCGTTGATCCATGGGCCCAAACACTTCTAATTTTGTTTCATCAGTCCAGAGAACACAATCCCAAAACTTCTGTGGTTTGTCCACATGATTTTTGCATACTGCAGTTGAATATTCTTATTCTTTGGAGACAGCAAGTGGGTACGCCTGGGAGTTCTGGCATGGAGGCCTTCATCATGCAGTGCAAGCCGTATTGTTTTAGCAAAAACTTCAGTGCCCGCATCTGAGAAATCTTTTCTCAGTTCCTCAGCAGTCACAAGGGTACTTTTTTCCACTTCAGGTAGCGCACATTAGTTGAAGTCAGCATCTTCTATCTGCCACGAACAGGTAGCATTTCAACAGTGCCCTTTGCCTTTACTTTGCGAATGATGCTTCCCATGGTGTCTCTTGGTATGTTTAACATCTTTGCAATCTTCTTATAGCTATTGCCCTTCCTGTGAAGAGTAATCACCTCTTCTCTTGTCTTCCCGGACCATTCCCTTGACTTCACCGTGTTTGTAACCACACTAGTAAATCTCTCTAAGGAGCCGACTATCAAAGTCATTTAAAAGCTGCCTGATTGGTTCCTTTTTAGGCTTTATTGCAGCTCCCTGACATCCACAGGTGTTTTCAAGACCTGATTGAAAACACTTCAATGAACCTCGTTTCCTCAGAGAAGTAGTCTTTAAGGGCCTGAATAATTGTGTAAATGAAGAATTCACAAAAGAACCATTTACGTTTTAGCACCCTCACCCCGCTTCTAAACTCGCTGGCTGCATGGGAGAAGAGGCAATAAGTCAGCAACCCTTCCTTCACAATTACATGAAAGATGTCATTTTCTAAAGCAGAACACCACCTCCCCCCACTTCGCAACTTTATTTAATGTGACATGTCACTGTCGTCAGCGTCCCCCGCTTCTCTTTTTTCAAGTGTTATGTAATTTTCCTTCTGGCCACAGGGAGGTAATGATTGGCACTGAGCGTTGGCCATAAGAATAAAGCAGTTAGGGTGTCACACAGAGGTGATCCAGTGTATGCTTGTTGGTTTTCCATGTAGGAAATGGATAGAATCCTGTGTTAAGCATAGAAGGATTGCAAAAACAGACAATTGTACCACACTTTTCAAAAAGAATGATTGATATTCCTCTTTTAGGCCTCTAATCTTTTAGATTTATGTATCCCTTTTTTTTTACAATCTCATAGGGGACAAGGAAGCTGATTTGCTGCAAACGCCAGAGACAAGACCCACACAAGACCCACCCTCGACGGTTGTGCAGGAATTGCAGAAACCAGGCACATCAGGTCAGTGTCCTACAGCACAGCTGCAGGTAATACATGTAGGCCTACATAATTTTAATACATGTTTTTGTTCCCATATTTCAGGAGGTGTCGGAGGTGTTGGTGGCACGGTCGACACCAACAGTGCCAATGGTATTATTGGGGAGCTAAAGACATGCCTCTCTGACCTCGAGGAAACAAACAAAGTTCTTGAAAATGTCTTAAATAAAAAAAAAATTTACAACAAAAAATAAAGAGTCTGGTAGAGGACCTGGGCAGGGATTGAAATAAAACATAAAAAAAAAATACAAGTTTAAAAATCTTAAAAAAAAAAAAAAAAATCGAATACGATGTAATTTACAATAAATATAAATAAACACTTTTTACGTGTGAGAGAATAAATATTTTTGGTTAATGAACAATGTCTGGCTTATTATTATATCTGTTATATCCTCGGTGTTGTGAGGGACACAAGACTCTGGTCTGGAACAATGGATGTTTATTTCAGTACAGGCTGTACACTGTAAAATCCATCTCAGGACATTACAGGTTGTATGCTTCCTACATGTGGTCTCTCTAAGATGGCTACTATGCCCCTTGATCCTTGTCATCACTGCTGGGTGGAGCCAGCCTTAAAGTTCAAGTAGATGTCGAACCCTTCAGGTATAACAATATAAATGCTGTCTAAAATAAGAAATCTATGTTTGTGGTGTTGACATTGACAATGATGTGTATTTAGTAAAGGGAAATAAACAGGACACTATGATAACGTAGGAGAAAGCTAGAATGAACTCAAATGATAAAAGAATCCAACTAAGAAAATTACTGAAACAGGGCCATACAATTTTGGCCTTAGGTACTGATGGCAGTGTCACAACACTGCAACCCCGCACAGATACTATAATTGGACCGCTGAAAAGACCCACATGTAAAGTATTTCATAAAAAATTGTTATTAGATGCCCCTGTGACACAGGGGCAGCAAAATTAAGCCTTAGGCACAACACAACACTGCAACCCCTCCCAATAACGTTAATTTGTGCGCAACAAGGAGCCACGTGCAAAGTATTGCATCACAAATTTGTATCAGACGCCCCTTTTTTGAAAGGGGCAGAAACATTAGTCCTTAGGCACTGGTGGCGGAGCCCAGAAATACAACATTTCTGTGCCTCGTCCTCCTCCTCCTCCTTCTCCTCCTCCTCTCTCCTATCAGGCACCCAGGTAGAGTCAGTGCCCTCATCATCCCCTCCCTCATCATCACTGTCAAAAAACTGGCAGTATGCTCCAGCTGGGGGAACATCATCACTGCCAGATTGCTGTCCCTCTCGGCCACCCCCTCTCCCTGGGCTCACATCAATGCCTTCCTCTATCTCAGTTCCATCATCGGAGTCTTCAAAACTCTGCGCATCTTCCTGCAGCATGTACCCAACACTGTGTTGAAACAGTTCGGGGGACTCCTCAGGAGGACATGGTGGTACTAGGGAAGTATTGTGTGAAGCCATTGTGCAGAGGGAAGAGGACGCCTTGGCAGCTGCTTTGCCAGATAAACTTCGATCAGTCTGTGTGAGAGAGGATGAGTAGGATGAGGACGGCTTGGTTATCCACTCTACTAATTCCTCTGCATGTTGAGGTTCAACACGGCCAGCTCCCAAAAAGATGGACGAGCGGGCACGGCCACGGCCACGTGTTGAAGAGGATGCACCACATCCACTACCAGCGTTACCTCTACATGCAGAGCCTGCTTGCCCTTGTGACTCTCTGCCTCTCTATGTTCTCCTTTCAGACATATTGATATATATACCAGCACACGTACAGTGGCACTATCTGTGCTCAGGTGGTATGTAGGAGCACACGTACAGTGGCACTATCTGTGCTCAGGTGGTATATACCAGCACACGTACAGTGGCACTATCTGTGCTCAGGTGGTATATAGGAGCACACATACAGTGGCACTATCTGTGCTCAGGTGGTATATAGGAGCACACGTACAGTGGCACTATCTGTGCTCAGGTGGTATATAGGAGCACACGTACAGTGGCACTATCTGTGCTCAGGTGGTATATACCAGCACACGTACAGTGGCACTATCTGTGCTCAGGTGGTATATAGGAGCACACATACAGTGGCACTATCTGTGCTCAGGTGGTATATAGGAGCACACGTACAGTGGCACTATCTGTGCTCAGGTGGTATATAGGAGCACACGTACAGTGGCACTATCTGTGCTCAGGTGGTATATAGGAGCACACGTACAGTGGCACTATCTGTTCTCAGGTGGTATGTAGGAGCACACGTACAGTGGGACTATCTGTGCTCAGGTGGTATATACCAGCACAGGTACAGTGGCACTATCTGTGCTCAGGTGGTATATAGGAGCACACGTATAGTGGCACTATCTGTGCTCAGGTGGTATATAGGAGCACACGTACAGTGGCACTATCTGTGCTCAGGTGGTATATAGAAGCACACGTACAGTGGCACTATCTGTGCTCAGGTGGTATATACCAGCACACGTACAGTGGCACTATCTGTGCTCAGGTGGTATATACCAGCACACGTACAGTGGCACTATCTGTGCTCAGGTGGTATATAGGAGCACACGTACAGTGGCACTATCTGTGCTCAGGTGGTATACACCAGCACACGTACAGTGGCACTATCTGTGCTCAGGTGGTATATAGGAGCCAGCAGTGGCACTATCTGTGCTCAGGTGGTATATACAGCACACGTGGCACTATCTGTGCTCAGGTGGTATATAGGAGCACACGTACAGTGGCACTATCTGTGCTCAGGTGGTATATACACCAGCAGTGGCACTATCTGTGCTCAGGTGGTATATACAGCACACGTACAGGCACTATCTGTGCTCAGGTGGTATATAGGAGCACACGTACAGTGGCACTATCTGTGCTCAGGTGGTATATACCAGCACACGTACAGTGGCACTATCTGTGCTCAGGTGGTATATAGGAGCACACGTACAGTGGCACTATCTGTGCTCAGGTGGTATATACCAGCACACGTACAGTGGCACTATCTGTGCTCAGGTGGTATATACCAGCACACGTACAGTGGCACTATCTGTGCTCAGGTGGTATATACCAGCACACGTACAGTGGCACTATCTGTGCTCAGGTGGTATATACCAGCACACGTACAGTGGCACTATCTGTGCTCAGGTGGTATATACCAGCACACGTACAGTGGCACTATCTGTGCTCAGGTGGTATATACCAGCACACGTACAGTGGCACTATCTGAGCTCAGGTGGTATATACCAGCACACGTACAGTGGCACTATCTGAGCTAAGGTGGTATATACCAGCACACGTACAGTGGCACTATCTGTGCTCAGGTGGTATATAGGAGCACACGTACAGTGGCACTAACTGTGCTCAGGTGGTATATACCAGCACACGTACGGTGACCCCAAATGCGCTCAGGTGGTATGTCACAGCACACGTACGGTGACCCCAAATGCGCTCAGGTGGTATGTCACAGCACACGTACGGTGACCCCAAATGCGCTCAGGTGGTATGTCACAGCACACGTACAGTGACCCCAAATGCGCTCAGGTGGTATGTCACAGCACACATACGGTGACCCCAAATGCGCTCAGGTGGTATTAAACAGCACACGCACAGTCAGAGCGACTGCATTTCTGTGCAATTCAATAGCCCACTTGCATTAACAGCAACTGCCTTTCTGTGCAAATAAATAGCACACGTGCAGTAACAGTTAATGCATCAATGTGCAATTAACTAACATGTGTACACTAACACGTTAGAGCATCAAGCACAATCTCCTGCCTGACAGATACTAATAGCAGAACTAGCTAAGCTATACAGTGTATAAATATATTGACAACTCCTAGGGATGTGAATATATTCTCTACAAACTGTACATTTAACTATACTAACTAGTAGCCTCCCTGATCTATCTATCTATCTATCTATCTATCTATCTATCTATCTATCTGAAAAGACACTGTGGCCCAGATTCACATACAATTAGATTATATTGTATCAGAAATACACTACGCCGCCGTATTTTACCTGGCTCTACGTGGAATCCCGGTAGATTTTGTCCTGTAAACTACGGCGGCGTAGTGTATTTCTCCCGGCGCAAGCCATCTACGCGAGTAGGGGGCGTGAAGCATTTAAAATAGGCGCATTCCCGTGACGATCGAACTGCGCATGCTCCGTTCAGAAATTTCCCGCCGTGCATTGCGCGAAATCACTTCGTTACGTCATTCGTTGTTTGAGTAGCGTCGTTTACGGACATTCCTATTTCCAAACGAGTTACGTAAAAAAAAATAAAATAAATTAAATTCGACGCGGGAACGACGGCCATACTTAACATGGGCTACGCACCGTTAGACCAGCAAATAGCTGGTCTAACAGTACGTAGCAAAAAATGACGTAAGCGATTGCGAAGACCACTTGTATCTTCGTGGATCGCTGTAAAAAGTCATTTGCATATCCCGACGCTGAAAACGACGCGGACTCCTCCCAGCGGCCGCAAAAATATCGCAGCATAGATCCAAAGGCTTACGAAGACATAAGCCTCTTGGATCGAAGCCCGAAGCCGCCGTATCATTGTTTGAGTATTCAAACTAGTGATACGGCGTGCGAAATTTGAAATTACTCCTGTCTAACACCAGTTAGACAGGCGTAATTGCTCTGTGAATCTGGGCCTGTGTCTCTCAATAATCTATCTATCTATCTCTCTCTCTGTCTGTCTGACTGCAAAGCAAGCAAGCCGGAACACACTACAAGAGGCCGCCCGGGAGGCGGCCTTTTATAGTGTGGGGCGTGTGCTACAGCCCTGAGCCCTAATTGGCCAAAGCACCCTGGCTTTGGCCAATTAGGTCTCTTCATTTTTTGGGCGCTGTGATTGGCCAAGCATGCGGGGTCATGGTGCATGCTTGGCCAATCATCAGCGCGCAACGCCGCAGTGAATTATGGGCCGTTGCGCGTCATGCGAATTTTGGCGCGAAGAACCATATTTGTTCGTTTTCGACAAACGATCGAACTTGAGTTTGCATCGAATGCGAAGCTCATCCCTAGTGGAGAACAGAGCTGTAAGAGAACTGTAACTTTCTGTCCTGGGTGCACCAATGCGCATGCGCACGCACACGGGCGCCGTGCACGCCCCTAGCGCCAATTGGCACTCACTGCCTATTTAAGGAAGTGCTCTGACCCGGACCCATTGCTGACTGGTCTTCAGCTAGTACCCTGACACCCGGAATTCCTTCTGTCATCCTGCCTACTTCCTGTTGCTCAACTTGGCTTGCCCTGACCCTGATCCTGAACTTTGTTATCGTCTGACTTCCGGTTTCCGATCTTGGCTACCCATTTGACACTTCTACCGCCTGCTGCTTGGTACCTCGCTGCCCGCCTGCTGCCTGACCCGGCTTCCGCATGACCCGCCACGGCTGTCTGAACCTTCACCTGCAGGCACTCGTGTTCCTCCTGACCCTTGGTATCCTCTGTTCCATCTCTAGCGGTACCAGGGCTGGAGATACAAGAGAGGCCGACCTCGTCATCTCAGTCTTCCATCAGGTACGTGACAAGAGCAGGATTACAGCAACTTCAAAGCAAAAAACGAACAATGAGGACATGAAACCAGTACTGCAGTAACGTTATCCAAAAGATGGGTTTCAAATGTTTCGACAGGGGCGCAGTTTCAGTGCTTGCCATAGGCACTATTTTCACTAGATACGTCTCTGCTTGAAGTTGATTAAATACAGCGGAAGAGGAATTACTGAGCCCCCGTCTCCCCTGCCGGCAGTTACACTTACACTTTCTGTGTTCCTTCCTCTTTTTTTTCTCCCCTTCTCTTTCCTTATTATTAAATATTAATTATTAAGGTGTTAAAGGAAAATGGTGTCCGTGTATTCAGGATGGTAAGGATTAAGGCGAATACAGAGTGTGGACTGTTTTATTTTTAGTCTTGAAGTGCCCATGATAATGGCTGCCCTGTATGGCAATATATATTAATTTGGACTGATCTTGTACATTTGAATGTATATAAGCTTGTGTTTTGTTAATTAAACGATGCTTCAGATCAAATGATGGTTTGGCATTTTTGTGTCTGCTGCATAATGTAAAATAAAAGATGATAAAAAAAATACATTATTGTCTGTGTGTTGAGTTATTTTGAGGGGACAGAAAATTTACACTGTTATACAAGCTGTACACTCACTAATTTACATTGTAGCAAAGTGTAATTTCTTCAGTATTGTCACATGAAAAGATATAATAAAATACAGTGGAACCTCGGATTGTGAGCGTTTCGCAATATGAGCACTGTATTTAAAAAAAAAACTGACTTGGTTTGCGAGTGTTGTCTCGCAAAACGAGCAGGACTCAAGCCAACGTGATGTGCAATACCGCGTTTGGCCTGAGGTGGGGGGCACCAGAGCCGAGTGGAGCTGAACGATAACAATCAGAGCCGATCGGAGCCGTTCGCAAATGCTTGGAAAATCTCAGAAACACTCCTTTCACGAGCCTTTCCAAGGTTTTCCGAGTTCTGCCGAGGTGTACTTGGCCCTTTCCGAGTGTTTACGAGGCTATCCGGCGCCCACCCACCTCTGGCCGCATGCGGTATTGCATACCATTGAAGTCAATGCGGAACTAATTATTTTAGTTTCCATTGACTTCAATGGAGAAACTCTCTTTGATATGCGAGTACTTTGGATTACGAGCAATCTTCTGAAACGGATTATGCTCTTAATCCAAGGTTCCGCTGTATTTAAAAAAATGTGACAGGTGTACTCACTTTTGTACATAGGCTATGGAACTAAATAATTTCGATACACAGCATATATCATTACCTGCTAGAAGGTTAAGACCCCAGTCCCATCGTGTAGACATGTAGGGCTTTTGAGTCTGTCATGCTTCCGAGAGCTGTGATGTGCTCCAGGAGCCTTCCCACTCCCCCTTGCCACTGATTGGACACGGAGTCTGGGTGGGTTTTCTCCTTAGGCGCATCGGCACTGCACCAGCTGCGGGACATCATCCACTGGCATCCTCGTGCCGACACATGATCATACCAGCGCGGTTCAACTCATGGGGGAGTCCTTTTGGCACCCTTACCTGGACGGCTTCACAGTTAAGATTCATACTCTTTGTGATGTCCTAACCTATGTGCATTGGCATCCACAGGCAGTTCTCCCTCAGTTTCTGATGTAGGCATCTCCACCAGGTCCTATATTCATAACACTACATGTTGACCTTCGAGCTGACGTGTGAGTAAACCAGAGAAGGGTATTTAGTTGGGTGAACCTTTGTTCCTCTTTCCCCCTTCACCATTTATATCTTCTTATATATATATATATTTTTTTTTTTCTATATAGCGACGCTTATTGCACCTGCTCCTGAGGAAGTGGAAAGTACTCCATGAAACGCATCAAGCTTTAAAGGATACAAATAATACAACAATGCGTTTACATACATGTTCAAGATTTGCCAACCATTAATTTGTTGTGCTGTATCCAATCTATCCACACTATCAGCTCTTAACCCCACATCCACATGTTTAATGTGTTAGGATCTTATTGTAACAATCATGTAATGTTTTATTATATGTACAAACTACTGTAATCATCAGTGTTGTAAGTAACAGAGTTACAATAAACTCAGTTACCTAACGCAGCCCCTTTTGAGGGTAACAAGTAATCTACCTAATTACTCTTCCCCTCACGGTAACGCAGTTCCCATTACTTGGGCGGCATTACCGCAATTACATCTACCGCCACTAGATGGCAGCAGAGTAATTGCTTCTGCCTGCGCTGTGAACATAAATATGGGTGGAACTCCGCTTTAGAATCATGTGACCGCTGTGATGGCCTGTCACAGCGGTCTGAAAACTCCCAATCGCAAGGAGCCCTGGATACAATGAGCCCCACCCGCCTCACAATGACCTATCACCGGGGAATAGGGATGAGCTTCGCGTTCAATACAAACGCATTTTCGACTCGAACATTGCCTGTTCGATCGTTCGTCGAAAAACGAACAAAACAGGTCGTTCGCGACAAATTAGAATGACGCGCAACGGCCCATAATTCACTGCGGCGTTGCATGATTGCATGATTGGCCAAGCATGCACCATGATCCCGCATGCTTGGCCAATCATAGCGCCCAAAAAACGAAGAGCCATAATTGGCCAAAGCCTGGGTGCTTTGGCAAATTATGGCTCAGGGCTTTAGCACACGCCCAACACTATTAAAGGCCGCCTTCCAGGCGGCCTCGTGTAGTGTGTTCCGGCTTTGTTACAGAGAAGTCAGACAGACAGTCAGTTAGAGAGAGAGAGATAGATAGAGACACAGTGTCTTTTCTAATAGATAGATAGATAGATAGATAGATAGATAGATAGATAGATAGATAGATAGATAGATAGATAGATAGATAGAGCAGGAAGGCTAGTAGTCAGTATAGTTAAATTTACAGTGTGTAGAGAATATATATACATTGTGACATGAAGTCAGGTAAATCTGTGTGTGTTGTCCCAGATGGAAGATACTTTCCTGCCTTGTGTAGACAATACACCAATTACTATTGGGCGTCGGCTGTAGAAATGGCCAGAGAGGTTTGGGGAGTTAGAAGCCTTCAGCTGTTCAAAATGAAGCAATTAAAGCCCCCTATAAATAAAGCCTAGGGATAACGACTGATTTCTGCATCCTGAAGGCTGTGTGAGTGAAGGAGCAGTCAGAAGCACTTCTGAAAAGGTGAGGTGCTGATGGATATTTCTGCGTGAGAAATATCAAAAATACTTTTTTTGTTGTTTTCTGCTGTAGGACCAGCAGTGTCTGCCCAGCAGTAGGCTGTGCCAGACTCAATAGGTAGGTTCCTGTGTTGGGAAGGTAGACGCCCCAAGTAGCAAGGGTTTATTTTGTGTTTTGTTTTGTTTATACTGTTTTGATGCTTGCACGTGTATCCCGCAAGATGGAAAAATAAACCATATCATTTGTTTTCAGTCATCCTCAAGTGCCTTTTTGTACAGTTCAGCGTGTAGTGAACCCATAGAGGGGGTCACACACACCCGCTACCGAGTTAATCCCTCACACATGGTGGAGTGCCGCGGGCAGTTAAAGTAAACCCAAAATGGAGGAGATGCTGAAACAGCTGATTATAGCAAATGCAAATCACCAGCGGAGTTTTGAAGATCAACAACAGGTTCACCAAGAGAGCATGGCAGCTCACCAAGAGAGCATGGCAGCTCACCGAGAGAGAATGGCAGGTTGGAAACGGGAACACCAGCAGCAAATGGAGGCCATTGCGAACCTATTTGAGAGAACAGAGGAAAAGGATAGCAAGCCCTCTCTGATTGAGAATCCAGAGGATCATAATGCTATGGAGGTTACCACATCTGTTGTTAAGACGGAATCATCACCGGAGTGTAGTAATTCACCAGAGGAACAAGAAGTGGAGCCAGAGGAGTGTGCCCTGGCACAGCCTGAAACTCCCGAAGTAAAGGAGCCGCCATTAGTAGTAGAAGAGTCTGTAGAGCCTGTGGAAACCAATGTTGTGAATGGCATTCCAGAGGTCAAACCAGACGAGAAAGAACCTCATGTACAAGAAGATGCTAAGGAGGTCCCGGCTGTCCCCGCAGTAGCAGCTCCTATAAAGCTGAATCAACGGTCTGACAGTTCTGCTAAATACGGTAGAGAACCTTTAGCAAATACTTTGAAGAAACTTGATGATCCAGCTACCAAAGCTGTTACCTTGGAACTGGAACCCAACAAGTTTAAAGGCAAGATTTTGGATTGCTCCAAATTTTTTCGTAAAGCCAAATTGCTGCATTACCATATCAAGTATTTCCCTGGCATTGACAAGTCAGAGCAGGATCAGAGTCCTGTCACGAGGCATATGCAGACAAGAGGCTCTTTAGCTCACGAAAAGGTGAGTCAGCAAAGCTCAAAGAGAAGACGCACCACAAACAGTTCAAATTCCTACCGACCGTCCCTAAAAGACAAAAGCAAGGAGAACTTAATCCAGAAGTCTCATCGCAAGCCAGACAAGCTGTCTGAAAGTGTTAAAGAAAAATTCAAAGATTTCTTGAGTCTGAAGTCAAAGAAAAAGAAGAAGAAAAAGAAAGCAAAGTCAGAGCTGTCTGGTAGTGAAGAGAACATAAAGGTTTCTAAGGAGCTCTCACCAAAAAAATGTACAACCTTCAAAGCTCAACAGTGATTATAAGGCCCCGTGTTCCGGTAAAAGCAGCGATCATGGATGCCGTCCATATACAAGACTAAGTGATGAGGAGACGCTCAGCGATTCTTGCACGGAAAGCTTACTTTGGAGTGATGAGGAATACAACGAAGAGATCGTTGTCACGCATGCTCATGGTTTTCTAAATGTTGGCCACAACAGGAGCAAGTACAGCTCTGCCAAGCAAAGACTTATGATGGACAATATGGATGAGAATGCTATGAATGCAAATATGGGTGAACTGTCAGATCTCTGCTCGGGAAAGTTTAAGGAATCACAATCCAACACCAGCCAGCCTGATGCAAATGACTCCAAGATAGGGGTTATGGATGAGTTACTGGGACTCTGCTCTGGAAAATTTGTCTGTCAAGATGATGGTTCAAATCAAAAATCTTTTAGTTGTACAAAGGCTCATGCTGAAAATGAGAAAAGTGACCTAATGTCTAAAGCAGTTGCTCTCTGTTCTGGTTCTTTCACCAACAGAGAAAAGGAAGAAAATGAGGCCGGGCTTGAGGATTTTCATCTTCTACCATGTGATGATTCTGACAGCGAAGAGCTTGCAGAAGTTGAAAGTGGTGCAGAAGATGAAGAGGAAGAAGTAAAAGTGGAAATGGCAGTAAAGGTAGAGCCGGTCCTGTCACTGCTGGATGTCCTGGAGGAGGATGACGCCCTGCAGGATGAGGCGTCTGCTGTGCTGGCGGGGAGCAATTCCGAAAAGTGCTTCTACCCCCTGGGTTATGTGAAGAGACAAGCGCTGTACACCTGCAGTACCTGCACCCTGGATAAAGAGGAGCCTGCTGGGATATGTCTGGCCTGTAAATACAAGTGTCATGAAGGCCACGACCTGTTTGAGCTCTACACCAAGAGGAAATTTTGCTGCGATTGTGGAAATGCCAAATTTAAACAGCGGGAGTGCAAGTTATATCTGGATAAAGAGAAGAAAAACCTGGCTAATAATTACAAGGACAATTTCTTTGACATCTACTGCACATGTAAGAGACCGTACCCCGATCCTGAGGATGAGACCCCAGATGAGATGATCCAGTGTGTGGTGTGTGAGGACTGGTTTCATGGTCGGCACCTAGGGGCAGTTCCATCGGAGCACGTTGAGTTGCATGAGATGGGGTGCCAGGGCTGTATGGATCACTGTTCATTTCTTTGGGCCTACTCTGCCAAGTTAGGAGTTCCTGGTGTCACCAAGATTACCAACGCAGAAACGGAACATGAAGATGTTAAAGTTGATGATTGTCCTACGGAAACAGCCAACCCTCAGAATGGACTAACAATAAATATAGAAGAATGTGTGGAAGATAACGACGATGAGGAGGAGGCAATTCTTAGAAAGCTAAATCTGAAGGACTTTATGGAAAATGTAGCTGAACTTTCTGGAAGTGATGTTGAAAGTGAAATCCCTGACCGCTTCAGGGCAAATGAAGTGGCTGAAGTGCAGGAAGTAGGGGTTTGCACATCTTCAGTTCTCAGTCAGTTGCTTGATGGAAATAAAGCTGAAAAACTTAATTCTGACACTGCACTAAATGATGTAGAAAAAGTGTGTCCAATATCAACTGAGCCTTGTGAATGTAGTAAGGCAGGTGATATTCATGAATTTCCCATAATTGATGATCAGCAGAGCAGGGTCATTGAGGAATCTGAATTGCAAGAAATATGCACCCAGACTGAAGCTATTTTTGCCTCTGTGAATTATTTGCATGTTGAAGAGCAGTGTGTTCATTTTTATGTTAATGAAATCGGATTTGAATATAAAGGTAATGTCACATCCTGTGAAACCCAGTCTTTAGAAAGTGTTCTGTCAGAGCAAGTAACGCAGGATAATACTTTGGACTTGACTACCGAGATTCCTCGGGAAGTAAAATCTTTTTTTCAAAGTGTAGAATCTGTAATGGCAGGTGAGCCATCTGAACGTTATGAAACCTCCATCACTGAAGTGGTCAGAGAGGCTAAATGTACTAATTTATTGGATGCTTTTTCCAAATGTCTTGAAAGGAATGAAGAATATGAGAATTTGTGTCCAATAGTCGATGGTTTCAAATAAACAAATACTAAAACATGTTTGGGAGACTATGAGGCAAATATAGTTGAACAACTAGCCATAAACATAATTTTAAAAGTGATTGTATCTGCTAGACAAGAAATTTTGTCTAGCTCAGTTAATGATGTGTCCGATAGCAGTTGTCAAGTTCTTGGTGAGAATAGGGGTGTGCGAACAAGTGATGCACAGAGTAAGCAGTTGCTTCAAGAAAGTGACGAGGATTCAGTTTCTGAAAACCTTACATTGGGTTTGGTAGATTTTCACCATACTTGTGAGTCTGAACTATCACAAAGTAAGAAACTTGGAAATGTAGAATTGACAAGTAATGATTTCCGCACCAAAGGGAAGAAAAACCGCCTAGTACATCGGTTTATCAGAGGTCTTCTGCATCAGACTTTAGTCCAGTTCATAGAAGAACATATTTTTTTGGGTGTCACCTTGCTTTGGAGGATTCCAGTCTTGGTGTGTTTGCATCTGAAGAAGGCATCCACATGGATGATCCATTGCAGAGCACAGTGTTATCAGCTCTTGGTATTGGTTATGACTCGCTGAGTTCTTCAGGGATTAAGCTATCGAGGGAAACCTTTGTGTCCATTGAAAAACCAATTAAGGTTTTGCATGGTTTACAACTGAAAATGAGTATATTACAGAGCAAGGAACACCCTCTTATGTACCTCAGCCGAAATTTGAAGACCAATTGGAGAATAAATAGATGGTTCCTGGCCCTTCAGGAATTTAGTTTTGTCGTAACGCATCGCCCCAGTGTTAAAATGGGGAATGAAGATGGTTTGTCCCGAGTGCATGCGTGCCTGGCAACCTGTGTCCCAACCCTAGGGTTGAAACAAGAGGGGGGGGGGGGTATGTGACAGGAAGTCAGGTAAATCTGTGTGTGTTGTCCCAGATGGAAGATACTTTCCTGCCTTGTGTAGACAATACACCAATTACTATTGGGTGTCGGCTGTAGAAATGGCCAGAGAGGTTTGGGGAGTTAGAAGCCTTCAGCTGTTCAAAATGAAGCAATTAAAGCCCCCTATAAATAAAGCCTAGGGACAACGACTGATTGCTGCATCCTGAAGGCTGTGTGAGTGAAGGAGCAGTCAGAAGCACTTCTGAAGAGGTGAGGTGCTGATGGGATATTTCTGTGTGAGAAATACCAAAGAGACTTTTTTGTTGTTTTCTGCTGTAGGACCAGCAGTAGGCTGTGCCAGACTCAATAGGTAGGTTCCTGTGTTGGAAAGGTAGACGCCCAAGTGGCAAGGGTTTATTTTGTGTTTTGTTTGTTTTTATACTGTTTTGATGCTTGCACGTGCATCCCAAAGATAGAAAAATAAACCATATCATTTGTTTTCAGTCATCCTCAAGTGCCTTTTTGTACAGTTTAGCGTGTAGTGAACCCATAGAGGGGGGTCACACACACCCGCTACTGAGTTAATCCCTCACAACATCCTTAGGAGTTGTAACATATATTTATTATGTATGTATAGCTTAGCTAGATCTGCTATTAGTATTTGTCAGGCAGGAGATGTGTGCTGTACTATATGTTTTGCTGTGTTTTTGCCCATAAACACAGCCGATCATACTGCACGTTTGCTGTGCTTTTGCCCACAAACTCAGTCGATCTTACTATAAGTTTGCTTTTTTGCCCCCCCCCCCAGTCCCCCCCCCTGCACCCCCCACGTTTGCTGTGTTTTTGCCCATAAACTCAGTCGATCATACTGCACGTTGCACGTTTGCTGTGTTTTTGCCCATAAACTCAGTCGATCTTACTATACGTTTGCTGTGTTTTTGCCCATGAACACAGTCGATCATACATGACGTTTTGCTGTTTTTGCCCATAAACGCAGTATAAAAGTCGATCATACTGCATGTTTTTTTGTGGTTGCAGTTAAACGCACGTGGGATCATGGTTGCACTTTTGTGTGTGTTGTTGTTATGGGGTGGTTATGTCGCCCGTGCATGGTTTTTGCCCATAAACGCAGTCGCTACTGTAGTTGCTGTGTTTTTGCGCTGTCCACGAGAGTGATGTGTAGTTGTGCCATTTGAGGGCATAAAGGCCCCTCGCAAAACGCAGAGATAGAGCTGCTCATAAACGCAGCGCATACTCAGTTTTGCTGTGTTTTTGCCACATAAACACAGTCGTCGTCACGTTGCTGTTTTTGCCCATAAACGCAGTCGATTTCATTATTGCACGTTATTTGGCTGCAGGTCGATGAGGGTGTACTGGTGTAACATACGACATACGGCTGTGTTTTCGATCATGCAAGTATATGCACTTTTTGTTCGCGCGGGTTGGGTGGTTTGTAAAGTTGCAGTTTTTGCCCATACAGAGATCATACTGATGTTTGCTGTGATGCCTCCACTCGCTGTCACGCATGCAGGTGTACTGTGTGAGTTTTTGCCCAAAACGCAGTCGATCTTACTATACGTTTGCTGTGTTTTTGCCCATAAACTCAGTCGATCTTGCTTATACGTTTGCTGTGTTTTTGCCCATAAACTCAGTCGATCTTACTATACGTTTGCTGTGTTTGCCCATAAACGCAGTCGATCATACTGCACGTTTGCTGTGTTTTTGCCCATAAACGCAGTCAAATCTTACTATAAGTCTGCTGTGTTTTTGCCCATAAACTCAGTCGATCATTACTATACGTTTGCTGTGTTTTGCCCATAAACGCAGTCGATCATACTGCACGTTCGCTGTTTTTTGCCCATAAACGCAGTCGATCATACTGCACGTTTTGCTGTTTTTTTGGCCATAAACTCAGTCCATCTTACTATACGTTTGCAGTGTTTTTGCCATAAACGCAGCCGATCATACTGCATGCTTGCTGTGTTTGCCCATAAACGCAGTCGATCATACTGCACGTTTGCTGTGTTTTTGCCCATAAACGCAGTCGATCTTACTGCACGTTTGCTGTGTTTTTGCCCATAAACGCAGTCGATCATACTGCACGTTGCAACGTTTGCTGTGTTTTTGCCCATAAACTCAGTCGATCTTACTATAAGTTTGCTGTGTTTTTGCCCATAAACACAGTCGATCATACTGCACGTTTGCTGTTTTTGCCCATAAACGCAGTAGATCATACTGCATGTTTTTGCCCATAAACTCAGTCGATCATACTGCACGTTGCACGTTTGCTGTGTTTTTGCCCATAAACTCAGTCGATCTTACTATACGTTTGCTGTGTTTTTTCCCATAAACGCAGTCGATCATACTGCACGTTTGCTGTGTTTGCCCATAAACGCAGTCGATCATACTGCACTTTGCTGTGTGTTTGCCCATAAACGCAGTCGATCATACTGCAAGTTTTTTCTGTGTTTTTGCCCATAAACACAGTCGATCTTACTGCATGTTTGCTGTGTTTTGCCCATAAAACGCAGTCGATCATACTGCACGTTTGCTGTGTTTTGCCCATAAACGCAGTCGATCATACTGCACGTTTGCTGTGTTTTTTGCCCATAAATCGCACCAGTCGAATCCTTACTATACGTTTGCTGTGTTTTTGGCCCATAAACTCAGTCGATCTTACTTACGCTGTGTTTTTGCCCATTAAACTCAGTCGATCTTACTTTACAGTTTGCTGTGTTTTTGCCCATTAAACGCAGTCGATCATACTGCACGTTTGCTGTGTTTTTGCCCATAAACGCAGTCAATCTTTCTATAAGTCTGCAGTGGTTTTGCCCATAAACTCCAGTCGATCATTACTATACGTTTGCTGTGTTTTTGCCCATAACGCAGTCGATCATATACAGTTTGCTGTTTTTGCCCATTAAACGCAGTCGATTATATACTGCACGTTTGCTGTTTTTTGGCCATAAACTCAGTCATCTTACTATACGTTTGCTGTGT